>CM053784.1:226876416-229276416 GCA_028749045.1 Cupressus sempervirens
TGTTACTTTTCTCGGCACTTGAACTTCACTCGACACACACTAGATTTTCCTTTTTCTCGACTCCAATTGAGATTTTGTTCGGCTTGAACTAGCTTGCTTAGCACCCACTAATGAACTTAGTTTAAGCTTTGCAGTCAACCTTGTTCTAACTTATACTTCTAATGTTTCTAGGTGTGGCCAACCTCTATATCTTTGAGTATGTTATCAATACATCATTCAACCATTGTCTTAGCTGATCTTTGCACTTCATTACAATATCATAACTCAACCTTTCCCTTAGGTAGTCTTGTTACATCTTGTTGATCAAATCCTCTTCATCAATCAACTAAGTGATAATACTTGGATCTTATAAGAAAATGTCATTCCTACAAATAGCAGGTTTGACATCAATGAAAAAACAATGATTGAAAACATTCTTTTAACAACAATCTCCCTCTTTTAATCAATCTTCTCTACCAATAATCTTTTCAATTAGATTTCCAACAATCTCCCTCTTTTGGCATTGATGGCAAACCAAACTGATCAACCATCAGACTAATCTATTTAACCAAATTATCAACATGCTAACTAGGTTAGAACAGTAAGTCAAATGTCAAAAAGTAATTGTGTTACCATCAATTTTCACATCTCCTTCTTTTGATCTACTCTCCTAATTATTTTACTTCTACTTCTCCCTCTTAGCTATTGTATCCTTTCTCTTTCCTTTATTCCTTCTTGCATTTGCTCCCTCTATATGCATTAGTCATCTTCTACTATTTCTTTCTTGATCAACTTCTTCATCTTTCTCCCTCAGTCTTCATTTGATTAGTTTTTGCATTTTCTCACTCTTTCTTCATTCTTTATCTTCTCGTCAGTTGTTGATCAATTTTCTATTATTTCTCCCTTTTTGAAAACAATGCCAAAGACATATTAGCATCTTATCATGCAAGTGTAGAATTTTCAAGTTCTTTCAATTTCTCCCTTTGTCACCTAGCTTGCGATTGATTTGGAACTTCATTACTTCAATTACTTTAGGCATGAGTCCTAAAGTAAGTATCCTCTGCATCAACATGTAATTTTACTATAATAAGCTCATTTGATGTAGGGCAATTTTGCTTTTTCTTATGTAGCCTTGCCTAGGGGTATCATTTTTAACTTACCTCTAAGATACTCAAAAACATCTTTAGGTAGTGCTTTTGTGAAGATGTCAGCAATCTGTTCCTTTGAGCTAACATATTCCATCTTCACTTGTTTGTTTTCCAACAATTCTCTTACATAGTGATACTTGATTGCAATGTGCTTGGTTTTGGCATGCATTACAGGGTTCTTTTATATGTTGATAGCACTTGTATTATCACAATAAAGTATCATAAGCCCATTCACTTCTTCCTTCATACCTTGCAACAAATGTTTGATCTATACAATATTGGTGCAATTTATAGCAGCTACAACATATTCAGCTTTTGCAGTGGACTATGAGGTACAACTTTGCTTTTTGTTGGTCCATGTAATCAATCTTTTTCCCAAGAAAAGTGCTCCTCCACTGGTGCTTTTTCTATCATCAATATTACCCCCCCAATCTACATCAGTGTAGGCTCTTAGCTCAAACTTTTCACTTCTCTTGTAGTACAAACCAAACTCATTAGTTCGTTTTAGATACCTCATTATTCTCTTTACTACCATCAGATGATTTTCTCTTGGATTTGCAAAAAATATTGCCACTATTCCAATAGCTAATGCAATGTCTGGTCTACTATGTAGAACATATTGCAACTTTCCAATCATTGATCTATACATTGTTTGATTCACTTCAATTGACTCATCATTCTTTGATAACTTATGTCATGTTGCCATTGGTGTGCTAATTGGTTTTGAGTCTTCCAATCCAAATGTTTTGAGTATCTCCTTGATGTATCTTGATTGGTTCACAAATATGTCATGCTTCAATTAATGTGCTTGTAATCCAATAAAGAATTTTATTTCTACAAACATTGACATCTCAAACTCATGCTTCATTTGATTAGCAAAATCTTTGCATAGAACATCTTTTCCTCCAAATATTATATCATCAACAAAGATTTCAGATATCAAAATGTTTTTACCTTTTTCATCCTTGATGTACAAGTTGTTGTTGTCATTTTTTCTCTCAAATCCTATCTTCACAAGATATTTGTGTAGTCTCTCATACCATGCTCTAGGTGCTTGCTTCAAACCATAAAGTGCCTTATGTAATTTGCAAACCATATCCTTGTTGCTGTTCTATGTAGACTTCCTCTTCCAATATATCATTTTAAAAAGTAGACTTCACATCCATTTGGTAGACTTTGAAACCTTTGTAAGAAACATATGCAAGTAATGTTCTTACTCCTTCCATTCTTGCAACAGGGGCAAATGTTTCCCCATAATCTAGTCCTTCTTCTTGTGCATAGCCTTTGCAAACTAGTCTGGCTTTATTTCTTGTTATCTCACCATTCTCATCAAGTTTGTTCCTAAACACACATTTGGTACCAATTACATTCTTATTAGTTGGTCTAGGAACTAGGGTCCAGGTTTGTTCTTCTCAATCTAATCTATCTCTTCTTCCATAGCTTTATACCAGTCATCATCTTGTAGAGCATCTTTCACTATTTTGGGCTCAACCTTGCTCAGTAGACATGATTCATTTCTTAGTCTATTTCTTTTCATTAGTCTAGCATCCTTGTCACCAATGAGTTGAGCTGCAGGGTGATGTCTTCTCACATACTTGGCTAACCTTGGTTCTGACCTTCTTTCCATGTTTGATCCTTTAGCTTCAGAGTCATTTTGTTCTTCTTCATCTGGTATTTCATCATTTCTTTTATGTATACTATTTTCAGAATCAAAGTGTGCATTTCCTTCATTCTACAACTCAGCTTCTGAATGCAGCTTGGCATTCACTGGTTGTGACTCGGCTGATACTGAGATTTATTGTTGATTTCCAACTTGATTGGCAACATTATCTTCAACAATCATTCCTTCATAGAAGTATACAAAGGATCTATAATCCTATGATTGCTTGGACTCATTAACTTTGACTTCTGCATATTCATCAAAATTTACATTTGCACTCTCCACAATTTTGTTAGTGTTAGTATTTAAATACTTATATGCTTTGCTTCTAGTGGAGTATCCAAGGAATATACCTTCATCACTTTTTGCATCAAACTTGCCATTTCTAGTATCTTTAAGAATATAGCATTTACAACCAAAGACTTTAAAATGTTTTACATTAGGTCAGTGACCATACCATAGTTCAAAAGGTGTTGCATTTATACCTTTCTTGACTTGAACTCTATTTAGGGTGTAAACAATAGTGCTTACAACTTCTCTCCATTACTTTAGAGAAACATTTTTCTCCATCATCAAGGTTCTAGCATAGTTTATTACTTACCTATTCCTTCTTTCAATGATGTCATTTTGAGGTGGAGTTCTTGGTGCTGATGTTTGCCTTTTGATACCTTTTTCATTGCAGAATATCTTAAATTCCTTTGATGTAAACTCTCCTCCTCTGTCTGATCTAAGGAATTTCAAACTCTTACCTATTTCCGTCTCAACTCTAGCCAAATACCACTTGAACATTTGAAATGCATCAGATTTTTGCTCTAAAAACATAGCAATCATCATCCTGGAATAGTCATCTACAAATAGCATTTTTTATTTGTCTCCTAGGTAGCTTTGCACTTCTATTGGACCACATAAGTCTGTATGGACTAACTCTAGTACTTCTTTGGAAGTGTATGTTTTTCTTTTGAAACTAGACTTAGTCATCTTCCCTAGTTGACATTGTTTGCACATTTTATTTCCAGGCTTCTTCAGTTTAGGCAAACCTTTGACTTTCTTCTTTTTGCTGATGCTAATCAGATTATCAAAGTTAACATGACACAACCTTTTATGCCATAACCACACATCACCAAGTCTAACAACAAGACAAGTTGCATCTTCCATAGCTAGGTAGAACAAGTTACTCCTAGTTTGTTCACCTTTTCCTATCAGATTTCCATCAGTGTCATAGATCTTGGCAAATTTGTTTCCAAATTCTACTTTGCAACCTACATTACCTAACTGTGATACACTCAACAAATTGTAGTTCAATCCTTCAACATAGTATGCATTATCACATGAGATTTTCTCAGAAAGTTTAATGGAACCTTTCCCTTTGATTTGACAAGGAGCATCATTACCAAATCTAACACTATTTCCATCATATTGAGTAAAGGTAATGAACTTACTTTTATCTCTTGTCATGTGATGTGAGCAACCACTGTCTATGATCCACTTATTATTCTTGTTCACATAGGTTACTAGTGCTATTACTTCATCCTCATTTGATTCATCCTTCATGGCCACATAGACTACTTCATCATCAGTCTCATCAGAATCTTCTTCAACAATGTAGCATCTCTTTCCTTTGTCCTTGTAATCTCTGCTATCATCTTCTCTTTTGTTCTTGTACTTGTTTCCTTCTTTGTAGTTCTTCTTCTATGTATGTCTTATAGCAATGTGACCTACTTCATTGCAATTAAAACATATGATAGGCATCCTACCTTTGAATTTACCTTTGCCTCTATGGAATCTCCTAGCCAATAGTGCTTCCAACTGTTCCACATCTTCCTCATATGTGCTGCTATCACTAGATGCATGTTTTCCTTTTCTTCTCTTCTTGTTTGATGTCACCTCCTTAGTGTCCTTCAATGTCATCTTGGCCTCGAAAGTAGATTCAAGGTTCTTAGGTCTGTAGTTGTCAAAGTTGCACAATTCAAATGCAGTAAGTCTTCCCACTATTCCTTCAAAGGTTAGGGTGTTTCCTTATGCACACCTTAGCTCTTGGATGGTGAAAACTCTAATACCATAGATGGGGAGTAGGGTCCTTAAGTATTTTATATTGACAATCTCCTCTTCCAATTGACCACCTAGACTCCTTATTGCACTTACCACTTCTTTCATTCTAGATCCATATTGAGCAACATTTTCCCCTTCTTCCATTTTCATGTCATCAAACTTTCCTCTAAGGCTTTCTCTCTTCACTCTTTGAACATTATGATCTCCTCCATAGATATCTAACAAGGCTTTCCACATCTTGAATGCAGTATCACATTCTTTGATATCATCAAATTTAGCATAACAGAGTGCAGAGGCAATCTCCATCATTGCATAATTGTGCTCCTTCCTTTTGTTCAAATCATCTGCAGTAAGAGGTCTTGTTGGGTCTACATGTTCTATTCCAACTGAGGTTTTTGCATAATCACCTATTGATCCAAGGTACAATTTCATCAAACTCTACCATGCAACGAAGTTGTCTTTGTTGAGCTTGGGAACTTCTCTCTTGGACATCCTGATCTTCCTGCTTCTAGTACCTTGAAACTAAATCAACAAATGCTCTGATAGAAATTGTTAGAAATGCTTTAGAACAATTGAGGATGGGAGGGGTGAATCAGTTATTCTAGGTCCAAATGTCCTATTCAAACTTTTTACTAAGTGTAGCATGCCCATTCAACTATTTGTTCATCCAAGCTTTAACTTTCCTATTCAGCAAGTTACTGTAAATCAACATGCAAGCATAACACATAAAAGATCAAAACATAACACAGTGATTTACATGGAAACCCAATTTGGGAAAAACCACTAGTAACATGCTACTCAATTCTCACTCTTCTGAACTGATGGCCTATGAAAGGTCTACCCTGTTAAAGGCTTACAACACACTATTAAATGTGACCTAGTTAAAGGATTAACCACCCTGTTAGAAGTGGGCCTAGTTAGAGGACTTTAGAACATTCACTTGGAATGCCACCCTATTAAAGGATTTACCAACCTAAGTCCATAGGATTTTCCTTCTACCCTAACTGATATAATTGCTAGAGAGTAACAATAAGGGGTTTTGACATGATTACAACTTACAACTCAACTTGTAGATTTTAGATCACCATTCAGTTCATATCCTTGCCTGGCTTTTAGTTACTGCAACTCTGACTGCTTGCCCTCCTTTCAAGCTTAGTCTCCTTAAGTCTCTATGCTCAATGTACCAGTGCAATCATCTCTCTCTGATCACTTGTTGAAGTAGAGTCTCTATGCTCTGTTCTTCCTTCTCCTAGATGTCTTCTCCTTAACACCTTTCTAACCACTTCACAATTTGGCACTCCAACAGCTCTTGCTTCTTGGTTTGTGACTCCTTAAATAGAAGTCTTGGAGTTCCTTTCCCACTTGATTCTTTCCTCTTTAAATTTTAGTTTGTATGGATTAGGTAGGATACATTGAATCTAACCCATATTATGCTCCTTATAGAAACATCATGAAGAATCCTCTTGAATTCGCTCAAAAATGGTTTACATAAAATTCTGTGCTAGTAGCTCATCATCCTTATCCTCCAACTAGTTCACAAAATTCAAGGTAACAACTCTGTCAACTCAGATTTGGCGAATCTTTGATATTTACAATAATGTAGCAGCTTGACACTATTGAAATCCTGATGCTTGACACATACTGTGTTACTCGACATCAACTATGTTTTACTGATGCTCGACACCTAAGGTTCACTCGACACCAACTAAGATTTTCTAATGCTTGGCACTTGAACTTCACTCAACATACACTAGATTTTCCTTTTGCTCGACTCCAGTTCTGATAATTTTCTCAGCTTCAACTAGCTTGCTCGGCACCCACTAATGAACTTAGTTTAAGCTTTGCAGTCAACCTTGTTCTAACTTATACTTCTATTGTTTCTAAGTGTGGCCAACCTCTATATCTTTGAGTATGTTATTAATACATCATTTAACCATTGTCTTAGCTGATCCTTGCACTTCATTACAATATCATAACTCAACCTTTCCCTTAGGTAGTCTTGTTACATCTTGTTGATCAAATCCTCTTCATCAATCAACTAAGTGATAGTACTTAGATCTTATAAGCAAATGTCATTCCTACAAATAGCAGGTTTGACATCAATGACAAAACAATGATTGAAAACATTCTTTTAACAACAATCTCTCCCTTTCAATCAATCTTCTCTACCAATGATCGTTTCAATCAGATTTCCAACAATTTCCCCTATACACAGATACCTACTAGCCACTCGTGCACTCTCAATACATGTATGTGTATAAGAAACTAGTCTCATGAATTTTTAGACCTTTTAGGTCCCTACAACTTTTTCTTAGCACATATTTTTACTTCGATAATGTTCTCAAGCCTCTTGCAAAAGAATATCTAGACATGCCAATGATTTTAGGGCAGAAATCCTTTAAGAATTTTTCTTTTTTACTCATTATATTACCCATAATAATTTTCCTTGTGTACTGATTGTAATCACCTAAAAATGGTCCTCTAAACTAGGTGCCCCTAATCTTAATTATTGATCAGAAATCATCAAAAGTCCCAACCAAAAAAGTATTTCAATTTCTATCAATTATCTAATATGAGTATCAAATTGTATAAAATCCATAACTTGCAATAATCTCAAAAAATCATTTTATTCCTAAATATCAACATTAATTAGCAATTAAATCATCCTAAGTTAGTTAATTTAATCAAATGTCCTAGCACATTAATTAAATTTAACCCATTTGCCAATTACCCATGAGAAAAGGAATTAATTAAATTGAATTAAATCTTTCAAACATATCAATTATTGAATTAAACATTCATAAATTGAGAAAATCTAATTATTTGAGATAAATATTCAATCATCCTCTCAAAAGTTCCACAAAATCCCAAATTTGTGGAAATTTTTGAGTTTAAATAAATAAATAAGTCAAAATCATGAAAAGAGTTAACTCAAAATTAGATAAGGGAGATTGATTTGTTAATTGAGCTTTCTAAATTAGAAGATCACTCCACTCCTTAATCTTTTCAAAACACTCCTAATCATGTAAAGGTGATATGGTTATTAACTGAGCTTCTCAGAATTAATGGTTTTGTTAACTCTCTTGATTGATTTGCTAACTCAATTCTAACTCACCTTCAACTGAGTTTTGACTCACCTTTAACTTAGTTTTGACTCATCTTCAACTCATCTCCAACTCAACTTGAGGATTTCTATAAAAGAAGGCCTCCCACCTCTTATTTCACATGCACAATTGAAGAAACATTGTTCATCATATTTGAAGATATTCGATTATTGCTTTAGTTGTTATCATTTAATTTAATCTTGCATATTAGATCCATTTATCCAGACCCATTCATCTTACTTGCATACAAAAGTACACAAAAATAGCTTAATTTGCATTCAAATCCTTTGTTCTAATGGAGTATATGGTCGTTGATTAACATCTGATTTTCAGAGCATTTCATACCCATGTTAGATAGAAGGCAATAGGTCACTTTGTTAGGTTGGTTATGCTTCATTCCTTTGATCATTTTATCTTATTAATCTAACTTGTAATAATTTAATGAAGTGTATTGTTATAGCCACAAGACCACATTTTTACACACACACACTAATGAGATCATATTGCACTAATAGTAATTACATAGATTCAAGTCAAGATAACAAAGTTGCACTTAAAATTTTCTCATCTTTGGGAGCTACTAGACCTTTGGGGCAATTCATCCAACATTATTCCTTAGGTTCCTCCCAACTATACCTCCCCTTGAGGGTGTTGGTGTAGGTGCAATGACTTGGTCAAATTGTGAAAGTTTCAAAGATTTTAGTTCTCACTCCTATGGTTCTTTGCATCAAAATCCTAGGGACTCTCCTATTTGTCGAGGATGGTCTCAACCTCCCCATCCACAATATTGGCTTTGGCTAGTCGAACAACATCAAATCCCCTCATTCACAACTCACCATTTCCCTGATTCTGAAAGAGAATGGAGAAGACATTACTGATCTTGTTGGTTGAGAATTGATTGAAGATGTCAAGCCTCATGATGCTTTGTGCAAGTTTGATAATTAGAACTCCCCTCCTTTATTTAACATAACTATAACAACTTTAAGTTTGTTTATACACTTGTCCCTTATTAACTAATCCTTTTGTAAACCTTTATAAAGATCTGCAACCTTTCTATTTTTCAAATATCAAATTATTTTAATTAAAATGAAATATTTTGTAATTTTATTTATTTATTAAGTTTTTCCTTTCTTGAATTAGTTAGAAAAGAGAGAGAGAAAGGGGCATCATCCCATTCCAAATAGATTCGACACTTTAATATCTGAACTATTAACTTTACCACCTCCCCCTAAGTAGGTAAGTTAGGGACCCAATACAATAGTAAAAGAGAATTTATAGCCATGTCCAAAGGTCCCATAAATAAAAGAGAATTGATAACCCCGTCAGAGCTTGCTTCCCAGTCAGCTAGAGCCTTTTGACTTTATTGATTCGTTTAATTGAAAGCAATGATCATGAATATAATTATTAATAAATATTTGTGGGCACCCCTAGATTTAGCATCAGTTTAAACTAACATATCTTTTGATTTGGGGATTTCCCCAGTTTTGCCTTGATATTTCCGGCATTTCTATTTTCAGAGACGAATCCTAATTTTGCAACATTGCCACAGGGGCGCCGTTGATGTCATCATTATTGGGCTCTACAGAAGACCTATTCATGGGCCGTCGTTTTCGCATTTCTGGCTCATCGAGCTCTTGATTCTCTGCCTTCCTGATGGCATCATGGATGCCACTTTTAATCGGTATAGTTACAGATCTTTTCATTAGTGTGGTCATGTCATGTAACCCACCTCAAAAGATTTAATAACCTAGTATTCGCTGCTTAGATTTAAGGCCATCTTGGCGCTCATTTTTGTTAAGGCCGGCAGATTTTAGCATTTGGGTGTTTTTCCCCTCTTTCGATTTGAGGTCTGCCATGGCCGATTACAGGACTAGGAGCTATGGGGAAAGGCATATAGAGGTTGTAAATGGGAAAGAGTATAGTGCCAGGCAGTCTCAGGCTAATTCTTCTGTATACGCCCACAGCAACTCTTACTCTGAACCAGGCAATATTCATGGCAACTTTGAAAGTGTTAAGACCTCAAAGAGCAAATCTGCAAAGGCTTGGAGTCTCAGTGATCCAGAAGTGAAGAGAAGGAAGAGGGTAGCAAGCTATAAGGTTTATACCGTGGAGGGCAAGATGAAGGCCTCTTTCTTCAAAAGTTTTCGCTGGATCAAGGACAAATACACTGAAATAGTTCAAGGATGGTGAAGCTAAGAGCAGCCTTTCTTGTAAAGTCAAATTCCTTTATGCTTTCTGTTTGAGCTTTGAATTTCTATGAATGCACTTGTTGGATTGTACTTTTGCTTGCTCCATATTATCTCTATCATGGGTTCTGCGAATGCAGGGTGCTTGCTTTGTATTATACCCTATGAAGTCTATTGAAAGTTATTTTCTAATTACTGTTTCTAGTGTGAAACATAAACAACATGCTTTACGCCCAATTGTCTTCTTTTAATGGAGTATTGGATCAAATCTGATGCACACCGGATCTGTTTATGCATTTGTTCTACTGGTTTAGGTTGCTCCATCTCCAGAGTTTTCTAATGTTAGAGCCAAACTAATTAGGAATAAAACAAAATATTTCTTCGTATGAGATACAGCCAATTGATTGAAGTGGAATATTGTGCTGATCTGAAGCAACACACCATTCAGACTATACATTTAGATGCTTTCTTCATTGAGGATCATTTTTTATGTTCCTTTTGTCTAGAAGAATATGTTGTATCCGGAGCACCTTAATAAAAATATTTCTGATAACAAGGAACAATTATTTGATTTACAGTACTTTTGTTAATCTAGCCTTAAAATAATGCCCAGTACTATGTGCGTATTGGTTTAGATTGTCCAGGTAAGGAGTGATTTTACCCTCTTAGGATCATTAGAGATGGGCCACATATTTCAATCTCTTTCTGCTATTGACGGTTTCTGTTCTCTTGCTCTGTTGTTTTTGTGATTGTTGTGGCTTCTGAGTAATTGTTGGGTTCGACAGATCTATTGCATCATGAGAAGGCGTATAAACAGATGAATTCTTTTTTTGGGTTTAAAATGTGATCGTCTGTACCTTGCAGGTTTTATGTCTTGAGCTAGGGTTTTGATATCCAATTTAAGTTATCCTTTTGTAGCTACTTATTGGGTATGGCGACATGACAGATATATTTAGTTTTCCAGGTTTACGTTGGGATCCAGGTCAAAAGTACTCGCACAGTGCAATTTGCTTTACAGAGAAAGTGAAGACTGCATTTATCTTATATGTTGCTCATATTTGGTTTATATCCGTAAACTTAAAGTTTGTATCTGAAGATCGATATCTAATAACTGGATTTATCTCTTAAATAATGTTACAACATTTTTTGTTTCCAAACTTTGATTCATTAGGATTGTCCTATTTCAAAGTGACTAAGAACTCTGTAAATTTCTGTTTTTGGTTTATTAAATGAATAGCTGCACTGTTATCTGTAAGCCCTTTTTCTTGGCTACTGAAGAGTAAACCTGTCTGAGTGCTCGTTTGTATACAGGCAGCAGTCTTTGGAAATAATTTTGGGTAATCTTCTCTACAAACGGAGGAAACGAAATACACAAATATATGGCAGAAAGTGTGAGGTCTAATTAGCTACGGATCACTCGTGATCCAAATTATATTCTGTACCCTAGAGTTGGAATGCAATAACAATGAAAAATCATCATCACATGAACACAAAATGATTTGTGTACCTGGTTATTGATATTCCAGCAGAAAAAAACGTTATTTGCCCATTGAACTGAAGAACCATGTGTAAATGTTTTGATTGCAGTATTGCAGTATTCAAAGCAATTCAACTCAGTAAAATATTTCAAGAATTTGATTCAGCGTGCTGATTCTTTAGGCATTTTATTAACACTTCTGGCTTCTCATTCCCGACTAATTAGTCAATGCATTTTCAACCATTTGCTTAGATTAAAAAATCTTAATTAATGATATTGCATTTCAATTCTGTTCTTCTTCCCTGTTTCCATGTAGCTATCACCATGATATTTTAGAACAGCATCTATTCCCCAAGGAATATGATTCCTTAAAGCAATCTTTTTAATCAAACCAACTTGTTACAGGCAAAGCATAATGTCATACATAATCAGCTTCAGCAGATGACGGAGAAAATGTTGGATGGTCTTTCACTTGCCCACTATATGAGTGCTCAAGTCCAAATTTTTCAATAATTGAATGGTGACTTGCATTCCTCTAGATCCCCTGCATAATCTGAATAACAGTGACAATGTTATTAGCATAGACTATATAAGGCCTTGTGCTTAATGTTGCATACTTTAAGTATCAGATAGTACACTGATTTGCACTTCCAACATTTTTTGGCTCATGACCCTTGACTGTTTCTCCTATGTTGGTACAAGAGCACACTTATATTACTCATCCCACACAGACGGGCTAGAATGCATATTCTTATTCAGGTGATGTAACGGTCTGTTCCTATCTCTAGCTGTTTCACATGCAACATTTAATCTCTACATGACTTGTCATTTTATAATTTTGCTGCTAACTTTGTGTTGAAATAATCAGTTAGTGGTGTGTCATCCACAGAGATGGCCAAGATAGATTTCTTTCAACCCATCTGACTGTATGCATAATTCACAAAATTTTCACTTCTTGTTCTTTTACTTAACTTTTGTTTATTGCATGTATAACTACTCTTCTACATTCAAGACGCTAATCTTACATCAAGTTGGTGAATAATCAGATCCAACTTAGAAGCTACTGCTGACAATGTTCAAAATGATGCGAGGAAAAAACATTTTTGCTTGTCAATTGCTTCAATTTGATTATATCCATAAGTATAAATATGTATTTGCATCTGAAATCTGTTTCTCGTTGGGGCAAATATACAAGAGTTTCTAAGCTTGATTATTCAAGAATTAGTTGCACCTTTAATCCAATAGTTGTTTGGCTATTATTGACTGCACCTTTCATAGACTCTGGTATTGTCTTCTTCTCAACCATTACATAATAAACCATTAATCTTGATCAGGACTGGACCATATAAATGTAGAAGAAATGATAATAGACTAATTCATAGTCAAACAAACTCATGCATACTTCAAATAATAACCGTAGTTTGTTTGTTGAATCTTTAATTTTCATATTCTTATTGTCGTTAATTTGCTTCTAAGAATACTACCATTGTATCACCGACCAGGACCCTCTTGCTGCTGTTTGTTGAAGACTGAGTAAGAAAACTACGGTATTGAAGAGAATAAATATTCCAATTTGACCAAGGCCAGGACCCTCAGAATCTGTAGACCTTTGTGTACTTGTTTGGTGGAGGTAGCTTAGAACAAACAAAGCAATGTTGACGTGCCATCTAAATCCAGACCCAATTTGAACATGGATTTGTATCTTTTGAACTTTTAAAATTAGGTAGCATAGACCTGTCAATTGCGAAATCTATTAAAATTACTAAATGTGGTTTTGGTTGAGTAGTTTTCAAATAATAATAAGAAAGCTAATCTGGATCTGTCAGATGTCAAATCTGTCAAAATTAGTAAAAGGAATGAGCTAAACATAAGAAAAGGATCATCAACGATGGCATAGAGGTTTCTCACCATCTTCTGTGAAGTTACATAATCTTTGTCGTCTAAATGACTATTTGATATTAATTTGCTTGAGTCATGGCGAGACATGTAGAGTTGAATAGAATTTGTAGCACAAGGTAAGAAGTGCTTAATTCTCAATATGTAGAGAAGTTAGCATGTTACAATTTAAGAACACTCATCCCCTATAATAGCATTCGGGTACCTCTTCAACTGAGCTTGACTGTTAATGTTGAAAATGTATTGATTGGAAAAGGCACTCCCTTAACACTGTTTAGAGGTTTTACCTCGAGCGGGCGGCTTATTTTATTAAATATCCTATTTCCATATGGATATGTAACTTAAAATTTTCCTTTCTATTGTTGTTGAGTTTCTTTAGGCTATTCAACATTTTTGGTAGGCATTGTGTTATATTCTACCCTTATGCCAAATTTGATTTATTTAGACTCACGGTCAAGAGTATCTTAGTTTGAATTTATATCATGCTTAGTTTAAAACGATATTCATAAACTAAATACAGCTTAGCCAACCTAACTGTAGATCAACATCGCCAGCGAAGCATCCAATGTTTCTTGATTGATTTAGATGATTGTTGTGATAATCTTTGTTATTATTGTAAGAGAAAGGAGTAAAGGAAAGATAGTCAATATGTACTAAACATATGGATTCTACTAAACCAATATCTGAATAGGAAAGTGGTAGAGTGGGCTCTTTACTGTGTTAAAAGGAAAATGCATTACGCGATAGCTAGATGTGAAACTAAGCAAGGAGCTATATATTATGGAAGATAATAAGTAAAACATAATGGACATGCAATATCATATTATAAATAATTAAACTTATTGTAATTATCAAACTCATAAGAAGAACAAATATTATGTTAGTTTATAAGAATGACTTGAACCTCACAAATAGAGGGTATATAAGCAATGAGAAGAGATACACAAATCAAACAAGAACAAGAAATAGGGAAGAGTAAGGGAAGTACTCTTGTTGAATGTAATAGATAGAGTGGATTTGCGACATCGCTATTTAGTTTCATTGATAAATGTGTAAATCAAAGTATTGGTGGAAGAAGAGGGGGAGATAAAGAGATTCAAATAGATATGAATGTGTAACCCCAAGTCACACACCTAGGACAAATTTGATTTAGCAACTTGAAAAAAAAAGAACTAAGATGTATCAATATGTTCGCACACATGTCATGTGAAACACAACACATGAGACAACAAGAATACAAAAATTGTCACCATTACTATGATTAAGGTGGCACTTGTAATGTCCCCATCTCTTTAGCCTCTCAATAGATTTCTTAGCCTTTCATCCTTCAAAGGCTAAGTGGAAATAATTAAATTGATTTCTTATAAAGTCATTAAATAATTTAAAAATTAAAAAGATGACTTTATATTTAATTAATTTAGGGAATCGTCGAGAAGCATAGCTCATCTATTGTTGGAAAGGAGGAAGCTTCCAAAATGGTGCAATAAGATAACACTTGTGATTTTTCTAGAAGGGGGGGTAGGAATAATATAAAGAGAGGAGAGAGTCTCATGGGAAGGCATTCAGATTTGTTATAAACATTTGCAGGTGTATTTGTGGAGCCAAGGGTCTGCAGATAATCAATTTATCTTTGGGAACGAAAACTCCCAATGATAGCAATTTTGAGGGTGTGAAACATCACCTGAATTATTGCCAATTGGAGGTGGTATTGCAGTCACTTCATTGTGCCAAATTTGTGGCCAAGGGCCAGGTGTGAAGAGGAAGAATAAGTAGGGCATTTGCTACAGGAGCTTGTTGTAGGAACACTATATTACCTTGTCGTTAGGGCATAATACCTGGAGATATTGATTGCATTGTCACTAGAGACTCAAAGCAACTTCAAGAACCAGGTTTCTCCTATTTATTCATGCATATTATATGCTATTGTTGTAGGTGTTAGTCTTTATTAGAATTAAGCATATATATATATATATATATATGATACCAGAGTTTTGGCTTTTATATTAGTTTGTATTCAGATCTTGTAAAGATGTCTTGGTTGTGGATGCATCATATGCTTTTAGTGTATTAACAAATGAAAGAAAGAATTACATTCATTGTGGATCTTGCAACCATTTATTACAAGTAGAAAATTAGGGTAATTAGTGAGCAATTTGAGCAAGGTTCATTACGGTGGTATTAGAGCTTTCATCTTGCCATCCTGTGATTAGTCAAACAACAGATGAGTGAGAGAGAAATCAGATGTTATAACAAGGAACAACAGAAATAACAATATTAGAATCTACAAGTTGAAGGGGATACATCCTCAAAAGCATTAAGAGAAAGAGATACCAGCAAAACAGTTCAAAATATGGCAGAAGAAGAAAATAAGGATGCAAGAGTTGAAAGGAAATTTGATACCATGCTTGATATGTTGCCATGCTTATTAGCAAAAATGGATCAACAAGCCACTCAAAATCAAAACACCGCTAAAAATAGTGGAGATAATGAGGGAAGGTCTATACATCATGCTGAAGACACTAGAGGAACAACCTCGAGGCCTCTTTTTCCCACCTTTATACTAAGAGAAGAACAAACATATGCTACTCCAGTTATTTCGTTTGAAGATGAAGCTAGACAGGCCTACTTGGAGCATACCACTCTTCCTCTTGATATGAGAGAAATATGGGTGTTTGATCAATTCATGAATCAAAGGAATAGGAGAGGAGGAAGGAATGATCAATATGCTCCAAGAAATGACTATCGACAAACACTTGGTAAGATTTCTATGCCTTACTATGATGGAAGTAACAAATGCACAGCTAGGTCTTGGGTTCAAAAGCTTGATAATTATCTTTCTTTGAGAACAATGCCTGAAGAGGATGCCATAAGATTTGCCACACTACATCTTGAAGGAGCTTTTCACGAGTGGTGGTATCATGGGTTAGTCACTCTTGGACACAACCTTATCACTACATATGAGGAGTTTACTAACAAGCTGATTGAAAGGTTTGATGTCAAAGATCTTGAGGTGAGTTTCTGTGAATTGGCACAACTAAAACAGCATCGTTCCCTTGACGCTTATGTGAATGAATTGCAATAGTTATCGGTCATGGTTCCTAACATCAGTGAAAGAAGATTGGTGTCTTATTCATAGAAGGATTGATGGAGCCATTGAAGGGTTGGTTGAAAGCTTTCAATCCTCCCTCACTACAGGAAGCAATGAAGAAGGCACAAAGCATGGAGTTTGCTGCCCCTACCAGTAAGTTTACATCAAAGGGAACATTTTCCAGTCATGACAACAAGAAGTTTCTTAAGAAGGGGGACAAAGCTAAAGATAAGTCTACTTTTCCGCTTGACCGTGAGACTCTTAATGATTTGAGGAAGAAGAAACTATGCTTCTATTGTAAGGGACCATATGATATTAACCATGACTACCCTATGAAACTTAAGGGGAAGTCAAATCGTGCAATGTGGGCACTAATTGAAGATTCTGATTCAGACCAACAATCTGAAATTAATGATTTCGAATAAGAAAAATCAAAACATGATGAAGAATTAGAGGAAGAAGTGAAGCTTAAAGAGGCTCGTCTCACAAGTATTCAACGAGAAGGGTCTTTTAGGATGTGAGGGGTTCTTGCTGGTCAAAATATTATTACTCTTCTTGATACAGGTGCGACACACAATTTCATTGATACTATGCTTGTTGAGAGGCGTGGTTTACAGACTGAGAAGTTTGAGGGAATTCGAGTTAAGGTTGCTAATGGTTTCACTCTTAGGTGTGACAAAATGATTTCAAAATTGCCCATACGCTTAAATAACTATTAGTTCAAGGTAGATTTTTATGTGGTGAACATGGGAGACACATATATGGTTTTGGGAATGACATGGTTACATGACATAGGAATATTCACCCTCAATCTCCGTGAGATGGAAATGAGCTTTGAGATGGATGGAAAAACTCATGTGTTGAAAGCACTTAGAGACACTAGTTGCAAGACTATTTCTCTCAGGAAAATGGAACATCTCTTGCGTCATGACATGGTTGAGTGGGCAATAGGTTGTGTTTTGAAGCCAACATAGGAAGAGCAACAAAAATTAGTTTATCATCCTGATATACAAGAGTTGAGGATCAAGCATGATAAGGTCTTTAATGAGATTCCACCTAGTAGACCTCCAAATAGAGGGATGAACACATCATCGAATTGGAGGAGGGTGCTAAGCCTATTATAGTCACTCCCTATAGGCACCCTAAGAAGCTTAAAGATGAGATAGAAAAAACTATCAAAGAGTTGCTAGCTATGGGGCATATTAGACTGAGTAAGTCACCTTTTTCTTCATCGGTAGTATTGGTTAAAAAGAAGGATGGTACTCTAAGGATGTGTATTGATTATAGAATGCTTAACAAGAGAACAATCAAGAACCGTTACCCCATTCCAAGGATTGATGAATTGATTGATGAATTGCATGGTGCCAAGTACTTCTCCAAAATTGATCTAAGATCAGGTTACCACCAAATTCGTGTGAGAGAAGAAGATATTGAGAAGACAACTTTTCGTTGCCATTGTGGACATTTTGAGTTTTTGGTTATGCCATTTGGGCTAACCAATGCCCCTGCTACATTCCAATCTACTATGAATAGGGTATTTCATTCACATTTGAGGCGATTTGTGTTAGTCTTCTTTGATGATATCTTGGTTTATAGCCGGACATGGGAATAGCATCTTGCACATCTTGACATAGTTTTGGGTATTCTTGGTAAGGAATCTCTATATGCCAAGGAATCAAAATGTGACTTGGGCATGACATAATTATTGTATTTAGGTCACATCATTAGTGTAGAAGGAGTTTGGATGGACCCAGATAAGGTCAAGGCAATTATTGAGTGGCCTACTCCGATGAATCTGACACAACTTAGAGGAGTTTTGGGTTTATGTGGATTCTATTGCAGATTTGTCAATGGGTATTCTCGCCATGCAACACCACTTACAAATTTGACTAAGAAAGGGGCTTTTGTTTGGACTCGTGAGGCACAGGAATGCTTTGAGATGTTCAAACGACTAATGACTACTTGCCCAGTGCTTGCATTGCCCGATTTCACTAAACCCTTTGAGTTTCAATGTAATGCTTCAGGTGAGGGGATTGGAGCTATCCTTATGCAAGACAAACATCCAATTGCATATGAAAGCAGGAAGTTGAGGGGCCTTGAGAGGAGCTACAGTATATATGACAAGGAAATGTTGGCCATTATGCATGCATTGGCCAAGTTCAGGCAATACTTAGTGGGCAATAAGTTCATTGTTAAAATAGACCATAATAGCTTGAGACATTTCCTTGGGCAGCGAGATCTTAATGATTGTCAACAAAAGTGGGTAAGTTGCAATCTTATGATTTTGACATTTCTTTTTTCAAAGGTTTACAGAATATAGTCGCTAATGCCTTGTCTCGCCAACCACATTTGAGCTCTATGGCTAAGGTTTTAGAGGATTGGAGTAATTTGATTGTGGCAAAATATGCTAAGGATTCTTGGGCTTCAAGTATTATAGATGGGTCACTACAGGATAATAGGTACACGGTGGTGAATGTTCTTATCATTTACAAGGGGAACATTTTCTTCACTCTAGGATCCAAAGTAAAGAACATAGTATTAAGGTCTTTTCATGATTCACCATTGGTAGGCCATCCCGGGTATTTCAAAACCTATCGACAGATTCGAGAGAGGTTCACTTGGAAGGGTCTAAAATATGATGTTCTACGATATGTTAGAGAATGTGTTCTTTGTCAACAGAACAAACAGAACCATACATATCCTGCTCGTTTATTACAACCACTTCCAATTCCAAACAAGAAGTGGGAGTGTATATCTATGGACTTCATCATAGGGTTGCGAAAGATGTAAGGCAAGGATTGTGTTTATGTGGTGGTTGATCACTTGACCAAGTTTGCACTTTTTTTTCTCGTCACTATTTCATATTCAGCCACACAAGTTGCCAAACTATTTTTTCGTGAGGTGTTTAGATTGCATGGATTACCACAAAACATTGTTAATGATCGAGACCGTTAGCTTATGAGAAATTTCGGGAAGGATCTTTTCAAATTGTGTGGGACCGAGCTTTCTTCGAGTACTAGTTACCACCCTCAAACAGATGGACAGATGGAGATAGTCAACAAATGGGTGGAAGGGTACCTTAGAAATTATATCGTTGGGCAACAAAAAGGATGGGTTAAGTGGATATACCTTTGTGAGTACTGCTACAACACCACTTACCATATTTCTATTCAGATGCCACCATTCATGGCTTTGTATGGCTATGAGGCTCCTAGTTTTCTTGATTTGTTGATAGTAGAGTGCCTAGTGTTGGAGACATGTTACAGGAAAATCAGGATATCACGAGGGCTCTTTGTGAAAACATCTAGGAGGCACAAAACTGACAAAAACAATATGTGGATCAGAAGAGAGTGGAATGCTCTTTTGAGGTTGGAGACATGGTGTATTTGATGTTGCACCCCTATAGATAGTCTACTCTCAAGAAGAGTGGTGCAGAGAAGCTCAAGCCACGATACTATGGACCCTTCCGGGTCATTAGGCGTGTGGGTCAAGTGGCCTACGAGCTAGAGTTGCCAACGGATAGCAAAGTGCACAATAGTTTCCATGTATCATGCCTCAAGGAGGCATTGGGACATCATGTGGCTCCTTTTGCAGTTCTACCACCCTTAGATGATGAAGGTAAGTTGATTTTGATACCAAAGGCTATACTAGATTTTAGAGAGAAGAAATTGAGAAGCTGTGTCATTAGAGAATATTTGATTAAATGGAAGAACCTACCTATTAAGGATGCTACATGGGAGAGTGAAGAGATTTTGCAACATCTAGAGTTGAGATTGCTTGGGGACAAGCAATTTCCAGAGGGGCGGACTGTAATGTCCCCATCTCTTTAGCCTCTCAATAGATTTCTTAGCCTTTCATCCTTCAAAGGCTAAGTGGAAATAATTAAATTGATTTCTTATAAAGTCATTAAATAATTTAAAAATTAAAAAGATGAATTTATATTTAATTAATTTAGGGAATCATCGAGAAGCACATCTCATCTATTGTTGGAAAGAAGGAAGCTTCCAAAATAGTGTGATAAGATAACACTTATGATTCTTCTAGAAGGGGGGGTAGGAATAATATAAAGAGAGGAGAGAGCCTCATGGGAAGGCATTCAGATTTGTTATAAACATTTGCAGGTGTATTTGTGAAGCCAAGGGTTTGCAGATAATCAATTTGTCTTTGGGAATGAAAACTCCCAATGATAGCAATTTTGAGGGTGTGAAACATCACCTGAATTATTGCCAATTGGAGGTGGTATTGCAGTCACTTCATTGTGCCAAATTTGTGGCCAAGGGCCAGGAGTGAAGAGGGAGAATAAGTAGGGCATCTGCTACAAGAGCTTGTTGCAGGAACACTGTATTACCTTGTCATTAGGGCATAATACCTGGAGATATTGATTGCATTGTCAGTGGAGACTCAAAGCAACTTCAAGAACCAGGTTTCTCCTATTTATTCATGCATATTATATGCTACTTATGTAGGTGCTATTCTTTATCAGAATTAAGCATTTATTTACATATATGATACCAGAGTTTTGGCTTTTATATTAGTTTGTATTCAGATCTTGTAAAGATGTCTTGGTTGTGGATGCATCATATGCTTTTAGTGCATTAATAGATGAAAGAAAGAATTACATTCATTGTGGATCTTGCAACCATTTATTATAAGTAGAAAATTAGGGTAATTTGTGACCAGTTTGAGCAAGGCTCATTACAACACTACTCGAGGCACTTGCCAGTAATAAGTCGAAATGTCCAAAATGAACCCATGAGAGGGCAATGATACCAATTTGGTGATCAAGTATGACGTACTAATCCACAATCTTGTTCTAACGCATGAATTTATTCTCTTATAAACACAACTACATGGTAGATTGAGGGAAGCATTACCTCAAATCCACACCATGAACCCCTTGCGACACTAGAATGCCACACAAATCCAAATAGATGTTGGAATTACTAGGAGCAAGTGCCCTTGACTAAATGACTTAATTATCAATTTCTAACACAAAGAGTAGGTGATGGTAACAACCACTTTCATTTCATCCGTAGTGGTCCATCTAGGAGTGATGGGCTCTTGGTGAATGAAATGATGGTTTGGGACGATGTGGTAGTGAAGGTTGAAGATGGTTGGATCTTAGTCAAAGGTAAACAATCTAAGGTAGGGGTCCCATGGAGGGGGCTTGGGCTCTATTTTCAAGGAGTAGAAGGTCCCATGATTTTTTTTAAGGGGACTAAAGGTTTATTTAGAATATTTTCCTATAGTTGGGAGCTCCTACTTTTTAGCCCTCTCAATTTAAGTAGGTGACAATGGGGTGGGGCTAGAATTAGCCCCATAAGATTTTGAGAAAATTGTGCCACATGATAATTAATATGTTCATTTTTTTCTCACAAAAATAAAATAAATCCTTGCCATAAATTAGTAAACCATAAATTTAAAATCTTATGTTGATCTTAAATAAACAATTTATTGGACCATCGACTTCCATAAATTTAGGAACTAAATTTTTTAAGTTGAAATATTGATGTAGGAGAAATCCTAGGGTAGTTGGCCATCTTGCATGCTAGAGGGATTTTGGTGGAGTTGTGTGTACCTATTTGGGTATCAGTTAATTGTTTTTTATTTATTTAATAAGTATTGTAAGCCTTTTAAGACATTTGGTATTTAATTTCTTTTGGAGGCTAACTTGTGGCTCAACATGTATTTAATGTAAGGGTTATCTAATTTATAGCTTATTGAGCCGACTTGTGGCTTGGTTGGGTATAAGTAGAAGGTATGGTGAAGTCTTTAGTCATTATTCAGCCATCTTGGAGAAGAGGATGGGGTAAAGGAGTGAATTTTGAGAAGGGCTAGTAGCTGAGGCAAGGAGATTGCTTTTTGGGCTTGCAAACACAAGTTTAGATCTCCCCTGGAGGTTTCTACTAGAGTGTGGATCTTGACTCGCTAGGGTTTGGATTGGATCTCAAGGGATCTTGCATAACTCTTTCTTTTTATTTAGCCATAATCGAGAAGGCCTTACATCTTGACACATTACATGTAATCGATTATTTTATGAATAAATAGTTTTGATTTCATATTAGATCTTGCATTGTTGTTTTGTTTCTATTGTATGGTTATTTGCTAGAGGCTAGGACATCTCCTTTGGGGATTCTCCTACCTTGCACTGCATCAAATGGTATTAGAGCCCAATTGTTCCTGAATGTGTAGACCGAGCGCTAAAGTTGAGGCAGTTTGCACTAGGACTTGTGTGTTGGCTAGAAGAGAAGGTTGATCTTGTGGAGCTAATTGATCTTCTAGATTTGTGGATTTATTGTGGAGGGTTTGCAAAAATCTTGGAAGATGCCAACAAGAAGATTGGACCCTAGGGGGATTGATGATCTTAGTGATGTTGTGGAAGAAAGGATTTTAAAGAAGGTTAAAGTAGATCTTAGATCTAAAATGGAGGAGGTTAAAGCCAATTTCAAATCTTAGATAGCGTAGATGAAGAGTGACATGATTGTTGAAATCATGAGCGCTTTATGTGGTGTACCTCATTAGGTGGGTATTAAAGGTGTTATGAGGAAGTTGCTGAAGACTACGAAGCTATTGGATTGAGTGGTGAGGACAGAACTAATCCTATGGAGAGACCTATGGGAAATAGGGTTGGTCGATTTGCTAGACCTAGATCTCAGTTTAAGTTGAAGCATGATATGTAGGTTTTTAATTTCTCAGGTACTTTAAATTTTGAAGACCCAATTGATTGGATTAGTGAATTGGAAGACTACTTTGAGCTCGAGGATATTGAGGATCCACTCAGAGTAAGGTTGGCACAAACTAAGTTGAAGGGACATGTTGCTCTTTGGTGGAAGGAACTACAAAAAGACAAAGAGGAGGAAGGTGAAATGGAGATCACTAGATGGAGATTGATGGTGACTAAGTTGAAGGCTAAGTTCATTCCTGCTGATTATGAACTTGAGTTATTTAAGAGATTGTAGAATATGAAACAGAAGGATATGACTATGAAAGATTATATCGAGGAGTTCTACAAGTTGATTATTCAGTCTGGGCATAGAGAATTGTCAAAAGAGAAGGTAGCTCAATACATTAATGGTTTGAGATTCAATATTCAGGATGAGGTTGGTATGCTAAATAAATCTTTGGTTGAGGATGCTTATCAATATGCTTTGAGAGCAAAAGAAAAGTTGAAGAAGAAGAATCAAGGTAATTCTAGAGGGAAGGAGAAGCAAGGTAGCTTGGCGAAAGCTAAACTAAGTACAAAAAGATGAACAAAAACCTATTGATTAGAAAATGAAGACATATAGAGGTGAGTTTAAGGGTACTTGTTTTAGATGTCATGAAGAAGGACATAGATCTTATGAGTGTCCATAGAAGGCTGGTGATAGAAGAGCTGTTGTTGTGAATGAGGTTGAAGACCATGAACTTGAGCAAGGAGAGAGTTTGCTAACTCAAAAAGTACTGATTGGTCAGAGGACACAGGAATCTTGTCAGATGAGTAATTTATTTTGGACTCGTTGTAAGTCTGGTGGTAAAGTCTACAATGTGATTGTGGACGGTGGTAGTACTAATAACCTCGTTGTTGAGGAGATGATTCAGAAACTTGGTTTGAGAAGAATGAGGCATCCTTATCCTTATAAGATTGGCAAGTTGCAAGGTGAGCATGCTTTGGAAATGAGGGAGCAGTGCCTTGTTGATTTCCAGATTGGGTAGTATAAGGATCAAGTGTTGTGTGATATTGCGGACATGAAGTGTTGTCATTTGTTTCTTGGTAGACCTTAACAGTATGATTTTAGGGTTGTGCATGATTGTATCAAGAATGTGTTTACAATTGTGAAAGGTAGCATGAAGCATTCCCTAATTCCTTTACAGAATGAAGAGGTCAGTAGAAAGAACCTGAGTATTGATAGTGGAGAAGATGTTAGCGAATTCTGAAAGGGTTAGAAATCAGTGTAGACAACAAACCCATATAACACAAAGGATGGATGTGAAGAAGCAAAAGTGGAGCAAGGGAAAGAGTGTACAAGTTGAGAACTTAGAGGACATGTATGTGAAGAACCAATTTGAGATTTATGTGTTGAATCTCGAGAGATGTTCTTTCAGCTATTGAGAACATTTTTTCGCACATAGGGAGTCTGATGCAGGAGCATCCTAGGGTAGTTGGTCATCCTACATGTTGGAGGGATTTTGGTGGAGTTGTGTGTACCTATTTGGGTCTTGGTTAATTGTTTGTTATGTATTTAGTAAGTGTTGTAAGCCTTTTAAGGCATTTGGTATTTAATTTCTTTTGGAGGCCAACTTGTGGCTCAACATGTATTTAATGTAAGGGTTATTTAATTTTTAGCTTACTAGGCCAACTTGTGGCTTAGTTGGGTATAAGTAGGGGTTATGGTGGAGTCTTTAGTCATTGTTTATCCATCTTGGAGAAGAGGGTGTGGTAAAGGAGCAAATTTTGAGAAGGGCTAGTAGTTGAGGTTTGGGAAACAGGGAGATTGCTTGGTGGGCTTGCGAGCACAAGTTTAGATCTCCCTTTGAGGTTTCCACTAGGGTCTAGATTGGATCTTGAGGGATCTTGCATAACTATTACTTGCTTTATATTTGGCTGTAACTGGGAAGGTCTTATAGCCCAAAACATTGCATGTAATTAGTTATTTTGAGAATAAAGAGTTGTGATTTGATATTAGGTCTTGTATTGTTGTTGTGTTTCTACTGTATGGTTATTTGTTAGGAGCTAGGACATCTCCTTTAAGGATTCTCCTATCTTGTGTTGCATTAAATATATTATAAAATCTATGGGAGTGCTCACCTTTAAATATCCCTAAAAAATCTCAACAGTCATCCTGTCTAGTTTTTAGGAAGCCCCCCTCCATGGGACCCCAACCTAAGAGGTCTTTAGCTTCATTTAACATGACCCTTTTCTCTCATGACAAGTGTGCCAAAGGGAATTCTTAAGGGCTTTCCTTTAGGGCACATTTTATTTCAGGTTGTGGAAGCCTTCTTTCAAAAGACCCTATGGCAGTGTGGGATTTTTGTATTTCTTTCTTATTACCTCTTGTTGTTCTCTTGTTTTGTTATCTTTGGACTATTAGACATGAAGTGTTTCTCAATGGCAATGTTCTTCCCCTCCTTGTACAAGGTTTCAAGGCTCCTTCAAAACCTTTTTTTGCCTAATTCAAAAACCACTTCTATTCCACTTAATAAACATTTTTAAAACCTGTAAAAGATGAAGGAAACCTTTGTAAGAGTTTTTCTTAGAAAGCACAAGTCTTGCTCCAACTAGAATGACACGAGTCACTTCCAAGTAGCAAAATGCTCCCAAAAAAAGTAGTTGCATAGCTCCTTCAGTGACACCTATTGATAAAATGACATGAATAGACTCACTAGGCCAAAGGTAACAACTTTTTTTATACATAGTTTCCTAAAGAAATAACCATAAGATCAAGCAAATGATGAAAAGGTGAAAAATGGGAAATCAAAGAACACTAGCATACAACTAAGAAACTAACTCCTAGCGGGGAGACTAGTGTGACTTCATATGTGTCCCAATCAAGCATTGGAATCTAATTTTGGTACTTAGGTCCTAGGAAGGCATTGCAATCCTTCCTAGCATTATAGTTCCAACTCTAGTGCTAGTTTCCTACCCTATCAGTAAAATCCAACTCATTTTTACTCCCCAAGGTTTGCATAACACTCTAGAACCACTACAATGGAACAAAAGAAAAATAAATATAGTTAAAAAAATGATCGAGGAACCAAAACCAATCCTAGACACTCAATCTTTCATAAAGTGACCCACAAGATTGATAAACTCCCATGAGTTAGGGAGATAACAAGAGGCTTACTCTAGAACCACTATAATGAAATCACAAAAACGAAACAAAGTTAAAAAATTGATTGAGGAACCAAAAACAATCCTAGACACTCAATCTTGCCTAAAGTGGTCCACAAAAAAGATATCCCCCATGAATTAGGGAGATCACAAGAGGCTCAAACATAGGCCCGATGGTACAAGAAATGAAGGGGGAAGACAACCTTTACCTCATTCTCACCTGATACATGAATGGCTCCAAAATGACTCCTTAACAAAGTGGATCTTTTCAACTAAAATACAATCTACAAAAGAAGGCTAGATATTTAATTATTCATGCTATGTGTTTTCTAATGAAGGATTTATTTTTAAGCCCAAATAAAGTGGGCAATTATTCATTTCCAAATAACATTGTAATTAATTTAAAGCACATAAGAGACAACAAGCATGCTCAATTATAATGTGAAAACAAGTAAAGGCATCCAAACCACTAAAAGTTTCCATCTACTTAAGGAAGTCGATTTAACATATTACAATTGAGAGGACAACCCAAATGTCCTTCATTTTATAACTTCGCAAATTTTGAAGTTATAGTTTTTATCTAGAATCAACTACAGATAATTATAAATTGTTATGTCTTTGATGAAAATGGTTATATACTATGATTGAATGTTTATTTGGATTTATCATTGTTAGCCCCAATTGATAATGTTCTAAATGTATGTGAAAGATTCACATTAGTTGTTATGTTGTCATTGATGTCAAGCCTTAGTTGGTTAGATATTATGCTGATTCAATAGAGTGCCATGTCATTTGATTGATGAAGATGATTCGAAGAAAGTATCATGTAAGTGTTCATAAGTGTATGGTATTCAATAGGCATTTGAATGAGTTAGACTGATTGTTGGAAATATAGATGGAGTAACTGAGAGGGGGAGGATGAATCAGTTACCACAAAAATAAATCCACAGATCCCTTAGATGTTTGATAAAACTATTTACTATTATTACTCAGTAAACATACTTAAAATGTTGTAATTCGGTAAATGCAGTGTATGTTAACTTTAACAGAGCTTAAACATTCATAGTGATTAAAATGCAAGCATAAAATAACTAACATGAACACATGAGACACCATATTTAATGTGGAAACCCAATATGGGAAAAACCACCAAGTAACTAGCTACTAATTTTCAATCTTCTGCAGTGAGCCCTATTGGGAGCTAACCTGGTTAAAGGATACAAAACACACCGTTAGGTGTGACCTTGTTAGAGGATTTAATCACCCCGTTAGGAGTGGCCTTGCAAGAGGTCTTTAGAACAATTCAATGGAACTATCACCTTGTTAGAGGATTTAAAAATGGTTGTTAAACCAACTCTGCTAAGAGATTTTGGAATCACTAATACAATGGTAAGAAAGTAACAATGAAATGACCGGAATGAGATGCAACTGAATTGCTGATTACAAATCTCTGTTCTGCTTCATGCTAAATCCTTCCTGATCAAATATAACTTTGCCGCTCCTCAAGGATATCTGACCATCTTTCAAATTCGCTCACACTTTCTTCTTCAAACAATCAATACACTTGCATACTCACTCATACAATTTATAATTCCCAACTTGACCTTTCATTTATACCTTACAAATCATCAAGTTAGCTCATTTACAACTTACAATTACCAATAATCATTACCTCAGTCGAGTGGAATCAATACTTGAAATAAATAAACTTCATTTCTCAAATTAACAAAATTCTTCATTGGTTGACCCTGCTCGGTAAATACTGATCTTGAAATGATTTCTTGTGTTGACCAACAAAAGCTTGGTTAACACTGTGAACTTGCAAAATTCTTTGGCAACTAAGTGAACTCGATAAACACTAACTTTCCTCTGTTAACCGAGAGAGTTCAGTTAACACTACTTTTTGCCACAATTTCCTTCAACACTTGAGTGAGCTCGGTAGACACTGTCTTCGCAAAGTAATTTCCAAGAATGCTCGATAGACATAAAAAATTGCCTTGTTGACCAACTGAGCTCAGTAAGCACTATCTACCAACCGATATGACATTTGTGTAACATCAAAGACAACACACAATTAGACAATTGTATCCAACAATCTCCCTCTTTAGCATTGACAAAAACACATGTCATAGCACAATGAAATTTGAAAACAAGACTTTCTCTGTCAGAAATTTTCTCCCTCTTAGATTTTATACCACAGACTTCTCTAATGCAGTAATCTCCCTCTATGAAGGAATTACATAGCTTCTTCTCCAAACAGATATGATAGTAAACTCTCCTTCAAACAAATTTCAGAAAGATATGATAGTAAACTCTCCCTCTTTGACAACACATGCCAAAGACAACACATACCAAATGAGTATTGATGTACCTTGAGTACTAATTCATATGCAATGTTCCCTTGACTATGTTGCATCAATTGATAGATCTTCAACTTGGTTCATGTTGATGCATCACTAAAACTTTACTTTAGTGAGCTTCAGATAGGGGAATGACCCCTAACTTGCCTCTTAGATACAAGAATGCATCCTTAGTTAATGGCTTAGTAAATGTGTTTGCAATCTGTTCTTTTGTATGTGTTATAATTCTTTTGAATAACTGAGAGTGGGGGGGGGGGGAGGGGTGGGTGAATCAGTTATCCAAGGTCCAAATGCCCTAATAATACCTTTTCACAAATTATAGTGAATCCTTAAACTTTTCATCCATCCAAGCTTAAATCAATCATCTTAGCAAATTATAGTAAATCAATATGCAGAGATAAAACATGCAAGATCAACACATGACACAGTGATTTACGTGGAAACCCAATTTGAGAAAAACCATCAATAACATGCTACTTAATTCTCACTCTTCGAAAGTGATGCCCTCTTAAAAGTTCGCCCTATTAAAGGCTTACAACACACTATTAAATGTGACCTTGTTAGAGGATTTCACCATACTGTTAGGAATGGGCCTGATCAAAGGACTTTAGAACATTCACTTGGAATGTCACCCTGTTAAAGGATTTACAACATGGCTATTAAACCAACCTAAGTCCATAGGATTTAAACTATCTGTTACAATTGCTAGAAAGTAACAATAATGGATTGTTGATCTGATACAACTTACAACATATTTTGCAGATTTCAGATCACACTTTAGTTTAGTCCTTTTGCTTGGCTTTGATCACTTCAGCTCTGGCATCTTGTCATCTCAAGCTTCACCTCCTTAAGTCTTCTTACTCATCATACCAATGCAACCATATATGTGGTCATCTATTGAAGTAGAGTAACTATGCTTTCTTACTCCTTAGCACCTCCTTCAACACTTTATGCTTTCATGCTTGACCTCTTTTTTTTTTTTGCTTCATGACCTTATGACTCCTTAAATAGAAATCTGGATTGCCTTTGCCGCTCAATTCTCCCTCTCCAATTTTAGGGTTACAAATGGATTAGATAGGATATAATGTATCTACCCCATATCTTGCTCTTATCTAGAAACTTCGTCTAGAGTCCAGTTGTATTCTCAAAAATGTTCTTCATGGTGTTTTGTGCCACCAGCTCATCATTCTTATCTTCTATTTAATTTACAGAGTTCAAGATAACAACCTTGTCGGCTTAGATCTGACAAATCTTCGATTTTTGAAATAATACAGCAACTCGACACTATTGGTTTACTGATGCTCAGTACCTTTGTGTTACTCGGCACTTGTATTTGCTCGGCACTTGTATTTGCTCGGCACTTGTTTCTTGCTCGGCACTTGTATCTACTCGGCACTTACTAGCTTGCTTGGCTCTCTCTCTCTAATGAACTTACTTAGGCTTTACAAATGACTTAGCTAAAACCTTACATCTTTGATATGTTTCAGTGTGCCCATTCTCTGTGTCTTAGAGTATGTCATCAATACACTTTTTCATCAATGGCTTAGCTGATCCTTCTACTTCATTACAACATCATAACTTCAACCTTTCTCTAGGTGTTCTAGTTACATCTTATTGATTGTCTCCTCCTTGTCAATCAACCAATTGATAGTATTTGGATCACTAAAGCAATTGTCATTCCTGCAAGTAGCAAGTTTGACATCAATGACAAAATAATGATTGAGAACATTCTTTACCAATTCCATTACTTTTTATGTATGGTCTCTTCAGTCATTTCCAACAATCTCCCTTATGAGCTTTTCAATCATTTCCAACAGTATGGACATATTCCAATTTGATTTCTTTGTCCTGCACCAATTCTCTAACAAAGTGATATTTTACAGCAATGTGTTTGGTTTTGGAATGCATCACTATATCCTTTGATATGTTAATTTCACTTGTATTATCACAAAACATGACAATTGGTTCTTTGATCTCAACCTTCATGCCTTCCAACAACTGTTTAAACCAAACAATATTAGAATAGTTCATTACTGCTGCAACATATTCTGCTTTTTTTGTAGATTGGGATGTGCAATTTTGCTTTTAACTTGTCCAAGATACCAACCTTTTTTCAAGAAAGAATGCTCCACCACTTGTGCTTTTCTATCATCAATGTTTCCTGCCCAATCAAAATCAGTAAACACTTTTAAGTCCAAATTTCCTTCAAGTTTATACCATTAGCCATAATCTTCAATACCTTTCAAGTATCTCAAGATTCTTTTGATTGCCGTCATATGATTTTCTCTAGGTTCTGCTGAGAATCTTGCCACTATACCATCTGCAAGAGCAATATCAGGCCTTGTATGGACTACATACTATAATTTTCCAATTATTGATCTATATAAGGTCTGATCTACCTCTTTTGAATCATCATCTTTGGTAAGCTCTAATCCAGTACACATGGGGGTTCCAATTGATTTTAAATCTTCCATACCAAACTTCTTAAGTATCTTCTTGATATACTTAGAGTAAGTGATATAGATACCATTCTTGCTCTATTGAATCTGAAGACCAACAAAGAATTTAATCTCACCAAACATGGACATTTCAAACTCTTTGTTCATTTTCTCTGAAAATTCTTTGCATAGATTATCATTCCCTATAAACAAAGTATCATCCACAAATATTTCTGCCAAAACAATCTTGTTATCTGGTCCTTCCTTGATGTACAAACTATTGTTATCATTAGTTCTCTGGAAACCAATCTGAATAGGGTAGTTATGCAATCTCCCATACCATGCTCTAGGGTCTTGTTTCAAACCATACAATGCTTTGTGTAATTTTCAAACCATGTCCCTTTTGTCTAGATCAACAAAATCTTCAAGTTGTTCAATGTAGACTTCTTCATCAAGAATACCATTGAGAAATGCAGATTTAACATCCATTTGATATACCTTAAATCCTTTATGTGATGCATATGCAATTAAGGTCTTGACACTTTCAAATCTTGCAACAGGAGCAAAAGTCTCACCATAATCAATTCCTTCTTCTTGAGAATATCCTTTACACACCAATCTAGCTTTGTTTCTTGATACCTTACCATCTTCATTCAACTTATTCCTGAATACCCATTTTGTTCCAAGAACATTTTTATCTTTAAGCCTAGGTACAAGAGTCTAGGTTTTGTTCTTTTCTATTTTCTCTATCTCTTCATTCATAGCCTCAATCCAACTTTCATTTTCTAATGCATCTGTGACATTTCTAGGCTCAAAATCAACAAGTAAACATGTACCTTTTAGCTTACTTCTTGTCATAATGCCTTTTGATTTATTTCCAATAATCTAATTCGGTGCATGATGCCTCCTAACATATGTACTTGGCCAATATAGGTTCTTTTCCTTTTGAATGAATTGCATTATCATCCTCTTGAACTTCAACTTCAGGTTCTGGTTGCTCAGACTTGGTAGGCATTGGCTTGGCAGCTTCAAAATGTGACTTGGTCCTTGTGACTCAATTTGAACTTCTTGCAACTCAGTGATTGAGGAAGACTTGGGAGTAAAAGTCTCCTAATTGATAGATGTGTCTGGCAATGTATCAGGTTCAATGTAAACAAATCTCTTGTAATCTTCTGGTTCCTTTCTGCTTTCTTCTTCAATCCTTTCTGCTTTCTTCTTCAGTCCTTTCTGCAAACTCATCAGTTCTCACACGTGCACTTTCTATGATTTTATGAGTAGACAAATTCAAACATCTATATGCCTTACTCTTGCAAGAATTTCTTAGAAATATTCCTTCATCACTTTTCGCATCAAATTTTCCTTTTCTAGATTCTTTCAAGATATAACATTTACTTCCAAATACTTTCAGGTAACTTACATTAGATTTATAGCCATACCATAACTCATAGGAGGTTTTGAATGAGTCTTTCAACTATACTCAGTTTAAGGTATGAACTGTAGTGCTAATAGCTTCCTTCCAATATTTGATAAAATGTTCTTTTCAATCATTAGAGTCCTTGCACAATCCATGATAGATTTGTTCCTCCTTTCAGCTATTCCATTCTACTTGGGAGTTCTAGGGTCTGATACTTGTCTTTTGATTCCTCTTTTAATGCAAAAGTTATTGAATTTATTGGAGATGAATTTACCACCTCTGTTTGATCTTAAGAATTTCAATCTTTTCCTTGTTTCCTTTTCTACTCTTGCCAAATACTATTTGAATTTCTCAAATGCTTCTAACTTCTCTCTTAGATACATAACAATCATCATTCTAGAGTAGTCATCAACAAAAGGAATAAATATTTTTTCTCCACTATAGCTCTCAATTCCAATAGGTCCACACAAATTAGTATACACAATTTTCAAAATATTTTCAAACTGATAGTTTTTACTTTTAAAACTAGTATTTCCCACCTTTCCAATCTGACAATTCTTGCATAGACCAACATTAGGTTTCTTCAAACTAGGAATGCCTCTCACTTTCATAAATTTTCTTATTTTCACCATGTTATCAAAATTTACATGACATAACCTTCTGTACCATAGCCAACTTTCTTTAGCTTGAGCAATAAAACATGAGCACTCACCAAGAGCAAGATAAAACAAGTTATCTTTTGTTTGTTTGCTTGATCCAATCAGTTTTCCTTTGGCATCCAAAAGTCTTGCCTTGCCATGCATGAATTCCACCTTGAATCCAATATTGATTAGTCCTGCCACACTCAACAGATTATGTTTTATTCCTTCAACCCAATAGGCATTATCACATACAAGTTCTTTGGTTAATGATATTTGTCCTCTTCCTTTTATCCAACAAGGTTCATTGTTTCCAAACCTTACATTGCCACCATCATAGTCTTCAAAGTGTTCAAACTTTGTTTTGTCACCAGTCATATGATGTGAACATCTACTGTCTATGATCTACGTATCATTTTTTCTCACATGAGAGATAAGTGCCATCTTATCTTCTTCATCATCATTAGATTCATCTTTCACAACAATGTAAATTATTTCATCTTCACTATTATCAGAATCTTTAGCCATAAAACATGTTTTCTTACCTTTGTCCTTGAATGATTTGAAATCTTTCTTTCCATTGCACTTGTGACCTTTCTTCTCATCCTTGCTAGCCTTATTTGGGCACCTGGCTATAATATAACCAATTTCTTCACATGAAAAATAGATTAGGGAAACTTTACCTTTGTATTTTCCTCTGCCTCTAGAATATTTCATTGCAAGTAGAGCTTTAACAACTTCAAGATCACTGTCAAAACTTTTCTCTTATTCTTCTTCACTTTCTGACTAAGTCCCCTTTATTTTCTTGCCTTTTTCCTTAAGTGAAAGCTTGGCCTCAAATGCAAATTCAATATTCTTGGAAGCTGGAACATAATTGTCATGAAAGGCCGTCAATCTTCCTACCAAGGTATCCAAAGTTATCTTATGGTTTGTTTAACACCTTTTTTCATGAATTGTAGATACTCTAATTGCATAAATGGAAAGCAATGTTCTAAGAATTTTACTTACAACAGTTTCTTCCTTGATCTCTCCTCTAGAAGCTTTGATTTCACTAACACTTGCTTTGATCCTTTCAACATATTTGGCAATGTATTCATCCTTTCTCATTCTCATTTGATCAAATTATCCTCTAAGGCTTTCTGCTTTGGCTCTCCTCATATTTTCATCACCACTGTAGATATCTTTTAGCTTGTTCCACATAGCAAAGGTAGTTTTGTAGTCCTTGATATCATCAAATTCCTCATAGCTTAGAGTAGATGAAATGTCTATCATCATGGTGCTATGAGTCTTCTTCTCAGCAATGTCACCAATAGATAATGTACTAGGAGTTGTGTATTCTTCATAAAGATATTTCAATCTTGAATCACCAATGGAAGCTAGATGAAGCCTTATGAGACCCTGCCATGCTGAAAAGTTATCTCTATTAAGTCTTGGAATTTTTCTCTTGTAAGACATTTCGATCTTTAGCTTAGGTCCTTGAAACCTTTTCTGCAAGCACCAAAAGCTCTAATACCAATTGTTAGAAATATAGATGCATTAACTAAGATGGGGTGGGTGGGGGGCGGTGAATCACTTACCACAAAAAAAAATCCATAGATCCCTTAGATGTCTAATAAAGCTATTTACTATTGTCATTCGGTAAACATACTTAAAATGTTGTAACTTGATAAATGTAGTGTATGTTAACTTTAATAGATCTTAAACATTCACAATGATTAACATGCAAGCATAAAAGAAATAATGTGAACACATAAGAGACTAGATTTAACATGGAAACCCAATATGGGAAAAACCACCAAGTAACTAGCTACTAATTTTTACTCTTCTGAAGTGAGCCCTTTTAGGAGCCAACCTAGTTAAAGGTTACAAAACACACTATTAGGTGTGACCTTGTTAGAGGATTTAATCACCCTATTAGGAGTGGCCTTGCAAGAGGTCTTTAGAACAATTCAATGGAACTGTCACCCTGTTAGAGGATTTACAAATGGCTGCTAAACCAACTCTGCTAAGAGATTTTGGAATCACTGCTACAATGGTAAGAAAGTAACAATGAAATGACTTGAACAAGATGCAACTAAATTGCTGATAATAGATCTCTTATCTACTTCATGCTAGATCCTTCCTGATCAAATATAACTTTTTTTCTCCTCAAGGATATCTAACCATCCTTCAAATTTGCTCACACTTTCTTCTTCAAACAATCAATACACTTGCATACTTGCTCATACATTTTAGAATTTTCAACTTGACCTTTCATTTATACCTTACAAATTATCAATTTGGCTCATTTACAACTTACAATTACCAATAATTATTACCTCGGTTGACTGGAATCAATACTTGAAATAATCAAACTTCATTTCTCAAATTAACAAAATCCTTCATTGGTCGACCCTGCTTAGAAACACTGATCCTGAAATGATTTCCTATGTTGACCAAGAGAATCTTGGTTAACACTATGAACTTGCAAAATCCTTTGACAACTGAGTGAACTCAATAAACACTAACTTTCCTCCATTAACTAGGAGAGCTCAATTAACACTACTTTCTGTCACAATTTCCTTTGACACTCAAGTGAGCTCAGTAGACACTATCTTCATAGAGTAATTTCTAGGAATGCTCAATAGACACAAAAAATTGCCTTGCTGACCAACTGAGCTCAGTAAGCACTGTCTGCCAACTAATATGACATTTGTGTAACATCAAAGACAACACAAAATTAGATACTTGTATCCAACACTAACAATATAATGTTGGTTTGATTGTTTTACATGATTGATTAAGTGTTGAGATCATGTATAAGCAAGACACTTTGGTCGGTGAATGAAGAACCACAATATTAACCAAGCTACTAAAATTGTCACTAGGCCCCTGATGGAGAAATAAAGAAAGTGTAGTGTCAACTGAGTTGAGTGTTGACCAAGAAAAATGTAATGTTAATCGAGCATGAAAAGAAATTTTTTTTTTAAGAAAATATTTAATTTGAGGCCAACATGTGATGAAAATAAAGATTGTTTGAGAAGTTTCGAAGATAAGGATGAGGTTTGTTATGCAATCAATGACTGGAGAAATTCATAGAAGATATAATGAAGAAGATTTAACAATTGGAAATGGAGTACAAAGATCATGGTAGAAGTATATTTCCCAAGTGTTTAGATTCAATGAACATGAACCTAATGAAGATCCAATGATTGTGATTAAGTAACAAAACCTAGAAGATTCTAAAGGAACAAAAAAAGTTTTCTATCTAAAGGATGAACATATTGCTTATTATTGTTGATTAAGTTGACATTGTTGATTATGCTAAAGAAGTGAAGGAGAACCTAATAGAACTACATTGTAAAGATCAAGAAAAGGAAGTGCTAAGTTGATGTGTAAAGTGTGTAAATCGGTCAAAAATGAATCAGAAAGAGATTGAGGGACATGAATATTTGAACAGGCAAGGTAGTACTAAAATCTAACATATCATTTTGCTATTACTCTCTAATCATTGTACCAAAAAAATCTCTTAATTGAGTGGACCTAATGGTCTTTTGAAATCCCATATTTTGACATTCTTTTGAATGTTTTGTAAGTCCTTTAGAGAAGGATATTCTTTGTAAGTTTCAAAGAATGAACAAGGTTTAGATGATCTTTGGTGAAAATCTTCTAACAAGACCACATTAACAATCTGTATGCAACCTTTAACAAGGTTGGCTTCTAATAGAGTGTAGTTCATAAGAGTGAATTTTTCAGTTCCCAGGTGGTTTTTCCTTTTATAAGGTTTCTACATTAAATACTTTTGTCAAATTTGTGTGGATGCTTATTATGTTGTAAGTTTTTTTCATGTTTACTATTTATTGCTACAACTTGATATAAGATGGAAGATAACTCTAATACTCAGTATATTAAGTTGATAGTTTATTACAAAGTTTATATTTTTCTAATTAACTCTATTCTACTTAAATTAAACTCTAGGCATCTAATTATTAACTCTTTTATTAATTATTATAATGTAATGTAGGTTTTAATTGATAGGGTTTTTAATCTTCTTTAAAAGGATCAATTTCTTTGTAATTACTCATTGATTTAATACAATTTGTAACTCTTTTTTGCACATTAAGAATGTATCATCCTTTGTAGATCTAGGAATTCCAACCTCCATAGCTTTTGCTTCTCTCTTTTTGTGATAGGTGTTTGCATGCATGTGATTCTTGAGAGTTGTGGGGTTGATCTTTCATCAACTTCAACATGGTATCAGAGCTCTAGATCTTCATGCCCCTATTTTGTTTATGAGAGTTTTGGCTTGGTTTATAGATCTGTGTTATTTCTTTTAGAGGGTTTCAAGTTTCAAGATGTTTTATATTTGATCTAGGGGTCACTTTGAGCCAAACAGGGAATCACTATTGCACTCAAAGCATCCAAAACCCTTATTTCCATATAAAAAAATTCTAGTTTGGACGTTGTTAGAATATGAGGCCAAAACAAATTTAGCCCAAGGTCATATGACCTTGGGCCTCGAAATCGAGACAATGATATTCATTTATTTTTTAAAGGGCTGATTTTTATTTTATTTTTGTAAAAATAGTCTTAAAAAGTGCATGGGTTTTTTATTATACAAGAAAGGCACTTTGTTTTAAAATAGGAAGAGGAATATTTTTGGTTCCTACAACCTTGCTAATGTAGGGCCTGTGGGCCCTCTCTTTGATTTGTACTTGTGCATACTAGAGTAGGCTTCTTGGGCTTTGTGTGGTAGCCTGTTGACTCTTGTGCACTCATTTTTTGCAAAAACACCAACATCTTTAACCTTGGAAATAGGTCATGGTTTTCTTACAAATCAGCACATGGTTTTCTTGCAAGTCAATACAAATCTTCTCCATGTGCTAGGCTAATGTAGGAGCATCCTAGGTGTAAGTGCAATCTTGCATCACCCAAAATTCTTTTATTTTCAGACTTTTATATTTTAATAAGGGCTAGTAGACAGGGTGGTTACTATTAATGGGAACTTGCTATTTTTAGTAAGTTTGTCATATGAGCTCAGAATGTTCTCAATTTCTATAGGAAGGTTCATTTTAGAGATATAAGCCTACCATAAAAACTTCATTGCTCTAGCTTAAGTATCAGAGAAGTTATTATGGATTTTCAGTGGAAAAATTTGCAGAAAAATCTTCCAGCTCACCATTGGAGGCCTTCGAGTTCCTAGATGAGGTATTGAAACTTGAAGAAAAGGCACTAGCACCATTCCAAGCCTATAGATCAAGAGTTGACATTTTCAAAAAGTGGTTATAATAGCCAATTAGAGCAATGGTTTGTGAGTTATGTCCTTCTAAAATTGGGCTACCCAAATTTTTAAAAATAATTGTCAAAGATATATTTGGCCAACTTTATATGTTTTGTTAGTATCTGTTGGCCCTAGATATTAAGTTTGAGCATCTAGAACCTTCCCGGGTGGCATACAACTACCTATTTAAGAAAGGCCTAAACATTGTCTAAGACAACTCTGGGTGATAGTTCACAGCTTGTTTTGCAAATTATTGTACTAAAGGTGCCCATGGAGGTTAGCATATTGTACTTATGAATTTTGTAATTCTTCATTTGCAACAAAAATAAGAAGTCCATATTTTTCTTGCATTTTTTGTTGTTTCTTTGTTTTTGTTATGAGTTTATGGTATTAAAGAGTTTATGGTATTAAGGGGAGTGCCCTACATTAAGTGGTATGAAAGCTAGTGTTCTTGAGTGTGTGTACAAATTGTTGACTGTGAGGTAGTTCATACTAGGACCATGGTTTAGGCTGAGCATGTAGACAGATTGCTAATTGTGAGGTAGTTTCCACTAGGGTTTTAGCTGAAGCATGAAAAAAAAATGCCTCCATGAAGAGAGTGTGGCGAAAGAGCTGTAGGTGTTACACTTGAGGGTTTTCGAGCCCTCCAAAGATAAATGCAAGCAATGGAAGAACAAATGTGAAAAGGAATAAATCTTCCAGTAAGAGATGAAAGCAAGGATGAGGACAAAGTAGAAAATGCCAGAGCAGAGGTTGTACTGAACCAAGAGGAAGAGAAGCTTTTTAGGGCCATCTCAAAGATTGGAAAAAGACCTAAGTTTGAATTTCCCACATTTTTGGGAAATCTTAATCCAAAGGAGACGATCGATAGGATCAAAGAATTGGAGGAGTACTTTGAGTATGAAGATATTGAAAACCCTAATAGGGTCAAGTTTGCAAAGAAAAACTAAGGGACATGCGAAGATTTGGTGGCAAGAGTTTCAGTTGGAGTGAAATAGAAAGGGAAAGGAAAAAATCACTAGATGGGAACAAATGGTAGCTAAACTAAAGCAAAAATTAATTCCCATGGATTATGAGTTTGATTTGTTGAAGAAAATGCAAGGGTTGAAGCAAGCTAGAAAATCTATTCAAGAGTATACTGAAGAGTTGTACCGAGTTCTCATTAGAATTGGCCATGCAGAAGCTAACAAGGAGAAAGGCACTTGTTATGTTAATGGGTTGAGACCAAGCATTCAGGACAAGCTGAGTCTAGTTTGAATGAACAAAATTAAGGAGGCATACTAGTTTTCCATAAGAGTTGAGGAGAAATTGAGCAAGAAGTTTGACATTAAGAATAGTGAAAATGGTCACGATGGAAGATATGGTGGACGATCTTATGGTGGTCGTAATGATGATCAAAAGAACAAGGATGGGGCTGAAAGTAGTAGTTAGAACTAGAGGGGAAACAATTTCAATCATTTCCAAGATCAGAACAATAGAGGTCAGAGAAGAAGAAGCAGAGGACAAGGATCTGGAAGAGGAGGCTTTCGTGGGAAATGTTTTCACTACAGAGAAGAAGGGCATAGAGTATTTGAATGTACCTAGCACCAAGGAAGGATTGATTAAAGAACAAAAGGCCAGGAAAAAGTTGCACATGTTGATGAAGATGCCAGATCCTCACATTTCAAAGATGTTGAAAGAGAAGTCCTAGCTAACCAAAGAGTCTTGTTGAGTGGTGAGAATGAACTAGAACAAAGAAGGAGCTTGTTTTGCACAAGGTGCAGATGTGAAGATAAGTGTTGTGATGTGATCATTCATGGTGGAAGTACTAACAATCTAGTGTTAGAAATGATGGTCACCAAGTTGAAGCTGAAAAGGCAAAAACACCCACATCCATACCGTATTGCTTGGGTGCAAGATGACCATAAGGTCATGGTCAATGAGTAGCACTTAGTGATGTTCAAGATTGGAAGCTACCAAGATGAGGTACTATGTGATAACATACCTATGGACATATTTCATATGTTTTTGGGTAGGCCATGGCAGTTTGATAGGCATATTGTAAATGATGGACTAACAAATACCTACACTCTAATTAAGGATGGAGTGAAACATAAGTTGAATCTAGTGAAGATAAAGAAGAAAAGGTATTTAATGCTGCTAGAATATGTTTTGTTGATGGAAAACAATTTCTTAAAGGTATGAAGCATGAGCATATGTGTTTTGCTATAATTCCTAAAGATAGTAAAGAAGAAGTAGAGGAGGTACTTGCAAAAGTTGCAGATATTTTGAGAGAGTTTTCTGATATAGTATCAGATAATGTACCTGAAGGATTTCCCCTAGTGAGGAAGATTAGTCACCAGATAGATTTGGTTCCAAGAGCCAATTTTCCAAACAAGGCAACACATAGAATGACACCAGTGAAAAGTGAAGAGTTGAATAGGCAAGTTCATGAGTTGCTATAGAGGGGGTTGATTTGAGAGAGTCTGAGTCCATGTGCTATACTAGTAGTATTAACACCAAAGAAGAATAGAGAATGGAGGATGTGCATAGATTCTCGTGCTATCAACAAGATCACAATAAATTATAGTTCCATTTCCAAGGATGGATGATATTATGGACTATTTGAGTGGAGCTGAGTATTTCACAAAGACAGATTTGAAGATTGGTACCATCAGATTCATATTAAAGATGGTGATGAGTGGAATACTGCTTTTAAGACAAGGGAAGGACTATATGAGTGGTTAGTCATGCCTTTTGGGCTAACCAATGCACTAAACACTTTCATGAGGCTCATGAATGAGGTACTAAAGGAGTTTCTAGGAAAGTTTGTCATTGTTTACCTAGATGATATATTGATCTTTAGTAAGATATTGGAGGACCATTTAATTTATATTTGCAAGGTGTTTGATAAGTTAAGGCAAGAAAAGTTGTTGATAAACCTAAAGAAGTGCAATTTTGTAAAGAAGGAGTTGGTGTACCTGGGATTCCTAGTCTCAGGAGAAGGTTTGAAAATGGACCCAAATAAAGTGAAAGCTATCCTAGAATGACCTACACCAAGGAATATGATAGAGGTAAGATCTTTTCATGGACTAGCTACATTTTACAAAAAGTTCATAAGAAGTTTTAGCATCATTTGTGGACCCTTAACTGAAACAATGAGAGGGGATATGAAAGAATTTGAGTGGACTACAGGATCAGATAAGAGTTTTAATATGTTGAAATAGAAAGTTACTGAGTAGCCTATTTTAGCACTCCTTGATTTTAACAAGGTGTTTCAAGTAGACTGTGATGCTAGTGGTACTACAATAGGAGTTGTTTTGAGCCAAGAAGGTAGACCTGTTGCTTATTTTTGTGAGAAGTTAAATGACACAAAAAGAAAATATTTTGTTTATTATCATGAATTTTATGTTATAATTCAAGCATTAAAGAAGTGGAGACACTATCATCTTCCTAAGGAGTTTGTTTTGTATACTAATCATCAAGCTTTGCAATATTTGAATAGTCAAAGAAAATTGAACCAAAGGAACTTAAAGTAGGTTGAGTTCTTTAGAGTTATACATCTATTTTGAAACACAAGAGTGAGAAGTCTAACAAAGTTGCAAATGCTCTTAGTAGAAGATAACTTTTGCTAACAGAAATGTAGATAGAGGTGGTTGGGTTCAAGGAACTCAGTACATTATATCCAGATGATCCTAATTTTGGTGAAGCATGGAAGGCTTGTACAAAATAGGTCTATTACACTCAACAGAACAAAGTGGTTAGATTTCATGATCTAGGATAATATGTTGTTCAAAGGAAGCCAGTTGTGCATCCCCAAAAGGTCAATGAGAGAGAATCTCATCAAGGAGAAGCATAGTGGAGGATTAGATGGACATTTTTGCAAAAATAAAACCATAGATTTGGTCGTTGAAAACTAATACTAGCCATAGTTGCAGTAAGATGTGATGAAATTTGTACAAAGCTATAGAGTATGTCAGATGGTGAAAGGAGTGAAGCAGAATATAGGGTTGTATCAACCATTACCTGTACTAGAGAAGCCATGGGAGGATGTCAGCATGGATTTTCTTCTTGAATTACTGAGGACACAATGCAAGCATGATTCTATTTTTGTGGTGATTGACATGTTTTTAAAGATGGCATATTTTATTCCTTGCAAGAAGACTAGTGATGTTGTTCACGTAGAAGATTTGTTTTTCAAAGAAGTGGTGAGATTACATGGTCTACCAAAGAGTATAGTTTTAGATAGAGATACCAAATTTGTTAAGTATTTTTGGCGTATATTATGGAAGAAGTTGAAGATAGATTTAAAGTTCAATTCATCACATCATCCACAGATTGATGGATAGAGATAAGCTGTGAATCGTAGTTTGGGAAACTTGCTAAGATGCTTGGTTGGAGATAAACCAAAAGGATGGGATATGATTTTACCATAGGTAAAATTTTCATAGAATAATTCTATCAATAGAAGTACTAGTAAATCACCATTCTAGATTTTATATGGGAGTAGTCCCAAAAATGCTTCTTAATTGAGACAGTTAGATAAAGGAGAGATAAGTAGTGCTGAAGTAGAAGATTTTGCTAAACATTGGAAGAACATCCATGAGGAGGTGAGAAAGCACATCATAAATATGATTACAAAGTACAAGGCAAAGGCAGATGTGAAAAGGAGACAAAAGGAATTTTAGATTGGAGATGAAGTCATGCTTCATTTAAGGAAGGAGCATTTTCCAGTAGGAACATATAATAAGCTGAAGATGAAGAATTTTGGACCATGCAAGATAGTGAAGAGGCATGATTCTAGAAATTTGTATGAAGTGGAGTTGCCCACTAAATTGAATATTTCACTAGTATTTAATATTTTAGATTTGATAGAGTATTATGAAGGAGGTGATGGAGATGAAGTTGCAGAAGCATAGTGGAGCATTCCAGTAGCTAGTTTAGTCACAAAGGAGATTGAGGAGATACTGGACAGTCATGTTGGCAAAAGTACTAGAAACATAACTTATGAGGAATATCTGGTCAAATGGAAAGGGAGACTAGTTGAGGATTCAGCATGGCTAGCAAAGAAGGAGGTTAACCATCTTGGTTTTCCTCTGAACACCTAAGATGTGATAGGGTCACTTCTCAAATTACCCTGGGTGTCTGATGTAGGAGCATCCAGGGTGTAAGGGTAATCTTGTATCACCCAAAAATATTTTATTTTTAGACTTTTCTATTTCAATAAGGGCTAGTAGATATGGTGGTTACTATTAATGGGAACTTGCTATTTTTAGTAAGTTTGTCATATAAGCTTTAAATGTTCTCATTTTCTATAGGAAGGTTCATTTTAGAGATATAAGCCTACCATAAAAATTTCATTGGTCTAGCTTAAGTATCAGAGAAGTTATTTTGGGTTTTTGGTGGAAATATTTGTAGAAAAATATTCAGGCTCATCATTGGAGGCCTTAGAGTGCCTAGATGAGGTCTGAAAACTTGATGGAAGGACACTAGCATAGTTTTGAGACTGTAGATAAGAAGCTAGCATTTCTGAAAAGTGGTTATAATAGCCAATCAGAGCAATAGTTCGTGAGTTATGGCCTTCTGAAATTTGGCTACCCAAAATTTCTAAAATAATTGTCAAAGATGTATTTGGCCAACTCTATATGTTTTGTTAGGGGCTATCAGCCCTAGGTATTAAGTTTGAGCATCTAAAACCTTCTCGGGTAGCATACAATTGCCTATTTAAGAAAGGCCCAAACATTGTCTAGGACAACTCTAGGTGATAGTTTGTAGCTGTCTTGCAAATTATTATACTCAAGATGCCCATGGGGGTTAGCTTATTGTACTTTTGAATTTTGTAATTCTGCATTTGCAATGCAAATAAGAAGTCCACATTTGTTCTCACATTTTTTGTTGTTTCTTTGTTTTTGTTATGAGTTTATGGTATTAAGGATTTTATGATATTAAGGGCAGTGCCTTGCATTATAGGCCTAAGTGAGCATGTGGGCCGCACTGTACCCCTCTTTTATAGGCTCTCTCAGTGCTTGGTAAAACTACTCAATTCTTTGACTGCCTTCACATCAAAGTCAATATTGGTGCATCACATGCCAAGCTGACTACCTTCTTGCCACATCAGCATTGAAGCACTTTTTGGAAACATATGCATTTTTCAAAATTATGTTTGGTGAAGCACTTTATTTTTTGGAAAATGTGAATAAACACAAGTGATATTTGGAAGGATAGCATATTTTTCTATGAGTGGAGTTGTGTTCTTATTTTTTGGCACATTGATTGGTACTCCTCCAATGGGCCCCAACTTGTAAATGCTCACCCCTATATGCACTTGACCCTTGATTGGTGGGATTTTTTGTTTTGGCATTTTTGGCCAGCCATTGGCATCTTATTGGAACATGCCAAATTTTTTGGCTACTAACTTTTCAGCACTGACTACTCTTTTTTGGCAAATGGTTTTTGTTTCCAATGATTGGATATTTTATTTTTCAGAAATAGTTATTTTTCAAGCATCTTTTTGCCTCGATAACCATTTGACCATCAAATTTGGGCTCATCACTTGCTAATGTCAGCACTACATCATCACTCCTGCTACCCCTTCTAGCTCTGTTTGGACCATCTAGTAGTTTTTTGCTCATATCTCGGTCATATGGACTTTGTTTTTAGAAAACAAGATATCAATGGAAAGCTAATTCTAAGCCCATTATAGTGGTATAGATAAATTTTAGTTTTGATGTTTTCTTTATGGTTTTTTTGTTGTCAAAGTTAGGAGTTTAAATTTGAACTCTAGTAGACATATCTTGAGGATCTAATCTTTGATTTGGAAATTATTTATATCATTGGAAAGGTCTTTTAGAGCTCTTTTAAGTGATTTTGGTTGTCTTTCCAAATTCTATTTTAAGAACACTCTATTGAGTTTTTTGCATTTTTGCATTTTGGTGGATATTGTTTTAGGTTTGGAAATTAATTTTGTTTGTTCAAATGATTTTTCATGGGTTGTACTATCTATTTTATTAGCCTCATGTCTCTTTCGATCTTTGTAGACATCATTTGTATGCATTCTGGCAAAGACGATGAGGTAAAGTGTCATATTCCATCTATATTTTGTTTTAGTTATTTTGTCTTGTTTTGCCTTCTAATTCAAGCACTGTCATCCAAGGACACTCATATAGATTATTGTATTCTTTGGATTCACCACATTTTGTGACTTATTATACACATAGTAATCTAAATAAAGTGTCATGGAAGTTGATGTTTTGCCTTTTCTTTACATCTTCCTTTGTTTAATAAGTTTCCCTTGTGTGACATTAGCCTCATAGTGTGTCTGAGATTGATCACCTTAGTACACACATATGTATTATTTTGTGCATCTTGATCATGGTTCCTTGACATGCAGTTCTATTGGCCCACTTTTTCAGTTGCTCACCACCTCACCCTTATCTGCATTAGGGGGTTTCTTCTATTGGTTCTTATGCTTCCTTGGTTTGATGAAGTGAGTTATGTATTTAGAAATTGTTCCTATGTACTAGGCAGATGCAATGGATGGGTACCTATACATTTTGGCAAGATGGATCATTTACCATATAGGAACTTTCTTTTTGTTCTTACTTTGGATGCAGACTTCCATGTTCGATTGATCAACTCTTCAAGCTTTGGTATTTCAAGCCATCTATATCTTTGCGTTTAATTATTTTCCTTTGTGTGCCTCCTAATTTGAGTAGTTTCATCTAAGAGAACTCCTATAGATTATAGTCTTCTCTACTTGGTCAAGTTCTATTTTAGTGGATATTCTTTAGATCAACAATTACTTTTGACAAAACTTTGCAACTTCTACATGCTCTGGTGCTGTTCTACATACATTCGTCCTCATGTTCCTATCTTTTGGGACATTCTCTAATTTGGAGGCTTCTTCAATTCTTCACTAGTTCTTTCAACATTCTATCCATTTCTTTTTGGAGTGTGGTTTTTCCTATGTGATTTTCTCTATTTCTCCTCTTTACAAAGATCTGGTTGTGCTTAGGCCTTGTTTGTCAGGACCCAAATCTATGTTTAGTAGCAGTTTCTTGATTTTTAGACACTCCTTAAATTTATTTAAGGTGGGGTTTTAATGTACTTAGATATTTTCTAATTAACTCTATGTTGGAAATAATCAAGACTAGCTAGGTTACTGAGAGGGAAGGGGTGAATCAATAACCTCAAGACTTTTGACAAATTCAACACTTAATAACATAATCCATTGACCATTAATAGATCTAATCTACTGCATTCATGAGAAAATGAAAGCATAAAACACTTGAACACAATATTTGGTGACCCAAAAACCTTCCAAACAGAAAGTAAAACTGGGGTGGGGATGATACCCACAAAACTTCAATACTGTAGTATAAAGTTGGCCTATTAAGGCTTACAATGATCACTTATGATGATCTTGCCTATTAGGAGCAATTAGGATTGCTAGGTCCACCTTGTTAGAGGTTTTACAAACATACAATGAAGTATGCACTCGGTAAAGAGATTTTAAAAAAAGACTGTTAAGTCTACCTTGTTAAAGGATTTGAAGCTGATTGATTTGTTAGGATGAAATAGTAGATCTGACTTAAAACTAAATTTTTGATTAAGATCCTTGAAATTATGATCACCTCTTTGTGATAGATGTAACTTGACTGCTTCTAAGTTGACCTTGCTCTACACTTTGCTCTACTACTGATTCGCATTCACATTTGCATGCATCAAAATATTACTCATCATTCTTACTTGGGTATGATACAATACATTACATATATACCAACCCAATCCTCATAATTACAAGGTCGGCCAAAATGCAAGATAACACCAATATTACTAAGTCAGCCCAAATGTAGAAACTCAATTTTTGAAAGCTGACTTGGTGAATTTATGATACTCAACGTCCACTACATTACTCGGCATCATTATGAATTTGGTAGAAGTAGAGGCTCAATCCATACTAATCAATCAACATAGCTTCAAACTTAGTGTACACTAGAGACTCGATAGATATAGTGTCGCTCAGTAGAAACTAAATTCCATGTTTACCTTGCTTGCACTCGGTAAACACTACTCATCCCATCACTTAGTTAACACTGGCTTCACATCACAAGAACTGATGACTCAGTAGACACTGCGAAGCTTAGTAACCACTTAACTACTAGGAAAATACTGAACTACTTAGTCTAAACTATTAGACTTCGCACTGCCTAAATTCACTTGGTAACCACTGGAATGCTCGATATGAACTGTGAAACTTGGTAACCACTAAAATGCTCAATAAACACTAGAGATTGAATGAAGAACTTGGTAACCATAAAAAATGTAAATAAGTGTTGTCGCTAATTAAAAAATATAAATTAATGCCAACAATCTCCCCCTTTGGAATTAGTGAAAAAACACTTATCAGCCAAAACTTATGTCTAACATGATGATTTTTTGATTTTTCAAAATTTCTCTTTGCAACTTTGTTGTATACACATTTACACATATCTCCCCCATACAATGTACATATCATATCAGATATAATATCATACTAAATCTATATACAAATATCTATCCTCCTTATATACATGTCTCTCTCCACAAATATCTCTTCTCCCCCTTGTTGACAAAAATGCCAAAAAATTTATACACAATCTACCTATATAGAGACACCAAAATGTGAGAGAAACTAATAATGTACCTTAAGAATAAGAGCTAATGTCTTATCCCAGTTTTCTTGCAAAACTTTGCAAGTTTGAAGTGCAACTTGGACTTCTGCTAAGAGTTCAATCATATGATCTGCAATTGAAAATTTATTGTCATGGATCAATGTTTTTGAACAAGCAATGTGCTTCTGCATTGTATCCATGATAGGAAGGATCATGTTCTAGATGTCTATAAGTGTAGACCAGATCCTTGCTTCCTCTCTCAATAACTCTACCTGCATATCTAATAGGAATCTGACCCTCATGTGGTGTGTAGAGCTTGAACTAGGGTCAAGCTATAACTTTTGAGAACTGGCCTTCAGATCCTCATCAATCTTATTCAATTTTCCCTTTATTTCCTTTGTATACTTGGTAACATCTCATAGCTTGGCAAAAAGAGATTTTACATTTGTGAAAGAATTTATAAGATTTGCCAAAATTGAGGAGAGCTCTACCTAATGAATAGTAATATGCTGAGCAATGTGCTCAAGCACTTTATTATCAAACTTTTTCTCTATTTTTTCTATCAACTTATCCTAGCCACTGGAGTCCTCATTGAATTTATTTACAACCTCTTCTAACTATAACAAAATATGTTGAGAAGAATCAACATCAACACCTATAGCCTCTGTCAAGATATTCTTGGCATTCTTTATGTTTTTGAATTCCTTGTCTCTTTCTTCTCTAAGCTACTTCTGCTTAGCCTTCTTCTCAAGAAGCTAGCTGACCAATCTCATTTTTTCTACAGTGACATTATCAAAATCTAACTTGGGGATTTCAATTTTCTTGTCTAGATCTATATCTTCCTTAATTTCTTTTCCACTAATTAGAAGTTTAAGTGGTGTCTTTGGTTCAACTTCTGATGTTATTGATTTGGATTTAGAAATAGAAACGATGGTAGAAATAGTAGGGCTTGCAGTAAAAACTTGTATGGTGCCTACTAATGTAATGCTTACTGGTGTACTAAAAAATCCAAAATTGATGTATTTCCAAAAATTAATATAATTACAGGTGGAATGTTGATAGAAGTATTTACAATTTGAATACTTACTGGAGTATGCAAAATTAAAGTAGACAAAACTATAGAACTAGATGTTGCACTTATTGGTGATGGTCTTGACTCAAGAGCTAAAGAAGAGGGAGGCTATAGCTTGATAGATGAAGTGGTAGACACTTCCACTAGAGATACCTAGAGCTGCGAGGGAGAAAAGAGTGATTGGGCAGATGATGTATCTGTTGTGGTCACAATCACACTTGCTGAAGCTGTCTCCATGCTTGATGATGTTGTTGTTTTTTTTGGAGAGTGAGGAAGGGAGGCTATGATAGCCATTGCTATCCTAAATGGATCACTTTCTTCTTCTTCTTCTTCTTGCCTATCTTCCTCCTCAGCTTCATCCTCTTTCTCATCTTCACCATCCTTCATGAACTCTTGATATTCTTCAGCATCAATAGTGATACAAGGAGTATTATCTTCTTCATTATCTTCATCCTTGTCACTATCATCATCATCATTGATTTCTACTAGATTCTCACTTGGCTTGTGCAGATGATAAACATTTTTCCACATAGATGTAGCATCCTTAACTACATGCTCAATGTCTCTCACCAAAATTAAACAAGTATGAAATTTGATGGTCATCTTATCTTCATTTTTCTTCATAGCTTCCTTTAACTCAGCATTGGTAAGGCTTGATAGCAACTGTCTCAAGGATTGTTCATATATGTCCTTGGCTATTTGTATGGTTGATTCCCATCTTGGCTTTAACCTTGTTAATAGCTCATTGGAAATTTGAGGGGTAATTTGATTCTGGAAATATTTCTATTTTTCCCATCTTTGTCAACACCAACTCCTTAATCTACATCTTTTTTGCATTTGTTCTGGTTTCATATTTCAATGCTTTCAAATTTTTAATACCTCCACCTTCTTTCAATTGCTTCAATCTTTCCTGGAAGGTGAGAGGGGGCTTACTAAGTACAATTTCACTACCTCTTTTCTTCTTGGATCTTCTGGTGAATACAACTATAGAGGTCTTGGGTGGCTTGGTGATAATCACCTTGCCTTTCTTTCTTATAGGCTCTTCTTATTTTTCTAATTCTTCTTCTTCATTCTTAGATCCTTCATCTTCACCTTTTCCCTCGATAATCATAAGAGGGGCATTTTCTATTTTCAGTTTAGATATCCTCCTCTTACCTTTATTTACCACTTGTAGAAGCTTAATCTCAAGTTCTATTATAGCTTTAGCTTCATCATAATTTCCAAAGATAGGTTCCTTTGGATCTACAGGCTCATTTACCAGGGCTTCAATTATCTCCTTTGTTTCATCAATATTAACCTCACAAGGAAGAGTTTTCACCCATACTATTCCAGACCTTACTGCCTAGATGTATACTCTATCACAATCAACCATAAAACAAACATCATCCTTATAGTCTTCAACAATTTTTTGGGGAATCTGAAACCTGTTATTCATCTTTTCCTTAAAGGATTCAAAATAAATTTCCATTATACTATCAAAATTTTCACCCATTTCTACAATAAACTCATTAATCTGGTATAGAATTGGTGTGTCTTTTCTCCATACCACTGTTCCTTTGGAAGGGAAAAACTTTTGAACATAAAAGAACAAACAAGTCAATAGAGAGCCAAATTTGCATGGATTATTCTTTGATGTCCTAATGCTTTCCATGTTCTTATTCAGCTATTTCAAAATTAAATCTGCTAAGTCATATTCCAAATTCTTCTTAACAACCTTATATGCTAGGTCAACAGCTTGACACGACACACTATTCAGTCAGCTAGAGCTATACATCTTATGTGCAATAATATGAATACCAAATCTGAGTTCTACATCAAATACATTACTAATTTTTAATCCTCTATCATCCCACTCAACTAGGGTTTTCTTTTGAAGCTCATCTCGATCTAGGGTTTTTATGACTTTAACCTTGTTAAGCATAGGAAGACCCGTAATTTGATGAATCATCTTCTTCATTATCAAGACTAGCTACTCTAACCAAAATTAACCATCATGGACTTAGCTCAAGATATATCTAATCCATTTGATTTGAAAGTTTCTTGGTAGTGCGAAATATGGGTTAAGCCTTTCTACTCTAGGTGTTTATGCTCAGGCTTAAGGGTTCCATCCACACAAAGTTAACATAGGGCACTATCCATTTCTAGGGTTCCTATCTCTTATACAACACATTTGAAATGAGTTTGAATATCATTGATAAGGAGTACCTTTGGTGGAATTTGAGACTAAGCTCCATTAGGGTCGAGGGTTTCTACAATCGCTAGTACCAATTTGAAATCCCACACCAACATTTATGATCCTTTCTTTTCCTTGTTGCTATTGGTGGATGCCATGATCACTTAGTAGACTAAGAAAATTCTTTTAAAAACTTTGCTACAAACTACACTCAAGATCACTGGAATGCTCTGCAAATCACTTTACTTTGAATATACTGAATTTGCTACGAAAATGAAGTCGAATTCTTGCCTTTTGTTGAAAATTTCCCATTAATGCTTGGTATGATGAGATCCATAATGACATAGTGCATGACAAGTTGTCATCCACTATCTGTGCAGATTGCTTAGTAGAAGCTTGTAACTCAGCAACCAAACAAAACTTTGTTACTCCCAACCTCACTCAATATGACTCAACCTTGCTTGGTGAATACTGATGCTGACCTTTTCTGATCCCTTTGTATCTAAAATACTAATTTGGATCTTTTGCCTCCTTTCTATTGGAACTATTTAAGATGTGACCATGTGAATACAGTTTCAGTCCTTCCTTAAGAACTTAATTGGAAATGGTGGAGTCACCCACTTCATGAGTGACATGATTATCATCACTTGGACTGACTTGCTTGGTAGATTTAGGAATCCACTATTGTCTCATTTGCTTCCTGATGTTATTAGCTTTTGCTTTCTTTTCATCTTCAACTGTACCTATATTCATGCAATTCTTAGCTATATGAACAATTTTAATACATGTGTAACATCTTATTGTAGTACCCATTCTTCTCAAGTGATGCCTTGCACAATTTATGCCAATGTGTCCATATTCTCCATAGTAACAACATCTACACCAAGTATTGTAGTCCCAACCAAATATTTCCTTTATGAATTATTCAGCTAGATTGAATGGTTTAGATCTATATTCAGATGCCTTGTGATGTTGTTTCTTGCATTTGTGACATTTTCATTCAAACTTTTGTTTCTTCTTGCATTCATTAGCTTTAGGACCATGCTGATTGCAATTGTAGCATTTTCCATTGAATTTTTCCTTTCCATTACTCCAGCATTTGTTTGATGTATGACCTATCTTACCACAATAATTGAAAGTAGGTCTTTGATTTCTTTGAGCACCTTGTTTGGAGGATTCAACTTCTTCTTTGTATCCAAGTCCTACTTTTCCCTTTTGCCTATAAATATTCTGCTCATTTTGTTGATTTAATTGATTCATATCTGCTTGGGATTTCATTTTTCTTTCATTGAGTTGCTTCTCAGAATTCAGATCAACTTTCAACCTTTCATTGATTTTCCTTTCAGTGTTTAAATCATTCCTTAACCTTTCATTTTCAAATCTTAGACTCATGATTTCTTCATTTGCATTGGAGAGATGATTGATAAGATTTTCTTGCTGAAGGGATTGATTTTGAGCTTCATTGTTCCTTACCTCCAAGTCTTCATTTGCCTTATTTCTTTGTTCTAAAATTTCACACAATCTTATTGACTGGATTTCTTGTTCTCTTTTCAATTTCCTTACCTCTTCTTGTAGGGAACCATTATTTTCTAGGAGTTCTTTGATTGCATCATTTGCTTCATCTAGACTACTTGAGGGGAAAACATATTCAATCTTCTCTTCAACATACTAATGGTCATTCATTTGTTTTGCAAGTTCCTTCCTTCTTTTTAGGGATTGGGAAAGATGCTCTTTTGCTTCCTTGAGTTGAGCTATGGCCATCTCTAGATCTAGATTCTCATTGTCAATAACTTTGTCAAGTCTGAATATCTCCATTGTCCTTGATCGTTACTCAAGCTATCAAACTTTATCCTAAGAACCACAAAGCTCTGATAACAATTGTTGGAAATAATCAAGACTAGCTAGGTTACTAAGAGGGGAGGGGTGAATCAGTATCCTCAAAACTTTTGAAAAATTCAACACTTAATAGCATAATCCATTCACCATTAATAGATCTAATCTACTGCATTCATGAAAAACTAAAAGCATAAAACACTTGAACACATTATTTGGTAACCCACAAACCTTCCAAATAGAAAGTAAAGCTGGAGCGGGGATGATACCCACAAAACTTTGATACTACAGTATAAAGTTGGCTTTTTAAGGCTTACAATGATCACTTCTAATGATCTACCCTATTAGGAGAAATTAGGACTACTAGATCCACCTTGTTAGAGGTTTTACAAATATACAATGAAGTATGCACTCGGTAAAGACATTTAAAGAAAAGACTATTAAGTCTACCTTGTTAAAGGATTTGAAGTTGATTGACCTATTATGATGAAATAGTAGATCTGACTTACAACTGAATTGCTAATGAAGATCCTTGAAATTTTGATCACCTCTTTGTGATAGATGTAACTTGACTGCTTTTGATTTGACCTTGCTCTACACTTTGCTCTGCTACTAATTCACATTCGCATTTTCATGCATCAAAACATTACTCATCATTCTTATTTGGTATGATACAATACATTACATATATACCAACCCAATCCTCATAATTACAAGGTTGGCCAAAACACAAGACAACACCAATATTACTGAGTCAGCCCAAATGTAGAAACTCCAGTTTTGAAACTCCAATATTAACTGTAAATAAATTGCATGCATGTAAACATATCAATTAAGCATAAAGTAAACCCATGCATCAAAACACATAACACCAAATTTGGTAACCCAAAAACCCTCCAAAATGAGAAGGTAAAATTAGGGTGGGAATGATACCCACAAAATTACTATAGTAATAATGTTTGACCACTTTTGATGGTCTTCCTTGTTAAAGGCTTTACACTGTATCAATAATGAATTGTTTAAAGGATTCACAACACTTTACATTAAGTGTCACCCTATTAAAGGATTTTATCACCTTTTCAAAGGATCTACAACCTAGTTGTTACACTAACCTATCAACATAGGATTTTCCTTCTAATACAATTGCTAGAGAGTATTAGACTAATAAACTAGATAGCTTACAATCCTCGATTGCTAATTGCTAAATTTAGGCACTTGATCTACTCTTGCTAATCTTGATCCTCTAAGATTTGATATCTATTTGATGCCCTTGCTCTTCTTTGATCAACTGAATACTGCAATGTTGCTTTGTTCCTCTAAGTCTTTTCGCACTTCCCTTTGAATTTTGCTATAATTTACCCTTACACTACTCTCATCCACATATACAATGGGGTTTTGTCCTCCTTTTAAAGATTTTGCAGACTTAGGGTTAGGTATGAATCTACGATCCATATTAAATCTTTATTTCCCCCTCATTCCTTGCATTTTTCTTATTGGTTGCATGCCTTCTCCTTTTTTCTTATTGGCTACATGTTGATCGCATAGGTAAATGAAAAGATTCAATCTTATCCTTAATATCCTTTGAGATTCTTCTATGTCGGCTCAAAAAATAGTTTACATTTGAGTTTTTGAAGGCCCAAACTCATATGTTGATTCTATGTTACTTGGCACATACTGGATTACTAGTGCTCGACACATATATGATTTTGGTTTGCTTGACACCTATTGCATTCTGGCTTGCTCAGCATCAACTGTAACTTAGCACCTACATATTAATTGGCTCATACGGTTCACTCGACACCTGAAGTGACCCCACACCTATTAGAAATCTGGCTCAGCACATACTATGGCTCGGCATATATAGTGTACTCATCTTCTATATAAAAATTAGTTAAGTGTGTTGACACTCAATTGTCAAAACCAATCTGAGATCAACAATCTCCCCCTTTGACATGAGTGTCAAAAACACTTAACTAAGCATTATGCTTGATCTTATGAGTACATTATTCAATTTTTTCGGCATATATACAAAATTTTGAAAACTTGTTCAAAATTTTGTAAAGAACAATATACCTCAAAATTCTTATAACTCCCCTTGAGTTTATGTGCCATTTCTATTCCTATAACCAAAATTATTGTGCTGAATTTCTTGTGCCTACTTGCTAACCTATTCTATCTATTCTATTTTCACATGTTTTGCATTTGCAAATTTTTATTCATATCTCCCCTTTTTGTATGTCTCCCCCTTTTTTGGCTATCATAGGATATGTACAATCTTTCCCCCTTTATTCTCCAAAAGAATGAAAGAATGAAATTACTTAGTATTCTCACCCTTAGTTATTAATCTCCCTTTTATTTCATATCTCTCCCTTTTTGACACTAATGTCAAAGGGTGCTAAGGGGTAAGACCATATTTCACCAAAAATGTACTATTTACCTCCATAATTATCTTAAGAGCTGCATACCAATTCTCTAAAGAAATTTCCAATGACTTGTGCTAGATGGAAGTCTCTGTAGCAAGATGGACAAGTCCATTTGAAGTAGAAAGATTAGGATCTTTCTTTAAAATAGTCTTTGCATAGGCTTGTTCTTTATGGAGTACTTCCAAATGTGTGGTAATGGAAGATTGTATCTACATTAGTTTGGCCTTAATGTTAGCCTCTTCTACTGTCAACACAGCTAGTTCCTTCTGTGTATGAAGCATTTGAGAAAAATGTTTCTCACTCTAAGCTAGATCATTTGGTAGCTAAGTGCTAGAAATCTTTAAATTTCTCTCCAAGCTCAGGATTCTTTGGCTTGTCTTTTATGTGAAGTATGAAAAGTCACACAACTTTTTGTACAATGAGAATGCATTCTCAAGTACCTTTTTCACTTTGTCAATTTTCTTTGCCAATTCAACTTGTGAAAGTGCTATTTCACTTAATATTTTCTCATTTACTTTCCCTTAGAAATTCTTCTTAGACCATTCCATAAGTTTTACATTGGTTTCCTGGTCTTCATTTGTCACCTGTTCTACAATTTCTAACAATTGTTCCATTATTGGCTTGGTCCCATCAGGTGTTTGCAAGTTGAAAGCATCCAAAAAGATGTCCTTGATCTCATGTAATGCTTGATTTTGTTTATACTCCTTCCTGAGTATCTCTTGTCTCTTTCTCCTGTTCAATGCATCATGCATTTAAGTGATTTGCTCAATGTTTATTATCTTTGAGTCATAACCAAGTATGACTATCTCCTCATCTAAATCAAGGTCTCCATAGTGAAGTACCCTTGTCAACTTGGTTGAGCTTGAGCTTGGTATAGAAATTTGCAATGGTATTGAATTAGTGCTCAGCTTCTGAAGGACTTTTGTAGGAGTGTCAGTAGTTGGTAGTTCTACTAATGTTTGTATTGCAACCTACTCCTCCTCATTTGATGTGTCCTTTTCCTCATTTGATTTCCCTTGATCAATTACAATTATTTGTGGTGTATGTGTTATCTATACTATAGGATCAGATGTAGCAATCTATCATGTTTTCTCTATTGATGTATCTTTCTCTACTTCTACAATCAGCTTCTACTACATGGTATCAATTGTGTCAACTGTTGGAGGCATGAGAAGTTGAACTCTTGTAGCTATAGAGATTGTAGAAGGTGGTTCTTATGGATTCAACTTGTCTCTAATTGGATTTTCTACTATCTTTTATAAATCATCCGCACTCACCAATACTGGATTTGTGCATAATTGTTCTTGTAGTGTTGATTGGTGAAGGATTTTCTTGAGATCCTTTGCAGTTAGTGGATTGTTGTTCTAACAAGATTTGTCAGTAACATCCTTCATAATTATAGTATCTTTAGATGTGGTGATGACATGAGGAGGGCTAGGAGGTGGCAATTGTGTGCCTTGCATACTCTCATCTATTTGCTACTTATTAGCTATTGCCATTTCATCTTGTTTCTTTGTCTCCTCCTCTTCACCTTTTTCTTTCTCCTCTTCCTCTTTCTTCTCTTCTTCTCCTTTTTCTATTTCCTTTTCCTCCTTTTGTTTCTCTTCCTTCTCCTTCTCACTAGCCTTAGCCTTATTTGCTTCTACATCCTCCTCTTCTTCTTCATCCTTGTCATTTGTCAAGTTATATATTGACTTCCACAATCTTGTGGACTTATTGACAACTTCTTCAATTTTATTTTGTAAAATGCTAAAGGCTCTATATTTTGGTGCAAACTTGCCCCCATGTTTCTTATTAGCCTTATTAGCAATTTGACCTCTAGTCAATTCTGGCATCACTTGTGCCAATGTCGATTCTCTTATTTCTTTTTCCATCTTCAAGAAATAATGTCACTTATTTTCAATAATTTCATATAAATCCTTGGGCATAGTGTTATCTAATTCAAGAGGTGTGTTCTTGAATTCTTCCACCATGGCATATATTGATTCTTCTACCTTATTTTGATCTTCTTTACTTAATTTATTGAAATCAATAGTTTTCAAATCAAAGAAGTCTGCATTCTTAACATTTTCACAAATTTTATGAATATGTGACATGGGGGATTGACTTACCACTCCAAATTGGTCAATATCCTTTGATTCTATTCTTTCCTTATCATCAAATTCTAGTTGTGCAACATATTTTCTCCTTGGTTTCTTCTACACTACACCAGTCTACTCAGTAGCCTTCTTCTTCTCTTTCATTTTCTCCTTGATCTTTTGAGTTTAGGCCCTTGTAGTGGCTCTTGTTACGAGTGTTGGCTTGTCTTGGGTTGTCTTGGCAACCTTCTTGGCTTTGGGTTGGGTTGTAGGCTAAGCTTTGGCCTTTCTCTTCTTGGGCTCGGCTTGAGCTGGTGCTTCCTTGACTTCTTCTTCCTCTACACCTTCTTCCTTTTCTTCATCCTCACCTAAGCCTTGTGTCAAATCTAGTGGGCCTTGGCCCTATTCATCTTCTTCACTCTCATCATCTTCTTCTTCTTCCTCAACTACCCCTGCAATACCTTCTCCAAATTTCTTCTTCAGTTTCCTCACTAGTTTATCTTTCTTCTTTAAGGTGGAAGTAGTTTTCAGCTCCATATCTACCTTGGAACACACAACATCATATTTCCCAAAGTGTGGGGTCTCCTTATCAATCTCCTATGCAAGAAATGTTGTAATTATTGTTGATGCTTCATCAACATCTAGTTTATAACCTAATGGTCTTAGCCATCTCACCCTTGGAATTGCTGCTTGGATATAGGTGTGATCAATATCAACTAAGAAGCAGATATTATGGATGTGTTGTTCCACTAGGAAAACTGGTATCCTCAGTCTTTGTTTCATGGATTTCTTGAAATCCTCAAAATAACTTGTCATTTGAGCTTCAAAGTTGTCACCCATTTTCTCAATGTACTCATTGATTTGTGTAATGGCTAACTTTTTTGATTTCTAGTTCACTTTACCAATTGAGGGAAATTCTTCCAAAACATAGAAAAATATGCAAACCAGAATTGAACCAAACTTACATTGAGCACCTTTAGATCTTTTGATTGCTCCCAAATCCTCCATGATTTTCTATAACAATAACTCTACTAGATCATATGTATGATCTTTCTTGACAAGTTTATATGTCACATCCACAATAATAAATGGTACACTATTCAATCTGCTTGATTGATAGGAGTTGTGAGAAATCACTCTAATTGCAAAATCTAGAAGGGGATCTATGATTGTATCAATGGTCATGCCCCTCTTGTTCCATTTAGCCCCGATGTTCCTTTCAATAGCTTCCTTTGAATCACTACATAGGGTCTTATGCCGATCTAGGGTTGGAAAACTTGTAACCGTATGCACGATTCTCTTTGTTATTTTGATAGGTCCTCCTTCCAACCATAAAAAACCATTATGTTTCCTACTTAAAATAATTCTTATCCATTCAGTTTTAAAAACTGTGGGGAAAACTAGAGCATGGACTAAACCCTTTTTCTCAACTATTTGAAATTCTTCCTTAAAGACTCGATTTTCACACAATTTATCATATGCTTGAAATATCTCAACATCTCCTATTGCTCATATCTTGGAATTGTAACATTTCCTTACATCCTGCACCATTATGACTTTGGGCGGAATCATGGATAATGTGCCAACAGGGTCTTTTTTATAAGAAACTTCTAGAATTGGCCTAAAATTTGGTTGTTTAACCTCATTACTAACTGATTGAAACTCGAAAGCTTCCTTTTCCTTAGGGTTTTTTAAACTGGAAGCCATATTGTAAATCTAGGGTTTCAAAATATATTAAACTTTATGAGTGCACAACTTGGCACTTGAAGAATACCTTAGATCGATGAAATCTATGCTTGATTTGTGTTGAAATCCATGCAAAAGGCTTTAATGTTGTTTGTCAATCACTTCTATACTCTTCTCGTTCTCTACTCTATGTTCAAATGATGAGGAATGATAAAGAAAAGAAACCTTAAACTCTTTTTAAACCTAGCATTAAATGCTTAGTGTGTATATAGCTGGATACTTGTCTCGTTAAGGATTTCAGCATAACTCGACTTCTGTTAGTTTTCCATCACTTGACTCCAACTAGATTTACTCTTCACTTGACTTCCATTGAAATTCCCCAACTCAACATCAAATATCAACTTAGTCACAACTAACTACTTGGCATGCACTAGAACTTTACTTGGCTTCTAAGGACAAGTTGGTAATACTGGTGAAAACTTTGAATTTCAACTTTGCATCTCTAATCATGCTGATTTCTTCTTCATAGTGCTTATTTGTCTTGGGACTAATGTTTGATATGGCTTTGTATATTAGTCCCATATGCCTTCTTTTTCTCAGTTAGATGAAGTGTGACCATTTGACCTGTTAGGTGAAGTGATCCCTTCATTTTATGAGGTACATTCATCTTTCTTCTTCCAAGTCTTGTTCATTTGTCCTCTAATGTGTTCAACATCTACCTTCTCTTTTCCTTTGTTGACTTTTGACTTGCATACCTTTGACTTTTTTGGGCAATTCCTTCTAATATGACCAGTCTTCAAGAAACTAAAACATGTGGTTTGACTTAGCCATTTGCTGTAGTTCCCTCTAAAATGTGTTCTTATGCAATTTTTAGGAATGTGTCCATATTCCTGATAGTAATGACAGTTATACCTGGTGTTATAGTCCCAATTGTGGTGGTGTCCATGGATTCTAGTCTTTGCTGGCTGGTATGGTGTCCACATAAGCTTTGACCTACACTCAAAAGATCTATGACCATACTTCTTGTAATTGTAGCAGTGACCATCAAATCTTGGTGTCCTCATGATTTTGGTCATGCAATCTTGTGTCTGGTGTCCCTGCTTATTGCATTTGTGACAATGACCCTTGTTCTTGAGTTTGTCCTATTGGCTGGTCTTCTTACTCCTGCATACATTAGCAGTATGTCCCCTTTTATCATAGAAATGAAAAGTAGGTTTAGTGTTCTTACCTTTGTTACTCCTTTCTTTTGCAGTCTTAGAAGACTCTCCTTGTTAAGTGCTGGTGTAACCAAGTCCTGAAGTATCATTGCTGGCCCTTGGTGATTTTAGTAGCTTCTCAAGGTACTTGATAGCCTCATTTGGTTTGTTGAAACTTTCTACAACTTCCTTCTCTCTTTTTAGGTCATTTTTCAGTTGTTCATTCTGTATCTTCAACGTAGAGATCTCAATGTCTTTCATATTAAACTCATGATGCGCATTCATCATTTGACTTAAGGTGTCCAACTGCATGTTTTAAATTCTTTCAAACTCAATTGTCTTCTCCTCCAGTCTATTGGTAAGATTTCTTTTGTCATCTTCTAACGTAGCCTTTTCTTCAATGGCTCTTTTCTTTTGTTTAGTTACCTCACAAAGTATTATGGCATGTGATTCTTGTTCAAGCTTGAGTATTCTAATTTCTTCTACTTGAGCTCTATTCTTCTCCATCAATTCTACTATCGCTACATCAAACTCTTGAGTATCTTCATTGGCAAACACTTTTGTGGTATCAATCTCCTTGTAGTGTGTGTCATTTCAGCTATGGCTATATCCTTCCTTCATTACAAGGATTTTCTCAATTCTTCTTTGGCTTCCTCCAAGTTGTGTAGAGTGAGGTGTACATCAATCACTTGATTCTCTATAATCTTCCCAAGTTTGAAGACTTCCATCTTTAGATCTTTTCTCTAAGCTTTTAGGCTTCTCCTTGTGAGAGCCTTTCTCTAATACCAAATTTTGGAATAATCAAATGGGAATAATACTTCTAAGAGGGGGGGGGGGGGGGAAGGGGGGTGAATCAGAAGTATCAAACTTTAACCTTAAAAGAATTTTTAACTAAAAATAAATTGCATGCATGTAAACATATCAAGTAAGCATAAAGTAAACGCATGCATCAAAACACATAACACCACTTTCGGTAACCTAGAAACCCTCCAAAATGAGAAGGTAAAAATGGGGTGGGGATGATACCCACAAAATTACTACAACAATAATGTTTGACCACTTCTTATGGTCTGCCCAATTAAAGGCTTTACACTCTATCAATTGTGACCTATTTAAAGGATTTAAAAACACTTTACATGAAGTGTCACTTTGTTAAAGGATTTTATCACCTTTTCAAAGGATCTACAACCTAGCTATTAAGCTAACTTATCAACATAGGATTTTCCTTCTAATACAATTGCTAGAGAGTATTAGACTAATAAACCTAATAGCTTACAATCTTTGATTGCTGAATTTAGGCACTTGATCTGCTCTCTCTAATCTTGATCCTCTAAGATCTAATATCTATTCAATGCCCTTGCTCTATTCTGATCAACTAAATACTGCAATGATGCTCTGTTCTTCTAAGTCTTTTCACACTTCCCTCTGAATTTTGCTATAATTTACCCTTACACTACTCTCATCCACACATCCAATGGGGTTTCATCCTCCTTTTAAAGATTTCAAAGACTTAGGTTAGGTAAGAATCTATGATCCATATTAAAGCTTTATTTTCCACTCATTCCTTGCATTTTTCTTATTGGTTGCATGCCTTATCATTTTTTCTTATTGGTTGCATGCTGATCTCATAGGTAAATGAAAACATTCGATCTTATCCTTAATATCCTTTGATATTCTTCTATGTCAGCTCAAAAAATGGTTTACATATGAGTTTGTGAAGGCACAAACTCATATGTTAATCTGTGTTACTCAACACATATTGGATTGTTGGTGCTAGGCACATATATTATTCTAGTTTGCTCAGCACCTATTGCATTCAGGCTTACTGGCATCAACTGTAACTCAGCACCTACGTATCACTCGACACCTGAAGTCACTCAGCACCTATTGGAATTCTAGCTCGACATATACAATGGCTCGACATATATAGTGTAGTTGGCTTCTATATGAAAATTGGTTAAGTGTGTTGACACTCAATTGTCAAAATCAATCTGAGACCAACACTCTATTCTACTTAAGCTAAACTTTTGACATCTAATAATTATATCTTTTATTACTTATTATAATGCAACCTAGGTTTTTTACTTTCTAGGTTTTTTATTATTATCTCCTTTATAAGGATTGATCTCTTTGTAATTACTCATTCATTCAATACAATTTGCAGTTCTGTTTTGCACATTAAGAATGTCTCGTCCTCTATGGATCTAGGAATTCCAACCTCCATCGATTTTTCTTCTCTCTTTCTATGATAGGTGTTTGCATGCAGGTGATTCTTGGGAGCTGTGGGGTTGAGCTTTCATCAACTTCAATAGTTTATATTAGTTTATATCTTGATGTTAGATCTAGTCACTGAGTTGATGATTTGAAAGATTAAAATGTTTAAGTTGGTGAACAATACTTTTAAGGCATGTAGGATAACTATTTATAAACCCCATCCCACTTATTTAACAATCATGTGGTATTTATAGAAAATAAACTAACCCCAAAAACTTTACCATAGAAGAAAATAAGAATACAAAATTTTGGTAAACCATTCATGAAATTGAAATTACACTATAATGAATAGAAGATGATGTTTGGGTAGAAGAAACTATAATGCAAGAGGTTGTTGATACAGATCCCAATTGATTGAAGAAAGAGATATACATGTAAAATAGGGGAAATTTAAAGTATCCATAATATAAAGCTCGTAATACAACTTTTACGAATTTTGATGTAGAAAAACTATCTAATTCAATTTTATGAGTGTCCTAGATAGAAAAATTTCACAACACAATTTTCGATCTTTAAATAGTAAATTATATATTACTACATGCGACATTGTTGTTGTTTCAATTGATCAAGTAAATTTTTTATGATTATTATGACTACTATCTACTAGGTTATCTATTGCTACATCCCAAACGTGGACTACATCATTATAAGTGTAACAAAAAAATGGACATGTTTAACAAATATATCTTATTTAGGCTAAAAAAGGGTTGCATGTGGAATATAACTAAATTAGATCTCCTTTAAAATCATAGCATGGGAATCCAAATTAAAATCTATTTCCTCCATTTCACACAAACTAAGTGTGAGAAAACTATTTAACATAAAAGAAAGGAAGTGTTTTCCCTTAGGCACATAAAGCTCTACCCCTGTAGTTGAATCCACACAAATTCTATTGGTTTTCTAGCTAGGATGTTGTCTTTATCAGTGGAAGAAACTTCATCAAGAACCTCTTTAAGAAAATTGGATGGAAGGAGATGATGTCAAAAAGTTGAATGGAAAGATATAATGTTAGTTCTAAAGATAAGGCTTTTGAAGCTAGGCCTCACCCTACATCTACAAATGTGATATTCCCAAATTAAAATCTATTTCCTCCATTTCACACAAACTAAGTGTGAGAAAACTATTTAACATAAAAGAAAGGAAGTGTTTTCCCTTAGGCACGTAAAGCTCTACCCCTATAGTTGAATCCACACAAATTCTATTGGTTTTCTAGCTAGGATGTTGTCTTTATCAATGGAAGAAACTTCATCAAGAACCTCTTTAAGAAAATTGGATGGAAGGAGATGATGTCAAAAAGTTGAATGGAAAGATATAATGTTAGTTCTAAAGATAAGGCTTTTGAAGCTAGGCCTCACCCTACATCTACAAATGTGATATTCGTTTCTCTAAACTCAAAAAATTCATGGAAATTATCAATTCTCTCTCTAAGCTCAAAAAATTCATGGAAATTATCAATTCTTTCTCTAGCAAGTAAAATCCCTAGAAACCCCCCTTAGGGATTGAGGTATTGTGATCATTTCATCTAAGATTGAACCCAATCTTCTATATGTGCAAGCAAAGTAATTTCCAATTAAAGACAATCTAATTAAATGACCAAACTACATGGAGCTTATGATAATGTTCACATGTGGCATTACATACTTGGAAATACTTTCTAGACTAGACATTTGACACGTTCCACTCTCATAATAAAGACTTACATGAATTATTACTATCTAAGAGATTTATACCTTTTTGGAAATCGATAATCTAACAAAAGGTTAATCTTATAGGTCAAAACACTTGTCAAAATATGAGAGATTCATCAAGTGTAGCTCTACCACCCATAAGAAATGGCATCTTCTTGATCCTACACTTCTAAAAAAAAAATGATTCATTGATTCATTTTATACATCATCTTTAGCATATAAATCCTCCTTATAAGTTCAAAGTCAAGCCTCCTTCATACTTCTTTGAGCCATACATTGCTTTCCATAACTCATTATGTTTTATAGCAATTGAAATCACTTACCTTATGTCCCCATGCTGCTACTCAAATGAAATTTCTGCTTAAATTTAAGCAATAAAGTGTTCCCATGGAAAAATAAAATTGGAGGAAAAGGATATTTTAGAATCTTTTCTTATTTTCATGGAGCACCTATTTTTTAGCAAATAAAAAAAAGCCATGGAAAAGAAGGGGGGCTGAAACTAAGCAGCGACTACTTATTGAAAATATGGATAGATGGCTTCACTGAATTCTTTCCCTCCTTTATTTTCCACAAATTCTTTCTTTTATTTTCCATCAAATTTTCCCTCCAAAATTTTAATCACAATTTATATCCAAATTAATGGGTGCTTTAAAAATAAACAGTAAAATTTAGTTTGCATGAGGCCACCCGCTTCACATTTTATTCCTAAAATTTTTGAGCAGTGCTTGCAAAACAAAATAAGCCTAGCAACAACATGGGGACCTGCTCTTATATAATATAAACTTATCATATAATTAATCTTTTTCTAGTTTATTCTGAAAGATCATTTATTTTTCCCTCTAAATATTAAAAATGACTTTTTATTATTACATGTGACTAATACCATAAATTTAGTGTTAAAAATTTCTACTTTAAGTTACCAATTTTATTTTATCTAGACAAAACTAAGGCCAAAGATTATATTAATAATATGTCCAAAATATACATAGTAAGCATGATGCCTTTAAAAACAAGTAAAAACCTTAAAAACAAATAAGCTGGGAGATTATTATACTCTCCACACAAAATGTATATTTGACTGAAATTCAAAAAATTCAAAACACAATAGATTTTTAGTAATTTTCAACATTTTTTTTCATATCTTATGATGATTTGAAGAAGAAAAAATGACTTTTGATGCATTCTAGACTGCACTTGTAAAACTTATAACTAAGAAGTCAATTAAGTTATCAGTCTTAAATATATTTTTTTTTAATTAAATAAGATTTAAAGCACTTAATTTGACATATATTAAGAACCCTTATATTTTAAGTTTAAAAGTTCTTTTAAATCATAATGTATTTTTTTTAATTATAATTTTAATACATGTCATTTTCCAAATTGACAAAAAAAAGTTAAAAAGTTCATTATATTGTTATTATATGTAGCACAATATAGACATCACCAACTAGAGTGCAATAATTACTTCAAAAAGTAATTATAAGTTATGATGACGATGAACTTCAAATTTAAAATAAAAAAATATCAAATAACAAGAAGTAATAAAGAAACTCCATAATCATCCTTCAAAAGTACAATAACAAATTACTAAAAATAATAAAAGAAAATCCACAATCATAACGCTGAATATAAAATAAATAGAAGTAATAAAGAAACTCTATAATCATGCTTTAAAACTAGAATACCTAATTACCAAAAGAAATTCCATGATCATGCTTTATAACCCTCCAACTCTTGCACAAATAAGACAGGAAGCCTCCAAGGAGAATGATCTTGAAGGGAGGCCGATTGGGCCGCCTCACAAGCAAGTCTTGTATGTATTTTGCAAGCTAACTGCTCATGAGCCAAAAAGCTGGGAACTTTTCAGGCAACTTGGAGGGTCAACGTTTCCGGTGGCCTGTCCATATGCATTTTCACAGAAAGAGGAAGCTTCACATGAGGAAGAAATTTCACAGTTTGATTCGAGTTTCAATGATATATTGCTCAAGATTATATCCCTACATGCCACACTGTCGCTGCATGCAAGTTTGATTGCTGCTGCTGTCACTGATGTTCCATAAATGTTCTCAAATGTCACATTCTTTACTTGAACGGCAGAGCTCTGAAAACAACACAACACAGAAAGATGATTTAGCTTACAATTCGGCTACCCAGATTGAAAATAACAGCAAATGAAGCATTGAGATACCTGATTTGTGCAAGAATTTGGTGAAGTTGCACAGTAGTATTGATCAATTATAATTGGGTTTCTCACATTTACCATTTCAATGTTCTTAAATGTTACGTTGCTTACACTGCCCGATCCACCCTGTCATACAACCATTCATTCATGGAGACCATCACAATTAGATAGATTTCTGTTATTATTGACATGCAAATTGGAGGGTGGATTTTTTCTGTTAATCAGTATGGATTACCTGCCATGTTTTGATTCGAGCTCCATTCATTGTTCCTGTCAACTTAGCACGATCTACTGTAATATTCGAAACATTGGCTGCTGAGTTGAATCTCCCAAGGCTTCCAATGCTGCAAGGTGAGATGTACAATGCCCATGAGAGTAAATGGAAAGAAAATTGTATGAAATGATTTTTTCTGGAGGAAGAATCTGTAACTTAGTTGTTTTATTGCTTTGCTGCTATATCCTAGGCTTTTGTAGGGATTTGTTATAGTTTTTAAACTTTAATCGATACAAATGTTGGATAACAGTCATTGAGGTTATTTTGAAACATTTTTTCAGCTTAATTAAGTAGTTTTCCCCTTTTAAGGACGTGTGCTGATTAGGGTCTCAATAGGCTGTTGTGGCCTTTCATTCATTCATTCAACCAATTAATAACTTCCTAAAAATTGCAATCATACATAACAGAGCTCATCTCTGTAATTGATCTCTGATTTGAAACTCATATTTATTGAATGAGGATGAGATCCCTCATTTATGACCTCATGAATTTATAAACTCAAGAGATTTATAAACTTGAATCAAAATTCAATAGAAATGGAACTTTGTTGAATAGGAATGAGATTCTTCATTTATTGGTCAAATTTCAGCAAAAGAAAGTAAAAGAAAGGAGATATTAATCATTCACAAGCACTGAGAGCTACCTTATGCCATGGCCTGGACCGCATGTGAAATTCTTTATGAACATTTCCGAGCAGCCATTGCCAAAAGCAACGCAGTCATCTCCTGCTCATTGAATTCTGTCAATCATTAAATTCTCTACAGCCTTCAGTTGTAAGTAGATTGTGTAAATATATGTCAGGGATGAAATATGGACCTGCTTTGATAATGCTGTCGGTTATTGTAAAATTTCTAGAGCTGCCCACATCAATTCCATCAGTATTCGGACTGTCTTCAGGTGAGTTAATTTTGAGGTCATGGATTGTAATGTTTTCACAACCATCAAATGTCAAATGAGCTTTTGGACTGTATTCAATTGTCAATCCACTCACTGTAACATTGTAGTCATCCCAAAAATGCACAGCCTGCTCATCACACAAATAGGGCATCAAAATTGTCTATCTTTTTATTTGTTTAGGGGGTTTATCTAAAATTACACAAGTTTTTTTTATGAGATAGATTTATAAATAAATCAATTTAAAAAATCAAGTCAAATTGCTGTTTTTATTAATTTAGGAAGTTTCAAGTTTCTTTATGAAACAATTTTAAAAATCAAATCAAATTACTGTTCTATTTATTTAGGTGGTTTATTATGTAGCTTCTTTCATAAGTTCATTTTTTTTCATATGAAAATCAAAATTTAGAACATACTGACTAAAATAAGCCATCGGTTAATAGCAATGTATAGCACAAAGAAGTAAAGTTCAAAGTTCAGCAATTACAGTTGGTCTATTTGAATATATACAAGACACCTGCATTTTAAGAAACAACTCATTAGATTCAATATAAACATAATAACAAGAAGGTCAAAAACATTAAGTGCATGTTTAAGTATCAGGGGAAACAAGTTTAAACTTACATTGCAGTCTTGCCACCACAACTCTCCTTGGCAATGAATAGTGCCAACCCCAGTTAATGTAAAGTTTTGTAGCTGTTGAAATGTTAACCATATGTTTGCATTGTGCCATTTTTCTGGATTTTTATGTGCAAGTATGATTCCATCTACCTGAAAATCCCAATGCAGATAACATTGTAATAGGAGATATTAGATTAATACCAATAGTAGTTAAGGAATTTCATCTTACCTGAAATGTGAAACCAGGAACACAAGGTCCACTGAAAACCATATTATTAAGAAGAAATGTCTTATTGCTTGGCACAACTAGTGTTGCAGAGGATGCGTTACAAGCTTTAGTCCATGCAGTTGCAAATGCCTATAAAAAAATCAGATTCTTCATTTATGTTATCAAAAGTTCAATATGAAGAAAAGCATTCTGAGAGGTTAGGCTGCTTAAGACTCGGTAAATGTCAAATACAAAAAAGTATCAAATGCCAAAGGAAGAATATGTTATGAGCAAACCTTTGTGTTATCATGATGTCCATCATCAGAAGCTCCAAAATCTTCAACATTAAAGATATTGTCAGAAAACTCATGAAATGACATTAGTCTTCTATTATTTTTACTAGTTTGATATGAAACATTCATCAAATCAATTTGAGAAGAATAACATTTATCCACAGCCAGAGCCAAAAGAAGCAAAATATAGAGAAGGTGGCATCCATTAAATTTGGACTGGGAAGTCTTATTATACATTTTTACATTTAAAGAAATACAAGTCCAAAACTCTCATTCATCAAATTTATAAACTCTTTTGAATATCCATATTAGATTGGATTTTCCTTGAGAGAAGAAGTCATTGATTTTAGTAAATCTTAACAAAAATAAATTAGAAAAGGCTTTGATATGCTGTTTAGAGGTGGAGAAAGGCTTCTAAATTTAATAGGAAAATCCGATTCTTCTAGGATCTACTTTGTTAATATAGAAAACTATCCTTTTAAACAATAAGCTTTGAATGCATGAAATTCATATGGAATGTTTTTCTATATTATGTCCTTAAAAAGTTGCTTCAGTAGATTTTCTTTTTCTATTATAAGGAAAGTTGTAAAATGTTGCCATTTTTGTCTCTTAAAGATGATAGTCCTAACCAATGATTGAATTGTTGTAGATATGATAAATTAGAAGTTATATCTATAATTTTTTAATTTTTAGTGACTGTTTTGTTTGTTTTGTTATTAGAATAATATTTTTTCATATTATTTTATTTATAATATTAAAACTAGTTATCTATACTTTTATAATAAAATAATATTTTATATATTTTTAATAAAAAATAAATTAATTTAACAAACTTATAATAAATCATTTCAATGATCTTATATCATCATAGGGTAATACATATGAAAAAATGTCAATCAAAGAACTTATCATGACATGAACTTTCTCATTCTATCATTTTTGAATTTCAAACTTGGTGTTGGACACATGCTCGCCATCCATGACATGAATCATGGTTATCCTCCTTAGGACCTTCTTTCCAAAGATTCCAACCTATAGGTTAAATTCTCGAGATGACTGGCTCTCTTGTGGCCTCAATTTTAGACCATTCTTCCTCCTATTCTTGACACACACACACAAAAAAACCTATGCCTAAATTTTTCTATATGATAAAAATCAAAGAGAAAGTTAACTAAAATGAATCGACGTACCTTAGAGCCTTCAAAAAAAGTCTCTATCATTTCTTTTGAAGACTATTTATCTTCTAGTTCAACCATAAGAATCTATATCCTATATCATGACCTTACATTGTATTGTTGTATTGCAATTGGGTCTTCCCTAGAAGGGTCATCATTTGGATGAAAAACAAACTGAATGATTCTGAGATCCATAGTTTGAGTTTCAGAAGCTAAACTTTCCTTGATATAATTGGCATTTGAATCTTTATCTAAAACCCAATGTGCATCGTCCATCCACCATAGTCTTTTTGTGGTAGGATTTAGGAAGTCTTTGGTAATACACATGTTTTCCTTAGAGTGTTTTTCCTGATTACTCTCATAATCTTCTAAAATAGAAGATGAAGCAATTGAAAATATGATGGTTCTAACGTGTCCTATGCATGGCTCATTCAAGGCGTGAAACTTAGGATTTAGAATTTTTTTTTTATAGTGCCCTAGTTGATCCAATCATTTATTTGATGAAATTAGTCCATTTTTAGGTAGTAGCTTCATTAACTGGGCCTAATTAGGCATATTAGGCCTCTGAACAATTTATTATACTTTTACATACACATAACATGATTGCACTATGTCTAGTATAATATTTTAGTCATATGAAGCATAACACAATCACATTTTGTTAACAAAAAAGAATGATCACATTTAGGCTTGGTAATAGGCTTGTAAAACTAACCAAACACTTGAGTTAATATTTTCTCTCCATTTTTTGTTGCTTTAAATGTTTTTTTCATCTTTTAAGATCAATTCTTGTCTTTGACTTCATCAGTTTGCAAATGGTGAAGAAGTGAGTATCTCTAAAATTACCACCATAACCTCACACATTTTCTTACTTTCTAACCATATTTTAAAAAAAAAAATTGGACAAGATTAGCATTGTGAAATTAATTTTTCTATATAAGTGTATTAGCAGTCCTCTCAGACATACATCTACCATTTCTTTATAACTATTGATCTACTTAACCAAATGGAAAATAAATTACATATTATTGTTCTACACTTTATTCTATATACTTTGTAAAAATAGGTGTTGATTTTAGATTATTCTAATGCAAGTTATACCCAACATTCAAAGAGGTACCAGAATTTTAGGATGGAGTCACTTCAATAATCATTAAAAAATACTAATCATTAGAAATTATGAAAAAAATACACAACTTCTCTATCTCACTCTTACCTATCATCATAACAAATATTTTTTCAAAATACTAAATATAACTATATGTTTTGTTTAGTGCACAGAAATAACTATGTTATGTTTTTAAGCAAAAATTAGGAACAATTTTGCATACACTTGGGGTTTGACCCTTTTAATCTAATTCAATTTGTAAAACCTTAGTAGTTTAGAAACTAGATTTAGAGTACAATAATTTTTGTGTTTTACACATTTTCTTATTTTGAGTGCATTACCCTCAACTGAGTCTTCCAAGATCAAGTTTACCTGATTTCAGAAAAAATGTGTGCAGTTATACCCCCATTTTACACACCATCCTGGTGCACAAACCCCTTGAAAAGGTTGGGCCAACCTATTAGCCATGAAATCTCATGTGGAAGAACTTAATTTGAAGATTTGGTAGAATGTAAAGAAGAACAAAGCTAATAGACTAAAGTTTTTGGTATATTTAGGAAGATCTCTTTTTGTTTAGCAAAGTTTCCAATTATACTATATGATATGATTTCTATATGAGCACTTTTTATGTACAATATAGATACAAATTTGATGAGAAAAGAAGAACATTGTATGAAATTTTGTGAGTCTGGAACTAGAAGGATAAATCAGATATTGAAGATATTTGTATAGTCAAGGTTTTGTATTTATTCATATAACTTGTAAATTTGTAAACGTATGTTTGGGAAATGGGCTCATCTTATATTTTGTATTGTATTTTGTACAATGAATATTATAGGAAATAATTAAGCTATTACTTGATACATTTTATGTTACAATGGGTAAGTGCACCAAGTTGTGGTGCCAAAAGGGGGGTATAAGTGGACACCTTTTTTCTGAAATCAGCAATTTCTGAACTTCAACAAGAATTTGAAGATAGACACTCAAAATTTTAAGATATGACAAAAACATAGTGGTCCTTTGAATCTAGTTTCTAAACTACTAATTTTTTTCCAAAATGATTTAGTTTTAGGTCCTCAAAAAAGGGGGCCACAGAAAGTGGTACTGTTTATTCCAAAAAAAATATAACACAGTACAAAGTGTGGTCCCCCTAAAATTTTAACTTTTTTTTTTAAATTCTTTAATCGCTCCAGTCAAAAGTTACTTAACACTATGTAATTTATCCCAAATTTTTTGGGTAATTTTATAATTTGTATTTTTTTTAATGAATTTTTTAACTAAACACATCCCAAAAATGTGAAATATCTATATGCTCACCCTAGAAATGATTGAAAACTAATCTAAAATCAAAACTTCTTTTTTTCAAAGTGTATAGAATGGAGTCTAGTTTCTAAAATACTTAAATCTACAGCCCAATTAGTACATGTTGGTTTTTGACAAAAAATGGACATGCATTCAAAATAAATTATAGATGAAAGACTTGAAATAGTTCAAATAAAAAATAAATTATATGGTTAGATAGATAACACAAAAATCTAAAATTTCATGTAACCTGATCTTATCGATGCTCAACCATAAGGAATCTTGAAGGAGAGCACACAAGAAAAATCATTCATTTTTTGTATGTTTGCATCCAAACATATCTCAAACCAGTTTACAGACTCCAAACCTTTGGGTTGGATCCCCAAGGAAAAACCAAGCATTAGGCTTGGTAGAATGAAAAGGTTTGAATAATGCATATGCACTATAGTGCACACACGCTATTTAGAGCTTTTTAAATTTGAGTCTTGATAGCACGTGTGTGCTTTAGTGCACACGCACTATTGAGACCTAAATAGAAGAAGAGAGAGAGAGAGAGAGAGAGAGAGAGAGAGAGAGAGAGAGAGAGAGAGAGAGAGAAGGGGGGGCAGGTGAGGATGTGTAGCAACTCCACAGTCATGAAGATCACCTACAGTGCAAATAGCTTGTCAAAGAGAAACCTAAGGAGCAAGAGCTTGAAGGAAACAAAGCAAGAGAAAATATTTCACAATAGGAAAATGAAATTGCTATGTGAATGGATGAATTTACAATGAGAGAGAGACCAAATATAAAGGCCTCAAGGAAGCTTGTAGAACAAGTTGGAAGGTGGTAAAAGATAAGGTTGACAACTAAGCACACTTCCACAAAAGGTTGGAACATGCTAGAAGGGAAAAAACTCCTGTGTTGTCAAAAACTCATCATTACAACTAATAACTACTAAATATTAAATAAATGAATTCACCTAAGTAATCTAAAGTAATAGAATAAATAATTAATAATTAATTAATTATTTACTCTAATAAGATGGGTGTGTGTGTTAGAAAGAGAGAGAGTAGGGGATGGGAGAGGGGGGAGAGAGTAGGGGATGGGAGAGAGAGGAAGTGAGAGAGAGAGTAGGGGTAATAGAGAGAGTACGAGATGGGAGAGAGAGTAAGTGAGAGAGAGAGTAGGGGTGACAAAGAGAGAGTAAGGGATGGGAGAGAGAAATTGAGAGTAGGAGATGGGAGAGAGAGAGAGGAAGTGTGAGAGAGAGTACGGGATGGGAGAGAGAGATTGAGAGTAGGGGATGGTAGAGAGAGTAGGTAGGGGGAGAGGGAGTGAGAGAGGAAGAGAGAGAGAGAGAGAGAGAGAGGAGGATGTGAGTGTGTGTGTGTGAGAGAGGCATGGGAGAGAGTGTGAGAGTGTGAGAGAGAGTAGGGGTGGTAGACAGAGAAAGTTGGGGATGGGAGAGGGGATGGGAGAGAGAGGAAGTGTGAGAGTAGGGGTGGCAGAGAGAGTATGAGATGGGAGAGAGAGTATGGGATTGGGGAGAGAGAGAGAGAGAGTAGGTGGTGGGAGATAGAGTGGGAGAGGGAGAGTGAGAGAGAGAGAGGAGGATGAGTGTGTGTGTGTGTGTGTGTGTGTGTGTGTGTGAGAGAGAGAGAGAGAGTAGAGTATGGGAGAGGGGAGAGAGAGAGGGGAATGGGAGTGTGTGTATGTGTGTGTGTGTGAAAGAGAGAGAGTGGGGAATGGGAGAGGGGAGAGAGAGGAAGAGTATCCTGAGAGAGAGAGAGAGTAGCCTGAGAGAGAGAGAGTAGACGGTGAGAGAGGGAGTGGAGAGGGAGAGAGAGAGGGGGGATGGGAGTGTGTGTAAGAGAGAGATAGTAGGGCATGAGAGAGAGTGAGAGAGAATAGGGGTGGCATAGAGAAAGTAGGGGATGAGAGAGAGAGTAGAGAGGGAGAGAGAGAGAGAGTAGGTGGTGGGAGAGGGAGTGGGAGAGGGGGAGAGAGGTGGAGATGGGAGTGTGTGTGAGAGATCTAGAGAGAGAGGGGAGATGAGAGTGTGTATCTATGAAAGAGAGAGAGAGTATGGGATGGGAGAGGGGAGGGAGAGAGATAGTAGGAGATGGGAGAGAGATAGTGAGAGAGAGAGTAGGTGGTGGAAGAGGGAGTGGGAGAGGGAGAGAGAGGGGGGGTGGTAGTGTGTGTAAGAGAGAGTAGGGGATGAGAGAGAGAGTAGGGGTGGTAGAGAGAGTAAAGGATGGGAGAGAGAGTGAGAGTATGGGATAAGAGAGAGAGTAGGAGTGGTAGAGAGAGTAGAGGATGGGAGAGAGAGAGAGAGTAGGGGATGGGGGAGAGAGAGTAGGCAGTGGGAGAGGGAGAGCAAGAGTGAGAGAGGAGGATGAGAGTGTGCGAGTGAGAGAGAGAGGGTAGGGGATAGGAGAGGGGAGAGATTAGAAGAGGGGAGAGGAGAGAGAGGGGGTAATCAGAGCGTGTGTGTGTGTGTGTGTGAAAGAGAGAGATTAAGAGATGGGAGAGGGGGGAGGGAAAGAGTAGCCTGAGAGAGAGAGAGAGAGAGAGAGAGTAGGCAGTGGGAGAGGGAGTGGGAGAGGGAGAGAGAGAGAGGGGGGGATGGAAATGTTTGTAAAATAGACTAGGGGATGAGAGAGAGTGTGAAAATGTTAGATAGAGTAGGGAGTGGCAGAGAGAGAGTAGAGAGGGAGAGTGTGTGTGTGTGTGAGAGAGAGAGAGTAGGTGGTAGGAGAGGGAGTGGGAGAGGGAGAGCGAGTGAGAGACAGAGTAGGGGATGAGAGAGGAGAGAGAGAGGGGGGGGGGGATGTGTGTGTGTGTGAAAGAGAGAGTAGGGGATGGGAGAGAGAGAGATGGAGAGAGTAGGGGTGGCAAAGAGAGAGAGTAGGGGATGGGAGAGAGAGTAAGAGTAGGAGATGGGAGAGAGAGAGTAGAGAAGGAGAGAGAGAGAGAGAGAGAGAGAGAGAGATAGTAGGCAACGAGAAAGGGAGTGGGAGAGGGAGAGAGAGAGGGGGGATGGGAGTGTGTGTGAGAGATCTAGAGAGTAGGGGATGGGAGAGGAGAGAGAGAGGGGGGATGGGAGTGTGTGTTTGTGAAAGAGAAAGTAGGGGATGGGAGAGGTGAGAGAGAGAGTAGCAGATGTGAGAGAGAGTAGGTGGTGGGAGAGGGAGAGAGAGGGGGGATGGTAGTGTGTGTAAGAGAGATAGGAGATGGGAGAGAGTGTGAGAGAGAGTAGGGGGTGGCAGAGAGAGATAACGGGATGGGAGAGAGAGAGAGTGAGAAGAGGGGATGGGAGAAAGAGAGTAGGTGGTGGGAGAGGGAGAGAAAGAGAGAGAAAGGAGGATGAGAGTGTGTGAGTGAGAGAGAGAGAGAGTAGAGGATGGGAGAGAGGGGAGAGAGAGAGTAGGGGATGAGAGAGGAGAGAGAGTAGGGGATGGGAGAGGAGAGAGAGAGTGAGAGAGAGTAGGGGATGGGAGACCTAAGAGAGAGTGAGAGAGAGTAGGGGATATGAGAGGGAGAGTGAGAGAGAGAGTAGGCAGTGGGAGAGGGAGTAGGAGAGGGAGAGGGAGAGAGAGAGAGAGAGTAGATGGTGGGAGAGGGAGAGATAGGGGGGATGGGAGTGAGAGAGAGAGAGAGTAGGGGATGGGAGAGGAGAGAGGGTGAGAGAGAGTAGGGGATGGGAGAGAGAGAGTAGGTGGTGGGAGAGGGAGAGTGAGAGAGAGAGAGTAGGAGATGGGAGAGGGGAGAGAGAGTGGGGAGAGGCAGTAGGGGATGAGAGAGGGGAGAGAGAGTAGGTAGTGGGAGAGAGAGAGGGGGGGATGAGAGTGTGTGAGATAGAGAGAATAGGGGATGGGAGAGGAGAGAGGGTGAGAGAGAGTAGGTAGTGGGAGAGGGAGAGTGAGAGAGAAAGAGTAGGGGATGAGAGAGGAGAGAGAGCAAGAGAGAGAGAGTAGGGGATGGGAGAGGAGAGAGAGAGAGAGCAAGAGAGAGAGAGAGAGAGAAAGAGTAGGGGATGGGAGAGGATAGAGAGTAAGAGAATAGGGGATGGGAGAGAGAGAGAGAGTGAGAGAGAGTAGGTGATGGGAGAGGGAGTAGGAGAGGGAGAGTGAGAGATAGTAGGGGATAGGAGAGGAGAGTGAGAGAGTGAGAGAGAGTAGGGGATGGGAGAGGAGAGATAGATAGTAGGGGATGGGGGATGGTGGGATAGGGAGAGATTTATTTTCACATAGTGCATACGCACTACAGTGTGTACATGCTATAGTGCATATGCACTATATGAAATCACCAAAAAATGGTCATAAAGCAAGTTTGGGTCCCTTTTGATCCATATTCTTCTTTTTCTCTATTGTGCATTTTGTTGTTCCGACAGAAAACAAGGTTCCAAGCTATTGGAAGTTAGCAAACACTATTTGAAGACTTTTTGAGGCTAGCAAACACCAAATTCAATCATTGGATATGCTATTTGAAGGCTTTTTTAATATTCTTTCTATAGAAAAGGTTAGTGCGGTCCTTTTTAAATATTGTTTGTTGATATATAGAGACAAATTTGATTATAATTTGACATGTTTAATATATAGTAAATTCATTAAAATTTGTATGTTTGAATGAATTGTTATTAGGAAATAGTTAGAAATTTGGCAAGTTGTTTGATATATATTTTGTATTCATTAAAATAATTGTAATTTTTATATGTATTTGAATGATTTGTAATTTACAAATCGTAAGTAATTTTGATGTTTGAATAATTTGACATATAGAACTCATCATCATGCCAAGGAAGAAACCAAAAACTCAAACAAAGGAAGAGAGGGAGACACTTTTGGCAATTAAAAGAGATAAAATGAAACTACTATGTGAAAAAAGAAAATTTCAAAGCAACAATAAATAATTAAATTTTGAAGAGGAACAAGTTCCACTGATACAAAGAAACAAAGAGGAAGAATTGGAAAGACAAAAAGAACAAATGAGACTGTTACACTTAAGAAGATAATTGAATTGTGAAGCTACACCATGTTCCAATGTTGGAGTCATATTATCCTCTCATGTTGAAGAGATGTTAATTTGTAGATTTCATGATGTACACACTCCATCATGTCAGTTGAAGGCATAACATCAACATATCAAGTAGGTGATATTTTATCTTTTGCATCTTATTGCCAAGGCACATCATCTTCAGTTCAAGGTACACAAAAAAATCAACCATGTGTTGATGTTCAAAATGTTGAGGGAATGGAAAAGATTATAACACCTTCTAGAATTCATTTTAGAAGACCAAAATATTTTATTGATATTGATACTAACATTTTGAAATCAATGCCTAACTAGATTAGCAAGTGTACTTGTCAAAGAAAAGTTAATCATATGTGGAGATTATTCTTTGAAGAATTAAATATTATAGGCCAATGCCAATTATTTGTTGAAATGATGAGAAATTTTAAATTTAAGCCTATCATGAAGATTCTTGGGCTAAGAACGATAGACAATTGAAATTAAAAAAAAGCATTGTAACGAATCTAATGAGTGCTTATGACAAAGTGAGTTCTAAATCACATACCAAAGATAGTAATATCACAAGATGAGTACTTACATCGATAATAGTAAGTACCCAAATGAAGAAAGCTCAACTTATAAGAAAGACAAGAAAAATATTGAAAATTGGTAGAGATACTCTAAGGAGAGCCATGCTAAGGTGTGAGAGATTGGAAAATCCATCAAAAAATGAATTATGAACATTTAGCGGTAGACTACCGTGAAAGGATAAAGAAATTAGTGAATTTTTGAAATTATTGATCAAAAATTTTTGAAAAAATAATAAATGTGTTTCCCCTAATCAAAGAGATGTTGTAAGAAGGAGGATTGGTAGCCAAAATCATGACCCATATGCGAAACATTTTTTGGACTCAACTTAGACACAATCTTTTGCAAAATTTATTGGTATGCATCCTCAAATTCAAATAAGTCACAGATTTTTTGAGATGGGTAAACTTTTTTATTTGAAGATAAATCACACACGCATAACTTGTTGTTGTAGGATACATATTGAATTTTCTAACCATTTTGATATTTTTAGGCATATGTGTGTGATTTTGCATTCTAAATTTGTTTTGCAGGATTGTGACATGAATGAGCCACCAAGATCTTCAAGGGAATTCATATCCAACATTTTATGTAAAATGGGAGACAATCACCAATTTTACAAAACATCATGCTTGGATAGTACATGCTTATTTTGTGGTTCTTTGCAACTTCTATCAATTTGTGAACATATGGATAGTATATATGCAATTGGAAATTAAATAGTAGATTACTAAAAATTTAAGATAGTGATATATGCTCTAAAAGATGGGAAACAGGGTAAAAGATGTGATTTAGTCATTAAAAAGATTCCAGTGTATGAGTTCATGAAGATCTTTCATGAAAATATTATTTACGAGTATGCAAGGCATACACATAGAGCTCGATGGCTAGATTTCTAATTTAAGTTGTGCAAAGATACAATTCCACTAGATACCATTGTTTTGGTTGTAGACTTTGTAAAGAACTACACACTACAACCAAAAAATGAGGTGCAAGGAAAGTATTATACTTCTTGACAGGTTTCCATATTTGTTTAGATAACATTCATGCATTTACCTACAAGTATAGAGGATGATATGAAGATTTTGATGGAGTACCATTTTACATTAGCGATGATCGATCACATTCTACAGAGTTTATACATGGTTGTTTGTAACTATTGAGATTTGGATAACAAGGGCATACCATATCATCAACACATTATTTGGTTAGACAATTGTGTATCTCAATTCAAGAATGCACAAATGTTTTATTCATTGAGTAGGATGCACAAGTTGTGTAGAATTCAATATATGTGAAATTTCACAAAGGCTGGTCATGGAAAGGGAGAGCACGATGGTGTAGGTGTATGAATCAAAAGAGCCTTAGCTTATGAAGAACTAAAGTACAAAGATGGAGCAATATTGATAGATGCAAAATCCATCATCCAGTGGTGTGATGCTACAATGGGTCTAGGTAAGGAAGGTGAGTCTAGGGTTCATAGATTTTTTTGGTTGATAGATAATACTAACATTGCACCATATGAATATTGTTGCACACTAGCAAGATCAAGTGAGTTGCACTCTTTTAGAAGCTCTAATGTAAGTTTATGGAGTATCCAAACACGAAAAATGGCATGCTATTGTCCATCATGTGCAAAGGAAAATTGGAGTGACTATGAGTCGACTAAATGGGTGGACAAATGGGATATACAGGTTTTGGATCCAATTGACGGGTATGTGCAGGATCATGGTGTGCCAAAAAGTGGCGATGTGAAAAAAAAAGAGTTTGAAGACGCCTAAAAGCGCTTCAAAATCCGCTCTGACTTTTTTTTACCTATCCAGGAACCAAACCTGGAAGGTTAAGCCGAGCCATATCGGATATCCGATTTTAAATCCAATATCCGACTAATAATTAAAATCATATAATAGTATGATATATTATTTAATATTATTATTATTGATATAAAATAATAATATTATTATTAAATAATATATCATACTATTATATTATTATAATATTATTATTATTTAATATTATTATTATAATTATTATTATACTATAATATAATATATTATTATTATTATTATACTATAATATAATAATAATATTATTATAATTATTATTATACTATAATATAATAATATTATTATAATTATTATTATACTATAATATAATAATAATATTATTATAATAATTATTATACTATAATATAATAATATTATTATTATTATATTATAATCGTATAATATTATACTATAATAATAATATTATAATAACATATTATATTATAATAATATAATATAATATTTCATATATTATAATATATAGTAATGTAATATAATATATATATAATATAATATAATAATAAAAAGTAATATCTTATAATATAATATATAATAAAAAAGTATAATATATTATAAATTATAATAATATAGTATAATAATAATATTTTATATTATAATATATAGTAAATTAATATAATAAATATAAAATATAATATAAAAATATATAAAATGTAATATATATGTTATATTATATATATTATAATAGCGGATATCCGATATAATATCGGATATCCGATACCTGTGCATGGATTAAACACAAAATCACAAACCCGCGGCCCTTATTTTCACGCGAATTTGGGCCAGTCAGATCGGATATCAGATAATAAATCGGATATCAGATAGCAAATCGGATATCAGATATCAGGTATGTTCCCACCCCCCTGACTCATTTTTAACCTAAATTTAATAGATTTTAACAAGATTTTGTTTGTTTTAGTTGAATCTAGGGTTTTTTTGACAAAAATGGTTAAAATTTAGATTTTTTTTTAATATATATTACGTTTTGCAATTCAATAGGAATGGCTGATCAAAATGATGACACTGAGGCAGGGAATAATATTCCTCGCAACCCACCACCAAACGATCCAGTATCCCCACAAAATCGTCTACCAAATGATCCTCTACCTCCTCAAAACCCTCCTTGAATCAAGGATTTGATAAATGAAAATCTCACTGAGTTGAGAGGTTTGCATAGAACATACAATAATGTACCTGCACTTGCTCCTATGTTATCCACGTTAAACACCATAGTGGATAACATTGAAACTCTTACAAACCAACAAAATGTCGCTCTTCGTTGGCGTAATGAAATGCACCAGCTGTTTGATGATGGTTTGGATTATGATGAGGTCGCGGCCCTCAACATAACCAAAGATGGTTTGGCAAGCCTTTTTGCTAACCCAAAAACGGGTATACCAGTTGACCCAAAAAAAACCAAACTATCGATTAAATGGTGCACAAATGATGCCATACGTGCAAATTTTTGGGACCGTTGGTGGATGGTCTTTGATATCCCTCCACATGGAAATTTAGACATACCATTTTATTTCCTTAAAAATTTATATGCAGAATTTGTGTTGAAACTTAAAGTGAACTATTGGAGCATGAAGCCCAACATGGGCTTAGGACTAGAAGCTCCTCAGGATAGACCCTCTTCCCAGCGGAAGAAACTTGGCACTTTTGTCCCCCCCCCCCCCCTGATATCTCCCCCCCTCCTCAAGTGCAGCATCCAGATATTATGGCAGAGGCTAGCTCTCAGACCATCAGAGCCATTCATAGGCTGAGTAGCCCAATGAAATCTCAGGCTAGGTCAGTCTTGCCTCCTCGTGTTGATGATGTTGGTGCCAGTTCATCATCGGCTAGCTCATCACACGTTTTTGTGCCTCACACTTGCATTACATGCAAGAATATTTGCATGGGTCCCATAGGTGATCTTCCTGAGTATCATTTTGTATTAGATGAGGATACACCAGACGCACGTGCAAAGGCTACAGACCCTGATGCGAGAGAGGAGGGGAATGTAGAGGCATGGACTCCTTCGGTGTCGGTACGTGTATACATTTTTTTGTTATGACATATGTGATTTAAAGTTAATTTTTATAATAGAGTAATTTTAATTTTTAAGCCATACTGACTTTTACATGTATGTGATCTTCATTCATGTTTAGTTGATGACTAAGGAGGAGCTCAGACAGATAGATGATGCTACACTCTCGACCATTTCATTTGGCCTTGAGACATCTACGGTACATTATGTTGTGTTCGCATTTCTTTTTTCTATTTGATATTGTAGCATATATGGTTGCTAATCTTTCTTTTATCTTGCAGATACCACCTGCCCCGGGGGGACAAAGTGCGGGGGGTGAGCCAGCATGCATTGACAAAGGAAAGGTAATTAGATGTTTTCTAATTGATTAAATATTGATTCATTCTTGTAAAATGTTTGTGTTAATCTCATTTAATTACATTATTTATTGTATATAGGGTGTGGCTATTGGCGATGAGCCTGTACAGATTCGGCGTCCTAGATCATCAGGGATTTTCATTCGCACAGAGAGCCCCATTGTATGTATAAGTATCATTTTTTTTTTTTTTTTAATTGATGCAGAGGAAAGTATGATTGTTGTTCTATACAATTTCTATGATTTTTTCTGTACCAATAATGATTCATGTCTTGCATATGTTCATTACAACTTAAATAGGCTTATATGCACCTGTCCAACCGACCAAGTTGGTTACAAAGGTTTATTTAATCAAACAAATACCAAATTACTACTTTCCCTCCAAAACTAATATGACCGTTTGAATTTTAAATTCAAATTTCAAACTATAGTTTTTATGCATTCCCTAACTTTCTAAACTATTCCATTGACTCAAAATTGGTCATATGGATTTATTAAATGCAACTAAGTAAATTTCCAGAAAATTGAAGTTTTTATTATTTTTTCTCCAAACCACCGTACACTCTGATCTCCCCCTTTCAACTGAGATCACATATGACATATATAAAGGTCTACATGACCGTTGGAACAACCATATAGGTGTTCCCAACCATAAAACAAACAAACAACCACTTTTTTCTAATACTGTTTAGACTCTAAATACCCTATTCTAAGGCCTTTTGGTCCCATGGAGTCACTTGGTTTATAACCACACCAAAATGCTTGTGGGCCTTACATGTGCCTTTATTACAAAACATAGACCAACTTGTAAAATATGGACCAAACCTTTATTCCAACTTCCTAATCTACTTGAATCCTCGCTTTCATGGAGTGGCAAGGTGTTTGGCAATAGAGATACTTGTTCCCCCCTGCCACATAGGTTAGGTGCCCTGCACCACCTTTCCTCTCTCTCATTCTGAACACTAGTCCACCAAGTGAGTGATGTTCCTCTCGGTCTTGTTGTTGCTACTTTTACCTTCTTATCTGCCTCTATGTCTTCAAGATCAAAGTAGTTCTCAAGGGCCTCTATCCACCCTAGCACTTCTTCACTATCCATTTTACCCTGGTATATTGGAAAATCAATATGGTTCTTCCCACCATTACCTTGTACTGCCTTAATGATTCTCATAAATCTCCTTTCTTCAGGATCATCTGTTGTCTCATGCTCTTGCCTTGCATTACCAACCTCTTCTTCTTCATGGTTCTCTCCATGATTTCTTCCTCTAACCTCTTCTCCTCTAGGTTCTTGCCTTTCCTTTTCTAAGGATTCTATCCTTGCAATAAGCTTCAGCCTCTCTCTTCTCATCTGTCTTTCTTCCCTCACTCTAGATGCTTCAAGTTCTCTCCTCTCTCTTTTCTCTTTTGCCAACTCTTCTCTCAATTCTTCAAGTTCTCTAGCCATTTGATTTTTAGGAGGCATTTTCACAACAAGTTTTCTTCCTTCCCAAGGGCCAACTCACTGATTCTCTTTCTTTCCTCACCAAGAAATCTCTGGACACCACTTATGTACCTTTCAACTCTGGGACACACAAGGAGGAATTAGACACACCAAGGCTTCAACAAAGGGACCAACACACTAAGGATTTTCAAGATTATAGGTCTTGGTCACACTCCTAAACACCCAAACTTCAAAACCCTCCTTAAAATGGCTTAAAAACCAGGGCCTGCTTGTTCAAACCCCAAAACTCAATTCTAGAACGTTTTGACTTGTCTAATGACAAGATATGATCATGACAACCTACATGAACCTATCAAATGACACATCTACCATATGAAATCCTAAAATCCTATCTCATGCCCAATTACAACTTTCTTCCACATATGAGTCCAACATTATAACTTTGTATGCTTCCATGAGCCATAATTGGTGCAAGGATTGCCCAATTGACTTCAAGAGATGTTCCATGACCTCTGTAATGCCTTGGATCTTCAATATTCCCCTGATGAGCATGGGATGCTCTTGCATCACTTATCTTCATAAATAAATTCAAAACTAATTTCCGTGATACTAACAACTACTATTTTGTATCTCATAGGAGACTCCTAGTGCACATGAGGTTCGACGGGACAGTTATGTAGATTTGATGACGTGGCCACTCACTCCTGAGGAGGAGCCTACAATAGTAAGTTGTAGTTTGAATTCATGATTAAATATGTTATAAATTTAGCATGCTATGAATTGTAATGTTATAGTTTAAATTTTAGATTCATCTAACAAAGGTATTTGAACATATACAGCCCACAATCATAGAGGTACCAGCATTGCCGAGGGCATACGAGAGGACTCCTGACCGGCGCAGGAGGTCGACGAGAGAGGTATTTATTATGAAATTTTGATAGTATTAATCTCCAATACGGAAAAGATCATTATGAATTTGAGTAATTCAATGTTAGATACGTAGAATCATATAAATTTAGTAGTCTAACTTTGGGTTTTCTTTTTTTGTTTATGTAGGAGGCATCCGATCCACCTAGTGCAGCGAAGAGGCTGCATTTTGATCATCCACCAGCACCCTAGGATAGTATAGTTTTCGTAGGATGCATCATGAGACATTTTGAGATGGCATATGCCACATTGTATATAGAAACATTGATATTATACACATTCTGATGGCAGGATCAGCCACATTTTGTATATGGATCTATGTATTTTGATATATATATATATATATATATATATATATATATATATATATATATATTTGAGTACTTTGTCTATGGATACATGATCTTTGATATATATTTGTGTAAAATTTTGTCTATGGATACATGTATTTTGATATATATTTTTATCATTTACGTGCACAATGATATACATATTAATTTAGTATCTAGTATTGTTCAATTTATCGTGGATCATGTGTCATGCCCTAAATTTTACTAGTAAAAACACAACAATTTTATTTTTTTTTAGCTTATGAAGTTGCATAAGAAATTACATATTGTAAAACAAGGTTATCATTGAATAGGAGTTCAAGACTCATGTGAATAGTGTGAAGGTGTTAACATTTTAGTCACAGGTGGTTTTCAAATAGATTGGATGATAGTCTAGTTCAAGTTAGCGTCACGAGTCAAACGAGCAAGTTCAAGATACAACACTCATAAATTAGTGAGGTAATTCATATCCTAACAAGCCTCTGATACTAATATTCTATTAGGGTCTGTCAGTTGTATCATATGGACTAGGTCGTGATTCTAGCATGTAAGGGAAGGGGATCATAATTACTTATTATCCTCATTACCAATGTACACACATTCATTAATCATTACAATATATATTAATGTGACAATTAGTATATTACTATATCCTCATTATCTATCAACATTGCTTCCTCACCAAATTATTGAGTGCACAACAAGATTGTAAGCAATCTACTAAGTTTTAAATTTATACAATCAATGGTATCACATAACATCTATGGATTTTTATTATCAACTAGTCATTTACAATACCACAAGGAGAAAACTTTCTTTCACATTTTCAAATGATAACAATGATGTCAAAGCAAATCTGTGACTCATACCAATGCTTTCATAATAATATAAACTCCAAATGAAACATGCATATACAACCTTATCAATATTTTCTTCTACATGTACATTAGGTAACAATGATACAATCTCCTTCCATCACAATGGGGCAACATAAGGGACTTTTCAAAATCATAAGGAACATGGACATTGAAAGATATGGACAATGAGTAGCATGAACATTGTCCAACATGATCGTTGAGAACATGAACAAGCTGGTGAATCCTCCTTCACAAATGAGGGCACAATGTCAAGTTTTCTCATCCAACATCAATTTGCAAGATGATCATTCCAAGTCATTTCCATTGCTCCCTTGGACACAAATCTGCATATGCAACACAATAAAATAACAAGGAACATGGGTGCTTTCCACCCAACCATAGGCCTCAAAGAGACCACCCCCGCGCTAGGGAACAAGGCTCAAACTGGGATACACATACAATCTTTCAATGCATAAACATTACATTTCAAACTTGAACAATTTCCCCCCAAGACTATTTCACAATGGCTTCACAGATGGAACCATAAACATAGGGTGAAGGTGTGTTCTAAAATGGAGACTTGCCATACCAAACCATATTTGCAATAAACAATTTTCATGCCCTCTCGGGGCTATCATAATTCACCAAATTTCATGCCCTCTCGGGGCTATCATAAATGAACCATTTAATGCCCTCTCGAGGCCTCCACATTTCCTCCTCCAAACCCACTACCATCAGCTGTAACTCCTCAAACTTCCTTTCTACACCATACTTTCCTTATCACCCCCAGCAAGATATGAAATGTTATGGCATACAATGGAGCCCATACTCCAAGGTTCTCAATACATTTTTAAAACCCAACTTAAGCCCTTCACCCTGGACTTCTCTTCCCTTCCCATTAGGGTGAGTGTAAGTCCCAATCCCATAACAATACTCAAGCACAAAACAAGAAAACAAAACCAAGTAGAAATAAAATAAGAAATTTTGGCAAACACCCCACTAGTTTGGCCAAGACCCTCTAATAAAGCCTTCCCACTAACTTATTTTAGCAAAAACACTAAGCCACTCCATCCTTACGAACTTGTCTCCTCTAACGGTTCATCGATAGCCCTCACGAGCTCTGAGTTATGACCCTCGAAGGATCGACCTCAAAATGCACTTAGAGCACCTTGAAGACTCCTCGGTACGGGGTGGCCACAAATGATGGATGGTCTTCGTGGCTAGAACAAAGGTGTGACTAGGGTTCACCCGCTCATCTGGAGCTAATGGGACTGACGATTCGATGCCAAGATCAGCGGTTTCAAAGTTATGTTGTGGTGCACCTATGAACTGAGGCACACTGCGAGTTTTGGCATCGAGCGAGATCGTTGTGCTGAATCCAAACGGAATGTGATCTCTCCAATGGGAAAAGTCTCCTTACACGTTCTAAATTGTTGATCCAACCACTGAGACCTGTGACTATGTCTTGCATACTTTTAAAAAAGATTTGCCTTGAAATTTGAAATAAAATTAGCCACATTGATATCTTTTCCAAACAATTCACATCTAGAGCTCTCACTCCCACTCTTCAATGTGTATTTCACCATTTCATAGACCCTTTTTTTCACTATTGTCTTTCCAAGATCTTGTTCACACCCCTCATGGAAACATGTGTCAAACTTGGATAAGCCACCACATTCTGAACACTTCTCATTTAAGCAAGCATTTTTATAAAAGGAACAACCATCAACTCTACGACATAAGAGTTGATCTAACAAGTCTCTTGATGATTTTGGAAGCCCACTAGCCCCACAATCCTCCAACATTTCTTTACTATGCAAAGTAGAACGGATGGAGCATAATAGTTCATGGTGCATAGAAAACTCAACATGATATTTGCAACAACATGTATTTCAAATTTTGAGTGGCACAATAAAATGGCTTCAAAGATTCAAAAGCCCTTTGTGATATATGAACACTTGGATGACTCTCTCTAAATTGTTTGAACAACATAGTTTGACTTACCTCCAAATAGTGTTTAGGATGTTGTGTGCGGTCTCTGATGCCAATTCTCAACTTTAAGACATCTTTAGCATTGGGTGATACTCATGAGTTAGAGTGCCAAAATTGTATAATTTCTTCCTTCACATCGTCTGATAGCTTCTTATCAAAATGTGGAAGTCTCCCACCAAATGCTCATGTTTCATTTTGAAGAGGATCATCAATTTTCTCTCGTTGACTAAGTGCTCTTCTCAAAGTAGTATGATTTAGATTCAAATCAATACAAGTTTGTCTCATATATCTACCATTTCTCAAATGATGACTTACCAAAGAGGTTGTAATAACCCTTCGAGCAGCTCTATTATCCTTCTCTCTGCTATTTTTCCCAACGCTATTGAGAGCACTGAAAAGATTCTTCACAATAATGGCATTTCTTTCTAACTTTTTATTGACACGAATTTTCAATTTGGAAAGCATAGGTCTCATCTTTTGCATCTTTAATAAGTGCATGAAAAGCTGACATTGCTCTACCACTGTCTTGTTGCCGAAAAACATCTGATATAGTCTTGAAGCCCATAACCGAATGGTTCTTTCTGATTTTTTTCCTTCCAAACTAGTCATAATCGTTTCATCAATTTCAATTATCCATTTTGGTGTTTTAGAACCTTCATGTCGATTATAATTAGATGATATGTAAGGTTCTTGTGCATTAAGTTCCTGTGCATTATCATCTTCGACATGGTCAATTATGCAATTTGGATTATGACTTGGTGGCATTTCTTCTTCAAAATTTTCAATCTCTACAATTTCAATTTTCGCATTATCATTTTCGATAGGTACATTTTCATTCCCCAACTGTACATTTTCATTATCTGACTCTATGATTTCACCTTCTATTAATTAATCGTCAACTTGATTGATATTTAGCATACCTTGTCTTTTTTTTCGGTGTTTCATTTTGTCCTTTTCCCTATATGCTGCAATGTCTTCATTGGATATCTTCCTTTTACGTTTATTCTTTCGACGACTGCTGCTCCCCATTCAGATGACAAATTCGAACACCTAAGGTTATATTTTTGAATTCTTTTCGATTGGTTGGGCCCCAAAACACGACTTTTTACAAATCTCGTGAAAAAAGAGGTAAAAAAGTAATGTTGTCGAGTCTGTAGGGATAGTCAAATATTTGAAATTGATGCCAGTATAATCAGATATCCGATATAGGAAAAGGACTTTTGGGGGGAAAACTTGCTAAGGTTTCCCTCCTTTGCCACAATAATATTAATATTATGAAAATATTTGGAGGCAAACGACTTTAATTTATAACTAAGTTAATAGTATATTAGTATTAGTATAAAATATCAATAATATTAATATAAAATAGTATTAATATACCTATAGTATCAATATTATTATTATACCTATAATAGTATTAATATTATTAATATAGATATAATAGTGTAAATATATAGTGTTTATTTATATTAAGCTACAATATATAGTATTAATATATATTATTATTATAGCTATAATAGTATTATTATTATTACTATACATATAATAATATTAATATTTAGTGTTTATTTATATTATAATTATTATCCTAAAATAGTATAAATAGTATATCCTAAAATATTACGTTATATATACTAAAATATTACGTTATTATATAGATATATTAATAACATATATATTAATATAATAATATTTATAATATATATTATATTTAATAAAAATATTACGTTGTTATATATATATTATATTATTATACATATTAATATAATAATATATAATAGAAAGAGGGTCGTCATTTAAAGGGTCAAAGGGGGTCATAGGTCACCCTATGACCCCCTTTGACCCATATGAACGACTCGACTATGTCCCTAGGGGTCCTAGGACCCCTAGGGACATACGTCATCGTTTAATGGATCAAAGGGGGTCATAGGTCACCCTATGACCCCCTTTGACTCATATGAACGATTCAAATATGTCCCTAGGGGTCCTAGGACCCCTAGGGACATATGTCGTCATTTAATGCGTCAAAGAGGGTCATAGGTCACCCTATGACCCCCTTTGACCCATATTACCCATTCGAATATGTCCCTTGGGGTCCTAGGACCCCTAGAGACATGTTGTCATTTAATGGGTCAAAGGGGGTCATAGGTCACCCTATGAACCCCTTTGACCCATATTACCCATTCGAATATGTCCCTAGGGGTCCTAGGACCCCTAGCGACATATCTTGTTGCTTAATGGGTCAGAGAGGGTCATAGGTCACCCTATGACCCCCTTTGACCCATATTACTCATTCGAATATGTCCCTAGGGGTGCTAGGACCCCTAGAGACATATATCGTCGTTTAATGGGTCAAAGAGGGTCATAGGTCACCCTATGACCCCCTTTGACCCATATTACCCATTCGAATATGTCCCTAGGGGTCCTAGGACCCCTAGAGACATATATCGTTGTTTAATGGGTCAAGAGGATCATAGGTCAGCCTATGACCCCCTTTGACCCATATGTACGATTCGAATATGTCCCTAGGGGTCCTAGGACCCCTAGAGACATATGTCGTCATTTAAAGGGTCAAAGAGGGTCATAGGTTACCCTATGACCCCATTTGACCCATATTACCCATTTGAATATGTCCCTAGGGGTCCTAGGACCCCTAGGAACATATGTCATCGTTTAATGCATCAAAGGGGGTCATAGGTCACCCTATGACCCCCTTTGACTCATATGTACGATTCAAATATGTCCCTAGGGGTCCTAGGACCCCTAGGCACATATGTTGTCGTTTAATGGGTCAAAGGGGGTCATAAGTCACCCTATGACCCCCTTTGACCCATATGAACGATTGGAATATGTCCCTAGGGTCTTAGGACCCCTAGGGACATATGTCGTCATTTAATGGGTCAAAGAGGGTCATAGGTCACCCTATGACCCCATTTGACCCATATTACCCATTCGAATATGTCCCTTGGGGTCCGAGGACCCCTAGGGACATATGTCATTGTTTAATGGGTCAAAGAGGGTCATAGGTCACCCTATGACCCCCTTTGACCCATAATACCCATTCGAATATGTCCCTAGGGGTCCTAGGACCCCTAGAGACATATGTCGTCGTTTAATGGGTCAAAGGGACCTATGACCCCCTTTGACCCATATTACCCATTCGAATATGTCCCAAGGGGTCCTAGGACCCCTAGCGACATATCTCGTCATTTAATGGGTCAGAGAGGGCCATAGGTCACCCTATGACCCCCTTTGACCCATATTACCCATTTGAATATGTCCCTAGGGGTCCTAGGACCCCTAGAGACATATATCATCGTTTAATGGGTCAAAGACCTATGACCCCCTTTGACCCATATGTACGATTTGAATATGTCCCTAGGGGTCCTAGGACCCCTAGAGACATATGTCATCGTTTAATGGGTCAAAGGGGGTCATAGGTTACCCTATGACCCCATTTGACCCATATTACCCATTCGAATATGTCCCTAGGGGTCCTAGGACCCCTAGGGACATATGTCGTCATTTAATGGGTCAAAGGGGGTCATAGGTCACCCTATGACCCCCTTTGACTCATATGAACGATTCGAATATGTTCGTAGGGTCCTAGGACCCTTAGGGACATATGTCATCGTTTAATGGGTCAAAGGGGGTCATAGGTCACCCTGTGACCCCCTTTGACCCATATTACCCATTCGAATATGTCCCTAGGGGTTCGAGGACCCCTAGGGACATATGTCGTCATTTAATGGATCAAAGAGGGTCATAGGTCACCCTATGACCCCCTTTGACCCATATTACCCATTCGAATATGTCCCTAGGGGTCCTAGGACCCCTAAAGACATATATCGTCGTTTAATGGGTCAAGAGGGTCATAGGTCACCCTATGACCCCCTTTGACCCATATAAACGATTCGAATATGTCCCTAGGGGTCCTAGGACCCCTAAAGACATCTGTCATCGTTTAATGGGTCAAAGAGGGTCATAGGTTACCCTATGACCCCATTTGACCCATATTACCCATTCGAATATGTCATCGTTTAATGGGTCAAAGGGGGTCATAGGTCACCCTACGACCCCCTTTGACTCATATGAACGATTCAAATATGTCCCTAGGGGTCCTAAGACCTCTAGGGACATATGTCGTTGTTCATATGAGTCAAAGGGGGTCATAGGTCACCCTATGACCCCCTTTGACCCATATGAACGATTTGAATATGTCCCTAGGGTCCTAGGACCCCTAGGGACATATGTCGTCGTTTAATGGGTCAAAGAGGGTCATAGGTCACCCTATGACCCCCTTTAACCCATATTACCCATTCGAATATGTCCCTTGGGGTCCGAGGACCCCTAAGAACATATGTCATCGTTTAATGGGTCAAAGAGGGTCATAGGTCACCCTATGACCCCCTTTGACCCATATTACCCATTCGAATATGTCCCTAGGGGTCATAGGACCCCTAGAGACATATATCATCGTTTAATGGGTCAAGAGGGTCATAGGTCACCCTCTGACCCCCTTTGACCCATATGAATGATTCGAATATGTCCCTAGGGGTCCTAGGACCTCTAGAGACATATGTCATCGTTTAATGGGTCAAAGAGGGTCATAGGGTAACCTATGACCCCATTTGACCCATATTACCCATTCGAATATGTCCCTAGGGATCCTAGGACCCCTAGGGACATATGTCGTCGTTTAATGGGTCAAAGGGGGTCATAGGGTAACCTATGACCCCATTTGACCCATATTACCCATTCGAATATGTCTCTAGGGATCCTAGGACCCCTAGGGACATATGTCGTCGTTTAATGGGTCAAAGGGGGTCATAGGTCACCCTATGACCCCCTTTGACCCATATGAACAATTCGAATATGTCCCTAGGGTCCTAGGACCCCTAGGGACATATGTCATCATTTAATGGGTCAAAGAGGGTCATAGGTCACCCTATGACCCCCTTTGACCCATATTACCCATTCGAATATGTCTCTTGGGGTCCAAGGACCCCTAGGGACATATGTCATCGTTTAATGGGTCAAAGAGGGTCATAGGTCACTCTATGACCCCCTTTGACCCATATTACCCATTCGAATATGTCCCTAGGGGTCCTAGGACCCCTAGAGACATATATCGTCGTTTAATGGGTCAAGAGGGTCATAGGTCACCCTATGACCCCCTTTGACCCATATGTACGATTCGAATATGTTCCTAGGGGTCCTAGGACCCCTAGGGACATATGTCATCGTTTAATGGGTCAGAGAGGGTCATAGGTCACCCTATGACCCCCTTTGACCCATATGAACGATTCGAATATGTCCCTAGGGGTCCGAGGACCCCTAGGGACATATGTCATCGTTTAATGGGTCAAAGAGGGTCATAGGTCACCCTATGACCCTCTTTGACCCATATGAACGATTCGAATATGTCCCTAGGGGTCTGAGGACCCCTAAGGACATATGTCATCGTTTAATGGGTCAAAGAGGGTCATAGGTTACCCTATGACCCCATTTGACCCATATTACCCATTCGAATATGTCCCTAGGGGTCTTAGAACCCCTAGGGACATATGTCATCGTTTAATGGGTCAAAGGGGGTCATAGGTCACCCTATGACCCCCTTTGACCCATATGAACAATTTGAATATGTCCCTAGGGGTCCAAGGACCTCTAGAAAAATATGTCATCGTTTAATGAGTCAGAGAGGGTCATAGGTCACCCTATGACCCCCTTTGACCCATATTACCCATTCGAATATGTCCCTAGGGGTCCTAGGACCCCTAGAGACATATATCGTCGTTTAATGGGTCAAAGAGGGTCATAGGTCACCCTATGACCCCCTTTGACCCATATGAACGATTGGAATATGTCCCTAGGGGTCCTAGGACCCCTAGGGACATATGTCGTCGTTTAATGGGTCAAAGAGGATCATAGGTCACCCTATGACCCCCTTTGACCCATATTACCCATTCGAATATGTCCCTAGAGGTCCTAGGACCCCTAAGGACATATGTCGTCGTTTAATGGGTCAAAGGGGGTCATAGGTCACCCTATGACCCCCTTTGACCCATATGAATGATTCAACTATGTCCCTGGGGGTCCTAGGACCCCTAGGGACATATGTCATCATTTAATGGGTCAAAGGGGGTCATAGGTCACCCTATGACCCCCTTTGACCCATAATACCCATTCAAATATGTTCCTAGGGGTCCTAGGACCCCTAGAGACATATGTCATCGTTTAATGGGTCAAAGGGGGTCATAGGTCACCCTATGACCCCCTTTGACCGATATGAACGATTTGGCTATGTCCCTGGGGGTCCTAGGGACATATGTCATCATTTAATGGGTCAAAGGGACCCCCTTTGACCCATTAAAGAACGACATATGTCCCTAGGGGTCGTAGGACCCCTAGAGACATATATCGTCGTTTAATGGGTCAAAGAGGGTTATAGGTCACCCTATGACCCCCTTTGACTCTTATATATTAATAATATATATATTAATAATATACATATATATTAATAATATACATATCAATATAATAATATATATATACATATACATATTACATTATTATATTTAATGAAAATATTACGTTATTATATAAATATATTAATAACATACATATTAATATAATAATATTTATAATATATATTATATTTAATAAAAATATTACGTTGTTATATAAATATTATATTATTATACATATTAATATAATAATATATAATACGTATTTTATATATATATAAATTACGTTATTATATTTAGTAAAAATAATAATAATATATATTATATTTATAGATTGTAATAAGATTAACATAAGATATTATTATATATTACTAGATTATATCTTGTATGTTTACATTACATTATTATATATATATATATATATAATATATTAAAATATGCCTTTACATATTAATATAAGTGAAATAATTTAAAAATAAAAAACTAGAATGTTTAAATCGAATTTCCCTCCAAAATTTGAAGATTTTTGGAATTTGACTACCAAGCCATATCGGATATCCGATGTCAAATCGGATATTCGATTTGAAATCGGATATCCGATTTTGAATCGGATATCTGATCAGGATTGGTATTTTCCAAGCCTGCCCGGTCAACCCCAAAGACGTGTTTATAGAGAGTTTTAGTGATACTCAGACTTCGGGTAGCTGTCTGACAATGTTATTTTGATTGAAATTGAATGAAACGAAATAAGTTTTTTAATATCGCTCTCTAGATTCCATCAATATAATTTCTGTCAAATTCTGAGTTTGATAAGTATTTATTAGTTAATTATCAATGAAGATTATTGTAAAGTGTTGATTGACATACTGAATGAAAAATAGCTATAACTTTCAAACGGTATAACATTTGTTAAATCTAAAAGTTGCGTCACATTCTATACTTCGCCTAGTATAAGAAAAAAACAAAAAAAGAAAAATTTGATCAAATTTTCTATTAGTTAGGGTGGTCAGACACAGGACTTTTTTTAATCCGAAAAAGGTTTGGTAGAAAATTCATATTTAATTATTTATTTGGAATAAAAATATCAAAAAATATGCATCACATCCGGGCATGAGTCTAGTTTTCATATCTATAATTATATTAAAAATATATTATGATTTGATTTTGATTAAGGTGGTCAGACATACACCTACTTTTTATTTTCGCCCTGAAATTTTCTTAGTACTGCATTAAAATTCAAACTTTTGACCAATCAATTATTTTTTTCTCCTGATAAGGCCTAGTACTTTAGAAACTACATTCAATTTTCTACAAATTATTCTCTTACAAATTTTTGATATAAAGTCCATAACCACTTCAAAATTATGTGTCAAGTTGACATAAACCTGATTTGCTGATTTTTCACTGCCACTTAAGGCCATAGTTTGGTACACCATGATCTTGCACATACCCTGACACCTATCGTCCCCTACAAGCACTATAAATGGTAGAGATGGATTAGTCTATTGACTTTGATTGTTTGTCTGATCTAGTACAACTTGGTAATATATATATATATATATATATATATATATATATATATATATATATATATATATATATTACCAAGTTGCACCTAAAGATAATGAAGAAGGGACAGATTATTATTTGTGTCATTGTGTCCAAGCCAAACAAAAATTGGATCACTCAATTATAGATGGTGAAGGTTTAGAGTACCATATCAGTGTGGTGGTTGTAACCAACACATAGCTTAGACAATATTCTATGAAGAACCCTAACTTGTGGTTATTCAAGGATTGGCAAAGAAAGAGGAAGATTCTTCATTATTCGAACCTTGTTGTAACATCAAATGTCCACTTAATAAAATATGGTGGAAAATCACATAATAAGACTCTTTGAAAAGTTTTTGAGTCAAACCACGAGGCAATACTTGAGACATTAAAATATAGAATAGATCCAATTGGTTCATTAGATTAAATAGGGAGAGAGGGAGAGAGGGAGAGAGAGAGAGAGAGAGAGAGAGAGATGACAAGGTGGGTATTGTTATTATGTGTAAGTGACGAGATAAGTTTAAATCACAGATTTTATGTTTTGATTTGTTTAAAGTCTAGATACATTATTTGAATTTATATTAGATTCTTTAATAGGACTCATTTTTAGATTAGTCATTTGAATAAGTGAAAGTTTAGAATTTGTTTTTTAGATCAAAATGTAATGAAAGAAAATGAAAATTGTTAGAATGTGAATGCTTTGTGATGTAAGGTCATGATTGTGTGTATGTAACCAGAAACTTGAAACTGGAAAATTCAATAAGTCGCTTGATAATTGCTAGAAGCTCAAACAAATAATTCTTTCCATTTGCAACATTGTTACCAATAATGATATTATGACTAACATGCTTTTATCTTTTTTTTTTTTTGTCATCTGTAATTATTTCAGATAAAACTCCAAAAACAAATTTATTTTTGAATCATAAACTTATAAAACCCATCTTATAATACTAGATTGAATTTTGATGTGTTATCATCTAAGATATATATAAATATATGAGAAATTTAAATTAACTGAATCTATTGGGATAAGTGGCATTGTAATGGACAATTTTAAGATTCATTTGAAGAATATAAAGGGGCATGAGTGATGTAGGTCATTAGACAAAATAATATCTTCATTGGAAATGGAATTAGGAGTAACAAGAGTTACAAATGGAATGAAGATGAATGGAGTGGAGAAAGCAAATAAATCTTTTGCCAAAAAAGCATTTGTTGTGGTGGCAACACTGCTTTTAGTAGTAGAAAATGACATGATTTTGTCTGACACACTTGGATGTCATAAGATCAACAACTATACTCAATTAAAACACTTGTAATAATTGTAAGTTTTTTAATTTGAATATTACTATGTCTTGTTTGAAGCCCATGAATAAAATGGGAAATGGGAAATGAAAATGATAGGGGCAAAGCTGAAGAAGTTGGAGGAGGAGAAGGGGATAGTGATAAGGTTTGCGATTGGGCACAGTGCTACACCAAGTGCCATTTTGGATCGTGCAATTGAAGAAGAAGATGCAAAGCATAATGACTTCCTTAGACTTGAACATGTTGAAGGCTACCATTACCTCTCAACAAAGACCAAGATCTACTTCTCTACAACACTTACTAAATGGGATGCCAATTTCTATGTTAAAGTTGATGATGACGTGCATGCCAATCTAGGTACATTATCATCATTCATGGTTTTATCTAAATAGTATATTTTATGTTATAATTTGTTTAGATAGTTCCTGTGTTTTTTTTTTTGGGTAGAACTTATTTGTTGTTTTCATTTGAAATGGGTAATTCTACATAAAAAGCTAGTGCCATTTTATATGTTGTTTAAAGTTGATATCTATCTTAAAAGTCTAACATTTTTTACATTTATGTAATATTTTAATCTAACAATAATTGAGAATTCATTGATGAGCTTAAAGAAGCAGCAATTTTAAAATTCTAAAACGTAACTAAGGAATTAAAATCTATCATGTGGTATGACAACCCTTTCAGATGGGATCATCACAATTACCATTTCAAAGTGAATGAATTCTATACCTCATAAAATGAATACAATAAATGATAATAGAGATGAAAATGCATATCAACCATAGATTAAGTATATCTTACACGTAAAATTATTAAAGAATATAAAGTAAAATTTGTCAAATGACGTCTATGCCATCTACAAAAGAGCACCAAATGATGCAAGAATATTATTTTTCCTTGTACTTTTTATGGCTGAGCAGGGGAAATTCTATAGAAGTTCGTTGAGAAAAACTTGATGTAGATATAGTTGCATTACGATTAAGTATAAATTAAATGATTTCCTAGTAAATTATGCAAATTGTCTGTGGATGTTGGAAGTTTTTATGGACTAAAGTGGAATTTGGGTATGTTGGAATGGAGTGAGTCCTTGATCCTTTAGAGCCTTCAAAAACTAGGTAAAAGGTATTTGAAAAGGTGATAAGTTGGCCTTGTCCTTTGGAAAGTTTGGAAGTCTGCCAAGGAAAACTTAATTTTGACCTACTAGTATTTCTAGGCCTAAGTTAGGGATATTGATCCTTTGAAGGTTTTTGGGCCTTGAAAGTGCATGAATCCTAGTAGTTTAGTCCTATAAATGTTGAATCAACTCTAAGTTTGAAGTCTTGAAACATTTTTACTTGTTTTTCCATAATTGGCCTAGTTAAGGGCAAGTGTCCCTAAAGCCATATTTTGATCCAAATTTGCCAAGAGCTCTAGGAAAAGGGAAGGACCTTAAGAGAGTGGAGTCCACTTGGATAAGTAAAGGTCATCATTTGGCAAAGGCTAGTAACCAAGACATCATCTTGAAGTGGGTTTGGGTACCCTTAGAAGTTTAAGAACCAAGTGGCAAAAGTAGGCTATGTGCTCTGCATCAATAAGGGTCATTAGACCTAGGTGTGATAGCTAAGGTGTAGGAAGTCACAATATATTTGGAAGAGACACTAATTGGCCTAAAATTCAAGGCATACCTTACCATAGGAAAATGAGCATCTTAAGGGATAAGTCTCTGTAATGTCCCATTTTAGGACATTCCATAATTTCCTCTTGAGTTTTGTAAAATTGATTATATTTCATATGATATCTTCTCAAATTTGATATTTGATATATATAGATGGTATTTCATAGAGACGTGCCCTTTCAATAAAGTCAAATAATTAAATAATTATATTAATTATATTAATTATATATTTATATTTATATATTTATATATTTATATATTTATAAACTTTGATTATATTATTTTTAATTTTTTTTAAAGAGGGGTAAACGCTTTGACCTGGAGCTATGAACTAGTGAGGCCACAAACAGGGGACCTCATCCCCATGAGATTTGAACCTTGATGGCAAGGATAACAACGCAACAACTTAACCATCATAACATGCCACTATTGGCATAAACTTTGATTATATTAATAAATATCATAAGATATATTATATTATATTATAATAGTATTGCTATATTAAAATATATCTCAATTATTTATTATTTCATTTGTATTTTTATACTACTATTATAATACAAAAAATATATAATATGATTATTATATAATATTACTTGTAATGTAATATTAATATTACTTTATAAAATATGTATTTATTATTTAAATTAATGGCCAAAATGGGGACATCACAGTCCTCCCCTCTCGAATTTGCTTGTCCTCAAGCAAAATCATTCATACGCGAACTTTGTCATAGACATAAAACATATTTGCACTCAAAAGATTAGAAAGATTTATGAAATATACATTGAATGAAAACATGAAGCATACACAATGTAGACAGATCATGAAAACACGAAGTAGACACAATGCAGATAGATGAAGACACTAAGCAAACACAATGCAAACACATAAGACACACATTATGCATTTCCTTAATTGTAAACCTGCAACCAAAAAATCATTAGTATACATTATATATAAATCAATCTCCTGATAGGATGTTTATAGTCTCAATCTATTTATTAACTCATCATTTTCTAAATATGGGAGGAGGAACCATAATAGGGTGCCCTGTTACCCAACCAGTGGGCCTCACCGTTCTCCCTCATTATCATTACCTTCCTCTAATCATCATTTCCAAGAAGGAACCTTTGTATGATGTACCCTGAGATGTCCCATCACTAAGGCCTTACCCGGTACCCGTAGGCTTTATCCGATACCTTGCGTGATGTCCCCCAGTCCATTCCACCGCAGGCCTTATCTCGACTTGGAGAATTATGATCTTAAGGTGATTCTATCAACTATTTTCCAAATAAGAAGTCTTTTAAAGAATAATCTTTGAAATATCAGATAGATAATCTTATCACTCAGTTATAGGAGGAGAAACCATAATGGGGTGCCCTGTTACCCAATCAGTGGGCTTGACCGTTCTCCCTCATTATCGTTACCTCTCTCTGACCATTATTCCAAGAAGGTGCCCTTGTATGATGTACCCTGAGATGTCCCATCACCAAGGCCTTACCCGGTACCCGTAGGCTTTATCTGGTACCTCACATGATGTCACCCAGCCCATTCCACCGCAGGCCTTATCGCAACTTGGAGATGATGATCTTAGATTATTTTATTTTATTTAACAACATTCTTCCTAACAATAATTGAAAAACTAATCTCACTTAGAATTCAACATTACAATTTGGAAACTTAATTCTACTCAATCATTACTTAATTTTAATCATTTTATTTGATAATTATTTAATTATAACCTTATCGTCTTAGGGATTCAATCACTAATCAATTATAGGTATTGATAATAGATATTCAATATTCATGGAAAAAAAAAAAAAAAAATCCTTTTTTCCCACTTATGAGTATATTTTGGCATAATAGTTATGCACAAAAATGATTTGGAAACTAGTTTCAGTTTAAGATTTAATATTAAAATTGTTGAACTTAATAGTAGACAAATCATTATTGATTGCTAAGATACACGTTTATGCAATTATATCATTCCATTTAGTATTTATCTATAGAAACAAATAAGTATAACATGAATATTTACCTTTAATTATGTGCCTTACGTACCTTTTTCCATCAATGATGCCACTAGTAATATCTCTATTCATAATGATTGGATGACATTCTTCATTCTTTTACTTTCATTCATTGATAACATGAATGCTCTTCAATTTGAATCGAGGGTCTTGGTATTTTATTTACTTTTTAGCAAATAGGTTTGCATCAATTTGGGACTGAATATTTAAGGGTATTACGTATTACAAATAGATGAACACCATCCTATTCCATAATGGCCCATCTCTCTTCGCAGTGAAAATATTAGATCCTGTACGGTCCCCGAAAGACCTTGTGGGCTTATGGCTTCAATTGTTATGGCAATTCAACACCCTCTCCTTTGGACTTCTCCCAATCAGCTTTTTACCAAACGCAAGGCATTTTTCTTCTTCCTACAATCTGTAAAACTCAATCTTCTACTTTTCATGGCCAACAGTACTCTATTAAGATTGACTTGCGCTAATTTCCCACAACGTCCAACTTAAAAGAATGCAAGGTTCTTAGCTGCACCTAGTTTGGCGACTCCCCTTTACCACTAATCACACATTTTCTGTTGGAAAATGGTCGTGAGAACCCATCTTCAGATTACCTCAATTCCTCTTCCTTCCTTATATTGCCATGAGATTGCTGACTGTAATGTGCAGAAGTAAAATCCTTCCAAAACAAAGATGCGTAAAGGATGGATAACTACACACAAAATGGTCCTCACTGGTAAACAAAATACCTCCCAAAGAACTTTCTCACTGTAAGCTCTTCGCCGTAGATATGATATAACTTTGTCCACGTCACACTTGATTTTAGTAGTCTTATACTTCCTTTCTTCCCTGTTTTATTTGTAATACCGCCCATAAGATCTTATCTGTTTATATTTGCTTTATAATTATATTTGGTAAGACCAGTAGTACTTTTCTAAAGATAGAATTTAGAAAACTGAGTTAACCATAACCAGGCTATTTAGGGCAGAATGCAGTACTACTCCGAGCTCAGATTGTCAAGGGAATGAAGTAGAATTGTCCAATGGATTTTTGTCGTAGGGTGAAATACTTGCTTACGTTCTGTCTTACTCTACGATGAGATCTATTCCTTCATTGAATATGCAGGATGTTTATTATTATCACAAATTACCTTTTAACAAAAATTTTGAAAAATATGAAAAATCAACTGGAAAACCACTCATAATGTCTCCTTTTGGGACATTATTTATTTTTCCTTCCATTTGTAAGAGTTTTATAATATTTTTCTCTCATTGTATTCATTGTATTCAGGCTGACAGGATCATGCTCTGATACCACTTGTAATGTCCCATTTTAGGACATTCCATAATTTTCTCTTGAGTTTTGTAAAATTGATTATATTTCATATGATATCTTCTCAAAGTTGATGATATTTGATATATATAGATGGTATTTCATAGAGACGTGCCCTTTCAATAAAGTCAAATAATTAAATAATTATATTAATTATATTAATTATATATTTATATTTATATATTTATATATTAATAAACTTTGATTATATTAATTAATATCATAAGATATATTATATTATATTATAATAGTATTTCTATATTAAAATATATCTCAATTATTTATTATTTCATTCGTATTTTTATACTACTATTATAATACAAAATGTATATAATATGATTATTATATAATATTACTTGTAATGTAATATTAATATTACTTTATAAAATATGTATTTATTATTTAAATTAATGGCCAAAATGGGGACATCACAGTCTCTAGCTTAGGGAAGGGTCCCTAACATGGAATTGCTAAGGGATGGCCCATTTAACAAGTTGGAAGTGTTAGAAAGTATTTTGCATGTAGTAGAAGTTTGAATTATATAGGCAGGGATAGAAAAGAGTAAATAACATATGAAGCAAGTGAATTGAAAAATTCACATATTGTTTCATCTTAAATAATGAAGTATATTGAGAAAATACTCTAAACAATGTGTTTTCCCAAAGGTTTCCAAATACAACCTTAAGGCTTCAGTTTTCCAAATCAGGTAAATGACTTATCCAAAGACTTCTTAGTAATATAATGGTTTTGAATACCCTAATACACCCCAAATAACTAGTTTACTAAATACCAAGAGCCTATCTCTAAAGTAAGCCAATCATCCCATCCTACTAGGCCTACATGCCCCAATTAGCCCTCAAATGTTGTCCTCTTGCCTTTTTCTCCACATTTTTCAATTACACCAAAAAAATTAATTAAATATTAGGATACCCATTTGACTTCTCTCTAACATATAAAAAGATGAGGTATGGTTGTTTTGGACCAAGTCTCTTCTGTTACATTATGGGCCACTTTTTAGGCATAAAAACCCCTCCATTTAAAAAGGAACTATATGGAATAATTATCCCCCAACCATACAACTTGGTAAAGTATCTTAATATGATCTTGAAGTGAGGATTCTTCAATTGGATTGAACCCATTAACTCTCTATATGTGCTTTTTATGAAACCCTCACCAAATAAGGCCAAAGACCTATTAGTTGATCCTAAACCATGTTTATGATGATTAATTTTACTTTTTAACATAAAACCATGGCCTCCTTTAAGTAGATCTCCCACTGCTAAACTTATGGCATCAAATTTAATGTATTTTCATGCACCCATGCACTCCAAACTTGTCCAGTTGGATGATCATTGGTGCAAGGCACCAAGAAAAATAGATAGGTGTCATCCTAGTTGTGAATTAGGAACAAGGTTGCAAAATTATGTAATATGACCCAAGATGTAAGGTTAATTGTACTCTAGGTGCCATTATAAGCTAGTGTGCCAAATTGAACCAAGGGGTCAAAATGAGCAATATAGGTGATTTTTCAAGGAAAAAAGGATTTTTATGTTTCTTAGAAGGTTATAAAGGCCCTTAGGGTCATTGGGTTAAGTTTTAAGTGTCTAGGAGTTAAGATGTCAAAAATTGCAAAAAATTGCAAAAGTTGTCAAGCAAAATTGCAAAATTGTTGACAACTTTGCAATATTGTTGAAAAACCAAGTGTACGTTACAACCACAATTTTAAATGTGGTTATAACCATTGGAATGGAAGAATATATGTATGAGATGATCGTACAGGCCTCACTGGATGATGGTTGTACGGATTTGATGTCTTTTTAAGCAATAAAAATTTGATTTTCTACCATTTTTCCTGTGTTTTGCTATTGTATAGACATGTACAGATTGGAACATGTAAAAATTTGATAAATTTGGATAGGTGTTTGATGTATCTTTCATTTTCATTTGGTTTGAGGTTTTGATCTATTCATTTGTGTAAGATATTGCCATTTTACTAAGGGTTGCTTGGGTAAGCCTGTAAATTGACTAGATTGCATTTATGGCCCTCTAACTTGCAATCCAACGGTGGGATCTTGATTCCATTTGGTGGGAAGAAATTTAGGGGTGTATTCTCACATATGGCAAACTTTTAGGGGAAAAAAAGTTGGTTTACTATTTTTTCTTGTAGACCCTAGGCTGAACATTATCATGTGTTCAACCCAATTTTGAAGAGAAATTGGTGTAAAACTCTCAAACTTGCTATAATGACCCAGGTGAATTGTGGAATGGATTATTGGCATGGTGAGGAAGAGTCTCAAGTGGTTGTGCTTATTCTATGACCCCATCTCTTGACACTTGCCTTGGAAAGCCAGCTTAATTAGGCCTATTAGGACTGTGAACCTATTTGGTGTTCGGGTATGCTAGAGTAGGATCAGCACATGATTCTTTGAAATCTTCAAGATTCTAGAAAAGGGTATCCAAAAAGGGTTTTCTTTTGCCACATTGTTTGGGGAGTTTGGGAGTTATCTTTGAAAAACTAAAAATAGACCTATTATGATTTCTAGGCCTAGATTTGGGAAATAGGTCTATTGGTGGTGTGGGAACCCTAAAATTGGATGAATTCTAGTGGAATAGGACTAATTATGACAAAACAAGTCTTTTTTTGAACCCCTAAAAGCATTTTGCCTAATTTGCCCTATTTGGCCTAGTTGAGGGCTAGTGTCCCTAAAGCCTTATTTTGGCCCAAGTTTGCTAAGAACCCTAGGGAGAGGGTAAGACATTGGAGAAGTGGAGTCCACTTGAAGAGATAGATGTTAGTATTGGGTAAAGGCTAGAAACCTTGTTTAGCATCTTGCAATGGGTTGGGTGCTACTAGGCACTTAAGAAGGTTTTGGTGGATTAAGGTTGTAGACTCTACACCAATCATATGCATCCTATAATTGTTCCCTACATTAGTATGCACAATTACATATGATACATGTTAATAATCCATCCTGAAGTCATAGTTAGAATAGAAAGGGGATGGTTATATCATTTTGCTTGAAGGAAACTTGTGTAGGGCACCAAGGAAAATGGATAGTAGTCCTAGTTTTGGATTTGGAACATTAATAAGAATGTTGTAATAAGACCAAAATGTAAGGTCAATTGGGCTCTAGGTGCCATTATAAGCCAGAGTGCCAAATTGTACCAATGGGTCAAAAATAAGCAATTTTGGTGGTTTCTAAATGCAAATAGGATTTTTGTGATCCTTAGAAGGTTTTAATAGTCCTTAGGGTCATTTGGTCAAGTCCTAGCTTTTCCAAATTTGTTTGTATTCTTGTATATCAAATAGACCTAACAAAGGAGACATAAACATTGTTTTGTTCACACCTCTTACTGAACTTGGTTCACACCTATCTTTAGAGTATAAAGTGGAACTTACTATTCATGTGTAAATTACAAAAACTATTTATATTATTTAATTCTAGTATACCATATAATTTTTCTAGGTCTCTATATTGAAAAGAAATGGTGGATGCAATTGTAGTTGCATGTCTTGAGTTTAAATCTCCCTTGCATGATTTTTTTGGAAAAGAATATTGAGGGATGCAATTCAAGATGCAATAGATGTACTTGCTAAAAACTATAAAGAGTGGGATATGATAGGTTATCATATCATCTAAAATGGCTTACATAATTAAAAAATAATCTTGGCACAAATTTTCATGAAATCTATAGATGTATTACATAGGCCCATATCAAAACATACACTTTTCACTTTATTTGATTATGTGGTTAATGGAAGATAAGTTTTAGGATCTCATATGGATAACATTCTCTTCACTTTTTGCTAGAAGTCATTGATAAACTTCCATGAATTAAATCTATAATGATAAGAGATCAAACTATTAGCAAATTTATTTATAATCATACAAGTGTGTTCAATATGATACCTTCCATCACAAATAGTAATGAATGTTATCCAAAATGAAAAAGTTTTCCACCCACTTCTTTGCATTCCAAACTCCTTGGTCATAGAAGAGAAAATAAATATTAAAAAAATACATGAAATTTCCACAATCCATAGATGGTTTCTTAATATTTTTGAATTTGACCATATGGAGATTTTTTATTACAAGTTCAATCCAAAAAAGCACTAAGCAACAATGAATTTCTTTTAATAGAGCAAGTTGAGATAGATTTTCTAATCATTTGAGGTATATTTATATACTTTGTGAGATCTTTATTCATATAAGCAAGAATTGCACAAATGTAGAAGTCTCTAATTAGAGTTTTGAGACTAGTTGGTGGGGAAAATGGTGTGGATTATTCATATGACATAATTGATACAACCAAGGGTATCATCAAGTCTAAAATACACAATAGTTTGGAGACATACATGCTAATATACACCATCATAATGATAAATAGGATTAGTAGACTCAATGTTTTTTCCATGATCTTAGATACTATCCCAATCTAGTGGTTTTTACAAAGTTCATAGAGACATACAAAGGTATCAAAGAGCCTCTTCAAATACATCACGAGATTTCCTTTAATTTAATGGAACGATAGACAACCATGGTAGAGTTGTCATCATACTAATAGGAAAAAGCATCAACCTCCAATTTAGGTGCTATACCAAATTTGAAACTGATAAGCTGATAGGTGCTTGCAACTTGGTTTATATTTTAGTATTCATATTATTTTCACTTACTTAGGCTAGAATAAACAACCCTTGGATGAGAAGTCCATGATTGTCAAAGAAAGACACCATTTTGTATGCTTGAGGCACTTTATGCAATTTATAAGCAAAAGTTACTCATTAGGAAAATTTGGGATTTTTAATGTTTTTGGTCAAGAAATCCTAGGAATGAGTTGTTTTTAGTTGGTTTTAGGTATGTTTAAACCTTTTCCAAGTCCTAAAAGTGGAATCAAGTGAAAAATGTAAAAATTGCACTTATTGTGCAAAGTTGCATTGTTGAAAGTCGTAAAAGTTGCTCAAATTTACAACTTAGTGAAAAAAGGGTTATAAATATTAAAATATTGGTTATAAAAAATAAAATATAAAAAGGATATATATATACCTCATTTTTGAGGTCTGGAAGGCATTAATATATGGATTGGAAGAAGTTGCAAAGAAAAAAATTTAATTTTTGAGTCATTTTTACTGTTGTTTGCATATTGCATGAAATTTAAAGAATTTTAGACTAAATGTGATGGATTTTTGAGATAGAGCTTTTAATCAGCTTTCTTTTGCTTCTAGTCTCATCATTGTATGTGTTTTCTAACTCAAGTTATTGCATTTTTATTGAAACTAGGTTTTTAAGACAACATTTTGGTGCACGCAGCAAAAATGGGTCTCTAACTACAATTTCCTTGGTTGAAATTTCATGTATACTTGGGAAATATTATCTAGTAGGGTCATTTTTAAGATTCTATGGTTTCAAGATTGAAGGATGTGTTTTTGTGATTTTTCCAATCAAGCCCTAAGTCAAGTATGATGAAGGATTTGACCTCTTGTAGTGTGTTGATTTGTGAATGGAAGGAGTTTGGAAATTAGTGAAGGGTTGAGAATTTGGAAATAAGTTATTTTAGTGTTTCCAAACCTTTTTGACCATTGAGTTCATTTCCACAGTCCTGTTTCCTACTAGTTGCTTTGTAAACCAGTCATCTACTTGACTAGGACATGTTTGGGAACTGACAATCTCCATTTAAGTTGAAGTCTCCATTTAAAGGTGGCAATAATATTTTTGCTGTTCTGTTAAAATCATTAATATATTTTTATGAGAACTTTGAGGGATCATGCCCAACTTGAGTATCCTGGGTTCCCAAGTCTTGTAAATGCAAAGTTATAATGTTGCTCAAAAAGTTGATTGAGCAACTTTTGCAATTTTTGTGAAAGTTTGGGAAGTTGTAACTATCCATGCTTGAGAATATGAACATGGGAAACATTTTTTTGAAGATTAGAAGGTTTACAGTTAGATTTGCATTTTTAAGCAACCTTTACAGCTTTTGCAATTTTGCACAAAAAGTGCAACTAATGCAAAGTTCACTGGATTTCACTTCTAGGACTTGGGAAAGGTTCTAAACTATTAAAAAACAATAAAAACACCTAATCCTAGGCTATCTTGACCAAAAACTCAAAAAGACTCAATTTGGCCTAATTAGAAACTTTTTCTCATATCTTGCACAAAGTGGCCTATGCATACATATCTTGCTCATATCTCTCTCACTGTTTGTCGTGGGATTGAGCTACCTATTTTGTTAGCTCTAGGTGGCTAGGTAAACCCTAGCCCCAAGCTCATCTCATCCTGTTGAGTGCTCGAACATTCTCAGGCACACTGAACTGAAACATCCCAAAGGGTCACTAAATGCCATAGGGCAGCGATCTTTGATGAGGCATATCTTAGAGCTCGTGCAAGATATGGATACAATTCTAGGTCCTATAGGACTATATTGTAGAGACCTACAATAACCTCTCATACTTTTTAGAGATCTTACTCTATTTTGATTTTGCAGCACCATCTCAGGTGATGCTGAAACTCATAGTGTTGACCAGTACAAAGTTGCCAACTGCCAAATCTCCCTAAACTTTCATCATGGGATTGAACTATCTATTCCATTAGCTCTGGGTGGCTGGGTAAACCCTAGCCCCAAGCTCATCCTATCTCATTAAGCACGTGAATGTTCTTGGGCATGCCAAACAGAAACATCCCTAAGGGTCACTAAATGTCATAGGGTAGCGATCTTTGATGAGGCATATCTTGGAGATTGTGCAAGGTATGGATGCAATTATAGGTGCTATAGGACCATGTTGTAGAGACCTATAATAACCTCTCACTTTTTGGAGATCTTACTCCATTTTGATTTTGCGATGCCATCTCAGGTGATGCTGAAACTCATAGTATTGGCTAGTACAAAGTTTCCAACTACCAAATATCCCTCACCATTCATCATGGGATTGAACTATCTATTTCATTAGCCCTGGGTGGCTAGGTAAACCTTAGCCCTAAGCTCATCCCATCCTATTGAGCGCTCAAACATTCTTGGGCACGTTGAACCGAAACATCCCTAAGAGTCACTAAATGCCATAGGGCAAAGATCTTTGATGGGGCCTATCTCAAATATCTTGCAAGGTATGGATACAATTATAGGTGCTATAGGACCATGTTGTAGAGATCTACAATAACCTCTCTCAATTTTTGGAGATCTTACTCCATTTTGATTTTGTGACACCATCTTGGGTGATGCTAAAACTCATAGTGTTGGCCCGTACAAAGTTGCCAACAATCAAATCTCCCTCACCATTCATTGTGGGATCAAACTGTCTATTCTATTAGCCCTAGGTGGCTAGGTAAACCATAGCACCAAGCTCTTCCCATCTAGTTGAGGGTTCAAACATTCTTGGACATGTCAAACTGAAATGTCCCTAAGGGTCACTAAATGCCATAAGGCAACAATCTTTGACAGGGCATATCTCGGAGCTTGTGTAAGGTATGGATGTGATTCTAGGTGTTATAAGACCATTTTGTAGAGACCTACAATAACCTCTCTCTTTTTAGAGATCTTACTTTGTTTTGATTTTGCGACGCCATCTCAAGTGATGCTAAAACTCATAGTGTTGGCCTGTACAAAGTTGCCAACTACCAAATCTCCCTCACCATTCATCATGGAATCAAACTATCTATTATGTTAACTCTACATGGCTAGATAAACCCTAGCCCTAAGCTTGTCCCATCCTATTGAGTGCTTGAACATTCTCAGGCACACCAAACTAAAATGTCCCTAAGGGTCACTAAATGCCATAGGGTAGCAATCTTTGATGGGGCATATCTCAAAGCTTATGCAAGATATGAATGTGATTCTAGATGCTATAGGACCATGTTATAGAGACCTATAATAATCTCTCTCAGTTTTTGGAGATCTTACTCTATTTTGATTTTGCAATGCCATGTCAAGTGATGTTGAAACTTGTAGTGTTGGCTAGTATAAAGTTGCCAACTGCCAAATGTCCCTCAACATTCATCGTGGGATCAAACTATCTATTATGTTAGCTTCAGGCAGCCCCAAGCTCATCCCATCTCGTTGAGTGCTTGAACATTCTCGGACACACCCAACTGAAACATCCCTAAGGGTCATTAAATGCCATAGGGTAGCAATCTTTGGCGGGGCATATTTTAGAGCTCGTGTGAGATATGGATGCAATTCTAGTTCCTATAAGACTGTGTTGTGGAAACCTACAATAACCTCTCTTGCATTTTGGAGATCTCACTCCATTTTGATTTTGTGACACCATCTCGAGTGATGCAGAAACTCATAGTATTGGCCAGTACAAAGTTGCCAATTGCCAAATCTCCCTAATCATTTGTCATGGGATTGAACTATCTATTATGTTGGCTCTGGATGGTTGTATAAACCCTAGCCCCAATCTCATTCCATCCTATTGAGTGCTCAAACATTCTCGAGCACGTTGAACTGAAATTTCCCTAAGGGTCACTAAATGCCATAGGGTAGCGATCTTTGATAGGGCATATCTCAGAGTTCATGTGAGGTATGGATGTGATTCTTGGTGCTATAGGACCATGTTATAGAGACATACAATAACCTCTCTCAATTTTTAGAGATCTTACTCCATTTTGATTTTGCGACACCATCTCAAGTGATGTTGAAACTCATAGTATTGGCCAATAAAAAGTTGCCAACTGCCAAATCTGCCTCACCGTTCATCATGGGATCAAAATATTTGTTCTATTAGCTCTAGTTGGATAGGAAAACCCAATCCCCAATCTCATCCATCTCGTTGAGTGCTTGAACATTCTTGGGCACGCTGAACTGAAATGTCCCTAAGGGTCACTAAATGCCATAGGGCAGTGATCTTTGACAGGGCATATCTTAGAGCCCATGTGAGATATTGATATGATTCTAGGTGCTATAGGACCATATTGTAGAGACCTAAAATAACCTCTCTCAATTTTTGGAGATCTTACTCAATTTTGATTTTGCAACACCATCTCAGGTGATGCTGAAACTCATAGTGTTGGCCAGTACAAAGTTGCCAACTGCCAAATCTCCCTCACCATTCATTGTGGGATTGAACTATCTATTTCGTTAGCTCCAGGTGGCTAGGTAAACCCTAGCCCCAAGCTCATCCTATCCCGTTAAGTGCTCAAAAATTCTCGAGCATGCCAAACCAAAACGTCCCTAACAGTTACTAAATGCCATAGGGTAGCAATTTTTGACGGGATATATCTTAGAGCTCATGCAAGGTATGGATGTGATTCAAGGTGCTATAGGATTGTGTTGTAGAGGCCTACAATAACCTCTCTCAATTTTTGGAGATCTTACTCCATTTTGATTTTGCGATGCCATCTTGGGTGATGTTGAAACTCGTAGTGTTGGCTAGTACAAAGTTGCCAATTGCCAAATCTCCCTCACCGTTCATCATGGGATTGAACTGTCTATTATGTTAGTTCCAGATGGTTGGGTAAACCCTAGCCCTAAGCTTGTCCTATCCCGTTGAACGCTCAAACATTCTCGGGCACACCAAACTGAAACATCCCTAAGGGTCACTAAAAGCCATAGGGTAGCAGTCTTTGATGGGACATATTTTAGAGCTCATGTGAGGTATGAATGTGATTCTAAGTTGGTATAAGACCATATTGTAGAGAACTACAATAACTTCTCTCCCTTTTTGGAGATCTTACTTCATTTTGATTTTGTGATGCCATCTCGAGTGATGCTAAAACTCGTAGTGTTGGCCAATACAAAGTTGCCAACTACCAAATCTCCCTCACCATTCATCATGGGTTCAAACTATCTATTTCGTTAGCTCTGAGTGGCTGGGTAAACCCTAGCCCCAAGATCATCCCATCCTATTGACCACACATTCTCAGGCACGTTGAACCGAAATATCCCTAAGGGTCATTAAATGCCATAGGGCAGTGATCTTCGATAGATCATATCTCGAAGCTCGTGCAAGATATAGATGCAATTCCAAGTGTTATGGGACTTTTTTGTGGAGACCTACAATAACCTCTCTCACTTTTTGATAATCTTACTCCATTTTGATTTTGTGATGCCATCTCAGGTGATGTTGAAACTTGTAGTGCTGGCTAGTACAAAGTTGCAACTAGATATGTCATCTCATCCATTGATGGAGATCATGATAGAAGGTAAAGGGGTGATCATACACATCATTTTGAACATGTTATTTTTTTATGGTAAAAATGTAATCCTTATTTGTAAGGTCAAGGAACTTGAGGTCACCTATAAATCCACATTGCCTTAGTCCTAACGATTTTCCCTTTTTTGTTGTTTTTGTTAATAAGTTGACTCAATAAGTGTTTTGAGAGTCATTACACCTTATATAGCTACATGTTATCATTGAATGGAGTTAGTGGAAGTTGTTAATGATCTTCTTGTTTGTCTTAATAGTCATTTCATGGGTTTGAAACATAACCACTTCCCTTTGTGAAGAGTTGTCCAAAAATCAACAAATTACATGTTGTTGCAAAGAAAATATAGTCATAAGAGGTTGGAAGATTGTTTTCACTCATAGGATGTTGAGGAATCTCTTGGAAGGTGGTGCAAGAGCACCCTTTCAAAGCTCCCACCATATCATTTTTAGTGTGATGAACTTCTCTAAAGAAGTATGTGAATACAATAAGGGCATTTAGCTCATGCTTGTGTGTCCAAGCTAGGATAGGTCTTGAAGTTTCCTCTATGGTCTCTTCTGAGAATGGTACCTTGACTTTGGGTTTGGTATCCTTCTTAGATCTTTGTTGGTTGAAGGTTGATTTAGGAGTTTTTATTGCATTATAGGCATGGGTGTGCATTAAAAGAACCTTCCAAGGTGGACTACTTGTTTAGAAGACCAAAGTGCATGAACAATGCAATGTTATGTAAATCTACCACCTTATGGAAGGGATGTTATTATGAGTTTGGGGATTCTTAGGTGAAGCAAGATAGTGAAATTTTCACTTCCAAGGATTTTTTGGGAAGGCATAACATGGTCTTGAAATGTGAGTGAAAACAAGACTACCCAAGCAATAAAAATTGCCCCAAAATTGCTTGCAATTTTTAAAAGTTACTGAGCAACTTTTTCCAATTGTTGCTAAAAGACCTACTTTGTAAAGAAGCTTTGACAAAGCCCTAAAACCTATCTCTAACCCAAGGAGAAACCTATTTATGCTTGGAGGAATCCTAATCAAGGGTTGGCAACTCATTTCTTGAATGAATCCATACTATTGGAATGTATGCAGCAAACTGTGACTATTTCAGCACAGATTTTACTGGTTTTTAATCTTGTTTGGAGGAAAATCACATGTCTATTATCATTTTGTTGCATGTTGTAGTTTTATTGTTGTTTTTTTTTCATTTTTCATGAATTATTTATAGTTTGTGACCAGGTTTTGAAAGGTTTTGTAAATTTCTTCAAAGATACCTCTCTGTTGCCAGTTTTGGAGTTGTATATCATGAAAGAGCTGTAAGTCTTGTCTCCACTATGGAAATTCCATGGTCTTCTAGATTTCAAGGCTAAAAACCATAATGTATTATATTATGCAAGAAAGGGCCCTAAAAGTGAGTGCAAAGAATTCTTTGACCAAGCCCTAGGCGAGTTAGGCAATGCCCAGCTAGGGACTGCCAGCAAAGAAAGAGCTCTCGAGAGCAAAGCTTGAAGAATGAAGACTTTCCATTTTGAGGGATTGAAGAGGGGTGTGAGGAGGTTCTAACTTGTTCAGGAGGAGTCTTGATGAAGTATGAAAGGTTTCTTAAGAGTGGGGACAATAGGCAGCTAAGAAAACCCCACCAAACCCTCAATTTTGCTATTTTTGTTGTATGGCCTGTAGGCACCCTAAGACCTTAAAAATCCTTGAGCATGGTTCCTATGTATTAATTAATAATAAGGACAAAAAATTTCAAACTCTAAGACAAAGGAGCTATTGGCCCTAGAAATTTGGGTGGAGGCCTAATTAGGGGCTCTCCTTGTAGCCCTTTTCTGAAGAAATCTTGAAATCGAGTACAAACCATTGTTGTTATCCATTAAAGCATAGTAGAAGTGTTCCAATAACTCCTTATGACATCATGGAAACCTTGGTTGGACTGGCGAGTGTTGTGGTACCCTAGTAGACTTATAAAACCTTTGGATGGATAGTGTTCCTAGAAGAGTAAGGGATTGATGCTGCAAGTTTGGATCAGTTAACTTGGTAAGGAGGTTGGGCAAGGTTAGGGGATGTTCTAAGTAGCAAGAGATCCTATAGACCACATAGGTGTAGAGAAAACACCAAGATCCACATATAATATACAAGGTTGCACAGGTACGGGGGTACTTGGGGTACTTAGGGTACGGGTATGGGTATGGGTACAACTATTTTTTATAATAGGGGAGGGGGATACTTGGTTATGTCAAACTTTATTTTTAATTATACATTTATATTTATAGAAAACCTGAATTTATGAGTCATGAAAATGATTTTTCAAATCAAGAACAATGATAAAGTTTGCAAATGTAATGTATTGTTTTTAGTTTTAGATTTGTTTTATGTTTGTAATAATAATTTATGATCAGTGTTTAGATGCATAACATAGAAGTTAGACTTTAAACATGAACAAGAAGATCATAAATATATGACAATGACATATTGAAAATGATAAATTTTTGGGTTTAACACTGATAAAGTTTATTGTTGATCAATATTATATCAAAGTTTCAAACTGATTAGGTATTGAATTAAGCTTGATAAAAAAATAACAGAGAAGGAAAACTTTAAACATGAACAAGATCATAAATCATATGACGATAACATATTGGAAATGATAAACTTATGCTTGAACAATAATAAAGTTCATTGTTAATCAATATTCTATCAAAGTTTCAAATTGATTAGGTATTGAATTAAGCTTGATAAACAACGAGCTGACACACAAACAAAAAACTAAAAAAAAAAATCAAAAATCTCAATCAAGGTCCTTAGCTATGATGCTCTCCACTGAGTACCCAGTACTTGGGATATGTGTACCCAGTGATTGGGTACGTGGGTACGAGTACCAGGGGTGTGAGTACAAGTACCAATGCAACCTCATAATATATTATGATAACCAATAATGGCACACATGAATGAACATATAATATATTATGATAACCAATAATGTCATACATGAACGAACATATAATATATTATGATAACCAATAATGTCATACATAAAAAAACATATAATATATTATGGTAACCAATAATTTCATACATGAAAAAACATATAATACATTATGATAACCAATTATGTTGTACATGAACAAAAATATCATATATTAACCAATAATGTAATAAGTCTAATAATGTCATGCATCAAATATATGTCATACATCAAATATAAAATGTCATATATACATCAAATGTATAATGAATATGTCCGTTGACATAAAATCCAACATATGTGTCCACTGATGCCTATACATGTGTGTTTATCAACTATATCTTCTCCTTCTCATGAGGGGAAGGAAACAAATCTCTAGAGGTCTTTGGTCATCGTGTGGAGGGAGATGATGGGGATGATAGGGTATTCCTCACATGCTCACTCATCCTCTTGTTTAGGCTCTTCTCTAACTTGAGTTGATACAAAAAAAGTAGATATGAATCAATAATTATTATACACTAAAATCAAATACATGTACACACAAAATTAATTTTTTTCTTACCACCATCAAATAGTCACTCTGCAAGTCCATCTCAAAGGCTCATGGATGATCAGGTGTAACAAGACCCTACAACAATCAATATAATCACTTATAAATACCATTAGAAAATTTGATACTAACTATTATAAACAACAACTAAAACCAAGAAAATTCTTTCATACCTCAGTCAATGGCTCTGAACTAGCCATAGTTGTAGCCACTCCACAATTGATGGACTGTTGAAGATGAAGAGGAGTCTCAGATGTCAAGAACTGTATGTCATACAATACATGTTACATGTAACATGAAACATGAAAAAAATATAATCAAATGAATTAAATTAACATGAAACAAATGTACCTCTACAAGGCTCATATCATGCCTAGGCTCAGAGTCCCTAGTGAATATCGATGGTCTAGTAGAGAACTGATGCAAATGCATAAATTTTTTTGTCAATCCTTCATATGATTACTTAATAAATATATGTATTAATTTAAATGATTAAATTTATACATACCTCTAGACTTGTCGACAGGATGAAAAATGGGGCTAGGGGATCATTACTAGGGCCGCCAACACTCTGACCCTAAATTTTGAACAATGTCAATACATTCTAATTAATTAGTCATTCACTATACATATGAAATGTGATCAAATTAGTTTATTATAATTGAAATTTACCTGTGTGTCAATGCCAAATGTCTCATTTAGGAACTGATCAGTGACTAGCCCATCATCCATACTCATGCAATGAATGAGGGTCTGCATCAAAGCGTTAATAGTCCCTAGAGTGTTGGCCTCTACATGTTCCTTCACAACTGAAGGAATAATCACATGCTCACCCTGTGTCTTGACAACATTTTCCCTAACTACATTAGGTTCACAACGTGCCCCCAGCCTCTCAAATGATGACCCCCGACATCTACCCTGAGATTCTAATATATCAAAATAATTGGGAATCTCCCCAAGGACAAATTCAAAATACAATTTCCTTAAGAAATACATCAGGACCTCATGATTATTGTAGGGAGGGGCATCAAACACCATCCACCATCTATCCCAAAAATTATTTCTAATACCATCATGTATGCACCAATGGATAGGGAACTATTATTTGTCTCTCTAACAATATTTTGTTCACCAGGCTTTCTAAACAATGCACAAATGCTACCTTTTGGTATAGCTTTTTTTTTAACATCTTGATATGATAATTTATTTGCATAACATCTTTTTTGTTCCTCCCTCTTAACATGCCAAATATCTAACTAACCACTAACAGAAGATACATGGGTCATAATGGACTCGAGGGAGGATGCCAATTGTGCTATCATTGGATTGGTTTTTCCAGAAGCTTTCAACCTACCAATGAGTTCTTGTAATTCATTTTAACCTCTTTCTATTTCATTTATTATGTTGTCTAGTGTGCCAGGAGGAGATCTTCTAATTAGTGCAGGTTGCAAAATTTCTTGTTCTTGTTGTGGAGGGTTTTGATTCTCATCTTGTTGAGGCTTTTTGTTTGGATCTTGTTGAGGGTTTTTGTTTTGATCTTGTTGGGGATTCGCCGGTTTATTATTCACATTTTTTGATAAGAAACCAATTGCAATCTAAATAAATAAACAAATTTAAGGAAAATTGATAAAAACCTACAAAACAATACAAAAAAATATAAAACAATGCAAACAAGGGTAGACAACATACAACGTGATCGCAATCTCGAACTTCAATGACGAGGAGACATTTTGAGGAGGTGGGTGGGGAAAATCTTCAATTTTCTCAATTCGTGTATGAATTGTGAGGAGAAGAACTTGCAAAATGAAGTAAAAATGAATGAGATGCGGGTTTGCGACCCATTTATTATTATTTTTTCTTTTAGAAGGAGCATACACACTATAACATGCATGCGCTATGGCTATGGCTTGGCTATCCCAAGCCATAGCATGTACAGGCTATAGCGCGTACACACTATAGCATGTATGCGCTTTCTAAAACTAGAAAAAAAGGGATGTCATCTTTTTGGAACCACAACTTGGTGCACTTACCTCAATCAACATCTTTCCTCAAAGATATTTACAATAGTTAATTAGCTCATAGGAAACAATACGCTAAGAAATCTTTATAAGCTAGCTCAAACAACATATATGATTTCACTATGTAGAGCATAACATCTTGAACATGTATTTAACCTTGCTTAACCAAATTCCATCTCAACTAAAAGATACAACTGATTTACCAATAACCTCTTTCTAGAAACTCTCACTAAAAGATATCTCTAGTAGACATTGCATAACTTTGTCATATCTTCATATTTCTACACACATTACTATAGCATCTGTTCATGTTACTAAATATATGTCCATGAGTGCAAAACCTAACTCATTACCCATTGACCATGCCAAACAATTCTTCCTTTGTAACTCTGGTAATCTTCAAAGAATAATGTATATGTTGACATCAATGAAAAACACTATCATGAATGCAACACATAAGCACTCAATCATATCTCTAGTAATGCTAACATACTTCCCCATTGGAATACCATCAACATTCATGCTAACAAGAACTAGGCTATGTGCAACTGGTGAGTTACCCTCCATAGGAATACAATTTGGAAGTTTTATCTCGTGGCTAATTAAGGACAAATATGATTCAAGAGCCATGAGGCTCATTGGTATTGAAGATATAGAGTTGAGGTATGCAAAAATGGTGATAGGTTATCGAGTCTATCAATTGAGGAGATTGAAGAATGAGCCCAGTGAAAATATTCATGCAAGATACAACATGGTAAAAGAAGCCAACTATTTGCAAATATGGATAAAATAAAAAGAAACATGAGGCAACCATTCAAGTTTGGAGCTATCTTGATATGTATATTTCTCTACTTAAAAAAATTCTTACTAGAAAAAGGTATCATTTAGAGGTCAAAGGATAAACTTGTAATGATACAAATTAATGAGTTCATTACAGATTTAAGAGATAATTTGTATAATATCACGTGGGGATACTTCAAAGATTTTCAATCCAGAATGCATAAAAGAGAAACAATACCCACTAATGTGGTTGAGGATAGCAAGGAAGACATGTTTTCTAGTTGACCAATACATGCATTATACAAGTAGGTCAATCAAGGACATTTTGGTTACCTTCAACTAATTATGATGTAGATGAAGACACAATAAGGATTCATTCTAATGAGCTACTATCTAGATCTATAGATTTTACAACTCAAAGATTTAAAACTTATAAGGGAGTATTTTTCAAGATTGAAATAGAGCTGAAGAAAATAGAAAATCAAAGAAAGTCTCAAAGAATTATGACCATGTTAACGCAAAGGTTTGGGAGTAGAAAATCAAGTATACTGATAATTACAATTAAAGACTTTGAACAAAGAACTCTAATTGAGTTGATAGGTAAAGAAGGAGAACAATGAACACCTAGAAGCACCTATTAGACAAAGGGTAAAGGAAAGACATATGGCTCCCCAAGGACAAGGAAAGACAAAGAGGTGAAAGAGAGAGTGGTTAGTAAAGTGGAAAATGAACAGGGCAAATAGGAAGAGACTAGTGCAGAGGTTATTGAAGAAGTTGATCTAGAGAAAGCCAAGGATGGTGGTATGGCAACATATCCCAATGTAAATATAATTGTAAATCACAACATAATGAAGAATAAAATATTGAATGATTTAGATGGAAATTACAAACTTTATGAGGATAAAGATAAGAGGAAGAAGTTGTTAGGTATATGCATAACTTCTATAAGACACCAAAGTGAACTTTATGGGATAATACCCAAAAACCTTTACAAGCTAGTTGATGGAAGAAGGAGAGAAGTATTAAAACTAAATAAGGAAATCATGGAGAAAGTACTCATGGAATTAACTTTAGAACTGACTCATAAAGAAATTAAGATAATGATTAAAGCTACTAGACAAGACTTTATTATTAAAAATAGAGTTGCAAGGATTATAATTGGAGACACTTGGAGTGTACATAATGAAACTATTGAAATATGGAAGAAAGTGATGACCACAAAGAAAGAAATTGAAAGAGATGTAAAAGAGAAGGATACAAACAATGAAAATATGATGGAAAAACCAACATTAGCTCAAACTTACATTTGATCTCAAATTTTCAACAAGTGAAATAATGGAAACTGGGAAAGAACATGTCAAGCATGGAGAAGAATATATTGGGGATGATAAAATGGTAATGGAAGGTACATTGTACAAAAAAAATTAGCACACACCCAAGTTCACCATATTCAATTGGTGATAGATCTAAAAGAAGAAAATATAAAAAGATCGATAACAATGAAAAGAAAGTTGAGTTTCAGTGGTTGTAGTGAAATAAAAAGAAAACCTATAATTTTGCAAAGATTTTCATAAATTAAGAAGATAAAGGACAAGTAAGAATGTTGATATTAGAAAGATAAAAACCAAGGAGTTACTTGAATATCGTAAGAATCTGGAGAGAAAGGAAACACAAGACAAATTTAAGGCCACGAAGAAGGAAGCCAGAGTAATGGAATAAACTAGAGATATTCTTGGAGAATTAGTACTTGATGAATTAAATATGATTTAAATATGTAAGCCTCATTGATCGCATGAACACCCTGATTAAAGCTATTTCAAAGTAAGTTCTAAATCTTACATTTGATCTTAAATTTTTGGACAAGTGAAATAATGGACAGGAAGGAAAGAACATGTAAATCATGATGACGAACAAATTGGTGATGATACAATTGTAATAGAAGATATACTATATGAAGAAATTGAACACACACCCAAAGTTCAACCTATTCAATCGATGATAGATCTAAAAGAAGAAAGTATAAAAATGTAGGTAACAATGAAAAGAAAGGTAAGTTGTAGTGGTTGTAATGAAATAAAAAGTAGACCTGTTGCAAAGAGCATCATAAAATAAGAAGATAAAGAACTTAAGAATGTTGAAATTAAAGAGATAAAAACCAAGGAGTCAAATATTCTAAGAATCTAGAGAGAAAGGAAACAAAAGATAAATTGAAGGCCAAGAAGAAGAAATCTAGAATAATGGAAGAAACCAGAGATATTCTTGGAATTAGTACTTGATGAATTGAATGTGATTTAGATGTAAGTCTCATTGATCAGAACAATACCCTAATCAAATCTATTTCAAAGTAAGTTCTAAAACTAGAGACGATAATAATCATGATGGAAGAGGATAATTGTGAGAGGAAGAAGACAAAACATCTAGGATGGGAATATTAGACAAATATAAGGTAACTTTATCTGAAGAGTTCAATGAAGAAAAAATAATATCAAAGGAAGTTGGAAAATTGATGCTCAAAGTATCAAAACTATCATAATTTATAGATGATTCAACAAAGTGCAAAACAATAGCAAAAAACAAAATAGAATCATTGATTGAATAATTTGATCCAGTTTCAAGCTCAACATTATAATACATCTCAAAGGTAAAGGTGGTCAATCAAAATATAAAGAAAATGAAAACTAAAGAAGGAAAAATAATGACTACATTGTTGGAGCTACAATCCAAGTTAACCCTAAAAATGGAGAAAATGCAATGAAGTGTAAGAAATGTAGAAATACTACTCAATCTACTTGACATGAGTACCTTGGACTCAATGGAAGAACTAGTAGTAGATTTACAAGGGTAGTTAGTCACACTATCATGCTTAAAGAAGTCATTGGGAGAATCAATGGAAAGAGCAAAGAGATATTTCAAAGACGAATGTAATAGGTGGTGAATTACTTTTGTCATTTTTGACAAAAGGGGGAGTTAGTAAGGTTGAAAATGATTGAAAAGGTACAATGTCAATTGATTAGAAAGGTACAACAATAAACAACAAGAGTACTCACACAAGGGGAGAATAGAAAATGCATTGAAGAAAGGGATTACTTGTAAAAAAAGATGTAAAGAGAAAGGGGTAGTAGTTACGAGATAAAGATTTTCACAATCAACATATTAGGTAAATTTCCATATTCCCAAAGGGAGAGTTTGTTGGCATTTGGATTTGACAAGAGGATGTTGATTAACTAAGAGCTGCAACCAATTATAATTGGTGAGAGGTTGTCATTGATGGAAACTATCAGTGAGACAAGGCATATGATTGATGACATTTAGTCATGACCGGTGTGTTAAGGAAATGTAATAGTTTAGAGGAATTTGTTGGCAATGATCATATGACAAGACTTTATGATGCCCATATAGATCAAGTTTGTGATAAAAATTTATAGTGATGAGAGGTGAACAATGCTTTACATATCATAATGTGATTGGGTAATATATTCATAGGTTACCTATGATAAAAGGATTACTTAATGATCAATATGATTGATGTGGTCAAAGAAAAAGAAGTGAATATGCATTTTCTTAGACAAAGTAATACTGAATTGGCAATTAGTATATGAAAGTGCAAGATGGGTGTGAAGATTTGAGATGAAGTTTATCCAGGTCAATACATTTTGATTATTCTATGGAATTACATAAGAAAACCTAATTATGATCAAGGTGGTGATCAAAAACATGTCAAGGATATAAAAATATATAAGCAAGGTATAAGGGAAAAAGGTTTGTAACTTGAATAAAGAATGAAGATTAATTGGAAAAAGAATGAGTGCATATTAGTTATAGTTGAAGAGAAGTGGGGGGGGGGGAGAGAGAGAGAGAGAGAGAGAGAGAGAGAGAGAGAGGCGAATACAAAGTGTTGATGTGATTATAGTATGTGTGATCATATTGAGAAGTAGAGGTTGAGAAGAGTGAAACTACAATGTGAGGAGTAGAAAGGATCTAATAGCAAGTAGTGCTACAAAGAGATTATTCAACTTGTTATTACCTAATATTTACAAAGAGGGATCCCTTAATTGGGTGGACCTTAACTGATCTTTCTATTGTAAATCCTTTCACAAGGCAGATGGTGTTCTAAATCCTCTAACTAAGGAAAATCCTAACAAATCTTTTTGTACTCCCAACAATGTACAAAACACTCCTTATAAGGTGAGGCCCCAAAAAGAGTATGTACAAGCTTTTAACAAGGAAACCTTTTAACTATAGCTAAAGGCTTGTGGATATCATCCCCAATAGGGCTTTTACCCTTTAGAAAGGGTTTCCATGTTACCAAAATAACTGTTCTATGTGTTCTGCTTCTATAACAGATCAAAAAAATAATTTTTATTCATTTAAGTAGTTATTAAATAAGTGTTTTGGTAGAATAATTTGGGAGATCTATATCAAAAGTTTGAATTAGTTACTTACTTATTATATTGATTCACTCCCCCCAACCTCTTAGTATCATTTCACAATAATAAAATGTGATTTACAGTAGAGACCAAAGGACCTAAGGCTAGATCAATTATATTGGAAATCACAAAATTTGATTACAATCTTAAAGCTTATAGAGAGGAACCTCTCAATTTCACAAATAATTTATTGTTCAGTCTCCCTCTACAACGTTTTTCCCTCACCATTTTAAAGGCGTGGGTATAGCACATTATTTGTGATCATAGGTGGTGTGAAATTCATTTGCCATCTCTTCATGCAAGTATCTAGTCCATATCATTTCGTGTCCATTGTTTGGACATCAAATATCTACTTGTAGTAACAATACACCACTCATGTGGGCCAAGTCAACTTTGACTGTTTAGCACTTTTAGTCTAGGAATTAAGCCTTAGTCTGTGATGTTTAAGCCATCCGGGTCATGTGTACTTCATTGTTCCTTTTCAAAAGGTGCTCAGCATTATGATTGGAGGTGTGTGAAAACCTACGATGCAAACATCCCCATCTGTTACCATCACCATGTGTGAAATGCATCCCAAGACTGGATGCACTTTAAAATGTTCATTGATGTTTCATGTGAGGAAGTCAATGCTCACAAATTTAAGAGAGGTTGATTGCATGGACATGTGGCACATCTACAAGTCTCTCATAGAATTGCATGGAGAACGATCACATAGATATGTGTTGTGTTGACAAGTGACATTGTCTGCCTTCACAAATTCAAATATAGTATACTCCAATTTTGTTATAAATGTAACTTTAATTCAATTCAATTTTAATAATAACTTGATTCTAAACCTAATTTATCTTTGATCCTAAACTTAACTATAAAATATGAAATAATAAAATGTTATTTTTGAATAGAAATTTTGATACAAATTTAATTAATGATAGAGAATATGAATGTTAAAAGATCTAAGAAGTTATCATCCAATCTATATATATATATATACTTAAAAAAATTAAACATGTTAAATTTCAAGAAGAATAAATCCTAACAGTAATCATCATTTATAATATTAATATGTATTATAAGTATATCATAATATAATAAAAAATATATTATAACATATTATATAATTTTTATTAATATTAAAAATTATACTTTATATTATTATATTTAGTTTTTCAATTATTATATTATTTTCTTTTGACAAAGAGGATTCTGGTTCTGTGAAAACGAATTTTTGTCATGCTGCGGAAAAGGGGTGGTCAATGAGCTATTTTAGATGATCATTGCATTTTCTTTCCTTCCTTTCATTTCTAGTAATATGATATTTGCATGTATGCACACTTGAGTTTTACTTCTCACTTTACTGTTTGTCATAGTATTGAAGAGCTAATTCACCTTGAAGGAATTGCATTTTTCTTCGGTTTGTTCCTCCATGTGATCAGTGGGAAGGCATTTAATTAATTGCTAATTGTTTTATTTATTCACTTTAGCTTTCATAAGTGCTTTAAAGAGATTTATTATTGATATTGATTGAGAAATTAAAAATTTTCACTATATTAACTATTATTATATCTAGGTAGACTTCAAAATTGTCTCCCGAACTTTCATCATCAAGGGCAGCCCGATTATTATTAGTCTGTTTCTCATGCTTTTAAGGTTGGTGTTTTTTTAAAATGGCCATACAGTTTACACAAGGAGGAAGAATAAAGCCCACCCAATGCTTTCATTTCACATTTGAAAATATTCCATCAATAGATAATATTTTTAATATGGAAGAAAGCTGTACTAGAAATGAGAGCCATTTAAAAGATGGCAGTAATCTTTGAGAAGATATATGAAACTATAACAATCTTTATTGGAGGCAGTTATCCTCTTTACATACTGTACAGTTGACCAATTTTCAAAAAATCGAAAACATCATGAATTTTTTTCGAAAATTTCAGGATTTGATCTGCATAGTTTGTAGTTGAAAACAAACAAAAAATTTGGAAAAAAATTCCTAAAATCTGGAAAAAAAAAAAAAGTTTAACTTTGTTTTGTCTTTAGTACATTTTGTCTGGAGATTAGTATATCCCATAAAAATTTATAAATCAAATAAAGTAATTTACAAAGATAGGTGAGCCAGTGGCAGTGTTTTGCCAATATCCCATAAGTCTTTTTCTAAGCACTCTTTCTTGCATGCTCTGAATTTGTAAGAAATACAACAAATAAACTCTTCTAGACCATTCAAAAAAAGTTATATCTCCAATTTCTTTCCCTGGACAATTGTAAAAAAATAAATTCCTAGCTGGTCAACATCCACCTATTCTAATGTCTTGGTGTTTTTTTTTTTAAATTGGATTCAGACCCGTTTCGGATCAAACTTAATCAAAACATTCATACATATTATCATGAATGCCACATAAGCAGATAACATAAAATGGGGAATGAACATTCATACATATTGTCTTGCATGCCACATAAACAGGTAACATAAAATGGGGAATGTGGAATGCATGAATCAAAATAATATCACATGAAGACCTTGAAAAGTAGGACTCTATCAGGTCGAATCTTGACACATATTGGAAACACATTTCTAACAGAAAAGATCATATTTTATTCATTATGATTAACCATGAGTAGCAATTAACAAGATGGGGTTCTTACCAACTCTTTGTCCCACTTTTTCTTCACTTCCTCCGCCCCCTCTTACTCATACATTTCACTGCAACGCTTGCTTAAAATTTTTAAGCTAAAGATGGACATCGTTATAATCAACCAAACATATTAGAAGTAAAGAATTTCAGTACTAAAAATTTATCAAAGACTTAAAGTTGAAATCAACTCTAGCAGTCAATGACTTACATGGATGATTTCTACTAATAACACTTCTTGAAATGAACGTGGTGTTTTGGATGAATGAATGTCGCAGTTAGTTGTGGGTGGTGAACACAACATATTATTATGCATTATAAACAAACCCTATCAGCCCAGATTATTATTATATAGTAATTTGTATGAGCTTGGGAAAACAAATAGGAAGAGCAGTGTGGAAATTACTTCACAAATTCGATGGCTCTGTGTGTACATCTTCACAATTTGGTCTTCTTTGCTCTGTATACAACTGTTTTAGCAGCAGGCGTTCATTCTTTTGAGAATAACCAATTTATTAGAGCTTCGTCTGAATTTAATCATTACCATGATGACGTTGGTACAGTTATTAATGTAATAGATTATGGTGCAGTGGGAGATGGACAGCATGACGATACCCAGGTATCGTTGTGTAATAATGAGCACATCAGTAGCTTTGGATTATAAAATAATAATTAATGGTTTCCAAAGTGTAATAGTAGTTATATTAGATTGTAAATATAATTTTTTTTGGTTTGTTTTTCAGGCATTTGGCCAGGCATGGGATGCAGCTTGTATGCAATCATCTGCAACATTATTTGTGCCAGCCAGTAAAACATTCCTTGTTAACAATTTAGTTTTCAAAGGAGACTGTGAGCCTGGCCTTATTTTTCAGGTATTCATAAATATACGTGCATGCATATTAAATTTATTTTTCTTGATGATGGTATATAGAATTTTGTGAAACATTAATTTGTTGACATAGACATTTATGTTAATATATTGTGAGGTTACAAACAAATCTTATATATATTTGTTCTGGTTTTCCATTATCTTGTAATGGCATACGATTTACTTTCGTTGGATCGCAGGTAGATGGGAATATAATTGCTCCTAAAGATCCCAAAGTTTGGGAAAACAACACTGTGTGGATGCTATTCGATCATCTTGATAATTTCTCTCTTATAGGAAGTGGCGTCATTGATGGCAATGGAAATAAGTGGTGGGATAAGTACCATTCCCGAAATAAAAATGGAAAAGTATGTACCAATAATACTATGTATCAATAATGCATTCCTTAATATTGAATTTTTTAGCAAAAATTAGGGAAAAAAAAAAAAACTTGAAACATCAATTTATATTTCTGATTTTTATAAACTTTTACCAAAATATATATCTTGCTTTGCTACTCACATGATCCTCGTTCCTCTCTGTGCAGAAAGGTGCTGATGATCGGCCCACGGTAAGTTAAAGTTTATAAGAATATTTTTAGTGTACGTCATAGCTCTATTTTTCTCATAATAAAAACCGGTTAAAGTCGCTCCTTTTTTATATATAGAAGTTTGAAACAATTCGAGAAGGTAAGATTGATGTATTAAAACTGGAAGTAATGATATCCCATACAAGTAGAAATATATTCTCATGCAAAATTATGGTTTTATCTTGTTCATGCAAATTTGTATTTTATTCTATTCATACAAAATTCTAGTTCTAGTTTTTCGTATGTATGCAAACTATAGTTTTCCATATGCATGTAAAATTATATATATTTTTTAAATTTATTTCTTATAAAACTATATTTTTTTTTTTGTAGGCGATCCATTTAAATGGATGCAGTGGAGTGGTAATAAAAGGCATATTCGTAACAAACAGTCCAAAGTTTCATTTCACATTGTCTGGCTGCCAGAACGTCCAATTCGTGGGTGTTGAAATAAGGGCGCCAGAAGACAGTCCCAATACTGATGGAATTGATATTTTCACATCAACACAGATTGACGTACAAGACTCTGTGATTGGAACAGGTATTTACACGTATTCAACAATTTATTGGACTCTTTCATTCACATTATTGAAAATGAAATAATTTTGAATTTAATTTCCAGGAGATGACTGCATCGCAATAGGAAATGGGGCTTCACATATTTTGATAAGAAATCTCACATGCGGTCCAGGTCATGGGATAAGGTTAAATTTTTCATTTTTTTAAACATAAAATTAATAGTAAGCTTATAGTTGTTTTTTTTTGAGATTTTTTAAATAAAAAATATTTTAACTAATTTGGCATTTATTCTATTGTTTTCTTTTATGGGAGAGATAGTTGACCATTCAAACAAATAAATATAGATTAAATAAAATAATATTCTAATTTATTGTGAGTTCAAAAAATTAAAATGGTTTGGCTTGGTATTTTTGTCCAGTATTGGAAGTCTTGGGAAGCATCACACAAAAGCAGTGGTATACTCTGTGCATGTTGATGGGGCCAAATTGACATCAACAAAAAATGGATTACGAATCAAAACATGGCCAGTAATATTTTTATTTAGTTAAATTAGTATTGAATGATTAAACTGTGTATCTATTTTTTAGATGAATCATTAAAATAAGTTAGAAATGTGTTAAGAAAAATTTTCAATTATAAATTAAATTGTGATATTGCTACTTAAAATTAGAATTCAACAATATAATTCTTAAGTTACAGTTGATAGGAATATTACAACAAAAATATTATTAACTTGAATTGAAAAGTCTATTTGAATTTAATAATATACGCATGTGATTTAACAGGGTGGTTCGGGCATAGCAAAGTATATAATCTTTGAGAATGTTGAAATGACTAATGTGGAGAACCCAATTATAATCGATCAATACTATTCTTGTTCTTCAGACAGTTGTAGAAAAGAGGTAGATATGAACCCTCATTTTATTGAGAAAGTATACAATTTTTATACAATTTCTCATTTTGTGTGTCTTCTTGCAGAGCTCAGCTGTGCAAATCAGAAATGTCACATACAAGAGCATTAGTGGAACATCAGCAACACAAGCAGCAATAAATATTGAGTGCAGCAATAGCAAATCCTGCAGAGACCTAACTTTTAACAATGTGACGTTGACCCTAACCTCTGGTGACCAAGTCACAAGCGATTGCCAAAATGCAAAGGGGGAAAATATTGGAACTGTAATGCCTTCAGATTGTTTGCCTTCTGTTTAAAAAAAAAATAATTTCAAGTTGTTTGAAGGTTTTTTTTTTTGCTATATAATTATACACTTTTTATAAAAATCTATTAAAATTAGAGAGGCTAGAATCAATCCCCTGCTACATAGTGTATGGATGATTCCAAAATTTATATATTGTCTTATTTAATAAATGTACAATTTCATTTATTTTAAATAAAAATATTAAATTATGTAGGTTCCTTAATTTTGTGGATTCTATATTTCTTTTGGTATATCCATGATATTTGGTGATTGTGTAATGTCCCTTTTTGGAATATTAATTAATTTGTACTATATTTATCAATTAGACTTTGCGTCAAGTAATGTTCATGATAAGATTAGTCGTTTATGTCATTGGATTGAAGTTATCTCTAATTACTCATATTTAGCTTTAATACAATTTAAGCTCAAGACAGGAGGAGTTGATGTTATCCAAGTTGAGTAGACACCTACTTTGGACTCCCTCATAGTTTACGGATCCATGTCCATTTCATGAAGCTTTACAAAATGTTGACTCCTACCCTCTAGGGATAAGATCTATTAGCTCGGATTTATACAAGCCCCTCCTTGATAATATTACCACTTTCCTACTTCAACCAAATTGTAAAAAGTATCTTTGATATATGATAAAACATTTATACATTTGTAATAAATAAAATCATTTAAATTTCTACTATAAATCATGCAATATATGTAAATACATATTTATTCTCCATCAAATTAATTTGTTAGTTTGCTAATTATTTAAATTTATCTTAATTCACATATTTATTTAAAAATATCTATACTCAATCTTATTCCCTTAATAGAATTGTTTACTTTAATGATTCTTTATTTTTAAATTCTATGTTTTCATACTAAAGTCTAAAGATGAAGGGGGCAATAAACAATTACTTCGAATATGACTTACCATGTTCTTATAACCTTTCTTATTGAAGTCTTTTCCTTATAACATGATGCCCTTCTTCTCTTCTTCTCATCAAGTCTTCTCCAGATTAATTTGTTCGCTCAACCTCTATATCCATAGAATTATACATCTTCATTTCCATACAATATTGTGTTAAGAGTCATAAGGTGGGTCCTTCCCATGTCATCATAAGAATGGGTTAGTCGCTTTACTCTATCTTTCTTTTCGGTACATGTTCCTCTCTCGAAGCAATTATATTTCCTTCCTGATTTACCCAGTCAATGTTGTATATATATGGACCATCATTATTTTCTTTGCCAAACATAATACATTAAAATTTGGATATTAATTTATACTAAGCTATTTTTATAGGTTTTTTTTGGTTTATATAAATATATATAATTAATTATTTAAATATAATAAGTAATGAATTATTTTACTAATATATTATTTTAATTAATTACATACAATTATTTACTAAATGATTATGTAAAGTAATATTTCTATTACTTCTACTCTTTTCTAATTATGTTTGTGGATTTATTGATCATCACTAAAATATCCTTGTTGATGTTTAAAATAAGTTTATTTGATGAATTTAATTATCTTAAAATGATCCTTATAGATTCAACTACCCTTTACTTATTCAAGTCATTAATATACAACTTTGTCTTAACTTGATATCTCCCAACTGATTGATGTCACTTTCTCCTTGTATGCATTGTTAGTTGACATTTGAATGTTATATTATTGCATTAAATTTAATGATATTATTTTTCTTTTTTTTTAAGAGGGGTAAACACTTTGACTTGGAGCTATGAACCAGTGAGGCCACAAACGGGGGACCTCATCCCCATTAGATCTGAAGCTTGATGGCAAGGATAACAACTCAACAACTTAACCATCACAACATGCCACTATTGGCAATGATATTATCTTTCTAAGTTAATCTACATAAATTATATTTATCTTAACCTCTTAATTTAATTATTATTATTTATTCATTTAGAAAAAAACATATTTTTTTATTAATAAACCTTAAACTAGGAAGAGGCATCACAGTCCTACCCTCCCAAAATTGTGTGTCCTCAAGTAACTTAAGACAAGTTTCCTCTCCACATAAATCATTGTGCTATGTGTTGATCTTAATGTTTGATTTATGCATATTGATTTATCAGTAACTTGCTAGTCTGAATGTTTAGCTTGGATGCATGGTTAGTTTGAATGGGCTCACTGTACTTAGTAAAAAAAAAACAAGTTTGATTAGGACATTTGGACCTTGAATAACCGATTCACACCCCACCTTAGTTATTCTAAAGCATTTCTAACACTAACAGGGACTCTTATGTACTAAATGTTCTTATAGAATTCTAACAAGGTCCATCCTCTAACAAGGAATATATATATATATATATATATATATATATATATATATATATATATATATATATATATATATATATATATATATATATCAGTATATCTTTGTGGGAATCATTCCCACCAGAGTTTTCCCTCTGATTTCAAGGGATTCCCTAGTTATCAAATCTGGTGTAATTGTGTATGTTCATCCTTTTATGGTTGTTGATTACTTTGATTGAATGGTTAAGATTAATTAAGTTTGACAATTGTTTTAATTGGATAACTGATTCACCCCACCCCCTGAGTTATCTTGGATTATTTCTAACAATTTTAACCATTTTCATCCTTTTTCCTGCCCTTAATACCATTTTTTTCAAAATGGGTATTCTTTCATCACATTACTTATCATGCATCCTATCCAACACTTTACAACCACCTTGTTTTGACTTTTTCATCATTTTTTCTGAAAGAAAATTGGAATCATCATATCTTGAACATCAATAATTTCAATTTCATTTCTAAGGGGGAAGCATATCCATATCAACAACAACATTTTCAAACATCCAAAAAATTCTACCCCATCTAGACATCAACCAATCAATCAAACAGGGGTTTTAAAACAAGAAATTTTAAACATTGCAATATATGCATCGAGCATCAAACCATCAACATCAAATCAATAAATCATCAACAACCAAGTATTAGACCATCAAAGTCAGCTTAAAGATCAAAAATATCAGGATATTCTTTGAACTAATATGCTTTGCATATCAACTCAAAGAGAGGCATTTGTAGACACCCTAAATTTGGCAAGACTTTGAAAGCATGATTTTCATGAAATCAATAAAGATTAAAGACAAAATCAAAGAAAAAGAGAAAAAACAATAGACACTTGGATTAATCATAACATCAAATTATATACGTAATTAATTTAATCAATTAATTGCCTAAGTTCTTGATCATTTTACAATTCAAATTTCAAAATCATTTCAAAGAGGAAAATAAATTGAAAAGAGGGAAATCAAAAATCAAATAAAAAGGGAAAAAAAAAACAAGATTGAAAAGGCAAATTTAAACAAGGGGTGCATGTGCCAAAGTTCCTGCCTTCATGTTTTTATGGTTGACTGAAGTAGCTTTTGCAATGACCTCTCTCTTGTCAATGCCTCTGTGTTTTACTAATGGAAACTTATGGCTCAACATTAGATTTTTGTGTTTAGTGAGGAACTAATGGAAAATGTTGAAGTGTCTTTTAAAATGGAAACGTTCATAACATTTTTCTGTATATATACAACTAAGCTAGTGTTGATATCAAGGATGCCTTTGGCCCATGGGATATAATGTTATACGAAGGGTGAGCTAAAAGAGAGAATGATATGTTATTATAAGGAAAAGTAAAGGTAGAATAATAGAGAGAGTTGAAGAGAATTTGAAAAAAATTAATAATTTTATTATTTTAAGAAATATAAAAATAGCAATAAAAATTATATTATATGAATGAATTACTCATTTTTACCAATTCAATTATAAGTTGAAATATTTAGTTTTAAAAAAATTATTGATTACTTAAATCAAAGTACCAAAATATGTAGTAAGTTTGAGGGGCAGTATTAATGGTATAAAAAAAAATTGAGAAAAAATGAAAAATAGTAGAAGATAATAAATGTGTTTAAAATAAGAAATATATTTAATTCTATATTTGATTAAAATATCTATATTTGAATAACATTTTACAAATTACAAAAATAAACATCAATGTAAAATTAGTAATAAATATATTTAAAACTAGAGCTCTAGGAGAGCTTGAGTCCCTACCTTTTGCAAGGGTCGGGTGTAAAATTGAATTAGAGAACTTAGATGTAGAATTTGTAGCTTTGCATGTTGATCACAATGCATTAGATTGTGGTTATTTTGTTTAACAGTGATGTATCTAAATTTGGATTGAAGCAAGCCAAGAAGACAAGCTTTTCGATCTAGATAAAATCTCCATAAAATATGAGTTTGGAAATGAGTGTGGTTGTAATTCATTTTTGTAGAATTTGTGAAATATAAGTAATGGTTACTAGAAAGTTCAAAAACAATTAACATTTTGAAGTAAAGACCATAGGCTAAGTACTATTGTGACAATTTTTAGATTTCATAGATTTACTAGTGATTAAAACTAAATGTATCAATCAATCACAATTTATGTTTTTTTCTTTTTTTTTACAAATTTTATATTTATATAGTATAAATGAGAGTTTTTTAACTTTATAAATTTTTAAAATTATTTGTTAGTGATTTGTTTGGCTAAAGAGTTTTGAGTCTTACAATAATTTAAGTGCTAATATATTATAATATATATTAATATTTAATAATATATGGTTATAATTTAGATATTTAGAATTGAACTACTAATAAAGTAAGATTTAATATTTTTAATATTAAATATATTTTAATTATAATATTTTAATAATACATGTAATATTATCCGCACAAGACACCACAACACCACAAGCCTCATCCACACATGTTTTAATGTCGTTTATAATTTCAAAAAAAAAAATCGTAATATTAAATTTGGAGGAGCATCTTGCTCACTCGGCCCGCTTGCTGATCCATCCAAGATGACAGATGCATCACATCCCTACACAAACAAAACAAATCAATTTAAATCCAACCTGAACAAAACAATCATGAAAAGTGAAGTGTTAACAATCCACCCACCTGAGTAATGTCTTCCTCTAAATAATAAATATGTCTTTTGACTTAAATCATATAAATCTAAGACAACAAATCAAAGAAAAATAATAATGATCATAATAACATAATAATAATTTTGGCTTATAAAAATAATGTAATAGTATTGGTATGATAATTTACTCATGACTAAATTATAGATCATTATTCAATTTTGAGTTGTCTCATGTGTTAAAAACTAAGTCTCGTAATTATTAATTTAATAGTGTTAGAATATTGAACATTTAATAATAACAATACCATTTCAATAATAATTATAGTTATGAAAAACTTCAAAGCTTGATATATGTTTTCCAAAGTTAAATAGCAATGATATCTAAATTTCATATAATATATGTTTTAAAATTATAAAATAATATTAAAATTAAAATATATAAGTATTTTTTAAAAATATGACTTTATTATTCAAATTCCTCATAATTTATATACTTTTAAATTTATAAATAATAAATTAAATATTATAGTGCAATGATTTAATTTTTTTTTTAAATTAATTTAATTATATAAGTATTTTCTCAAACAAATTATAATTAACTATTAGTATATTTATTATTATTTTATTAATATTAATGTAAGATTGGAAAATAATAGCTAGTAAAATATAGTGTAAACTTAAAGAAATAACATTTTACAAATTGCAAAAACAAACATCAATGTAAAACTAATAATAAATATATTTAAAATAAGAAAAATAAAATATTCAACTCTATATTTGAACTTGGTAAGAAAAATAGATAGTGGTAATTAATATTCATTAGACATTCATTTGTGAGGTGGAAGATAAAATGATTTATTTTTTAAATGTTAATCCACTTGTCACAAATGTTGAAAAGATAAAGTTGTAATTAATGCATTCATTAATTATTGTTAGAAAAATATTTGTATTTTTGTTGGAGAAAATTGAATATTACCCCTACAAAAATAGAGATTAGCCAATCACAAATAAGAAATTAATGTTTAAAAAATTCATTTAAAAATAAATCATTGTAAAACTTTAGCAATACGTAGATTTTGCTTATAAAATTTAATTGCTAACCACAACCAAAAACATTAGTACCCTGCCTTATAGATAAGGCGACTAATAAGAAATATAAAACATTGAAGTCTATATTTGAACTTGGTAAGGGAAATAGATAGGAATAATTAATATTGATTAGACATATTTGTGAGGTGGAAGATAAAAATCATTTTTTTTTTTTAAGGTTATCCACTTGTAACAAATGTGGAAAAGATAAAGTTGCAATTAATGCATTTATTAATAGAGGTGTTAGAAAAATAATTTTTATTTTTTTAATCCACTTGTCATAGATGTGGAAAAGATAAAGTTGCAATTAATACATTCATTAATAAGGTGTTAAGAAAAAATAGTTGTATTTTTGTTGGAGAAAATTGAATTTTTTCATTGCCTTTTTCATCATGAGCCAATGCAATTTTATTTTTAATTGTATTTTTCAATTCCAAAAGAACATGTAAATCAATATAGCTTTTGCAAAAATTAGTATATCTTGAAATTTTTTTAGACTATGTAACTAATATGGAACCTCATGATTCCATTAGTTTCCTGCCAAAGGCAGGAACTAATAAATCAAATAAAGCCATTATCCTCTTAAAAGTGAAAATCCATCTTTTTGGATTCAAAAATAATTTTAAAACCCCTTTTATCCTCACAATTCAAGTGTGTTGGACTTTTCCTCTTGGGGTTTTATGAGATATTTTCATATTTACCATTACCCCTAATGAAAAAGTAAATCCTACATCTTTACCCCAAGCCCTTCTAAAATCCTATAAATACTATAAATAGGAGGCAAAATCAAGAGCAAAAGGACCCCAAGTTTTATGCATCCTTACTATAGGCAGACTAGAGCTAAGATCTATCAAGTTATTTGCATCATTATTATAGAGGATTTTAAGCATCATTTAGCATTATTTTAGCATCATTTAGCATCATATTTAGAGTACTTTCATATATCTATCTTGCTAGATCCATCACTCATATAGATCTCATATAGCTTGTTCCAATCTTCATCATATCATCATAGATCTGCAATAATAGCTTAATCACATTCTAGGATTTTCACTAAGATGTTAATCTAAGAGCAATTTAACCAGTTGTAGTTAGGGAAAAATGGGATCTTCATGAATTGTTGATTTAGTAGTTGTTTCTTGCATCTACTGTAGATTTACTATCATTCTCTAGCACTTTGCATCAAGGTCTCGTGAATAGGTGTTTCCTCGTATACATGAACTTGTAAGGTAAATCTTGTAATAGTTGGAATAAGATGAATTTTCTATCATTAGAATGGTTTAATTTGTGCAAGAATCAAAAAATATCAATTGGGAAGACCTTTTAAAGAGATCTAATGGAGCTTGAGTCCCTTCCTTTTTTCAAAAATGAAGGATAGATTTGTGTGATGGTTAAATCACAATTACTAAATAGTTAAAAGAATAAAGGGCAATAACCCAACTCTAAGAATCAAATGAGAATTTGAGTAATTATAATGTATCTGTGATAGATTTTTTTTTCTTTTATTAAAAATCGGATAGATTTATAGAATGTTGAGATAATATTTAGCACTATTTTTTTCCTATAAAAAGTTTAATGAAAAGATGAAAAATGATGGCATGACTATCAAAAAGACTAAGGAGCAAGACTAATGGAGCTTACAAGTGTGACTAGTTGTAAGTTATTTATCATTGATATCAAAGGCTAATACATAGTATCAATTGGAAAAAGATTATAATTGGTGATGCATTGCACGTGCATGAGTGCATATCTTGTCCATGGGTGAGCAAAGACAAGACATGGTTATGACAAGCAAAGGAAGTCATAATGGCATTCACACTTAGACAAATTAGGCTAAGCATGTAAGCATAAGTTGCAAGAAGTCAAGAAAGCATGAAGGATGAAGTGATTGGTGGTAGTGAAGATAGATTTGAGACAAGGAAACTAGATGAAGTATAGAAGCAAGATGCATGTGGCTAACACATCATGAAGCAAGTAAATAGCACCTGACATTCCATTTAATAAGGTTGGTTCTATTGCATCAATGAGAGATGAAAGAATATATTTTTAATTCTTTCCAAATAGACAAGTTATTAAAGTCATGGAACATTCATGACTTTATACGTACAAGGTATATCTGACAAGAACAATGCACAACAATGGCTAAACATAGGCTGGTGAATTCAAATTTTGAAATCTTGAAGTATGGATTGTAGTATGAGTGACCAAGAAATTATATAAAAGACTTTTACTCCAAGAAAGAAAGTTAGTATATTGACAAGAAAAAAGTCAGAAAGTTGAGCTAAGTGTAGTCCTAAAGAAAAAGAGAAGAGGAAGAGACGAGAGAAGAGTATGAAGATGAAGTTTGTTGACAATTTTCTATAGACAAAGATCCAAGAACATTAGCATTGAGCACATTAACAATCGTGTCTGAGTTGTAGAGTTGAGAAAAAGGAGAGCAAGTTGTAGACAGGTCCAAAGAGCTTCAAACTAAGTGAAGTAGTTATCTCTATGTTATTTTCTAATCATTACTGCTAGTTTATGGTGACTGATCAGGGAAGTTCTGTACATACTTCATAAAAAAAAGTTAGGTTGTGACTGGCGTATGGCCAACATATGGCTGAAATTTTGTAACCTTAAAGTGGCATAAAATTACTTGTATAAAAGGGCTTAGGGTTAGGTATCTTTGATAAGGTGTGATACAAAAATTTCTTCTTGCAACGGTATTGAGCTATAAGGGATTACGGATTGTAATCAGGTTGTAATCACTGGATAATAAGAATATTGGACTTATTGTTTGGTGAATGTAGCCCAAGGATTGGGTGAACCACATTAGATCTTCGTGCCTTATGTTCTTCTCTGTGTGATTTATTATTTCTTGATATTGTTTATATTTGCATGTAATTGTTATTTTTGTTTGAGTTTAATCCTAACAACTATAACAATAAATATTGTTGAGGGCGAACTTTAATAAGTTCTTTGTATCAAACCCTCGAAAAAGGTGACACGTTATTTTTTGTTCTATTTCCTTTATCCAAGTTTCTCTTAAACAGAAAAGACTCTCATAGGTCTATCCTAAATCCCTTAATTGGGTGACACTTGACAATAATCTTTTAACAAAGATAAGATCTTGACCAGGAACACTTTAGAAGAGTGCAAGCTTTGGGAAGATCATCTCACTCATCATGGTTTTCACCCTAGTTGGGTTTCCACAAGATAAATATGTGTGTTATGTGATGTTATTTATGTCTTAAATATTTTTGCTTAATCCTAATCAGTTAAGATGTAGTCATAAATTTGATCAAATCAATATGAGGCAAGTTCATAAGAATTTTTTGAAGTTATTTGCAATGTATTGATTCACCCCCCACTCAATATATTCATTAATAGAGTGGTCCAACAAAAAAAATAAAAAATACAGTACGACAAGAGTTGTGATGACACAGCTAGAGTCCTTGCCTTTTGCTAAAAGTTGAAAAAAAAATTGTTTCTAAAAGTTTTAAAGAAAGACATGAGTAACATAAAGACAGATAATAGATTTGATGCTTCTGAACAATTTTACATACATAGAGTGCACACAAAATTTCTAACATAAAAAATTATCAAGAAATTTTTAAAAATGAAACAAAGATAAATGTCTAATATTTTATATAGGTTATTTATTTTTTATAAAGGACAATTTTGACTAGTTAAGGATAATATTTTAAATAGATTGGGTAAGCCTTTATTGGATGTAACTATTAGCCCCTAGGAAATCAAATCAAATTTATATAGTGATAAGTACTCAACTTCAAGAAATAGTGAGAAAGATATTTTCTATTTTTATTTTTTCAAACCTTTCCCCTTTCACTAATTCTCATTTTCTTTTCCACTAACTACCAAAATTAAAATTTGATATTTGACATTTACTCTTAAATAAATAAATAAATTTAATGGATGGACTTTAAATTTATGCGGTATTTAAAATATTACATCATAAATTAAAGATACAACTAACTATATTCCTCCATGTTTTAATCTATTCAAATTTATCCTTTTTTAAATCATAACTTAAATTTCTCTTAGAAGAAAAAAATCATTAGTACAACCATCAAATAATAAATTTGAATGAAATTCCTTTTCTTTTAAATAAATGTTGAGAACCAATTTACTTTTTATAATATAGCAGACCTCTTCCCCCCCGCCCCCAACTCTTTAAAAAAATTGAAATCAAATACCCTATATTTTAATTAGTCGATAGGCTATCACAGGTGGGCATTTCACTTCAAACTTGTCGGACACTTTGAAACAACTAGTTTTTTTTATGGAGGTGGATCACAGTTTTCAATCATTTGGACATTTTCTAATCTGATCTCATGATCAAAATAGATTTACAAATTCTCATACTCAAATTAGATTTACAAATCGATATAATATCTAAGCAATTTGCTCTTATTCTAGAAGGACCTTAGCTTAGATCATAACAAAAGAGAGAAGCACCTAGTTGTTAAGCATCTTCAAAATAGCAGGCATATTGATAGACATATGGTGCTAGATGGTGCTAGATACATTAGATTATTTTATTGAGATTTTCCATGAAAAGAGAAATTTGCTTCACTTCTATGTTCGACAAACCAATTGCAATAACAAAAATTTGGATTAAATGTGCCTGCAAAGCCCCAGAAGCATTGGAGAGTGATGAAATGCAAAAGTGTGGATTTAAGACTTTACTCAAGCCTTGTTGATTATTGTATTAGAAGAAGACTTGACTGAGCTTGCAGAGGTAATTGTGGTGGGGCTCATTTGAAATGACTACCAATTGTGTCGAAGGACATGTAAAATTGTTGAGCTCTATAGAGGGAAAAAGTTTGACATTCTTTAGTAGCACCTTTGCAGAGGTGCCCGAAGCTCTTGCTATGAATATTGTTGCAATATTCATTTTAGTCCTAAGATACACTTGTTAAGCCATTATTTGGATTTATAGTTGTTAGAGTAAATAATAAATTTATCATTTATTTATTCTTTTACTTAAGTTTACTTAGATAAATGTATTTAGATATTAGTTGTTATCTAGGAGTTTATTCCTACCTAACCATACTTATCTTCTCACCTGCTTGGAGGGTAATCCACTTTTTGTGGACGTATGCTTAGTTGTCACACTTACCTCCTAGCATATTCTAGCTTCTTCTAGAAGATTCCTTGAGGCCTTTATATTTGGGCTCTCTCATTGTATTTCATATCATATTGTACATCAATTTATTGATATTAGCAATCTCTTTTTTGTTCATCAAAAATGTCTCATCTATGGATCTGGCAATTTCTGCCTCTATAGCTCTTTGCTTCTCTTCTGTAACAGGTGTTTGCATGTAGGTGATTCTTGAGAGCTGTGGGGTTGATCTTTCATCAACTTCAACATGGTATCAAAGCTCCAGATTTGAACATGCCCCTATTTTGTTATTGTCAGATTTGATATTAGTTTTCAAATCTGAGCTTTCAGCGATCATTTTATTAGATCTAGGGGGGTCATTTTGTTTTAATGCACTTTGAGCCCAAATGGACATCACGGTTGAGCTCAGAGCATTCAAAAACTCCCATTTCCATATAAAGTATGTCTAGTTTGGACGTTGTTGAAATTTGAGGCAAAAAAAAAATTGCACTCGACACGAGGGAGCAATTTTATTTTATCAAAATATTTTTTTTTCATTTAAATCTTGTTGTATTATTGATAGTCTATTTTCTATATTGGACGATTTGTGCCTTGGTCTCAACTCCTCAGTAGTGACCTCCTTCCATGGTTTTGCAGATTTTTTTGGAGTTAGGAGTGCATATGTAACTGCAATTTCTAGCTTTGTGGATTATGAAGATTGATGCTGAGATCTTCACTTCAAACTCTAGCTCCACCGCTCCATTTCCACCGTTCTATAAATAATTTCTAGAATACTTCAGTTTAGGAGTAGTTTAAACAAGAAGCATGTTGTACATATGGCATGCATTAGATGATATTTTTGGATGCATTTTAGTTTAGTCTTAGTTACTTCTTCTCCCATCCTTAATCATAGGCATGGAATAATGCTAAAACTACTGTCAGAACTCCTGATCTATATTTTGATCTATGTGTTAGGGATTAGTTTTAACAATTTTTATTTGAATAAATGTATTGGTTGAACTGCAATTTGTTGTTGGAATAATATATTAGTTTTTTTTTTTCTCTGCAGTAAAACAGAGCCTCCCCTGTTTTGAATATTATCATTTTTTTTATTGTGTTGCTGCTATTGTTTGAATCCTACATTTGGTATCAGAGCTGAAGGTGTTTGGAAGACAGCAGCATAGCAAACAATTTGCAAATCCCAGAGTTTGATGGAGTTGATTACCAATATTGGTCAATCAAGATGAAGACTTTTTTGATTGGGAAAGATTTTTGGGAGATCGTTGAATCCGGATACGAAGAGCCTGCAAATTGGAATACTCTCCAACCTAATGACAGGAGATTGAAGAAAGAAGCTAAGAAGAAGAATGCAATGGCATTGTTTCACATTCATATGGCTCTTGATAAGAGCTTGTTTCCTCGAATTGCTGATGCACAGACAGCAAAAGAGGCCTAGAAGACTCTAAAAGATGCTTACCATGGCAATGATCAGATCAAGGTTGTGAAGCTACAAACCTTGAAAAGAGAATATGAGAACTTGAAGATGAAGGAGACAGAGAGTGTGGGAGATTTCTGTGTGAGAGTGAAAGATGTGACTCATAAAATGGCCACTTTGGGTGAATCTATTGCTCAAGAGCAAATAATACAAAAGGTATTGAGATCTCTAACCCCAAGATGGAATATTGTAGTAATTGCCATAGAAGAAAGCAAATATTTAGCTACCATGGAGTATGATGAATTGGTTGGATCTCTTATATCACATGAGGATAGAATAAGGGACACATCTATCAGTGTTAATGAGAAGGCTTTTCCTTCCCAATTGCAAATTTCAAAGAACGATGGTGCTAGCAGCAGTAGTGACAACAACAAAGGCTCGGGAAGGGGCCAAAATCAAAAATTTTCAAGAGGATCTAGAGGAAGAGGAGGTGCTCAAGGAGGAAGAGGTAGAGGCAGATTTGATAAAAAGAACATCCAATGCTATCATTTCAATAAGTATGGACATTTTGAGAGAGAGTGTAGACTAAAATTAGGTAACAATAGTGCAAATTATGCCCAACAAGATGAGGATCCTTCTTCGGGTAATTTATTTTTGTGTTATGGGAAAGGTGAAAGTAATGTGAATGATGTTTGGTATTTGGATTCTGGATGCTCTAACCATATGTCTGGTAACAGAGAAATATTTTCAAAGCTTGATGATAGTTACAGATCCAATATTACCCTTGGTAATAACAATACTGTGGATGTTGCAGCCAAAGGAGCCATGGATGTTCAGACAAAGGAAGGTATGAAAAGTGTTCAAGATATTTATTATACTCCCAAGTTAAAGCATAATTTATTGAGTGTTGGGCAGCTATGTGAGAAGAATTATAGAGTGGTATTTAAGAACATGCACTGTACTATCTATGATAAGAATCAAAAAAAGAAAGTGATTACAGTTGTTCCTATGACAAAGAATAGGATGTTTCCTTTGAAGTTTGGTCAAAATGATAATCAGCTTGTCAATATGGCTTATGAGGATAAAAGTTGGCTGTGGCATCTCAGGTATGGCCATTTGAATTTCAATAGTTTGAAGAATCTAACATCAAATGCATTAGTTCTTGGATTGCCTAAGGTTGAAGAGCATAAACAGATTTGTGAAGGGTGTGCAAAAGGGAAACATTCAAGGGAATCATTTTCAAAAGGCAATGCATGGCGGGCCCAATACCCACTTCAACTTATTCATTCAGATATTTTTGGTCCAATGCAAACACAAAGTTTGGGTAAGTCGTCATATTTCATTACTTTTATTGATGATTACTCACGCATGTGTTGGGTATATTTTTTGAAGACTAAAGATGAAGCCTTTGATACATTCAAGAAGTTTAAAGCTCGTGTAGAGAATGACAAAGGGAACACAATAAGATGTTTGAGAACAGATCGAGGAGGAGAATTTTGCTCAAACAATTTTCAAAATTTTTGTGAGATGAATGGCATCAAAAGACAACTCACAACTGCATACACACCCCAACAGAATGGAGTGGCTGAAAGGAAGAATCGTACTGTGGTAGAAATGGCAAGGAGCATGTTACAAACCAAGGGTTTGAACAATTCTTATTGGGCTGATTCAGTTGCTACAGCTGTATATATTCTCAACAGGGGTCCTACAAGTGCCCTACACAAGATGACTCCATATGAAGCATTGTATGAGAAAAAGCCTAATGTAAATCATTTTAAAGTTTTTGGTTGTTTGGCTTATGTTCACATCCCTGATCAGAATAGGCAAAAGCTAGATGCTAAAAGTGAATCATGTATTTTTGTGGGCTATAGTGAGGAAAGCAAAGCTTATAGATTATTCAATCCTATTACTAATAAGATTGTTGTTTCAAGAGATGTGATTTTTGATGAAGGGGGAGTTTATGGTCATCAAAAACAACATGTTGGAAAGCCTAAATCAGTTTTGGATGATTATGATATGTTGATAATGATAATGAGCAGCCAGCTAATGGTTCTATTTCAAGATCACCAAGCCCACCAAGAAACCCCTCACCAATACCAAGAGCAAGTCCATCCTCTAGTCCTCCAAGGAAGGTAAGAAGATTGAGTGATATTTATGAGAGGTGTCAAAATCAAGCACATGAAGAAGATCTGATAGGTGAGACAGTAAATTTTGCATTACTTGCTAAAGCTGATTTTGAGCCATCATGTTTTGAAGATGCATGTGCTAATGAGGTTTGGATGCAAGCAATGAATGAAGAGATGGATTCCATTGATAGGAATGAAACATGGGAGCTTGTAGATCTTCCACATAAGAAGAAGAAGATTGGCACAAAATGGGTCTATAAGACCAAGTATAATAGTGATGGGAGTGTTGAAAGACACAAGGCAAGATTGGTTGCTAAAGGTTTCACTCAAAGGTATGGCATTGATTATGAAGAAACTTTTGCACTAGTAGCAAGACAAGAAACTATTAGGATGCTAATCTCTCTTGCAGCTCAAAAGGAATGGAGTATTCATCACATGGATGTGAAAAGTGCTTTCTTGAATGGGTACTTAGAAGAAGAGGTATATGTGGGACAACCACAAGGTTTTGAGATTCAAGGCAAAGAAGATTATGTCTACAAGTTGAAGAAGGCTTTGTATGGCCTCAAGCAAGCACCACGTGCATGGTATGCAAGAATTGATGGATATTTTCAGCAGAATGGCTTTCAAAGAAGTAAGAGTGAACCTACCCTTTACTACAAACAAGAAGGTAATGATATTCTCATTGTGAGTTTGTATGTTGATGATTTGTTATATATGGGTAGTAGTTCAAAGATGAAAGATGAATTTAAAGTTGCTATGATGAATGAGTTTGAGATGAAAGATTTAGGTCTCATGAAGTACTTTCTTGGCATGGAGGTTTATCAAGGTAAAGATGAAATTTTTATTTGTCAAGAAAAGTATGCAAAAGATATGTTGAAAAAATTTGATATGACTGATTGTAAACCTCTTTCTACTCCAATTGCTCATGGAGTTACATTATGTAGAGATGATGGTGCTAAAATTGTTGATGAGACATTATACAGGAGCATTGTGGGGAGTTTGATGTTTTTAACTCACACAAGGCCTGATATTGCTTATTTAGTTTCATTGGTTTCAAGGTATATGACAAATCCATCAGAGGAACATATGAAGGCAGCCAAGAGAATTTTGAGGTATGTGAAAAGCACGGTAGATTTTGGCATTCACTATTCTTCTAATAAGTTTGAGTTTGTTGGCTTTAGTGATTCAGATTGGGGAGGTTGTTTAGATGACCGAAAATCTACATCTGGTAATTATTTTTCTTTGGGTTCCGATTTAATTACATGGAGTTCAAAGAAGCAAAGTATGGTTTCTCTCTCTTCTACAGAAGCGGAATATGTTGCGGTCACTTCAGCTGGCACACAAGCTTTATGGCTTAGAAAGCTTCTTGAAGAAATTGGAGAGATACAGGTTCAGCCTACTGTGATTTTTTGTGACAACATAAGTGCCATTAAATTGGCCAAGAATCCAATTCATCACAGCAGAACCAAACACTTTGATCTTAAACAACATTTTATCAGAGATTTGGTACAAAATAAAGCGATTGAGTTGAAGTACATCAGCACAAAGGAGCAAATTGCAAACATCTTCAAAAAGGCAATTACAAAAGATCAATTTTTGGTACTCAGAGATCAAATTGTGAGTCCTCTCAACATCAAGGGGGAGTATGAAGATTGATGCTGAGATCTTCACTTCAAACTCCAGCTCCACCGCTCCATTTCCACCGTTCTATAAATAATTTCTAGAATACTTCAGTTTAGGAGTAGTTTAAACAAGAAGCATGCTGTACATATGCCATGCATTAGATGATATTTTTGGATGCATTTTAGTTTAGTCTTAGTTACTTCTTCTCCCATCTTTAATCATAGGCATGGAATAATGCTAAAACTACTGTCAGAACTCCTGATCTATATTTTGATCTATGTGTTAGGGATTAGTTTTAACAATTTTTATTTGAATAAATGTATTGGCTAAACTGCAATTTGTTGTTGGAATAATATATTAGTTTTTTTTTTTTCTCTGCAGTAAAACAGAGCCTCCCCTGTTTTGAAGATTATCATTTTTTTTATTGTGTTGCTGCTGTTGTTTGAATCCTACAGATTAGTGGGTTCTAGTTTATATGAGAATTAGAACATGCAAAGAAGGATGCACTCCCTATATTGATCAGCGTATATCGATATATGAGAGGATTTTCAAGGCCGATAATAAGGTTTCGGTGTTTGAGTTACAGGTGTGAAGATGTGTATCATGACGTTATCTGGCTACACGACATTCGAAAGCCGCTCGACTGCTCTCTAGTGTAGGTGAAGGATTTTTCAAATAAAGCATCAAAGCTTAAAATTCATGCAAGTTAATTTAGTCTTTATGAGTCTTATCACATTTATTTTGTTTGGTCTTCGAATCACTATTGAATTTGATCATGTTAGTTTTTAAATCACTGTTAAAATCAACTTTATGTGGTGATATTCATGATATAATTTTCAATATGAGGTGTTTCGCACGTGTTTGGGCACTTTGGTGTGGATGTGTTTGGAGAGTGCTTCTTTTTCTTTGGAGCCCCATGATCTGGCTCAATCCCATTTCACTCCAGTTTTCATTACAGTTGATCTGATCTCATGTGGATGTTGGCGTAATGGAGGGAGCGATGAACAAGTATTATGAGATGTTCACATTGATCTCAGTCAAATTTGAGAGTTTTCTCAAATTTTTTGGTCAGCGCATCAATCATGCCTTTGATCTCTGCGTGAGTTTAGCCTGCATTTTTGGGAGGAAATGCGGGTCTCTTTTTGTGCCCTCATGTTCCTTGTTTTGCACTCTTCATCATCAAACATGGCACATGCGTGATTGTTGGTGTTTTTTGGCACTCTTCTCCATGTCTTTCACAACCCTTTTGAAGTTCCATGCCCACACCCATTATGAGCATAATCACCACTGATGCATTCTTTGGGATGTGCTCCAACTTTGGTGATTTTTTCCCTTGATCCATGGTTTTACTGCATGGATATTTTGTTTATCAGCATGGTTCATTGGAGATCAAGCCACCTCTCCTAGGGCGTTACTAAGGTGTTTTGGTGATTTTACTAGTTTGCAAACTCATATTTGGGCTCTACCTTGGGCTATGATATCCCTTCTTAACTGTATTGCATTTTTTATATGCAAAATTGGTGTTTCAAACATGCAATTATTTTGGCCACCGACTTTTAATCCAGCACTGGCCCTTAGTTTTTCGGCTCTTGTTTTCGACAGTTGAACTTTTTCTCCAACTAGGGTCATTTTATGGCATTTTTTTGCCTTGACGGCTGCTTGACTATCAAATATGGGTTCATCCCTTGCTAATGTCAGCAACATGTCAGCACTACATCACTACTTCCTATCACCTCCTTGCCCTCTATTTGTACCTATCTTCAGTTTTTTGCTCATATCTTAGGCATACGGACTCTATTTTTACAAACGAGATATCGTCGGAAAGCTAGTTTCGCGTTCATCAGAGTGGTGCAAGTAGTTTTCAGTTTTGATGTTGTTTTGATAGCTTTTTTTTGTTGTCAAAGTCCAGAGTTCAGTTTTGCACTTCGGGAGGCATATCTTAAGCATCTGATTTTCAATTTAGGAATTCTTTATATTGTTGGAAAGTTGTATCTAAGCTCTTTCTAGTGATGCTGGTTGTTTTTCTAGATTCTACTCCAGGCACATTCTATTCAATCTTCTGCATTTTTGCATTCTAGGGGATAACTTGGTTGTTTCAGGTCCGGGGATCGATTTCTTTGCTTTCAATGATTCGTCCTGACTTGTACTATCTTTTGTATTAGTCGTATTCCTTTTTTTGTCATTGTTGATATCAATTGTAAGCATTTTTATGCAAACACACTGAGATAAAGTGCTACTCTTGCTTTTCGGGATCCTGAACGTTGTTTTGAGATAGTTGTACTCGCACTATAATATAAAGTGCCATGGGGGGTTAGTTGTTACCATTTTTTTTTGCCCTCTTCCTTTGTCAAGTGAGTGTCCCTTCCATGACATTAGCCCCATTATGTGTCAGTGACATGTGTCTTTATAAGTGTTTGTGCCTCTTCCTCTCTCTCGTTGTTCTTGGTTCTTTCTACAAAGGACTTTGGCCCACCTTTTCAGTTGCCTATCATCTCACCCCATCTGCATTAGGGGGGGTTATTCTATTGTTCTAATGCTTCCTTGGTTTGATGGTTCATTAGTGTGAGCTATGTATTTAGTACCTGATCCTATATACTAGGAAATTGCAGTGGCTGGCTATCTATGTATTTCGGTGAGATGGATCATCTACCATATAGACATGCTCGGTTTGTGCCTTCTTCTTCCATGGAGGTTCTTCAGATCAGAAATTTTTTCCTGATGACAGAGTTGTGGCTTCTTCATGCTTTAGTGATGCTCTTCATGATCACTTTTTTGTTCTTGTTTTCTAGGACATTTCTCTAGTTGGAGGCTTCTTCAGTCTTTCATTGGATTTCTAGCTATCTCTTTTTGGAGAGGGATTTTTCCCACTGGGTTTTCTCCTGTGTCTCCTCTTTACAGAGATTTCCTTCTTCATGGGTACCTAACATGGCCTTGTTTTCGGGACCCATTCTGCATTTCATGTTAGCTTTTTGTGAGCTTAAGGCATTTTCCTAAGTTGCACTTAAGGGGGGGGGCGGGAGGGCGAGTGCGGTGGTGGGTGGTGTTAGAGTAAATAATTAATTTATTAATTATTTATTCTTTTACTTAAGTTTACTTAGATAAATGTATTTAGATATTAGTTGTTATCTAGGAGTTATTGATGAGTTGTTGACAACACGAGAGTTTGTTCCTACCTAACCATACTTATCTTCTCACTTGCTTGGAGGGTAATGCACCTTTTATGGACCTATATTAGTTGTCACACTTATCTCCTAGCATCTTCTAGCTTCTTCTACAAGATTCCTTGAGGCCTTTATATTCTGGCTCTCTCATTGTATTTCATATCATATTGTACATCAATTTATTGATATTAGCAACCTCTTTTTTGCTCATCAAAAATGTCTCGTCTATGGATCTAGCAATTTTTGCCTCCATATATTTTTGCTTCTCTTCTATAACAGGTGTTTGCATGCAGGTGATTCTTGGGAGCTATGGGGTTGATCTTTCATCAACTTCAACAATAGTTTCCTATTATCAAAATCCCTCACCAAAGAGGAATTATTACAGTGCCCATGGCCATGGAAGCTAATTCAACTTAAATGAACCTCTATTCTCTTTTTACATGAAAAGCTCTCTCATTAGGTTGGATTTTTGTGCAATAAATATCAGTGTAGGAAAATTTAGGTCAAGTCTTTTACACATCTGAAAATCAAGGTCAATGAATTTGTTAGAAAATTGAAGGCAACCATGGAAAGTCTTGTGTTTCCTATGAGTGTCACAAGCATTGACTCTAGTGGAGAACAAGTGACAAATAATTACACACATTTTTTAAGTTTTTTCAACTTTTTCAACAATGTTTGGTTTGTCAAAGGTAAATTTGGGTTATTTTATGCTGAAATAAGCTTTCATTAATAGAAAAATTAGAGAATTACATATAAATTAAATCAGCATAAGGCGACTATTCAAGATTTAAAGAATGAATATGAAGAATGTGCATAACAAGAGGCTGATTCTATAGAATGCCATGCTTAGAGTTTGATACGAAGCTTTCATTGTGGCTATTATTCACCACCAACAGGCTTATATAAAACTATTTGTTTTGACTTTTTTCTCTCTGTTCTTCCTCAAACATTTGCATGTTTGCATGCCATTGGAGTTTAATGTTGTAACAAATTCTTTCATTTTCATCTTCCTCTAATCTATGCAACCTGTTTAGCTAGAGCTAAAATTAGATTTTATGGTTGTTTGCATTATGATTTTATTTTAACAAGATTTTTTGTATTTCATTGTTTTTTTACTAATACATTTTTCCACAAGCTACACGTACCCCTTTCTCCTTCAGATGCAAGTGCTAGTAATTATAGATATTCTAGCATACTTTCCAAATGATGTTGTTATCATAAGCTTAGTTGTATCATATGTAAATTTAAAGACACATTATTAGGTAACAAATTCAAATATGGAAATGGTATAGAAACGTTAGTTGTCTTATTCTATGTAATAAGTAATTTTCTTGTAATTTGATTTAAAAGGTGTGAAAGAAAAACCCAAATATAAGTAGGGGATAGTTTAGCAGCCAGGCATGAGATCCACATAAGGCATTTTTGGTTATGCAAATACCCATGTATTTAATGCCTCTTTCCCACAATTACCCACAAAAGCCTTTGGAAGCATCGACTTTCTAATAGTCGCTCTAACTTCAAAACTTTTTTGGGGATAAATTCAATAATACTGCTGAAGTAACCACAAAAGTTCAAAATTTTCTAGATAGTTGCAACATTCTCAGCATCTTCTATTGAAAGTTTTTCACAGGGTGAGTATACTCGATGTTTTATTGATTAGTTTAAGATCTAAGAATGATGCAGTAGTGCGATCAAAATTTTTTAATATGTATTGCAGGTTCGTGCCCATATCTACTGGGTTATGTGTACGTATATTGTAGGCTTGCATAATGGTTGTCAGTTTATTAATAAATTATGGGATTTTAATCAAATGTATATTGGGCTATGTGTATATGTAGGCATCTCTTCTCGGCATTTTATGCTCATAAGATGGCAGAAACAGCTCTAGTCAGTCCCAATCTCTTTTCTCACCAAAATAAATTGCCATCTTTGCAGTCTAATAAGCTTCATGTATGTACCACAAGGATTCCACATGTTGTGAGGCTAAAGATGCAAAGGGGATCTGATGGGAGAAGAAATTGATCTATTGTTGGGAAAGGTAGACATGTGACAGTCTAATCAACAAGGGAGAGTGTTTTTGGCAGTGGTGATTTTAACATAGAGCAGTATGAGAAAGATTTTGAGTAGAGATTTAAGCTTCCACATCTTATTAATAAATTTTATTGTAAACCAATAAAGACCACATTTTGCATCAAAATCAGGTGTATTTTCTACTTAAAATTTGATGTATTTAGGTGCCCATTCACATATTAGTTCTTAACCCAACTCTATTGTGATACATATTTTCCACCAATTACAAAATAATTATTGATGTAGGTTAAGCTTGGATCACTTTTATAAGATTGGTAAACATGGGGCAAAGGGGAATGCATTCTAATTAGTACACCACAATCTCACCATATTTCTACTAGGGTTATGGGTTGTCATTTTCTTTGTATGTACTACAGTTATTTCAACATCTTTGTGTAGTTATTTCCAATTTTTATCTGAGTTTTGGTAAAAGTCATCTCTCAACTCTCCTTTCTCTTGAGTCATTTCCAATACCAAGTCATGTGAATATGTTATAATCATATATGAAACTGGAATCTGGTTAAAACGATCTCAAGAAAAATTGTTCTTTAGGTTGCCATTTCTTGGAATCATTTAAATATATAATCTTTTTAGATTGCACCATGATGGTGTACTTGGAAGATTCGGTGTGTTTTTTGTGTTTTCATATCATCGCAAGTAGTCAACCTATTGGCTGTAGCAATTCATGACTTCCTATCCTACAAAAGACACTCCTTCCCCATTGAAGTTAAATCCAGTTGAACATAACTAAAATTGTGTTAAGCTAATAGTTTTCTTTGGAGTTAGGTCTTAAACACTCCCCTTTACTAAATAGGTTCACATATTTGATTCAATTAGCAAGAGCAATGATTGTTTCAGAGATAATTCAACGCATATGCTAGTAGGAGTAAGAACCTCTTTTATTTATTCTCAATAGTGGATAATTCAATCTTAAACAAATGGAAGTTGGTAACTATCTCATTTAAAGGAGTTTTGGTGGGTGAAGTTTCTGCTGTAGAGTGGAGGAAAGGTGTCAAGTGGATTCCTCCACTGAGGAAAATGTTTAAATTGAATTCTGATGGTGCTTATAAGGGTAATCCTGGAAAATTGGACGTAGGATATGTTATCAGTGAGATTCTAGCAGTGGGATATTAAGGTTGTTTATGAAAAAATTGAGGATGGCACGAATAACTGGGCTAAGGTAAGAGCTATGTTGATAGGGGTCAAGTTTCCCTTCAATTGGTATTTCTAGGAGGATTTTGGAGGCTTCTCCCAAGATTTCAAGAATTTTAGGTGTCATTATTTCCAAGAATCCAATAGCCTTGTAGAATAGTTAGCAAATTTGGGATTAGACTATGAGCATGGTAGAGTGGAGACAAATGCAATAGAGATTAGAGACATGCTTAGATGCTCCTTTGTTTCATCTAAGTTTTCATCAGAAGTGGGTTTGTAGAAGCATGCAACAACATGAAGTCAAGGTACAAAGCAGACATGCAGTTGTTGTTATCATTTTTTACGCCCCCACCAAGATTCAAATTTCAAATGTTTACCCGCCAACAGCTAGTGTGCAGAGTTAATATTATTTTAAATACTCGATCAAACCTTATAATATGTTCTGCAGCCCGCAAGTCTTCCATCGTTAGATCTAAAGAATATCTACAATTGGCGCTATCTCAACATGGGAAGTTGCACGGTGGATACATTAGCAACATAGCGCCCTTCTTCCATGTGTCAGGTGGGTCCCCTTTTCCTCGATTATTTCTCCGGTGCCGGGTTTTGCCAGTTCCATGGTGGGCGCCATGGCGCTATCAAAAACTTTGAGCTTCTCGCCGTTAGCGACATAGCACCCAGACGAAAAGTGATCCTGCGACAAGGTTTCGAAGTACGGTGCGTCCCAGGTGTGCCCCGTCAGATATCAGCGAGGATTCGTCAGACAGTTGGCACGTGGCCAGTTCCTATTGGCTATGCACTGAGAAGTTAGATCTATCTTGCTCGTCGTTAGATCAGTTCAGACCAACGATGGGCGCTATCTCGCTATGGAGAACTGTGAGAATTTTAACCATAGCGACATAGCGCCTCGGTGACGAGTGGCATGTGGGTCCATTTTCATCTTGTGGGCTACAGGATGAACAGGTGGCTTGTCTTCCGTGGCAGCTATCAGACAAGTCAGAGTATGTAGGCAGATCTTATTGGCCCATCCAATTAACCAGGTATGCAGTCCTGCAAAGAGTTTGAGCATTGTAGATGTGAATTTGATCCACGGTTGGCATCATGTCGCTATTGAGAGTTGCACGATAGACACCCATAGCGACATAATGCCTCAGCAACGCGTGGCATAGATGACGTAATGGGCCCGCCCTCCTTCAAAGTGATAGTACATCTCATCCTTAGTGACAGTTGTCAAATGGGTCAGAATACGATGGCATTTTTTTCATTGGTCCTTTTAGCCAGCTCGAGACGCAGTTGTACAATTTTGTGGATCACCATAGATCTAAGGCAGATCTGCGACAGGTGTTATCTCGCTATGAAGAACTATGAGAATTTTAACCATAGCGACATAGCGCCCTTTCGCCACATGGATCAGGGGGGCCAGGTCTCGCCAAGGTATGTGTGCCAAGGATTGCCAGTGGTCATTTGAGTGTGGTGCAGTTGCCGAGATGGCGCTAGGTATGATGGGCCCAGGGTAAGAACAAGCATAGTATTACGACGAGTCTTCACAATTGTCAAATTTCAAGAAGATCGATGGTTGGCATTATTGCGCTATTGAAAGTTGCACACTATATACCATAGTGACATAGTGCCTCAGTGACGCATGCAAGGTGGGCCCGTGTTATCTCGTGAACCTCAAGGATGATGCCAAGTTATGCCAGGTAGATACCAGGTGTGCTAACAACGTTTTGCGGGCCCAAAAGTTGAAAAGCAAAGCGTGAAATATGACGAGTCTCCACGATCCTCATATTAAGAAAGATCAACGATGGGCACTATCTCGCTATGGAGAACTACAAGAATTTTAACCATAGCGACATAGCGCCTTGGTGACACGTGTCTTGCAGGCCCAGCCAAGGTTGACAGTTAATGGCTGGCAGTTAGTGTAACCGTCGCAGCTGGAGTTTGAGGAGTTGGCGCGATTAGTGATGAAAGAGATGGTCAACTATGTAGGACTTCCGCAAGGTGGCAAAATAAAAAGAGGTTGTTGGTCCACATGGTCTGTCCTGCTTACAGAAATAGGTTGACTGGCTGATCCTGCTTATTCATGCACCAAAAATGATAAGGAATCGAGTTTGTTGTGCGATCTGATCTTCGTGATCAATCCCAACTACCATGAAATGAATGCAGAACAAGAAGAACACTCCATCACCCATATTTTGACCCATCTACCTGACCAAGACAATTAATGGTGTTGTTTCTGTCTTCTCAAGGCCCTGTTCCAAATCCTTGTGTCTGGATCCGCATCTAGATCAAATTTCCCCTTGATTGTTCTCTGTAGGACTTAATGGCAGGTAGCTGTGAAGTCACTTCAGCTGGAAGAGATCTCAGTTATGCCTGAACTATAAAGGCAACTTTTGTAGATTTTGTTAAGGTTGGATCATTCTCTGTTGTTCTCTGTTATTGCTCTGTAATTCCAGTGTAAATTCCCCTGTGCCTCTGAACTGTATGACATACTAACTTATCTCCTTTAGCCATTGGCGTGAAAGTGCAAGAACTATTTGCCTCCACTAGTGTTTTGTGGATATTTGTAACCTGCATGACTATATCTCTTTTGGCCTGTGAATGATGTATAAGTGAATCTTCTCTTTCCTTGTGTCATCCATTCTAGTTCTCTGATCTGTATGCGGTTATTAGATTAAAGCAAGTCTGAATGCGTATATCCTTGGTTTCATTCTAGTTCGATAGTGCATGTATGGGCAGAGATTGGTCTGAACACTCTATTTTGGTGCATCACCTCTTTAGATTAGATTAGGTAGATTTGCTTCATGCTCTTCTTCTCCCTTTTCCCCTCCAAGAGTAGTTAGATGCACCTTGATAGTAAGAGGAAGTCGACCTTCTCCGGAGACTCAACCACACAGTTCAAGTCCCACAGCTTGGAGGTTGTTTCCATGTTTCACTAGGTTGTCCTCATGCATAGGCTTTGGACAAGGGTGCAAACCTAAGTGACAAAAAATTTTGGCACGCCCGGTGGGACTCATTTCAAAAAAATTTAAATCTACTGGTGTCAAAAGGGAAGATTTCAAGATTAATACTGAAGAGATAGTATTAGCTTCGGTGTTTAAGCCTTCAAGAGGCTCATTCTTCAAAGTACTTGGCGACTCTGAGCTTCAAACACATATCTAGTTCCAGACCAAAGTTGTAGTGATTCATGCCAAGAGCTAAGACAAAGGACATCTTTTAGAGGTAATTTTCAATACCAAGAGCTTTCACTTTCAAACCCTAGAAGAAGGAAGACTAGAATATCCTTATCACCAGTCAGGAGCACAGTAGTAACAAATACTCCTGCAAGATCTATCTCTAATCCTCTTGTTGTTAGATCTCAGCCTAGATTGCCATCAGCATGTATCAATAGATCACTTGTCTATATGGAATTTCCTAGAGCTCATACTTTTGCCACCTTTAATGGTGGGAGCCCTCTCTTGTTAGCCCAAAGACATGACATACCAGTAGTTGCACTCAAAAGTATACTAGAATTTACTGGTGAAACTTCTATCTCCCCCTCAGAACACATTCAAGAGGTTGCAAATGTCTACAATATCCATGGCATTACAGAGGATGATGTTGCAGTTAGGCTCCTAGCCTCATCTTGAAAGGAAAAGCACTACAATGGTATAGAGGTTTAGCTCATGGTTCTATAACAGATTGGGATGGATTAGGAGTAGGATTGTGCAAACATTTTGAGGATAAGAGGGACTATTTGTCACTTTTAGAGCAGTTGACTACTATAAAAAGAGCCCCCCATGAATGTATGACTGATTTTAACTATAGATTCCAAAAGACATGGGATAGAATACTATTTCAGTGAAGCCTACCCCTAGTAATGCCTTCTTGCATTACCTTAGAGCTTTTAACAGCAATATTGCCACTACAATCCAAACTATGGGAGGAGATACCTTGCCTAACGCTTATGACATAGCAATAAGGGCAGAAAAAATCTTGATACAAGGAGGTAAGTTAGCTCCAAGGCCTCTTATGCCTTTCTTCCCTGATGTTCCAAATCATCAACCAGCAATGGCTCCCCTTCCCACAACTTCTCTACCACAATCCCTTACTACAGTCTCTCAAGCTTCCACATCCTCACATGGGATAGATGAAATCAAGGAGATGATGCAATCTATGATGCAGAACATGGACAAAAGAGACAAAAACCTTCATAAAAGATTGCAAGATCAAGGGAGGAAGTTAGAAGACCAAGGAAGGAGGCTGGAGGATAATTTCTCTATGATGCAGAAAGTGAGCAACAAAGTGGTGACTTTAGAAAGACAACAAGCTCAAGGTAGTAAGCCTCATCAATTGCAATATCAAACTTCGAATAGTGGTAGGCCTCCAAATCCTAATCATTGGATCCATTCTTTTGATCAGAGTAGGTAGGGTGGCCAGGCTCCAACCTCAAATATAAACCAAAGTAGGGCCATTGTCCATCAAAACAATATGGCTCAAGATCAATATGTTTGTCCCTCCTGTAACTACTCCTATGCCTATTGTATGTGTTAGAAGGTTGAATCTTATTTGGCCTAGACAGTCCAAGAACCTGCAGCAAAACAAGCATACAAGGAGGACCAATTAAAGGATGCCTTAGATATGCAAAGACAGGGTTATTTCTCTTTAACGAATCATCAGATGGAGGAGCATTGTAATGTAAACCAGGATTCCATTGCTCATAACACTAGAAGCAAAAGAAGAGCTATGGAAGATGTTGTCCCTCCTCCTCCCAATCAGGCCTCAACTTTGAATGCAGTACCTCATGAGAAAGCAGCAAATAATCAATCAAGTGCCTTTCAGTAGCAAAGGCTAAACCATGGCAGAAATGATACAAGCGATCCTCAGGCCATCCCATCACAACCTCATACAGTTGCAGCCCCCAAGGTTTCTACCAAAACACCTGCTATGCCATTTAGTGTGGTAGAGCAAATGAAGAAGACAAATATGAATATCTCCATGTGGGATGATGTTGCTACTATACCAATGCAAAGGAGGTTGTTGCAGGAAGAGTTAGAAAGAATTACACCAAAGGATCAGACACCTAGCATGGAAAGTGCCACAAGCCTAGTACAACCATCAAGGGAGGAAGAAACAAGTAAAAGGGTTAGACCTCCTCCATTCTATGTTTCCCTAATTATAGGAGGCAAACTAGTCCATAATTGCATGATTGATTCAGGGGCCAGTAGTTCAGTGATGCCTAGGTGTGTTGTTGATGCTTTGGGAATGAAATATGAGCCCATTGTTAGGGATGTATTACAGTTGGATGGTAGTACTATCAAGACTATAGGTATCCTTAGGAATGTGGAGATGGCCCTACATGCATGCCCTGGTTGTACTGTAACCCAAGATATCTCTATTGCTAAAGTCAAGCCATATTTTTCTATCTGTCTATCAAGAGACTTTACTACCCAAATAGGTGGTTTCATATCTTCTGATTGGTCATATATGTCTTTTAAAATGAGATATCGAGCCAATGCTTCAATCAGAGCGGAGCCTCAAGCCCTCCATCATACTGAATCTTACACCCCCAACCCCATCAACATGAATTGCCCTATTCTAGAGATGGATGAGAATGACATAGTGAAGGAGCCCACCACTCCCTTGGTAGAGATACCTGATTTCTTCTTGGATGAGTGGGTTGACGCATATCAAATTGACCCTATGTCAGAGATCCTCGAGACATGTCTCAGTACATATTGTATATTGGAAAAGGATGCCCTATTCCCAATCTTGTGGATGCTAAAGAAGATGAAAGTGGGATATGGAGTATGTACTTCGATGGATCAAGGAATAAAAATGGATCAGGAGCTGGTGTAATGTTAATTTCCCCTGCACAAATAAGGTATTACTTCTCCTTTAGGCTCCAATTCAGTTGCACCAATAATGTGGCCAAGTACGAATTCTTGATCCAAGGTCTCTTACTTGTTCAAAAAAGAGGAATTCAAGCCTTAAGGGTCTATGGAGACAGTGAGTTGGTGATTAATCAAGTGAGAAATCAGAATATCGCCAAAAATGGTTTACTCAAGTTTTATAAACATAGAGTTTGGGATTTGCTTGAGGGTTTCAATGCATTTAAGATCCAAAGCATCCCTAGAAAAGAAAATAGACATGCTGATAGACTTGCAGCAATAGGTGCATCTTATGATGTGCCAAGGAATCTTGAGGAGGAGAAGAAGCAACAAATCAGAGTGGTAGTAAGGCCTGCCATCCCTGATAATAACACCCACTGGCAAGTGTTTGAGTTTGATGAGAAAATTATCAGCTTCTTGCAGAATGAGGCAGAATTTTCAGAGAAAAATCAGTCAAGACAGCAAGATTAGTATGTTGATCAGATCATTCATCTCAGTTCTAACAAGCTGCCTAAAGGTCTCATTACTTTAGAGAGTGTTTTTAATCCTGATGATCAAGCAAAGGGCAGGGCCATGAACCTAACTGCTGATGAGGGTGATCATACTCCAGTCATGGTTGCTGATGGAAAATCCTTAAACATGGGGAAGGTATGTTCTGAAATTGAACAAGAAAATTTTATTCATCTATGTCAAGAATTTAATGATGTATTTTCTTGGACATATGATGACTTAAAGGGTTTCGACCCAAGGTTATTTCAACATACCATAGATTTAATTGATAATGTAAAGCCAGTAAGACAAAAATAGAGACCAGTGAATCCTAAAATTGAACCCTTAATGAGAAAGGAGTTATCCAAATTGATTGAGGCCCACATAATTTTTCCTATCAAACACTCATCATGGGTAGCAAACCTTTTCCCTGTTAGGAAGAAGAATGGGGAAATTAGATTGTGTGTGGACTTTAGGGACCTTAACCAAGCTTCCCTTAAAGATCACCATCCCCTTCCTTCTATGGAGCAAATTTTGTCCAAGGTCAATGGTTCAAAGAGATTCTCATTTCTTGATGGATTCTCTGGTTACAATCAAGTGTTGGTTAAAGAGTCTGATAGGTACAAGACAGCATTTACCACTAAATGGGGTACCTATGCTTATTTTAAGATGCCATTTGGGCTAACCAATGCAGGTGCTACGTTTCAGAAGGCAATGGAGATGGCCTTCAAAAGATTGATTGATAAGTTTGTCTTAGTCTACCTTAATGATATCACTATGTATTCAAAGGATGTAGATGATCATTTTCATCATCTCAGACAGGTATTCTTAAGATGTAGAGAGTTTGGGGTTTCCCTTAACCCAAGCAAGTGTGTCTTTGCTACTAACCAAGGAAAATTATCATGGCATATTGTATCTAAGGATGGCCTAACCATTGATCCAAAGAGAACAAAAGCAATACTTGCTCTCCCTCTTCTTAAACACAAGAAAGGGTTGCAAAGTTTCCTAGGCAGGATAAATTTTGTGAGAATATTTATCCCAAATCTTGCTACCATGGTGAAACCTCTTACAGCTATGCTTAGGAAAGGTATGGTCTTTGCATGGACCAAGGAAGGGAAGGAAAGTTTTGAAGAGATCAAGACAGCCATAGCCTCAGCCCCTACTCTCATGAACCCAAAATTTGAGAAGGATTTCATTATTTATACCTTAGGTGGTGAGTCAAGCATTTATATTATCTTGACTCAAACAAATGACAAGAATGAAGAACAGCCCATAGCTTTCTTTAGTGAAGGGCTTAAGGAGTATGAAGATAGGTACAGTTATGTAGAGAAGCAAGCCCTTGCAATCATCAGAGCTTTAACGAAATTCAGACACCTCCTGTCCCATAACAAGATTCATTTGTTAGTACCCCATGCCAGTGTGAAGGATTTCCTTTTGAGCAAAGATATTAGTGAGAAAAGAGCTGGTTGGATTACAAGAGTGATGGAGTATGATGTCGATATCCAGGTCACTAAGCTGGTAAGAGGTAAGGGATTGTGTAAGCAGATGTTATCATCTCAAGAGCCTGATGAAGAAGTTGTCATGGTATTAACAGAAGAACAAGAAGCAAGAAATGATGGCCCAAGGAATTGGATGGATGACATGAAGAATTTCTTATTAGGGAATGGATACCCTCAAGGATTAGACAAAGCTAAAAAGAGACAGTATAGACTACAGCCAATTCCTTATGTCATAGTTGATGATATCCTTTTTAGAAGAGATTTTAATGGAGCCCTATTAAGGTGCCTTGATATAAACCAGGCTGAAAGAATGATCAAGGAACTTCATGATGGTCCTGATGGTGGCCACTTCTCGGCTAGAACAACTACAATGAATATCATGAGGGTTGGTTATTACTGGTCATCTCTTTTCCATGACTGTCATAAGTATGTAAGGAAGTGTGAAAAATGTGCCTTCTTCTCTGGAAAACAAAGACTTGCAATTCTTCCCCTCCATCCTATCCAGGTGGATCAACCTTTTGCTCAGTGGGGGTTGGATTTCATAGGCCCTATCAATCCTCCTTCCAGTTCTAGTCACAAATGGATTTTAGCTGCTACAGATTACTTTACCAGGTGGACAGAGGCAGTGGCATTGAAGGAAGCCACCAAATCTTCAATTGTTGAGTTCCTTGATGGAATTGTCACCAAGTTTGGTGCCCCTTCAACCATTATTTCAGATAATGCCAAGTCTTTTGTTGGAACTCAGATTTGTGCATGGGCAGTGGATCATAATATCTATATGAGCACATCCTCAATTTACTATCCTCAGGGTAATGGTTTGGTCGAGTCATCCAACAAGAACCTAATCAGGATCATGAAAAGGACAATAGAGGATAATCAGAGGTGTTGGCATAAGAAGTTGAAGACTGCACTGTGGGCTGACAAGATAACACCTAAAAGATCAATAGGGAATTCACCATTTGTGTTGGTATATGGTAGAGAAGCAAGGCTTCCAATTTCATTGGAGTTCCCAGCCCTGGAACTAGCTCATCAGCTGGAGTTGATTGAGGATGATGCCATGACAATGAGAATGGCAGAACTGATGGAGCTAGAAGAAAAGAGAAATCAGGCCATGCAGACCCTAGAGGCACACCAGCAGCAGGTGAAGAGGAGTTTTGACAAGAGGGCTAGGGTCAAAATCTTTAGGGAGGGAGATTTGGTTCTGAAGTGGGACGCAAATAGGGAAAAACTAGGAATTGATGCGTTGTGGAGTGGTCCCTATCTAATTATCAGTTGCAAGCAGGCCAATGCTTTTCAGTTAAGCAGGCCTGATGGTGAGATTCTTCCCATCCCAGTCAATGGGATTTACCTTAAGCCATGTTTCTAACAGGGTTTGGGGTTCCATGTATATAGTTAGTTTAGTTCTGTTCTTTTTTTGTTTCATGTTTTCCAAGAAGTGCACAAGCACAGGGTTATTTCTCTGTGAGATAGTAGGTTTTCAAAATTTTGAAGATTGCAGGGAGTTTTGGTCTCTGGTTCCAGTTGCAGAGACAGAGATTTCTGGGTTTTTCTCTCAGAAGTAGGTTTAGGGTTTCACAATGCACAGGATCTACATCTTTTTGACTCTGTAGCCCAATGGACGCTTTAGGCCACTAGTCTTATGCATAGCAGGCTCGCATCCCCTGTGAGTCGCCAGAAATGTTATCATTTTTAACGCCCCCGCCAAGATTCAAATTTCAAATGTTTACCCGCCAATGGCTAGTGTAGAGAGTTAATATTATTTTAAATACCCGATCAAACCTTATAATATGTTCTGCGGCCCGCAAGTCTTCCATCGTTAGATCTAAAGAATATGTACAGTTGGCGCTATCTCGCCATGGGAAGTTGCACGGTGGATACATTAGCAACATAGCGCCCTTCTTCCATGTGTCAGGTGGGTGCCATGGCGCTATCAAAAAATTTGAGCTTCTCGCCGTTAGCAACATAGCACCCAGACAGAAAGTGATCCTGCGGCAAGGTTTGGAAGTACGGTGGGTCCCAGGTGTGCCCCATCAGATATCAGCGAGGATTCGTCAGACAGTTGGCACGTGGCCAGTTCCTATTAGCTATGCACTGAGAAGTCAGATCTATCTTGCTCGCCATTAGATAAGTTCAAATCAACGATGGGCGCTATCTCACTATGGAGAACTGCGAAAATTTTAATCATAGCGACATAGCGCCTCGGTGACGCCTGGCTTGTGGGTCCATTTTCGTCTTGTGGGCTGCAGGATGAACAGGTGGCTTGTCTTCCATGGCAGCTGTCAGACAAGTCAGAGTACGTAGGCAGATCTTATTGGCCCATCCAATTAACCAAGGTATGCAGTCCTGCAAAAAGTTTAAGCACCGTAGATGTGAATTTGATCCACGGTTGGCATCATGTCGCTATTGAGAGTTGCACGATAGACACCCATAACGACATAACGCCTCAACGACACGCGGCATAGATGACATAATGGGTCCACCCTTCTTCAAATTGATAGTACATCTCATCCTCAGTGGCAGTTGTCAGATGGGTCAGAATACGGTGGCATTTTTTTCATTGTTCCATTCAGCCAGTTCGAGACGCAGTTGTACAATTTTGTGGATCACCGTAGATCTAAGGCAGATCTACGGTAGGTGCTATCTCGCTATGGAGAACTGCGAGAATTTTAACCATAGCGACATAGCGCCCTTTCGCCACATGGATCAGGGGGGCCAGGTCTCGCCAAGGTATGTGTGCCAAGGATTGCCAGGTGTCATTCGAGTGTGGTGCAGTTGCCAAGATGGCGCCAGGTATGATGGGCTCGAGGTAAGAAGAAGCATAGTATTACGACGAGTCTACACGATCGTCAAATTTTGGGAAGATCGATGGTTGGCGTTATTGCGCTATTGAAAGTTGCACACTATATACCATAGCGACATAGTGCCTCGGTGACGCATGCAAGGTGGGCCTGTGTTATCTCGTGAACCTCAAGGATGATGCCAAGTTATGCCAAGTAGATACCATGTGTGTTGACAGCGTTTCGCGAACCCAGAAGTTCAAAAGCAAAGTGTGAAATACGACGAGTCTCCATGATTGTCAGATTAAGAAAGATCAACGATGGGCGCTATCTCGCTATGGAGAACTGCGAGAATTTTAACCATAGCGACATAGCACCTTGGTGACACGTGTCTTGCGGGCCCGACCAAGGTTGACAGTTAACGGCTGGCAATTAGTGTAACCGTCGCAGCTGGAGTTTGAGGAGTTGGCGCGGCTAGTGATGAACGAGATGGTCAACTATGTAGGACTTCTGCAAGGTGGCAAAATAAAAAGAGGTTGTTGGTCCACGTGGTCCGTCTTACTTACAAAAATAGGTTGACTAGCTGACCTTGCTTATTCATGCACCAAAAATGATAAAGAATTGAGTTTGTTGTGCGATCTGATCTTCATGATCGATCCCAACTACCATGAAATGAATGCAAAACAAGAACACTCCATCACCCATATTTTGACCCATCTACCTGACCAGGACAATTAATGGTGTCGTTTCTATCTTCTCAAGGCCCTGTTCCAAATCATTGTGTCTGGATCCACATCCAGATCAGAGTTCCCCTTGATTGTTCTCTGCAGGACTTAATGGCAAGTAGCTGCAAAGTCACTTTAGCTGGAAGAGATCTCAGTTATGCCTGAACTATAAAGGCAACTTTTGTAGATTTTGTTAAGGTTGGATCATTCTCTATTGTTCTCTGTTATTGCTCTGCAATTCCAGTGTAAATTCCCTTGTGTCTTTGGCCTGTATGACATACTACCTTATCTCCTTCAGCCATTGGCATGAAAGTGCAAGAACTATTTGCCTCCACTAGTGTTTTGTGGATATCTGTAACCTGCATGACTGTATCTCTTTTGGCCTGTGAATGATGTATAAGCGAATCTTCTCTTTCCTTGTTTCATCCATTATGGTTCTCTGATCTGTATGTGGTTATTAAATTAAAGCAAGTCTGAATACATATATCATGCATATATCCTTGGTTTCATTCTGGTTCGATAGTGCATGTATGGGCAGAGATTGGTCTGAACACTCTATTTTGGTGCATCACCTCTTTAGATTAGATTAGGTAGATTTGCTTCATGCTCTTCTTCTCCCTTTTCCCATCAAGGAGTTGTTAGGTGCACCTTGATAGTAAGAGGAAGTCGACCTTCTCCGGAGACTCAACCTCACAGTTCAAGTCCCACAGCTTAGAGGTTGTTTCCATGTTTCACTAGGTTGTCCTCATGCATAGGCTTTGGACAAGGGTGCAAACCTAAGTGACAACAGTTGCTATGAAATGAAAGAGAGCATTAGCTTATGCATTCCCATAGTTGGCAAGGGCATGTGTGCCGAGAGAGGTACAGATTGAAGTTGGCCCTCCTCGAGATCGTTTTGTACATTTTTTTTGCAATCCAATTTTGATAGTGCACGACTGGAGAATCATTCCTAGTGTGAGAGGTGAGGGTGCAAGAATGTGTTTTGTCATCTCTATCATTCTTTCTTAATAGATCGATGATATTGAATTTTCAATGGAGGGTCTAAACATAGATTTCTAAATGGGCAGATTGGTTCTTGTAGGTTTTCATGGTAGCACATTGATTTAGTATTGATATCCTCTTCTACATGGATCAAGGGATGGGATATCATGGACTGGTTTTTCTTTAGGTTTTTCATTAGATTAGCAATGTATGATTAGTTTGTATACTTTCTAGTTCTTGTCCTTTCATTCAACACATTTTCTCAAGGGAACATCTCTATATAGTTTTCTCTTATAATTGGATTTAGGTGCCTATATCTTTTGGAAAATATAGTATGATCCATCCTTATGTATACATCTCTAAATGGTATCATGTTCTTAGTAAGTTTGATTGTGGGGGTATAGCAATTCCTGTGATATTTTTTCAATTATTCATAAGTACTTCACAATGTAACGGTTAGCCAAAAATGCCTTCCCACCAAAATTGAAAGATTTGAATTCAAAGCATAATTAACGTTCAATATTTAAATTTTCATATATTAAGACATGCAAAAATACCTATTTTAAAACCTTAGGTTATAGCTTATTTCCTAAGTGATTGCATGTTTTAATATTCCAACATCTGAAGTGGATCTATGATCAACGCTTCCCCGCTTTCTGGAGTTGCTTGATGTTTAGACAATGTAGGGAAGTGATAACATGCCAAGTATGCAAGGTGGGCCTTCCTTTCTTTTGCTACTGGTGGAGTTGTAAGACGAGGTACAGCTGGCAGATTTTGATTCGCTCTTTGCATTGTGGGCTAGTTTCTTGGTGTAATTTCATCTACCATCAAATTGAAGAAGATCAATGATTGGCACTTTCTCGCATTTTTAAGATGCAAGGGTTTTAAACAATGTGGGCCAAGGCCTTGCCACCATGTGAATTAGTGGGTCTAGTTCTCAGGGTGGGCCGCAGGAAGAAATTCATCAGGTGGAGTTAGCATACGGGAGGCTTTTAGTCAGTCAAAGTACTGACATGGGCAGTAAAAGGGTTGCATGTTTTAGGACCATCAGATGCAAGAAGGATTTACAATCGACGCTTCCCCGCTTTATGAAGATGCAAGGTCTTTAGACAATGCGGGGAAGTGAGGTTTGGACACATGGCTTGGCAAGCCCAGGTGGAGAGTAAGCAGTTAGCAATGGCGATCAAATTCATTTTCGCCCAGTCGCCACAGTTAGAGGAAAATGCAATGTTAAGCTGTGAAGCAGCGACTGGCGGTTAGTCTGACTAAGTTCGCAATTTTGTGAGGCAAGCAGTTAATAGAAGTAGAAAGGTGGTGAAGCTGTGACTAGGAGAAGGTGGTCAACCCATGAAGACCTTTGCAAGTTGGAAAAAAGATATAACATCATTGGTGCACATGGCTCATTCTAGTTGCTTGGCCCAATTAACTATTGATTCTTAATGATTTGTCAAGCCAAGGATGAAAGGTGGATTTTTTTGCATGATCCGATCTCCATGATCAATCCCAACCACTCCCGAATGAATGCAAGGCTAGTAATGATGTAAAGGGATACTCCATCACCACCTTGTTATCCATCTACCCATCAAAATGTTTAATGGTGTTGTTCTTGTCTTTTTAGGGTTGTTCTTGTGGCAAAATTTTAGATTTTCATGCATTTGGACATGTACCAAGATCACATTTTCTTTAGATTTGCATATGATTGTTCTCTACAACTTTAGTGTTAGTAGTTGAGCTTTACCTTAGGGTAGAAGCAATCTAATTTATGCCTAAACTATAAAAGCACATTTTGAAGCTTTTTGCAATGGTCAATCCTTCTCTATTTTCCTTGACATTGCTTTTCATGCTCATTGTAAATTCCTTTGCCTCTGAACTTCATGACATTCTTCCTTATCCCTTTCAGTCATTGATGTACTGTGTAAAATTCATTTGCCTCTTATCAATGTATTGTGGTTATCTATCATTTGCATGATTGTATCTCTTTTTGGCCTATGAATGGTATACAGTGAATTCTTCTTCCTTGTGTCATCCATTTTATTATCTAATCTGCATGGGGTTATTAGATTAAAACAAATTTGAATCTGTATATTTTTGATATCATGATAGTTTAACTATGCATGTATGGGCATAGATTGGTTTGAACACGCTATTTTGGTGTATCACCCCCTTTTAAATTAGATTAGGTAGTCTTCTTTCATGCATCTCATTCTCCCTTTTCCTCTCAAGTGTAGTTTAAGTGCACCTAGATAGCAAAGGTAATCAGCCTTCTCTGGAGATTCAACCTCATTGTTCAAGTCCCACAACTTGGAGGTTGTTTCCATGTTTCACAAGGTTTCCTTTAGGTAAAAAATTTAGGCAAGGGTGCAAACTTTTGTGACAACAATAACCATTCTTTCCAACTAGATCAGTAAATAAATAAGTCTCTAGCTTTCATCAAAAACACAAAAAAAGTGGTGGCATAGTGTAAATTCATGAATGGAACTACTTTATACCATCTTGTTCTGTAAAGAAGAATGATGAATCTAGATCAATGTTGAAGTTGTTCTGTTTTTTTATAAATAAACTTGGCATCTTCCCAAGTGCTTTGTTTGTTATTAGAAGTAAATGAGCAATGCTAGTGAGGTGAAAAATAAGGAGATTATGTCAATTTAACAATATTTGATTTATTTTTTGTTGTTTAAAATATTTCATGTCATATTAAATGTCTGACAAAAATATAAGTGGGCAACTATCTTATATAGACTTCCACCTTCTGTCACTATCCTCCTATAACAGTACGTACAGTAACTTTTGGATAATGTAAGAAAATATTAGCTTTCTTAAATGAAAGTAAAACTGCTAATGTTTCTTTTTCATACACAGTGTACCTTAAGGCTGCATCTTTGAATTGTCTTGAGAGATATTTAACAAGCCTTTCTTCTGAAGTACCTGGATGTTTACATGTTATACAACATTCCCAGAATTGATAAGAAGCATCTGTACTTGAGATAATTTCTTGAGTTTATCTGACAATTCTAACCTTGGGAGGTTGTTCATCATACCTTTTATTTTTCTAACTAATTCCATATCTTGGTAATGGAATTTCCATTTGCCTTTCTTTCTTTGAAAGAGAGGAGCTAAGAGTTCAGAACAGTTTGGGATAAACTGTCTGCAGTAATTAACACATCCTAAGAATCTTCCTAGTTGGTCTGCACTTTCTATCCAATCTGGGAAGTCATTTTGGACCTTTTTACCAATATGATCTTGTAGGATACAACTACCATTTTCTATGACTAAGCCAAGGAAGTCAATTTTATCTTTTGCTAAGAAAACCTTTTTACTTCCTAAGATAAGACCATGCTTAACGATCTTTTCACTTACTAACCATAGGTGTTCTAAGTGTTCTTGCATAGTGTCAAAGAATGCTAGGATATCATCTATGTAGCATATAACAAAGTCATATAAGTCTCCTAAAATTTCATCCATCCTTCTTTGAAAGATGTTTGGAGCTTGTTTGATCCCAAATGGCATCACTAACCATTCATACTGACCATACGGAGTACTGAATGCTGTAAGAGGAACAGATTCATCATCCATCATAATCTACCAAAAACCAGATTTGCAGTCAAACTTACTGAACACTCTAGCTGATCTAAGCTTTGGTATAATTCTTTGAACATGTACTATAACATATCCATCAGTGACAGTCATTTCGTTAAGGCATTTATAATTTATTACAATACGAGGTTTATTCCGTATTTGTTCTGCATGTTTCCAAACCACAAAGGTTCGGTTGCTATGTCTTGACTTGGATTTTCTAATTAATCCCATTTTCATTTGTTCAGACAGTTGAGAGTCAAAGACTTTCTTATGGTCTTCAAAGTATGTCATACATCTGACTCGGATAACTGTTGTAGGGACAATAAGAGTTAGTTTGCATCTTGCTTTATCCTTTTCCAATAGGGCTAAAGGATTTTCTCCTATATTGTCTTTAAGTTTAGCTTGAATATCTTCAAGTGTAATTTTAGGAATATTATGTAGCTTAAAGGCTGTATATAAGTCCTTAGTCAAGAGCTTAATAGACCTCTGTTGTTGAGTTAACAACCTGTGTTCTATTTCATTTCTTAACCTTCTAGGTATAAGTTTTGGTAAGTGTTGTGAACAGTTATCGTGGGCAAGTGGAACCAAGTTTTGCTCTATCCCAATCATGTCCAACTGTTTTTGCTTAAGAATTGGGTAATTCTTTTGAGTTTTACGTTGTTTTTGCGGTGTAATAGTACCATTTCCACCACACCGTGTTGTGCACTTTGAAAAGGGTAGCGGGGATTGAGCAATGGAAATTGCAGTAGTACGACAGTGTGTGAGGATTTCACAACGCGGATTACCAGGGAGAGTTAAGCTAACATAATCATGTGTCTGCTTAAACGAGGAATAGGCTAATAAGAAGCTTTGACCTAAAATGATATCCATATCACTTTCTGGTAATTGCCATATGAGAGGAATATGAAATTCTTCACCTGCAATGGTAATGGGTACGTTGAGTGCACATTTATCATATTTCAGCATATTCCCATCCCTATATGATAATACTCAGATTAATATTCCTCATGAACATACCCTTAAACACATTAAGGAAATATGTAATACAGATACTCTTGTGAAACAAGCAATAGACTGTATAGTAGGTGTCAATTGTACTTACATTGACATAACATTCACTCTCCCTCATTATGAGCCATACAAGGTCAATGCCTTTGTAGACACTGGAGCAGGAATATAAGTTGTCCCACACTTAAACCGAGTACAAAACAAACATCAAAAATAGAGCTCTTACCAAGATTGTCATTACAACAACTATACCTTTTCCACTTACTTCCACTATGTTATCAAACAATTTTACTTTTGAGTTGACTAGGGTATTCCACGCTTTCAAATATATCTCTATTTCCTATCATATAATTGCTACAACCACTATCAAGAAACCAAATATCACTTCAGCTCTCTTGAGCTACATAGCATGTAATGAACAATGTCCCTTGCCCACTTTCAAAAACATTTGCATAAAAATTTGCATTTTGTTTGCCTACATCTATTTAATTTTTTCGAACATTCAATCACTAAGTGACCAAACCTCTTGCAAGAATAACACTGGACATTTGAGTTGTCATACCTCTCTGATGCTTGATTGTTATTACACCGCCTTGAGCTTAAATTTTGATTTCTCCTGACTTATTGATCAAAACTCCTTTCCTCTCTTTGATAATTCTTTCATCCTCTTCCTCATCATGCAAATCTTAGATTTCCTCTTCCTCCACCACTACCAAATGTCATTTGTGTTTTGAATGCATTCTCCAATGAAGTATTATCACACATGTTCAATCTATATTCATGATTTTGTAATGACCCAAACAACTCATCTTGACAAATCCTTAGGACTCCTCAATTGCCTAATAGACAAGCTTCCTAAGATCTTTTCAACAATTTTTTAATATGGTAGTTCATCACCATTCAATCTTATTTGATTAATCACATTCATAACTCAAATTGAAAATTACCGACTCAGAATCCTTTATTTGGAGGTTTTCAAAATCTCTTCATAATGAATGAAATTTTTGATACTTTCACCTTACTATACCTTGATATGATGTTTCAAAAATCTCCCATACTTTGCTTGGCTATCGTAGCTCCATTAATCCTTGCAAGAAATAGTGTCATCCAAACCTCGTTGAATAATTTGAAGAGTCTTTGTATCCTTTTCCCTATTTTCCTTGAGTTCATCCTTTTGATCTGCAGTTAATAATGCAAATCCACTCGCTACAATCTCCAAAAACTCTAGGGAATGAAATATTGTTTTCATTCTAAATGCCCAATGATCATAATTCTTGCCAAAAAATATTGAAATCATAAACTAATTCATGCTTGATGCCATACTTTAAAACAAATATAATTTGTTTTCAAAATACTTAAATTTCTATGTACGGTAGCAGAATCAATTATCTCAATTAAAAATTATGTACTTTAAAACAAATACAATTTATTTTCAAAATACTTGACTTTCTAAGAACAGCAGCAGAATCGATGATCTCAATTAAAAATTATGATCTCCAGCTTATTACAAAACTAATCACCTAAAACAAAATGCAGCTCATAAGTACACACTCACAACCTCATGAAAGGCCTCAACTTTAAAAATAAAATACAATACCTTACTGCCGGACTGATCTCTCATGTCTGCCACAAACATTGACAATGATTTCCCTTAACAATTAGCACCCCTTTCGACTCGCAGCTTAACTTCTATCTTGCAGCAGCAATCTCTTTTTCAGTTCCACAATCTGCCTGGACTGTGACTCCACAATCTGCCTCTGGTACCACTGTGAAGGTTGGCAGACAGAGAAAACTATACCAAAATGAGAAAGCTTTGTATGATTGCTTCTTTGCCTTACTGATTACATCCATTACAAATAGATGTCTAAAAAAGATCCAGAAACATGCACATTCACAGTAGGAAAGATCTGAAATTTTTCAGTCAAAAATCACACGTAACAAGTGGAAAGAGAACAGTGTATGTGGAAGAGCGGTGGGAAGGTTCCATACTAAATATCATAGTTGAAATATTATGCCCAAGACTGTCGTCAGCATAGTAGAAATTACCAACATGCCAACACTTTTTCCTATTAAACTGACGATAAAATGAATGAAAAGCAGCAGTAGAAATTACCACATGCCAACACTTATTCTTATAAAACTGAAGATTAAATGAATGAAAATGAAAACTGTTGTTTTTCTCCTATTTGCTCGATGGGGGTGAAAATCTATAATAGTTTATCATTAGACAGAAGTATCGTAAGCTCACTTCAACGAGCATAATGGAAGATCTCAATAAACCATTACTGAAACAACGGATTCCTAATCCATTAGCACCTCAACCGTCCTTTAGGAACCTGGACCAAATGAGCACTCCAACCAAAAAGAAAAAAACAGTCAAGCTCCTCTATGAACCTGGGCCACTCGAACACTTGAACAAAAAAAAGGGATCCGACAAATAAGTTATAATCTCATGCACAAATTTACTTGTGGGGTGATTATAGTCGGTACAAGGAAAAGAAACCAAGTATTGTAAGAGACGCAGACATTCCACCTGATTATTACTTATAGCAAAGAAGCAAAAGTCGTACAACTATATCCTCTAAGGGAAATAAGTTTGGTCGGTATACAAGACCTGTACAACCGAAACGGAAAAAAAAGAGTCACAATATCCGACAGATTAATTTATAATCTCATGCACAAATTTACTTGTGCGGTGATTATATTCAGTACAAGGAAAAAAAACCAAGTATTGTAAGAGAGAGAGGCATTGCACCTATAGCAAAGAAGCAAAAGTCGTACAACTATATCCTCTTAAGGGAAATAAGTTTGGTAGGTATACAACGGAGCACATTGTTTATAGCATTAATTATATGTTCAAATCCGTTCTTTAAAATCAATCGTAAAGAGGGGCATTGAAATCATATCATTAAGAATTTATTATCCTCCTGCCACAATTAGTTGTATTATCTTACACCGGCAGCCTTCTTTGGCCTGCTCTCGCCTTCACTGTAAATCTAACTATTAAGCCAGAAACAACCCTCCTTTAGGAACCCAAACCAATCGAATACGAATGAAACAAAATAGTTATAAGAGACAGACTGCATCTAAAACATTAGTTCTAGCAGGGGATAAAAATCTTTAAAAAATATAGGACCAAATCAGGTATTTAAAATCAGTCCAGAGGCAACGCTGAATTCAAATTAGGGAGAGTTCTTATCCTCCCCAGATTAGAGATCGAATAATTTCATAGCCTGAACACCATATCCATTGTCAACTGCAATGCCCAGAAGCTCAACACTTCTTTTACCAGCATCTGTATAGACAAAGTTACATTGACTTGGGTTACAAGAAGACAATTCTATAAAGAAAACTAGCATCAAATCGATTCTAATACAACTCCCTTCAGAAACCTGAACAAATCCAGCACTCCAAAAAAAAAAAATGTAGACAATATCCAACATATACGCTAAATATTATGTACAAGATATACCTGCGTACAGATATTGTAGACAATTTCAATTCTAAACTTGTGTGTTATGAGTTAAGGCATATCACCTAATTATCGCTCCTAGCAATACCATATATACTGGATCAATGACACAATTCTAACAAAATTATAGGATCAGATCAATTCCTAAATTTCAATTCATACGGAGTGCAGAATTCATATAATAGAGTTAAGAATTTCTTATCCTCCTGCCACAATTAGTTGTATCGTCTTATAGCCTGGGAAACCATCCATGACCGCTGGGCCGTGCTATAATGCCACAAACGGAACCCACCGTTGGGAACCTAAACCAATCGAGTACGGAGGAAACATAATAGAAGTTTTTAGGAGACAGAGATTGCACCTAAATATTACATCCAGCAAAGGAATAAAAATCCAACAAAAATCTAAGACCAAACCAGTTAATATAAAATCAGTCAAGTGGGGCAGCGTTGAAAACAATTCAGGAGTTTTCAGGGAGTCGAGAGTACTCATCCTCTTGCTCAAATTAGGGATAGAATCATTTAATAGCTGGAACACCATATCCATGTCAACTTGACATGCACAATATATCTATTAAACCCCAGAACCTATACATTCCTTTACAAACATCTGTATGGACAGATTTACATTGTTTTGTAAATTTGTATTATAAAAACACAATTCTACAAAGAAAACTAGTGTCAAATAAGTTCTTTTAAACTAACAAATAAAAACATTGAAATGAAAGCAGGGAGTAGAGAGAATTTCTTAGTATTGTTTTATAGCTGGAAACACTAAATCCATGTCCACAATTGAGCGCACTAATCCTCCTGCCACAACTGGTTGTATTATTGCTGGGAGCACCAAATCCATGACCACTGTGGCATGCTCTCTCTTCCCTGTAAATCTACCCATGACCACAGCCCTCCTTAAGAACCTAAACCAATCAAATACGAAGGTAACAAAATAGTTGCAAGATACAAAGATTGCATCTAAATAGTAGTTCAAAGCATCTAGCAAGGGAATAAAAAACTAAACAAAATTATGAAGACCAAATCAGTTGCTTAAAATCAATCATAGAGGCAGAATTAAATTCAAATCAGGGAATCAAAAAGACTTATTATCCTCCTGCCCAAATTTGAGATTGAATCATATTTCATAGCCTGAACACCATATCCATGTCAACTGTGATGTGCACAATATGTCTATTAAGCCAGAACCTCAAGCCTTCTTTTACCAGCATCTGTATGGATAGATTTAACATTGTTTTGACTTATAGAAGGTAATTATATAATGAAAAACTATCATCAAATCAGTTCTTTTAAATTAATGATATAGAGAGCTTCGAATACAAATCAGGAAGTTGAGAATTTCTTATACTCCTGACAAAACTAGATTTGTTTTATAACTGGAAATACTAAATCCATGTACGCAGTTGAGTTGTTGCCTCTAATATACCTCCCTTCAGAAACCTGAACAAATCCAGCAATCAAACAAAACAACTTGAGTCCGGACAATAACCAACATTTAAGTTAAATCTTATGTACAAGATCTACATGCGTATGGTTATTGTAGGTGATTACAATCATACACTTGTGTAATAAGAGAAGTCATTGCACCTAATTATTACTTCTACCAAGTATAAAAACTGTATCAACGGCACAATTCTAACAAAATTGTAGGATCAAATCAATTCTTTAAAATCAATCAGAGAGAGTGCTGAATTCATATAATCGAGTTTAGAATTTCTTATCCTCCTGCCACAATTAGTTGTCTTATAGCTGGGAACCCCAAATCCATCACCATTGTTGTGTGCTATCTTCTATCATGCCACAAACTGAACCCTCCTTTAGGAACCTAAACCAATCGAGTACAATGGAAACAAAATAGGGAGTTGTAAGAGACAGATTGCACCTAATATTACTTCTAGCAAGGGAATAAAAATCTAACAAAAATCTAGGACCAAATCAGTCATAGAGGCAGCGCTGAAACTTGAGATCGATTCAGGGAGTTGAGAGCTCATATCCTCCAGACCAATATAGAATCATTTAATAGCTGGAGCCCCATATCCATGTTAACTGTGATGTGCACAATATATCTATTAACCCAGAACCTCAACCTTCCTTTACCAGCATCTGTATGGACAAATATACATTTCTTTGTATTATAAAAAGGCATTTCTATAAAGAAACTAGCATCAAATCTGGTCTTTCAAACTAACATACATAGAGAGAGCATTGAAATCAAATCAGGGAATTGAGAGAATTTCTTATAGTATTGTTTTATAGCTGGAAACACCAAATTCATGTCCACAGTTAAAGCACTCTTGTCCTCCTGCCACAATTAGTCGTATAGTCCTATACTGGGAGCACGAAATCCATGTCCACAGTTGAGCGCTCTTATCCTCCTGCCACAATTAGTCCTATTAAGCCAGAAACAGCCCTCCTTTCAGAACCTAAACTAATTAAGTACAAAGAAAACATAATATTTGCAAGAGAAATACATTGCACTTAAATATTAGTTCTAATAAGGGAATAAAATTCTTAAAAAAATCTAGACCAAATCACTTGTTTAAAATCATTCATAGAGGCAGTGTTGAATTCAAATATGATAGTTAAGGAGTTCTTATCCTCCTCCCCAAATTAGAGATCAAATCATTTTATAGCTGGATCCATGTCAACTGTGATGTGCCCAATATGTCTATTAGCCAAGAACCTCAAACCTTCTTTTAAAAGCATCTGGATGGACAGAGTAACATTGTTTTGTGTTAACGACAATTCTATAAGGAAAACTAGCATCAATTCAGTTATTTTAAACTAAACATAGAGAGAGCACCGAATACAAATCAAGGAGTTCAGAATTTCATATAATCGAGTTTAGAATTTCTTATCCTCCTGCCACAATTAGTTGTCTTATAGCTGGGAACCCCAAATCCATCACCATTGCTGTGTGCTATCTCCTATTATGCCACAAACTGAACCCTCCTTTAGGCACCTAAACCAATCGAGTACAATGGAAACAAAATAGGGAGTTGTAAGATACAGATTGCACCTAAATATTACTTCTAGCAAGGGAATAAAAATCTAACAAAAATCTAGGACCAAATCAGTCATAGAGGCAGCGTTGAAACTTGAAATCAATTCAGGGAGTTGAGAGCTCTTATCCTCCTGCCCAATATCGAATCATTTAATAGCTGGAGCACCATATCCATGCTAACTGTGATGTGCACAATAAATATATCTATTAACCCAGAAGCCCAACCTTCCTTTACCAGCATTTGTATAAACACATTTACATTGTTTTGTATTATAAAAAGGCATTTCTATAAAAGAAAACTAGCGTCAAATTGATCTTTCAAACTAACATAGAGAGAGCATTGAAATCAAATCAGGGAATTGAGAGAATTTCTTATAGTATTGTTTTAGAGCTGGAAACACCAAATCCATGTCCACAGTTGAGCACTCTTATCCTCCTGCCACAATTAGTTGTATTGTCCTATGGAACACAAAATCCATATCCACAGTTGTGCGCAATTAGTTGTCTTATAGCTGGGAACACCAAATCCATCACCATTGTTGTGTGCTATCTCCTATTATGCCACAAACTGAACACTCCTTTAGGAACCTAAACCAATCGATTACAATGGAAACAAAATAGGGAGTTGTAAGAGACAGATCGCACCTAAACATTACTTCTAGCAAGGTAATAAAAATCTAACAAAAATCTAGGACCAAATCAGTCATAGAGGCAGCGTTGAAACTTGAAATCAATTCAGGGAGCTGAGAGCTCTAATCCTCCTGCCCAAAAGAGAATCATTTAATAGCTGGAGCACCATATCCATGTTAACTGTGATGTGCACAATATATCTATTAACCCAGAACCTCAACCTTCCTTTACCAGCATCTGTATGGACAGATTTACATTGTTTTGTATTATAAAAAGGCATTTCTATAAATTAAAAAAACTAGCGTCAAATCTGATCTTTCAAACTAACATAGAGACAGCATTGAAATCAAATCAGGGAATTGAGAGAATTTCTTATAGTATTGTTTTACAGCTGGAAACACCGAATCCATGTCCACAGTTGAGCACTCTTATCCTCCTGCCACAATTAATCATATAGTCCTATACTGGGAGCACGAAATCCATGTCCACAGTTGCGCGCAATTAGTTGTCTTATAGCTGGGAACGTCAAATCCATCACCATTGTTGTGTGCTATCTCCTATTATGCCACAAACTGAACCCTCCCTTAGGAACCTAAACCAATCGAGTACAATGGAAACAAAATAAGGAGTTGTAAGAGACAGATTGCACCTAAATATTACTTCTAGCAAGGGAATAAAAATCTAACAAAAATCTAGGACCAAATCGGTCATAGAGGCAGCGTTGAAACTTGAAATCAATTCAGGGAGTTGAGAGCTCTTATCCTCCTGCCCAATATAGAATCATTCAATAGCTGGAGCACCATATCCATGTTAACTGTGAAGTGCACAATATATCTATTAACCCAGAACCTCAACCTTCCTTTACCAGCATCTGTATGGACAGATTTACATTGTTCTGTATTATAAAAAGGCATTTCTATAAAAAAAAAAAACTAGCGTCAAATCTGATCTTTAACACTAACATAGAGAGAGCATTGAAATCAAATCAGGGCATTGAGAGAATTTCTTATAGTATTTATTGTTTTATAGCTGGAAACACCAAATCCATGTCCACAGTTGAGCACTCTTATCCTCCTCCCACAATTAGTCATATAGTCCTATACTCGGAGCATGAAATCCATGTCCACAGTTGCGCGCTCTTACCCTCCTACCACAATTAGTGGTATTGTCCTATTCTGGGAGCACCAAATCCATGACCACTGTGGCATGCTTTCTCCTCCCTGTAAATTCACCTATTAAGCCAGAAACAACCCTCCTTTCCGAACCTAAACTAATCAAGTACAAAGAAAACATAATATTTGTAAGAGAAAGACATTGCAACTAAATATTAGTTTAGTAAGGGAATAGAATTCTTAAAAAAATCTGAATACCAAATCACTTATTTAAAATCATTCATAGAGGCAGCGTTGAATTAAACATGATAGTTAGAGAGTTCTTATCCTCCTGCCCAAATTAGAGATCGAATCATTTAATAGCTGGATCCATGTCAACTGTGAAGTGCACAATGTGTCTATTAGCCAAGAGCCTCAAACCTTCTTTTAAAAGCATCTGTATGGACAGATTAACATTGTTTTGTGTTACAAAAAGACAATTCTATAAAGAAAACTAGCATCAAATCGATTATTTTAAACTAAAAATAGAGAAAGCGCCAAATACGAATCAGGGAGTTCAGAATTTCATATACTCCTGGAAAAACTAGATGTATTGTTTTATAGCTAGAACCACCAAATCCATGTATACATTTGAGTGGTTGCCTCACATATACCTCCCTTCAGAAACCTGAACAAATCCAGCATGACAGTCCTGACGACATCCAACATATATATTAAACTTTATGCACAAGATCTACTTGCCTATGGTTATTGTACGTGATTACAGTCTTAAACTTGTGTGTTATAAGAGAAGGCATTGCGCCTAACTATTACTTCTAGCAGGAGTATAAAAACTGTATTAACAACACAATTCAAAATTATAGGATCAAATCAATTCTTTAAAATCAGTCAGAGTACTGAAATCATATAAACGAGTTAAGAATTTCTTATCCTCTGCTACAATTAGTTGTATTGTCTTTATAGCTGGAAACAACAAATCCATGACTATTAACACCAAATCCATGTACACATTTGAGTGGTTGCCTCTAATATATCTCCCTTCAGAAACCTGAACAAATCTACACTCCAACAAAACAGGAGTATAAAAACTGTATGAACAGCACAATTCAAACAAAATTACAGGATCAAATCAATTCTTTAAAATCAATCAGAGAGTGCTGCAATCATATAATTGAGTTAAGAATTTCTTATCCTCCTGCCACAATTAGTTGTATTGTCTTTATAGCTCGAAACAACAGATCCATGACTATTGTGGCATGCTATCTCCTAATATGCCACAAACTGAACCCTCCTTTTGTGTCGAAAATTTCTTATCCTCTTGCCAAAATTAGTCGTATTATCTTTTAGGTGGACACACCAAATCCATGACCACTGTGGCAACAAAATTATAGGATCAAATCAATTCTTTAAAATCAATCATAAAAAGTGCTGAAATCATATAATTGAGTTAAGAATTTCTTATCCCCCTGTATAAGTGGAAACAACAGATTCATGACCACTGTGGCGTACTATCTCCTACTATGCCACAAACTGAACTCTCTCCTTTAGGAACCTAAACAAATCGAGTACAAAGGAAACAAAATAAGAGTTGCAAGAGGAAAAGATTGCACCTAAATATTACTTGTGGAAAGCGAATAAAAATCTAACAAATATCTAGGACCAAATCAGACATATAAAATCAGTCATAGAGGAAGCGTTGAAATCAATCAGGGAGTTTGAAGTGTTCTTGCCCTCCTGTCCAAATTAGAGATTAAACCATTTAATAGCTGGAACACCATTTCCATGTCAACTGTGATGCACACAAGACATCTATTAACCCAGAACTTTGACCTTCCTTTACCAGCATCTGTATGGACAGATTTACATTATTTTGTATTATTAAAAGACAATTCTATAACGGGAACACCATATCCATGTCAACTGTGATGCACACAAAATATCTATCAACCCAGATCCTCCACCTTCCTTTACCAGCATCTGTATGGACAGATTTACAATGTTTTGTATTATAAAAAGTCAATTCTATAAAGAGAACTAGAGTCAAATCGGTTCGTTTAAACTAACATAGAAAGAGCATTGAAATTGAATCAGAGAGTTGAGAGAATTTCTTATAGAATTTTTTTATAGCTGGAAACACCAAATCCATGTCCACAGATGGGCACTCTTATCCACTTGCCACAATTAGTTGTATTGCCTTATAGCTGGGAGCACCAAATCAGTTACCACTGTGGCATGCTCTCTCCTCCCTGTAAATCTACATATTAAGCTAGAAACAGACCTCCTTTAACAACCTAAACTAATCAAGTACAAAGGAAACAAAATAGTTGTAAGAGACGGAGATAGAAACTAAATATTAGTTCTAGCAAGGGAATAAAAATCTAAAAAAATTAATAGCTGGAACACCATACTCATGTAAACTGTGATGTGCGCAAATATTTCTATTAACCAAGAACTTCAAACCTTCTTTTACCAGCATCTGTGGACAGGTTACATTGTTTTGTGTTATAATACAATTATAAAAAGAAAACTAGCATCAAATCAGATTTTGTGAACTAAACATAGAGAGAGTGCTGAATACAAATCAGGGAGTTAAGAATTTCTTATACTCCTGGGAAAAGTCATGTCCACACTTGACTTGAGTGATCACCTCTAATATACCTCCCTTTAGGAACCTGGAGAAATCCAGCAACCCAACAAAACAACTAAACAGTAGAACAATATCCAACTAATAAGTTAAACCTTAGGTACTAATCTACTTGCGTATGGTTCATTGTAGGTGATTACAGTCCGTAAAAGGATAAGAAACTTGTATTAAATAACAAGGCATTAGACCTAATTAATATTCTTATACTCCTGGAAAAAGTAGATGTTCTATTGTTTTATAGCTGGAAACAACAAATCCATGTCCACACTTTAGCGATTACCTCTACTATACCTCCCTTTAGGAACCTGGTAAAATCCAGCACCCCAACAAAACAACTATACAGTTTGAGCAATATCCAACTAATAAGTTAAACGTTAGGTACTAATCTACTTGCGTATGGTTCATTGTAGGTGATTACAGTCCATAGAGAGATAAGAAACTTGTGTTATATAACAAGGCATTACACTTAATTTATACTTATACCAATAGTACAACAGCACAATTCTAAACAAAATTAGAGGATCAAATCAATTCTTTAGATCAATCATAGAGAGAGCGCAGAATTCATATAATTTAAGAGTTCCTTATCCTCCAGCAACATTTAGTTGTACTGTCTTATAAGTCGGAACACCAAATCCATTACCATTGTGGTGTGCCATCTCCTCTTGTAAATCTCCCTATTATGCCACAAACTAAAACCTCCTTCAGGAACCTAAACCAATCAAGTACAAAGGAAAAAAAATAGGAGTTGTAAGAGGCGCGTATATATTGCACCTAAATATTATTTAAATTAGAAATTTAATCATTTTATAGCTGGAACACCCTATCCATGTCAACTGTGATGTGTGCAAAATGTCTATTAACCCAGAACCTCAACCTTCCTTTACCAGCTTCTGTATAGACAGATTTACATTATTTTGTGTCATAAAAAGACATTTCTATAAAGAAAACTTGCGTCTTTTAAGTTTTTTTTAACTAACATAGAGAAAGCGTTAAAAAAAAAATTCAGGGAGGAGCGAGAATTTCTTATAGTATTGTCTTATAGCTGAAAACACAAAATCCATGTCCACAATCGAGCGCTCTTTTCCTCCTGCCACAATTGTTTGTATTGTCTTATAGCTGGAAGCACCAAATCCATGACCACTGGCATACTCTCTCCTCCCTGTAAATCTGCCTATTAAGCCAGAAACACCCCTACTTTAGGTACCTAAAGCAGAAAACAAAATTGCACCTAAATAGTAGCTCTAGTCAATAGTAGTTCTAGTCTTGCGTATGGTTCATTGTAGGTGATTACAGTCCGTAAAAGGATAAGAAACTTGTGTTATATAACAAGGCATTACACCTAATTAATACTTATACCAATAGTACAACAGCACAATTCTAACAAAATTATAGGATCAAATCAGTTCTTTAAATCAATCATAGAGAGAGCGCAGAATTCATATAATTTAGGAGTTCCTTATCCTCCAGCAACATTTAGTTGTACTGTCTTATAAGTCGGAACACCGAACCCATTACCATTGTGGTGTGCCATCTCCTCTTGTAAATCTCCCTACTATGCCACAAACTGAAACCTCCTCCAGCAACCTAAACCAATCAAGTACAAAGGAAACAAAATAGGAGTTGTAAGAGGCACATATATATTGCACCTAAATATTACTTAAATTAGAAATTGAATCATTTAATAGCTGGAACACCATATCCATGTCAACTGTGATGTATGCAAAATGTCTACTAACCCAGAACCTCAACCTTCCTTTACCAGCATCTGTATAGACAGTTTTACATTGTTTTGTGTCATAAAAAAACGATTCTATAAAGAAAACTTGCGTTAAATAAGTTCTTTTAAGCTAACATAGAGAGAGCGTTGAAAAAAAATTCAGGGAGGAGGGCTGAAAACACAAAATCCATGTCCACAATTGAGCGCTCTTATCCTCCTGCCACAATTGTTTGTATTATCTTATAGCTGGGAGCACCAAATCCATGACCGCTGGCATGCTTTCTCCTCTCTGTAAATCTTTCTATTAAGCCAGAAACAGCCCTAAAGACAAAATTGCACCTAAATAGTAGTTCTAGTCAATAATAGTTCTGGTCTACTTGCGTATGGTTCATTGTAGGTGATTACAGTCTGTAAAAGGATAAGAAACTTGTGTTATATAACAAGTCATTACACCTAATTAATACTTATACCAATAATACAACAGCACAATTCTAACAAAATTATAGGATCAAATCAATTCTTTAAATCAATCATAGAGAAAGCGCAGAATTAATATAATTTAAGAGTTCCTTATCCTCCAGCAACATTTAGCTGTACTGTCTTATAAGTCGTAACACCAAATCCATTACCATTTGGGTGTGCCATCTCCTCTTGTAAATCTCCCTATTATGCCACAAACTGAAACCTCCTTCAGGAACCTAAACCAATCAAGTACAAAGGAAAAAGAATAGGAGTTAAAGAGGCACATATATATTACACCTAAATATTACTTAAATTAGCAATTGAATCATTTAATAGCTGGAACACCATATCCATGTCAACTGTGATGTGTGCAAAATATCTATTAACCCAGAAACTCAACCTTCCTTTACCAGAATCTGTATAGATAGATTTACATTGTTTTGTATCATAAAAAGACGATTCTATAAAGAAAACTTGCGTTTCTAAGTCCTTTTAATTCAGGGAGGAGAAAGAATTTCTTCTAGTGTTGTCTTATAGCTGAAAACACAAAATCCATGTCCACAATTGAGCGCTCTTATCCTCCTGCCACAATTGTTTGTATTGTATTATAGCTGGGAGCACCAAATCCATGACCACTGGCATGCTCTCTCCTCCCTGTAAATCTGCCTATTAAGCCAGAAACAGCACCTAAATAATAGTTCTAGCCAATAGTAGTGGAATAAAAAATAAACAAAAATCTAAAGACCAAATTAGTTATTTAAAATCAGTCAGACGCAGCGTTAAATCCAATTCAGGGAGTTAAAAAGAGTTCTTATCCTCCTGCCAAAATTAGATATTGAATCATTTCATAGACTGAACACCATATCCATGTCAACTTTGATGTGCGCAATATCTATTGACCCAGAACCTCAAACCTTCTGTTACCAGCATCTGTATGAACAGATTATCATTGTTTTGAGTTATAGAAAGACAATGCCTATTCAACGCCGTGTTTAAGTTGCCACCTTAATCCTCTTCCGACTTCGCTCACAAAACTAAGACCATATCAGTTATTTTTTTAATAAACTAAAAACACAACGCTCAATACAAATAAAGGAAATAGAAATAAAGGAATTAGTAAAGGAAATACAAATAAAGGAAACAGAAAGTCTCATCCTGCTATCGAAATTTAATGATTTGTTTCCACATCTGACGCTAAATCGATACCCACTCTTGAGCACTCTCTTACCTAAAACAAATCAAATTCGAGTCTTTAACTATCCAAAAAGTGCCACACAAACGATCAAAGATTCGAAAATCCATCTATACAGAAGTAGATAATCCATCATATCATTCACACAAACCAATATAAGTTTAATCACATCCTTCGCCATAGTTACCTTCCGAATCTTGATCCCTTGGGCCGTTGTACCCATTTCCAAACCAATTGCAGGAGATATCGTATAGTGATTCACTAGGCCAATAAAATATTACTACAGATTACAAATCGTGAATCACTCCAGAGATATCAATGTTCCCGCTCAAGACCCTGTGACATAAAACCCTTGATGCTATACAAAGCCTCGAAATACAACCTATTAGTTTCCTCGAAAACCCTGAAATACAACCTATTAGTTTCCTCGAAAACCCTGAAATGCCCTGGAAAATAAATGTTTCGAAGCTTGCGCCACACCATTGCCTGTAATGAAACCCTAAGTACCATAAAACATAACTCTTTAACTAATTAAAGATACATTCAATCCACCGCAATACCCTGCAATAAATGAATTCCACAAATAGGCCGATATGTAATGGAGAAAGAGAGGTTGAGTGGTAGAGAGTACTCAGATATCGGAGGCATTACTACCCACTTATTTCTGAATGTTTTCTCCTTCGTATGATCATAACCTAGTTCCTTCCGGCTGACCCTGACCTCTACCAACAGGGCTTTTAATTGGCTTCCAACGCCTCGTCGAGATAAAGATGGATCAAGCTATCACTTGAGGGAAAAATAGTATACACCAGGTAACTTGCGTCACAGAAATAAAGAGGAAGGTATCTGGCTCGAGGTCCTCTTTCATGTATGATCCGTTAACTCAGGTTAATATTCGTCATATTGACAGATTTAACGCCACGAAATCTAGAAACGCGTGATCTTACTGACCTTGGTGACAAGCTTAAAGATCATTTTTGCCAGGGCTAAGAGTTTATTTCTTTTGAAGAGGAGAAAAACTAGAAAAACCAAAACAAAATCAAACCCTGGAAATAATTAAATGAAAATTGAAATTCGCACCATACACCCATCGCCTCTTAAACTGAACCATTTGTTCGCGGAGCGGGCCTTGCCAAGGATAAAACGCAAATCTAGCATCCACCCGCCCCCCTTGCATAAACTATTGCCTGTCACAAGGTTGCCTTAATCGATATTTAGAGGTGAGATTTGATATGAGAGAAAGAGTCGGACCGTCAAAATGAGGCGGCGGAAGATGATTTACGGTGCTCTCATCTGCCAAATTTCGAGTGATCTTGTCCACCGACTCTCTAGATTGATCGAAAATCGCACTTCATTTCTATTATGTTCTAGATATTCTAGATATTTTTTATTTTTATTATGGTATGCTTTACCACAAAGGCAATTAATTTGAATTAGTAAAAAATATTTGGAAGGAAGATGTAATAAGCCAAAGTTCTAGTTATGCACTTTTTGTTATGCACTTTTTGATAAACGTTTCCTATCTCATTACAAACAATGCAAGACGATGGCATTAATTTTTAAAAGGAAGATGTAATAAGCCAGAGTTCTTTTTATTCACTTTCCAATCAACAGTTCCTATCTTATTATAGACATCTTTTTATTCACTTTCCAATCAACAGTTCCTATCTTATTATAGACAATGCAAGACAATGGCATTAATTTGAACCTTTTATTTATGTCCATTTTAATTGGTTGCTTATGCCACTGGTGGAGGCATAGTTGGAGAAGACTTTGTTGCTATAGTTAATGTTAGAACGTGGCATATGTGACAATTAGGTTGGGTCCCATGGGCACCCGCTTCCTTAAATGTAGAGCGGGTGTCACTAAGATTTTTTAAGCATATCTAAAAAGGGAAGTGGTCCTATGGATTTATATGTGAATCCGCTTTAAAAATTAGCTCCTAAATTCAAGGAAGATGATTATCTCATAAATTTTGAATTTATTTTTAATATTTCTTCGTAAATTTGTTTAGTGGGATTATTTCATTTTGGTGGGAAAATGAAGAGTAGGTTGTTGACAAATGGAATAGATCTCCCCGAAGCTGGTGGGGCTAAATCTAGTCCCACCCCATTTTCACCCGGTCAAATTGAGAGGGCTAAAAATTTGGGGCTCCTATTTTGTAGGAAAAGATTCCAAATAAAGCTTTAGCCCCCTCTAAAAAATTACCATGGAGCCACCCGCTCCACAAAAATAGAGCCCAAGCCCCTCCCATGGGACCCTTGCCTTAGTAGTTAGTCGAGAACAAACGCTATTGTGGAGAGAGAAAACCATGTACAAATTTAGTACATTCTTATTGTTTCCCATTCAAATTTGTCAGGATCTCCTTGTCATTTCAAAGTATCAGCTGTAGTGGTCGTTATGGGAATCAATCTAAAGTGATCTATGAACTCTGAGCATTTCATTGTCAATCATTTTCTTTAATATTTAATGCATGTTCAACCATTTTTTTGGTTATTTAATTCGTTCAAAATCCCTTCAATTTCTTGGATTCGAGCGATAAGTTTTTAGTTTCAAGATTACATTTTTATGATCAATTTCTTAGATTTGGCACAGGAAATGTTTTAGTTTTAGATTCTTCTTTTTTGGTTTAATTTACAGGATTTGGCCGATATTATTAGTTTCAAATTTTTAGTTTTGTTTTATTTTTAGCTCTTCATTACAATCAAACAAAACTTTTTATGTGAATGAAATATGTCTTGCAGTAGTAAAATATATATTTCAGTTAGCTTCAAGTTTTAAAATTCTTGCTTCAATCATTTATACATTTGTTGTAGGAAATTTTCAATTGATAAAAATATGTACCTTACCTTGGGGATTCCTATTTGGGTGTGTGCAAGTGTGCTTATGGTCGTGTTTGAAGGGCATGAACTGGGATAGAGTGAATGCATAAATTACATGCATTTTTATTTATAAAAGGCAATTTCTAAAGATGAAATTCCATGAATAGGCAATTGTTGTTTGTTGCTTCATTGTCTTTCCTTTTTTTTTTTAATGTAATTTCTACAAATGAAAAGATAGGGCCTGGCCATTCAATCCCAACTTTCAGTTACTTATTTTTAGAGGAAATCTAATATCGTATTAAGCTTGTCTCTCAAGCCTTGTTTTTTCTGTCTGAATTGTGTATTGTCAGTCAAATTTAAGGCTTGCAAAATGATCTGAACAATGTGAATCATCAACTGGTTTTTGAAAAACACTCATCATAAAAGTAAAATTTAAATAAAATAAAAAAATAGGTAGCATAAAATGAACATAGAGCTTTGCCTCTCCCCGTGACTGGACATATCTCACCTCTGTTGTGGCATTCTCTATAGTGTTATAACTGAAATATAGCTACCTATGTGCCTCCCCACACATGCAAGCAAGAGCCCATTGTTTTCCCTTTATTGAGTTTCAATCATGGAGGCTAATGAAATAATTTATTAATTTGGCACTCTAACTTTAAGTCCAATAACACACATAAGTGTCTCATTATAGAAGAGTGCAATTGTAATATCCGTTAAACCAATCCATCGTGAAATAGAGTAATCTAGAAAGGATTCTAATTAGAGATGTATAGAATTTATCACTTTTTTTTAATCGGTAAACGGCCTAAGCCTTGATTATATTGATTAATAAAAAATAACTAACTTACATTAGAGTACCTCCTTTCAAATGGGCACTGGTAGGAAAGAATGGAGAAGAAAACCTCCAATCTAGCCTGAGACCATGGTCCTTTATTATTACAACATAAAAGGGGCATACCCCAGTTTAATTACAACAATTGTTATTAATACAGTAAAGTGGATTGTCAACCAGTGAATGTGAATAATCTATTGACTCTTATATGAGGCAGAGACCTGATGTCAGAGAACCGTAATAGCCATTGCATTATGCACCCATCCATTGCTGAAAGATAAACTTGCCCCTGCCTTATTATCTTGACAATCTAATTAGTTAGAAATAGCAATGAAATTAACTACCTAATCATAAAATTAAGATATCCTGGAAGGGATAAAATAAAATACCTTTTCTATTAGCCTTATTATTACTACATCCTCCAATACTTTGAATAAGACATCCATCTCATTAAATATAATTATCTTCCCATACTTCATTTACTAAATCCATAAGGTCATCATCAAAATGATAGTTGACCATACCTTCCAAAGAAAAAATTGCATTTTGGGGCAGTAATTAAATACAATACTTTCTTAACTAACCTTTCCTAGTATACTAAGAAGTGATTAAGTTCCTAAAACCACATTTCTATTCCTATGTTGTCCAAAGACTAAAACTTAACCCTAGCTTCCTCTAAAAAACCAAATCTATTAATCTCAATCTGCCAAAGCAAAATAACAAAAACCTCAAGCTATATGCTGGATAAATAGAGTTCAAAATACCATACAGAGTTAACTGAAATAAGCTAAGCTGGAAGGGGAGACCTCTATTATGTTTAAATCAATACCTCAAATACCTATCTCATGATACTTTGTACCAATACACTAATCTCGATCAGTAAACAATTAAAATAACACAAAACAGGATTATAACACACTAATCATCCACATTGGGGTTTTAATGATAGAGTGCTCTTCTGAGTGCAAATATTTCAACTTGCTGTGATTAGCAATGGTAAATAAATCTTTGGATGCAAATAATCCATCTACTTAACTGAGAATCAGAAAGCCACTACTTAATTTCAAAACAACTCCAAATGGTTAAAGAAAGATACTTTGCTCAAAATAGCCAAATCATAATGGGTGTCTTGATAAACATTACACAAAAGATTGTATTAATCAAATGTCATAGCAGACAAATCGAATATAAAACATACTAACCATTAATATCGACATACATTGTGAGTACATAAAATTACAAGTATGTAGAGACATCTTTAGATCAAAAGGCAACTAGTCTACCCATCCTTAGACTACTTTCCAATATAGAGATATAGAAAGTTTACATCCAAACCAAAAACCCTAATATGGGCTAGCAGATAGTTATCTAGGACAATTCAAAAACTGAAACCAAATCTAAATGGGCCTATAGAACTTATGGATATACCAACACCACCCAAAAACTCCCTGCATAGGAGGGAGATGACACACCATGACCCTGCCATCATATTACAACTGAGTAGATCGAGAAGCTAAACCAAAAACTCAAATAGATTAAGATTCTCAACACACCTTACTTCTTCTAGAAAACCATGATGACTTCTGCAATGTCATTTGGATTCTCTAACTGAAAATGGGGAGGGAATTCGAAGGAAGACCTTTCTCTGCTTGACTTCTCAATTTTGGGTGTACAGAAGTCCAATTCGTCCAAATTACCAAATTCCACCCCTGAGTGAATGTAAGCCTTGAAAAGGCCAAGGTAATTGTTGAGCCATTCGTATCCAATATCCAACGTGATCCTTCTCCATTGAAGGAGGAAGTGAAAACAGTATTCCATTTTCAACCAAACCATATTGAAGGCTGCTAAATCCCTAATTATTAACGCAGGCCTCCTAGGAACATTTGCCACCACAAGGCTCCCCGGTGGATGATTCATGTACATCTCAAGGAGGGGCACTCTTAATTTTTCATTCAGGCTCATGATGCCTTCTACTATTCCTTGACACCAAATGGGGTCAAAAATATTCAGACAGAGTCTTACCATGTCCCATTTACTAATTCTGGTTCTAGCCATACATCCGATAAAGAATTTATCACTTTTATTTGACTTTTTTACGTATATTTGTGATTCAATTACCAATTACTTAGATAGGTAACTAAACAAAATTAAATGAAATTTTATGATAGTACATTATATTTAATTAAATATAATTGTTATGAAATGTTATAATTTTGAAGATATTAAAGTAATTATTTTATTTATTCATTTATATTTAAATATATGTTTGTTTAACTATGATAAAACAAATATTGCATTTAAATTAATATATGTGAAACTAACTATTTTATTTGTAAAGAAATTTAAAATAGATTATTGTATTTAATCAATTAATAACATGAAAGAAAAAGTTAGGCAAGAGCCTACAACGCATCAGTAAATTGTGAGCCTCTCATCGGGGAGGTCCTAGGTTCAAATCTACTCGTGATTAATACATAATAATAATTAATCTTAATAATAATAAATAACCTAGGCTTCAATCGTTTACCATCAAAAAAAAAAATGAAAGAAAAAGTTGAATATTTAATTATAGTACAAAAAAATATTAAATCATATAAGGAAGTATATTAATTAACTAATAGATTGATGAGGAAGATTGATAATAGAAAAATATTAACATTATTTCATATTCTAAGTATTTTTCTTCAATTAAGTGTTTTGTAAAAATCATTTATGGTTTTGTATAAATTTTAACATCTTTATATTAAATTGTAAATAATAATTAAAGTAAATAAAAATGAATCTAAATTATTATTATTATTTTTTATTAGTTTCATAAGATTATTATCATGATTAGAGTTGGGTTTCACTAGGGTAAGAGTTTGTGGATAGGATTACCATTGTGTCTTAGGACTTATTGTTATAATTATAATTATAAACATGGTTAGCATTAAGCTTTACATCATCTTTATTCTTACATTAGAATTAGAACGTGGTTAAGATTTATATTGAGGTAGGTTAAACTCTACACTATGGGTAGGGTTATGATTGGGTTTAAAACTTGGGCTATGATCTTGTTTAAAATTATGGTTTAGTGTTTCAGTTGGTGTTAGGGTTATAGTTACTATTATTGTTACGGTTTTCAATGGGGTTTACCATAAAAATTATGGTTAATGTGCGAGGTTAGGTCATTGTTAATACCATGGTTAGGGTAAGGATTAAGCTTACAAGTATATGTTAGCTTAAAGTTAGAGTTGAGGTCTTGATTATTGTTAGAGTTTCGATAATGATTTAGGTTTATGTCAAGATTAGAGTTAGGGTTGTGTTTACAATTTGAGTTATGAAACTCTTGTAAGATAACGATCATATTATTATTTTGATTTAATGTTTCTAATAAGAATAAATGCAAAGGTTTTAATTAAATTTGTATAGATATATGCAAAATAATAGACCAATGCCTTCCGCTAATTCACCTTTAATATTATCTTTGGCGTACCTATTGCACGTTAAGGTGCGATTGCTAGTCTATCATATGGTAAACTAGCACTTGCACCTTTGAGGGATGCAAGGGGGAAATAAATAGTCTTTAGATTTGTGATGATCTTCTTTACTAGTTATTACATTGTTTTTTGTTATAATTAGATTTTGTACTTTACACAGTTAGAATAATTATGTCATAGGAATTTCCAATATGAAATGAACCCCTTAATTTTCAAAATCAATGGTCCAAATTCAAGGAGAAGTTCGGACAACCATCAAACAAATCTCAGCCAAAAAACTGGAAACTAGTTATTTGCATCATTGTTAATGTCTATTGTGTATTCTTGTTTGCTTTTTGACACTTTCAACAAAAGTTGCACAGCGGGCCCTTGCTCATAGTGAAGTCATCGATGTCGTTAATACTTTAGTTGGAGTTGATAGAACTCCTACTATTACTTGCATCAGGATGACTTGTTTTGACACATAATTACCATGTAGGAGATGATGTTTGCGACTCATGCCCTCCCATTGCGAACGGCTTAAACATCACATGCTAAGGCTTCATTCCTATGCTAAAAGTGTTAAATAGTCAAGGTTGACTTATTTTTTAAAGCTTAATGTCTTCCTTAGTCTGTGATGTTTAAGAGTGGCCCCTTGCATTGTGGCTTTTTCTTCATCCTCGAGAAAATTTGCATAGCCAACCATACAAGTTATATCATCAGCTTGGCAATTCACATTATAACTTAAATCTCGATGAAGATGGATATAGTCAAACCCTCAAAAAAGTTCAACCTATTGTGTTTATCTGGGAATTGTAACCCACGAGTTCCCCAATTCTGGGATGTCAATGAATCAAATACAGAGACAACTCAGATTTCTTAACTAGACGAAAATAACTATGATCCTTTTGATTTTTCCATCATGTCGTGGGTGCCAAAAAATCTAAATTAGCATTGATGTTAAATAGTAGTCAAACTGTAATATTTTTAACTTAGCATACCAATTAATAAAATCAATCACTGCATACATAGCTAAAATCTATGTATAGATAATCATGTAAATCCTCTTGTTTATTTTTAATTTTAGCATTCTATTTGTTGCTATTGTTCCTCTTGATCTGCTTGTAAATTTTCAATTTGGTATTCACCAATAACTATGCACAACATGATACGAAGGTCATTTCATTAGAACATTTATCTTCAAAGTTTGAATCAACATTCATGCATCACATGAAATTCAATGATAATGACAATAAACAAAGTTAATAAAATCAACCATTGTACTATTTTTAATCTTGTTGAGGTTTTCTATGAAAACTCAAATATTGAGCTTCTTCCATAAAGGGTAATATTTTGAAGAGATAAGTTAATTTATAAAACAATAATATTTTGGGAAAATGAGACAATGTTAGAGAAAAAACATGAAAAAACTATATCAGAGACAAAGGTAACCTTCCAATTGTTTTAGATCCATTTTTTGATGAAAGCATTTTAGTGAGATTAACGTGTATTTAAACTATCAGTTGCAAGTTGTGCTTACAACGATGAGTCGATAGATTTCATTTTTCAATTTGTAAAATAGTTTACATATTATAAAAATTATATAAAAGAAAATATAAAATATAAAATGATAGTTGAAATAAAAAAGTAAATTAGTTGGTTCAGTTTGATCTTGTTTACTTTCTCAAGGAGTTTGATGCTCTTTCTCGACAATTCCTTTGGAGTGGTAATTTGCGTAGTACTAAATGGAGTTTGATTAGTTGGGAGATTGTTTGTAGGCCTAAAAAGGAAGGTGGTCTTGGTCTTCGATCAGCCCTCTTGAGTAGTCAAGCATTGGCTGGTAAGCTTTATTGGTGTTGGTGCTCTGGACAACATCAACTTTGGGCTCATATTATCACCCATAAATATTTTCGTGATGTTGATCCTTGCTCTGCTTTCACACTTCCTCTTGAAGGTCATGACTCAATGGTCTGGCATACTCTGAAGACTAGTGTTGTGATAATCAAGAGAGGTTTGTTCTGGATATGTAAGGGAGGCTCTGAGGCTTTGTTTTGGTATGATGCTTGGGATGGATTCCCATCCATATTATCCATGTACCCTCATCTTCAGACTCTTTGTGATTCTTTTCATGTTGTTGGATGGGATAAAGTGGCTCATTACAAGACTCTTGTTAGTTGGGACCTATTGTTGGTTACAGATGGAAGCACTCTTCTGATTGGCCTCCTGGAGGCACTGATGTGGACTGTCAAGAGCTTTCTTAGATTCTAGCCTCTAGGGAGTGTTCCTCTTTGCTTGGTCCAGATGTTTTGGCTTGGGGAGGTACTTTGTTTGGTAAATATCATGTCTTTGTTGGGTATCAAGAGATAACTAGATAATTATTTGGGGATGTTGAGGTCCCTTGGTGGAAGCAAGTTTGGAATAAATTTTCTTGGTCCAAGTGCAAATTTTATCATTTGGCTAGTGGCTCACAACCGCTGTCTTACGTGGGATAATCTTTGTAAACATGGATTTCAGGGCATGACATAGTGCAAGGCAGGAGTATCACCAAAGGAGATTTCCTAGCCCCTAGCTATATAACCACATAGCAAAAATACAACAGCAAGAAGCAACAATGCAAGATCTAATACCAAATTACAATAATTCATTCAAATATAACTGATTACATGCAATAGGTCTGGCTGTAAGGCCTTCCAAGTTAGGGCCAAATACATACAACAATTACAAAATTAGTTCTGCAAGATCTAACAAGATCCAACTTACAAAACCAATCTCAACTAGTCCTGACACACAACTGGATAAGAATGCCAAGAAGAATCCACACGTGTACCCTCAAGTCCACCAAGAGATCCTCTAGTTCCTAAGTCGCAGCTCTAGCTCTTCAATTTCACACTTATCCTTCCTTCCATCCCCAACTCAATGACTAAAAGACTCCATAGACCCTACTTATACCAATCTAAGCCACAAGTTTTCCTAGAACACAAATTAAATACCCATAAATAAATTAAATGCCACAAGTCGGCCTACAACAACAATTAAATGTCCAAAAACTGATATCTGAGAAAAATCATGATATCTCCTAACTTCGATTGAATTATAACTCATGCTTTGTCCTGTATGTAGTAATTTAGGTCCTCTACAACCCCTTAAATGCACAAAGGCTGATTCTCCAATGAAAAGTGCACATATGTCTCGAAAGTCACACACAGAAACTTGTCACGTAGTCTGTCAGAAATCGATACTTTAGGAGAAATGCCATATCTCCCAACTTATGAGGAATTAGGACTTGCACCTTGGATACACGGAAGTGCTCTAGGTCCTCTTAGATATCTGAAGTGTGAAACCTCTGACTCATTATAGAAAATTACTTACATGGCTCACAACAGGCACCCAAAAACCAAAAAAAAGAAGTTCCAGCAACATGGTAAAAACAATTCAAACTTCAACTCAATCCATCCAATCTCTATGCAATCATGAGGAAAGGTTCCCCAATGTATCTCCAATACATCTCTAACCATGAAATCATAACTCCACCAAAATCCAAGCTCGATGCTCCTTAACACTTAACCAAAATCCCTCCAAATATGCAGGATTGCAAGCAAGCCTAAGATGCTCCTGCATCAGACACTCTAGATTCGAAAAGATGTTCTAGTAACTAGAAGAACATCTTCTAGGATTCATCACATAAATCCCAAACTGGTTCTTCACATACATGTCCTCTAAGTCTTCAAATTGCACACTCTTTCCCTTGTTTTTCTTCTTGTTCTTCACATCCACCATAGGTGTTTCATAGGTCTACTTTCCATGCTAATCTCCAACCTTCTCAAATAAATTCAACTCAACTTGATTGCCAATACTCGGGTTCCTCCTAGTGAGATCTTCATTCTGCAAAGGAATTAGGGAAAACTTCCTACCAACTTTCTCAATAGTAAACACATTCTTGACACAATCATGCAGAGCCTTGAAATCATACTACCAAGGTCTACCAAGCAACACATGCCAATTGTTCATGTCCATAATATCACACAATACTTGATCCTTATACTGCCCAATTTGGAAATCAACAAGGCACTGCTCCCTCGCTTTCGAAGCATACTCACCTTACAACCAACCAATCTGATAAGGATTAGGATGTCTCACTCTCTTCAAACCAAGTTTGTGAACCATCTCTTCAATAACAAGGTTATCAGTACTACCACCATCCACAATCACCTTGCAAATTTTACCACCAGACTTACAACAAGTCCTGAACAAACTAGTCCTCTGATAAGAATCCAATGCCCTCTCACCAACCAGTACTCACCGAGCCAACAAAATTTCTCCTTGCTTAGGTTGATTGTCTTGGACTTCAACCTCATTCACAATAGCAGTTGTCCTACTGATTGAACATTCAAAAGATCTATGCTCTTCTTGACCACACTTGAAACAATTACCTCTAAACCTACCTCCACCTGTCCTTTTCTATTTAATAGGTTTTGGTTCACCTTCTACTTTTGGTTTAGCTTGTGCTAAACTATCCTACTTCTCCTTCCCTCGGGAACTACCTGGATTCTTCCTCTTTAGCTTCTCCTCTACTCTCAAAGCATACTAATAAGCATCCTCAACTGATGAAATATTGAACATACCAAACTCATCCTAAATATTGAATCTCAAACCATTAATGTACCACATACCTTCTCCTTTGACAATTCTCTATGCCCAAACCGAATAGTCAACTTGTAGAACTTCTCGATATAATCCTTCACAGTCATATCTTTCTATTTCAGATTCTGTAACTTCTTAAACAACTCAAGTTCATAATCAATAGGAATGAACTTAGCTTTCAACTTAGTCACCATTAATCTCCACTTAGTGATCTTCATTTCACCTTCCCCCTCTCTATCTCTTTAGAGCAACATGTCCTTTTAGCTTAGTTTGTGCCAACCTTACTTTGAGTGGATCTTCAATATCTTCAAGCTTAAAGTAGTCTTCCAACTCACCAATCTAATCAATCAGGTCTTCAGGATTCAAAGTACCTAAAAAATTAGAAACATCCATCTTATGCTTCAGCTTCAACTGAGATCCAGCTTGAGCAAACTGACCAGCCCTAATTCCAATAGGCCTCTCCACACGATCAATTATGTCCTCACTACTCGATCTAGCAACTTCAAAGTATTTGACAACTTGTTTATAACTACCTTTAGTACCCACATACCTAGGTACACGACCTAAAGCACTTACAATTTCAGCAGTCATGTCACTCTTGTTCAATGCTATCTAAGATTTGAAATTGGCTTTAACCTCCTCCATCTTAGATCTAAAATCTGCTTTAACCTTCTATGAGATATGTTCTTCTACAACATCACTAAGATCATCAATTGCCCTAGGGTCTAATATTCTTGGAGGCATCTTCCAAAATTTTAGCAAATCCTAAGCGAAAAATCCACCAATCCAAAAGATCAATCAACTACAAGATCAACCTTCTTTGCAAATCATGGTGTAAACTGCCTCAGCTTTGGTGATCTGTCAACACACACAAGAACAACCTTCGCTCTGATACCATCTGACGCAATACAGGGAGCGAGTATCCCCAAAGGAGATGTTTTAGCCCCTAGCTATATAACCACACAATAGAAACACAACAACAAGAAGTGACAATGCAAGATCTGATACCAAATTACAACAATTTGTTCATAAAATTATAACTAATTACATGCAATATGTCCGGTTGTAAGGCCTTCCAGGTTACGGCCAAATACATACAACAATTACAAAATTAGTTCTGCAAGATCCAACAAGATCCAACTTATAAAACCAATCTCAACTAGTCTTGACACACAATTGGATAAGAACACTAAGAAGAATCCACACTTGTACCCTCAGGTCCACCAAGAGATCCTCTAGTTACTAAGCCGCAGCTTTAGCTCTTTAAATTCGCATCTATCCTTCCTTCTATCCCCAAATAAATGACTAAAAGATTCCACAAGACTCCTAATTATACCAATCTAAGCCACAAGTTAGCCTCGAACACAAATTAAATACCCATACATAAATTAAATGCCACAAGTTGGCCTGCAACAATAATTAAATATCCAAAAATCGATATCCGAGAAAAATTGTGATATCTCCTAGCTTTGATTGAATTAGAACTCGTTCTTTGAACCATAGGTAGTACTTTAGGTCCTCTACAACCCCTTAAATGAAAAAAAATTGATTCCCAAGGAAAAGTGTGCATCCATCCTGAAAGTCACGTACAGAAACCTGTCGCGTAGTCTGTTAAAAATTGATACTCTAGGAGAATTGCCATATCTCCCAACTTATAAGAAATTAGGACTTGCGCCTTGGACACAAGGAAGTACTCTAGGTCCTCTTCAATCCTTGAAGTGAGCATCCTCTAAATCATTATGAAAAATTAGTTACATGGCTTGCAACAGCCACCCAGAAACCAAAAAAACACAGTTCTAGTAGTAAGGTAAAAACAACTCAATCCATCCAATCTCTATGCAATCATGAGGAAAGGTTCCCCAATGTATCTCCAAAACATCCCTAACCATGAAATCATAAATCCACCAAAATCCAAGCTCGGTGCTCCTCAACACTTAACCAAAATCCCTCTAAACATGTAGGATTGCAAGCAAGCCTAGGATGCTCCTACAACATGTCCCCTCTTATTGTGTTTTGTGTGGTAATGAGGAGGAGTATGTCTCCCATCTGTTCTTCCCTTTCTCCTTTTCTACTCAGCTATGACACCTTTGGTTGAGTGCTTAGGGTTTCTCTTGTAGGCATGCTTCCTCTTTGCCTGAGTTCTGTGTCCACTTGAGCAGTGCTCCCTCTAAGTCTTCTCCTCTTCATGCTACTTGGATTACTGGCCCATCATTCATTCTCTAGCATATCTGGCTGGAGAGGAATTGTGAAATCTTCCAAGATGTTCAGCTTGGTGTTATGCATCTTTGGTGGAAGATCTCACATTCTCTTCAGGAAACTATTCAAGTGAAGTGTGCACTTGATGGGGGTATGGGTATGGCTGATCTTGCTATATGCAATCCCATCAATTTTCATCTTCAGGATGGGGTAGCAACTCAAAGGTATCAAAGGGTGACTAGGCAACCTCAACATCAAAGGAAAGGTTGGGTGAATCAGGATGGGCATTAGAGTCCTCCTCCCAATGGAGCTCTGAAAATTAACACTGATGGTTCTTCCTGGGGGAATCCAGGCCCTGTTGGTATTGAGGGAGTGGCTTGTTGCAGTTCTAGTGACATTAAATTCTTTTTCTCAATGCACAAGAGTGATTACACTAACAATCTTATGGAGGTTTAGGCCATTTTATATGTTGTGGAATAGTGTTGTCTGCAAGGATGGTGAAAGATTATCTATGAGTCTCACTCCCAAATGGTGGTGAACTTGCTTTCTTCACAGGAGCTTGAGGATCTTAGTTGGCAGCTGGTCACTATTATTAATCAGATTCCTCTTTTGTACCTCTCTTGAGTTCATTAGGTTTACTACATTCCTCGTGAATGGAACAAAGTTGTTGGTTGTTTAGCTAAATGGGCTTTTGGTCATGCTCCAGGTTAGAATATTATGGACAGGGGGCAACTTTCCTTTGAGATGGTGCAAGAATTTGATGATCATGTTGCTTAGGATAGAGCTCCTTGTTGAGATCTCCTTGTTGTATTCCTTTCTGTCTTAATAATTTTTTATCCCTCTTTTTCCAAAAAAAGTAAATTAGTTTTTATAAATATAATTATATAAATAAATTAAATTTTAATAGCTAAAATTTGGGTGTCAAATATTTCAACATTGTGCTTAAATTGTTAGGACAATTTGAATAAAGTGCCTATTATGTTCAAAGATGGCTCTCCACTTTACTTACATGTTAAATCATTACTGAGAACAAATCACAAACAATAGAAGAATGAGAAATCATCTTAAAAAAACCATACGATGAAATTTTTTATGATGTGTACATTACTAACTAGTATAGATATATTTAAAAAAATTATCTAAAGAAATGTCATAGATATCTATAATAAAATGAATAAACATTTAGTATATTTCAATGTATTTCTATTTATTTATTTTGCACTTACTTAGTTTTTAAAAAATTTTAATCTTTACAAAATGGTATTTATATCTCCAATGTCTATAATTTTAGCAAATATATTATGTAATTTTTAATAAATAGTTTTAAAAATATACTTTATTTATAATAAATATTAAGATTTTGACATGTAAATGGTTGTTAAAATTAATCTAAAAAGAAAAATGTTAACATTAACACACACACCATCTTATTTCACTCATTTTGCCATTGTAGAATGCCTATTGACATTAATTATAATAGATTGGCCAACATGCACTAGTTTGTAATAATTGACAATAAATCAGACTCAATATACAAATACAAATATAGGTGGTAAGAAATAATACATGCAACAAATTTTTACAATCATATCAAATTAAATTCAAAGCATCCCAGTAAAATCTTAGTTGTATTAATCTTTTCGACCAAAATCCAATTTGTATCTTCAGATGGCTTATTTTCTAGAAACACTAGGAAAATAAGAAACTTAAAAAGAAAAAAGAAAATTTGGAAACATTGTAATTTTTTTTTTTTAATGTTGAAAAAAGAAAGTTAAAAACTTTTTACTGATTTTTTTAGATTATGAAAAAAGAAAGTTGAATTTAATTAATTGCTTTTTGTACATCTAAAAAAGGAAAAAGGAAAGTTAAATTTGAAGAATTCATCATTAGAAAATTATGAAACTAATAAGGTCTTACAACTTTTCTGTCAAAATGTTAAACTATGCGAGCAAAGCTCCACAATAAGCATATCAGCTTAATAAATTCATTTGAAAAACATTTCTTTCTACAAAGATTTATGTGCAATTTGAGCTAACTTACACTTGTCTGTTAATGTATGTACATAATTCTTCTTTAAATATTATTCAATAATTTTTTAAAATCCAATTTGAATATCATTATTACACCTTGCATTTGAGATAAGTTAATGCATGTCATTTACATCAAATTAAATTAAAGAGTAATATGAATCATGTAACGCCCCGCTCGGGAACCCAAGAGAATTAAACCTAACATGTTACAATGTTTACTGAACTTTTTTTTTTTTTGAAGTTTAAAAAACATCAAGATAACATTAATGCGGAAGCAATAAGAACATACATATCAAATACACATTTGCAATTACAGATACAGTTTCAATTCCTCAAGGATTCCTTTACGTTGAGTCACATTTAATAATTTTAAATTAATTAGTTTAAGTTCCAAGTACAATGTCTCATGATCATAAAGAAATAACAGATACATAATCGCATAAGCAAATGCATAAGTATATCTAACACAATGAAAGTACATCCAATAAATAACATCCACTGCACATGTCGCAGGGTATGTGAAAATAGATACAATAAATCAGAATACATGATAACATATATACATCATCTGAAAAGAAGTCTCTGAAATATGAAATAAGAATGATAAAAGTACATCTTCTGCAATGAACATCCAACAGCTGGTAATGTGAGGGGAACCCAAATGGTAAGAAGGCACTACCTCCCGACTGCGTGGTTACCTAGTTAGGCTTCCACTCCCACCGTGCAGGGAAGATAATGAACGATCCACAAACGACTATCAAACATAAAACATTTCTAGGCAAGGTACCCCTAATAGCCAAAACTACCTCAAAGGTAACACATGCTACTCAAGAAGATAAAATAATCCAGAAAGAAAGAACACTCAATCCAATACTGACACCACATAACCAAACATCATACACGAACCAAGTATAAACCAAATACCAAAATCATAAGATAAAGTCAATGAAAGATAATCACCTCAAGTCAAAAGCCACATGTCAAAAGTACAACATCCATGAATCACCAATCATCATCAATGAAAGTAAATAACCATAATAAACACATCCGGCAATAGATACACCACCAACAATAAGTACACCACCAGAGATGCACAAAATCCACAAAGATCTACAGAGGAGACTCAGGCTACATACTAGGGAGTGTCATCACATGGCTGCTTGAGTTACCCTGGACTGATCTCCTAATAGACCTCGGACCCTCAAGTGTTGAGTTACCCTGGACTGGTTACTCTGAACCCCGGACCCTCAACATCACACATATGGAAAACTAGAAAGCCCTCTCAAGAAGACGAGGCACTCATCTCATTCCCATCCTTAGTCTATACAAGCACTCAAGGCATAGGTAGATCAAAAATCTCTAACTTATCTTTTTAGTGTGTTTTCCCCCCAAAAGTTTTAATTACTAGATTATCACTTATTACATAACTTGCATTAGGTTACCTTGGTACTGACCACTTTGGGTCCCAGACCCCTATACAAACCACTCCCAAGTCACGTACCTAGACAACCTCTCCTATGCACATAAAAACACAGTTGTGTCCCATACCACAACATTCATAAAGATCAAACTCGGTTCCTTAACAGGCAACCTAATAATAAGATGACTCTCCCATTCAAGTACACATAAATGCTCCACAAGATAAACCTCATAAATATAATCTCCAATATGAATCACAAAACACATCACAACATCTAGTCCCATAAATAGTATACAAGAAATCTCACAAAACCTCTGGTGTACATCCTAGACTGGTCAACACCTAATCAACTCCAAAATCCAAAGGCATAAATAGTACAAGCAACAACACAGTTTCATAGTTTGGTTTGATTTGATAATACACAACAAAGTCAAAAGTAAAGTTTCAGTTTTGTGTTCAATGTACGTTTCAAGTGTAGGAGATTCTCGATTTATTCCACCCTATAACTCATTCATTTATCCGACTTAAATATGTAAAATTACCATCATAATAAAAGTCATTTCCTAGTAGAATAATCTAGAAATAATCATTTTATTCCATTTAGGTTATCAAAAGAAAATAACAGTTCATTGATTTTAAATAAAATAACCATAATTTTAATAAAATCAATATTATTAAATATGATAAATTAATAACTTCATTAATTAATTCTTATCGTTAATAGATCCTAATTAAATCAAATTTAATTAGATTAATGAATAATTAATAAAGTTATTTAAATTTATTTAATTATAAAACATTTATAAAAATTAAAAGTAAAATTATTAATAAATAATTATAAAATTGAATAACACAAAATGTTATTAATTTATAATATAATTTATTACCATTTAAATTAAATAAATTTTAAAATGTATTAAAATTTATAAAAAACGAAAAATACAAATCAAATGACGTGTTTAAAGGCCCGTCGGCCTGGTACCTGCAACAGCAGGGTACCCTACTGTGTGTAGCAGCAGTACAACTGCTGCCTGCGGCAGCAGCGGTACCGGCTGCCGCGGTCGTTAATGCCGGCAGCAGGTACGGGGGGTAGGGGTGGGTAAAATCCGCCCCCCCCCGCGTATTTAATAATAAATTTGTTTATTGTTATTTTATTATTATTTTTTAAATGTAATTTTATTTAAAAATTAATATGAATTATGTATTATTATATGTGAAATTTAATAATTCTTTTATAAATTTATAATTTTTATTTTATTTACAATTTATGAAATACATTCCAATAATTCTATAATTATATATATAATATTTACATTATTACCCCGACAAGAAAACTAAGTCTGACCTATCAAATTTCAAATATCTAATTTTAAATCTTTCTTTTCCTTTAAACCCTACGTGATTTAATTAATTTCCTCTATGATTCTTCTGTATAAACAATGAGAAACTAATTTTAACCAATCAGATCTTGAAACAATCGAGATGATAAACATAATTTCAATCACCCAACAATCGTGAAGCAAACAGATATTTCCAATTAAAATTGCATTCACGGGATTTCAAAACCTTACCTCGTACTGATGCTAAATTTTGACAATAAGATGAAAATTCCTACACAAAATCCTTCAAGCCACGAGAAATTCCTTTCTTTCGCAAACCCTCTGAGTTGCTCTCCAAAATCCTGTGTGTGCAATAATGACCCAAAACCCTCTAATATAGAATCTAATTACCTTTTAGGGTTTCTATCACCACCAGTCTAACATTATAATTATTTTATTTAATTAATTCGTTCATGCACAATTAATTTTCTTTTTAATTAAGATATTCTTTTATTATTCCTTCATGCACTTAAGTGACTCATTAAATTACTTTATTTAACTTTCCACTTTACTTTTCTTTAAATTAATTTTTTAACTTTAATCTCATGCGCACATTATTAAAATATCTTTATTCAAGTTCACATGTTTTTTTTTAATCTTTTAATTTATTCTCTTTTATTTTCAACTCATTCATAATTCATGCGAACTATAATCTTTATGATAATTAAATATCTTTTCACTTTTAATTTCATTTTTAGAAATTTAATTGATAAAATATTTAATAACTTAAATAACAATAATATTTAGCATTTATTTAAAAATGAACTCTAAATATATTATTATTAAATTAAATAAATATTATCATGTTCTAAATTTATTCTTAAAACTTTTATCTTCGAATTCCATTCTTTTTATTTAATTAATTTCTCAATTAATTAAATATAATTAAATATTAAAATGTTATAATAATTCTCCATTAAATTAAATCATTAATTTAATCTTTAAATTAGACTTAATTAATAGAAAATTCATCAAAGACTCACAAAATAGCATACACACAAAATACTCACGGGTTTAAAAAGGGTAGACAGTCTGTTACGAGTCCTCCTTGCAGGACAAGTATTATAGGCTTATGGCTAGGATTGGACCTAATCATTATCTTTCCATTCTCACCATTTGAGTATTTGTAATAGGGCACGCTCATCCTGGCAATTCAGGGAAGTCGATGCCCGGTACCTGCATCCTGCATAAAAGACGAGCATGTACATGTATATAATATATCTAAACTAAACAGACAATGGCAGGGAGTGGTTCATCGTGTAGATCCTGACTAGCAGGTGACTACGACTCCCTCCCCTAACCACATCAAACACGTCAGATAGAAAGATAAAATAAACACGCACACCATACACATGCAAGTATGGGGTAAGTATAAAAATCACAAATCTAAGATCAAATGTGTACATATAATAATGCATCTCTATCAATACAACATAATCATCATTAAAGACATCATGTTAACATTTTTATGAAAGAAACCACATTTACTAACTAGGAATCATTAAAATATCATTAACAACACATGAATGAAATCAACTAAGCAACAATAACTGATACATTTGTGATCAAAGTCATGAAATAATATCATAATATTACAAATCTAGTATCTCTAAAACTAATCAATGCATAAAATCAACCTAAGGAATTTGACAATGATAACAGAAATGCGAACTAGGGGCAGGCACTACAAATCATTTGTATGTATGAGAAATTAAAATCATAATTTTGTTATTTCATATAGTAAAATAATTAAATGTCTGTCATTTATAGCAATTTAGTGAAATGTTCATATTTAGAAAAGGAACAAAATTATAATGTAAGAATTAAAAAAACCTAAAATATAACTACCATTAATTTTTAAGTATTTACAATAGTTTATATTAGTCGCAACAATCTTTACAACTTTATTCTTTAATTTCCCTTTTCTCCTTGTAAAAATAAAAAAATGTGTTGAACAATCCACAGAGACCTTTATTGTTGGAAAAATCTTCTATCGTGAAATCTTTAAGAAGTATACAAAATTGAAACAAACCAAAAATAATAAAGATAATTAAAATTTGATAAAACAAACAATTTTTTTATAAATTTATTATGAACAATGAAAAATATTAACTAACAAAATTGGAATAAATACATTAAAAATAATTTGAGATTGCTATGAAAAATCTATGTTAGGGGAAACAAGAATGGAAAGATTAACTTTGTAAAAGTGAGGAAGAAGTTTGTCATTTTTCCAATTGATACCATAAAATATGTCCTATTGCAAAATACAAATACATGCATTTTCTCTTGCTTCTATCCATTTGTCATCAAACAAGTAGTTTTGATTGAACCATTTTGTAAGGAAGACAATCTAAATGTAAGAGAAATGAATATTTGAGAAGCTCAATGCAAAAATAAATGAAAATGTGTGAATTTCATTGGATTGTATTGAGTTTATATAAATTTTCTCATTTAATTAATTTAGAATAAAAACTAATTCAATCTCCTCAACTTTGGGATTTGGATTTGGATAGATATCAATCATGTCACTTTTTTGCAAGATTTACTCTAATTTTAGAATTGATGAAAACATGGCATAATTACCAATTATTATAGAAATGATGACCACTTGCTATGTTATAAAATCATTGGAAAAAGATAATTTTCGGGAAGATTCTTACAACTTTTCCAACAATAAATGTCATTTGTGGGAGCAAAGCTTCCACACATAAAGCCTATCGGCTTAACTAATAGTTGCATGCTTTTGTGCATTCAACGATGAGCTGATATAGATGATATAATCTATCCTCTATAAATAAAATGATCACTAAAAAATCTACGTAATTCCTATATACTATAGGAGAAAAATCTATAAAGAAAAAGAAATCAAACACTATACAAAAATCATTTGAGGCAATCTCAATTCACATTTCATTCAAAGTTAATTTTTCAATTTACTCAAATTTCATAAATATTTTTAATTATAAATATTTTTATTAAATTTATATTATTTATTAATTAATTATTTAATTTTTTAAATAAGCTTTTTTTTTATATCTCACTTTTAATTAATTTTTAATAAATCTATTAATAAATCATGGAATAATTTTATTATTATAAATCTTGATATAAAATCCTTTTTTTTTCATTATTATAGTTTGATTATTTGTTTATATAATATTAAATTTGAGTTCTTTGTATTTAATTATTGGCCTTGTTCAAATATTTTAGTTTTAAGTAATTGCTAAAAATTGCAATTTTTTTTAATTGTGAAAAAAATTCAATTTCAAAACTTAAAAAAAAAAACACTTAATAGTTTTTTATATAATAGAAAAAATACTATTTATTTCTCAATATTTATGTGTTACTAAAGAAATAAAATGAGAATTACAACATGTTAATTTGGGAAATTATTGATTAGAAGGTGAAAAAATCACTCCTACTCATACTGTTTTCATTGCAATTATAAAAAATCTAAAAAATCTAATTGCACACATTTCAACCATGAATAAACAAGTGTCACGTAGTGGCTAGTACTTGTCATTGTAAATTATACTGATGGTTCAAGGAGAGCTTTAATCTGTAATTATTACATGAGAGCTTTAATACTATAGTTGTCTTAGTCTAAAATTAACAATATTATAGTTAATTTACAAAAATGATAACAATTTCTGTAATAAAAAATATAATTATAATTATATTTATCATATTAATTATAATCTTAAAAGTAAAATATTATTATATATGTTGTAAATAAGTATACTTTATTAAAAATTATAATTATATATTCTATTTTTATGGTTGTAGGAATGAATTGATAATAAATAAATGATAATTCTATTTCTATTATTGAACTTAGTTAGACATGATTTATCTTATCATACATTCATAATTGATTTTGTTGATAAAAGTTTTTTTTTTTAATAGTAGGATGCAATGTGTTACTTATGTTTCAAAATTAAGTATGATAAAATATGTGCAATATTCTAATTAATGTTATTGTTAGATTGTTGATTTTATTTTTAAAAAATTAATCAATAAATATTTTATTAATGTACTCAATCTTTAATCAAAATAATCTAAGTATATTTCAATTTTTATTTTTTTAATTTAATAATTACCAACACTCATTTCCTTTTGTGCATCCAACAAGGTTTGTTTTTCTAAAATGTAAAATGGTTTGCATAAAAGTTAATGTGAAATTTGAAAGATTATTCAAAAAATTTAAACTATTAAATTCCGTATCGATACAAATTCTTCCAAATCTGCCACTTGTCAATACAATTGCATTAAAAATCTACTTTAAATCAATAAATTTAAATATAGAAAGAATCAACAAAAAAACATACAGTAAAAGTTTGTAGCCTAAATTTTGAATAAGTAAACAAAAAATGTTCATTAAATTATTTATTGATTTATTTAATTTGTTTGAATATTTTATTTTTCTAAATTAGTTTCTCTTACATATTTTCTACTTCTCAGTTTTTTTTTCTATTATTATCATTATTATCAAAATAAAAATTTATCTTTAAAATGAAAATATTGCTTCTTGATTGTTACACAAGATTTTCAAGGTAAACATTAGTTTAGGTTCTAAATAAAGGAGGGGTGAAAATTTATTCAAGCTGAAAGAGAAACAAATACAAATAGAGAAAGGGCATCAAACAACCCTGTCAAGATCAATCAAGTGATCAAGGTGATGGGACAAGCCCATCGGAAGTTGAGTCTTATCAACAATGTTCCAATTACACATTTGATCAGAAGCCCACTTCGCCAAACAATCAGCAACACTATTCCATTCCCTACGAATATGAGTGAAAGTAACAAACTCTAAAGAAGTAGACAAATTATGAATCTGGTCTGCAATCAAAGCTAACTTACAACTAATAACTTCAGAATGTTGCTGATTCAATAGACGTATCACCACTTTTGAATCAGATTCATAGATAAGCCTTCTCCAACCAAGGTCACAAGCATTCTTCACAACATACAAAATAGCTATGGCCTCCATGAGGTTGTTAGTCTGAAGATCTTTATATATAGAAAACACAAACTAGATATCCCCCTTACTATCTCTACCAACACCACCAATGCCAGCAGGGCCTAGATTTCCCTTGGAAAACCCATCCGTGTTGATTTTAAGAATACCCTACGAGGGGCACTCCACTTCCCCACCTAATTTATCTTTCGCGAGGGATGTCTACACATCTTTCTTAGCAAATTTCCATGTGAGGGGGGTATGTTCAGATCAGTTTTGAAAATATTCTCCCCTAGTCCATGGCCTCAAAAGTGTCACATTTTCCAGAAATAGTTTCCCTACAAAGAATGGAGAATATTCCACCATAAGTGAAAAACCTCTAAAAACTCATCCTTAAAGATACGATGGTTCCTTTCCAACCAGATATGCCAAATAATAAAGGAGGGTCCAAGAGTCCAGGTGACTTGAAGAAAGGAAGTCTTGACAGGAGCCTTACCCCAGCAAGCGAAGAATTCTACCAGTGAGGAAACATGCCAACAAGATTGGTTCCACACATTCCACCAAGAGTGCCAAATATGTCTACTGAAAGGGCAGTGGAAAAAGAGACGAGAGATATTTTCTTCGCTATTCCAACATAGAACACACAAGGAGGGTCCTTGCAAGCCACACTTTCATAAATTATCCCATGTAAGACATTAGCTATGGACCACCAACCACATAAAAAAATTACATTTGGGCCAAGAAAACTTGTATCAGACTTGCTTCCACCAAGACATCTAAATGTCCCCCAATGTCTACCGAAGAAGCTCAACATATCTTGCAAACACTAAAAATTTTCCAGACAAATCTTTGCTATCCCTAGCAAGAACATCATTACCAACCAAAGTAGTATGCTCACGAGACTGCAAAATTTGAAACAACTCATTCCTATCCTCCTCAGATCCTCTTGGAGGCCATTCAAAAGGGTGTTTCCAATGAAAGGAAGGAGCTAAACCTCTAACATGCCCTATCTTATAAAAATTAACTGTGTCCCAACCAAAAACACTAAAATTTTGATAAAGGGCATGTAGTTGAGGATGAGTGGTTAGAATAGGAGGGTGCCCATCCCAAGAGTCAAGCCAAAATAAAGCTTGGGATCCAGAATGACAAATCCAAAAGAGACCATCCTTAAACAACTGATCTCCAAACTTTAGCATAGTCCAAATCATGGATCCTCTCCCTTCCAAAGGAAAGTGGTGAACTTCAACCACATCAATATCTAGAAAATACTTATGGGTGAGAATATGAGCCCTAAGTTGATGTTGGTTAGTACACCAATGCCAATAAAGTTTTGTAGCGAGAACTTGTCCATTTAAAATAGTTGATCGTAAGCCAAGACCACCCTCCTTTTGAGGTCTACACACTATTTCCCATTTAACCAGACTCCATTTTCAAGTTGAAAGGTTCCCACTCCAAATGAATTGATAGGACAGAGCATCAAATTCTTGAAGAAAATATAGTGGAGTAGCCTGAACAAAACACCTATAAATAGGAGGGGCTTGAATAACCAATTTTAATAGAGTCAGGCAAGCAGCAGTTGATAGCCATCAATGAGTCCAATGATTAACCTTTTGCCACAGTTTATCAAACAAAACTTGCCAAGAAGGTCTAGGATGTTTACCAACAGTAAGAGGAAGATACCCAATTTGAAACCTCAGAATAGCAACAATACGCCTCTGAATAGCCTGGGGAGTATTGAAGAAAAAATGGAGGATTTGTTCTCATTAAATTTCTATCTTGAAGTTGCAAGATACACATCCAAATCATACCTAAAAGAAGTAGCTTCTTGAAGACGAGCTCGTCCCATAAATGAAGTATCATCCACAAACTGAAGATGTGAAATAGGAGGCAAGCCAGCACTCGATTTCTACCCATGAATCAAACCTTGGTGAACATGAAGCTTAAGAAAGTAGCCCAAACCCTCAGCTAGAATGATAAAGAGATAAGGTGAAATGGGATCCCCTTGACAAAGTCCTCTAGAGGTAGCAAAGGGCTCTGAAGGAACACCATTCACTAGAACAAAAAAAGAAGCTAAAGTAACACAACTCATAATCCAATTCACCCACTGTTGGCAGAAGCCAAAGGCCAAGAGGATCTTTTGGAGAAAAATCCATTTGACTCTATCATAAGCCTTAGCCATATCCAACTTAATGAACATAGTTCACTTTTTTGATATATGCATAGAGTTAATAACTTTAGAAGCAATAACAATTCCATCAAGACTTTGCTTACCAACCCCAAAACCACCTTGTTCCTCTGAAATCACAACTAGATGACATATCTTGAGTCTATCAACAATCAATTTGGTGATAATTTTGTACACAACATTACAAAGAGCAATGGGATGAAAGGAGTCAAGATTGTCAGCACCTTCTTTCTTAGGGATAAGAGTCAATAAAGTATAGTTCAATGCATGAAGCAATTGCTTACTCTAAAGGGATTCCTTAACCAGTTCCAAAAGATCCATCTAATAACTTCCCAAAATTCCTGAAAGAATTCCATAGGGAAGCCATATGGGCTTGGAGCTTTACCTTTATTCATCCCAAACACAACCTCTTCAAGTTTAGATATAAAAGCTAGACAAAGAAGAGAATCATTTATAGCATTGGTGATAAGAGAAGGAATGCATGAAAGAATTAAGTTCTCCTCCTCAACTGCAGGTTGAGAATCCTTAGTAAAAAAGTTAGAATAAAAGCGAAGGGCTTCATTGGTCATAGTAGATTGAGAAGAAATCTTAAGCCCTTCAGTAGTAATAAGAGAAGAAATATACCCTTTATTATGACGAGCCTGAACATAATGATGAAAGAAAGCAGTATTTCTATCATCTTCCTGCAGCCAATCAATGCGAGCATTTTGCTTCTAGTAAATCTCTTCTCGAAGTTCCCATTCTTCTACATCCCACAAAGCCTCATATTCTGCCCTACCAAGAGCCTCTATAAGCCCTAAATCCCTGATTTGGTGAGTAATCACTGCAAGATGATCTAGAGCATTCGTCATTCTAGCTTGAAGGTTTCCAAAGCAAGAAGTATTCCATCTCTTAAGATGATATTTGATATATTTAAGTTTCGTCTCAAAGACAAACATAGCTATGCCATAAGCTGGGCCACCCTCTCTCCACCACTTAGCCACTAGATCATAAAGGGATGAGTCTCAGAGCCACATAAGCTGGAATCTAAAAGAAGGGTTCTTAGGGAGTGCAATAGGAGAAGAAGAGAACTTAATCGGTCAATGATCAAAGCCTCTCCAATCAAGAATTTTAGAACTCATAATTAGGCCACTACTAACCCAATAACTAGAAACAAGAAACCTATCCAAACGTTTTGAAATAACTTCCTGACCACTCCCTCTATTATTCCAAGTGAAAACCCCATTTGAAGGATTAACATCAATAACAGAAAGAACGTCCACCTAGGCTTGAAAAAGACTAGAAGCAGGGTCAAGCCTAGCCCAACCTCCTCTTTTCTCCTCAAGACTTATAAATAGAATTAAAATTGCCTTCTAAAATCCAAGGAAAATAAGGAGCACAAGAGCACACATACCTAATGTGATCCAAGAGATGAATCTTCCCACAAATGTCAATAGGGGCATAAACATTTGTCACAAGAATAGTCTTACCAGAGTCCAAGGCAGTAGCCACCATAGAGATTGAGTAATGACTAGAAATCCACCAAAGAGGAGAAATCTGACGAGGGTCCTAGAACAAAGCCAAACCTCTAGAATTCCCTTGCAAACTAATACTTTGACAGTGAACAACATACCAAATGCATGGAGCAAGCTGATGCATAACCTCAATAGAAACCTTAGTCTCTTGAACACAAAAAACATCTAGAGAATGAATTGCAATCAAATCATGAATAGCTTTTTGACGACAGGTGCTATTCAAACCCCTCACATTCCAAGAGAGAATGATCATTGATGGGTTTGAGAAAAGTGGGCATCAATAGGTTTAACAAACCTAGACTCCACCAACAGATCTCCAGTTATTTTTTATTTTTTCAAGGTCTGTCTTTCGCCCTTTTGAGGAGCTATCAGTGAGACTTTTCTTAAGGGGTCATTGTTGCACTCCCAATCTATGAGATGAACCCTTATTATTTTGAGATGAAACTAAAACTTCTCTAGCTAAATCAGCTAATATAATGTCATCCTCTATGGAATTATTTAAAGTCGCCTGAGCCACTTGTTGTTCCTGAATAGCTTGAACTGGTTCTAGTTCAAGAGTTGGTAAAACCTCCATACTGTCCCCAACACAATTAGAAGTGACCACATGTGGGACCCCATCTTCCAAAGCTAAATTCTCTAGCACCTCAAACATGTTAAAGCTTCCATGTGTCTGTCTATCCTTGAATGGCCTCTTCTGACCGCGTCCTTTAGCCTTAGTTTTAATAGGTATAAATCCTTCCTTGTCCTTTCCCTGAGATTCAGCCATCATGGGAGCTTTCCCTTTCTCCTCTTTACCTAGAGGAGGAGGTGCCAAAGAAGGGGAATCAACATCCTTAAGAACTTTAATATTAATATTAATTTTATAAATATTAGTATGTAAAATTCACAAGATTAAAATTAATCTCTTACTATCTCTCAAATTCAACCAATGAAGCATTTTAAAGAATTTTTGTTAGAATTAAGTGACAACAACAAATGTATTATTAATAACCTTAATGGAGTTTCTTAAAGAAGATGTGGGTAGAAAAGTTGGAGACTATATTGATCAAGGGATGAAGTGGAAGAAACTTTGCAAGGAAACTTACTCCCAAGAGGATATTCAGCTTCTTAAGGAGCTAGAAGAGATAATAGGAGAACAGAGACCCCCAACTCTATTCTAGGAGGACATTACGGCTTGGGACTTAACTCCAAGTGGTAGCTTCACTGTAAAATCAGCTTATTTACATCTGTTCAACAAGGACCCTTGCCCGCCACTATGGAGTAATGTATGGATTAGTAACCTTATTCCTAAAATCAATTTCTTTTGGTGGACGGTTCAACATGGAAAAATCTTAACCTTAGACAACTTGAAAAGAAGGGGCTCTTATATAAAAAACGTTGTTATCTTTGCAAGGAAAAGGAGGAGAGTATTTCTCACCTATTCTTGGAATGCCAGTATGCTTTAGAAATATGGACACGGGTCTGGGAGAGATTTGGTTTGGATTGGGTTATGAAAGACAATCTGGGGTAATTTGTGGAAAACTGGAGTTATCCATTTTATCACCCTAGATTGATTTTTCTATGGAAAATTGTTCCACCATATGTTTGTTGGCATATATGGAAAGAAAGAAATAACAAAATATTTAGAGAGGAGAATAAACCAGCGGAGGTGGTTTTTGGAATAATGGAGAAATTATTGAAGAAAAATTTAAAGGTGGCTAAATGTAAAATGCCAAAGGAAGAACCAGGTAGACAAGAAGGAAGGATTGCTGAAAAGTGGGGTTGTCATGAGGACTTTTTCCTCTTTGATAACTCAAAAATCTTGAGGAGACAACAAACGAAATGGAAACCACCTACCCTTACACAATATAAATTGAATTTTGATGGTGCTACAAGAGGAGTTATATGAGTGGCATGAGGAGTATTGTGAGATAAGAATGGTGATGCACTGTTGGTTTATGATGGGAAGGTGGGAAATGAAAGCAATAATTTGGTTGAGGCAATGGCGTTGTTTTGGGGTCTTCAACTGATTAGTGAAATGCAAATTAGGGAAATAATGATTAAGGGAGACTCCAAATTAATCATTGAATTGGTTAAGGGAATGTCCCAACCAGGATGAAATATTCGAACTATCATTATGGATATTAGGCAAATTTTGGAAGGGATGGAAAGTGTCCACCTGCAGCGCATTTAGAGGGAAGGAAATCAGGTGGCTGACGCAGCGACTGCCATGGGGTTTAAATCAATAGCAATCACGTGCTGGAGAGATATGATAGATCTTAACGAAGACATTAAGTCATTGATAGCCAAAGAAAGAGACAGGAATATCATTGAATTATGACTATAAATTCTAAATTTGGGGCCAATTTTGGCAATTTTGTTTTAGTGTTTGCTAAATTTAACAAAGGCTTTTTGGAAATGATTACAAGACGTGGTCATACAAATGGAAAAATGAGTGAATGCAAATTAAGAAAGATGTCTTTTCACCATTATGGTTACCCATCGCAGAATTCAAATTACTTCCTAATTAAAAGTACAAATGATATCTTTTATCAAACTGTTAGAGATTTTCGGGGTGTGAAAATTATGAAACTATACAATCATGATTCCCATAATGAAATTGCATGGGATTTTGAAACTTATCAAGCACGAGACTATAAAACTATTTTACTTATTGTTATAGGTATCAGGGTGGAAAGTAGTTGCAGAGATCTCGTAGAGAAGAAAGTTTAGATGTGCACCATTGAAGAAGAGGAACAAGATATTTGCGGAATAGATATTGGGGGGGGGACTTAAACAGGTTGGAGCCCATGAAAATGGAGAACTTCAAGGATAGGATGGGCACCTGGTTTCTGTTGAAGGAAGGGGGTTTTCTGCCCTACATGCAGGCAATGGCGAGGTATGATGAAAATTGTGCCCTCTAGTTTGTTAACGAGTGGAATGACCGCAAGGTCACCATTAATGGAATAACCTTCCAAGTGAATGAGGAAGTGATTGCCATGGTGACTAACCTTTCAATGAAAGGGAAAAAATGGAGAAAGGTCACTAAGACTGTGGATGAGGCCAACATGAACAATTTCTTTGCGGAAGATGAGGAACTAGTTTGATATAGAGGAGGGTTTAAAAGGGATAAGCTGCCAGCCCCATGGGACAGTGTGTGCTCTCATGAGATATCTAATGCTGGAGGGCAGGTTTGATGTTTCCTACTACTACCATTTCCCTTCATTAAATCATTTTAGGAATAGGGATTTCATTTCTATCCCATTTTTCCTTCTACATTCTCTTGAGGATATGGTAGCTGATGTTAGAGAAAAGAGGAATAAAGGACATAACTTTACCATAATCCATCAAGGACTAATTTTCCGCCTCTACTAATTCCATCTTTCCCTATGCCCCCCTAGGGTGGTGTTGGTTGACAACCAACACCACTACTAGAATTCTCCCCTGAGCACCAGTACTGGCACTAAAATTTATACCCCCCATCCCTCCCCTAGTCAGGAAATCAAGAAAAAGAAAAAACCTGATATGACAACAAAGCAAAAGGGCAACAAAAAGATAAAAGTTGAAGAACCTGTTGAGGTGGAAGAGGAAGATTCAGAGGAGGAGGCCGGGGGCAAGACTAGGAGGAGATCTCGAAGACTTGCCCAATCCCAGGCAAGGTGCAAATAGAAATCCAACAGATTCAGAGTTGAGGAGGTTGAGGAGGAAAGCTCATAAAATAATAAAGAAGAAAGGGAGGAGGAAGATGACTCTAATTCTAAAAGAGAAGATGAAAAGGAGGAGGTGGAAAAAAGTGTTAACTCAGAGGACAATTCTATTGAAAATGCACAGACTTAGGTGTCAGCTGACAATACTGCTACCAGGAAGGTCACCCATGTTTTCACTAGCTTCACCCTCCAGCCCATAACCTTCTGTGAAGAGAGCAACAAAGTGGATACCTCCCCCATAACTATCTCATCCCCAGCTAAGGAAAAATCTAAGTTTTCTACTAACCCTGGTGTTTTGCAGGATGATATCTAGGTTCACAAAATAAAGGAAGAAGCAAAAAAGGTGGAAACAAATATCAAGGAAGAGACTGAGGAGTAGGTGAAGGTGTATGCCAAATTGGATAAGAGGGTTAAAACCTTAGAGGAAGGGTTCTTTACCTTCTCTAAATTTGCCATCAAAGTCACCCATGCTGTGGCCACCACCCTCCAGCTGTTGGCACAGGAAAAGGAAGATACTGGGATGGATATGGAGGACCATAAGCTCCTCTTCAAATTCCTTGCTGAAGACAGGTCCCGAATTTTGCTGGTTGCGAAGGACAAGGAGAAAAAAGAAAATCGAGTTTTTTAGTTTAATGGGATCCTCGGATCCAAGACTTCTATGTTTTTCTACTGTTTTTGGTTTTGTTGGTTTTCAACTGTAACTAAGACTTGGGTTGGCTTGTTATTCCAACAGTTATTTTGTTGAACTTTCGTAGTAGTTAGATCAGCTGGACTTTTATTTTAGTTTAGCTATTTTTAAGTTAGTTGTTCTATGGTTTTGTGAATTTTTAGTTACTTTTTTGCTGGTTGTTGGTAACTATTGGTAATGCGCTGGTTACTAGCTTTTGGTTTGTAAGGGCTGACCCCCTTATTTTTGGTCGCTTTTTATTTCAAAAACAAATGTATTATTATTAAGCTTTTATGGAGCTTAACATTTAAAAAATATATCAAATTCAAATCATGTCATAAAATGAATTTAGTAAACCTTCTTTTAATCAAAATTTTATCCATTTATCTTAGTAAAATATTTAGACTATTTTGTATCATAACTTTTACTAAGGCACTTACTTTTTATAATATATAATTTATTTAGAAATGTTCTTTTTTACTTGAACCAATATTTACTTAATCTATTAGAATTAATTTAGATTTTTTTTTCAAAATATTATAAAAGACATAATATTGAAACAAAAGACTAAATTTATTATTTAAATTCTAATAATATTAATTACTATAAAAACTATAACAAAAAATACACATGTGGCATTTGACATACATTCATATTTTTTTAATTTTGTTGATAAAAGTCATTTTTTTTAGTACGATGCAATGTGTTACCTATCTTTTAAAATTGAATATGGTAGAATATGTGTAATATTTTATTCTTCTTGTTAATTTTTTTTAAAAATTAATAAATAAATATTTCATTAATCTATTTAACCATTATTAAAAATAATCTTAAATGTATTCAAAAAACAATATTTTGATTTTTCTTTTTATGGGAATTGTTTATGAGTTATAAAATGGTATCTTGATTATAAGAAACTAAACTCATTATGAAGATAATTCATATTTATTTTTCAATTATTTTGGACATATTATTTCTTTTTTTTTTTTGATGTGTTTTTATTTTTTAGTGTGAAAATAATAAAGATTAAAAAATTATTCAAACTTTCTAGATGTGATATAGGTGTTGTTAAATCTGTGTAAAATAAAATTTCTATGTACAAAACTATTATTAAAGTAAACTTGAGAAAATAGGAAGTTTCTATTTAGACAAAAACCTTTCTTATTGAATGGTTCCTTAAAAAGCATCCCTATAAGAGATAATCATTTAAACCAATAATATCATAGATAAAAAAAAGAGAAAAATGGGAAAAGAAAAATTAACTTGCGTAAATAGATTGCTAGTTTTCATTGCCAGAAAAATTTATCAGCAAGGGGGCCTAACAATTTTCCAGTGAAAAATTATAAAATCTGGGAGCAAAGCTTCCACATATAAGCCTATCGACTTAATCAAGATGGTTGTAGTTTTAAATTCCATCAAATAAATTGAAATAATAAATTCAAATATAAAACAATGTGTCATATTTCAATTAATATTAAGCTACTTACTTGATTAAGTATGATTTTACTATGTCAAATACTTAGATAACTTTAATGAATATTTTAAAGTATATATAAAAATATTGTATCATATTTTAATTAAAAATGAACAAATTATTCACAATTAACTATGATTTATAATATTAAATACTTAGATAAAAAATTAATGAATATTTTAAGGTATAAATATGTTGGATTGGATTTAAGGTTATTTTCTTGAATTAGTTTTGAAATATTTTGAATTATTTAATTATTATTTTGATCGAACTGAATTATTTAATATTAATGTACTACTTTAATTTAATTATTTTTAAAATTTTATAAAACATATATATTTACCAATAAAGTTAAGTGGAAGGCATTTCAATAAATCTACCAATGACTTAACATAGTTTTTGTATAGGTGCATGCATTGGTCAACTCAACACCACATGGACAATCAACAATGTTACTACTCACACCTACAGGCGAAGGGGCATTCAATAGTCAAGCATCAACAATGCATTCTTCCCTTCAAATACCAATCAAAGAAATGACACCCCTGTAAGGACAAACACTTTCAACCTTCTAAGAGACCATGTATTTCATCACTATGTTCTATGAGTTTCATTGGATCAAAGTTACTAAAAAAAATTATATGAGGCTACGACAAATATTTCCAACTCAAAACCACATTCCTTTTATAGCATGCGTAATTGTTCTATTTACTAACTTGGGACAACTACCACCAATCAAATACATCCCAATATATGCTTATAGTTCCTATAGTGGTACACTATAGCATAGATTTACAACTATTATTTTGTTAGAAATACATTTTTGTCAAAGTGGACTCAATTTTGTTCAGATGTAATTTTGCGCACTCTTACCAAATTTACAAAATCGACACCAATAATTGCAAATACGAAGTTTCCAATATCACAATTAGGTTCCACAATAAGCTCAAAATAAAAAATTGCCTTTTCCTCATCTATACAACTTTTATCCACAAATAAAATGGTATTACTCCATAACAAATACATGTTACGATCTTTAGCAAATCTTGTTGAGCCTATACAATGTCGAAAAAACTTAACGATTTACCATGCTCAAATCCAAATGAAGAAAAACTTCAATCAAAGATCATGTTATGTATTGGCCAAAAGATCCTGCTCTATGCAAATTTATGGGTTGAAATATTGGGCACACTCACAAACTTCATATTCTTATATTTGGTTGCTATTCTATGGAGCATATGTCAAAAACTATAAAGGGAAAGATAGAAATAGTGAGAGGAATTCTTTTGAAAGATAGAGAAAAGGAGTCAAGAGAAATTGAAAGAGATTTTTGTGGAGAGAGAAATAGAAAGAAATAAATTTCAAAGCTTCTTTTCCAAATCAACAATCGAGAATTGAGAATGATGGGAAATGATAAAAATATCATTGTGACATGTATTTTAGTGTTTTAGGTGAGTTGTCACTTTAGTGACCTATCAAATATTGGAATGTGAAAAAGGAAAGAAGGGTTGAAAAGAGAAGATGACAGAGAGGAGGGGAGAAACAAAGAAAGAGAAATAAATAAAGAGATATAGAAACATACACATAGATTGAAAGATATTATATTATTATTATTTTATAAAACAAGTAGATTATTTAGGGGGTTATAATATGCTAGCATATAGATGGTTCATCAAAATGAAGGAGATGATTGGGGGTGTTACATGAATAAATGGAGAGGATTTAATGGGATCATTAACTAACCCCTTTTATCTACAAAACTAACACAATTCATTATTCTATTGCTACTAATAAGTTATGGGGTCCACCGTCAAATACCATTAAAAATGGTATGGGCCCTTACAACACACAAATCACAAGGGCTTACACATTAGAAGGCAATAATTGACATCAGGAATACTAACTGGCAATCGCTAGCATTCACAACAATATCAAGAGTTTGTGAACTTTCATGCCACCAAATTCCATCAATGTTCACATTAGAAAGATGTCCATGAATGCAAGAAGACCTATTTATTGTTCACCGAAAAGAAGAGGAGAGCTACATGCTAAGATTATCAAATATAGCTCCTCTGACAATATGAAATTAATGACAACCACTACATATTAGTTTCAAATAATTATTTGATTAATTATAATACAAAACAATAGTTACCAATTTAAAGTCGATGAAGACAAGAGATGCACTAATTAAAAAAATTAATTCTTCATAAGGTTCAAGGGATTGCATACCAAATAAAAAATTGGCTATTGAAATATGACTATTTATTACAAAGTATACTATACCAAAGAGGTAAAATAATGTCACAATTGTGCAAATTAATTTTTTATGGAGACACAATATGTATCACTTCAAAAGTTCCATCTGGTGCATTTTTTCTGAAAGTTGATTCCAATAATAGATGTAACACTGATACAATTCCATTCTATAAAATGATTATAAAATTGTGCTTGCAAATATGGAAGTATTTCTATATAAGAAAAAAATGAAATTGAAAACTATTCAAACAAACATGCTGAAAATTAGTAATAAGAAACCATTGGGAACAAGTCTCAAATTTGTAAAAGTAACAAAATACTTTAAAAAAATATTACATTGAATGTTGTATTAAAAAATTACTTAAATTAATGTATGAAAAATAATTACGACGTACCTATTGCACACCAAAGTGCAATTGCTAGTTATATTTTGTTTTGAAGTGTAAAATGAATTAGGTGAGTTTCCTCTCTTTTCTGTATAGATATAAATGTAATACTTCTTATTTTCAACTATCTATCAAAGGTGGAAGAAAGTCAAAGATGAAGCCCATCTATTGATTTTATTCTAGATATAATTTTAAACATTAAATCTTGTTTCTCACATACGTCAATATCCATTATTTCTTAGTGTAACATGGACTCATGGGATTTGTCTACAACCATCACTCATGAGATGATGATTGTAAGTTGTATCTCATTTAGAACAAATCAATGATAGTAATGGGATTTCTTTAAAATTAAAGAATCTAAATCCAATGCTATCAAATTGCTATGTGAGAACTATGTTAGATTACATGCTTTCAACACAAATGCTCAACATCTTATTGTAAAATTATTATTAAAGCTTTTAGTTTTAACAAGAGCTGAGATACAGCTGGAGTCCTACCTAATGCAAGAAGAGAAAAAGGAAAAAAAATAGTGGTATAATTTTGATAAAAATCCAAGTTTTTAAATTAATAATAAATAATTTTTCCAATTTTGTTAATGATAATTTAATAGGTATTCAATATTCATATAACTTGTTAATGTAAAAAAATTAAATATATAACATTTTTTATTATTATTCTTTCTTAGTTCTTTACTTTTGGCTTTAGATACAAATAGTGTGTTAGTGCTTCTAGGTTTATGGACTTATATTAATGTAAAAAAATACATAAGATTTTTTTAAAGAAATGTAGAAATATTTATTTGTGATTTTTTAAAAGAAATGTAGAAATATTTATTTGGGAATGTAAAAATAAAAATAAGATAACCGTGAAAAAAATTTCTCAAATGGAGGCAAATGAATAGTAGAAAATGAGTAGCATGAGAAATATTTTACATTTTTGAAAAGAAAAATTAGAAAACCACTAGCAAAAATAGGAGTAACCAATTAGAAAAAAGAAATAGTTAAAAAAAAAAATGAAAAAAAAAATGATAAATGTGAAATATTAGAAATGTAATTTAATAGTTCTATAATAGAGGCAAGCTGAGGCTAAAACATAAGTCTTCACCTATGGGGCACAATTAATTTGAAAGGTATTTAAATTTTTAGTGTCTACCTTGCAATGTCAATGTGGGCAATTTTAATTGATTTATCTCCAGTAAAAATTCATTTGGAAACGTGATACTAAAGCCCAAACAAAGACTTAACTATTGCAACGTACCTATGCTTTCACAAGAGACATAATGTAACGCCTTGCCAAGGGATCCAAATGAATTAACCTAAAGTTTCACTAAGTTTTCCAACCATTTTTTTTGAAAGAATAATATACACATCAAACATAATGTAGTGGAAGCAATAACATATAATATTACAAATGCAAACATAATAGATTACATTCCTTAAGGATCCCAAGATGTTGAATCACATTTGAATTTAATTAATACTGTCTAACAAATATTGCATCCACATAAAAAAAAAATTATAAGTCCAAGTCAATTTAAATAATATACATATGTTTTGAATGCCACTTGGCAATAAAATTTAGAATGCTCAATCATCCACTGTACATGTCACAGGGTAAGAAAGGCTAAAAGAATATACATTTATAAAAGTAGATTACATCATCCCTTTCGAATCCATGAAACAAAGTGCAATACAATAAGAGAAACTATCCATCATAAAGATATAACTATCCATCATAAAGATACAACCATCCATCATAATGCGCAAAGATAAAATGAAAGGAAATGTAGACAAGGAACTCCAACCACAACATCAACGGACATATCTCAATGGCAAGAGTAAAAAGCACTACCACCGGACCGTGCAGTAACCCAAAAAGGCTCACTCCCACCATGCTAAGGAGATAATCTCAAGTCCCAAATAGGATATGAATCCAAAAATCAAAAGTTATATCTATGTCAAGGAAACCCTAGAAGTAATCTAACTCATAGGTTCCAAGATAAATTGACATCTAGACCCAGAGGTACACAAAGGCACGTAGGGAATCTACTATGTAAATGGGCAAGTGTCATCGCACAAATCAATGCTACAGTTATCCTGGTAGTCTAACTTGACCTTGGCCCCTAGTGACTGTATGTGGCACTAGTATCCTTTCGTACTGACAAGGCATACTAACAATGCATGGTCATAACCAAGTGTTCTCTCTACTCCCATCCTAGTTTGTACTAGCTCTTGAGGCATGGGTGAGAACATACAAAGACTCTTATTAGATTAATTTTATTCTCATTTAGTGTAGTGTTTTCACTCATTAAACAACTTACAGTGGGTTACTGTGGCAGCCACTTAGGGCCCCCACCTCCATTACAAGCCACTTCTCAATATTACATATAGATAACCTACCCTAAGCTCACGAAATCACAAATCAAAGAATCATATAACATCACCTTAGTCCTATACAAGTGACTAGAAAGCCTCAAAAGGTAAATCACAATAACACATCAATTCTCTATTAGCAACTGGAAAGCATCCCCAAAAATACTAATCGAAGACTCAAAAATGTTAAGTCAAATATGTCATAACATTCACCTCAGCTTCACAAAAGAATACTGGAAAGCAATAATGAACAATTAATTCAAACTCATCATACAACATACCAAACACATTACCATGGTTGAGTTTAAAAAAGATCAAGATCAAAACATCATACAACCACAATCACATAACTCCTAAGCCTCTAGTAGACATCCTAAATTGGTCAATACTCTAGTCAACCCAAATCCCAAAACACATACAACATGCAGATAATAGTGTAGTTTCATAGTTTGGTTTGGATTTGAAGGCACATAGTTTTGAGTTAATAGTAAGGTAAATTTTTTATTTTAATGTATGTTTCAAGTAGATGAAATTCACAGTTTACCCTTACAATTTAACCCATTCTTGTATTTCGAATAAAATGCACAGTTACCTCTATTTGATTTTAAGTCCATTCTTCTAAAATAATCTAAGGTAATTATTTATTAAAATTATTAAAATAATACATATTGATTTTCAAATAAAATAATTCACAATTTTACTAAAAATAGTATTATTAATAATAATAATTAAATAAATTTAAAACTTCATTTATTAACCTCCATTCTTAATTAAACTTAACTAAATCAAATTTTAATTAAATTAATTAATAATTATATATATATATATATATATATATATATATATATATATATATATAAAATAATAATAATATCCTTTAATTACATATTAAATTAATAAACATTAATAAAAATTATTAATAACAATTAATAATAAATAATAATTAAAATTTGATACTTTAAAAAAACAACTTTTAAAAAAACTAATATTAAAATATTATGACTTAGTGTATCTTTTTAAAGCCTGCTGATTTTTTAAAGAAGTCGTGCAGTTGCCGTAGGCTTGGTTGCTGCTGTCAGTAGTAGTATTAACTGTTGCCGCATGCAACAACCAGTCTACACACACAAACTGCTACAGAAAGGTAAGGTAGGGGGGTGGGGTAAAAACCCACCTCCTCCAATATATAAATTTTTAATTTTTTATTATTATATAAAATTTGTTTTTAATAAATGAATGAAATGCCCTCCCCATTGAACTTTGTTTTATGTATTATATTTTTTTTTACACAATTCCTATCAGTACTCTGATAGAGAAATTACAATGAACCAATCAAGTTTTTACTTTAAAATTCTATTTCATTTTGAAGCCCTTCCCAGTTTAATTTACAATTTAAATCTACAGAATGAGGGTTTTTACAAATTCTTAATCCTCACATATACAAAATAAATGGGTATGAATACCAGTAATTTCAATGAAAGATTGAGAAGTTCATCACAATAATATTTGGAAAAATGATTCAACAATCATGAAGAAGACAGGATTCAACAATCACGAAGAAGATAGAAATAATAAATAACATAAATAACTGAGTGATCACAACACTAGGATCTACCTGGTTTTGATGCTAAATTCGCAACACCCAAAGATTGTGAGAGAATTTTTTTCTCTCAAAACCTTCTCTTTGAAAATTCCTTTTGCACAACTCCCCCAGTTCCTTCCCAAAACTTTGGTCCTTTGAAAATGAACCCTCAAATGCTGATAAGGAGTTCTCTCCTAAATTTGGGGCACTAATTGTGCGATCACCCGAGAGGACTCCTTGCTCACCACTTTTAACTCTTTATTAACTTTTCTTTTACATTTTCATGCAAGTTATTGCAATATAAACTATCTTTATTTAAAATGACTTGAATTCTCTTTTTAATTAATTTATTAAATTTTAATCTCATGCATACTTTATGCAATCTTAAAATGCTTTAATAAATTAATGTCTTTTCCATTCTTTAATTTATTTTGGAAGCATTAATTGATAAAATATTTATCAACTTAAGTAATAATAATATTTAGCATTTATTGAACAAATTATTATATTCGTGAAAGTTATTTTATTTTAAGAGCATAAAAATGGCGAATAGCAACGAAATTGCGAAAAATGCAGAGCATAATACTAATCATCAAAACAAGGATACAAACCCTTGGTCGATTATTGGCAAAAAATCCAAAAGAGCCTCAAAGAAGTAGTGTAGATCACCCTCGAAGAGTTATCAGAATGGATCCTAATCTAGCTTTGAGGTCAAAATTTCAAACAAATTCTCCATTTTGGAGAATCTGAAAGATAGAGATAGGCATAATTGACATTATCATCATAGAGCGAATCATCAGCAGAACGATCCAAACCATAGATCATGGTCTTCAAATATGGTGTAGAGAGATTCCTCACATTATGCATTAGATTTGATTAGCTACCATCACTCATTGCCATTCTTGACTATAGATAGTTTTGAGGAGCAATTTAGGGTTTTTAACCTAAAGAAATACGCCCACCCCAACTTTGGTAAGCTAATTATTCATCTTTCTGAGCCTGATAGTATGGAGATTTCATCATTTTTGACCCCCACTAGACTTGACACTGTATCCCCGCTGGCTCCAGACGTCCTTGTTCATATATTCCTCAGCACCATCACCCTGAGGTTTAAGCTTTGAGGGTTTCCACAAACCCCAAGGGCATTCTTAAATCTCAGGCTTCTCCTAAAGCTGTAGCTCATTCCATCTCCCTTCATGTTGAAGAAATCAAAGATGTTTGGAATGATTGCAAAAAATTTGGAATCTTCATGATTTGGTGTGGCTCTAAGAACTATGTGCTATTTCTCTCTAACTGGCTAGGAGAAAATTGCAGATCAGAGGTGAGTATTTCACTTTTTGAATACCATTCTTTATTTACAATGCAAAGATGAAGGTTTAAAAAAAGAATTTATTAATGTATTTGAATGTTTTTTTAATGGTGATACTGTTAAATTCATTGAATGACGTCCTAATTTAAATTTAGATAGTTTAGATTTCATGTGCCCTATTTGGGTCAATATTCAGTCTCTACCACTAGAGCTGAATCATATGGAGATTCTTAAATCACTAGGGTTTAGTTTGGGAGAGCTTTTAGGCATAGATTCATCTTTCTAGTATTATAATAATGTTAAATTGCTTATAAAAACAAAATATAATCATTCACTTCAAGGGCTAAGGAAAGTGGTCACAAAAAGAGCAACATATGTGTTGCTCTTTTTGTGATATAGAAGAATTTCTGATATCGAAGGGGAGATATCAAAAATCATAAGGATTGAGAAGGGTAAGGAAACAAATTTTGAAACTTTACCTCTTACATCAGACTTTCAGAAAATATTTCCAAAGATCAGAACTCAGAGAAAGAAGTTGAGGGTGCAATTTTGTACTCTGGAATCTTCTGATTTTAATTTTGAACAATGCAAGATTCAATTAGATCCTCGAAGTGGAAGTAAGTCTATCACTAGAGGTAACTCAAAGTCTAAGGGAAGACTTAAATTTGTTATTGTGGATGAACACAGTAAGAGGCCAGACTCCTTAACCGAAAGGATGTAGGAGTAAAAAGGAAAAAGAAAGATAAGCAAGAATCTTCCAAGAATATCTTAGAGCAGGGACCATTATTTGAAGATAACAAAGATATGGTAATAAATGGGAAGGCTCCTCATTAGGATCAAGAAAAATCAGGTAGGAATGCAAGGGATCCGAGATTACCAAACTCCAAATGAAGTAATTAGTAGGAATTGAATGATGTTCTTGACAAAGTCTCTAAAGATAAGCAAATTATTCCCACAGGTAAAAAAGATCCAGACAATTTGCTTCATCTTCCTCAGCAAAACAAGGATTCAAGGGGTTCTAAAGAAGACAATATAGAGGATGTAGAAAATTTCTTATTATTTGAAGTGAAATTAGATGTAAGTGAGTCCCTCAAATTTTCAAAGGAAACACCTAAAGTGAAACAATGTCTGAAACAAGACTCATCAGAGAGAACACCGAGCAAAGAAGGTTTCACCAAGTCTTCCAAGTTTTGGCAGACTCCATTAGTTACCAGAAGTTCCTCATTTACTCTAGCAGAGAACTCTAATAAAGTAGATTGTTATAGGGCAGAGAGCTCCCTGTCAAAAGAGGTGCGAGAATTCCTAAATAAAGAAGGTAATATAGAGGTAGATTTAAATGATCTAAACACAATAGATGAGGATCTAGAATAGTTAGCAGATGAATTAGTCCAAGTATTTTGTTTTGAGGATATTGATAATAGTACAGAGGCTCAAAAGGCAGAACTAATTCAGAGAATCCTCAAATTAGGAGGTAAAAATTATTCATGTGAAGATCTAAGAAGAGATCTAATGTGTATAGAGGTAGAGGATAATGCTATGAGACACACTCAGACCAATGTAAATGTCATGAGCCCTAAGTTTATAGATAATGGGATCAGATTTGATAATATGATAGGTAATGAAACTGAAGTGGATTCTCAATCTTGTATAATTAACCAGATTATTAGAGAACTAGAATTTGAAGATGTGGAAGGAAAAGTCGACAAGAAGAGGACCAATATTCAAAATTCAAGGAAAGATCTAGAGCACCTTGGGATCCAGATGAATCAAAAAGGTCTGAGCTCTCCTAAATATGGAAAAATGAAGGGTAAAAGAGGCAGAAGATCACTAAAGGAACTCAGGGAAGTGGAAGGACTCAGCAGAGAACAACAAAAGATTGATTAGCTACTTAATATTGGGAAGGGGAAGTGCCTTCCCAAAGAGACATGAAGATCTCAACATGGAATGCTAGGGGACTAAATGCCCCTAGCAAGAAAAGGTTATTAAAAAAAAAACTTAAATCATTTGACTTAGAAATTATAATAGTACAAGAAACTAAGTTAAGGAAGAAGGAATGAAACTAGATAAAATGTTAGGTATTTGGGGTTCCATTTTCCAAGAATTTGTAGGTGCGTTAGGAGGTTTATGAGTATTTTGGAATCCTAGGAAGGTATCACTAAGTTGTCTTAATTGTAGTTCCAATTGGATTAGTACTAGTGTCAAGAGTCTTAATCAAATTTGCAATTTATTCTTATTAATGTATATGGTCCTATAAACTATATGGGTAAAAAAGATGTTTGGGCTCAAATTAGTAGTTTCATTTCTAACTTTAAGGACAATTCTTTCTTAATAGGAGGATATTTTAACACTATTTTAGATTTATTTGAAAAAATAGGTGGTATTCATCATCTTTCACAATCATCTTTAGATTTCAAAGTTTGGTTAGAAAAACATGACATGATCGATGTTCCCATCAACAATGGGAATTTTACTTGGAATAATAGGAGGAAAGGTTTTGCATATATTGTGGAGAAATTGGATAGGTTTTTTTATTATTGGCGATCTAGACAAAAATAATTTTAATTTTCAATCTTCTATTCTACCAATCGTTGGGTCTGACCATACCTAGTTCGTTTAGAACCTTTAAAACCTATTAGGAACCCTTTCAAATGTGAAAGAATGTGGTTCTTAGATCCTGATTTTATTGAAAATATTAAAGATTGGTGGGCACAAGACAATGTTGAAGGCTCCAAGATGTTTGTTTTTGTTTCCAAACCGAAATTGTTATAAGAGCGCATTTTAAGATGGAACAAATAATATTTTAATAATATTTTCAAAGAAAAATTAGATATAGAAAACCGATTAAGAAATCTAAACCTAGAAATTATTAAGAAAGGGATGAACAAAGAAAGTTATTTGTAAGAAAAAGAATTATTGGCTAAACAGGAGGCAATTCTATCCAAAGAAGAAATGTTTTGGCGACAGAAATCTAGGGAAAAATGGCTGGATGAAGGGGATCAGAATACCAAATTTTTCCACAAATCTACTTTATATAACAGATCTAAGAGTAAAATAATTAGTATAAAAAACCATTTGGGTAGACGGGTTGAGAAACTGAGTGAAATTTTGGAAACGTTTGTAACCCATTTTCAAAAAATTCTAAATAATTACGAAGGGTGAAATAAAGAGGCTGTGCCTTAAATTTATTCCTAAAATAATATCTTCAGAGGATAATAATGTTTTAAATAAACCTATAACCTTGGAAGAGGTGAAATCGGTAGGTTTAAATATGAACCCAAATAAATTTCATGGACCTGATGATTTTCAGCCTTTCTTCTTTCAGAAATGTTGGGATATCATTGGGATTGATTTATGGAAGGCCATTGAAGCTTCAAGAAATGGTGGAGCTCTATTATCTAAAATTAATTTTTCCTTTCTTACATTGATCCCTAAAAAAAATGATCTTGAAACTATCGGAGATTTCAGGCCTATCGCCTTATGTCATATGATTTATAAGATTTTTTCCAAGATCATAGCTAACAGGCTTAAGGGTTTTTTGCCAAAGTTGATCTCCGAGGAACAAACTGGTTTTGTTCCTGGAAGATCTATTCTTGGCAACATTATTACTATTCAAGAAATGATTCACTCAGCCGGTAAAAGCAAAGATCCTTGCATGTTTATGAAACTAGATATCTAAAAAGCTTATGATATGGTAGAATGGAGATTTTTGTGCAAGGTGCTCGAAGTTTTTGGATTTTCTCATCAATGGATTAATCTCATTTTTAAATTTATTTCCACATCTAAAATTTCTATTCTGATTAATGGAATTCCTGAAGGTTTTTTGAAATTTTGAGGGGTATCCGGCAAGGTGATCCTTTATCACCCTCTCTCTTCATCATTATGGCCAAAGCCTTTGGGAGAGCTTTATCCGATGCCTACCATAAGTAGATAATTTTAGGTACCACTATTGCGAGAAATATGCCTAATATAATGCATCAACAATATGTTGATGATATGATTCTTCCTAGCAAAAGTACTATTTCAGAAGCCTTGAGATTCAAATCTATCATAAAACTGTATATGATGACCTTCGGACAAAAATTAAATGAGGCCAAATCTGAAATTTTCTTTATGAATAATAAAAAAGAAACTAAAGACCAGATATGTGAGTTCATGGGTTATAAAAAAGGATAATTCCCATGTAAATATCTAGGCATTGCGCTAGAGAAAGGCTCTAAATCCTCCAAAGTGGGGCATAATACTTTTGAAAAAATAGATGCCAGGATTGGGGGCTGGAAAGATAAATGGATCTCTAAGGCAGGAAAGGTAACTATAATTAGTTTTGTTCTTTTTGCCATTCCTATATATCCCCTTTCCTGCCTTCCTCTTTCTAAGTGTCATCATCTTAAATTTGAAGCTAAACTTAGGAATTATCTTTGGAAAGACAGTGAAGAAGACAAAAAATTGACGCTAATCAAATGGGAAAATATCTGTGAACCTAATGATATGGGAGGACTTGGGATCAAGAACCTAGAATGGCAAAATGAAGCCTTGGGAGCAAAACTGATTTGGCGTCTGTACAAAGAAAGAGATAAAAAATGGGCTAAGATTCTATATAAAAAATATCTTAATGTAGAGGATCCTATTTCAATTTTCAAAATGATCAACCCTCCCATGGGCTCTGAAATTTGGAACTTTATGCTGAAATGTCGTGATCTTATTTGTTGGAAATATTCAAGATATGACAGGTTTCTGAGAGGGGAGGGGTGAATCAATAACCTCAAAACTTTAAAATAATTCAGCACTTTAAGCATATATACTATTCACCATTCATTCATCTAATCTACTGCATATATGAGAGATCAAACATTCATAACACATGTACATAGTGATTTGGTAACCCAGAAACCTTCCAAATAGAAAGTAAAACTGGGGTGGGGATGATACCCACAAAACTTCAATACTGCAGTATAAAGGTGGCCTGTTAAGGCCTACATTGGCCACTTCTGATGATCTACCTTGTTAGGAGCACAAGGACTGCTAGGTCCACCTTGTTAGAGGATTTTACAAACATACAATGAAGTATGCACCCGGTTAAGAGATTTACAAAAGACTGTTAAGTCTACCTTGTTAAAGGATTTAGAAACTGGTTCACCTGTTAGGATGAAATAGTAGATTTGACTTACAACTTGATTGCTAATTAGATCCTTGAGTACAGATCACCTTTTGTGATTGATGAATCTTTTACTGTTCCTTGTTGACCTTGCTGAGTATTCTGTTCTATTGCTGATTCATATTTTCACTTCTGAAAACATTACATGTCTCTCTTGATACTCTCATGCATACATTATAAATGATATAATATATTACATATATATCATTCCAATAATTATAATTGCAAGGTCGGCCAAAACACAAGTGAACAAAATATTACTTAGTTGGCCAAACAGTAGAAAACTCAAGTTCTTCAAGCTAACTTGGTGACCTTTTGATACTCGGCATCCACTGCATTACTCGACATCGTCATGCACTCAGTAGAAGTAGAAGCTCGGTCCATACTAACCACATAACATAGCTTGGAGCTCGGTAACCATTGGAGACTCGGTAGATATAGTGTCACTTGGTAAAAATTGAATCCTTCGTTTACCTTGATTTCACTCGGTAAACACTACACTTCCATCACTTGGTAAACACTGGCTTCCATCATACAAACTAATGGCTCGGTAGACACTGTGAAGCTCAGTGAACATTGTAGACTCGGTAGATACTATTGGACTGCACATTCACTCGGTAGCTTCAGGAATGCTCGATGTGAACTGCTTAAGTGATGACCCTATAAGGTAACCACTGAATGCTCAGTATACACTGTAGACTAAGTGATGATCTCGATAATCATTCATAGTTGAATAAGTGTTGTTACTAATGACAAATACAATATAATGTCAAAAATCTCCCCCTTTGGCATTAGTGACAAAACACTTATAAGCCAAAACATATGTACATAACCTGACTCACTGAATTTTGGTTTTTCAAAATTGATCTTTGTAGAACTGCTGCATATACATTTCTATATATCTTCTTGATGACTTATAATGTATATACAAAGATACTTATGTACAAGTGCTAAATCTATTGAGTGCTAACTCCGCCTTTCACTTATACTGATAACTCTCCTCATTTATTATGCTAAATCTCTCCCCCTTTTTGACAATAATGCCAAAGGACTACATATATAGCTTATATGACTAAACCAAATTGAGATATAAAATCTTGATGTACCTTAAGGATGGTGAAAAAAGTATTATCCCAAGTTTGCTACAAAATTTGATAGGTGGAGAGAACAATTTGAACTTCTGCTGATAATTGGATCGTGTGATCAACCACTGAGAAGTTCTGATCTTGGATCAATGTTTTGCAATGAGCAATATGTTTCTGCATTGTATCCATGATAGGAAGGATCATGTTCTGGATGTCTATTAGTGTAGACCGGATCCTTGCTTCCTCTATCAATAGTTCTGCCTGTACATCTGCCAGATATCTAATTTTGGTGTTGTGAGAGATTGTGGAGGAGGAGTCCAACTTTAGCTTAGATGCACTTGATTGCATATCAATGTTAATCTTATTTAGCTTATCCATTATTTCTTTAGTAAAACCAGAGACATCACAAAGTTTGGCAAAAAGTGATGCTTCATTGTTAAAAGAATTTCCAAAATTACCCAAAAGTGTGGACAATTCAACTTGCTTGATTGCTATCTGTTGAGCAATATGCTCTAGCACCTTGTCATCAAATTTCCTTTCAGCCTTTTCAATTAGTTTCTCTTGTTCAGAAGGGTCTTCATTAAATTTCTATACTGCCTCTTCTAACTGAATCAAAATGTGTTGAGTAGAATCTACTTCAACACCTATAGCTTCTATAATTATATCTTTGGCATTCTCAATTATTCTGTACTCCTTATTCCTTTTAGACCTTAACTGCTTCTACGTAGCTTTCATCTCTATGAGTTGACTGGCTAACCTCATTTCTTCAATGGTAGCAGTGTCAAAGTCAATCTTTGGTATCACAATTTCTATGTCTAAGTCAATGTCTTCTTCAATTTCCTTTCCAGTGATTAGAAGTTTTAATGGATGTTTTTGTTTGACTTCTATGATTACTGGTTTGACCTTTTTAACAAACACAATAGCGGAGATAGAAGGGCTAGCAGTGAAAAATGGGATAGGACTAGAGGATTGAATGATAATAGAAGTGCTAACCGGATCAAAAACTAAAACACTTCCCAAAAATGGCGTCACACTCGGTAGAGTACCCATAGAAGTATCTGAACTGATTGGAGTTGTAGTGGATACAGATAATGTTGGTGAAAGAAAAAACTGTAGAACTTACTGTAATTGATAAAGGCAAAATTGTAGAACTTACTATTACACTAACTGATGGTGAAGGAGCTAAGATAGCTAACTCTGTAGTTGAAGAAGTGACAGGCAACTCGGTAGATAAAGTGCTTGGAACTTCTGTTTCAGATACCTACAGCTGGGATGTGGCTAGTGAAGATTGAGCAATTGAAGTGACTATTTTTGTGCTCACAATTTCACTTGCAGAAGCTATCTCCATAGTAGATTTACCAGTCTTTGGTGGAGAGTGAGGAAGGGATGCAATAACTTTCGCTGCAATTTTTACTGGATCTTCTTCATCTTTTTCTTCCTCAAGTGCTTCTTCCTCCTTGTCTTCTCCCTCTTTTTCTTCCATTAGTGCATGTATCTCTCCTGGTGTAACCATGATAGATGTAGTGTTATCAAAATCATCATTGTCACTGCTATCATCATCCTTAATTTCAACAGGATCATCTGATGGCTTCTTGAGATGATATGCATTACTCCAAATATCTGTAGCATTTTGACAACTGATTCAATGTCTTTTAATAATATGAGACAAGTATTGAATCTCTTATTCATTCTTCCTTCATGATCTTTCAATGCCTTTTTGACTTCTGCATCTGTCAAACTGAGTACTAATTCCTTTAGTTTTTGTTCAAATATATCTTTGATAGTTTGTACTATGTTCTCCCATCTGACTTTTATTTTGTCAAGAAGTACTACTAGAATTTGAGATGCAAATTGATCAGGAGAGAATTTCCAAGTTCTTAACTTTTCCATTACCAAGTCTTCAATCTCCTTTTGTTCTGCAGGAGTCCAAGTTTCATATTTGAGAGCTTTAAAATTGCTGATACCAGCTCCAATCCTTAACTATTTTAGCCTTTCCTCAAATGTGATTGGAGGCTTGAAAAGTATAGTTTCCTTCTTGCCTTTCTTGGTTCTCCTTGAGAATACTGCAGTTGGCTTCTTCTAAGATTTGGTGATAAACACCTTTCCTTTCTTCTTAGGCAGTTCCTCTTCTTTTCTAGATTCATGTTCTTTTCTTTCTTTGCCTTCTTCTTCTTCTTCATCATCATCATCATCATCATCCTCTCCTTTACCTTCAAGCATTAGAGGGCCAGTTTTAGTTTTTAATTTTGCTATCTTCCTCTTGCCTTTGCTTATAGCCTGGGGTAGCTTGATTTCAAGCTCAATTCTAGCCTTTGCTTCATCATAAGTGCCAAAGGCAGGAAGCTTAGGATCTATAGGCTCATTCACCAGTGCTTCAATAATATCTCTAGTTTCGTCAATATTGACCTCATAAGGAAGAGATTTTACCCATGCAACTCGGGGGCTAACTGCCTGAATGTATACTCTATCACAATCAACCATGAAGCATATATCATCTTTGTAGTCTTCAACCAATTTTGGTGAATTCAGAACCTATTATTCATTCTTTCCTTAAAATCTTCAAAATAATTATCCATAACCTTCTCAAAGTTTTCACCCATGTTAGCAATAAACTCATTAATCTAATATAGAATTGGAATATCTTTTCTGCACACAACAGTTACTTTGGATGGAAAGAATTTTTGAACATAGAAGAATAAACAAGTTAATAGGGAGCAAATTTACAGGGATTATTCTTTGATGATCTGATACTATCCATGTTTTTGTTTAGCTGCCTTAGCAATAAATCAGACAAGTCATACTCCAAATTCTTCTTAACTATCTTATATGCTAAGTCCACAACCTCACATGCACACTATTTAGTCTGCTGGAGCTATATATCTTATGTGCAATGATATGAATACCAAACCTAAGTTCTATCTCAGATACATTGCTAATCTTTAGTCCTCTGCTGTCCCACTCGGCTAGGGTTTTCTTCTGTAACTCATCCCAACCTAGGGTTTTGGTAATTGTTATCATTTTTTATGCCCCGCCAGGATTCAAATTTTAAATGTTTACCCGCTAACGGCTAGTGTGTAGAGTTAGTATTATTTTAATACCCGATCAAACCTTATAATACGTTATGTGGCTGCAAGCCTTCCATCGTAGATCTAAGGCAGCTCAACGGTTGGTGCTATCTCGCCATGAGAAATTGCATGGTGAATACGTTAGCAACATAGTGCCCTTTTGCCGCGTGTCCGATGAGTCCCAAGTGTGCCCCGTCAGATATCAGCGAGGATTCATCAGACAGTTGGCATGTGGCCAGTTCTTATTGGCTATGCACTGAGAAGTTTGGACAAGGGTGCTCGCTGTTAGATCAGTTCAGATCAATGATGGGTGCTATCTCGCCATGAGAAGTTGCATGGTGGATACCATAGTGACATAGCGCCTTGATGACATGTGGCATAAATGACGTAATGGGCCTGCCCTTCTTCAAAGTGATAGTACATCTCATCTTCTGTAGCAATTGTTAGATGGATCAAAATATGGTGGCATGTTCTCATTGGTCCTCTTGGCCAGTTCAAGATGTAGTTGTATAGTTTTATGGAGCACCGTAGATCTAAGGCAGGCGCTATCTCGCTATGGAGAACTGCAAGGATTTTAACCATAGCGACATAGCGCCCTTTTGCCACGTGGATCAAGGGGCCAGGTCTCACCAAGATGTGTGTGCCAAGGATTTCCAGGTGTCATTCGAAGTGTGGTGCAGTTGCCGAGATGGCGCTAGGTATGATGGGCCCGGGTAAGAACAAGCACAGTATTATGACGAGTCTTCATGATCGTCAAATTTCAGGAAGATCAACGATGGGCGCTATCTCGCCATCGAAAGTTACACTGTATATACCATGGTGACATAGCGCCTCAGTGACACATGTCAGGTGGGCCCGTGTTATCTCATGAACCTCAAGGATGATGCCAGGTGTGCTGACAACATTTTGCAGGCCTAGAAGTTGAAAAGCAAAGTGCGATATGATGAGTCTTCACGATTGTCAGATTAAGGCAGATCTATGGCAGGTGCTATCTCGCTATGGAGAACTATGAGAATATTAACCATAGCGACATAGCGCCTTGATGACATGTGTCTTGCTAGCTCGGCCAAGGTGACAGTTAACGACTAGCAGTTAGTGTAACCGTCGTAGCTGGAGTTGGAGGAGTTGGCACGGTTAGTGATAAGAGATGGTCAACTACGTAGGACTTTCGTGAAGTGGCAAAATAAAAAGAAGCTATTGGTCCATGTGGTCCATCCTGCTTACAAAAATAGGTTGACTCGCTGACTCTGCTGATTCATAGAACAAAAATGAGGGTAATCAGTTTTGTTGCATGATCTGATCTTCATGATCGATTCCAACCACCATGAAATGAATGCAGAACGAGAACACTCCACCACCCATCTTTTGATCCATCTACCGGGTTAGAGCGCAATTATGGCATAGTTTTTGATCTTCTTAGGGCCCTATTCCAAATCATTATGTCTCGATCCACATCCAGAGCAGATTTCCCCTTGATTGTCCTCTGTAGAACTTAATGGCAGGTAGCTGCAAGGTTACTTCAGTTGGAAGAGATCTCAGTTATGCTTGAACTATAAAGGCAACTTTTGTAAATTTTGTTAGGGGGACCTTTCTTTGACTTTTCTCTGCTGTTGCTCTGCAATTCCAGTGTAAATTCCCTTGTGCCTCTGAACTGTATGATTCTCCACTTATCTCCTTCAGCCATTAGTATGAAAGTGCAAGAACTCTTTGCCTTCGCCATTGTTTTGTGAAAATCTGTAATTTGCATGACTATATCTCTGCTGGCCTGTGAATGATATATAAGTGAACCTCTTTCCTTGTGTCATTCATCTTGGTTTTTTGATTTGCATGTGGTTATTAGATCAAAGCAAGTCTGGATGTGTATATCTTTAGTTTCATTCTGGTTCAGTAGTGCATATATGGGCAGGGATTGGTCTGAACACTCTATTTTGGTGCATCACCTCTTTAGATTAGACTAGGTAGATTTGCTTTCATGCTCTCCTTCTCCCTCTTCCTCTCCAAGAGTAGTTAGGTGTGCCCTGATATTAAGAGGAAGTCGGCCTTCTTCGGAGACTCAACCTCACAGTTTAAGTCCCACAGCTTGGAGGTTGTTTCCATGTTTCACTAGGTTGTCCTCATGCATAGGCCTTGGACAAGGGTGCAAACCTAAGTGACAATAGTTTTTGGCACACCTGGTGGGACAAACCATCAAAGATTTAAAGTCTATTGGTGTCAAAAGAAGATTTCAAAACTAATACTAAAGAGATAGTACTAGCTTCAATATTCAAGCCTTCAAGAGGCTCATTCTTCAAAGTACTTGGTGACTCTGAGCTTCAAATACATATTTGGTTCCAGACCAAAGTTGCAGTGATTCATGCCCAGAGCTGAGACAAGGACATCTTCTAGAGGTAAGTTTCATTACCAAGAGCTTTTATTATCAAACCCTAGAAGAAGGAAGACTAGAATATCCTTATCACCGGTTAGGAGCATAGTAGTAATAAATACTCTTACAAGATCTATCTCTACTCCTCCTGTTGTTAGATCTCAACCTAGACTGCCATCAATACATATCAATAGACCACTTGTCTATATGGCATTACCTAGACTCATACTTTTGCCACCTTTAATGGTGGGAGCCCTCTCTTATTAGCCCAAAGACATGACATACCAATAGCTGCACTCAAGAGTATACTAGAGTTTACTGGTGAAACTTCTATCTCTCCCTCAGAGCACATTCAAGAGGTTGCAAACATCTGCAATATCCATGGTATTACAGAGGATGATGTTGCAGTTAGGCTCCTAGCCTCATCCTTGAAAGGAAAAACACTAAAATGGTATAGAGGTTTAGCTCATGGTTCTATAACAGATTGGGATGGATTAGGAGCAAGATTGTGCAAACATTTTGAGGATAAAAGTGACTATTTGTCACTTTTAGAGCAGTTTACTACCATAAAAAGAGCCCCCCATGAATGTATGACTGATTTTAACTACAGATTTCAAAAGACATGGGATAAAATACCTACTTCGGTGAAACCTACCCCTGGTAATGCCTTCTTGCATTACCTTAGAGCTTTTAACAGTGATATTGCCACTACAATCCAAACTATGGGAGGAGATACCTTGCCTAACGCTTATGATATAGCAATAAAATCAAAGAACATCCTAATACAAGGAGGAAAACTAGCTCCAAGGCCTCCTATGCCCTTCTTTCCTGATATCCCAAATCACCAATCAGCAATGGCTCCTCTTCCCACAACTTCCACATCACAATCTCTTACTCCAGTCCCTCAAGCTTCCACATCTTCAAATGGGATAGATGAAATCAAAGAAATGATACAATCTCTGATCAGAACATGGACAAAAGAGAGAAGAACCTTGATAAAAAACTGCAAGATCAAGGGAGGAAGTTAGAAGATCAAGGAAAGAGGCTGGAGGATAATTTCTCTATGATGCAGAAAGTGAGCAACAAGGTGGTGACTTTAGAAAGGCAATAGGCTCAAGGTAGTAAGCCTCATCAATTGCAATATCAAACTCCAAACAGTGGTAGGCTCCCAAATCCTAATAATTGGAACAATTCTTTTAATCAGAATAGGCAAGGTGGCCATGCTTCAACCTCAAATGTAAACCAAAGTAGAGCCATAGTCCCTCAAAACAATATGGCTCAGGACCAAGATTTTTGTCCCTCCTGCAATTACTCTTATGCCTATTGTATGTGTCAGAAGGCTGAATCTTATTTGGCCTTGACAGTCCAAGAACTTGCAGCAAAGCAAGCATACAAGGAGGACCAATTTAAGGATGCCTTAGATATGCAAAGACAGGGTGATTGCTCTTTTATGAATCATCAGATGGAGGAGCATTATAATGTAAACCAGGATTCCATTACTCATAACACTAGAAGCAAAAGAAGAGCTATGGAAGATGTTATCCCTCCTCCTCCCAATCAGGCCTCAACTTCAAATGCAATATCTCATGAGCAAGCAATAAACAATCAATCAAGTGCCTTTCAACAGCAAAGACAAAATCAGGGCAGAAAAGATACAAGTGATCCTCAGGTTATTCCATCTTAACCTCATACAAATGCAGCTCCCGAAGTTTCTACCAAAACACTTGCTATGCCATTCAGTGTGGTAGAGAAAATGAAGAAGACAAATGTGAATATCTCTATGTGGGATGCTGTTGCTACTATACCCATGCAAAAGAGGTTGCTGCAGCAAGAATTGGAAAGAATTGAACCAAAGGATCAGACACCTAGTATGGAAAGTGCCACAAGCTTAGTACAATCATCAAGGGAAGAAGAAACAAGCAAAAAGGTTAGACCTCCTCTATTCTATGTTTCTCTAATTATAGGGAGCAAACTAGTCCAAAATTGCATGATTGATTCTGGGGCTAGCAGTTCAGTAATGCCTAGGTGTGTTGCTGATGCTTTAGGAATGAAATATGATCCCATTGTTAGGGATGTATTGTAGTTGGATGGTAGTACTGTCAAGACTGTAGGAATCCTTAGGAATGTGGAGATGGCCTTACATGCATGCCCTGGTTGTACTATGACCCAAGACATATTTGTTGCTGAAGTCAAGCCATATTTTTCCATCTGTTTGTCAAGAGACTTTACTACCCAAATAGGTGGTTTCATATCTTCTGATTGGTCATATATGTCTTTTAAAACCAGATATGGAGCCAATGCTTCAATCAGAGTAGAGCCTCAAGCCATCCATCATACTGAAACTTACACCCCTAATCCCATCAACATGAATTGCCCTATCCTAGAGATGGATGAAAATGACATAGTGAATGAGCCCACCACTTCCCTAGTAGAGATACTTGACTTTTTCTTCAATGAGTGGACAAATGCATATCAGTTTGAGCCTATGTCAGAAACTCTTGAGATAGGCCTTAGTACATACTGTATTTTAGAAAAGGATGTTGTAGTCCCCAATCTTGTAGGGACTAATGGAGATATGAGCGGGATATGGAGTATGTACTTTGATGGCTCAAGGAATAGAAATGGATTAGGGGTTGGTGTTATGTTGATCTCTCCTGCACAAATAAGATACTACTTCTCATTTAGGCTCCAGTTCAATTGCACCAACAATGTGGCCGAATATGAATCCTTTATTCAAGGTCTCCTACTTGCCCAAAAGAGAGGAATTCAAGCCTTAAAAGTATATGGAGATAGTGAGTTGGTAGTTAACCAAGTGAGAAATTAGAACATTACCAAGAATGGTCTGCTCAAGTCTTATAAACATAGAGTATGGGATTCGCTTGAAGGTTTCAATGCATTTAATATTCAAAGCATCCCTAGGAAAGCAAATAGACATGTTGATAGACTTGCAGCAATAGGTGCATCTTATGATGTGCTAGGGAATCTTGAGGAGGAGAAGAAGCAACAAATCAAGGTGGTAGTGAGGCCTGCCATCCCTGGCAACAACACTCATTGGAAAGTGTTTGAGTCTGATGAGCAAATTGTGAGTTTCTTGCAGAATGAGGCAGAATTCTCAGATAGAAACCAGTCAAGACTGCAGGACTAGTATGGCGATCAGATCATCAACCTCAATTCCAAAAAGTTGCCTAAAGGTCTCATTACCTTGGAGAGTGTCTTTAATCCTAATGACCAAACAAGAGGTAGAGGCATGAACCTAGCTACTGATGGAAATGATCACACTCCAGTCACGATTGTTGATGGAAAATCCTTAAACATGGGGAAGGTATGTTTTGAAATTGAACAAGAAAATTTTATTCATCTATGTCAGGAATTTAATGATATATTTGCTTGGACATACAATGATTTAAAGGGTTTTGACCCAAGGTTATTTCAGCATACCATAGATCTAGTTGATGATGTAAAACCAGTAAGACAAAAACAAAGACCAGTGAATCCTAAAATTGAACCCTTAATGAGAAAAGAGCTATCCAAGTTGATTAAGGCTAATATAATTTTTCCCATCAAGCACTCATCATGGGTAGCCAACCTAGTCCCTGTTAGGAAGAAGAATGGAGAAATTAGACTGTGTGTGGACTTTAGGGACCTTAATTAGGCTTCCCTTAAAGATCACCATCCTCTCCCTTCCATGGAGAAAATTCTATCCAAGGTCAGTGGTTCAAGGAGATTCTCTTTTCTTGATGGATTCTCTGGTTATAATCAAGTGCTAGTTAAAGAATCTGATAAATATAAGACTGCATTTACCACTAAATGGGGCACCTATGCTTATTGCAAGATGCCATTTGGGCTAACCAATGTAGGTGCTACATTTCAGAAGGCAATGGAGATGGCCTTCAAAAAATTGATTGACAGGTTTGTCTTAGTCTACCTTGATGATATTACAGTGTATTCTAAGAATGTAGAAGATCATTTTGATCATCTAAGACAGGTATTCCTAAGATGTAGAGAGTTTGGGGTGTCCCTTAACACAAGCAAGTGTGTCTTTTCCACCAATCAAGGGAAACTATTGGGATACATTGTATCTGAGGATGGTCTGACCATTGATCCGAAAAGAACAAAAGCAATACTTGCCCTCCCTCTTCCTAAACAAAAGAAAGGGCTACAAAGTTTCCTTGGTAGGATAAATTTTGTAAGAAGATTTATTCCCAATCTTGCTACCATGGTGAAACCTCTTATAGCTATGCTCAAGAAGGGTATGGTCTTTGCATGGACCAAGGATGGGAAGGAAAGTTTTGAAGAGATCAAGGCAGCCATAGCCTTAGCCCCTACTCTCATGAACCCAAATTTTGAAAAGGATTTCATCCTCTATACCCTAGGTGGTAAGTCGAGCATCTCTGTTGTTTTGACTCAAACAAATGATAAGGATGAAGAGCAGCCCATAGCTTTCTTCAGTGAAGGGCTTAAAGAATATGAAGATAAATACAAATTTGTAGAGAAGCAAGCCCTTGCAGTCATCAAAGCCTTTAAAAAGTTCAGACACCTCCTATCCCATAATAAAATCCATTTGTTAGTACCCCATGCCAGTGTAAAGGATTTCCTGCTAAACAAGGATATTAGTGAAAAGAGAGCTGGCTAGATTACTAAAGTGATGGAATATGACGTTGACATCTAGATTACCAAGCTAGTAAGGGGAAAGGGGTTGTGCAAATATATGTTATCATGCTAGGAATCTGATGAAGAGGCTGCTATGGTGTTAACAAAACAACAAGAGGTAAGAAAGGATGATCCAAGGAGCTAGATAGATGACATGAGGTGTTTCTTATTAGGGGATGGATACCCTCAAGGATTGGATAGAACTAAAAGGAGATAGTATAGATTACAGTCAATCCCTTATGTCATGATTGCTGATATCCTATTTAGGAGATATTTTATGGAGCCCGGCTAAGATGCATTGACACAAACCAAGCTAAAAGAATAGTTAAAGAGCTTCATGATGGCCTTGATGGTGGTCACTTCTTAGCAAGGACAACTGCAATGAAGATCATGAGGGCTGGTTATTATTGGCCATCTCTATTCCATGATTGCCATAGACATGTGAGGAAGTGTGAAAAATGTGCCTTCTTCTCTGGTAAATAGAAGCTTGCAACTCTTCCCCTCCATCCTATCTAGGTAGATCAACCTTTTGCTCAATGGGGATTGGATTTCATAGGCCCTATCAACCCTTCTTCCAGTTCTGGTCACAAGTGGATTTTAGCTGCTACATATTACTTCACTAGATGGATAGAGGCAGTTGCATTGAAGGATGCCACTGAATCTTCAGTTGTTGAGTTCCTTGATGGAATTGTGACTAGGTTTGGTGCCCCTTCAACCATTATTTCAGATAATGCAAAGTCTTTTGTTGGAGCTCAGATTTGTGCATGGGCAGTGGATCACAATATCTATTTGAGCACATCCTCAAATTATTTCCCCCAGGGTAATGGCCTAGCTGAGTCATCCAACAAGAACCTGATCAGGATCATGAAAAGGACAATAGAAGATAACCAAAGATGTTGGCATAAGAAGCTGAAGACTGCACTATGGGCGAACATGATAACACCTAAAAGATCATTATGGAACTCTCCATTTGTATTGGTATATGGTAGAGAGGCAAGGCTTCCAATTTCATTGGACTTCCTAGCCCTAGAGTTAGCTCATTAGTTGGAACTAATTGAAAATGATGCTATGATAGTAAGAATGGTAGAACTGATGGAGCTAGAAGGAAAAAGAAATAAAGCTATGCAGACCCTAGAGATACATCAGCAGTAGATGAAGAGGAATTTTGATAAGAAGGCCAGGGTCAGAATCTTCAGAGAAGGAGATTTAGTTCTAAAGTGGGATGCAGATAGGGAAAAACCAGGAAGACACTCAAAATTTGATGCATTATGGAGTGGCCCCTATCTGATTGCCAGTTGCAAGCAGGCCAATGCGTTTCAATTGAGCGGGCCAAATGGTGAAGTTTTGCCCATTCCAGTCAATGGGATTTATCTTAAAGCTTGCTTCTGATGAAGGTCAAGTTCCTGTATATAAGTAGTTTAGTTTCCTTCTGTTGATTCCTACTTTTCAAGAAGTGCGCGAGCACAGCTGTTTTCCTGTGAGGTAATAGATTTTGAGGTGTTTCAAGTTGTAGAGGAAGTTTTGTTTCTGGTTCTAGTTGCGGTTGTAGAGTTTTTCAAGGTTTTCATGTTTTGACCTCTCATAGGTAGGGTTAGGGTTTCACAGTATGCACAGGACCCATTTTTTGACTCCATATCCCAATAGATACATAAGGCCACTGGTCATACACATAGTAGGCTTGTGTCCCCAGTGAGTCGCCAGAAATGTTATCATTTTTTACGCCCAGCCAAGATTCAAATTTTAAATGTTTACCCACCAACGGCTAGTGTGCAGAGTTAGTATTATTTTAATACTTGATCAGACCTCATAATACGTTCTGCGGCCTGCAAGCCTTCTGTCATAGATCTAAGGTAGATCAATGGTTGGCGCTATCTCACCATGAGAAATTGCATGGTGAATACGTTAGCGACATAGTACCCTTCTGTCGCATGTCTGGTGAGTCCTAAGTGTGCCCCGTCAGATATCAGCGAGGATTCGTTAGACAGTTGGCATGTGGCTGGTTCTTATTGGCTATGCACTAAGAAGTTTGGACAAGGGTGCTCGCCATTAGATTAGTTCAGATCAACAATGGGTGCTATCTCGCCATGAGAAGTTGCACGGTGGATACCATAGCGACATAGCACCTCAGTGATGTGTGGCATAAATGATGTAATGGGCCCACCCTTCTTCAAAGTGATAGTACATCTCATCTTCCATGGTAGTTGTTAGATGGATCAGAATATGGTGGCATGTTCTCATTGGTCCTTTCGGCCAGTTCAAGATGCAATTGTATAGTTTTATGGAGCACCATAGATCTAAGGCAGATCTACGACAGGCGCTATCTCGTTATGGAGAACTACGAGGATTTTAACCATAGTGACATAGTGCCCTTTTGTCACGTGGATCAGGGGGCTAGGTCTCGCCAAGATGTGTGTGTCAAGGATTTCCAGGTGTCATTCGAAGTGTGGTGCAGTTGCCGAGATGGCACTAGCATTGATGGGCCCAGGTAAGAACAATCACAGTATTATGATGAGTGTTCATGATTGTCAGATTTCAAGAAGATCAACGATGGGTGCTATCTTGCCATTGGAAGTTGCACGGTGTATACCATGGCGACATAGCGCCTAAGTGACACATGTCAGGTGGGCCTGTGTTATCTTGTGAAGCTCAAGGATGATGCCAGGTGCACTGACAACATTTTGCGGGCCTAGAAGTTGAAAAGAAAAGTGCGACATGACGAGTCTTCACGATCATCAGATTAAGGCAGATCTATGGCAGGCACTATCTCGCTATGGAGAACTGCGAGAATTTTAACCATAGCGACATAGCGCCTTGATGACATGTGTCTTGCTGGCTCAGCCAAGGTGATAGTTAACAACTCGTAGTTAGTGTAACCTTCGTAGCTGGAGTTGGAGGAGTTGGTGCGGTTAGTGATAAGAGATGGTCAACTACGTAGGACTTCCGTGAAGTGGCAAAATAAAAAGAAGCTGTTGGTCCACATGGTCCATCCTGCTTACAGAAACAAGTTGACTCGTTGACTCTGCTGATTCATAAAACAAAAATGAGGGTAATCGATTTTGTTGCGTGATCTGATCTTCATGATCAATTCCAACCACCATGAAATGAATGCAGAATGAGAAGAACACTCCACCACCCATTTTTTGATCCATCTACCAGGTTAGAGCGCAGTTATGGCACCATTTTTGATCTTCTTAGGGCCCTGTTCCAAATCATTGTGTCTAGATCCGCATCCAGAGAAGATTTCCCCTTGATTGTCCTCTATAGAACTTAATGGCAGGTAGCTGCGAGGTTACTTCAGTTGGAAGAGATCTCAGTTATGCTTGAACTATAAAGGCAACTTTTGTAAATTTTGTTAGGGGGACCTTTCTCTGACTTTTCTCTACTGTTGCTCTGCAATTCCAGTGTAAATTCCCCTATGCCTCTGAACTGTATGATTCTCCACTTATCTCCTTCAGCCATTGGTATGAAAGTGCAAGAACTCTTTGCCTTCACCATTGTTTTGTGAAAATCTGTAATCTGCATGACTGTATCTCTGCTAGCCTGTAAATGATATATAAGTGAACCTCTTTCCTTGTGTCATTCATCTTGGTTTTCTAATCTGCATGTGGTTATTAGATCAAAGCAAGTATGGATGTGTATATCCTTAGTTTCATTCTAGTTCAGTAGTGCATATATGGGCAGGGATTGGTCTAAACACTCTATTTTGGTGCATCACCTCTTTAGATTAGACTAGGTAGATTTGCTTTCATGCTCTCCTTCTCCCTTTTTCTCTCCAAGAGTAGTTAGGTGTGCCCTGATAGTAAGAGGAAGTCGGCCTTCTTTGGAGACTCAACCTCATAGTTCAAGTCCCACAGCTTGGAGGTTGTTTCCATGTTTCACTAGGTTGTCCTCGTGCATAGGCCTTGGACAAGGGTGCAAACCTAAGTGACAACAGTAACCTTAACTTTGTTGAGCATAGGGAGACCCGTGATTTTGTGAATCATCTTCTTTGTTATCATGATAGGCTTCTCTAACCATAACTGACCATTATGCACACAGCTTAAAATATACCTAATCCACTTAATTTGGAAGTTTCTTGGCAGATGCGGGATATGGGTCAAGCCTTTTTCTTCTAAGTGCTTATGCTCGAGTTTTAGGGTTCCATCAGTACATAGTTCTCCCAGGGCATTCTCCATTTCTAGTGTTCCTATTTCTTGAATAGTGCATTTGAAATGAGTACGAATGCCATTTATGAGGAGTACCTTTGTTGGAATTTGAGATTGAACTCCATTAGGGTCAAGTGACTCTGCAATGGCCGGAAAATTTTGAAGTTAGGTGCTTTCCATTCTACATCCTTTACCAGCATCTCCAAACCCTTCTTTTCCTTGCTGCTGCTCCTACTCCTGAATGCCATCGCTGCTCGGTAGGTGTAAGAAAAATTTGAACAAATTCTTTGCTAGAAAATCGCTTGGAATTTCTTGGAATTTGCTTTAGTGCACCTGGAAATCTCTTAGCTTTGAAATTGCGATGAAGAATAAAATCAAATTCTGCCCTTTTGATGAAAATTTTACCATAAATGCTCGGTACGAAGGTAGCTAAGATGACATAGTGCTTGATAGGAAATCATTCATTCACTTGCTCAGTAGAAGCTTGCAACTCAATGATTGAAAAAAACTTTAGTTACTCTTGACCTAGCTCGGTTGAGTCTGAGACTGACTATGCTTGGTATGACCCAATTTCTTGTGAACCTTTGTATCTAAAATACTAATTTGATCATTTTTGCTTTCTTTCATTTGGAACTGCTCGAGATATCACTTGAAGATGTAGTTCCATATCCTTGTTTATGGATCTAACTGGAAATGGTGGAGTCACCCACTTCTTGAGTGACATTGCCATCATTTGAAATGTTTTGCTCGATAGATTTAGGAATCCATTGTTGACTCATCTACTTCCAAATGTTATCAGCTTTAGCTTTCCTTTCATCTTCAATTCTTCCTATATTCATGCAATTCTTGGCTATATGACTGAGTTTAGTGCATGTATAACATCTTATTGTTGTATCTCTTTTTCTCAAGTGATGCCTTGAGCAGTCTTTGCCAATGTGTCCATATTCTCCACAATAATGACATCTGCACCAGGTATTGTAATCCCATCCAAAGATTGCCTTAACAAGTTGTTCAACTGGATTGAATGATTTTGATCTGCATTGGAATGCCTTGTGACCATGCTTCTTGCATTTGTGACAATTACCTTTAAATTTTGGTTGCTCATTGCATTCATTAGCTTTATGACCATGCTGACTACAATTGTAGCATTTACCATTGAATTTACCTTTTTCATTGCTCCAACATTTGTTTGATGTGTGACCTGACTTACCATAGTGATTGCAAGTAGGTCTTTGATTCCTTTGGGCACCTTGTTTGGAGGTTTCACCTTCTTCCTTATAACCAAGACCTGCTTTACCTTTTTGTCTATGAAGATTCTACTCACTTTGTTGATTTAATTGAGTCATGTCTGCTTGAGATTTCATTATCCTTTCATTGACTTGCTTTTCAGTGATTAAGTCATTTTCCAAACTTTCATTGATTTGTCTTTCAGATCTTAAGTCACTTTGTAAGCTTTCCTTAATTTGTCTTTTAGTGATTAAATCATTCCTCAGGCTTTCATTTTCAGATCTCAGATTCATAATTTCTTCATTTGCATTAGATAGTTGATCTATAAGATCTTCATGTTGATTGGATTGATTATTTCTTGCCTCCAAGTCTTCATTTGCCTTGTTTCTCTATTCCAAAACTTCACATAGCCTGATTGATTTGATTTCTTGTTCTCTTTTAAGCTTTCTTACTTCTTCCTACAAAGAGCCATTCTTTCCTAGTAGCTCCTTGATTGCCTCATTAGCTTCATCTGAACTGCTTGATGGTAAAAGGTCTTCAATCTTTTCTTCAACATACTGATGGTCATTCATTTGTCTTGCAAGTTCCTTCCTTCTTTTCAGGGATTGGGAAAGATGCTCCTTTGCTTCTTTGAGTTGAGTCATAGCCATTTCCAGATCTAGGTTTTCATTTTCAATAGCTTTGTCAAGTCTGGATATCTCCATTGTCCTTGATCTTTTCTCAAGATGTCAAACTTTATCCTGAGAACCACAAAGCTATGATACCAATTGTTGGAAATATTCAAGATATGACAGGTTACTGAGAGGGGAGGGGTGAATTAGTAACCTCAAAAATTTAAAACAATTCAACACTTTAACCATATATACTACTCACCATTGATTCATCTAATCTACTGCATATATGAGAGATCAAACATTCATAACACATGTACATAGTGATTTGGTAACTTGGAAACCTTCCAAATAGAAAGTAAAACTGGGGTGGGGATGATACCCACAAAACTTCAATACTGAAGTATAAAGTTGGCCTATTAAGGCTTACATTGACCACTTCTAATGATCTACTCTATTAGGAGCACAAGGACTGGTAGGTCCACCTTGTTAGAGGATTTTACAAACATACAATGAAGTATGCACTCAGTTAAGAGATTTACAAAAGACTGTTAAGTCTACCTTGTTAAAGGATTTAGAAACTGGTTCACCTATTAGGATGAAACAGTAGATTTGACTTACAACTTGATTGCTGATTAGATCCTTGAAGTACATATCACCTTTTGTGATTGATGAATCTTTTACTGTTCCTTGTTGACCTTGTTGAGTATTATGCTTTGCTGCTGATTCGTATTTTCACTTCTCAAAACATTACATGTCTCTCTTGATACTCTCATGCATACATTGTAAATGATATAATATATTACATATATATCATTCCAATAATTATAATTGCAAGGTTGGCCAAAACACAAGTGAACAAAATATTACTGAGTCGGCCAAATAGTAGAAAACTCAGGTTCTTCAAGCTAACTTGGTGACCTTTTGATACTCAACATCCACTGCATTACTTGGGATTGTCATGCACTCGGTAGAAGTAGAAGCTCGGTCCATACTAACCACACAACGTAGCTTGGAACTCGCTAACCATTGGAGACTTGGTAGATATAGTGTCACTCAGTAAAAATTGAATCCTTCATTTACCTTGATTTCACTCGGTAAACACTACACTTCCATCACTCAGTAAACACTGGCTTCCATCATACAAACTAATGACTCGATAGACACTGTGAAGCTCGATGAACACTGTAGACTTGGTAGATACTGCTGGACTGCACATTCACTTGGTAGCTTCAGGAATGCTCAGTGTGAATTGGTTAAGTGATGAACCTATAAGGTAACCACTGAATGCTCGATATACACTGTAGATTGAGTGATGATCTTGATAATCATTCATAATCGAATAAGTGTTGTTACTAATGACAAATACAATATAATGCCAACACTTATTGGCAAGTTTCTTACATGGGATGTTGGCATAGGAGATGAGGCCTTATTTTGGGAAGACTATTGGGATGACCACCCTCCTTTAGTTTCCAAACCCTTCCCAAAGAATCTCAAGGACATGTTAATAACTCATTGGGGGAATAAAGTTAATAACTATAAAACAAAAATCATGATGAATGGTGTTGTTAAATGGGTTTGGAAATTGATGGAAGGTATGGGAGCAAATCCAGTAGAAGTAGAAGCTTATGTTAAGATTATGTCTAAAAGGGCAGTCAAGTAGTCATAGAAGAAAGATGAACTTATATGGGCTATAGCTAATGATGTTAGTTATAAAGTGAAAGATGGATACAAAGCTTTATTACACTCTCAAAGTTGGAACAGAGTTGATATCCCACTCAAGCTCTACTAGGATGTGGCATGTCTTCCTAAGGTTGGATTCTTCCTATGGTTAGTCTTCCAAAACAAGATTCTGACTACTGATCGGCTTGGCAAATTTAGATTTCAAGGTCCATCCAGATGTGTGTTATGCAAACAAAATTATGAAGATCTGAACCACCTACTATATAGATGTCCATTTTTGCAAAAATGTTGGGAATGGCTTAGATTTAGGTTGGGATGGTCCACATCATTTCCACAATCTTTCCGTGACCTCCTTATAGGTTGGCCTTTGAACTTGGTTAAGGGTGTTTATAGTAAACTTTGGAATATTTGTCCTTCAATTGTGTCTTGGGAAATTTGGAAGGAGAGGAATAAGCACATTTTTTGAGATTCTGAACTAAAGATTGAGGAGTTAATCCTAAAAATTAAGGAAAGTATTGTGGAAGTTACTAATTCCCATCTTAGGAAGTGTATGAAAGAAGAAGGATCCTTCTCTATCTGGGATGGTCTCATGAAAAAGAATTAGGCCAATTTGATCAACCCCCCTTTTGTATATTTCAAAAAAAGAAAAGTAGACAGAGCAAATTGTAAATGGTCCCCCCCTCTGAAGGGATGGTTTAAACTCAATTTTGATGGGGCTTCTCGAGGAAATCTAGGCATGGCAGGTATTGGATGTATCGTTAACAATGATTCTAGTCAATGGATAGCGAAAAAGGCTATGTCCATTAGGCCTACCTCCAATAATATGGCTGAATTAGAAGCGCTAGAAAAGGGGCTACACTTATGTCATGAGGTGGGGGTGACAAAAGTTGTTATAGAAGGTGATTCTCAAATTATCTTGAATGCGATTAGGAAACACTCCACCCCCAATTGGGTCCTCAATTCTAGGCTTGGTGAAGTCCTCAATCTTCTAGATTGTTTCGAGGATTGTCAAATTTGTCATATTTATCATGAAGGTAATCAAAGAGCAAATCGTCTAGCAAATAAAGGTGTTGATGGTCTTAATCTCCACCTAGTGAAATGAATAGCTTCTATCCAAAGATATATCACATTTAGAGTGGTTGTTTGTTCTCACCTTTGTCTTTTGTTCCTTTTTCTTGATGTTATAACTTATAGCTTTTAATTTATGTTTGCTCAAAATCCTTTTTACTAGAGTTCGATGTTTTTAGTGAAGGTGTATGATTGATTTTAATTGCGGTATGTTTATGTTCCCCTTTAAGTTTCATAGAGCTAGGGCTTTATGTTTGATGATTAGCTCTCAATATGACTGAATCATGATGGGTCTCTAGCTAGATTTTTATCATCTACTCTTCTTTTGTTATCCTCATGCCTTGGTTTGATGGTGTCATCATCATCATTAATTGGCATGTTAGTCACCATCTAGATCCTTCTATTGTTTTGTTTTTTATGGTGTTTTCTCATTTTGAATTTTTGTCTTTTCCACTTTGCGGCAATGGAAACCAACATTCTTGTGTTCAACTCCAAAGAATCTTGCACGATGGCCTTTCGTGGCACAATAATACCAAAATGCTGGAACAAAAATATGAGTCCTCTGGATGATATGTCGAGGATCATTGTGGGTAGGGTGATTGGAGAAGGAGTTTTTGATTATAAGTATACTTGGAGGACAGAATATAGTATCATCGGATCCTTCATTGGTTGCCTAGTGAGAGCTAAGGTGGACCATGGAACAATCATACAACTTTGCTGTGACATCTTCTAGCCAACATGGAGAAAGGGCCTTGAACATGCAGTCAGAAGTATTGATGACAAGCTACGTATTCCACTTCCTGAAAAGTATATGGCTTTCCCACTAGGGTCCCCAAAGTTGGATATGGCTTATCGACGTCCTTCCTTGATTATTCGTGAGAGCCTAGCATTCTACAAAGAGTGGCCAAAAATGACGACAAGTATCCAGTTTCTATTACATTGGAGGGGCATAGTGGTAGAGGTAAATAGGGTTTGGCTCACAGAGTATCTTAATGTCTTTCATGCGTATATCCATTCGGAAGTATCATTTGAAAACTTGGACAACCTGATCTTTTGCACTCCCAATGCGTAAAAAACTAGAAGGTTTAAGATTGAATTTGAACTTCCCCCCAAATTTTAGGTTGAAAACCCTAATGACATCTCTGAGGTTGTCATGGTTTTCTCGAAGTAGGGATTCTAGAAGTTGGATTGGCTCTCAATTCAGTCATTTTGGTTTTACAGGCAGGTACTCTATTTTTGGGGGTTTTGTGTATGTCAACTTGGGTTATGTTTTGGTACATTTAGTGGTTTAAGTATTCTATATTAAGTATCAAGATATCATAGGATAGTACTAGTACTATTAAGTTCTTTTATGTAAATGGACATATTTCCTTAATATATATAGTGGTTTAACTATTATTGAGGGCGCTGGTTTTGTTTTATTCTTGATATATCAAATCCAGAATTTTGAATGGATATTTTTGATCTTTGTTCTTTTGTTTTGATTTCCAGCCATTGATTCATAGTTAAGAAGCTTAATTGATGAAAATTTATAAGTTATTGGTTGTCACATGTATTCAAGATTATGGAGTTTCTTTGGTTATGTATCTACTTCACTGTAGATAAATTTCCAAGATAAATTATAGGTTTGTGTGGATTTTAGCATTTCTCTTTCATTGAAATCTCCAAGGCTAATAAAGAGTGTTGTCTACATTTGATTCGGGTGTTTTCATTGCACTCATAGCTAACTGGTAATTGGGATGTTAAAGATGGTTGGAATGTATAATTTTCCTTCAACATTTTAAGAATATATCTTCGCTATGTTGATTGTTCCATTGTGTTGGATGCAATTTATTAGTGAGTTATTCTTGGATAAGTTTCTTTTTGTCGGTTTAATGGTACAACTATGATATGCATTTAATTGAAGTATGTCCAAGTGCAGATTTCCCACTAATAGTAGGTTTTGAAGCCTATTTAAATATTTACCTCCTTCATGTTTAGGTATTATCTCTTCTATTTAGATGATTTGTTTTTGAGACTTTTCCATTATCGAATCAACATTCTGTCATTTTACTGTACTAAAGAGACTGTAGATCATTTAAGTTGGAATTTTCATTTTGTTTCTTATGGTTTAGATTTTGTAGCTGTAGTTTGACTTCATTTGATTTTAGAGGATATTGTCATTCTTGGTGCATTAGATAGAGTTAATAATAGATGGTGGGTTGTGTTTTGTGGATCTTTTTCTTTCATCCTCTAAGAATGTTATGGTTGAGAGTATGTTAAGGATTTAGCTTGGACAGAGTATGGCTCTGTTTCCATATGACTGACCTTATCTTATTTATTTATGCTTATTCCGAACCCAGATTATGGTTAGATAGTTCACATGGTTAATTTGTAGGTTGGTACTTTATGCATAGTTCTATATTTAATGTGGTTAGATTCCAGAGGTAACATAGGTGTTTTTTTAATTCATTTTTGTAGGAGCTATTTTAGTGGTTTTCACTTTTTGATTATCCATCTAGATTAGTATAGATAGGCTTTTATATTATTGATAAATATTGATTTCCAAGGACTGGGAATCAGTTTCCCATGGAAATCTGGGATGGCAGATTTATTTTATTTTTGTTTAGTTGGTTTTCTAACCTTGTTAATTGACAAGCTCAATTAGAGGAAGGATTATTGTTCGGTGCGGAAGGTATACTCGTGCAAAGGAGGTGTTCGTTTCTAAATCAGACAGAGCTCGACTTATTTATAAACAATGTAGATTATATGATGTAACTTTCTTAAGGGGTTTGTTCCCTCATATGTTGTAATTTTAAACTGTATATATTTGCTGCAATGATTGGGGTATGCCCCTTTCAATATGTAATAATATAGGACATTTGTCCCAGGCTAGACTCGAGGTTTTCTTCTCCGTTCTTTCCTACCAGTGCCCATTTGAATGGAGTAAAGCTATTGTAATCTTTTTATTAATTTTAATAAAATTAATCAAGACCTTGGCTGTTTACCGATTAATTTTTTTTAAAAGCATTTATTTAAAAATGATCTCCTAAATATATTATTATTAAATTAAATAAATATTATTATGGTCTAAAATTAAACTTATAACTTTATTTTTAAATTTAATTCTTTTTATTTAATTAATTTCCCAATTAATTAAATATAATTAAATATTAAAAATATCATAATAATTCTCCATTACATTAAATCATTAATTTAATCTTTTACTCTAACATAATTAATAGAAAAATCACCCAAGACCTATAGGACGAAATACGAAAACCCAACATAAAATACCACACAAGACTAAACTCAAGGGTTATAATCACAAATTTCTGTCATATGACACATTCAAAAGTGTAAACGTCTCATATACTTGTCCTAATTTTCTAGGAAAAATTAGTTTAAAAGTTAGGATTTGGACTTAAGAATTTATCTCCCCTCTCTTACCACTGAGATAATGTGATAGGGTACGCTCATCCTGGTAATTCAGGAAAGTTGATAACTGGTACCTATAATTTGTATAAAATCCACACATGTAAAAACACATATATACTAATCTAAACATGCAATGGTAGAAAGTGGTGCATTGTGTAGATCCTGACGAGCAGGTGACTACAACTCCCTTCCTTAACCACATCAGAAATGACATACATAAAGAAAACATACACACACAACATACACATGCAATATGGGGTAAGTATCCATAAGAAAACACGTATAATAATCCATCTATCTACTTATTATCAAATAACTAAAATCACTGTAATAATCATCATCATGCATACATAAAGTAAATAGTACAAAGTAGTCTCATCATAAAATTAATTGAATATGAAATAATATCTAAAAATTTGAAAGATAATGCTACTAATCATCAAGCATAAAACTGGCCTAAAAGAGTTTGACAATAATAACAAAATGTAAACTAGGGGTAGGCACTACACAAAAATCTTTACAAAAAATTATAGTGTAAAGACCATTGTATTTATGAACAAAATATCCATGCACTAGTCTATAAGCTATATGGAAAGGAAAACTAGTGAGAAAAATATTCAACTATGGTGAAATTGAGGGGTATGTGGGGCCTTCCTTATTGAAGTTTACTAACATCAGATTCTTATTGTCTAGATTTGAGTGATGACACATTTGAGGATATTTTTTGAAGACTTCCAATTACATTATTGATGAGGGTGAAAAGCATTTGCAAAGCCTAGAATACGGAAATCTCAACCCCCAATTTTAATGTTGAGGATCATCATCATTACTTTTTCACTCCTATTGAAGGTGCATATAATAATGCGAAAAGTAATTTCTTAGATATGTTTCACAGGGCACATGTTATAACCTTATCTATTTCTTCTTATATTAATGGTATAAGCTAGTTTAATAGATTACCATAATTATAATTTTAGCAATTCTTTCTTTCTAGCTAAGAAAATTAAGAATTAAGTTGATAATCTTTCGCAAGGACTAAATTTTGTACCAGCATATGGTTTTCTGCTATGATGTCTTCACTTGTGAAAAACATAATCTAATTTTTTTATTAAAGAAATCTTTAGAATTGCATTCAATTGTTATAAGTTTTCTACTAGTTGTGCCTTTTTTGGTCATGCAACAAACTAATCATGTGCTCTAATGGTAAAGTGAACAACATATCCTATGCTCTAATGGTAAAGTCAACAAAAATCTTGTAACATATAATACTTGAGTTGTCATTATACCTATTGTATACTCAAAGTTCCAATATAAGCCTTTCCTTTCGAGCTCTATTTCTAATGTTCTAAGAACATGATGTATCTACAAACCACTATTAAGAAAATAAAAAATATCCATTTGTACAAAAGATTCCAAATTCAAACAAAACTAGAAAGTAGTTCAAATTGAGATCACTTAAAATTCCAAGTTGCCTATATGTTTGAGTATCTAACTCAAATTTATTTTCAATTTGTGCAAGTAGAGAAACATAATTCAACACTCATGTTTCTTCACAATATAAAGTAGTAATGAGACTTTTGAATGATATGACTAGAAGCTAACTGGGCATAATTACATTTTCCTATTACAAAATAATAGGTGGATATTTAAGCTTATGTTGTGCTAATAACTTATAATGTTTTCATTAACATCTTTTCCACAAATATAGCATGTAAGTTTTTTAGTTGGATTCTACATTTTGCGCATGTTTTCATTAAAGCTTGTTTAGGATCATATGCTAGATTTTATATTATTTTATATATTTTTTATGCTACATATCATGTACTATTGCATAATAATCTTTAAAATGACAACCAAATCCTTCATTTGACATCCATACCCTATTAGCATTTGAAGGAAACTTCACATCTAAACATTGGTTCTCCAAATTGAAGCCAGGAAAGGCTCCACCGACTCCACTAAACCATTTTTGTAATGAAAGGTCAACTTTACAGAACTTGCCAAACAAAAAAAATGAGCTTTACAATTGTGAATAGTGCAAGTATGCGAAGATAAAATTTGATCTGAAGGAATGTATAAATGAAAATAGTTTACATAACTTCAAACCTCAAATCTTATGGTTACGCACAAAAATATTTTTTTTTCGATCAATGAACAACTAAGGCCTTGATATATTTAAGATTAACAAAAATATAACATAATATCTCCATTCAAATGGACACTGGTAGGAAAGAACAAAGAAGAAAACCTCCAGTCTTGCTCGAGACCATAGTCTTATATTATTACATTATTGAAAGGGGCATACCCCAATTTTTGATTTCCAATTTTATTTAAGTACAAAAAGATAGATTGGCATCCTCTTCTAAATTTATGTTCATTTTTAATATCTATACCAATCATTCATAGTTCTCTGTTCCAGATATGAGTAGCAAATTTGACTAGATCTTTGTGTATTTAGTAGTTAGCTCTTCTATAGCTATATTGGAAGAAATGATTACACCTTATTAACCTGCTGGCTAGAAACACAACTTAAAGAAAATGTTAATTTTTTTTTGATAAGATAAATAGGTAAAACATTAATATTGTTAATAAAGAAGATTTGGCTTAAAAATTTCTTGAATCTCTGTGCTGAAATTTATGTGAATATATGCGACAAGTTTACTTGAATCAAGCCAAATTGATGATTGTTTCTCTCAAGCTCTAATATAATATTAATTTATAGTGCAATCTTTTTAAAAATCAAATCTTTTGACTAAATAAGAATCATTATAAATTTCTAAGTCCTAGTAAACCAAGTCTTTGTATAAAGATCCTATATTTAACTGAGATTAACCTGAACTTCGTTTATCAATATTTTCATACCTAATGTTAGACTCCTATTATTACTTCTTATTTTAATGCCACTTAACATGACGTGTTGAGAATTTGAACTAATTAGGATCAACATTGTGAGTTACTAAATGTGAAGTCCTACCCTTCTCGAATAATTAAGATCATAAAAATATGCTCAATTTAATTCTTAGAATAGAATGAAACTAGATAATCTCTAACATTCTGAAGACAATTTTCCTCTAACAAATGTAAATAGATAAGGTGGATCCTGATTTAAATTGACAACATCAAAATGAGTAATTTTCCTGAGCAAAACATCCTTGTTAGCTAAAACATTCAAAGGAAGCAAGAGGCAAAAGATAATCCACCAAACAACTTTAGAGATAACGTGCATTTGAATTTAAATTGAGAGTAATTTACAGGCTGAATTCTTAGATAAAGGGGGACCCAAGCTATTAAACATTACTACCAAACTTACAAACATCCTTATGAAAATGATGCAATGTTGATGTATCTAACAGAATCATGAATACAGATCTAACATAGTCCTTTATATTTACGAGACTCAAAATAGAGGTTACATAATATTCTTATACCGAATTAAGTAGCTTTGATTACTTATATATAATGTCAGAGGCATACATGACCTAGCACATTTGAAAGCTAAGGCCTACAAAGATAAGAGGAGACCTAAAAAAGACCAAACCAAGAACTAGCCAAACATAAAAGGTCAAATGCAGAGTGGAAGAAACAAAACAGGGGAGGCCGCAACCATAAAACAAAACAACCAAATAGAACCAACAAGAACAACTCATCCAAAGCTTACATCTGTTTCCAAAATACCATGATAATTTCTGAGATGTCGTTGGGATTCTCAGACTAGAAATTAGGCAAGAATTCAAAGGAACTTTTTTCCTTGCTTGATTTTTCCATATTAGGGGTACAAAATTCTAGAGCATCCAGATTATCAAGTACCACACCCAGATGAATATAAGACTTAGAGATTCTAAGATAATTATTGAGCCATTCCTTGGTATAGTCTTCTACAATCCTTCTCCACCTGAGAAGAAACATAATGCTAGCTCCATTCTTGGCCATGCCTAAAAAAAGTAGTATTCTCTCAGATAACTAGGGAAGGACATCTACTTATGATGGCCAAATCAAAACTCCCAGGTGGATGCGCCATGTACATTTCTGAGAGAGGAATCCTAAATTTCTCATACTAAGAATAGCCTCTTCTAAACCCACACACCAAACTAGATTGAAAATATTAAGGTAGAGTCTAATCATAGCCCACTTTTCTACTCTAGCTTAGGCCAGACAACCTATAAATGCCCCTATGATATCACTATTGGTTCTCCAAGAGAAATCATAGTTAAAATTACATTCTCCTATAAATTGGCTCACCGCAATCCTAGTCATGTCATCCACTGGGTTTAACAATCAGTTCCATCTCTCTGGTTCTATGCTGCCTCAAAATTCCATGGTCTGCACCTTTGAAGCATGGAATAAACTAATGTTAGTTTCCACATTAGGGTGGATGGAAGCTTTGACTAAAAGAAAAGGGAATAGTATGATGAATAAATAACATACTATCAGACTACATGTGAAGGATCTAGAAGAGACTAGAATAATGAGGTCATTAGCTATTGCCACCTATATAGGGCCGATTCATGATGCAACATGATGATGCCTAATAATGTGACATGATGGATAAAACTGGGGAAATAAAAATGTGGTTAAGAAGACAAGATGGATTATACAACCACCTCTCAGAAAAAATTAATACTATGAAAAATTGACTAGTGTTCAAGAAAGTACTCTCCTAAAATATGAGCTAATCTTCACTCCTATTTGAGGGAGTTGAATATATTAAATTAGAATTACTTTAAAAAAAAATTATATTCAAATTCTAATTGAATTTGAAAGAACCTAGCTAATTATTCACCGTCTTCCCCTATGTTTGCTATATGGGATGGAGTTATATGTGTGTGTGTGTGTGTGTGTGTGTGTTTAATACAAGTTAAATTAATTTTCTAATAATATAGATAATGTATTATTTGGTCCCTAATTATCTGAATTGTTCTTAGGGATTATTTAGGTGATTAATCTAGTTATATTTAGAGCTAATACTTGATTACCGATTAGTTTGATTATAATTAAAGAATAAGAACTATAATGTGTGCCAAGAATTCCTGTTAAAACTATTGATCATTATGGATTGAAATATTTTCCCCATCAACACCCTTATTCGCTAGTTGATCTACCTTTTTGTTTCCTTCCCAAAAAATGTGAAGGATCTAAAAATCTACGAAACGGTCAAGAATATTAAGCACTTCTTCCAATTTCAAGTTTAAAACCTAGTTTGGAGTCTTTCTTTTCCTAATGGCATTAAGGACAATCTAAGAATCTCTTTCAATAATAATCTTTGAAAAAACTAAATTCATGCAAATTTGGAGACCTTCTTGCAGGGCTTCTAGTTTAGCTAGGTTATTAGTTGTAGGTTCTATGGATTTAGCCCTTTTAGCAATCTACTTGCCCTCCTCATTATTAATGATACAACCAATTCCAACAGACCCAAGATTGCCTCTTTAGGCTCCATCAAAGTTTAATTTGATCCACCTAGTTGGTGGAGGGATCCATCTGTAGTTCTCCTTTGCCTCTTTTTTTATTTTTTTAAATTTTTTTATAAACAAGTGGAGGGTTAATTAGATTTTTCCAATTCTTTTTCATTAGTCCATCCCAACTTGAGAATGATCCTTCCTCTATCTAAGTTTTCCTTAGGTGAGTGTTCATAGTCTCAACTATACATGTCTCATTTTTTAAATAATAATCTCTACTATCTGCATATCTTGATCCCATAATATTCTCCTATTCCTTTCTTTCCAAACCTCCCACATAAGTATAGATGGGAAAATTTTCCATAGTTTACTATATATACCTTTATTATGATCTGTTGGCTAGCCCTTAAGGAAAGGCATGGGGGCAGTCCAACCCAACATATGTCTAAGCCATTCCCAACAATATTGTGTGTATGTACATATGTATAGGATATGATCAGTAGAACACATCTAGAAGGGACCTCAATACCCATCTTACGAAGTCTGTTAGCCATTAAGATTCTCTTCTGAAATGGCAACCAAAAAAAAACCCTGCCTTTGGTAGGTAGGATGAATCCCATAAGAGTTTAAGTGGGATATTCACTTCATCCCATCTTTAGGAATTAGTGATAGCTTTATATCCATTTTTAACACTATATCTATCATCTTATGAAGTTTCCCAAATGAAATTATCATTTCTTTCTAATTGCTTTATTTTCCTTTTTTGGATTATCTTTTTGAATACCTCTTTTACTAATAGATCCATATCCAAATTATCCACAGATTTCCATTCCCAACTTGTGATTACATTAATAGCTTTTTTTGTTTTATAATTACTAATCTTGCACCCCTATTATTTAACTAATTGTTCTTTAAGACTCTTTGGGAGCCCCATGCTATCTACTGAACAAAACCCATCCCATGAGTCTTCCCAGAATAAAGCTTCATCACCCTTACCAACATCCCATGTGAGAAATTTAAGGGCTCAACCTTTAACTATAAAGTTCCATCTTTTGAATCCTTTAGGGAGGGTCCTTGTTCTAGAGATTGAATAGGGGTCATTAGTGTTAAGGTATTTTTTTATACATGATTTTAGCCCATTTATTATCCCTTTCTTCAAAAAGTCACTAGGTAAGTTTAGCCCCTAATGCTTCATTTTGCCAACTTAAGTTTTTTATACCTAAACCTCCTAATTCCTTTGACTTACATACATTATCCCACTTTATGAGGGCCATTTTTTTAGTATCATCAAAGTCATTCCAAAGGAAGCTTCTAATTTTTGTCTCAAACTTCTTATTGAAATATTTAGAGAGAGGAAGGTAGGACAACAGGTAAGTTGGAAGAGCAGACATAACTGATCTAATCTTGGTAACTTTACTGGCTTTTGTTAGCCCTTTATCTTTCTAGCCTCTTATCCTTGAATCTATTTTCTCAAGAGTCATATGTCATGCCTTTGTAGATTTACTACCTCTTTTTAGCTCTATTCCTAAATATTTGCATGGAAATGAACCTCTTTTATACGCCACAATGTTACAAATCTGCTTTTCAATTTTAGGTTTGGTATTAATGAAAAAGATTTCGGATTTTGTTGGATTAATCTTTTACCCAGATGCTTCCATATACTATTTGATTATAGATTTGATGTTAAGGGCTTCTTTAGTAGTGCTTGCACTTGGTAGAATTGTGTCATTTGCATATTGTTGTTGGGTAATATTGGGGACATTTTCAAGTATAGCAATTCCATTAATTTTCCCTTCCAAGTGAGCTTTGGTTATTGCTCTCCCAAAGGCTTCTTTCATAATAATAGAAAGGAATAGAGACAAAGGATCTCCTTGTCTTAAACCTCTTGAAGTGTTAAAAAAATCTTTAGGGGTTCCATCGATTAGGACTAAAATTTTAGTTGTGGATATAGACTAATAGATGAGATTAATCCAAAGGCTTCTAAGGTTTTGCAAAAAAATCACCAATCCACCATGCCATACACTTTTTGGATATCTAGTTTCATGAACATGCTTGCCACTTTATTCTTATTAGCTGACTATAGCATTTCTTGAATTATGAGAATGCCATCTAGGATTAATCTACCTGGTACAAAGCCGATTTTTTATTCTAAAATAAGATTAGGGAGAACTGGTTTAAGTCAGTTCACTAAAATTTTGGATAAGATTTTATAAATGGTATTACAAAAAGCTATAGGTCTAAATTCCCCTGGGTTTTTAGGGTCACCTTTTTTGAGTATCAGTGCAAGAAAGGTGAAATTGATTTCAGATAATAAATATCCACCATTTCTTGATACTTCAATGGCTTTCCAAAGGTCTAAACCGATGATGTCCTAGCATTTTTGGTAGAAGAAAGCTTGGAATCTATCTGGACCTAGAGATTTGTCAAGATTCATGTTGAATAACACCAGTCTGACTTCTTCCTGGGTGATCAGTTTGTTTAATATTTTGTTCTCTTCTAACGAGACCACTCTGGGTATAGCTTCAAGCATTTTTGATTGAGCTACCTTGTTCAAGCAATCAAAGTTATTTAAAATATTTTGAAAGTGACTCACAAAAATCTCAGCTATTTTGTCCAGGTTTTCAGCAGTAGTACTGAGAGGATCTTTTACTTTTGTTATTTTGCTTATGGCTCTGTTATGGAAAAATTTTGTGTTTCGGTCTCCTTCTTCTAACCATTTTTCTCTTGACTTTTGTCTCCAAAAGATTTCTTCTTTTGCCAAGATGGTTTCTTGCTTGGCCTTTAATTCTTTTTCTAAATAAACACTCTCGTTATTCATCCCCTTTTTAATTACCTCTATGTTTAGTTCTTTTAGTCTTTCCTCGATATCTAGTTTTTCTCTAAATATATTATTGAAATGTTTGTTATTCCACTTAAGTATATTTTATTTAATCATTTTCATCTTGGAAACAAAGACATATATTTTAGATCCTTTAAAATTGCCTTGATTCCACCATTCTTTGATAAGTTCCATAAAGTTTTTGTCTAAAAACCACATTTTTTCACACTTAAAAGGATTTCTAATGGGTTTATTAGTTCTAGAAAAATCAATTCTAGTAGGATAGTGGTCTGATACTACTATAGGTAGAATTGAGGATCGAATGCTGGAATTTAATTCACTAAGTTCTTTAAGAAAAAATCTATCCAATTTCTCAGCTATATAAGAGAAGTTTTTCCTTTTATTGTTCCATGTGTATTTCTCATTAATAACTGGAATATCAATTAGATTGTTAAAGTCAACCCAATTTTTAAATCCCTTAGATACTTGGGAGGTTTGTTGGCTACCTCCAAATTTTTCATTTGTATTTAAGATAGTGTTGAAATCACCACCTATAAGAATGAGTTCATTACTATATTCATTAATAAATATATTAATTTCTTCCGAAAGGAGTTTTTTTATCTATGTTATAGATTGGACCATAAATGTTTACTAAGATGAACTATAGGTTAGATTTAATGCTTTTGAATCTGTTGCTCATCCAAGATTTATTTGAATTTAATATATTAAGAGTAACTTTCTTGGAATTCCAAATAAAACCTAACCCTCCTGAAGCTCCTCTAGATTCATGTAGGTTAACATTCTAGCTACCTAATTTCATTTCTAGCTTGATTCCTTCTTCCTTATTTAATTTTGTTTTTTGTAGCATAATAATTTCAGATTCAAATTGTTTTAGGTTTTGTTTTAGCAACCGTTTCTTGCTAGGAGCATTTAAACCACTAGCATTCCAAGTAGTGATCTTCATGCTACCTTGCGAAGGATTTTCCCCTTCCCTATATTGAGTAACTAAATGATCTTTTGCTGCTCTTTTTCCTGCCCATCCACTTCTTTGAGTTCCTTAAGAGAGTTCCTACCTCTTTTAGCTTTCAATTTTCCATATTTTGGATAATTTATCCCTTCTTGGTTCATTAAAATATGCAACTACTCAATGTTCTTCTATGCATTTAAAGTAATTTCAGATTGTTTTCCTTCTTTCTCATTTTATCTTCACTTTCCAGCTCTTGCATTATTTGTTCTGCAAAAATTGTTTGATCATCTGTTAGTCTATCATCTTTTGGTGAAATCTTTCTAAGACTTCCTTCCTCATGATTAGTAATTTGTACTATTAATGATTTATATTTAGATATCTGTATGTCTTTACTATTTTTATCTTCCTTCTCAATGATTAGTAGATCACTTTGTAAGTCTTCAAAGGAGTAGTCATCTCCACCAAGTTTTAAAACTCTCTGCATTAGATTCTCTTTCTGTGATTCACTACTCTTGTCTATATTCTTGAAGCTGAATACTTGGATCAGTTCATCAGTTAAAAGTTCCAAGTTTTTTTTCTCAATCTCATATGAAATTTCCCTTTCCAAATCAACATCCCTTATAGTATCTTTATTCAAGAAGTCATGGAAGTCATGTGTTAAGGTTCCTATAATCTTGCTTTGATCTATTTCCTTTGTCTTCTGCTCATTGGAGATGTGCTTAGGAGATTCTATACTTGTGGTTGGAGTCTTCCAGAATTTGGTGAACTGATTTATTACCTCTTAATTGGATATTATGGTATCCCTCGTGAATTCTTCTTTTTGTCGTTGTGGAGTTTCCATTTTTTCATCTATATACTTAGGCTTTCCACGATTTGGAGCTTCATCTGAGAATAGTAGGTTAGGTTGGAGTCTACTAGAATTTGGTGAACATATTTATTACCTCTTTATTGGATATTATGGTATCCCTCATGAATTCTACTTTTTGTCATTGTGGAGTCTCCATTTTTTCTTCTATATACTTAGGCTTTCCATGATCTAGAGCTTCATCTGAGAACAGTAGGTTATTTTCTATCTCTTCAATACTAGTGCTCAAGATATTCAGATCCTTTGAATTTTTTTCAATGATTTTCCTCCGCCATATTCACTTTTGTGCTCTTTTCCTTCTTCACTTTCTTTGATCTCTTCTTAATTTTTTTGATGCTGATAATTATACTTTGCCACCTTGTGTTATGAGTAATTTTACTTTTAACTTTATTGTGTTCTTTAGGGCTTTGATCTTCACCAATAGTCTATAAATTAGGGATAATTCCTTTAGAGTCCTCCATATTTAAAGGTTCAATGGTTTCTTTGTTGTTTTCTGATATTACAAATTTTCCTTCTTTTGTACTTTGATGTTTCTTGTTTTGAGCCTCTTGTATAAGCTCTACTGCTTTTTCTGGATTTGTCTTGGAAATACTAGGCAGGCTACCATAGGACTTTGTAGATGGGCTTGACTGTGTAGTCTTTTCTTTATTTGCTACACCAATTTCCAATTTTGGCTTTTCTTTCCCTTTTGTATCCTAAAATGTCTTGAGGAGGCCTTTCTCATTTATAGAATTCCGCTAACACTCTCTTTGATTTCTTATGCTCATCATTGGAAAAGTGTCTTTAAGGTCTGTAGTTAATTGTAGAATTTTGAAATTAATTTTTCTCTCATCATTTAGTTTGATTATTTCTGAGATTTGGCCTTCACTTCTATGGTAGTTTAAGTTATAGATAGTTCTATTTGTTATAACTTTGATAGATTTGAGGTCCATGTTATTTACCTTACATTTGATTAGAAGTTTGATGTTATTGCAATATTTAAAAGATGTATCTATTCCAATCAAATCACCAATTGAAAATTCTATATTCCTGATAATTTCTACATACATTAATTCTAGAGGAAGGGATTTAAGGGAGATCTAGGTTGGAATAAAAAAGTCTAACCTTTCTTACTTACAATCTAGTATCCACTCAAAGAATTTAATAACAAAACCTTTAAAGTAACAGTCAACAAAGAGGAAGTCTTTTTGGTTAAATTCATCACTGTAATGAATATACACTAATCTATTTGAGTGGTGAGAGATACTTAGCTAGTTTTTGCAGAATTCCTTTATTTAGTTGATGAGATTGTTCATTTATGTTTTAGGCCCATTCTAGAATGTGAAAATACTAACATTTTGGCATTCCTACCATCAATCTTAGCTATCCTGATTACTAATAATAAGGAGCTTTTCTTCAAATTTGATTGAGGTATGTTTGGGAGTCGAGAAGGGCTAGTTTTTAGGATGAATATGATATTTTGAAACAAAATTCCTATGATGAGGGGGGATATATGATATAGTAGTGGAAAAGGAAGGATTGGGGTTTGTGGTCTTAGTCTTCTAGGGGTGACTCTCATGTAGATTCAAAGGGACCAAATAGGAATCATATAGAAAACCTATCTGTTGAGAGAACAAAGAATTTTTATTCTGATATGCATATTTAGTGTAATTATAGAAGCATATTTGTTTGTCAAGGCTTAAAGTAGAGAAAATGATAGGTCATGAACTATATGAGCCCTGGGGGTTAATTAACTTGGAAAAGCCATTATCAATAATTTGAGAATTAACTAGGGGATTACTTATCTTATTTTTCCCCAGAGTAACATGAAGCGAAGAGACCTGGTTTGAATCCATCTTGGCTCAAGCGCTGATATTTCTATTGGATTTTGTCAATGTCTGAAGCCCTATCTTCCATATAATGATTACTAGTGAGGTAGCCCTTAAATTTTTTTATTTGTTCGCTTTGCCTTAGGCTGATCCAAAAGATTTGGCTTATCTAACACTGAGAATACGTTCATCATTTTTATAGCATATTTGAAATTTGTAGGTTGATTGATATTGCATGGAGGGGGATTGGCATATTCTTCTTGACTTTTTCCTTTCCTTGCCAGGGTTTTGGGATACCGTCCATGGATGCATCACCAACTAAGAGTTATGTTTCATCAAAAACCCTATTTTGGATTGCTTGCCTTGGTAGTTAAATCACTTTTCTTCAATTACAAAGTTCACATTTTTCGCATTTTCGTTATCTGCTCTGATCGCCATTTTTTAAAACAAAATCTATTAGATTTCTAGGCACAAAAATAACATTATAATAGGGTATGTGGTTACAATTGTTTCTTGTGTGCCTCTATTATTGTAACTATCAAGCTAACCCTGATGGTAAGTGGACTTATTTGTCTATATACTTAGAAATTGTAGATTTTTATAATAAAAAATAAGATCATATACCTATATAGCTCTATTTAAAATTTTCAATTATAATGTAATAAGTCTTCTTAAGATATTATTTCATGTTCAACAAGGAAATTACAATAGATTTTGTAAGTAGAAGAATAGGTAGTAGTCATGCACAACAAAATCCATAAAAAGGAAGTAAAAAGGGGTAAATTTTAGAGGGTGTAAAAAAACAAACATTCTTAAGTTATCAAACAAAAACTAACACAACTCCAAAAACCTCATTTTCTATTGGTTTCAAATCCAATTTACCTAAGAACACACATGGTTGTATTAACATGTACACGATTTTATTGGAGTGTCCTAGGTTCTAATTTAAAAAACATAAAGAAATGTTTTGGATAAAATGGTGTATTTAGGAGATATTAAAATCTATTAAATTTGGTTAAAAGCTTCATTCGATCTAATGGAGCATAAAAAGGGTATTGGGTGATTATTAAAATTAAGAAAAGTTCCACATCTAAGCTAGTCTAGTATTGGAATGATCAGTCCTAGATCATCCATAAGTTTATGAATATGCAAGATCAAATGATTGATAAAAAAATTGATGATAAAAAATAATTAGTATGACATTTTAGATCTTTAACAACTTTTAGAATATTTTGAAAAAGCTATGGTAATTAGTAAAATGTCATTCTTAGTAACTATTATTTATAAATTAATTTGTATAAGAATTTATTTTATCTATCTTTCAAATGACCTTCTATGCAACATCATCAAAAGAGAAAACCATAGACATAATTTAACATAACTCTATATTATTCTAACAAGATTGGGAAAATATTATACCAAATTTTTTTAAAGGATAAATAAAACAAAAGAATATGCAATTTGATACCTATACAATAGGATCACAAGTTGCTAACACAAGAATGTCAGTGTAGGAAACCATGCAGCTGCACACAATCTCAATTTGAGACTTAATGCTATTATTGACTTCAAAACCTCTTAGTGAATTATTAGTTTCGTGATGTAGTTATCTCTTGTAAAATTCAGTGTGTCATCCAATAGAACAGACCCATCACAACCCTACAATTGAATTGAAACAATAGAAATACAAATACAACTCCTGTTCAAAATGGAAAGCACAAAAAATAATTGCGGAAAAAAAAATGTTAATTGGACAAAGAAATTGTACAATAAAAGGTAAAGTATGGATGCATCTATTCTTGATTTATTAGCTAAAGATTGTGCCACTGTGGAGTTTATTGTTGCAAATGCTTGCAGACACTTAGTATCATAAGAACTCAAGTTGAGCCCCACGGAAGAGACCCGACAGTTCCAAACTTGTTGAATAAAAAAGCCATACAAAAAAAAAACAATAATCTTTAGTAAGGAGATGAAATAATTTTTCCCACATGAATTCAAAATATAAAGAACCCTGCCAAGAACTAGTAATTAATTATAATCCCAAAAAATTCTAGCCCTACTTGAGTATTCTGAAATTTGTAATAAAACAAAATTGAGTTAATGGAAGAGTGTCTTATCGAGACATGACCTCCTTATTGGCCATTATAATCCCCATAGAGCTTATGAGTATATTCATAGCCCATGCCCCTAGATTAGAAACACATGATTTCTTCTTTGATTTATGGTCATCATTCTAAATAGAAATATACACAACCTAATTTGTTATTTCCTCTTATACGATGAATAAACAAAACTTAAATGAAAAAAAACCCCATAGTAACATAGAGATGACAACTTTATATCTCCATCAACCAACTAAAATGAAGATAAGTCAACAAAAATGAAATAATTATGCGGTTTTGATATTTTCCATTTTTGTCACATTTGAGTAATGATGATGAAATGCGAAAAGTAAATCTGGGATGGAAATATATTACTAGATAAAATAGATAATAATTGGGTAGCGTCCAATTTATAACCATATCACCCACAATTTTCCTGTATCATTCTTTCCTTTACAATCACATGTCCACCACATGCTCGCTTACTAGAAATGCTAAATTCATCATAGCACAACTAAAGCCACTACAACATACCAACAATCCAACTTTACTAAATCACATTACAATGCACCATGGGCTCTTAAAAAATCTATAGCAAGAGAACAATACGGTTTGAGGTGAAGTCTGGATGACCTAAGCATATGCTATAATTTGAAGTACAAAATGACACCCAAGATTACCATGCATGGATGCAAAATATGGAACTGCATGTCAGCCATGTACTTATGGCCTCTTGATAGGTGGATTATTCACAGTTTTTATCAAATTTTTAACATAGAAATAAAAAAGACTACTAGAAAAAACTGTCATGGCCAATCATAAAATGTTAAAATCGAAAACAAATTATGGTTTAATAGAAACATTTCAAATGACCATATGTTAGGAGATTTGCATAGTTTTCAAAGCATATTAATAGAAAAAGAAGCAAGCAAAAACTATAGTCTCAGCCTATAAATAGGCGAGACAAATAATAATTTTACAATAAAATGTTGAGCATTTTTGTTGAAAGTATGTAATCTAAGATAGTTGTGATCACATAGCAAATTGATAAGTTGGATTTGAAGATTATTTTATTTTAAACAAATCTACCTTACTATCATTTATCTGTTCACTTCTATTCTAATGTCATAACTATGATTCATGTTTTCTAACAAATGTTCTTTAATTCATTAAATTAAAATGTATAGTAGGATATCTATGCAATTTAGGATAGGTGTCATAATGCAACAATTTGATAACTTTAAATTTTGATATATATCAAATTCTTAAAGTGAAAATACCCTCCTTATCATCTCATATCTCTATAATACGAGAATTGCCCTTTTAGAGATTTTTCTTTTTTCTTTTAGACAACGTTGTGTCGATTTTATTGTATCTAATGCATTGTTCCAATACAAAGATGGAAATTATTATATTATATTTCAAGTTGAAAATTTATCAACAAATTAAAATCTAAAATAAGATAATAATCTAAATTATTAATATTTATTTAAAAAGATAATTCAATTATTAATAATATTATAGCCATATATCTATTACATATTATAATTGAATAGTATCAGTATATTACAGTTGATATATCAATTGATAATAAATTATCCTTATTTGAATTGTATCTTATTCTATTCAATTTTGATTCAATTACATCATATTATAATAAATTGTAATTAAATGTAACTAATTATAAATAAAATAATTAAATGTGTATTCATCAATTAAAATAATAATTTTTTTTTTGTTAAGATATCATTCAAAATCAACCAAATATTTGTATGAGACTATCATTTTATACATTTACATGGACCCATCTTATCCATGTGTGAAGACACATTTACCAATTTCATTGAATCTTTCTACTTTCACAAATTTTCTTATAACTTATAATAAATTTTTTTTAATCACTTTTACATTGTTATGGTTAAACAAAATTAATTCATTCATCACTCATATGTTGTTTTTGAATTAAAAGCAACCAAAATTAGGGGGTTGGCCCATTACAGACAAACTGGTCAACTACCAGTGGAAAACCATCAAAACTAAACTAACCCTTATTATTGCTTGAAACAAAAAACAAAGTTTGAAACCATAATTAAGAAAGTATCAGAAGGCTTAAACAAATTGCCTATTATCAAACTTAAGAAACTATAGTAAAATATTAACAAAGGTATAAGAGCCTTTCAGCCTATTAAGTCTGGTAACTAGTAGATTAACAACATAAAAAGAAAAAGGAGGGAATCCTTAAGATTTCTTGGCCTCCTTCCTCCCTAGTAGGATGTTCACCTAGTCTTCCACCAGGAAGTCAAACAACATCTTAGAGTCCTCCTTAGATAGGTCACCTTTAGTGTCCTTAAGCAAGCTTAGTGTGGTGGCAGTTGCATGTGTCTCTTTTACCGTGAACTTGGTAAGTAGGTGCATTCTCTCCTCCAACACATGGATTCTCTCCCACACCTCATTACTAGCCTTTTGCAACTTGCCCAGATGGCCATCAGTACCAGCCTTTTTAGTATCCTACACAATCGAGGGGTTAGTAGCATTTTTAGAAACAACCTTAATAGGGGAGGAGATCATTATGGGGTAGGGCACCCTATCCACCGTATTGGGGAATAGATCCCTTGTTACGTCCACACACCTCAGATCAACTATCGCCGAAACATGAAACATATCCTTGTTGGTCTCAGATTGGTTTTGACAATTAAGTGTCAACACACTTAAGAAATTTTCTAAGTTGATGTCGAGTATAATATAGATGCCGAGTCACAGTATGTGCTGAGCCAAAAATTCATCAAATGCTGAGTCATTCAGATGTTGAGTAGACAGACAATGCCGAGCAAGTTTTAACTGTCGAGTGACAATTGATGTCGAACCGGTATATGTGCCAAGTAAAGTATAAGTGTCGAGCAAGATAGAATTCCTATATGTGTCGAGCATTAGCAATCAACAAGTGCTGAGTGATATAGTATTAAAATATGCATTTGTGCCTTCACAAACTTAGATGCAAATCATGTTGCATGATAGCTAATACATAGATTTCAATTTCTAAAGATAAGATTGAATCTTTTAGAGTTCCTATGTATTCTGCATGCAACCAATAAAAAAGTGTTATGCTAAAGAGACAAAATGAATGAATCTCAGTTGTAGATTCATACCAAACCCTAAGTCACAAAACCTTTTAAGAAGGATTAAGCCTCATAATTCAAGTATTGAGAAGATCAAGTAGAGAGTGAAAGAGAGCAAAGAGCAGAAGGGTGAAGAGCACAGGTGACTTAGAAAAGCAGAGGAATTGACAGATTAGTTAAGTAGAATAGAACATCAACACTTTGAACAGAGTCTTATCTGATCAAAGAGGATCAAATTAGAAGGGACTAAACATTGATCTAGAATCAACAATTCAAGATTGTAAGTGATCAGGTCAAAACATTCTACTATACTTTCTAGCCATTGTATTAGGAGAATGAAAATCCTATGAAGATAGGTTGGTTTAACAACCATATTGTAAATCCTTTAACAGGGTGACATTCCAAGTGAATATTTGTAAATCCTTTACATAGGTGCACTTTTAATAGGGTGTTGAGCCTTTAACAAGGTAGGCCTCTCATAGGGTAGGCCATTGATGATGGTCAAAACATTGTAACCTTAATCAGTCACATATTGCTGTAGTGATAAGTTGTGGGTGTCATCCCCACCCCAGTTTTACCTTCTCATTTTGGAGGGTTTCTGGGTGATCAAATCTTGTGTTATCTCTTTTCATGCATGTCTTTACTTTCATGTTAATTAGACGTGTTACATGCATGTGTTGATTTTAGCTAAAAGTTTTAGAGGTTAAAGTTTGTTACTTTTGATTCATCCCCCCCTCTTAGAAGTAAATCTTCCCACAGCTTGTTAATTCCAACAATCCTTATTCTCCTAAATACTTCTCTTGAATCTGACCTGGAGGAGTCTGATATCTCCTCTTCTACCTCCTCCATACCTCCCACCCCAAAGTTTACTACTTTTTCTTTCATCCTTCATTTGGGGCAGCTTGAATCCTCCGAATCTGACTCCTCCTATGAGGCTCCCTCCTTCAACTTCCTCTTAGCATTAGATTTTGCTAACCTCCCCAACCTCCTCCTACCCCCTTTCCCTCTTCCTTTGACTCCACCAACTCCTTCTCCTTCCCTTTATCCTATCTCCCTCTTTTCCCCATGAAGGAGGGATTCACCGGGGACCCACTAGGTGAGGGTTGTGGGTAGGGGCTCTAGGACCTATGATCCTAAGAGGAAGCATTTGGGGCTGGGGGTTCAAATGGGCTGGAATGTCAATTTCCACAATCCTAGGGGGACTAGGGCGAGGTGGAATTGATACAGCTTGAAAATTAAACCTTGTTGTAAAATGGTAAAATTAACCCCCTTTTTCATTTTTTCTTTCACATCAATGATAATATCCTCTAATTCATGCAACAAGAAGAAAGGAAGCGAAATAAAATCCTGGTGGTGAAAATTATTAAGGAGAGGAAAGTGATAGTAGTAGTAGACTCCATAACTTCTTTTTAGGGTAAGATATTTCATCAAAACCAAACAAACCTTGTTCCATGGGTCAGGAAGCTTCTCTCGCATGAAACCACCTCTATGCCGAATCAATTCCTCTCCATCCAAAAAAAAACATTGCAGGCTCGCATCATCTATCACCCTCATTACCTTCTGCCATTTCCTACCCTTCATGGCCAAGCTTGTTTCTAGAGCAATCACCTCCTTTGAAATATGAAATGAGATACCATTTATCGTTACTTTGCAGTCCTTCCAGGAGTTAATTCATGCCCATTAAGTGCATCCATGAATGAGACAAATTTGCCCTCCTTTAGTAAGTACCACACCAAGGACTTCTTCATATTTTCATCAATAACAACTGGTTCAATGTGCATCAAATCACCACCCATCTCTACAATTTTTTTCCTCTCTTTTTTTCTTCAGAACCTAGACATAGTTTCTAAAAAGGACTTCACACTTAGGCAAACCCAAAAGTGGAGATGATAATCACAATTAATTGTAATATTGAAAACATCCAAATTAGCAAGAAAGATCTCATGTTTTCCACTACAATCTATCCCCCAATCATTTTGATCATTCCCAAGGAACATCAACCCTTTAAAAAAAAATTCTTTTCTCTGCACAACGTACGATGACACATATAGGGAAATAAATAAAAAATCCCCCATTTCAAACTTCCAATTTTTAGGCTGTATGTATTTATTACTTTTGATTTATAACTTATATTTATCTTCTACATAGTAAAATATAATTCACCTCCTTATCTTGTTACCCCACCCATCAATGGACAACCTAGATAATTGAAATCAATAAACTAAAATTGTGTCTATCCCATCCTCTTTATCTCTTTCTAAATAGAGTTCCATATTTTGATATCTCTATTTTATATGTTCATATGTATCTAGTTCACACACTCTCTTTATCTATCTTCTTATGCTTTCCTTTGTATCTTTCTTATGCACACATACACTCATTTCTCCCTCCCCATCTTTTCTTATTATTTCATATCTCACTATATATATATATATATATATATATATATATATATATATATATATATATATATATATATATATATATATATATATATATAATATTTTCTCTATTTATCTTTTGATATACCTCGAGTATCTTTCTTATACACACAATCAAACTCAGGAAAAAAAACCAATATATTGAATGGATTATAGTTCTAACTTTAAATTTGTCTACTAAGAAATCTAATTAGCAAATTATAATATGACATATATCTAAAGAAAAATAAAATAAAATAAATATCTAAGTAATTAAAATTTAAAATTTTTATTTAGAATAAAAACTAAACAAAAGAATTAATGGTGATGTACTTTTATTGCAAAACTTTGAATATGCAATAAAAATAAATAAATAATTTATAAAATAAATATTAGATCTCAATTAAAACTAAATAAAATATTTTTTAAAAATTGAAATTATCTTAGTTAAGAAACATAAGTTCTATAGATTTTTTTCTTTAAAAAATCTAAATATAATTGAAATTATACATCACTAATGTACAAATGATAATATGTGCCATTTCTTTTATAAAAAAACATCTAATAATTTTACAACATTTAATATTTACATGACTACAATGAACTGGGAACATCTTGTCTTATAGCATTAACTTTTTTGAATATGAAAATGTCTAATATCAAATATGAAACTCAACAATTAATACCAATTTGATTTTTGGTAAACAAACGACCTTACACTACTCCAAGTGCAATTTTGTTCATATTTTTAAGCACTTAGTCATTGCTAAAAGTAGTATTTTAGTCATACATGTCATTCTAATTCAAAAATTTATCATTAACAAGTTCTTAAACATTAACTATGAGAGGCAAGACAAGTTATGCAGAAAATAATAAAGGAAATGGGAAAAGAATGCTTGCACTATACATTATGTCTTGAGAGCTACACACATAATTTTGGATAAACACACATTTCCTACACCAATTTTTGTTTCCTCATCTATCCCATTTTCCCTTAGCCTTTCAATAATTCATTTTCTCTTTCTTTGCATAAACCTAGAGCAAGAGCACCTTCAAATACATCCATTGCAAGCACATCAGGAGGATCAAAGAAAAAGGGTTAGGGTAGTAATTGGATCTTGAATCCAATGTTAGAAATAATGTCCTACTTGTAAGGCAAGGTGACATTAGGTGTGTTATAAACCTAGCTGTCTACCTTAGCCATTTATGGGAAATTTCTAAGTTAGAAAATGGTAAAAGTAGTCTAGAAGGTATAATAATGGTTAAAATATGATCATAACATTTCTAGGATCCTAAGTAGAGTATAGGATTAAAGTTTTAGAAAGTTTTTTAACATTTGACAAGCTTTTTCAAAATGTTGTCAATGTTGCATAATGCAACTTTTGTGCAAAAAGTGCAAGATTTGAATCCCCACATTCACAACCATTTTTTCAGTTGGAACTACTTGGGAATGTTATAAATAAGGTTGATAAATATTTCTCCAATAGAGGAGAAGAATCTAATGTATGTTTTGCATTGAAATCAATAAATATTCTATTGTTTCCTATAAAAACTATTTGAAATATCAATTGTACGGATGCATATGTACCACTGAAGGATTGGAAAAAAGTGGTCTGATTTTTTATGAAGTATTTTCAAGTGATTTGAAGTCTTCAAGTTAGAAAGAACAGAAGATATTCATTTTTGTGTGCTTGTTGGTTGCAGGAAGGCCCTAAGTAGGGTTTTGAGAGAAAATCTCTCTTTTCGAGAGATTCCACCATGAGAAAATGTGAGCCTTGGAGGAAAGAAAGAGGGGAGGATTAATTTTAATATTTTTAGGGTCTTAGATCAGGAGGAAAAGGATGTTGAGAGAAAGCTTTAAACCCTCTTGACAAACATCTAAATGCGATTGTCTAGATTTGGGTTTTTGAGACACAACTTGGCCTAGGGGTGGAGTAGAGACCTAAATCCTTGGATTTAGATGTTTTGACATATTCCTAAAGTATTACAATTGGTTTTGTTGAGATATTTTTTGAAATTCCATTACTTTCTTTGTAATAATGACCTAATAGCCCTATTAGGCCTAGGAGAGAATTATAAACAACTTGAGTTAGGGGATTGATCAAGAGTCCTAACTTGGTAAAAGTTGTTGATTAGTGGATTGAAGAGTCTGGAGATGGTTAAGAATTTTTACAGTGGAGTTCCAAGTATTTTTCCTTCACAAATCCAAGATTTCTCTTTGTAGCCCTATTTTGAGGTTTGGGTACCAAGTTTGAATTTTGAAAGCATTTATTGTGAAGTTTGTGTTTTTAACACTTAGAGGTTTGAGACTTAGTTTTGTAGAAACCATATTCCATCCCTAAAACATTTGGTCTTAAGATTGTGTCTTATTTGGCCTAAAAGGTGCTCTAGACTTTGAAGTAGATTTAATCTAGATATTGTGGGTTTTGGGAACCATTGTCAGTGCTCTAGATTGTATTGGTGAAGTGGTTTTGTGCACCCCTAAATGAAAACTTTGATATAGTTTGGGGACTCTAATCCAAGTGGCATCAAAACAACTAGTAGATATTTGGAGAAAGACAAAGTTGCAACCATGTGAAATGGTGGAGAAGAGAATGATAATGAACTTTATAACATAATGACAAATGTTGAACTACTGAGGGTGGTGAAGGAGCTTGATGCAAAAAGGAAGCATGTGAAGAAAGAGATGGAAACAATTAAAGAACAAGTCAAGAAAGGATTTAGTGGTAACTTTGAGATAGAGAAGGAGGGGAGTGATGAAGAAACTCCTTGGTATGAGGAAGAGGAAGAGATTCCTCATTTTAAATCCATGGAGAGAAGGACCTTGGACACCAAACTTGATCTTCCTATTTACAGTGGGACGATAGATCCAGAAGAAGTAATGGATTGGATTGATGCACTCACTACTTTAATTGTCTATGGGGAGATACCAGATCATTAAAAGGTTAAGATATCCAAATACAAGATGACGCGGTCAGCCCTAACTTGGTGAAATTTCACTCAAGTAGAGAGGGTGAAGATGGAGAAAAACTAGATAAGTACATGGAAGAAGACGGTGAGCTTGGTGAAGGAAGCCTATGTACCTGAGGATTATGAATTTCTACTTCACAAGAAGAGGTAGAGTATAAGACAAAAGGAGATGGAAGTATCTAGTTACATTGAGAAATTCCACAAACTTACTATGAAATCTAAGTTGGTGGAACCAGAGCGTGTCAAATTTGCTAGATATATGAAAGGGTTGAGGATGAATATCCAAGATGGGTTAAGTCTGTGTTCCCCTAACATAGTCCATAAATGCTTTCAATTAGCATTTAAAGTGAAGAAAAATATTAAGAGGAAGCAAGATCAAGGTGGCAAAGGAAGAGGCCAGAGAGACTTTGGAAACAGAGGAAGAGGATCAAGCACTGGCAGAGGACAAACTCCTAGAGACTATGGTGAGACCAGTCAAGAGAACTTTTTTGGTGAGAAAAATTCTAGAGGATCCCATAGAGGGAGAAGAGGAGACTCAAAAGGAAGATTTTGAGGGAGATCATTAGGACCTCCAAGGTGTTATAGATGTAATAGACTAGAACACTTGGCATCTAAGTGTCTAGAGAAGGCAAAGAATCAAACTAAGAGGAGGGAAAATTTGGTCAGAGATGAAGGCAATCAAGAAGAAGATACACTTGAGGGTCTTATGGAAAACCTAAGAAGGGATAATCCATTATGATGAAGAGGACACTATTGACTATTCCAAGCACTCACGAACCACCTCAGAGGAAAAATTTATTCAAAACCACTTGCAAGTGCGGAGACAAGGTCTATAGAATGTTGATTGATAATGGGTCTACAGAAAACTTGGTGTCTGAAGAAGAAATAAAGAAGTTGAAGTTGAGAAGGGTGCCACATCCAAACCATTACAAAGTGTCATGGATCACAAAGAAGAAGCAAACTATCATAGAGGAGTAAGTTTGGGTGGAATTCCAACTTGGAAAGTACAAAGACAGAGTCCTCTATGATATTGTTCCAATGGATGCCTGTCATTTGCTACTAGGGAGAGCTTGGAAATATTATGTAGAGGCAAACCATGATGGAAGTTAAAAAAAATACACCATTAAATACAAAGGTGAAAAGGTAACTCTCTTACCCTTGCCAGATTCTACAGAAGAGCAAAACAATCCTAAATTTTTTTTTGTAAATGGAAAAGATTTTTTAAGATTGTGAAATATGAAAAGGCTCCATGCTATTCCCTAGTGATTTTCACCTAAGGATTACAAATATAAGAAGGTTGTGAAGGAAGTAAATACCTTGAGACATGCAGGTCCTAAAGAAGTTGCAAACCTATTGGACCACTACAAGGACATTGTCACTAAGGAGTTGCCAAATGAGTTGCCCCCAATCATAGATATAAGTCACAACATAGATCTGATCCTAGGAGAAATATTGCCTAACAAAGCAACATATAAATTGACTCTAGAGTAGAATAAAGAAATGGAAAGAAAATACAAGAACTCCTATATAAGGGTTTGATAACAAAAATCCTCAACCCTTATGTAGTACCTTCCCTTTGAGCCCCTAAGAAGGAAGGCACTTGGAGGTTGTGCACTGATTCTAGAGCCATAAAAATAATCACTATTAGGTATAGATTCCCTATTCCTAGAATAGAAGACCTATTGGATCAACTAGGAGGAGCAAGGTACTATTCTAAGATAGATCTAAATAGTGGCTATCACCAAATAAGGATTATGGATGGTGATGAGTGAAAAATTGCATTTAAAATCAATGAAGGCTCATATTAGTGGAGAGTTATGCCTTTTGTCCTATCAAATACTCCAAGAACCTTAATGAGACTCATGAATGAAGTGCTCATACAATTTTTTGGGAAATTTTCCATAGTTTACCTTGATGACATCCTTATTTTCAGTAAGAGTAAGGAGCAACATTTAGAACATCTCAACTTGGTTTTAAAAAGGTTACATGAAGAAAAGATTTTCATAAACTTGGACAAGTGTGTTTTTATGTAGGAATAACTTATTTACTTAGGATTTGTGATCTCAGAAGGGAACACCAAAATGGACTCTGAGAAGGTAGAAGCCATCTTGAGTTGGCCTTCTCATAGGACCATGACTAAAGTTAGAAGCTTTCATGGTATTGCTTCTTTCTATAGAAGGTTCATTAGAAACTTTAGTTAGTTATGTGCTCCTATCCTTAAGACCATCAAGGGTGGGAAAAAATGTAAGTTTGGAACAAGGATGCAGAAGAAGCCTTCCAAATGCTGAATAAGAAGGTAATGGAGAAAACTATCCTAGTGTTCCCTAATTTTTAGAAGATATTTACTATTGAATGTGATGCTTCTAACCTAGCTATAGGGTCTATCTTGAGTTAGGAGGGGAGGCCGATAGCCTTTTTCAATGAGAAACTGAATGAATCAAAGAATAAGTATTCGTCTTATGAATTGGAACTATATGCCTTAGTATAATCATTGAAGAAATGGAGGCACCACCTCCTTCCAAAGGAATTTTTGATTTTCATAGACAACCAAGCTTTGAGTTTCTTAAATAGTTAAGAGAAACTAAGCCACAAACACATGAAATGGGTGGAATCAATTCAAGCCTACACCTTTTCAATCAAACACAAGAAGGGAGTTACCAATAAGGTGGTAGATGCACTAAGTAGGAGGAATCTAGTTGTGCAAGAAATCCAACTCCAAAGTGTAGGGATCAATTCATTAAAAGATATGTATAAGGATAATAGTGTTTTCAAGGATATCTATAAGGTATGTTCTAACTTTTCTAAGGCTTATCACACTAAATATGCAAATTGCTTGATTTAAAATGAGCTACTGTTTAAGGGACACCAACTATGCATTCCACAATGCTCAATGAGGGAAAACATCATTAGGGAGAAACATGTAGGTACCATAGGAGGATATTTTGGCTAGGACAAGACCTTGGAATAGGTAAGAAGGTTCTATTATTGGCCAAAGCTTCAAACTAAAGTAAGGAAGATTGTAGAAACATATACAATCTATCAAAGAGCCAAGGTTACATCCACTAATGCAAGGATATATCAACCTTTACCTATTCCTACAAGGCCTTGGGAGAGTTGCAGTATGGAATTTTTGATGGGATTGCCAAGAACACAAAAGGAAAATGATAACATTTATGTTTTAATGGATAGGTTTAATAAAATGCCCCACTTTATCCTTTGTAAAAGCACTAATGATTGCAAGTTTATTCTTCAAAGAAATTGTTGAAAGATACATGGTTTGCCTCAAACCATACTTTCCAATAGGGATGTGAAATTTATTGGTCACTTTTGGAGGACCTTGTGGAAAAATTTGGGAACCAATTTAAGTTTTATCTCTGTCTACCATCCACAAACAGATGGGCATACAAAGTTGGTCAACAAATCTCTTAGGAATCTGCTTAGGTGCTTGAGAAAACAATATGGAGACAAGTGGAGTTAGTTTTACCTCAAGTAGAGTTTTCTTTTAATGAGTCAGTTAACATGAGTACAAGGAAGAGTCTCTTTTAGATTGTATATGGAAAAAATCCAAGAGGCATTTAAGATATCATGGCATGCCCTTAAGAATGTTGAGATTGTGACTGTTGTTGCATAGATCACCCCCATTTAATGCAAAAAGATAGGTAGGTAATCATCTATTTTACCATTGATCACTAACATAAACCTACAAATAGATCATCGTAAGTCATAATTAGGATAAAGAAGGGTATGATTAATCACTTTGTGACCTCTAAACTCTAAAGATAAGTGAATCAGAGAAAAGCCCAACTAAGCAATTGTGCACCATTTCTGCCACCAACAAAATTTATGAACTTGTAAGTGCTGAAGAACATATCTAACAGAGATAATTATCTCAGAAAGGATAAGGGCATCATGGAAGAAGACATGCCCAAGATTAAGCTTGTTAGCAATGAAGAGCTTTTAGAACTAGAATAAACAGTTACCTCACTAGAAGGAAGCACAATCAACCAAATAAATGCATTATCATCACTTCCCAAAGATGTCTTACTTGTTGAGGATATAAGTGCATACTTGAAAGAAAATATTATGGAATTAGGATTAGACAAGGTGTGTGAAGCATTCTCTACATTTTTAGAAGACGATGTTTTGAAGAAAGAATGACTACATCTGTTAAATACAACATTGCACCCTATGATGGAAATATTTGATTTCATTCATGAGGACTGGGTAAGACTGGTACTAAGAAGATTACATGAAAAAATCATGTGGCTTGACAAACCCTATGAAATAAAAAAGTGAGTCATTCTTAGGGTAACATAACTCAACAGAACTAGAGCATGGCTAAACACAAGAAAAATTACACTCGACAAAGTTACAAGGCTGACTGGTGCAAAGAAGGTAGGGTGAGCACTAGCTATTGATAGAATTCCTAACCTTGAAATGAAGTTTTCTTCATGGAAATTGCATGCATACTCTAGTTCTTGAGAAAGTCCAACAACATACCTTATGGAGTGGTACACACAACATATCAAATCATTTACAAGGGTGCACCACTTGACCTAGGTGGGTGGTTGTATGAACAATTGATACAAAACTTGGAGAAGACTAAAGAGAACCCTAAGGTACACCATTCAAGTTTGTAGCTCTCCTAGTATGTATATTTTTCTACTTTTTATGCCAATTTCTTGGACAAGGCACCATTAGTTGGTTGAAGGATAAGCTTATTTGTGGAAAAGTATGCAAATTGTACATGATGTTAAGAGACAACAAGAATAATTTATTCAAGATACTTTTTGATAGTTTCAGGGACATAATAAGGGAAAGGGAAAGGTCACCCTTTACCTTAGTAGAAGAATACAAACATGATGTACATCTTCTAGCATGGACAAGCACATGTATGACTCAAACCATGAAGCGAAGGACCCATTGAATCATAGATTTTAGTATGAGATAATAGAAGAAGAGGCAAGGACCAATACTAAACTAATATTATCAATGCCTGTAGACAATAGAATACCAATACAAGGTACTAGCATAGTACAAAGAAGCACATAAGACAGGCTAAAAAAGGATAGAGAAGAGAACAAGAAATAAGCTAAGAGATAAAGAAAGAGAAAAAAGACAAGGAAAACTAAGGTGAAGAGCCCTAAAAAGAAGAAATGGGAAGAAAAAAACACCAATTTAGGAAAATATACAACCTCACAAGAACCAGAGCCAAGTGAAGAAGATTATAGCAAAAAGAAGGCTGAAGAAGTGGCGAAGAAGAAATGGAAATCTACACTAGTACAGGGAAGAGAAATCTCATCCATAGGTACATTATCATCAAGAACAACAAAACCTATAAGATGAAATGGAAATCCCACTCCTCCACTCTCCATTGAGATATACTCAATGTCATTGTTCACAATGGGAATTAAAACACAATACAATATAGATACACACTAATGAGTGAGAAAGAAAAGAATAGTGTTATAAGTGTGGTACTAGTCAGCATGAGAACCTTCTATAGAACATCTGACATGGTGAAGAAGGTCCTACGAAAGGAGTTGGTAGAAGTCATTGTCAAGAAGTGGCAGGTTAGAGCTGCACAACTTAAAGGAATTCTCAGTGATGCACCATCAAGGGGTAGGCTAGATTAGCCTATTAGAGAGGAAAATGTATGTAGGAGCATACATATCATTATTCCTAACTCAAGATTCCTAACTGAAGACAATGTTGCACTAATTAAAAAAAAAAAGAGAAAATAAAATGTTTGAAAGGGAAATGAAAGAGTGGACATCAATTTAAGATCAAATGGAGCTTATGTGTACTCTAAATCCTACAAGACAAACAGAGGCTCTAACTAGGGAAAATCCAAATGATAAAGGAAAAGTGAAAAGGATTACGTTCATTGGCCCTAGAAAATTAGTCTAACATGAGGGATATGTTGAGGAACTAGATGAAGAACTAGTCACTTTCAATCCTCTAATCTCACCAAGAAAAATGAAATATAGAACAACCAGATGCATAATGATTATAGAGAGTGAAGTGTCACCAGGATTGATAAAACCTCATGACACTCTAGCAACAACACGACCAAATGATGATCTAAAGACAAGAATGAAGCAACCAACCATAGAAATGAAGAAATCATGCACAATCCAACATGAAGAAAGAAGGAAAGAAGATTATAATCAGTCAAGTAAGGCAATGGTGACACCACTTGTGGAGGAAGTCACATCAATAGAGGCCATAAAGGAAAAAGTATTCAAAGAGAGGACATTTCCTAGAAACATACACAAGATCAGAGAGATGCACATAAGACACATGACCAACCGGTCACCCACTTGGAACCTGATAATATCAATTTTTTCATAAGCCCACATCTATAAAGAGAAAGATACAAATGAGAAGCAGGGAGCCAGAACAATCCAAAAAGAAAAGGACAAAGAGGGGAAAATTGTCATCATCATCTTCATCATCCAAAAGCCCAAAATATGAAGGAGAACTATATGAGAGGCACACTCAAGGATTAGAAAATACCTAGACAATCTAAACTGAATTAGATAAGTATGCTGGTAGTGTGTAGGACCTAAACAGTGAAAAAATTGATCACCACAATCACCTACTAAAGAAACTCACAATGGTAAAGAAATAATGTTTGGAAAAGAATCATGCACATACTTCAATCAAAGAAAAGAAGATGATCATAAGAATATAGGTGATGTACAATATGACACTAGCACCAATCTTATTGATCAACTAAGACACACCTTGCAACATGAAAATATTAGTGATGCAACAAGCTCACTCAACAAAAGCAAGGAGAAGGAGAAATCTTAAGCAACTGATTAAGCATCACTCATAGAGACTTAAAGAAACAAGAAACACTATAGTAGAGTTATTGAAGGGTATTTCTCCAACACTCCATAGACTATTAGATTCACAAATGTTTTTGATCGATTTCAATGGAAAGCTGAAAACTACACATGAGGAAGTGCAAGTCACTCAAACATCCATCGACTTGTCAACCAATTTAGCGAGTGCATACACCAATCACATTCAAGAAAAGATTCACTAGATTAAGAAAGAAAAGATTCGCTAGAGAAGAGGGAAGAAGCAAAAAAGAAGAAAGAATGACACACTAACCCAGAGAGGAAGAATAAACGAATCTCAAACATGAGGTGTCAAGGAGAAGATCGAGACAAAGAGATATATTTCACCAGAGGAAGTAGTGTGTCCTAGAGGTAGAGCAAGCTAAGTAGAAAAATGATACAAAAGGATATCACCAAGTGTGCCCAAGAGGTAGAGAGAGATCATGACATCTCATAAGGAAGACACTAGATATCTTTCAAGAAAAGGAGTTCTATATATCTTAGACCACATTTTGATTTCTTTATAATAGTTGTAATAATCTTGTAAGATCCTAACCGAGCATACTTTAGTAGTAAGCATTTGTTAAATTTGTTAGCTAGGTGCCTCTCAAAAGGAGTGATAAATCTTGTAGCTAGGTAGCCTTAACAAGTTGTTTGAAATCCTAACAGGTTACTAATATTCTTGGCAAAATGTATTCTTGAAAGGAATATTTTGTAGCTCTTAAAAGGGACACCTTTTATTTGTAGTAAAAGGATAGTGGGTATATTATCCCCACTGTGGTTTTCATCCTCTTATAGAGGGTTTCCACTACAAAGTCTGGGTGTCCATTGATGAATGCTTTTGTATATGAGCTTATTTGGTTTTACTTTACTGCACTTATCTTCTTGTTGAAAATTAAGTGACTTGTTAGTTAATGTATTTGAAATAGAATTGAAATTAACCCGTGTTACAAGTGGTATTGATTCACCCCCCTCTTAGTACCTATTGGGACCAACAACATCAACTTCTTCTAAATTTGCACTACTTTTAGATAATTCTTTAATGCTATCTAAGATTATTTGTAGTTGTTCTGATAGTTCCCTTCTTTTTTCAAATGAAGCCTTTATCTTTTGTTTTAGATCTTGTACCTGGTCACTAGTTTTTTTAAAGCTTCTTTCAATTGTCTTTCCCTTCTATACCTCTCCATATTCCTAGATATACTATCTGGTTTAAAATTCCCTCTAGAGAACTGAGCTCTGATATAAATAGTTGGACAGGTTTGTACTAAAGAGGGGGGGATGGGGAATTAGTACTCACCAATTTTCACCAAATCATTTTAAATTTTTTTACTATCACAAATCAGACCTATAATCTATTATCCAGTATAATTCATTTACTTTTCAACTTTCATACATTTACTTGCAATAGTTTAAACTTGTTTACCTATTTGTTAGAATGTAAAAATAGTAAACACATAACCAAAACTAAATCATGAATCCACACATTACTCCGTGATTTTTGGTCTTGTGAAAACCCTTAGTTAGAGGGAAAAACTACAGTGGCAATAATACTCACAAATCTTCACTGCAATAAAAAGGTTTGTTGGGTTAAGAGCTAGAAATGTCACTTTATAAGTGACTCACCCTATTAGGATGAATGAAATTTTTTTAGATGTATGTAACAATCCTGTAAAGAACTACTCTGTTAAGAGATTTTATCCCAGTTATACAATGTTCACCTTGTTAGAGGATTTGCAAATAGTTCAGTCAATAACTTTAAGTCATGCTAGGAACTACCTGATTTAGGGATTTGACAAATGCTTGTAGAAACTATCAAGTATTCAAGCACTATAACAATGACCTATACAATTTTTCTCCTCAAATCTTGTCATATGTATTATGTTTTTTATATGCTTCCTCATATAGGTTCTCTCTAACTAGAGTCTCGATTGTAACTCATTTCAACATCAATTCAATAATTCTTCATAAAATTTTAATTGTTCTTCTTAATCTCCTTTGAATCCTCGATAAAATTCCAAAAATTGCATGCTCTAATTAGGTTTCCCTTGTCCCCCTCTTGAATCCATCTTGTTATCAAGCTTTCCATAATATATTTTACTAGGTCATATACATCTTGATCTTACTGTCATTCCTAAGGTGGAATATTACATTTATCTTGTTTGTCCACCTTTCCTCAAAATATTGACTTATATCTTATCACCAATATCTATAAACCATTTCACTCTTCTCTATTCTCTATGTAGATCATTCCATCTTCTATCTAGGTTCAATGAATCTTCTCCTAACATGATTGGCTTAATTATTCTTTCCAAACTATTCTATTCTTCTATTTATCAGTTGGCCAATTTAGTTCTTGACCACTTCTCTTGATTACTAATTACAATAGTTTATTGATAGTAAACCAAATTATCCTTGTACTGGCATGTATTCATGTTTTCTTTGTGCTGATAACACTTTAGTCTTATAATAACATGTAGTTTACCTATATTACTCCTTCTACCAATAACACTTAGTTCACCTATTTTCTTTTGTTCTCTGATAGGGTCTAACTATTTACCTATTTCCTTTACCTATTCACCTATTTGTCTAACTCCTCAATATTGATTCTATTTTTATAATTTTTTTTCAATAATGATAACCACAGAATCAATATCATCATCAATAACCAATGCATAATTTCCAATTAACATGTGACTCTACTAGCATTGGGTAGGTGGAATTTTTCCTTGCATGGTTTTTCCTTCAAGGGGATATGTTATTCACTCTCTTTTTGGGTTTTTGATTTTTATATTGCTTTGATCTCATGGGTTTTGGAGACATGCATACTTTGAATTTATCTTCTTTGGTGCATGCATATGATATGGAGCATTTTAAAAAGATTGTATCTAGTAATGGATCTATATCTTCAATTAGGATAGAGGGGCATCATGGTTTTTCATGTTTGGTAGTGACTGATGCTATGAGACAAGGTCAATCTTCTTTGGATGTAAATATGAGGTCTTCAAATGGTTTTAATGCAGAGATAGTCCCAAACTTAAGAAAGCCAATGGCTATTTGTTGAGTAACCATGATCATATGGTTTTTGTTAGTTCTCTAGAATTAATTATGGATGTTGTTTGATATTTGAGAAAGCATGATTCAATTTGTAAATCTCTTAGGATTCATATTTATTTATTAGTATTGGAATCATGGATCCATTGTTCTTGGAAAGATGAGGATGATATAGCAATTACACTAGTTGCACGAATATGTATTTCGTGGCTACTTGTTTCCAACATGGTTGGTAGGAATCATGTTTTTGTGGGAGGGACCTAATTTTACAATCATGTTGGTTTATTCATTAATCCTTGGTTGCATTTAGGTTTTAATTTAGGTAAAGAACTTTCTTTGAGGGTCTCCATCTAGGTTCCTCCCCTGACTTCTACTAGAATTTTGGAGAGGATATTTTTTAAAGGAATTCTAATTCTCTCGGGAAACTAGTCATGGTAGCTTAAGAAATCCTTGATAGAAAGGAACTTACATATTTTTATTTATTTATGTGGAGATCTATATAAATAAAATGTTGCTAGATTATTGAGAAATTCATCTATTAGGATCCTTATTTTGGGTTCAACAGGTTGATTATGAGGTCTTGATTTTCAAAGTTGAATTATTAATGATTGTGGACACCCTCAAAACAATGTCCTAGTTTTGATAAAGTTACTAGGGTTAGTAATTATTCTCCTTGGACAAATCCAAATGTGGATAAATGAGAGAAAGGAAAAAACCTTATGGTAGATGGTGGTCTAGATAGGGGTGGTTTTACCCATGTTAAGCCTTAGGATAAAGAGAGGGGACAAAGAGGTCTTAGAAGAATAGGTGTTATGATTATCCTTCAACTATTTTGAGGTGTGAGGAACTTGATTCTTGGAAGAAGAGACTCTAGTAGACATTCTCAATTTTTGGGCTGCTCTATTGGGTATCGATGATGTATAAGAGTAGGAGATTGTTTAGGATTCTTCATCTTCATAAGGATTACAAAATCTATAGGTACCCTTTAATGGTATTGATTTGAGAGGTCTAAGAGAATATATAGTTTTGAATGATGATATTCTTTTTGTAGATTTAGCTAAGGAGGTGTTGGAATTTAATAACAAAAAGGGATCTTCTCAAGCTTTGGGTTGCAATAACTACCACTTATGGAAGGCCCTCTTGACAATTTTTCTAAAGATGGTCATAAGAATGATCATGTAAAGATTAAAATTTCACAATAGATTTAGGCATAACTAAGTCTTAGGTATAAGGGAGTTGGAGAAGAGGGAATTTTGTGGGGTTGGAGGAATGGAAACTTTGTGAGGATATTTCTTGGAAGAACAAGGTTTGGATTGATTGAAATCATGGAGGTGACATGAACATATTTTTAATAATTCAATGCAAGCATGTGAGAATATGATTTGTATTTATTCTTTGATTAATTTGAAAGGAATTCACTTATCTTCTCTAAATGAATTGTCTTGTGAGGCTACACAATACCATTCTTCTCTTTTTATTAAAGATTGAGATCTTTCTCAAGATTAGAAGAATATGATTCTTGCATGTATTCCCTCTTTATTTTGTAATGAGATTCATGAATTTCTCATTTGCTTGATCTTTTTGTCCAAATTGGAAGAAGATGTTTTTGGAATGCATAAGGGAAAACCTCCTACTTTGGATGGTTTTCCTATAGTCAAATTTTATTGAATTTTGGGATGTTAAATATGATTCTTAAGAGGTGGTTCAAAAATATCATGGTAGAAAATATATGCTAGGGATCTTGAAGTCTACTTTTCTTGTTCTTATTCCTAAAAAGGAGAAAGCTAATCAACTATATTAAATCGGTCTATTTCTCTTTGTTATGCAGTGTAAATCATTGCTAAATGGATTGCAAAGAGGCTCAAAATTTGGCTTTTTGTCTTTATCTTGGAGGACCAAGGATTTTTTTCCCTAGAAGATAAATTTTAATGGGGTGGTGGTGGTTTTTGAATCCATTGACTCCATGGAGTGTCTAAGGAGAAATATACGTTCTTCAAACTTGATATGGTCAAAGCATATGATACACCTAAGTGGAATTTTCTAAAAAAATTCCTTATATCATTTAGTTTTAGTTAGGAGAGGGTTGGTTGAATGATGAGATATGCTACTTGGTCATTCCTTTATGATATTATCAATGGAAAACCTACTAAGTTATCTAGAAATTCTAAAGGTCTTTTCCAAGAGGATCCTCTCTTATCTTATTTGTTTATTATTATTGATGAAAGCCTAGAGAAATTAATTAAGTCTTTAGTCTCCTAAGGCTTTATTCAATGTTGGAGTTGGGGTAATGGGTTGCTTAATATTTTTCATCTCTAGTTTTTAGATGATACTTCTCTCATGGGGGTTGCTCGTCTTCATGAAGATAAATATTTTAGATGGATGATAGATATTGTTGACCCTAAAGGAAATATAGTATTGTTAATCAATGCAAAACACTTAGTCATTTATAAGGCACAATTATTTAGTCAACACTAAGACCAAGTGATTCTATACATGCCGAGTAATGTTATGTAAAGAAGTATGAAAATACTCAATTGTTGCCTAGTAGTAGTTATTGCCGAGGAACTCAAGTTTCATCGAGTACTCCAATGGTTGTCAAATTATTCTAGAGGCAACACAAGCTAAGTGATATATAGGTCACATAAGATAGTAGAAGTTGAGGATAGTTAAGGTTGAGGGAGAACATGAAGAATAAGTATATGCCGAGCGTCAATAAGCCATTAGTTCTGAGTAACAAAATTTCGTATGAATATTTCAAATGGCACAAAAGTTGATGTAAACCATTTTTGTTGAGCTAGAAGTGTGCTTTACAGATCAAGGAGTTAATTATGTGTGTAGTTGAGGATCATCAATCCCTATTAGAGGTGATTAACATATTAGAAAATTAGAAATGGCTAAGAAGAAAAAAAGATGAATCTAGATCATTGGTTGAGATCTAGAAGCTTCATCAAACAACTATTTAAGAAGGGTTTTAGACCTAATTCTTGTTGGTTGCAAATTAGAAGTTTGGATGCAAAGCTAAAGGTGAATCTAATAGATTTAAGTATTGAGAAGTTTCAAGGTGATCAAGCAGTGCACAAAGAAGCTATTGAAGACTTATCATAGAGAGGTGATATCAGATTGTAAAGAGAAGATCTATCATTAATATCTAGAGTGCATACCAAAAGATCAAGGTACTAATACATTTTAATAGGTGTTTCAAGGTAAATATCTTAACAAAGTGGTCCTAGTAGGCCTATGTAAATCCCCTAACAAAGTTCTTACTTAATTTTGTAGTTGAAATCCTTTAATCAAGGTAGACTAAATAAGTCTTATAAGCTCTTAACTAAGAAGATCGCTCACTTGGTAGATCATCATAAGAGATCAAACTTTGTAGCCCCAATAGGCACACTTTATTTTTACAGTAGTTAATATTTTTTGGGTGTCATCCCCACCATAGTTTCACCTTCACCTTGGAGGGTCTATGTATTATCAAATATTTATGTTATGTGTTGATTCATTACTTATATATTTTACTCATGTTATTAGATGTTATATCTAATATTATTGTTGGAAATATTCAAGACTACCTAGGTTACTAAGAGGGGAGGGGTGAATCAGTAACCTCAAAAACTTTTATCCTATTCAGATCTTAATTGCAATAATCCAATTACCATTTAGTTCATCAAATCTGATCTAACTACATGCATGAGAAACTAAAAGCATAAAACATTCATAACACATGAACACAATGATTTAGTGACCCAGAAACCTTCTAAATAAAGAGTAAAACTGGGGTGGGGATGATACCCAGAAAACTTCAATACTACAGCATAAAGTTGGCCTGTTAAGGCTTACATTGATCACTTCTGATGATCTTCCCTATTAGGAACAATTAGGAATAATAGATCCACCTTGTTAGAGGTTTTAAAAACATGTAATGAAGTATGCGCTCGGTAAAGAGATTTAAAAAAAGACTGTTAAGTCTACCTCGTTAAAGGATTTGAACTGACTTCACCTGTTAGGATGAAATAGTAGATCTTTGACTTACAACTGAATTGCTGATAGAGATTCCTTGAAGTACTGATCACCTTTATGTGATAAATATGACTCTGCTACTCTTTTACTGATATGACCTTACAATACTTTTTGTCACTGTTGATTCACATTCGCATGCTTTATTTTTCAAATCACATTCACATCATCACACTTGGAAATAATACAATACATTACATATATATCAATCCAATTTACATAATTACAAAGTTGGCCATCATACAAGTTAACACCAATATTAAAAGGTCAACCCATATGTAGATACTCGGGTTTTGAAGACTAACTTGGTGAAGTTCTGATACTCGGCGTCCACTGACATTACTCGACATCGTCATGCACTTAGTATAAGTAGAAGCTCAGTCCATACTAATCACTTGAATGTAGTCTCAAACTTGGTTTGCATTGGTGACTTAGTAGATACTGTGTAACTCAGTATAAACTAAATTATTTGTTTACCATGACTGCACTCGGTAAACACTAATCCTCATACAACTTGGTTAATAATGGCTTCACTTGACATATAATGCTAACTCGATAGAAACTGAAAAGCTCAGTAACCACTAAACTGATCGGGTTGAACTATAGACTTCATACTGATTGAATTCACTTGGTAACCACTGGAATGTTCGGTAGGAATTGTAGTGCTCGGTGGCTACTGAATTACATGTCAAACACTGTGAACTGTTCATTGAGCTCAGTAACCATACAAAATCTAAATAAGTGTTGTCAGTAATGTCAAAATGTCAACAATGTCCCCCTTTGGCATTAGTGACAAAAACACTTGACTGACAAAATAACTTGACAAAATGAAAAAATAACTTGATTGAATGTCAACAATCTCCCCCTTTGGCATTAGTGACAAAAACACTTATCAGCCAAAACTTATATACATCAAAATGTGGTACTAGCTTGATATGGTATACTATTTTTGAAATTTTTCAAAATTGTTTTTGTAAGTATATATAGTATACTATATCTGCAAAATTATTTGCTATATACACTTTTATCCCTTTGCATGATTCTCGCCCATACAATATACATATCATAACAAGTATTTCTCCCCATATATAACATATTAACATATTAAGTGTCTCTCCCCATAGCATATACAAGTGTTTCTCCCTCTTTTTGATAGTAATGCCAAATATTTATTTAAAACTTATTTACATGGAGACACTAAAACGTGAGAAAAATCAAAATGTACCTTAAGAATAAGAGTTAAGGTCTTATCCTAGTTCTCTTGCAAAACTTTGCATGCATGTAGAGCAACTTGTACTTATGCAGATAGCTGGATTGTGTGATTTGAAATGGAGAAGTTGTTGTCATGGATCAATGTTTTTGAGTGAGCAATATATTTTTTCATTGAGTCCATGATAGGAAGGATCATGTTCTAAATGTCTTTGAGTGTAGACCGGATCCTTTCTTCCTCTCTCAAAAACTCTGCCTGCATATTTGACAAGAATATGATCTTCATATGATGTGTAGAGCTTGAACTAGAGTCAAGTTGCAATTGTTGTGCACTAGCCTTCAGATCTTGATCAATCTTTTTTAGTTTTCTCTTTATTTCTTTTGTGAACTTGATAACATCACACAAATTTGCAAAAATTGATGTTACATTTGTGCAAAAGGTTTCAAGATTAGTCAAAAATTGAAGAAAGCTTTACTTGATGGATGTCTATTTGCTGAGCAATGTGCTCAAGCACTTTATTATCAAATTTCTTCTCTGCTTTCTCAATTAACTTTTCTTGACCATTGGCATGCTCATTAAACTTACTGATTGCCTCTTCTAATTACAACAAAATGTGTTGAGAGGTATCAACTTCAACGCCTATAGCCTCAGTCAAAATATTCTTTGCATCATCTGTAATTTTATACTCTTTGTCTCTCTCCTCTCTAAGTTTCTTTTACTTAACCTTCTTTTGGAGGAGTTCACCGACTATGTGCATTTGATCTGTAGTGAGATTGTAAATGTCCCATTTGGGAATTTCAATCTCCTCATCCAAATCTATATCCTCTTCTTTCTCCTTTCCTTTACTCAAAAATCTTGTACTTGGTTGAGCCTTAGGCTCAACTATCCTTGTACTTAATGCCTTATATAGACAATAGTAGAGATAGTAGGACTAGCATTGAAAATTTGTACAGTGCCAACAAATGGAATACTGACTAGTATATTTACTAAATCCAAAATTGATGTATTTACAATAGCATCCAAAACTATTGTAGAAGCCAAAATTGTAGAATCCAAAACAATACTTATAGTAGAAGAACACAAAATGGTAGAACATATTGTATCCATTGCTACTAATATTGACTCAGTGGCTGAAGGATGCTGTAGCTTAGTAGATGAAGTGGTAGCTTCTATTAGTGATATGAGATATGAGGTAAAAAAGAGTGGTTGGACATTTGATGTGTCAGTAGTTGTCATAATCAGACTTTCTGAAGCTATCTCTAGGCTTCATGATGTTGCAATTTTAGCTGGAGAGTGACGAAGTGAGGCAATGAAAGCTGCAACTATCTTGACTAGCTCAGTCTCCTTATCATCTTCCTTGGCTTCCTCTGTAGCTTCTTCCTATTTCTCTTCTTCATCATCCTTCATCAGCTCTTGATAATCAACTATGACAAATTGAGTGGAGTCTTCTTTATTATCTTCATCCTTGTCACTGTCATCATCATCATCTTTGATTTCTACCAGATACTCACTCAGTTTGTCAAGATGAAACACATTCCTCCATGTGTTTGTAGCATTCCTCACAACATACTCTATATCTTTCATCAAAACTAGACAAGTATTGAACTTAAGAGTCATTTTGTTCTCATTGTCTTTTGATGCCTTGTTTACCTTTGCATTTGTCAAGGTGAGTACCAACTGTCTTAAGGTTTGTGCAAAAATATCTTTGATAGTCTACTTGGTATTCTCCCATCTTACCTTAATCTTCTCCAACAATATTGTAGGGATTTTTGTTGCTAGCTAGTCTAGAGAGTATTTCCATTGGCTCATCTTGTCCATGACTAGATCTTCAACTTCTTTCTACTTTGCTAGAGTCCTTGTATCATACTTGAGAGCTTTAAAGTTATGCACACCAACACCTTCTCTCAGCACCTTGAATCTTTCTTGAAATGTAGGTGGAGGTCGGTTGAAGATTACATCACTACCTTACTTATTTGACTTTTTCTTGGATCTTCTTGTAAATATTGCAGTGGATGGCTTTGGTGGCTTGGTGATGATCACCTTGCCTTTCTTCTTCACTATTTCTTCTTCCTTTTTTGATTCCTCTTCATCCTCTGCTTTTTCAACATCTTCTCCTTTTCCCTCAGTCAACATAAGAGGTGTGGATGTTTTCAATTTGGCTATCCTCCTCTTACCTTTGTTAACCACTTGAGGAAGCTTGATCTCAAGCTCGATTCTTGCCTTTTCCCATCATCGGTTCCAAAGGGAAGAGGTTTTACCCATACAAATCTGGGTCTTACTGCCTAAATGTAGACTCTATCACTATCTACCATAAAACAAACATCATTCTTGTAGTCTTCTACCAATTTATCTGGTATCCTAAATCTATTATTCATCTTTTCTTTGAAGACTTCAAGAGTTATCCATAATGCTAACAAAATTTTCACCCATTTTAGAAATATATTCATCAATCAGATACAAAACTAGCACATCTTTTCTCCATACTACCGTGCCTTTTGAAGGGAAAAACTTTTGAAAATAGAAAAATAATCATGTCAATAAAGAACCAAAATTTGCAGGGGTTGTTCTTGGAGGTTCTAATGCTTTCCATATTTTTGTTAAATTGTTTCAACAATAAATCTGCAAGGTGATATGATAGATTATTCTTTACAACCACGTATGCTAGGTCAACTGCTTCACATGACACACAATTTAGTTAGCTAGAACTATAGATCTTGTGTGCTATCAAATGGATGCCAAATTTCAACTCTGCATCAGTCACACTACTAATTTTCATATCTCTATCATCTCACTTGGCTAGGGTTTTCTTCTCCAACTCTACATGACCTATGGTGAGCATGGGAAGACTAGTAATGCAATGAATCATCTTCTTTGTGATTATGACTAGTTTCTCAAGCCATAATTTACTGTTATGAACTTGGTTAAGGATGTATTTGATCCATTTGATTTGGAAAATTCAAGGTAGATGGGGAATATGTGTTGTCTTCCAAATGCTTATGTTTATGCTTAAGAATCCTGTTAACACAGAGTTCACCTAGGGCATTATCCATTTCTAGGGTTCCTATCTCTTGGATTGCACACTTAAAATGAGTTTGGATGTCATTTATAAGAAGTACCTTTTGTGGGATCTGTGATTGCACTCCATTTGGGTCAAGGGTTTCAACAATCGCCAACACAAATTTTAAATTAGGGGCTTTCCATTCCACTCCTCAGACCAACATCTCAGACCCTTTCCTTACCTTGTTACTACTGCTAGATGCCATGGTAACTTGGTAAGAAATGAAAAACTTCGAAGAACTTTAGCTACAAATTTCACTCCAAGTCGCTTGATCGCTCTGCAAATTGCTGTTTCGCAATAACACTTAGAATTCTTGGTGAAAGTGAAGTTGATTTCCTTCCTTTTGTTAAAACTTTGCCATTAATGCTTGGTACAACAGTAGCTGTGATGACATTATGTACAATAGCCTCTCATCCACTATTCAATTGATTACTCGGTGAAGGCTTCATAACTTGGTGATCAAACATGTTCTTGTTGCTCCCAACTTTTCTCGGTAGAGTCCGTGACCCAACCTTGCTCGGTAGAGAAGTCAATTCGGTGATAATTGTTACCAATCTCTTTGATGATCCTTTTGTATCTTGAATATTGATTTTGATCTTTGCTTCCTTTCAATTGGAACTATTAGGATGTGATCTTGACAATGTAGTTCTAGTTCTTCCTTAAGAACTTAGTTGGAAATGGTGAAGTCACCCACTTCTTGAGTGACATGACCATCATTGCTTGAACTAGCTTGCTTAGTAGATTTAGGAATCCATTGCTGTCTCATTTGCTTCCTGATGTTATTTGTTTTTGTCTTCTTTTCATCTTCAATTCTACTTGTATTCATGCAATTCTTAGCTATATGACCAAGTTCAGTACATGTGAAACATCTTATGGTGGTACCTTTTTTCTCATGTGATGTTTAACACAATTCATGCCAATGTGTCCATATTCTCCACAGTAATGACATCTACACCAAATGTTCTAGTCCCAACCAAATATTGCTTTCACAATTTTTTCTACTGGATTGAATGACTTTGATATGCATTCAGATGCCTTGTGACCTTGTTTCTTGCATTTGTGACACTTGCCCTCAAATTTTGGTTTCTCTTTGCATTCATTAGCCCTATGACCATGTTGACTGCAATTGTAGCATTTTCTATTGAATTTAGCATTTTCGTTACTCCAAAATTTGTTTGATGTATGACCTATCTTACTACAGTGGTTGCAAGTAGATTTTTGATTCTTTTGGGCACCTTTTTTGGAGGACTCACCTTCTTCTTTGTATCCAATTTCTGCTTTACCCTTTTGCTTATAGAGATTCTGCTCATTCAACTAATTCAATTGATCCATGTCTACTTGGGATTTCATTATCCTTTCATTCAGTTTCTTTTCAAAATTTAGATCATTCCTCAATCTTTCATTGATTTTTCTTTCAGAGTTTAGATAATTCCTTATTCTTTCATTTTTAGATCTCAAGCTCATGATCTCTTCAGTTGCATTGGAGATTTGATCAATAAGGTCTCCTTGCTGAAGGGATTGGTTTTGAATTTCATTGTTCCTACCATCCAAATCTTCTTTTGCCTTATTTCTCTGTTCCAAGATTTCACATAATCTTATTTACTGAATTTCTTGCTCTCTTTTTAATTTCTTTACCTCTTCTTGTAGGGAACCATTCTTTTCTAGGAGTTCTTTGATTGCATCATTTGCTTCATCTGAGTTGCTTGAAGGGAAAAAATCATCAATCTTCTCTTTAATATACTGATGATCATTCATCTAATTTGCTAGTTCCTTCCTTCTTTTTAGAGATTAGGAAAGATGCTCCTTTGCTTTCTTTAGTTGGGCTATGGCCATCTCTAGATCTAGCTTTTCATTGTCAATGGCTTTGTCAAGTCTGAATATCTCCATTGTCCTTGATCTTTGCTCAAGCTATCAAACTTTCATCCCTAGAACCAAAAAGCTCTGATACCAGTTATTGGAAATATTCAAGACTAGCTAGGTTACTGAGAGGGGAGGGGTGAATTAGTAACCTCAAAAACTTTTATCCTATTCAAATCTTAATTGCAATAATCTAGTTACCATTTAGCTCATCAAATCTGATCTAACTGCATGCATGAGAAACTGAAAGCATAAAACATTCATAACACGTGAACACAATTATTTTGTGACCCAGAAACCTTCCAAATAGAAAGTAAAACTAGGGTGGGGATGATACCCACAAAACTTCAATACTATAACATAAAGTTGGCTTCTTAAGGCTTACATTGATCACTTTTGATGATCTACCCTGTTAGGAGCAATTAGGATTGCTAGGTCCACCTTGTTAGAGGTTTTACAAACATTCAATGAAGTATGCACTCGGTAAAGAGATTTAAGAAAATACTATTAAGTAGATACCTTGTTAAAGGATTTGAACTGACTTCACCTATTAGGATGAAATAGTAGATCTCTGACTTACAACTGAATTATTGATAGAGATTCCTTGAAGTACGAATCACCTTTATGTGATAAATATGACTCCACTTCTCTTTTACTAATATGGCCCTACAATACTTTTTGTTTGCTACTAATTCACATTCGAATGCTTCCTTTTTCACATCACATTCACGTTATTACACTTGGAAATGATATAATACATTACACACACGCACACGCACACGCACACGCACATGCACACGCACACGCACACGCACACGCACACACACACGCACACACACACACACACACATATATCAATCCAATTTACATGATTACAAAGTCGACCATCATACAAGTTAACACCAATATTACAAAGTCAACCCATATGTAGATACTCAAGTTTTGAATACTAACTTGGTGAAGTTCAGATACTTGACGTCCACTGATGTTACTCGGCATCATCATGCACTCGGTAGAAGTAGAAGCTTGATCCATACTAATCACTTCAATGTAGTCTTGAACACAGTCTGCATTGGCGACTCAGTAGATATTGTATAACTCGGTATAAATTGAATTACCTATTTACCATGACTGCACTTAGTAAATACTAATCCTCATACAACTTTGTTAATACTAGCTTTTCTTGACATATACTGCTAACTCAATAGAAACTGCAAAGCTTGGTAACCACTGAACTGCTTGGGTTGAACTATAGACTTCATATTGACTAAATTCACTTGGTAACCACTAGAATGCATGGTAGGAACTGTAGTGATCAGTGGCTACTGAATTACATGTCAAACACTATAGACTATTCATTGAGCTCAATAGTCATATAGAATTTGAATAAGTGTTTTCACTAATAACAAACTTGACTAAATGTCAACAATTATATTATAATGGATTTTTGATTTCATATAAGGTTTAGTTGAGATAAGGGTTTATGATGAAGATGTTAAATATGGTTTGTGTTTGAAGTAGTAAAAGTTAAATAGATCCTGATTCACCCCCCCCTCTCAACATTTTATTTTTTCTATTGGATATCCAACAATTTGTATCAGAGCTATGTTCTCTTGGAAAAGAGTCTAACCACTTGAGATTCAAAGATCTTGGAGATGGAATCCTACAAGTTTGGAAAGGTTATTGAGAATGTTGATTTGCATCTTGTATTTGAGCAACTCAAGGTTGCAAAGGAGGAATTGAAGAAATCCCTAAAGAGAAGTAAGGAGATGGAATTTCAAAAAAATGGCACCCAATACAAGGAAGAAAGCATTAATGACTTATGTGATCTAAGAAGATCTAGTGAAATTGATGCAACAATAGAAAATCTATTGGAGAAGAGTAATATCCTAAATGAAAAAGTAAGAGCACTAAAAAGAGAACATAAAATACAACCAATAAGGCTATGTGAAGTGACTGAAAAAAAAGAAGATGAAGAGGACAAGGTAATGGCTGAGAAAGACAAAAGGAATATGGCTACAATTATCGATGAGAGAACCAATGAGGTATAAAGGCTAAGTCATAATCAATTTGAAATTGTCAATCAGTTATAAAGTTCTAGTCATGAGATTGCTAGGAAGGTGGAAGAGATATCAAATATGAGATCTGAGAACAAGAAACTAAAAATTGAATTAAGAGTTAAGAGATGAGAAATAAATCATGGAAAAAATGAACAAATCAAGAGAGGCTATGAGACAACTTGATGAATAGCTAAGAGCGCAGGGAAGACCTAATGACACTACTAGACTAGGTTATATGGAGTTCATATAATCTATCGATAAAGGAGAGTCATGAAAGCATGGATACAAAATGAATCCCAAGAAAAGAAGTATAGATGCCATCAATATGAAAAAATAGGTCATACAACAAACATTTACAAGAGCAAAACTCGTAAGTCAAATCCTAAGCTTGAATTCAATGGTAATTGTTTCAATTGTAACATTCATGGATATTGAGCACATGAATGTAGGTCAATGATCAGTAAAACAAAAGCTACATCTATATTTGAAGGTTATTGTAACATATGTCAAAAGTATGGTCATAATTCACAAGATTGTGGATCTAAAAAAAAGAATAATTGGACACCTAAAGGTCAAGGTAGAGAATCTAGGCAAGGTAATACCATAAATTGGGATTACAATACTTGGTTCAAATGTGATTTTTTTGGAAAGTATAGACACATTGCAACAAATTGTGCAAGGATACATCTTAGAGGAAGGTCAAGAAATTAGAGGAATTTTGGACCAGTATACTTTAATTGTCAAAAGGTCGGTCATCTAACTAGAGATTGTATAAACTAAACACCATCACCCAATGTTGAAGATAACAATGGAAAGGAAAAGGTCAATATTGAAGAAGTGAGAAGTCAGATGAATCAAACCTAGAAGTAGAAAATAATTCAAATGGAGAATTTGTGATCACCCAATCCAATGGATTAGGTGATTCCCCCACCTCAAACTAAGTAAAAAGGTATTAGATCATACATCACCTCCTAAGATTGTTTGGATAAAAATCCTAATCAACATGATATTATATGCATAAGGGCAGTTATGAGATTCAAAGTTTTTAATGTATTTTGGTACCGAGTTAAAATTTTGGTGATGACCAAGTGTCAATTTTGGAGTCTTGAAGAGATTGAGCCGAATCTTAATTATGGCCGAGTTGTGGCATTGAACAAGAAAATGGATGTTTGGAAGTGTGATAAACAAGTTTTAAAAAGATGGTTGAGACAACTGTATCTCATCCATTATATGTATAGAGCATTGAAGAAGTTTTAAATTTGATTTTCTACACTATATAGTTGTATCATATTAAAATGGAAGCACTTCCATGTTAGGAGTGTTTAGCCCTCTGAGTAAGTGGTCTAGGGTCATGTCAAGCACCTTGAATGGGTCTTTGCATGGATCTAAATGTTGCCCCTTATTCTCTCTCTCTCTCTCTCTCTCTCTCTCTCTCTATTTCCAACCTATTTATGATAAAATGCTCTATGAAACTGAGGACTTTGGCCTTTGGATTAAGGACTACCTTCTAGGTAAAGGATGACATTGACCCTAACCTAGGTCAAGGATGACCTTAACCCTAACCTAGGGAAGGGTCGACCTCATACTTGACCCTAGGTTCCATTTTCAATTCCCAAAAGTTTTGAGATCTTGGGCTTCATAAAGTTTCTTTTCCTGCTTCTAGGTCAGTTATTTTAGGTTTCAAAATGGTAGACTCTTAAATTAAATTTAATCAAAGTCCATTCCTAGGGGTTAAGGTAAAATGGGATTTAATGCTCCCATGTCAGCCTTCTTTAGGAGTTTGTGCCTTAGATATCTATATAAGGAAGCCTTCTTCCCTCATTTTGACATCCATATATTTCATGAGCGCATCCACTATGTCAGTGTAAATAATTAATTACTATTTACACTTAAGTTTACTTAGGTTAATGCATTATTATATTAGTTGTCATGTAGACACCTAGGAGTATGCGTTGTCATATGAGTTATCTTTTTGACAACACAGGAGTTAGCAACTTATTTAAGCACATGGTGTCTACGATACCTCTTCATGAGATACACCTTGTTAAACTTATCCTCTCATCATCGCACAAACTTCTATGCTCAATGGAGGATAATCCACTTTTGGTGGACATGTGTTTAGTTGTCATACTTATCACTTTGCTAACTCCTAGTCATTCTAGATGCCTTTATATACATGAACTTCTAGTGTGTATTTATCAAACATCAGATATTCATTCTCATATTGTTATTATGATCATACCTTTTTGGTCCATATTTTGCTAAGTTCCTGAGCTTCTTGATCTTGGTGTCATTTTTCCCTAAGGAAAATTATTACATGGTATCAAAGCTATACCAAATTCTTACATGGTATCAGAGCTATACCAAATTCTTACATGGTATTAGAACTAAGGGAGCTTCATTTCATAGCCATTGGAGACCATTTTTGCTTTACGTCTTGGAGGATCACGGTTGAAATCTAGAGTATTAGAATTTATTGGGAGCATCTAGAGCCAAAGCAGACCTCACCATTGTGTCCAAAGCATGGATTCAGTGAATTTTGTAAGGAAACTCAGGTGCAAAAATAGCTTCCTACACTAATCTCTTAAGAGAAGTATGGTGCAAATCCTATTAAAATATTTTACACTTACAGATTCAATATCATGTAAACAACAATATTTCAGCCAACCAAGCATAAAGAAAATAGATAGAGAAAAAAACACATAACACAAAGATTTTCCGGTGGGGAAAAACCTTTTGGTAAAACAACCCCACCCCTCCAGAACTTACACAATGTATTATCTTCAACACAAGGTTTCAATACACTTGCAATGCAAGTTCAACAACAACAACAGAAGAGTCCAGTAGCAACTCACAGTACCAACAATACAGTTTCTCACATCGCATCTCTTCACAACCCTAAAAATGCTTATAACATGTGCTTCACTTTAGGGCTACTCCCAAAGGTAACCGTATTAGGGTTTTTACCATTCTTCGAGAAAATAAGAACCCCAAATTTTTTTCGATGAACCCCACGATTGGGATAGAGTGTACAGTACTCAAATTTATCAGTTGCCACATGTCTTCACCTGTCATTGAATCTTCCTAACATAGCTCTTACGTGTCATAGGAATCCATCATAGCCATTTTAGACATGATCTCCTTATACACAATTCAAGATGCCGACACATCAACATTATTTGCAAGAAATACATTTTACAAAAAAAAAAAAAAGAATAGGAATTATCCAGCATTGAGACACCTTATTCCTAACAATTTTTGACTAGAAATTTGCCTACCCAAGGCCATAGTCAAATTTGAGGCCATTTTTTTTACAAATCGGAACCCAAAGGCCTGATTTGCAAAATTGGTATGATCCCTTTAGATCTTTGCATTTAATTTTTTTGATTTGAATATATTTTTGCATCTCTGCATTTGTTCTTTTCAGATTTGTAGTTTATTTCCGAAATCCTATGAAAAATTGGCCTTTTAGGCTAGTAGGAGTTTTTTTTTGTAGGTCAAGATTGGAGCTTTCTAGTGCAAATGAGATATTTGCATCACATTCAAAAGGTCCAAAAACCCCCAAATTGACTTTTGTTTCATCAAAATCAGACATTTGAGGTGAAATCTAGAGCCATTTGATTTTTGGAGGTGCAATGGTAGCGATTCAGGAAAAATAATTATAGAGGTGATTTTCAAATAGCGATATCTCCCTCATATGGAGTCCTTTTTTCGAGCAATTTTTTTTTTGTCTTGGGGTAGAGTTTCGTGATCTACACATTGGTGTAGGATGTTTGAGATCTCTATTCTTGAATTTTTTTGCAAATCACAAATCTCAAATTTTTCAACTTCAAAGGCTTAGTTCGGGCTCATCTAGACACATAATTAGGTTCTATTTTTCTTTTGAAAGTGCAAAATTTTTCATCTACTTTCCAAATCTGCAATCAAATTATAGGCTTATGTGGACATAAGTACCACTTTCAAAAATAGGTCTTTTTTGCATTGTATTGCTTTGATCAAACTTCAAAATTGTTGTATATTTGAGCTAGATCACTAAGTACCAGATTTGAACTCCAAGAGGAGGTTGTAAAAAAAAAAATTAGAAGTTCATGTAGGCCTAAATTAGCAAGTGGTTATTGTAATCACACTACATATAAAGTGCCCAAATCATTTATTAGGGGGGCTTTCTTTGATTGTTTTGCATTTTGGGGGTGCATACATTTATTGATTTCATGGAGTCATGTCACAAGGTTCAAATTGGTTTAAAATTGAAATTGACTAAAAGGAACTATAAAAAATGGTGTGCTTTGATGATTGATCATCTAAGAGAACATAAGGAAGTATTTTCTTATCTATGTTTCAAAGAACTACCCTCTTACACTGATCAGTCAGTTATTAGTATAATTCTTCAAGCTATTTTTATAAATATTAGGTTGGATTGTTTTGTTGTCCTTAGAAAGGAAAGTGATCCTTATGACCTTTGGATGTGTCTTTGGAAAGCATAAGGAAATCCACACGCCCCTCAATTCCTAGAGCACATTCTACCTCTAGTCACTCTAGTTGTGGTACCTACAACTCCAGTTGAGATCATACCTCCTGATGCTACTATTGCTTCTACTGCTCCAGTTCTAGCCACAGATGCTCTTGATTTAGTGTAGCAGGAAACATCATGTCTTCCTATTTCAACTTCATGGGATGACTTCCTTCTAGATATTGTAGTTTTGTTTGTAGAGTCTTACATTGAAGATGTGGGAGACATTATTGATGACATCCATCTTCTCTTTTTTGTGGAGAATTTTTCTTTACTTGCTGCGAGGGAAGACTATGACCCTCAACCACTTGATCTTTATTTTGAGACTAACATGATTGTGGACACTTCTTTTCAACAGTTGGAGGAGGACTCTTTTACTTCTGAGGAGACATATCAGTCTTTGAATATTATATTCTAGTTTCCTTAGACATCATATCTTTTGAGGATTCTTCCTACTAGTTGGGGAGAATTCTCTACTACACCTATTGCACCACTTCTTCCTACAAGGAGGAAAATCATTTAGTTTTCATGGTGCAACTTCTTCAATCATCAAGGAGCTTCTTTCATGGGTATGAATTTATCATTGAGGGGAGGCTACATTGCTTCTCTTCCCATATCTTTCTATAAGGATGATTCCTTTCCTTTGGAGTTTGATTCACTTTCATACATAGACATATTACCTTGTTTTCCACCTTCTCTTGAGCATCCACTAGATTTTCTTGTGGTATCTACATTCATCAAGGACTTGTCACAATATGAGTAGACTTTAGAGGCAACATCCACGACATCCTACATATCGATCCCTCTTCCATCTTCCTATCCACCGTGGGAGGCATACTTGCACCTATACTTGGTGTATCTTCTTCCTAAAGGAAGAAATGTTGTAGGAATTGGATTCTCTTTTGTCTTCAAACACTCATCATTAGGAGATCTTTCACTAAGGGGTGGATTTCATTTCTCCATATTTCCTTCTTATGGAGGGATTCTCTATTGTATATGCATGATTTATGTCACAATGTGGGGATCTTGATTACTTCATCCATACATGCATCTTTCTTTATTGTACTTATCTCTCTTTTTGGAGGAGGGTTTTTCCCACATGGTTTTCCCTCTTTCTCCATTTTTAGAGAGATTGCATTGCATTGCATTGTATGTACACTCTTGCATTTAGCTTTGTGAGTTTAAGTGCATTCTCATAAGTTGCACTTAAGGGGGGGTGTTAGTGTAAATAATTAATTACTATTTACACTTTACTTAAGTTTACTTAGGTTAATGCATTATTATATTAGTTGTCATGTAGACACCTAGGAGTATGTGTTGTCATATGAGTTCTTTTGTTAAAAACATAGGAGTTAGCAACTTATTAATGCACATGGTCTCTACAACATCTCTTCATGAGATACACCTTGTTAAGCTTATCCTCCCATCATCGCACAAACTTCTCTACTCAATGGAGGATAATCCACTTCTGGTGGATGTGCGCTTAGTTATCATACTTATCACTTTGCTGACTCCTAGTCATTCTAGATGCCTTTATATACAGGAACTTGTAGTGTGTATTCATCAAACATTAGATATTCATTTTCATATTGTTATTATGATCATACATTATTGGTCCATATTGTGCTAAGTTCTTGAGCTTCTTGATCTTGGTGTCATTTTTCCCTAAGGAAAATTCTTACATGGTATCAGAGCTATACCAAATTCTTACACACTATCAATGAGAAAATACCTCATTTTCAAGTGAGCAAGCATTATATCATTCAAGAATTTAAGTTCTCCATTGAAGATCAAGGATTGAAGCATTCAAGCCTTTCAAGGGATTTGGTTCAAGCATTCAAGATTCATCATTTGAAACCCTAGATCTAGCCATCATGGTGGTGTGATCTTCCTTCAAGATCCTTTGTTCATCTTCAAGATCTATTCACACTTCTTTCAAGGTGGATTCTACGTATACAATCATGGAGGTTTTGATTTACATTTGTTAATGTTATGTTCAAGTTTTCATATTAATATGCTTGTTTACATTTCAAATATAATTGCATATCTATTTAGTATCATAGCCTTATTATTATATTTACTTCTACTACTTTCTAGCATTCTCTATTTCAATTCCATTATTAAGGTTGATTCCAAACCAAGGTTTGACTAAGGAAGATCCCTCATCTAAACAACAAAACCATTTTTCTTGTAGATATAGGTGTGCAACAATGAACTGGAGAACATATTTGGATATCCTTTTTGTCGAACTTGTGAGATCTGTAGACATAAGTTTTTTTTGGATAAGTACATGTCAAGGTCAACTTTTTGGGGTACAATTGTGCCCTTGGGTAAGATTGTGCCCCACCAATAGGGTCAAGGTCGACCTCCCTTCAAAAAGACAAAATATTTTTGGGTTTTCTCTGTCTCGACATTTCTAGTTTGGAACAAGTTGCCGAGTTCCTTGAAACTATACACAAACATCATAAATCAACATTTTTCCATATTCAAGGTTAATATTTATCTTTTATCTATTTCAAGATTTAAGTACATACTCCCCTCAAAATAGAAATAAGACAAATTGAACCTCTTTTCACCCTTTTCTTCATGACTTGATCAATTTCTGTATTGAAATTTTTTTCATGCTTAATTAATTTGGATCATTCATTTTCGAAATTAGGGTTGAGAAGAGGTTTCATTTTCTTCCTATTCATTTTGGTGAACTCGACATGCTTACCCACTATCTTTTGTGGAATTAGATGCCCTATTGTATTTTGCAGTGTTATATTTCATTCATATTTGTTAGGTCTTTTCTTGCATTGAGATTAGATTTAGTTTATGCTCTTGAATTTTAAATTCAAAAACACAAAAAAATTCATATATTCCATAAAATACAAAAACATTTCTTGCATTTCGTTTACTATGAATATTATGAAGATGCTTTGGTGTGTGGTTATGTTTCTTATTACCCTTCTTTTAGCATCTCTTTACAATTATTATGATTTTTATGAGAGTATCATTCATTTTATTATGTTCATGATCTTTCATTTTTATTCTTGCTTGTGCATTTAACTGATACTAGTCTTTCTACATTTAAAACTTTCGTTATAGATTCATGTGGTAGACTTATTGTTCTTTTGGATTATGTGAAGGATTTGGTAGATGATACACCATCTCCTAATCTTTCTAATCTGAATCCTATTATTCTTAATCCCATGCCTAATTCTCCGTCTATTAATCCTCGTTCTTCTTATGATGATATTCAAGCTATAGTCTAGGATACAAATGTGGAAGACTTCTTTGATTTACCTTCTTTGATTCATGATGATATTAAGGGAAAGAGTAAAGACACTTTTTTCAAACCTATTATTCCACCTTATATAACCTTTTCTCATGAACATGATAAAAAATCATCTCCTATAGAAGATTTACATGATATGTACACTACATGATATACGATGATCACTAAACAAGGTTTTAAAGGTTTAGGGCTTGGAGTTAATGAACATGGTATTAAGTATCCATATCACATACCCTCTAAACCAGATTTTCATGGTGTTGGTTGTTCAAAATCTCAAGTTAAGAAAGGTGATGTTAATCATTGTCCTCCTCTTCATAAACTTCTCCCTACACCTACCTTGGATAACTTTGATATTCGTTAAGAGGTGGCTAAACATGTATATGTTGAGTTAATGAATTCCAAAAAAGAAATGTTTAAACCTATATCAAAACATTCTTTATCCAAGTGCAAATGTCCTTTTTATTATCATAACATGCATTTACTCGTTGATTGTAGATATTTTAAATTGTATTTTCATGAACGAGATGCTTTAGGAATTATATCTCATTCTCGTATATTTTTACAATTCCTTCATAATTTTGATATAGGGGATTCTCCTCCTATTGATATAATATAGATCTCTTCTCTTGTCTCTAGACTGGGGGGCAAGAGATGTATTTTCATCAAGTATCTTAGTATTCATTATGTCTTTTATTGAGTTTAATCAATATTCTTTCTGTTCTATCACTCTATGGTTTTGTATTATATTTTTTTATCATCCATAGAATCTATTTGTGAAAAATTTTCTACGACATTTGTTTTGCAAAGGTATCCCATGTCTTCCTCCCTAGGGGGAAAGGTTCTTCTTTCTTTTTCTTTGTCTAGGGAACTACTTTCCTTAGCTTAGTGGCACATATTTATATTGTAATATTATTTCTTCATATTGACAAATGTTTTGACTATGGATACTCTTTTTTATGATAGGTTGTTTTCCTAGGTCATCACCTCTTCTATATGTTGCAATTTATGATTCTTTATAAACTCTTACCCTTTCTTTGGTGTTGAGTTGTTTTCCTCATTCCAAAGATTCCTTTCCCTCTTCCTTGGAGGGGGCTTGATGGTTGATTCTTTGTTCTTGTTTGATTTTTCTTTGAAATATGATATTTTATCTAATAGCATTCCTCTATAGTGCGGGTCTTTTTGATAAGATCTCTTTTCTTTAAGGATCCTTTTTCCATAAGTGACATATCCTTTTCATGATTATTTATGTTCTTGGATATAGGGATCAATATCCCTCATTGAGAATATAGTATACATTGTTGTTAAAAAAGGTATCTCCTTGCCTTCTGAAGTAGGTATCCTCTTTCTATTCCTTATAATGTCTAGTAGACAACCACGATAAGGAGGGGGGCATATATAGGGTCTCCCTTGTACTATAATTTTTTATTTATATGCTAAATCTTGGAATTTAACACACATAAGTTGTTAAATCTTGAAGATACATAGATTTTTCAAATTTTAATATTCTAAATCCTCTGAGGGTAACACACATAAGTTGCTTAATCCTAAAGAGACACACATTGTTAAATCTTGGAAGGTAAAACACATAAGTTGCTAAATCTTGAAGAGATACACATTTTTCAAATTTTCAATATGCCAAATATTTTGAAGGTAACACACATAAGTTGTTAAATTGTAAGAAGACACAGATTCATATTCATAGTGATACACGAAGGTGGATCTATGAATATTCCAGAAGCCATCAGAAGATGTATTTACAATTGAAAAACATATTTTATGGGTGAACTATCAGGTTTGGCTACCTATTTGGTTCTCCCTCTCTTTTGGTGATTCATGGTAAGGTGGGCATCTTACTGGGCGAGGTAATCACTTCTTTTCTTTGTTGTAGCATTTTCATGCTAGTAGGACTAGATCATGAAGCTGTGTTATTTGTAGTGTTTCTCTTGTCTTTCTTATGTAATCATTTATGTTTTTTTTATGGCATTCCAAATATGATGTTAGTGTGAGAAATATTTCTTAGCAAGGTTTCTAGTGCTAGCTGATTTGGGTTTGTTTCTGCCAACCCTTTTATGTTGTTGTTTTGGTTTTCTTTTGCACTCCCATGCGTGTATGTTGAGTTAGAATCCTTAGCTTGAGTGATTATGTCCTTAGTTAAGTGTTATTTTATCTTCTTATGAATCCACTTGGATTGATTCTTTCTTCTCTTCCTTTGCCAAGAGTTTGCATCCAGTCCATACTCTTGCTAAAGTGGGGGCTTAATGTATCATCTTAAAATGGAAGCACTTCCATGTTAAGAATGTTTATCCCTTTGAGTAAGTGGTTCAGGGTCATGTCAAGTGCATTGAATGGGTCTTTGCATGGATTTGGATGTTTTCCCCTTGTTATGCTTCTCTCTCTCTATTTCCAACCTATTTATGATAAACTACTCTATGAAACTGGGTACTTTTTCCTCTAGGTCAAGGATGACCTTTTGGGTCAAGGACGACCTCAAACCTAACCTAGGTCAAGGAAAACATTGACCCTAACCTAGGGGAGGTTCAACCTCATCCTTGACCCTAGGTCCCATTTTCAATTTCAAGAAGTTTTGGGATCTTAGGCTTCAAGAAGTTTCTTTTCCCACTTCTAGGTTAGCTGTTTCAGGTTTTAGAATGGTAGAATCTTAAATTACATTTAATCTAGGTCCGTTCCTAGGGGTTAAGGTCAAATGGGATTTAATTCTCCCATATCATCCTTCTCTAGGAGTTTGTGCCCTAGATCTATATATACAGAAGCCTTCTTCACTCATTTTGAAATCCATACGTTTCATGAGCGCATCCACTATCTATGAGCAACTACCTACTTTTCAAGTAAACAAGGATTTTATCGTTAAATCATTTAAGTTCTACATTGAAGATCAAGGATTGAAGCATTCAAGCCTTTGAAGGGATTTGGTTCAAGCATTCAAGAATTATCATTCAAAACCCTAGATCTAGCCATCAAGGTGGTGTGGTCTTCCTTCAAGATCCTTTGCTCATCTTCAAGATCTATTCATACTTATTTCAAGGTGAATTCTAAGTATACAATCATGAAGGTTTTGATTTACATTTGTTAATGTTATGTTCAAGCTTTCATATTAATATACTTGTCTACATTCTAAATACAATTGCATATCTATTTAGTATCATAGCTTCATTGTTATATTTACTTCTACTACTTGCTAGCATTATCTATTTCAATTCCATTATTAAGGTTGATTCCAAACTAGGGTTTGTTTGAGGTAAACCCCTCATCCAAACAACAAAACTATTTTCCTTGCAGATATAGGTATGGAACAATGAATTAGAGAACATATTTGGATACCCTTTTCGTCGAACTTGTGAGATTCATGAACATAAATTTTGTTGGAGCAGTGCAAGTCAAGGTCAAATTTTTGGGGTACAATTATGCCCCAGGGTAATATTGTGCCTCGCCAATAGGGTCAAGGTTGACCTCCCATCAAAAAGATAAAATATTTATAGGTTTTCCCTATCTTGACATTTCTAGTCTAGATCATGTTCCAGAATTCTCCAAATCTATACATAGACATCAGAAATCAATATTTTCTATATTCAAAGTTAGTATTTGTCTTTTATCTATTTCAGGATTTAAGAACATAATCCCCTCAAAATAGAAAGAAGACCAATTGAACCTCTTTTCACCATTTTTTTCATCAGTTGATCCATTTCTACATTGAACACTTTCTTGTGCTTAATCAAATTGGATCATTCCTTTTGGAAATTAGGGTTGAGAAGAGATTTCCATTTTCTTCCTATTCAATAGTCAATTTTGTGAATCATTCTATGCACCTTAAATATGAGTTTTTGTAGAGAGAAAAGAGATGAAGTATTTTCTGAGCATTTGAGCAAGATTGAGTTGGATTTTAGTACATTCCTTCAACTATAGAAGTGACTTGTGAGAAGATTGTGAAGCCTAAGCTACACATAAGTTTTTGTTCAAACCCTAAATTGAAGAAATGGAAGCAAGTTCATTCATAACTAATAAGAAGATGGATTTACAAGTCAATAATTCTTAGTTATTCAAGAATAATGTATGTCCCCTCCTAAGTCTAGAACTTATCCTAAAATAGAAATGAAGGGTGATTCTTCAGGTGCTCTATCATCTATGCCACCTAGGGTGATCATGATTTAGGACATAAGATCATATTATATATGCAAGATAAGAGGAGTGGGAGATTTTTAATGGAGAGCTTGATAATATGAAAATTTATGTGAGAGTGGACAATTGAAGGAAGAACATAAGATCATATCCAAAAAAGGGTTGACTCATGCCCTAAATTTCCCAATAAATTTCAAGATAGAAGGGATCAAATTTGTTTTGATTTGTGTACATGACATGAACTTTTTTTTGGAGAATTGACTAGTTAAGATGACAAAGAAGATTATTCACCATGTTATAAGCTACCCTATTATGGGTAGGGTTAAGACCATTCATTTCTATGGAAGAGACATGATTGAAGCCTAAAAATTGGCTAAATGGAACAAAAGAGGAATGCTAATATATAACATCAAAGATGCAGAGATTGCATTTATTTCCAGAGTCATTGCCCACAAATCTTACTAGTCAATCTAACCTCATAGTGTAGCATGTGTTGCAGTTGACTTGGAATGCAAAATTGTCAAGAAGGATAATAGAAATGACCTAGCCAAGATCTATTACACAATAGATTGATGAATTCATAAGTAAGATTAATGATAACTTTGACATTGTTATGGATGGTTACTTTGAGGAATTGAAGAGGAAATGAAGAATAGGTCTAGGATACCACAATCCATAGTAAGCCAATACTTTGATGATATATGTTTCTTGGTGGACACTGATTATACATATGCACAAGTAGTTCTACCTAGGGTTGCATAGTTGAGACCTCTACCTTATAAGGTTAATATTGATAAAGTAACTACAACCATCAAAAAATGTTGATAGAAGAAGTTGAAAAGAATACCAAGCCATTTGACAGATATGAGATGATAAAGGTGAAAATAAAGGGTATGTGCAAGATCATGGTGTACCAAACTATGGCCTTAAGTGGCAGTGAAAAATCAGCAAATCAGGGTTATGTCAACTTGACACATAATTTTGAAATGGTTATGGACTTTATATCAAAAAGTTGTAAGAAAATAATTTGTAGAAAATTGAATTTAGTTTCTAAACTAATAGACCTTATCAGGAGAAAAAAATAATTGATTGGTCAAAAGTTTGAATTTTAATGCAGTACTAAGAAAATTTCAGGGCGAAAATAAAAAGTAGGTGTATGTCTGACCACCTTAATCAAAATCAAATCATAGTATTTTTTTAATATAATTATAGATATGAAAACTAGACTCATGCCCGGATGTGACGCATATTTTTTGATATTTTTATTCCAAATAAATAATTAAATATGAATTTTCTACCAAAACTTTTTCGGATTAAAAAAAGTTCCGTGTCTGACCACCCTAACTAATAGAAAATTTGATCAAATTTTTATTTTTTTATTTTTTTCTTATACTAGGCGAAGTATAGAATGTGACGCAACTTTTAGATTTAAAAAATGTTATACCGTTTGAAAGTTATAGCTATTTTTCCTTCAGTATGTCAATCAACACTTTACAATAATCTTCATTGATAATTAACTAATAAATACTTATCGAACTCAGAATTTGATAGAAATTAGATTGATGGAATCTAGAGAGCGATATTTAAAAACCCATTTCATTTCATTCAATTTTGATCAAAATAACATTGTCAGACGGCTACCCGAAGTCTGAGTATCACTAAAACTCTCTATAAACACGTCTTTGGGGTTGATCAGGCAAGCTTGGTAAATACCAAGCCTGATTGGATATCCGATTTGACATCGGATATCCGATATGGCTCGGTAGTCAAATTCCAAAAATCTTCAAATTTTGGAGGGAAATTCGATTTAAATGTTCTAGTTTTTTATTTTAAAATTATTTCACTTATATTAATATGTAAAGGCATATTTTAATATATTATATATATATATATAATAACGTAATGTAAACATACAAGATATAATCTAGTAATATATAATAATATCTTATGTTAATCTTATTACAATCTATAAATATAATATATATTATTATTATTTTTACTAAATATAATAACGTAATTTATATAAATATAAAATACGTATTATATATTATTATATTAATATGTATGTTATTAATATATACAATAACGTAATATTTTCATTAAATGTAATATGTATTATATATTATTATATTAATATGTATAATAATATAATATTTATATAACAACGTAATATTTTTATTACATATAATATATATTATAAATATTATTATATTAATATGTATGTTATTAATATATTTATATAATAACGTAATATTTTCATTAAATATAATAATGTAATATATATATATATATATATGTATGTATATTATTAATATATAAGAGTCAAAGGGGGTCATAGGGTGACCTATAACCCTCTTTGATCCATTAAACAACGATATATGTCTCTAGGGGTCCTACGACCCCTAGGGACATATGTCGTCCTTTAATGGGTCAAAGGGGGTCCCTTTGACCCATAAAATGACGACATGTCCCTAGGACCCCCAGGGACATAGCCGAATCGTTCATATCGGTCAAAGGAGGTCATAGGGTGACCTATGACCCCCTTTGACCCATTAAACGATGACATATGTCTCTAGGGGTCCTAGGACCCCTAAGGACATATTCAAATAGGTATTATGGGTCAAAGGGGGTCATAGGGTGACCTATGCCCCTCTTTGATCCATTAAACGATGACATAGGTCCCTAGGGGTCCTAGGACCCCTAGGGACAGTCGAATCGTTCATATGGGTCAAAGGGGGTCATAGCGTGACCTATGACCCCTTTTGACCCATTAAATGACGACATATGTCCCTAGGGGTCCTAGGACCTCTAGGGACATATTCGAATGGGTAATATGGGTCAAAGGGGGCCATAGGGTGACCTATGACCCTCTTTGACCCATTAAACGACGACATATGTCCCTAGGGGTCCTAGGACCCCTAAGGACATATTCCAATCGTTCATATGGGTTAAAGGGAGTCATAGGGTGACCTATGACCCTCTTTGACCCATTAAATGACGATATATGTCTTTAGGGGTCCTAAGACCCATAGGGACATATTCAAATGGGTAATATGGGTCAAAGGGGGCCATAGGGTGACCTATGACCCTCTCTGACTCATTAAACGATGACATATTTCTCTAAGGGTCCTAAGACCCCTAAGGACATATTCGAATTGTTCATATGGGTCAAAGGGGGTCATAGGGTGACCTATGACCCCCTTTGACCCATTAAAAACCTATGACCCCCTTTGACCCATTAAATGACGACATATGTCCCTAGGGGTCCTAGGACCCCTAGGGACATATTCAAATGGGTAATATGGGTCAAATGGGGTCATAAGGTAACCTATGACACTCTTTGACACATTAAACGACGACATATGTCCCTAGGGGTCCTCAGACCCCTAGGGACATATTCGAATTGTTCATATGGGTCAAAGAGGGACATAGGGTGACCTATGACCCTCTTTGACCCATTAAACGATGACATATGTCCCTAGGGGTCCTCGGACCCCTAGGGACATATTCGAATCGTTCATATGGGTCAAAGGGGGTCATAGGGTGACCTATGACCCTCTTTGACCCATTAAACGATGACATATGTCCCTAGGGGTCCTAAGACCCCTAGGGACATATTCGAATGGATAATATGGGTCAAAGGGGGTCATAGGGTGACCTATGACCCTCTTTGACCCATTAAACAACGACATATGTCCCTAGGGGTCCTAGGACCCTAGGGACATATTCGAATTGTTCATATGGGTCAAAGGGGGTTATAACGTGACCTATGACCCCCTTTGACCCATTAAACGACGACATATGTCCCTAGGGGTCCTAGGACACCTAGGGACATATTCGAATGGGTAATATGGGTCAAATGGGGTCATAGGGTAACCTATGACCCTCTTTGACCCATTAAATGATGACATATGTCTCTAGGGGTCCTAGGACCCCTAGGGACATATTCGAATCGTTCATATGGGTCAAAGGGGGTCATAGGGTGACCTATGACCCTCTTGACCCATTAAATGACGATATATGTCTCTAGGGGTCCTAGGACCCCTAGAGACATATTCAAATGGGTAATATGGGTCAAAGGGGGTCATAGGGTGACCTATGACCCTCTTTCACCCATTAAACGACGACATATGTCCCTAGGGGTCCTCGGACCCCAAGGGGCATATTCGAATGGGTAATATGGGTCAAAGGGGGTCATAGGTCACCCTATGACCCTCTTTGACCCATTAAACGACGACATATGTCCCTAGGGGTCCTAGGACCCTAGGGACATATTCAAATCTTTCATATGGGTCAAAGGGGGTCATAGGGTGACCTATGAGCCCCTTTGACTCATTAAACAACGACATATGTTCCAAGGGGTCCTAGGACCCCTAGGGACATATTTGAATCGTTCATATGAGTCAAAGGGGGTCGTAGGGTGACCTATGACCCCCTTTGACCCAGTAAATGACGACATATGTCCCTAGGGGTCCTAGGACCCCTAGGGACATATTCGAATGGGTAATATGGGTCAAATGGGGTCATAGGGTAACCTATGACCCTCTTTGATCCATTAAATGACGACATATGTCTCTAGGGGTCCTAGGACCCCTAGGGACATATTCGAATCGTTCATATGGGTCAAAGGGGGTCATAGGGTGACTTATGACCCTCTTGACCCATTAAATGACGATATATGCCTCTAGGGGTCCTAGGACCCCTAGGGACATATTCGATTGGGTAATATGGGTCAAATGGGGTCATAGGGTGACCTATGACCCTCTTTGACCCATTAAACGACAACATATGTCCCTACGGGTCCTAGGACCCCTAGGGACATATTTGAATGGGTAATATGGGTCAAAGGGGATCACAGGGTGACCTATGACCCTCTTTGACCCATTAAACGAAGACATATGTCCCTAGGGGTCCTAGGACCCTAGGGACATATTCGAATGGTTCATATGGGTCAAAGGGGGTCATAGGGTGACCTATGACCCCCTTTGACCCATTAAATGACGACATATTTTTCTAAGGGTCCTAGGACCCCTAGGGACATATTCGAATCGTTCATATGAGTCAAAGGGGGTCATAGGGTGACCTATGACCCCCTTTGACCTATTAAATGATGACATATGTCCTTAGGGGTCCTAGGACCCCTAGGGACATATTCGAATGGGTAATATGGGTCAAATGGGGTCATAGGGTAACCTATGACCCTCTTTGACCCATTAATCGATGACATATGTCTTTAGGGGTCCTAGGACCCCTAGGAACATATTCAAATCGTTCATATGGGTCAAAGGGGGTCATAGGGTAACCTATGACCCCCTTTGACTCATTAAACGATGACATATGTCCCTAGGGGTCCTAAGACCCCTAGGGACATATTTGAATCGTTCATATGGGTCAAAGGGGGTCGAGGGTGACCTATGACCCCCTTTGACTCATTAAACGACGACATATGTACCTAGGGGTCCTAAGACCCCTAGGAAAATATTCGAATCGTTCATATGAGTCAAATTGGGTCGTAGGGTGACCTATGACCCCCTTTGACCCATTAAACGACGACATATATCCCTAGGGGTCCTAGGACGCCTAGGGACATATTCGAATGGGTAATATGGGTCAAATGGGCTCTTTGACCCATTAAATGACGACATATGTCTCTAGGGGTCCTAGGACCCCTAGGGACATATTCGAATCATTCATATGGGTCAAAGGGGGTCATAGGTCACCCTATGACCCTCTTGACCCATTAAACGACGATATATATCTCTAGGGGTCCTTGGACCCCTACGGACATATTCGAATGGGTAATATGGGTCAAAGAGGGTCATAGGGTGACCTATGACCCTCTTTGACCCATTAAACGACGACATATGTCCCTAGGGGTCCTAGGACCCTAGGGACATATTCGAATCGTTCATATGTGTCAAAGGGGGTCATAGGGTGACCTATGACCCCCTTTGACTCATTAAACGATGACATATGTCCCTAGGTGTCCTAGGACCCCTAGGGACATATTTGAATCGTTCATATGAGTCAAAGGGGGTCGTAGGGTGACCTATGACCCCCTTTGACCCATTAAACGACGACATATGTCCCTAGGGGTCTTGGGACCCCTAGGGACATATTCGAATGGGTAATATGGGTCAAATGGGGTCATAGGGTAACCTATGACCCTCTTAGACCCATTAAATGACGACATATGTCTCTAGGGGTCCTAGGACCCCTTATAACCCTCTTGACCCATTAAACGACGATATATGTCTCTAGGGGTCCTCGGACTCCTAGGGACATATTTGAATGGGTAATATGGGTCAAAGGGGGTCACAGGGTGACCTATGACCCTCTTTGACCCATTAAACGACGACATATGTCCCTAGGGGTCCTCGGACCCCAAGGGACATATTCGAATGAGTAATATGGGTCAAAGGGGGTCATAGGGTGACCTATGACCCTCTTTGACCCATTAAACGATGACATATGTCCTTAGGGGTCCTAGGACCCTAAGGACATATTCAAATCGTTCATATGGGTCAAAGGGGGTCATAGGGTGACCTGTGACCCACTTTGACTCATTAAACGACGACATATGTCCCTAGCGGTCCTAGGACTTGTAGGAACATATTTGAATCGTTCATATGAGTCAAAGGAGGTCGTAGGGTGACCTATGACCCCCTTTGACCCATTAAACGACGACGTGTGTCCCTAGGGTTCCTAGGACCCCTAGGGACATATTCGAATGGGTAATATGGGTCAAATGGGGTGATAGGGTAACCTATGACCCTCTTTGACCCATTAAATGACGACATATGTCTCTAGAGGTCCTAAGACCCCTAGGGACATATTCGAATCGTTCATATGGGTCAAAGGGGGTCATAGGGTGACCTATGACCCTCTTGACCCATTAAACGACGATATATGTCTCTAGGGGTTCTAGGACCCCTAGGGACATATTCGAAAGGGTAATATGGGTCAAAGGGGGTCATAGGGTGACCTATGACCCCCTTTGACCCATTAAACGACGACATATGTCGCTAGGGGTCCTAAGACCCCTAGGGACATATTCGAATGGGTAATATGGGTCAAAGGGGGTCATAGGGTGACCTATGACCCTCTTTGACCCATTAAACGAAGACATATGTACCTAGGGGTCCTAAGACCCAAGAGACATATTCGAATGGGTAATATGGGTCAAAGGGGGTCATAGGGTGACCTATGACCCCCTTTGACCCATTAAACAACGACATATGTCCCTAGGGGCCTTAGGACCCTAGGGACATATTCAAATCGTTCATATGGGTCAAAGGGGGTCATAAGGTGACCTATGACCCTCTTTGACCCATTAAACGACGACATATTCAAATGGGTAATATTGGTCAAAGGGGGTCATAGGGTGACCTATGACCCTCTTTGACCCATTAAAAGAAGATATATGTCCCTAGGGGTCCTAGGACCCTAGGGACATATTCAAATGGTTCATATGGGTCAAAGGGGGTCATAGGGTGACCTATGACCCCCTTTGACCCATTAAACGACGGCATATGTCCCTAGGGGATCTTAGGACCCTTAGGTACATATTCGAATCGTTCATATGAGTCAAAGGGGGTCATAAGGTGACCTATGACCCCCTTTGACCCATTAAACGACAACATATGTCCCTAGGGGTCCTAGGACCCCTAGGGACATATTCGAATGGGTAATATGGGTCAAATGGGGTCATAAGGTAACCTATGACACTCTTTGACATATTAAACGACGACATATGTCCCTAGGGGTCCTCAGACCCCTAGGGACATATTCGAATTGTTCATATGGGTCAAAGAGGGACATAGGGTGACCTATGACCCTCTTTGACCCATTAAACGACGACATATGTCCCTAGGGGTCCTCGGACCCCTAGGGACATATTCGAATCGTTCATATGGGTGAAAGGGGGTCATAGGGTGACCTATGACCCTCTTTGACCCATTAAACGATGACATATGTCCCTAGGGGTCCTAAGACCCCTAGGGACATATTCAAATGGATAATATGGGTCAAAGGGGGTCATAGGGTGACCTATGACCCTCTTTGACCCATTAAACAACGACATATGTTCCTAGGGGTCCTAGGACCCTAGGGACATATTCGAATTGTTCATATGGGTCAAAGGGGGTTATAGCGTGACCTATGACCCCCTTTGACCCATTAAACGACGACATATGTCCCTAGGGGTCCTAGGACACCTAGGGACATATTCGAATGGGTAATATGGGTCAAATGGGGTCATAGGGTAACCTATGACCCTCTTTGACCCATTAAATGATGACATATGTCCCTAGGGGTCCTAGGACCCCTAGGGACATATTCGAATCATTCATATGGGTCAAAGGGGGTCATAGGGTGACCTATGACCCTCTTGACCCATTAAATGATAATATATGTCTCTAGGGGTCCTAGGACCCCTAGAGACATATTCGAATGGGTAATATGGGTCAAAGGGGGTCATAGGGTGACCTATGACCCTCTTTCACCCATTAAACGACGACATATGTCCCTAGGGGTCCTCGAACCCCAAGGGGCATATTCGAATGGGTAATATGGGTCAAAGGGGGTCATAGGGTGACCTATGACCCTCTTTGACCCATTAAACGACGACATATGTCCCTAGGGGTCCTAGGACCCTAGGGACATATTCAAATCTTTCATATGGGTCAAAGGGGGTCATAGGGTGACCTATGAGCCCCTTTGACTCATTAAACAACGACATATGTTCCAAGGGGTCCTAGGACCCCTAGGGACATATTTGAATCGTTCATGTGAGTCAAAGGGGGTCGTAGGGTGACCTATGACCCCCTTTGACCCAGTAAATGACGACATATGTCCCTAGGGGTCCTAGGACCCCTAGGGACATATTCGAATGGGTAATATGGGTCAAATGGGGTCATAGGGTAACCTATGAACCTCTTTGATCCATTAAATGACGACATATGTCTCTAGGGGTCCTAGGACCCCTAGGGACATATTCGAATCGTTCATATGGGTCAAAGGGGGTCATAGGGTGACTTATGACCCTTTTGACCCATTAAATGACGATATATGTCTCTAGGGGTCCTAGGACCCCTAGGGACATATTCGATTGGGTAATATGGGTCAAATGGGGTCATAGGGTGACCTATGACCCTCTTTGACCCATTAAACGACGACATATGTCCCTACGGGTCCTAGGACCCCTAGGGACATATTTGAATGGGTAATATGGGTCAAAGGGGATCACAGGGTGACCTATGACCCTCTTTGACCCATTAAACGAAGACATATGTCCCTAGGGGTCCTAGGACCCGAGGGACATATTCGAATGGTTCATATGGGTCAAAGGGGGTCATAGGGTGACCTATGACCCCCTTTGACCCATTAAATGACGACATATTTTTCTAAGGGTCCTAGGACCCCTAGGGACATATTCGAATCGTTCATATGAGTCAAAGGGGGTCATAGGGTGACCTATGACCCCCTTTGACCTATTAAACGATGACATATGTCCTTAGGGGTCCTAGGACCCCTAGGGACATATTCGAATGGGTAATATGGGTCAAATGGGGTCATAGGGTAACCTATGACCCTCTTTGACCCATTAAACGATGACATATGTCTTTAGGGGTCCTAGGACCCCTAGGGACATATTCAAATCGTTCATATGGGTCAAAGGGGGTCATAGGGTAACCTATGACCCCCTTTGACTCATTAAACGATGACATATGTCCCTAGGGGTCCTAAGACCCCTAGGGACATATTTGAATCGTTCATATGGGTCAAAGGGGGTCGAGGGTGACCTATGACCCCCTTTGACTCATTAAACGACGACATATGTACCTAGGGGTCCTAAGACCCCTAGGAAAATATTCGAATCATTCATATGAGTCAAATTGGGTCGTAGGGTGACCTATGACCCCCTTTGACCCATTAAACGACGACATATATCCCTAGGGGTCCTAGGACGCCTAGGGACATATTCGAATGGGTAATATGGGTCAAATGGGCTCTTTGACCCATTAAATGATGACATATGTCTCTAGGGGTCCTAGGACCCCTAGGGACATATTCGAATCATTAGTATGGGTCAAAGGGGGTCATAGGTCACCCTATGACCCTCTTGACCCATTAAACAACGATATATATCTCTAGGGGTCCTTGGACCCCTACGGACATATTCTAATGGGTAAAATGGGTCAAAGAGGGTCATAGGGTGACTTATGACCCTCTTTGAACCATTAAACGACGACATATGTCCCTAGGGGTCGTCGGACCCCTAGGGACATATTCGAATGGGTAATATGGGTCAAAAGGGGTCATAGGGTGACCTATGACCCTCTTTGACCCATTAAACGACGACATATGTCCCTAGGGGTCCTAGGACCCTAGGGACATATTCGAATCGTTCATATGTGTCAAAGGGGGTCATAGGGTGACCTATGACCCCCTTTGACTCATTAAACGATGACATATGTCCCTAGGTGTCCTAGGACCCCTAGGGACATATTTGAATCGTTCATATGAGTCAAAGGGGGTCGTAGGGTGACCTATGACCCCCTTTGACCCATTAAACGATGACATATGTCCCTAGGGGTCTTGGGACCCCTAGGGACATATTCGAATGGGTAATATGGGTCAAATGGGGTCATAGGGTAACCTATGACCCTCTTTGACCCATTAAATGACGACATATGTCTCTAGGGGTCCTAGGACCCCTTATAACCCTCTTGACCCATTAAACGACGATATATGTCTCTAGGGGTCCTCGAACTCCTAGGGACATATTTGAATGGGTAATATGGGTCAAAGGGGGTCACAGGGTGACCTATGACCCTCTTTGACCCATTAAACGATGACATATGTCCCTAGGGGTCCTCGGACCCCAAGGGACATATTCGAATGAGTAATATGGGTCAAAGGGGGTCATAGGGTGACCTATGACCCTCTTTGACCCATTAAACGATGACATATGTCCTTAGGGGTCCTAGGACCCTAAGGACATATTCAAATCGTTCATATGGGTCAAAGGGGGTCATAGGGTGACCTGTGACCCACTTTGACTCATTAAACGACGACATATGTCCCTAGGGGTCCTAGGACTTGTAGGGACATATTTGAATCGTTCATATGAGTCAAAGGAGGTCGTAGGGTGACCTATGACCCCCTTTGACCTATTAAACGACGACGTGTGTCCCTAGGGTTCCTAGGACCCCTAGGGACATATTCGAATGGGTAATATGGGTCAAATGGGGTGATAGGGTAACCTATGACCCTCTTTGACCCATTAAATGACGACATATGTCTCTAGAGGTCCTAAGACCCCTAGGGACATATTCGAATCGTTCATATAGGTCAAAGGGGGTCATAGGCTGACCTATGACCCTATTGACCCATTAAACGACGATATATGTCTCTAGGGGTTCTAGGACCCTCTAGGGACATATTCGAAAGGGTAATATGGGTCAAAGGGGGTCATAGGGTGACCTATGACCCCCTTTGACCCATTAAACGACGACATATTTCCCTAGGGGTCCTAAGACCCCTAGGGACATATTCGAATGGGTAATATGGGTCAAAGGGGGTCATAGGGTGACCTATGACCCTCTTTGACCCATTAAACGAAGACATATGTACCTAGGGGTCCTAAGACCCAAGAGACATATTCGAATGGGTAATATGGGTCAAAGGGGGTCATAAGGTGACCTATGACCCCCTTTGACCCATTAAACAACGACATATGTCCCTAGGGGTCTTAGGACCCTAGGGACATATTCAAATCGTTCATATGGGTCAAAGGGGGTCATAAGGTGACCTATGACCCTCTTTGACCCATTAAACGACGACATATTCAAATGGGTAATATTGGTCAAAGGGGGTCATAGGGTGACCTATGACCTTATTTGACCCATTAAACGAAGATATATGTCCCTAGGGGTCCTAGGACCCTAGGGACATATTCAAATGGTTCATATGGGTCAAAGGGGGTCATAGGGTGACCTATGACCCCCTTTGACCCATTAAACGATGACATATGTCCCTAGGGGATCCTAGGACCCCTAGGTACATATTCGAATCGTTCATATGAGTCAAAGGGGGTCATAAGGTGACCTATGACCCCCTTTGACCCATTAAATGACAACATATGTCCCTTGGGGTCCTAGGACCCCTAGGGACATATTCGAATGGGTAATATGGGTCAAATGGGGTCGTATGGTAACCTATGACCCTCTTTGACCCATTAAACGACGACATATGTCTCTAGGGGTCCTAGGACCCCTAGGGACATATTCGAATCGTTCATATGGGTCAAAGGGGGTCATAGGGTGAGCTATGACCCTCTTGACCCACTAAACGACGATATATGTCTCTAGGGGTCCTAGGACCCTTAGGGACATATTCAAATGGGTAATATGGGTCAAAGGGGGTCATATGCTGACCTATGACCCTGTTTGACCCATTAAACGATGACATATGTCCCTAGGGGTCCTCAAACCCCAAGGGACATATTCGAATGGGTAATATGGGTCAAAGGGGGTCATAGGGTGACCTATGACCCTCTTTGACCCATTAAACGATGACATATGTCCCTAGGGGTCCTAGGACCCCTAGGGACATATTCGAATGGATAATATGGGTCAAAGGGGGTCATAGGGTGACCTATGACCCTCTTTGACCCATTAAATGATGACATATGTCCCTAGGTGTCCTTGGACTCGAAGAGACATATTCGAATGGGTAATATGGGTCAAAGGGGGTCATAGGGTGACCTATAACCCTATTTGACCCATTAAACGACGACGTAAGTCCCTAGGGGTCTTAGGACCCTAGGGACATATTCGAATTCCTCATATGTGTCAAAGGGGGTCATAGGGTGACCTATGACCCCCTTTGACCCATTAAACGATGACATATGTCCCTAGGGGTCCTAGGACCCCTAGGGACATATTCGAATGGGTAATATGGGTCAAATGGGGTGATAGGGTAACCTATGACCCTCTTTGACCCATTAAATGATGACATATGTCTCTAGGGGTCCTAGGACCCCTAGGGACATATTCGAATCGTTCATATGGGTCAAATGGGGTCATAGGGTGACCTATGACCCTCTTGACCCATTAAACAACGATATATGTCTCTAGGGGTCCTAAGACCCCTAGGGACATATTCGAATGGGTAATATGGGTCAAAGGGGGTCATAGGGTGACCTATGACCCTTTTTGACCCATTAAACGACGACATATGTCCCTAGGGGTCCTAGGACCCCTAGGGACATATTCGAATGGGTAATATGGGTCAAAGGGGGTCATAGGGTGACCTATGACCCTATTTGACCTATTAAACGAAGACATATGTCCCTAGGGATCCTAGGACCCTAGGGACATATTCGAATGGTTCATATGGGTCAAAGGGTGTCATAGGTCACCCCCTTTGACCCATTAAACCATGACATATGTCCCTAGGGGTCTTAGGACCCCTAGGGACATATTCGAATCGTTCATATGAGTCAAAGGGGGTCATAGGGTGACCTATGACCCCCTTTGACCCATTAAACGACGACATATGTCCCTAATTTTCCTAAGACCCCTAGGGGCATATTCGAATGGGTAATATGGGTCAAATGGGGTCGTAGGGTAACCTATGACCTTCTTTGACCCATTAAACGACGACATATGTCTCTATGGGTCCTAGGACCCCTAGGGACATATTCGAATCATTCATATGGGTCAAAGGGGGTCGTAGGGTAACCTATGACCCCCTTTGACTCATTAATATTCGAATCATTCATATGAGTTAAATGGGGTCGTAGGGTGACCTATGATCCCCTTTGACCCATTAAATGATGACATATGTCCCTAGGGGTCCTAGGACCGCTAGGGACATATTCGAATGGGTAATATGGGTCAAATGGGGTCATAGGTTACCCTATGACCCTCTTTGACCCATTAAATGACGACATATGTCTCTAGGGGTCCTAGGACCCCTAGGGACATATTCGAATCGTTCATATGGGTCAAAGGAGGTCATAGGGTGACCTATGACCCTCTTGACCCATTAAACGACGATATATGTCTCTAGGGGTCCTCGGACCCCTAGGGACATATTCGAATGGGTAATATGGGACAAAGGGGGTCATAGGGTGACCTATGACCCTCTTTGACCCATTAAACGACGACATATGTCCGTAGGGGTCCTCGAACCCCAAGGGACATATTCGAATGGGTAATGTGGGTCAAAGGGGGTCATAGGGTGACCTATGACCCTCTTTGACCCATAAAACGATGACATATGTCCCTAGGGGTCCTAGGACCCTAGGGACATATTCGAATAGTTCATATGGGTCAAAGGGGGTCATAGGGTGACCTATGACCCCCTTTGACTCATTAAACGACGACATATGTCCCTAGGGGTCCTAAGACCCCTAGGGACATATTTGAATCGTTCATATGAGTCAAAGGAAGTCGTAGGGTGACCTATGACCCGTTTTGACCCATTAAACGATGACATATGTCCCTAGGGGTCCTAGGACCCCTAGGGACATATTCAAATGGGTAATATGGGTCAAATGGGGTCAAAGGGCAACCTATGACCTTCTTTGACCCATTAAATGACGACATATGTCTCTAGGGGTCCTAGGACCCCTAGGGACATATTCGAATCGTTTATATGGGTCAAAGGGGGTCATAGCGTGACCTATGACCCTCTTGACCCATTAAACGACGATATATGTCTCTAAGGGTCCTAGGACCCCTAGGGATATATTCGAATGGGTAATATGGGTCAAAGGGGGTCATAGGGTGACCTATGACCCCCTTTGACCCTTTAAACAATGACATATGTCCCTAGGGGTCCTAGGACCCCTAGGGAAATATTCGAATGAGTAATATGGGTTAAAGGGGGTAATAGGGTGACCTATGACCCTCTTTGACGCATTAAACGAAGACATATGTCCCTAGGGGTCCTAGGACCCAAGAGACATATTCGAATGGGTAATATGGGTCAAAGGGGGTCATAGGGTGACCTATGACCCTCTTTGACCCATTAAACGATGACATATGTCCCTAGGGGTCCTAGGACCCTAGGGACATATTCGAATCGTTCATATGGGTCAAAGGGGGTCATAGGGTGACCTATGACCCTCTTTGACCCATTAAACGATGACATATGTCCCTAGGCATCCCAGGACCCCTAGGGACATATTCGAATGGGTAATATGGGTCAAAGGGGGTCATAGGGTGACCTATGACCCTCTTTGACCTATGAAACGAAGACATATGTCCCTAGGGGTCCTAGGACCCTAGGGACATATTCAAATGGTTCATATGGGTCAAAGGGGGTCATAGGTCTTTGATCCATTGAACGACGACATATGTCCCTAGGGGTCTTAGGACCCCTAGGGACATATTCGAATCATTCATATGAGTCAAAGGGGGTCATAGGGTGATCTATGACCCCCTTTGACCCATTAAACGACGACATATGTCCATAGGGGTCCTAGGATCCCTAGAGACATATTCGAATGGGTAATATGGGTCTAATGGGATCGTAGGGTAACCTATGACCCTCTTTGACCCATTAAACGATGACATATGTCTCTAGGGGTCCTAGGACCCCTAGGGACATATTCGAATCGTTCATATGGGTCAAAGGTGGGCATAGGGTGACCTATGACCCTTTTGACCCATTAAACAACGATATATGTCTCTAGGGGTCCTAGGACCCCTAGGGACATATTCGAATGGGTAATATGGGTCAAAGGGGGTCATAGGGTGACCTATGACCCTCTTTGACCCTTTAAACGATGACATATGTCCCTAGGGGTCCTCGGACCCTAAGGGACATATTCGAATGGGTAATATGGGGGACATATTCGAATGGGTAATATGGGTCAAAGGGGGTCATAGGGTGACCTATGACCCTCTTTGACCCATTAAACGACGACATATGTCCCTAGGGGTCCTAGGACCCCTAGGGACATATTCGAATGGGTAATATGGGTCAAAGGGGGTCATAGGGTGACCTATGACCCTCTTTGACGCATTAAACGATGACATATGTCCCTAGGGGTCCTTGGACCCCAAGAGACATATTCGAATGGGTAATATGGGTCAAATGGGGTCATCGGGTGACCTATGACCCTCTTGACCCATTAAACGACGACATATGTCCCTAGGGGTCCTAGAACCCTAGGGACATTTTCGAATTGTTCATATGGGTCAAAGGGGGTCATAGGGTGACCTATGACCCCCTTTGACCCATTAAACGACGACATATGTCCCTAGGTGTCGTAAGACCCCTAGGGACATATTCGAATGGGGAATATGGGTCAAATGAGGTCATAGGGTAACCTATGACCCTCTTTGACCCATTAAATGATGACATATGTCTCTAGGGGTCCTAGGACCCCTAGGGACATATTCAAATCGTTCATATGGGTCAAAGGGGGTCATAGGGTGACCTATGACGCTCTTGACCCATTAAACGACGATATATGTCTTTAGGGGTCCTAGGATCGCTAGGGACATATTCGAATGGGTAATATGGGTCAAAGGGGGTCATAGGATGACCTATGACCCTCTCTGACCCATTAAACGACGATATATGTCGCTAGGGGTCCTAGGACGCCTAGAGACATATTCGAATGGGTAATATGGGTGAAAGGGGGTCATAGGGTGACCTATGACCCTCTCTGACCCTTTAAACGATGAGATATGTCGCTAGGGGTCCTAGGACCCCTAGGGACATATTCGAATGGGTAATATGGGTCAAAGGGGGTCATAGGGTGACCTATGACCCTCTCTGACCCATTAAACGACGAGATATGTCGCTAGGGGTCCGAAGACCCCTAGGGACATATTCGAATGGGTAATATGGGTCAAAGGAGGTCATAGGGTGACCTATGACCCCCTTTGACCCATTAAACGACAACATATGTCCCTAGGGGTCCTAGGACCCCTAGGGACATATTTGAATCGTTCATATGAGTCAAAGGGGGTCATAGGGTGACCTATGACCCCCTTTGATCCATTAAACGGCGACGTATGTCTTTAGGGGTCCTAGGACCCCTAGGGACATAGTCGAGTCGTTCATATGGGTCGAAGGGGGTCATAGGGTGACCTATGACCCCCTTTGACCCATTAAATGACGACCCTCTTTGTAATATATATTATTATATTAATATGTATAATAATATAATATATATATAACAACGTAATATTTTAATTAAATATAATATATATTATAAATATTATTATATTAATATATATGTTATTAATATATCTATATAATAACGTAATATTTTAGTATATATAACGTAATATTTTAGGATATACTATTTTAGGATAATAATTATAATATAAATAAACACTAAATATTAATATTATTATATGTATAGTAATAATAATAATACTATTATAGCTATAATAATAATTTTTATTAATACTATATATTGTAGTTTAATATAAATAAACACTATATATTTACACTATTATATCTATATTAATAATATTAATGCTATTATAGGTATAATAATAATATTGATACTATAGGTATATTAATACTATTTTATATTAATATTATTGATATTTTATAATACTAATATACTATTAACTTAGTTATAAATTAAAGTCGTTTGCCTCCAAATATTTTCATAATATTAATATTATTGTGGCAAAGGAGGGAAACCTTAGCAAGTTTTCCCCCCAAAAGTCCTCTTCCTATATCAGATATCCGATCCTAGATCGGATATCCAATCTATTATCGGATATCCGATTATACTGGCATCAATTTCAAATATTTGACTGTCCCTACAGATCCGACAACATTACTTTTTTACCTCTTTTTTCACGGGATTTGTAAAAAGTCGTGTTTTGGGGCCCAACCAATCGAAAAGAATTCAAAAATATAACCTTAGGTGTTCGAATTTGTCATCTGAATGGGGAGCAGCAGTCGTCGAAAGAATAAACGTAAAAGGAAGATATCTAATGAAGACATTGCAGCATATAGGGAAAAGGACAAAATGAAACACCGAAAAAAAAGACAAGGTATGCTAAATATCAATCAAGTTGACGATGAATTAATAGAAGGTGAAATCATAGAGTCAGATAATGAAAATGTACAGTTGGGGAATGAAAATGTATTGAAAATGATAATGCGGAAATTGAAAATGTAGAGATTGAAAATTTTGAAGAAGAAATGCCACCAAGTCATAATCCAAATTGCATAATTGACCATGTCGAAGATGACAATGCACAGGAACTTAATGCACAAGAACCTTACATATCTCCTAATTATAATCGACATGAAGGTTCTAAAACAGCAAAATGGATAATTGAAATTGATGAAACGATTATGACTAGTTTGGAAGGAAAAAAATCAAAAAGAACCATTCGGTTATGGGCTTCAAGACTATATCAGATATTTTTCGGCAACAAGACAGTGGTAGAGCAATGTCAGCTTTTCATGCACTTATTAAAGATGCAAAAGATGAGACCTATGCTTTCCAAATTGAAAATTTGTGTCAATAAAAAGTTGAAAAGAAATGCCATTATTGTGAAGAATCTTTTCAGTGCTCTCAATAGCGTTGGAAAAATTAGCAGAGAGAAGGATAATAGAGCTGCTCGAAGGGTTATTACAACCTCTTTGGTAAGTCATCATTTGAGAAAGGGTAGATATATGAGACAAACTTGTATTGATTTGAATCTACATCGTACTACTTTGAGAAGAGCACTTAGTTGACGAGAGAAAATTGATGATCCTCTTCAAAATGAAACATGGGCATTTGGTGGGAGACTTCCACGTTTTGATAAGAAGCTATCCGACGATGTGAAGGAAGAAATTATACAATTTTGGCACTCTAACTCACGAGTATCACCCAATGCTAAAGATGTCTTAAAGTTGAGAATTGGCATCAGAGACCGCACGCCACATCCTAAACACTATTTGGAGGTAAGTCAAACTATGTTGTTCAAACAATTTAGAGAGAGTCATCCAAGTGTTCATATATCACAAAGGGCTTTTGAATCTTTGAAGCCATTTTATTGTGCGCCACTCAAAATTCGAAATACATGTTGTTGCAAATATCATGTTGAATTTTCTATGCACCATGAACTATTATGCTCCATCCGTTCTACTTTGCATAGTAAAGAAATGTTGGAGGATTGTGGGGCTAGTGGGCTTCCAAAATCATCAAGAGACTTGTTAGATCAACTCTTATGTCGTAGAGTTGATGGTTGTTCCTTTTATAAAAATGCTTGCTTAAATGAGAAGTGTTCAGAATGTGGTGGCTTATCCAAGTTTGATACATGTTTCCATGAGGGGTGTGAACAAGATCTTGGAAAGACAATAGTGAAAAAAAGGGTCTATGAAATGGTGAAATACACATTGAAGAGTGGGAGTGAGAGCTCTAGATGTGAATTGGTTGGAAAAGATATCAATGTGGCTAATTTTATTTCAGATTTCAAGGCAAATCTTTTTTACAAGTATGCAAGACATAGTCACAGGTCTCAGTGGTTGGATCAACAATTTAGAACGTGTAAGGAGACTTTTCCCATTGGCACTATTATATCAGTTGTTGATTTTGCTGAGAACTACACATTGCAACCTCAAAATGAGACACAATCTTAGTATTACAACTCTATTCGGATTGCAATTTTTGTTCACATAACATATAGACATGCCCCTGATAGTGTGGAAGATAATTGAAAGATTATTAGAGAGTATCATTTTTATATGAGTGATGATAGATCTCACTCTCACGAGTTTGTGCAACGTTGTTTCGAGAAATTTTTTTATTTCTTACACGAGCATGCAATTGCTATGGATAGACATATCATTTGGTCAGATAACTGTACAGGTCAATTCAAGAATGCTCGCATGTTTTATTGGTTGTGTAGGATGCACGTAGAGAGAGGGGTGCCTCATATTTGGAGTTTTTTTGAGTCCGACCATGGAAAAGGGGAACATGATGGAGCAGGGGCATGTGTGAAGAGAGCTCTAGTTAAGGAGCAACTGAAGATTTCAACAACAGAGCTTCTTGATGCTCGTAGCATTGTTGATTGGTGTAGTTTAGCATTATCACAGGGGGGGACTCTTAATTCAGTGGTACGCAGGTTCTTTTGGTTGGTTGAGGAAGGGTCCATAGGTGATAGATCAGATTGTGCTACAGTGAAAAACTCATCAAAAATGCATTCATTTCGGAGCTCTAATTCTAGTACATGGACCATTTGGACACGACAACTAGCTTGTTTTTGTCGTACTTGTTTTTAGTGTGATTGGGATCACTGTGAGTCAAGTGAGTGGGTGGACACATGGGCTCCACATTATCTTACTCCATTGTCTATCATACCCTCTATCAAAAATGATGACATGGAAAGTTCACTTGAGCATAATCATCTATCAGATCTACTTTAGCCAGGACATGTCTTTGCATTGGTTGCACCACAGGGGAATGATGAGAAATCCGATTATTGGTTAGCACGTTGTGTAAGAGGAAAACAAAAACTTGCACAACCAATCACAGATGATGATGGATTCACGTATCCTACTGGTTCAGTGGTTGTTGCTGGAACATGGCTGCAGACATACATGCTTAGAAGGAACGGAATTCTTGCATTCGAAGACTATCAGAAGCACAAAGTAATTCTCATATATTCGCATCTTATTATAGCAACAAATGTAAAGTTATTGAAGCATCAAGGAAGACCAAAAGTAAAAGAACTTTTTACTATTGCTAATGCTGATCATGAAGCCTTGTTGGAGACCCTAAAACAGAGAGAGGACCCTATTGGAATACTTGACTAGGTATATATACTTCTTATGTTATTTTCTTCATAATGATTTAATGAATTGATGATTATCTTGTTTAATACAATAAGTTACTAATTTTTTTATGATATTGGAATGTAGGTACATCATGAAGAGTTGGAGGGGGGTGGTATTGGGGAGAATTTCTAAAATTTATGATGTATTATGATGTAAAATGTGTAGTTTTTTGTATATGGTTTTTGTATTTTGGTAGGTTCTTTGTAAGGAATTATAGGAGGAAGATATTGAACAAGTTCTTCCAAATCATATTTGCATGCGATACAAGGCTATAACGACAATTTTAAGAGCATTTATAGCTATATGAAAGATAATTGCATGTGGATATCTTATTACAAATTTGGTTTTTTCCTTATTTGACATAAAGCTGACATTATGATTATTAAAACTATTTTTATCAAACTAATCAAATAAGAAAAATCCATAAAGTACGGATGAACAATTAGAATACTTGATTTCTTCCATTTTACAACCAATCATAGCATTTGAAAGCATAAAGAGTCATAATATTGTATAATGTTTTGAAAGACTTTCATATTGAAAAGTTGTATGAAGCACATTTGGGATAAGCCATAAAATCCATGAAAGAAGATAACATGTAGGATAAGCAATTAAAGCCAATAAGCAAGATAGCACATGCATACTGACATGATATGAAGTTGGATATGAAGGCTATGAGTGGATGAGTCATTAGAGGTATCAACAATCCCATCATAAATGAGATCTTGGATTTTATGTTTCAACACTATGGATTCTTTAGTTTTATGAAATTTTCTTCCATGGAGATTAATTTAAGAATGCCCCGTGTGTATGTAAAGGTCTTAAGGGAGATTAATTTAAGAATGCAATATTCTCCTCTAACCTTTTCTCAAGTTTAGAATTGATTTCTATCATGTTCTTAGAGAGATGAAGATAAGAAAGATTATTTGTCTCTTCTAGCTCTTTGTATTGAACAAATTTAAGTGTAGTCAATAGATCAAGGAAACCATTTAGTGAAAGAAATTCTTAGTATGCAAATCATAGACCATGAAGTTAGAAAATACCAATAGCTATAAGACCAAAGAGCCATTTTAAGTATGCTCAAGCACTAGAGACATAGAAAATCAAAGTCAATTTATGAAACTCCCCTTAGCAAAAAATGCAAACAAATATTTGCATTTGACATTTTGACTTGGTTGAAAAAGTTTGACAATAATTGATAATATTGCAAGCTTGATGTTCAAAAGCAATTTTTTTTCCAAGAAAGATAGTGACACATGGAGTAGTCTTCAAACAATCATCCATCATTTGCGGCCACCCCGTACCGAGGAGTCTCCAAGGTGCTCTAAGTGCATTTGGAGGTCGATCTTTCGAGGGTCATAACTCAGAGCTCGTGAGGGCTATGGATGAACTGTCAAATGCTACAAGATGATGATCCTGAGGCCTAAAATAACCTATCTCATTTTCGAGAGATCACATTCCGTTTGGATTCAGCACAACGATCTCGCTCGATGCCAAAACTCACAGTGTGCCTCAATTCATAGGTGCACCACAGCGTAACTTTGAAACCGCTGATCTTGGCATTGAATCGTCAGTGCCATTAGCTCCGGATGGGCGGGTGAACCCTAGTCACACCCTTGTTCTGGCCACGAAGACCATCCATCATTTGCGGCCACCCCGTACCGAGGAGTCTCCAAGGTGTTCTAAGTGCATTTTGAGGTCGATCTTTCAAGGGTCATAACTCAGAGCTCGTGAGGGCTATTGATGAACTGTCAAATGCTATAGGACGGTGATCTTGAGGCCTAAAATAAACTATCTCATTTTAAAGAGATCACATTCCGTTTGGATTCAGCACAGCGATCTCGCTCGATGCCAAAACTTGCAGTGTGCCTCAGTTCATAGGTGCACCACAGCGTAACTTTGAAACCGCTGATCTTGGCATCGAATCGTCAGTGCCATTAGCTCTGGATGGGCAGGTGAACCCTAGTCACACCCTTGTTCTAGCCACGAAGACCATCCATCATTTGCGGCCACCCCGTACCGAGGAGTCTCCAAGGTGCTCTAAGTGCATTTTGAGGTCGATCTTTCGAGGGTCATAACGCAGATCTCGTGAGGGCTATTGATAAACTGTCAAATGCTATAGGACAGTGATCCTAAGGCCTAAAATAACCTATCTCATTTTCGAGAGATCACATTCCGTTTGGATTCAGCACAACGATCTCGCTCGATGCCAAAACTCGCAGTGTGCCTCAGTTCATAGGTGCACCACAGCGTAACTTTGAAATCGCTGATCTTGGCATCGAATCGTCAGTGCCATTAGCTCCGGATGGGTGGGTGAAACCTAGTCACACCCTTGTTCTGGCCACGAAGACCATCCATCATTTGCGGCCACCCCGTATCGAGGAGTCTCCAAGGTGCTCTAAGTGCATTTTGAGGTCGATCTTTCAAGGGGCATAACTCAGAGCTCGTGATGGCTATTGATGAACTGTCAAATGCTATAGGATGGTGATCCTGAGGCCTAAAATAACCTATCTCATTTTCGAGAGATCACATTCCGTTTGGATTCAACACAACGATCTCGCTCGATGCCAAAACTTGCAGTGTGCCTCAGTTCATAGGTGCACCACAGCGTAACTTTGAAACCGCTGATCTTGGCATCGAATCGTCAGTGCCATTAGCTCCGGATGGGTGGGTGAACCCTAGTCACACCCTTGTTCTGGCCACGAAGACCATCCATCATTTGCGGCCACCCCGTACCGAGGAGTCTCCAAGGTGCTCTAAGTGCATTTTGAGGTCGATCTTTCGAGGGTCATAACTCAGAGCTCGTGAGGGCTATTGATGAACTGTCAAATGCTACAGGACGGTGATCCTGAGGCCTAAAATAACCTATCTCATTTTTGAGAGATCACATTTCGTTTGGATTCAGCACAGCGATCTCGCTCGATGCCAAAACTTGTAGTGTGCCTCAGTTCATAGGTGCACCACAGCGTAACTTTGAAATCGCTAATCTTGGCATCGAATCGTCAGTTCCATTAGCTCTGGATGGGCGGTTGAACCCTAGTCACACCCTTGTTTTGGCCACGAAGACCATCCATCATTTGCGGCCACCCCGTACCGAGGAGTCTTCAAGGTGCTCTAAGTGCATTTTGAGGTCGATCCTTCGAGGGTCATAACTCAGAGCTCGTGAGGGCTATCGACGAACTGTCAAATGCTACAGGACGGTGATCCTGAGGCCTAAAATAACCTATCTCATTTTTGAGAGATCACATTCCATTTGGATTCAGCACAACGATCTCGCTCGATGCCAAAACTCACAGTGTGCCTCAGTTCATAGGTGCACCACAACGTAACTTTGAAACCGCTGATCTTGGCATCGAATCTTCAGTCCCATTAGCTCCAGATGAGCGGGTGAACCCTAGTCACACCTTTGTTCTAGCCACGAAGACCATCCATCATTTGCGGCCACCCCGTACCGAGGAGTCTTCAAGGTGCTCTAAGTGCATTTTGAGGTCGATCCTTCAAGGGTCATAACTCAGAGCTCGTGAGGGCTATCGATGAACCGTTAGAGGAGACAAGTTCGTAAGGATGGAGTGGTTTAGTGTTTTTGCTAAAATAAGTTAGTGGGAAGGCTTTATTAGAGGGTCTTGGCCAAACTAGTGGGGTGTTTGCCAAAATTTCTTGTTTTATTTCTACTTGGTTTTGTTTTCTTGTTTTGTGCTCGAGTATTGTTATGGGATTGGGACTTACACTCACCCTTGTGGGAAGGGAAGAGAAGTCCAGGGTGAAGGGCTTAAGTTGGGTTCGAAAAATGTATTGAGAACCTTGGAGTATGGGCTCCATTGTATGCCATAACATTTCATATCTTGCTGGGGGTGATAAGGAAAGTATGGTGTAGAAAGGAAGTTTGAGGAGTTACAGCTGATGGTAGTGGGTTTGGAGGAGGAAATGTGGAGGCCCCGAGAGGGCATTAAATGGTTCATTTATGATAGCCCCGAGAGGGCATGAAATTTTTTTATTGCAAATATGGTTTGGTATGGCAAGTCTCCATTTTAGAACACACCTTCACCCTATGTTTATGGTTCCATCTGTGAAGCCATTGTGAAATAGTCTTTGGGGGAAATTGTTCAAGTTTGAAATGTAATGTTTATGCATTGAAAGATTGTATGTGTATCCCAGTTTGAGCCTTGTTCCCTAGTGCGGGGGTGGTCTCTTTGAGGCCTATGGTTGGGTGGAAAGCACCCATGGTCCTTGTTATTTTGTTGTGTTGCATATGCAGATTTGTGTCCAAGGGAGCAATGGAAATGGCTTGGAATGATCATCTTGCAGATTGATGTTGGATGAGAAAACTTGACATTGTGCCCTCATTTGTGAAGGAGGATTCACCAGCTTGTTCATGTTCTCAATGATCATGTTGGACAATGTTCATGCTACTCATTGTCCATATCTTTCAATGTCCATGTTCCTTATGATTTTGAAAAGTCCCTTATGTTGCCCCATTGTGATGGAAGGAGATTGTATCATTGTTACCTAATGTACATGTAGAAGAAAATATTGATAAGGTTGTATATGCATGTTTCATTTGGAGTTTATATTGTTATGAAAGCATTGGTAGGAGTCACAGATTTGCTTTGACATCATTGTTATCATTTGAAAATGTGAAAGAAAGTTTTCTCCTTGTGGTATTGTAAATGACTAGTTGATAATAACAATCCATAGATGTTATGTGATACCATTGATTGTATAAATTTAAAACTTAGTAGATTGCTTACAATCTTGTTGTGCACTCAATAATTTGGTGAGGAAGCAATGTTGATAGATAATGAGGATATAGTAATATACTAATTGTCACATTAATATATATTGTAATGATTAATGAATGTGTGTACATTGGTAATGAGGATAATAAGTAATTCTGATCCCCTTCCCTTACATGCTAGAATCACGACCTAGTCCATATGATACAACTGACAGACCCTAATAGAATATTAGTATCAGAGGCTTGTTAGGATATGAATTAGCTCACTAATTTATGAGTGTTGTATCTTGAACTTTCTCGTTTGATTCGTGACGCTAACTTGAACTAGACTGTCATCCAATCTATTTGAAAACCACCTGTGACTAAAATGTTAACACCTTCACACTATTCACATGAGTCTTGAACTCCTATTCAATGATAACCTTGTTTTACAATATGTAATTTCTTATGAGACTTCATAAGCTAAAAAAAAAAAAAGTTGTTGTGTTTTTACTAGTAAAATTTAGGGCATGACACATGATCCACGATAAATTGAACAATACTAGATACTAAATTAATATGTATATCATTGTGCACGTAAATGATAAAAATATATATCAAAATACATGTATCCATAGACAAAATTTTACACAAATATATATCAAAGATCATGTATCCATAGACAAAGTACTCAAATATATATATATCAAAATACATAGATCCATATACAAAATGTGGCTGATCCTGCCATCAGAATGTGTATAATATCAATGTTTCTATATACAATGTGGCATATGCCATCTCAAAATGTCTCATGATGCATCCTACGAAAACTATACTATCCTAGGGTGCTGGTGGATGATCAAAATGCAACCTCTTCGCTGCACTAGGTGGATCGGATGCCTCCTACATAAACAAAAAAGGAAAACCCAAAGTTAGACTACTAAATTTATATGATTCTACGTATCTAACATTGAATTACTCAAATGCATAATGATCTTTTCCGTATTGGAGATTAATACTATCAAAATTTCATAATAAATACCTCTCTTGTCGACCTCCTGTGCCGCTCAGGAGTCCTCTCGTATGCCCTCGGCAATGCTGGTACCTCTGTGATTGTGGGCTGTATATGTTCAAATACCTTTGTCAGATGAATCTACAATTTAAACTATAACATTATAATTCATAGCATGCTAAATTTATAACATATTTAATCATGAATTCAAACTACAACTTACTATTGTAGGCTCCTCCTCAGGAGTGAGTGGCTGCGTCATCAAATCTACATAACTGTCCTGTCGAACCTCATGTGCACTAGGAGTCTCCTATGAGATACAAAATAGTAGTTGTTAATATCACGGAAATTAGTTTTGAATTTATTTATGAAGATAAGTGATGAAAGAGCATCCCATGCTCATCAGGGGAACATTGAAGATCCAAGGCATTACAGAGGTCATGGAACATCTCTTGAAGTCAATTGGCCAATCCTTGCACCAATTATGGCTCATGGAAGCATACAAAGTTATAATGTTGGACTCATATGTGGAAGAAAGTTGTAATTGGGCATGAGATAGGATTTTAGGATTTTTGCATCAATTAAAAAAATAAAAAATAAATGATACTTATACATACAATGGGGCTCTCTGTGCGAATGAAAATCCCTGATGATCTAGGACGCCGAATCTGTCTAGGCTCATCGCTAGTAGCCACACCCTATATACAATAAATAATGTAATTAAATGAGATTACCACAAAAATTTTACAAGAATGCATCAATATTTAATCAATTAGAAAACATCTAATTACCTTTCCTTTGTCAATGCATGCTGGCTCACCCCCCACACTTTGTCCCCCCGGGGCAGGTGGTATCTGCAAGATAAAAGAAAGATTAGCAACCATATATGCTACAATATCAAATAGAAAAAAGAAATGTGAACACAACATAATGTACCATAGATGTCTCAAGGCCAAATGAAATGGCCGAGAGTGTAGCATCATCTATCTGTCTGAGCTCCTCCTCGGTCATCAACTAAACATGAATGAAGATCACATACATGTAAAAGTCAGTATGGCTTAAAAATTAAAATTACTCTATTATAAAAATTAACTTTAAATCACATATGTCATAACAAAAAAATGTATACACGTACCGACACCGAAGGAGTCCATGCCTCTACATTCCCCTCCTCTCTCGCATCAGGGTCTGTAGCCTCTGCACGTGCGTCTGGTGTATCCTCGTCTAATACAAAATGATACTCAGGAAGATCACCTATGGGACCCAGGCAAATATTCTTGCATGTAATGCAAGTTTGAGGCACACAAACGTGTGATGAGCTAGCCGATGATGAACTGGCACCAACATCATCAACACGAGGAGGCAAGACTGACCTAGCCTGAGATATCATTAGGCTACTTAGCCTATAAATGGCTCTGATGGTCTGAGAGCTAGCCTTTGCCATAATATCTGGATGCTGCACTCGAGGAGGGGGGGAGATATCAGGGGGGGGACAAAAGTGCCAAGTTTCTTCCGCTGGGAAGAGGGTCTATCCTGAGGAGCTCCTAGTCCTAAGCCCATGTTGGGCTTCATGCTACAATAGTTCACTTTAAGTTTCAACACAAATTCTGCATATAATTTTTTAAGGAAATAAAATGGTATGTCTAAATTGCCATGTGGAGGGATATCAAAGACCATCCACCAACGGTCCCAAAAATTTGCACGTATGGCGTCATTTGTGCACCATTTAATCGATAGTTTGGTTTTTTTTGGGTCAACTGGTATACCCGTTTTTGGGTTAGCAAAAAGGCTTGCCAAATTGTCTTTGGTTATGTTGAGGGCCACGACCTCATCATAATCCAAACCATCATCAAACATCTGGTGCATTTCATCACGCCAACAAAGAGCGGCATTTTGTTGGTTTGTAAGAGTTTCAATGTTATCCACTATGGTGTTTAACATGGATAACATAGGAGCCAGTGCATGTACATTATTGTATGTTCTATGCAAACCTCTCAACTCAGTGAGATTTTCATTTATCAAATCCTCGATTCAAGGAGGGTTTTGAGGAGGTAGAGGATCATTTGGTGGACGGTTTTGTGGGGATACTGGATCGTTTGGTGGTGGGTTGCGAGGAATATTATTCCCTGCCTCAGTGTCATCATTTTGATCAGCCATTCTTATTGAATTGCAAAACGTAATATATATTAAAAAAAAATCTAAATTTTAACCATTTTTGTCAAAAAAACCCTAGATTCAACTAAAACAAACAAAATCTTGTTAAAATCTATTAAATTTAGGTTAAAAATGAGTCAAGGGGGGGGGGGAGGGAACATACCTGATATCTGATATCCGATTTGACTGGCCCAAATTCGCGTGAAAATAAGGGCCACGGGTCTGTGATTTTGTATTTAATCCATGCACAAGTATTGGATATTCGATATTATATCGGATATCCGATATAATATCGGATATATCGGATATCCGATATTATAATATATATAATATAACATATATATTACATTTTATATATTTTTATATTATATTTTATATTTATTATATTAATTTACTATATATTATAATATAAAATATTATTATTATACTATATTATTATAATTTATAATATATTATACTTTTTTATTATATATTATATTATAAGATATTAATTTTTATTATTATATTATATTATATATATATATTATATTACATTACTATATATTATAATATATGAAATATTATATTATATTATTATAATATAATATGTTATTATAATATTATTATTATAGTATAATATTATACGATTATAATATAATAATAATAATATTATTATATTATAGTATAATAATTATTATAATAATAATATTATTATATTATAGTATAATAATAATTATAATAATATTATTATATTATAGTATAATAATTATTATAATAATAATATTAAATAATAATAATATTATTATAATATAATAGTATGATATATTATTTAATATTATTATTATTATTTTATATCAATAATAATAATATTAAATAATATATCATACTATTATATGATTTTAATTATTAGTCGGATATTGGATTTAAAATCGGATATCCGATATCAAATCGGATATCCGATATGATATCAGATATCTGATAAGGCTCGGCTTAACCTTCCAGGTTTGTTTCCTAGATAGTTAAAAAAAAGTCAGAGCGGATTTTGAAGCGCTTTTAGGTGTCTTCAAACTCTTTTTTTTTCACATCGCCACTTTTTGGCACACCATGATCCTGCACATACCCTAAAAGTTTAAATTAATGCACCTAAGTTGAATAACAAATGGAAAGCCATGATAGAAAAAATAGAGAATGTTTTGGGAGAAGGAACTAAGCAAGAGATGCCTTTTCATATTAGTGAAGGAAAAGTAGAGGATAAGACAAGTAATGATGATGATGAAGAAGAAGATGAAGAAGGAAAAGACAAGGAGATAGTGGCTACCAAGCCACAGGCTAAAAGAGGTAAGAAAATTGTCATTGTTGAGCCTAGTGTGAAGAAGAGTCTTAAGAAGGTAGTAAAAAGAGCTACACCTACACCACCAAGGGTCACAAGGCATAGAACAAGGGAAACTAATACAATTTCCATGCCTCAAAAGAAAGGTGTTGTAAAGGTAATCAAGCCTACTTTAGTCAAAATCTCAACAAAGAGAAAGATCACCACTTCGAAAGCCAAGCCAAGCAAGCAGGAAAAGAAACCAGGAGAGAGATTATTGTATAGAAGAATGATGAGGAGGATGAAGTAGAAAGGACCAAGTCAAAGGATTTAAGTCAATTTAGGGTGGCTACACACAAGAAGACACAATCCATTGATGAGGTATGTGAGAATCTCAGGAGTACTACAGGACTATCTAATTTTTAGTACATAAAATATGATAAATTGAGTAAGGAAGATAAGATTAAAGTAGAAGAGGCTGTAATATATATGATGGTGAATTTTAAGTATACACATATAGAGCTAGGAAAGATGATTCATGAGGAATTCTATAATAAGATTGATGGGAAGTGGAAATTTGCATTGACCATTGAAAGGAAAATAAGAGAAGCCACATTGGCTCAGGTAATGCTAGAATTAAAAAAATTCAGATTTTTTTTAGCTCTGATAGATTATACCAATAGGTTTGTACCAAAGAGGAGATAATTTTTTACACTTAAAAATAAGATAGAGAATATTTTTGAGGAAGTAAAAATTGTGTGGAAGAAGATTTATGGTTTGATGCTTGAGGATGATCAAAAGAATGAGGAAGAAAAGGATGAGTTCATAGGAAAATATTGAATTGGCTAACACTGAAGATTTTGATAATGGGCAAGATAATATTGTTGATAATTTTAACAACCTGGTAGAGCTAAGTGGGGGAAATAAAAGAGACTATGGTCATAGATGATGAACATGAAACCAATCATGTTAAGGATGTCATGACTGATCTAGTACATCAGAGTGGAAGTCAAGTCTAGACTGAGTTGACAACTCATACAAAGTTGATGAACCCTAACCCTATTTTAGTACAAGTGAAGGATTACACAAAGATTAAAACAAAGGTGGCTACTCAACTTATCTAACATTCATCTATTCTTATTGTTAGCTTAAGTTCAATTGCTAGTCAAGGAAATGTACAAGTTGGTGATGCTGAGAAATAGAGTATGTTGACCAATACAAGAGAAACCATACAAGTGCCTACATAGGAAAATGAAGCCACTAAGGGAAAAGATGAAGATTAAAAAGAAGATAAGATTCATGATGATAAAGAAAATCAATCTGCTATAGGTCAAAGACCAATAGCCTTAGGACATTATATTGAGAGAAGTAAGGAGATAGGACAACCAAGTTCATCAAGTGATCTCCAAATAGTTGAAGTCAAGGACAAACAATATGAATTTGTACATCATATAGGTACACTTGTGAGAATAGAAGAGAATAATTATGAAGATGAACCCAAGAAATAAGAAGTGATTGCAAGGTCATAGAAGTTGAGTTTGGAGGTTATAACACAAAGTTTACACACTCCAAGGGAAATAAGTTGAAGAAAAAGGTGAAACATTCACCTCAAGCGATAAGAGGTAAACCTATCACTCTAGATGAAGACATTTTAATTCCTAATTGGGATAAACCTAATTTGAGTGAGGAGCATATGATGGTATTGAGTGAACTATTTGCAAGAAAGGCAAAGCAAGCCGAGCTAAGAAGAGAACACCAAAAGTCGAAAGTACTGTATGATATTAACGACATCTTTCTTGATACAATTATTATTGATGATTTGGATGAAAAATCTCCAATTCTTGATCAATTAGTCTAAATTGTGGAGAAATTTAATGAGCCTAGTATTGATATTCAAGAGAAATTGATTCAAAGAGAAGAGAGGAAGTATGACAACAAAGTGATGGAAAACGTATCTAGTGAGATTGCAATTAAAAGAGTTGAATCTTCCAATCTTGTCACTGAGCTAGAACAATTAAACACAAATGAAAATACATTTTTTTCAATGTTGTCTAATGATATTCCCTCTTACTGCAAGACTATAAGAGACAGAATGGATAAGATAGATGCAAATCTACAGAAAGATAGAAAAAAATTGAGCATGGATAGAAAATATTTGAGCATAGATCCTAGAACCAACTTAGTTTACTATTCACATCTCAAATTATTACAAGTGAAGCAATCAAAACTCTTATAGGAAGAGTTCCATATAAGAAATGAGGTGAATGAATTTCAAGCAAGGTTACTACCTCATATGGAAGTCATGCAAAGGCACATATAGACTGCTAAGGATCCTGCGAAGGAACAACATCTTTCCTTTGCAAATAATATGGTGAATTTTGTGGCGAAGATTGAAATAGAAAAAAAAGTACTATATACTTTGAAGGTTAACTGGGAAAACACAATGTCAATCATTATCAGATTGCATCATCCATTTCTCAAGGCATTTGGAATCCTACCAGAACCCCAACTGCAAACAGGTTCAAGTCATAAGTGAAAAAAAAAGGGGGAATGAGACTGTTGCATGACCAAGAAAGAAAGTAGATGTGTATATGACAATTTGCAATCATGTATGTATGTTATCAAAGTTTAAAATTTTAAAATTCTATTGTATATTCTTTTTGGAGTAATAAGGAACTAGTTAGTTTGATACTCAACATGTGAGAAATAAATAGTTTTTTGAAAAAGATTTTGAAAATGCAAGTACTATAGTATACACGTATAGATTGAGATATAAGTATGGATTACATTCTTAGGGAGAGTACTTATTTTTTGAAGTTTTGTAATGTCAAGTTTGATCATGATAAATTATTTTTTTCCACTAATGCTAAAGGGGGAGATTTTTGACCCTAAAGGCAATCTGATATTGTCAATTAGTGAAAAACACTTAGTAATTTACAAGGTAGAGTAATTTGGTCAACACTGCTACTGAGTTATTTTATATGGGTCAAGTAATGTTATGTAAAGGAGAAGTGTGAAAATACTCAATTGTTGTTGAGCAGTAGTGACTGTTGCACAATTCAATTGTCACCGAGTACTCCAGTGGTTACCAAGTTGTTCCAGAGGTAACATAAGACAAGTGATATAGAGGCTGAATAAGAGAGTAGAAGTTGACTAGGATAGTTAAGGCCGATGGACACTAGGAAGAATCAATATGCGCGAAGCATCAATAAGTTATTAGTGTTGAGTAACACAGTTTTGTATAAATGTTTGGAATGGCACAAACATTGATGTAAACCATTTTTGTCAATATAGAAGCGTGTTTTAAAGATCTAATGAAGGAGTTCATATGTGTAAAGTTGGGGATCATCAATCCTTATGAGAGGTGATTGACCAATTAGAAAATTAGAAGGGTTAAGTGGTAAAAAGGATGAATTTGGATCATTGGTTTAGATCTAGGAGCTTTGTCAAATAACTATTTAAGGAGAGTTTTAGACCTAATTCTTGTTGGTTGTGAGTTAAAGGCTTGGATGTAAAGTTGAAGGTGAATTCAGTGGAGTTAAGTGTTGAGAATAAGGTGACCAAGCAGTGCATTGAGAAGAAATTGAAGATTTATCACAGAGATGTGATATCAGATTGTAAAGAGAAAATTTGTGATCAAAAATTAGAGTGAATAGAGAAAGGTCAAGGTATAGATACATTTTAACATGTGTTTCAGGGTAAATCTCTTAACAGAGTGTTCCTAATAGGTCTATGTAAATATCCTAACAGAGCACTCACTTAATTGTGTAGTTGAAATCCTTTAATTGAGGTAGACTGAATAAGTCTTGTAAGCTCTTAAACAGGTGGAGCCCTCATATGGTAAATCATTAGAAGTGATCAATTTCTTAGCCCTAACATGCACGCTTTATTGCTGTAGTAGTGAATAATTTACGGGTGTCATCCCCACCACAGTTTTACCTTCACCTTGGAGGGTTTTTGTGTTACCAAATCTTTGTGTTATGTGTTGATTCATTGCTTATGTCTTTTACTCATATTATTAGACGTTAGATTTGATATTACATTATAGTGAATGTTTGATTTGATATAAGGTTGAGTTGAGATTAGGATTTATGGTGAAGATGTCAAATATGGTTTGTGTTTGAAGCAACAAAGTTTTATAGATCTTGATTCACCCCCTCCCCTCTCAACATCTTACTTTACCTATTACATTTCCAACAATTTATTTACCTATCTAGGTTAGAAAATTAATGATATAAAATTATTCTATCCATTTATGCAACACTCCATAATCTATTTAGAGAACAATTACCAACATTTTATGGTTTTTAATAGGATCTCTTTCCTTTCTCTATTTGGGTATTCCTCTAGTTGTTGGGAAGTAACCTAGGCCATACTGGTAGGACTTGCTTGATAAGTTTCATCAGAAGGTTAACTATTAGACTTATCAGTGGCTATCTACTAATACTTGGGTGGCTATTCTTTAATTTATGATATGAGATCTTCCTATTTATAGAAGTCTAGTTAAGTGGGAGGTGTGTAGGTTGAAGAAAGAATGGGGCCTTGGTCTTTATTTTGAAATCCTGAATGGATAAGTTCTTACAACCAATTATATTGGAAGTGGTGTACTAGTTAGAATAAAGTTCAGGTTTGCATTCTCATGCATAAGTATTTAAATAAAGTTAACATTTTGTGCATTCCTTATTATTGTGTAGAGGGAAGGGGATCTATGATTTGACACACTCTAAAAATAGGGGCTTAGGTTATTGGCAGGCCAAGACATTCTATCCTAAGGTAAAGATTCATTTGGTAAGTACAAGTTATTTTCATGGGATTCTCAGAGCTTGTTAGAGAAAATTTTGGAGGTATAAAGGTGCCAAGGTGTAAACATGCATGGGACAAATTTTCTTGGCCCAAATGTAAGTTTTTCATGTGTCTTGTGGCTCAAAGTTGATATCTTAGTTGGGATAATTTGTGCAAGTAGGACCTCCTTGGTCCCTCAATTTGTACATTTTCCCCATAGTAGTAAGGATAATATTTCTCATCTTTTATTTCAAAGCTCTTTCTTTAAGGAAATTTAGCACTTCTTGTAGAAAGTTTGGATCATTCTTGTTGGCATGTTTCCTCTTTAGCAATGTTTTGGGCCCATTGGGGTAAGTATCTAGTGAAGACTTCTTTTCTTTAAGTTTCTTGGGTTTTTGGACCCTTCATTTTTTAGCATATTTAGTTGAGAGGAATCATATACTATTTTATGATGCTAGAATGGTTGTTCAACACTTCTTGTGGAAAATTATACACTCTCTTTGTGAGGTTGTCTTGACAAAGTACATGACTTTGCTAGAGGTGTGGATCTTGGAGATGCTAATACTCTTAATTCATTTTTTCTGCTAATATCCTTATAGAGCATAAGTCAAAAGGGTTGGTGGATGGACTCTTCCTCACTTGATGTGTTTTGAAAATAAACACTAATGACTATTCTCAAGGGAATCTTGGTCATGCTAGTATTGGTGGAGTTGGGCATGATAGTGTCGAAGATGCTCAATTTATGTTTTCTAGTTATAAGGGTCTTCATACAAATAATTACATGAAGGCTCTTGTCATTTTGTACATGCCATGGATCAATTTTGTATTCATCGTTGGAAAATGATTATTTGTGAATCTAATTTTTGAGTGATTGTCACAATATTCAATGAGTAATGGTTAGATGATGTTAATTGGCACTTAGCTTTGCTTATTAGACAAATTCTCTTGTTATGCGGCTCTTTGGAATGTGTTACTTTTATTATTATCCCTAGGGAGTGGAATAGAGTATCAGATTGTTTGTCCAAACACCCTTCTGATCAAATGCATGGTTGAAAAATAATGGCCATGCAACAATTATCTTTTGAATTGTCTCACTTGTCGAAGCACTTAGTGGATAAAAATAAGGTTGTATAGTGTGACCAGGCTTAAACATCACATACTACGAAACAAATTAAGTTTGGAAAAAATTAGTCAACTTTGACTATTTAATACTTATAATGTTGGAATCATGCATCATTAGTGCTCTCTTCTCTACTGGAGAGTTGGCCTTTCTTATTATGCACTTCTCTTTATTTTCAATAAATTTTAACCTCTCTTCTAATCTATAAATTTTATTTTCTTATTTACTTTATAAAATGTATACATTATTTCTATTATAATGTTCTGAACCTCTCAATTGAAAAATACCAACCTTAAACAACATAACTAAATAATAGTGCCACATAATGACTTAGTACTTATTTTTTGAATAAATATAGTTTTAATTTAATAAATTTGTTATAGTTTATAAAATATTTTAATTAATAAAAAATTTATATATTTATAATTTTTATAATGATATTAATTATAATTATAATTATAATTTTATTTATTAATATTATTACTGATATATATATATATACATATATATACATTATTTATTAATATTATTACTGATATATATATATGAATGTATATTAATATTATTACTGATATATATATACATATACATATATACATATATATACATATACATATACATATATACATATACATATATATATATGTATATACATATACATATATATATATATATGTATATATGTATATGTATATACATATATATATGTATATACATATACATATATACATATATATACATATGTATATGTATATATGTATATGTATATACATATATATATGTATATACATATACATATATACATATATATACATATATATATATATGTATATGTATATATATATACACACACACACACACACACACATATATATATATGTGTGTGTGTGTGTATATATACATGTGATACTATTATATTATAAATAAATTATAATGCTTTTATAATAATAATATATAATAATATTTCTTGAATGATTATATAATATGAGAAATATCATTTTAGTATTTTTATTTGAATGACAAAAATTATGTACAAACTTAAAAAATTTAATTATTAGTTAAAGTGTAAAATTTAAAATGTATCACAATAATATACTACCCTTGAGAAATGATAAAAAACCAATAACTAATAAATGGAAATTATATGAACCAAATAGATCACTTTACCTTCACGTCTGTCCGCAAGAATGTTAACATGGTATTTATATGGTCAAACAACTATACCAGAGTTTGGGGTTTTTACCTCTTTTTAAACCATAAATTCCTCGTTGGAAGACATTAAATTTTATATTGCATTAAAAATGAGAAACGAAATATTTTCCTAGATCAGCGTTTCTTTTAAAGCCAGTGAATTTCAGAATATTATAGTTACAACAGAACCTTTAAATTATGGCGGACAAGAGAGATAAAAGGGCAACAAAGTCTGGCAGTGACAAGAAAATGAGCAGCTTACTTTTTCGAAGCCAAAAGAAAGATCAATTTTTTTTCAGCTGAAATATAATATCCTTCAAAAACTGGATTAAGTCCACAGCTCCAATGCTTAATAGCCACCCTTCAGTGTTTTTGTTTCTGCATTTCGGCCTCATCATTTGCATTGCAGCAGATGGATTTTACTCTCATCGAACTCTTTCAATCACTTCTGATTGGAAATCTCATGGTGGTGCTGTAACTATCTTTAATGTAGAAAAATATGGTGCAATGGGTGATGGCACTTATGATAATACACAGGTTCTCTCTATATCATAATATATTATACATTTACTCTCTCCTGGTCAGTTTTAGAGAGCCTTGCAATTTTCCTTATCAGCATAACTACCTAACTACTTTTAATGTATTGGGATATATTTCCTCTTTGGGATTTCATAACAGTTGAATTAGTTTCAAAACATTCAATAGTAGATGTTGATGTTTTTGGAATACCATAATTTTTTAAATTGGTGTTTGGGTTTTGTAGGCATTTGAAAGGGCATGGAGTGAAGCTTGTGCGGCGCCAAAGGCAGTTTTGTTGGTACCTGGAACAAAGATATTTGTGGTTAATAATTTAGTTTTTCAGGGTCCATGTTCATCTGGCTTCACTTTTCAAGTATAAAGAAATCGCAGTAATTTGATTCTATAGTTTGGGTTATATTGTTTATCAAGTGAGATTGTTGATTAGGATTATGTTGTTTTTAATCAAGTGAGATTATTGATTAGGATTATGTTGATTATGAATTGAGATTTCTTGGAAACTGTATTTGCAGGTGGAAGGAACTGTAGCTGCCCCTAAAGATCCATCAAAATGGAATAGAAAAGATATATGGTTGACATTTCAGCAGCTTCAGAATTTTCAGATAAATGGCTCTGGCGCCATTAATGCAGATGGAGAAGCTTGGTGGGAGGGTTGCTGGCAGGAAATAGATCGAGATTTTGTATGTACTACCCAATTCTCATTGTCCTAATTGTAATGCATTTGGGTATTTGAGAATTCTCATGTTTGTTTATTTTTTCCCTACAGGGTTCTTGTAAATTTTCTCAGAGACCAGTGGTAATAAATTGTCCTATGTTTTTTCCTTCTCTGTTCTGCTGTTGTTTGTTTAAGTTTAAAGGAAAAGCTGATAGAAATTTGAGCATATTTATGCTTCTGCATAGGCAGTCCATTTTGGTAATTGCAGCAGAGTAACTGTGAAGGGATTGACAATAACAAATAGCCCAAATTTCCATTTAACTTTCAATGATTGTGAAGCTGTGAAAATCCGTGCTCTTAACATTTTCTCACCAGAATACAGTCCCAATACTGACGGAATTGATATTGGAACTTCAAAGCACTTTGATATACGAGACTGCATTGTCAGCACAGGTATGGATTAAATCACTTCTTTCCATTCTTGGGTGTTTTGAACTTTGGAGATTTTAAGAGCTTCTCTTATAAATTTATAGGATTGTTTTATTTTAGTAATTTCTATATAAGGGTAAAAGTTTTCGGTTGTATTTTTTTCCCTATTCATAATTAAAGATTGGTGATTCAGCCAAACTTATTTTTACCTATTCAGGTCTTTATCATTGAATCTTTAATAAAATGGGTGCAGGTGATGAGTTTGAAATCGATTCAAAATTATCAGAATTTAAAAGAATTTTACATAAATTTATAGATTTGTTTAGTAATTCCTTATAAGAGAAGAAATTTTAAATTGATTTTTTTTGGGTTGATAATCAAAGAAGCATTCAGCCAAACTTGTGAAGATATGATCTTATTTTTAATTTTCTATGTTGAATCTTTTATGAAAATGGGTTCAGGCGATGATTGCATGGCTCTTGGCAATGGATCTTCCCATATTTTGATTAAAAATCTCACATGCGGTCCAGGTCATGGAATAAGGTGTGATACATTTTTTCTGCTCTTCTTTGATTGTCCACTAAATTAAAAATTCCCCCCCACTGTTTGCTAATGCCATGACCTACCTTATGCTTATCGTTAGCATTGGAAGTCTGGGGAAATTTAACTCGGCAGCCATGGTATCCACTATTCACATAGATGGTGCAAGAATGACAGGAACCCAAAATGGAGTAAGAATCAAAACATGGCAGGTACTCTGCTTCACAAAACCAAAATTTGTATCACAGTTAATAACAGAAATGAAAATTTTGAACATTTACTCAAGTCCATCAAATTTAACCATCCTTAAAGCGTTTTAAAATGCAGTGAAACATATTGTTTCATTATTAATGGCGAATCTGTGAATATGGGTTTATAACAGGGTGGTTCAGGGATGGTAAAGGACATACAATTCAAAAATGTTGAAATGATAAATGTGAACAATCCAATTATAATTGATCAATACTACTGTGCGGATACACCCAATCTTTGTCGAAACCAGGTAATTACTCAAAAATCAATTTTTTTTTGAAAGGCTACAGAGTTAATCTGAAAGCTCTGATTCCATGATTGTGTTATATTTGCAGAGCTCTGCTGTTCAAATAAATGGGGTAACATTCATAAATATCACTGGCACATCAGCGTCACAAGTAGCAGTGAAATTTGCATGTAGTGACAGCATAGCTTGCGGAGGTATATTAATGAAAGATGTATCTTTGAAGCTGAGTTCAGGAGGTGAAGCTTCATCTTTCTGTGAAAATGCTCACGGAATAACAAGAGGAGACATTTTCCCTCCAAGCTGCCTCAAAAATTAAGATTAATTTTTTAACATTATAATTATTTATTCCTCCAACCTTCCATTATGCCCATTTCTGCATAACAAAGTCTAGTTGCAATTGTCAATGGATGAGTTGGAGACATGGAAAGCCAGGCCTAAATTCTTTGAATTGTTGACTTACAACCTCTTTTCTCTCCATTATAAATTTAATTAAGGACAAAGAGAGATCAAATGATAAAATGTTTCTTTGGAGGGCAAGGAGATCAAATACTTCTTTGGGTTTTTGTATGTGCATCTCAATATTTGAAGAGGAATATTGAAATGATCATTTATTAAGTCGAGGCTTTTGTTTAATATATGTGTTTTTAAATATAAAAAATATTACAAAGAATTTAATATAATATATTTTATGAATCTATTTTTAAGAATTAGAAATGTAGATCTAATTAAGTTCTTTAAGGTTCTTATGATTTAGTTCAAATGATTTTTTTTATTAATAGAAAAATTATAATGTATTAGTGATGTCTCAAATCTCTATTTGAAATCTCATAGATTAATAATGAATTATTTTTCAATTGAGTTATCTTGATTAAATCATAGTCAATGTTATTCTTCACATCCATCTAAATTTATGTATTAGAATAATCTGTCAAAAGCTGAAGTTGGAAGTGGATTTCTATTCATTTTCTTTCTTTAGATTGGCTGTTTGCACTCTGTGCAAAATTCTTTTTGAGTCTTACTTGCCTTCCTTTTTACCTCTCTTCTCTATTTCTTAGTCATAGACCATGTGGTCATGTTTGCATTTTATACAAAAGTACCATAGTTAAGTTTGTAACTAATGGGAACTTGCTTGCAAACTCAAACTTCATCAATAATGTTATAATTCTCTAAAATTATATAAGTTTGATTTTATATCAAGGGAACATTAGTAATATTGAATTACACATTAAGAAAACTATGGAAGCTTCAATTAAAATAAAGAAATAAGAAAGCAAGATACCTGACTCAATCATATACCAATCTTCATATATGTACATTTTTTAATCTTTACCTAACATGACATTCTCTTATCAAGTCTACATATAATTTATAAAATCTTCTAACCAAATCATACACTTATTATAGGACTCTTGAGAGGACCATAAATTAATTTTTGAAACCATGTAGATTGAAACCATGTCATAAGAAAAATCCAACACCTGACAATCACTTTCACCCTTTCCATGTTCTTTGGAGGACAATCACTTTCACCCTTTCCATGTTATTTAGAGTACATAATTTATTTACGATCTATAATTATAATATTGTTTTAGGATATCAAGCTGAATGATACCTATAATCCTAACATTTTTCAAGTTGAAATTTGCATTGCAATGCCACAAATTAAAAACATAAAATGAGTACATGGTCCAAGATTCATGGAACTAACAATAGTATGCATCTCCATGATGGATCATGTACTATGATTTGAAATGTTGATGATAAAAAACACTAGATGGTCAAATCTAGAAATTGAACTTGTATGCTTATGGTATATGGTATTCATTACACAAAAAATACCATTTTTAAAACTAACCCTTGACCATAATATTTATAAATATTTTATAACCATAATGCATCCTTATAGATATATCTAGTAATTAGTGGCACACAAAAAAATATAGGTGAACTCTTATCCAATTCATTCAACCAAGGTAGGAGGAGAATGGAAAAGAGTATACACCATTACTAATTGGAGGGTTGAAACACTTGAGCCACTAAACAACCTCTTCTAGTAGAGTGCAAGAAGCCAAGAAATCATAGCTTTTCTTGGAATGTAAACACCATCTTGATACTTCTTCATCCTTTTTGTTCATGACTATGATACACGTTCCTAATATGATTTCAAGTCTCATGATGTAAAAACTTAACTAAAGCTCTTTCTACCAATTTAATTTATATCTTATTACTTTGCTTGGATTACTTCTATTATAGTACCTAGGAATTTATTTGCACTAAACTAGATTATATTGATTCTCATATGCATTATGAAACTTTTTACATTATTTTAACATTTTTCTATTAATTGTCATTCATCTATATTTTAAAAATTATTAAAAAATCTAATCATATCATTGTAAATTTAATATTAATTATTACTAAAAGGAAATAATCATAATACTACGAATTTGTTTGAAAATCTTAAACTTTCATGTCATAAAAAATCTATAAGATCCATAGTTACAACCCCTACTACTAAAATACTTAAAAGGTCCTTGAACTATTTGATGGTAAAATTGTCTAATATTTAAATAGAAGGGAAACAACCTGAAGGGATTACAGTTCCCTTGCTCTGTCCTTGAACATTTTGACAATCATATGTAGCTTCATCTCCAGAAGGTAGCATCAAAGATACATCACTCAAAGTTATACCTGTGCAAGGTTGACTATGGCTACACTCAAGTTTAATTGCTTCTTGTGATGCTGATGTTCCATTAATGCTCTTGTACAATACATTACTAATTTGCACAGCTGAGGTCTGCAAAAAGAAAGAACACAAAATGAGGGACTGTACATGATATAATACTTTGTGAAAAATGTATAACTTTCACTTAAATGAGGGTTTAAGTGTACCTGACTTATACATGGATTAGGTGAATCACAATAATATTGATCAATGATTATTGGATTCTCTGTGTTTACCATTTGAACATTCCTAAATGTTATATCCCTTGCCATGCCTGAACCTCCCTGTTTGTTGTTTGTCATACTGTTAGATATTGAATTTCAAATTCATTTCTTTTTACTCACTCATCTTCAATATGAAAGAAGATATGAATGCAAAATTTTATTCTTTAATATAATATAATGAATTAAAATAATACCTGCCATGTTTTGACTCTTAATCCATTCTTTGTTCCTCTAAATATGGCCCCATCCACTTGAATATCTTGAACCTTTGATTCAGACTCATCTTTCCCTAGGCTTCCAACACTGAAGAGGAAATTGTGTTCAAATAATTTTTGCAAAGAAAAATAAATAAGATTATAGTAATATAAACATCAATAATATTGTCAGTATTGTAATATCTTTGAATTTGTAATAGATGACAATTGTGAATAGTACTTTTCATTATTATTTATTTGTATATTCCTATTAATTATTATCTTATTTTTTAATATACAAATACTAATTTCAAAATATAAAATAATAATTTAATATAGCAAAACTTAAAGAATTTAAACAATTCATTTACAATTAGATAAAAAATTATTATTAAAATGAATTAAATACAATTCATTCTATAATTTAAACAAGGATACTATACTAAACTGATTTTGTTTACCTTATTCCATGTCCAGGACCGCATTCCACATCTTTTATTTTGATATACGCAGCCCCATTTCCCATCGCAATGCAATCATCTCCTACACCATTGAAGTTCTTAATATATATATTTAAATATGTTTGAACAAGTCTAACAGATTAATGATATGGATAAAATACCTGTTCCAATTATACAATCTTGTATTTGAAAGAATCTGGAGTTATCTATGTCAATTCCATCAGTGTTGGGACTATCTCCAGGTGCCGTTATTTGAACACCAAAGATCTGAACCTTTTTACACTCAGAGAAAGTCAAATGGAATCTAGGACTGTTTGTTATCTGCAATCCTTTTATTATTACTTCAGAGCAGTCATTAAATTGAATCGCCTACAAACAAGTTAAATTAAAGTTTAGGTATTAAAAAATAAATATCATAGAATAAAGAAGTTACAAAAGAATATGTGTGAAGGAGAAAATTAAGCTTGCAAAAAAATAAGTTAACTTTGACTATTTAACACTTTTATAATGTTGGAATGAAGCTTAGTGTGTGATGTTTAAGCCGTCTAAAGAATATGTATCCAATTTAAGCATCGAACATACCGTTGGTCGATCATCAAAAATATTCTGAGAGACAAAGATATTGTGAACCACAACACCCAAAAATCATTAGGAATTTGTCAGCCATTAAAAGAGATGTAATTTAGACTAATGTTTGAAGTTTTGAATCTTCATTATTTTAAAAATATTCAATATTAATGAAATAGAATCTTAATATTTACCTGTTTTGAATATTTATCCCACCATTTACTTCCGCGACCATCAATGACACCATTCCCCCTATCTGCAAGGTAAGGAATAATATATATTAACAGGTGCACCAAAAACAAGTGCAATGGCTATATGGGTAAAATCTTTATAACATTATGAAAAATAAAATATGATTGTTTAAATTGATATGATGTACTCGACAAAGGAAATTGGGAAATTTCACGAGCACTTAGAGAATTAGGTCTTATAAATTATTAATAATTCTTGATATATAGAAATAATTTATTTTAAATGTGTTTATTTTCTTATATCTTATTTAAAAATATAGAGTCACACATATACAATATATTGCTTGTATTTATTCCTTGTGATATTATTGTATTATCAAATAAGATTACTATGTAATGCAATGATTACATACTATTAAAAAATCTTTGATTCAAAATCCTACACATTTATTGGTCAATATTCATGAGAATTAGTTTTTCTGATGTTATGGTATTTTTTGTTTATGGACTTTCAGTTTATCATCTATTTTAATTTTTTGAATAGTTTAAAATCTCTACATTGAGCATCTTGTTCCTTCTTCTTTCAACTTAACCGAATTACATATTATCTATCAAGTCTTTTACTTTCATAATATGAAATGATTTGAGTGTCACTTGTTCTTGTACACATAAAAAATGGGAAAAATGGGAAGATTTATTTTAATTGGATTTACTAAATTTTTTATTTTAATTTGATTTTCTAAAAGATTTATTTTGATTGAATTTTATAACAAGAGTTAATGTGAGATGAATTTTTTCCCCACAAAAAAGAAAATCCTAGAATTTCACTACATAACCTATCAAGCTAAACATAATATTTCTAATTTAACTTTGTTAGGGTTTGCACCAGGGTCTCTTTTTAATTCAATCCTTAGAATCTCTAGACCTCGCTGTTTAAAAAAAGCATCTATGGCTAGATGAATTCGGGACAAAATTAGATGAGTGGTTGGAGGGATGAGGGCCTAGTGTTATCAATGGCGAGACAAGGAGGATAAATGAACTGATGCATTTGTTTTCTTCATGATTTTAGACTCTTCAAGTATTAATAACAAAGAAATATAAACAAACAATTACATACAACCAAATGTCAATTCACAATAACTATTAAAAATATTATAATCTTTAAAAATAAACTATCAAGTAAAATTAGTATACGAATACTGACCTGAAAAATAAGGTCAGGTTCACATGGTCCCTCGAAAGCTAAATTGTTAACAAGGAATGTTTTATTCGCGGGCACATATAAAATTGAAGACAAAGTCTTACAAGCTGCCTCCCATGCCACTCCAAATGCCTACAACATACCAATAAAATATTTACTTAAAATATAATTCAAATTTACTATAATTCCAATAATATGATGATAATTTGGACATAATCTACCTGAGAATCATCATGCTGTCCATCTCCCACCGCGCCATAATCTAACACATCAAATATTGTATTTGAACGAGAATCATAGTGATTATAATTCTTTCTTGAAGCTTTAATAAATTGGGTGCCCACAATCACTAAATTTGAATCAGAGTAAACCAACGCTGCCATAACAGTCAAATACAGAGCAAAAGAGGTCACATTGGGAAAATGTCGACAAATGGGAGCCATAGAAAAAATATGTGAATGTATGAAATGAAAACTATGGAATTATTTTAAGAGTACATAATGTTTACCATGCCACTCATCGCCAACCAAAGGTAAGCGTTGCTTTAACAAACAAAATTACAAATAAAACACGGAGTTGCTTCACATTCATAACAAAAAGTACAAATCTTACTTTAGAACATTTATAGTTGCATGCATTATTTTGTAATATTATTAATTATTTTTTAAGATTTTAGAGTTATATATATATAATATTTTTAAAAATTAATTTTATTAGTTAAGAGAATTTCTAGTTATTAAAATGTAGAAGTTAAAGTAATATTTTATATTGAACTTAAAGAAAATTTTCAAAATATATAAAAAATAAAATTAAAGATAGACAAAAATATCTCAAAAAAACTTAAAAAATATATATACATTTTTAAAAATATTTGTACTATCATATTCAATTTTTGATAAAAATAAAATAAAATAAAATAGACTATTTATTACATTCAAATGTTCCATTATTGATATTAAAAGTTAATATATAATTTCAGTATAACTTAAAATATTCCAATTCGAAACAATATAATGTAAGAATTTAGGAAAAATAATTAAATTATGTGAGCTCAAAGTTAAAAGAATGGATTTTGTCATCTTAGAAGTCATGCAACGATTATTTAATTAATTAATTAAATTAGATTATCTTCACAAAGGGATCCCAAAATAAAACCATTCATCATTGTAAAAAAAGAGAAATATCTAAAACTTTATATAAAATAAAATAAACACTATAAATCATAGAAGAAAGCCTCCATCCAAAAAGCTTTGTTTACTCTGCTTCTACCTTGTGAACAACACTTATATCGATATCCCATTTATCTCATTTATGTATATGGAGAAATAAGTATAATTCTAGGCTACATATTGAATATCATGTTATTAATACAATATACATATGGCATCTTACCATAAGGGTAGTGGAGGGTTCTCCACCATAGAATAGTAATATATTTTTTTCACTCTATTTATTCAGTTTGGCATGAAACAACTTATGAAGAAAATTACAATGCATGATTTTGTTAGACAAACTACTTCAAGTTATTAACATATACTTATAAAGAAAATTACAATGCATGATTTTGCTAGACAAACTACTTCAAGTTATTAACACATACTACAAGAATTAATGGATATAAATATTTTGTATGTACAGTCTAATTCCTAATAAAATAAAATAAAATATATAAAATAAAATTTGAGACTCATCTACATAGAAAAAAAACTGAAATATACAAATAAATTTAAAAATGATTGATTCAATAAATCAACTTCAAAGATGCCACTTCCAACACAAGTATGTCCGATTTGTATGATGGTGGTAGATGATATACATACATAGACATGACAACGTTTTAGTTTACATTTTTGCCATTGCCTGCCTACCTATTACCACTCTCAAACTAGCTTCATTAGGTTATTTTTATTTTTATTAATATATGTGATCAACCTTGTACAATTTTTGTTTATACTTAAATAAAATTATTGAATATATTTAAATGATTTTAGTTTTTTAATATTAATTTTTAAATAATGTTAGTTAGTTGAATACCATTTTTTAAATGTGACACAAATATTGCATGCGATATTTTTAAATAGAATTTATTGAACGTTATAGGAATATTTCTTGAAAATCGCATTTGCAGGTGGAAGGAACTATTGCCGCCCCTAAGATCCGGCAAAATCCGGCCTCTTAAAATTTTCTCGCCTGAATACCGATGGAATTGGCGATGATTGCATGGCTCTTGGCAATGGATCTTCCTATATTTTGATTTAAAAAACCGATGGAATAAGGTGTGATACATTGCTTCTGGTCTTGTTTGATTGTTCACTAAATTAAATTCCCCCCCCCATGTTTGCTAATGCCTTTTAACTACTTTGTGTTTATCGTTAGCATTGGAAGCTTGGGGAAATTTAACTTGGCAGCCATGGTATTGATCAAGAATTTTGTTAGCTAATTTGAGTTTAGTTTTTAATTTTTAGATTTAGATTAAGATCTAATTAAAATTATATTAAAATTTAATTTTTTCAATTTAGAATTTACTAATTTTAAAATGTCTAGTTTTTGTGCTCCAAAATAAACTTTTCTATTCTGTTTGGCATTTTAGCAATGTTAAAAAAAATCCCAAAGGATTATATAGACGTATCCTCTCCCCTCGCCTTTGTGGATCTTGGGTGTAATAGAAATCTATGTAATTCTTTTAGAGAAGCCTGCTTTAGGCCAAGATATTTGATATTGGGTATGCTAGGGGATGACTTCAGATCGATAACAGGCCAAAGTCCGGTCTCCACTTTAACTACTATATAAAGGCTCAATTGTGGGTAATGCCCAATTGGTGATATAGTTGGGTGATAGCTCTCCTCTAGTACCCTTAGAAGTGCGTCAAACCCTAGTTCTCAGGGCTGGGAGACCTCTTGCAGGAGTTTATCATCTGCCTACTAAATAGAGCATCCTGTACTAAAAACCTTTGTTGTAGTGGCCAAAATCCTTATATCTACTGGCTCAAGGGGTCACCCATGCCCATGAAGACATCTCATACTTTCGCAGTCCTTAGTAGAGACAACATTCGCTTGGGAAGTGATTCCCTTTGGGAAGCAGATCTTGGTATGCTCGAGAAGTGAGTGCACTGTAAGGGGGAGCCTGTGTTACCAAGATTCTAGGTTGGCCACTCTGGATAAGCGCGACTGAACTTTGGTTCAAGTGAGAATTCAGTGGATACTGTCCTTTCAGCCTAGGTTGTGGTGTGTTTGCCCACTTTTAACAACAACCATTCTGTCTATTGTGTCTTGTGTGAGTTTTTCCACTAATCAAGATAATTGGCAAATTTACAAACTTGCAAACACTTCTAGAAAACCTTGAAAACATTTGCAAAACAATATACTTATCCAATACATTCAAAACATTTGCAAAACATACACTTGTCAAATTCATTCAAAACCTTCAAAACTTTTTGCAAACACACACTTGTCAAACTTGTGCAAAAACATTACAAATACATGGAAGCTCAAACTTGTTTCCTTAGGATCTCATGGCATGTATTTTATCTTTCATTTTGCATCTCCATATTGCATATTACATATCATGTCCTTATCATATTCCTTGCATAATTTTTATTTTTCACTTAGGATCCCTTTTGCATTGCATAGCCCTCATCTTGATCCCTACATTGTCCTTATTTCCACTTATTGTACCTTACATTATCCTCATTTTGCACATCGTAATCCACATTTTGATCCTCATAGTCCTCATTTTTATCCCATCATAATCTTCATTTTTAATCTAGGTCCTTGCATATCCCTCATTTTGATGCTATCATAACCCTCATTTTCAACCTAGGACCCTTTGAATTTGGTAGAGAATCCAAACAAAATATGATTCTTAGAGTATTCCCTTATTTGGATGAATAAAGGATCTTGATCTTGGTCTTTTTGTCTTGTCTTTTTATCAAATTTCTTTGGGTCAAATCTCATCAATGTCCTGATGGATTTGACTTAGTCCTTTTATCAACTTTGTCATTTTGATTTTGTCCTTTTAATTTCTTGGTCAAGATCCAATATTCATCCTTGTAAGGTTAGACTCTTAGTCTTGTATACCAAAGATTTTTCCTCTAAATTTAAACCTCCTTTTGCATGTCCTTAGTTTTCATAGTCCTCATCTTGCATAACCTTGTCCTCTTTTTTCATTATCCTAGTTTTCACAAACCATAGTTGCATAAACTTGGGTTTGCATTTCATTTACTTAGCCCAAAAATTTGAATAAAATTACATTTTTCATTTTGCATTATCATATCCAAGTCCAAAACATATATCATACCATGTCCTAATTTTTTTTTCAAACTTTAAAAACCTCCAACGTCCAAGGAGCACTATCAAACACCAACTTTGTCCAAGTCCACCAACATTTCAAACCCAACCTTTCTTTGCATAAGTCAACCTTTGCATTACCCTATATTACACTTTAAGTTTTCATGTCCTAAAGATCATTAATCCCTTTTAGACTTGCATACATAAACCCTTACACTAGTAGAATTTTGGCAAATAAATGACCACATGACCAGAAATTTTAGTCAGATGACTAAAATTTTTAGTCACGTGACTAAAAGTGATCGAATTCCAGTAATGTTTTTCAGTTTATAAGAATAAGTGACTAAATCAATGACTAATTTGGTCATAGGGTAAAATCACAAGGTTGAACAAAGACAAGTGACTAAATAAATGATCAAATAAATGACTAAACAACTAATCACTAATAATTAGTCGCCCAAACAAAATACCAAATGAATGATTGATGATTTTTTAATCATATTAATACACTCTTTAATTTTTTTATAATTTTGATTACTCAAAGATGGGGATTTTGTCATATCAATATCTTCTAATACCCTCTTAATTGATGTTGAACTAAATATAAACTCAAATCACCTAGTCTACCCTCAAACTCCTCAAAATCTATCTACAAACTCTTGAAGAAAATAAAAACCCTCCATGCACTAAAAATAAAATCCCAGTCTATATTTGTGTATCAAAAATAATAATTATCACTTAAGTATTTTATAATCTCAATGTGTAAGTTTTAATAATTACATTAATGTCATGTGATAACCATCTTTACAAAATTAACCTTTAATCGAGTAGACGAAACACACGATCTTAAAGTTTTCCATCTATAATCCACAAACCATAGTTGTGGCATGCCTTTAATAAATTTTTAATTTTATAAACATTTCCTTTAATTTTTCTAATTTGAATTGAGTTTTTGTAGACATTTTCTAATAGATTATAAATGTTCTATCACTAAAATGAATGTTTAGATTGTGATTCTTCTTTCTTAAGTCTCCCACAATAGATCAAGATATACAATTTTATTTTATTTCATTACGTCTAATTTGTGTGCAATCACTAATTATTTTATTAAATGTTATATACTAATAATATATATAAGAATTAATTTAATTACAAGTTATTTTGATAATAATTTTAAGCAATATAATAAATTTATGTTTATAGAATAATTTATTTTTTTTCTTTTCCACATTTAAATTCCTTAAACATTTTAATATGCAAGTAGTAATATATATATATATATATATATATATATATATATATTTTAAAGAAATTACTTAAAATAAAAATAAAAATAAAAATAATATATATACACAAATTATTTTAGGCACAATATACAGTTAATGTAGACTTTGAGAAGTTCTCTATATAAAAATGATTAGTTTTAATTCAATTTTTGATCACCATAACCTTTGCAAAAGTTATGAACAAGTTTACTCATGAACTATTTCAAATTACACTAGGGCACAACCCATGGCTTCATCTCATGCTAAAGCCACAGAGAATTTTTTATGACCCTATCTCTTGCTCCAAGAATCTTTACTACTCTTGTGTTTACCCTTCCCCACCAGTGGAAAGGAATCTAGAAAGTTGATTCTCACCACTTAGGGAGCACACCTTGTAGAGTGCTATAGCATGGACTTAAGCAACAATTTTCTGTAAGTTATACAACATGTTTTCTTGAAATCCTAAATGATTTTGATTTCCAAATGCTTGTAATTCCTCTTGAATCATAATCAAAATACATATTGGTTTGTAAAAATAAATTGTAGTGTACTTTCTAAATGTTTATACTTTAAATACTGCTATAATTTATTGATGTTTTGAGCAAATATTTTTTAAAGTAAAGGTTTTCTTATGGTCACTATAGATTTAATTCTTCACTGTATCTAGGGTAGGGTATATATTAGCACAAGGGTGAGGAGGAATCTCCTATAAAAAAAAAAATGACCTCACTTCAAATCTATTTATGCATGCCTAAGGAAAATTCAAGAGCCCTAGCTTTTACACCAATAATCTTTTCTTACAAAGAGTATAATAGGGCATAACTTCCAAGTACAAAAATGTTGTCAAATGCTAAACAAGGAACATCTTTTTCAACAGAGCTCCTTGAAGACCTCTAGCTATCATTTTTTATGCTTCCTACATGGCAAGTTTTCTTCAACATCAAAGTTAGGTCTATTGTTAGTCCATCTCATGATTCATATTCATTAGGAGAAGACAAGGATAACCACGACATATGTGAGAGTAGAAAGCTATGGCTTTGGGTGTCTAACAGGGCAAACTTTAAGAAAGCCACCTCCAAAAAAAGATATAAAATATTGGCGAATATTTCATTATTTTGAAAAAACAAAATTATTTATATTGGTGAAACTCTCAATTTTTTTATTCTAAATATGATTAATTTTGGCGATTATTTTTGAATCATAATTTTTTTGTATAAAATATTGACGAATCTTAATAATAATAGGAAGTTTATTAATCACCATGGAATATTACAAATCAAAATTGAACATTTTTTTACCTTGTGGAATGTTATGAGAATCATTACATATACTTTAAATCAATAGTGAATAATAAATATTGGTGATATATCCCTAAATTAACTAATAATTATGATAATTATTTGCCAGTTCAATTTAATTTCCCAATAATATATTATATTTAGGTTACTCAAATCTATTCATGTAATGAATATTGTGGTGAATATTTGAGTTTAAAATTTTCAATAAAATAAATTATTGAGTGATTTTAAATATTCTAGAATTGAATTTTATAAAATTATGGAAATTTAGGTTGTATCGAATCTTAAATTATTAGCCAAAATACTAGCCAAAAAATTCTAAAATTAGCCAATTTACGAATATTAGCCACTAAATTATATCCTATACCCAATTATGTATCACTGAATAAATAGACCATCCTCTTTACTTGTAGACTATGCTCTCTATATAAAACATGTTTATTCCCATGAGATATGTACACAATTGGAAATGTTCTCAGATATATCTATGAAAAATATAAAAGAGCATACAATGCATGCAAATTGTTTGACAAAATGTCTATAATAGAATAGGGTAGTGTTATTGATCTCTAAAATAAATTAGAATAGCATCATTTATCAATGTTTTAATACAATTCTTAAAATGGAGTTATTTCAAAGGTTTGAGAAAACTTCAAGAAGACAGAATCCATGACCTGAGATAACATTCTCTCTACCAGTGCCAAGATGGGATTTCTCTATATGAATATATGGGTATTCATCAAAGCGCAATGAAAGAGGGGCCTCTATTGTGGAATATAACTAGTGCAACTAGCTAAACTGGAATGTGTGCAGTTATTTTAGCATAGGAGAGGCATGTAATTTCTTTGATTATATACCTAAAAAAACTTCTTCAAGGAAAGTACCATTTGATTTAGGCCCATAGATCGTAATCCTCTTTTCCATACCTAAATAAGGTGATATATTAGTGTTACCTATAATCTCACTCTTCTTTAATATAGTATCTTCTTCAAATAGTGAATTTAGTGTGCAGATGAAGAGTAGTTTTCATAATACCAATATACTTCATATCACATATTTATGATTACCAGGCACTAAGGAGTAACATCGTAGTGAGGTGACAGTCACTGGTTCCACCCATCATGTGTTAAGAATCTCAAGTTTTAATCTCAAACTTCTTTGTCATATATAGAACAAAGAAGTTGACGATATTGGAAATCCTATTCAAAGAAAACAATTGGCATAAAGAATGGAGTAGAATAAGGATAGTAGGCATAAATAGAAGTCTAGTTAGCATATTCCTAGAGGCATACAATCATCAAGAAGAGATAGGATAGAGCACATGGAAAAATGTAGACAATATTATTGCATTAAAAATGCATTCGAGACCCATCGATTAATCCTCCATGTTAGTGCTTAATGACATCCATTTAGGGAAGTAGTGAAGTTGGGAACAAGTCAAGAATTAACATTTTAGAAAAGTCAAGAATTAACATTTTAGAATAGCCAATAATCAACATATGGAACTCCATCACAAAGAAACCAAGGAGTATTACAACAAGGAAAGAGTAATAAAAAATGTTAAGCTAGTTTGGTATTTTGGAAAAACATTAGGAGACTTAATACAATAAATCCCCTAGAATAATACTGAGTTGAACTTATATATTTATACAAGAGACAATATGTATAGTAGCATAAATATTTATCATCGATTGGAAGTCAATATTGCTGAGAATGGTTTATAGAAATATTGTAGGAAAAAAAAGTGTAGAGTTACATAGTAGCATAACCAGTCAACTTTACACATCAAGGAATGAACAGATCATATAAAATAATATTTGCTATGTTGAATATTCATACTGAATTGAATAATCGATGGAAAGTGGATAGATAAAAAGTTACAATATCAGGAAATAATCAATCAACCATCTCTGGTAAAGAACATATAGACTTCACATACTTAGAAGTCACATAAGAAAATAGATCATCTCCATTACCACATAATCATTCTATATTTCTGATATAGATTAAAAGATATCTGGAAGAATGAATCAATACTTGAGGGTACTCTATAACAAATGATGAGTGAGATACATAGAAAGATATCATATCTCAAATAGACATTTAAAATTAATTCATTAGACTTTTGATTAAACTTTCAAATTGATTTTGATATCTAAGTGTTTAGAGGTAGTGATGGCATACTGAAGATGATATTTAGCATTTGAGTTATAAAAAGGAAATAAATATTTGATAAAGGGCATGTGACCTAGACATCCAATATAGTTTTTACTTTAAGAAGTCTCATGCAGTATGAATATTTGGAAATTAATCTCAATTCTGGAGATTTCCAAAGGTAGTGACACACTGACTAGGTGGATCCACATTAAAAAATCTAAGGTGACATAGGTCCTCTCTTTGAGGATTATAAAGCTCTTCTGGTTGTAATGTCCATGACAAGGGTGAAAAACAAGCCAAAACTTGTTCATAAAATGGTCTTCTATTGATGTCATTCTCAATTAACAAAACCTATAATAGGATGTCAAATTTAAATTTTCTAAAGTGATAATAATTTAATGCATCTTCGTAAATGGCTTTTTATGTGCTAAAATAATATTAGTTATTCTCCAAGTAAAATTTACAATAAATAAGTTAACTATAGAAAAGTATAGATGTTAATTCAACCTTTTTTTGAATCTGATGATATAGATATATATTGCTCATCTTTTTATTTTGAAAAAATGTAGTTTTCAAAAGAACGATGGAATAAATGAGAGCCTTATATATAACTGTATATTGATATCTACCATTGAATGCATCATTGATATCTAATATTATAATTGCTTTGGTCTTATTTGATAGTTGTAGTGAAACGAGATTTACAACACACTGTCAAATCCATCATCACATATTGCTATCATTTATCCACTCAAAAATGCAAGCATCTCCTTCCTCAAGACTATTGGAAATTGAAAAATACCATTTAAATGCAACACACAAAAATAGAAATTATATTTTAGAAAATAATGCAGAAATAAATGAAGTTTACAGATCACATGGGGGAGCAACATACATGTCATCCTGTAATGAATATGTCGCATGCTTTTGACACTTGTTACTTTAGTGGGATATGTGCCTTTTTGAAGAAATTTCCATGATAAGACATTTAAAATTATAGAATTGAATTTTACTAATTTAGAGTTTTTAAAATTCATTTCAAATTATCTTGATTAATACTAATTTATTTCAAACTATCTTTACATAATTTTTGAATCATGTTCTTAAATAAAAATTATTTTTTATTATATTAAAAAAATGATTCTATTTTCAAGCATTATTGTAGTTAATAAATGAAATCGCTAGCTGGTCAAATTGGCACCATTCATGAAACAATTGTTCTAAAAATGGAGGAAATTTACTCCACTAGAACTCTCAAAACTATGTAAGAAAGAGATCCAGAATTGAAGCCAGAATTATTGTAGATATAATTGATGAGCTTAGTGCAAAAGCAAGTAACAAGAAGGAAAACTAAAATATCTTTGCAAAGTCTGCAGAAACAATGGGGCAGATCATAGCCAAAAAAATTAGTTTTTGTTTAGATGAAAGATAGAGTAAAAGAAATTAAAATACAAACTATAGTTGATAAACCTCAACTCTACAACCTTGGATTCCATATTAAATGAATATGTTTCTGTAGCAATATCTTCCTTGTTTTGAGAAGAAAGTATCATTGACCATCTCAGTATGAAGTGGTTGCACCTTATTATAAATCTTGAGTAAAAGAAGACCTTGCTCTACAAATTTTCCAGTCTTCTCACAAAGCGTACCTTCATTCATGGGCATCTTCATTGAGCTTTCTGACTTCATATCATATTTTTTTTGAAAACAATCTTGTTCTTCGCTTCTCTAACTCCTGAACCATTGATCTTCCCATCTTCCATTTGTCCATTAAATCCATCTCTTACAGAAATCTTGAACCCAAGATTTGGAACCACATCAATGATCATATTTGTTTCCTATGAAACCTCCAACAATATTCTTACATCAATCAATTCCACTACTACGTTGAGTTTGAATAATGAATCAAAGCTATTTTATTTCTTTAATTCTTCATTCATTAGGGAATGTACAATATAGTTAGCTCTATCCTATGAGTAATCTTCACTTAAGATTCAACCACGGTGGATTTGTAAGTGTGTGTGACTTGCACCATGGAATTAGAATAAGAATCATCAGGCACCATTAGTAGGTCTTGCACTTCATCTATCTATAATGGCTATGATTGGCTACTGTTTAAAATTATTCAACCAAGCCTTGATAATATCTTCATAGTTTAATTGCAGCTTAAGCCTATGCTAGGAATCATCTCTTTTCAATAAATCCAGGGAAGAGAAAAACATTGTGTTTCTCTCATCTTTCATATACCTATCAAAAACAAGGCAAACCATAGAGTCAAACGTTTTTCGAAGAGCCCTAATGAAAGAAGACTGCAAGTTGTATTTAGTCCCTTGTACAAACTAAAAAACACCAAGACCATCCTTTGTCTCAGGATTTGCATTGCTTCCCATGGTACTGCTCATAATGCCCTTGTCAATATAACCAAAATTGGACTCCAAAAAAAATTTGTATTCAAGACCACCAAATTACTTGACCAAGAAACGTCAAGTAATTTTAATCCTCAAAACTCATTTTCAATAATTTCAAATAGTAGCCCTTATAAAAAACTAATCATTGAAGAACATAAACATGTAAACATAAATATTAACAACATTCTATTTCAGAACAGAGCACACTCTATTTATGGACACAGATTTAAATCTCTCATAAAAAATATGAATGATATTACCATTTTTCTAAAGAGCCTCAGATTTGTTAGTTTATAATTGCAAAGCCATTAAACAACTTATAATTTAATATAGTTATAAATGATTGTAACTATGTACAAAATTGATTTTTAAGGAAACAATCTGATGTGAAGAGAAAATGAACCCCAACACAATGTCATTTGGAATGCTTCTTTCCATCATTCACTTGGTAAAAACACCCATAATTTCATCAAAAAGTTTAGTTACCGGTTTGAGTTTTGTTTGAAATCTAGGTTTGAAGAACTAGTTCACCATTACTGCAAAATTTTGGAAAGGGTTTTGAGTTCATTTGGGTTTGTTCATACAAAAATATGTAAAAATTATAAAAAATTATATATATACATATTTATGAAGCCTAGAAGCATAGAGTATCATAAAATCATATGCTGTAAACTCTACCTTGCACAAACTTGTTTTGCTCAATCACCTATTTGCACACAAAATCACCTATTTGCACATGAAAAAATGATGTTAGAAGCTAAAATAACCTACTTACATTCACATTTTAGGGCAACCGAAACTCAAAAAAAATGAAATTCTCCCAAATTCATCCCAAATTTGATTTGGGAAGCAAAAGTTTGCTTGGGTTCAAATTTTGGACTGCGAGTTCGAACCATCCCAAGGAAATTCGAACCCTAATTGAACTGGACCCGTATTTCAAACTACTTCGAACCTAGGCAGGGTTCTTAATTAAGTAAAAAAGGATCACTTGTAGACCCTCCCCAAAAATACATCAAAGACTAAGTAATTTTAAATGTCAGTCTTGATTAGAGGCTCACTACTCCCCCATATCAATATTCTTTTAACTTTGATATCATACTAAAACATACTCTGATTAGCATCACCTTCAATAGTGTAATCTAGTTATAGAAGTTCATACATTATTCTTATTGGATCCATGAGATATCTAATCCATGATTCCTTGCATGGACCATATAAACATAATATTCATTGTTCCCCTCTATTACTCCTATTTTGGGACTTTATAGAGATTCAATTTTTTTTCGCTCATTAGATTCCCAAGATGAGAATTTTGATAGTCTATAGAAAAATATTTATATCTTTATTAATACTGTATGAATTTGGGTTCCATAGAACTAAGAATGAAGAAGATTCAATATACTACAATGAATAATAAGTGGAACATCAAATGGATTCTATTCTCAACATGAAAAACACGAAAATTAGAAAGTGAAAATCTGAATAGAAGAAGGGTTTAGGGAAGCTTACACCAAAACTTGAATATCTTGGTCCATACTCAATGAAAATAGATGATTCAAAAGCAAAACTTTTGAGAATTCATGCTTCCACAATGCCCAATGAAAATTAGATGAAGATATTTAGGATTTGATACGTTAATATGGGTTGAAATTGGACTATTTTTCCAAGAAACTAGAATAAAGACCATTTTCAATGTAACAACCATATCTCCCTTAATAATCAATGAAAATAAATACCGCAAAAGAAAAAACGTGGCTGATGCAGCCCCCTAACAAATAAAATTGATGGAATTTTGAAATAGAATCATATAGATCAGAAATAAACATTGAAATGAGACTGTTACAGAGAAAGAATCATAAAAATGTAGAAAAATGTGGTTTATTCAATTCAAACTTCACTAGTACATATGTTATTTACCATTCACTCAAGCATGATACATTTAAGTATACTTTATCTAAGTCTCAAAAAATGATCATAAACTTTGACTAACTTCTAAACTATTTAGGACTAACTAGAAACCCAATCATAAACTCTGACTAGCTTCTAAACTATTTAGAACTAACTAGAAACCCAACAATGTTAACTTATTAGTGTTGACAAGTTTATAGCTTAAATTTGTCAAGTTGTGAAACTTTGGCAAGGCTTGTATTGACCAAACATTATTAAAAAGGCCTATACATGACCTTATAACCCTTTATTAACCACTTAAACCATAAACCCTCACAAATTAGTCCTTTAGGCTCTATTTTTCCTATATAGAAATAATATATTTTTATGCACTTTTATTGCATCCCATTACATTTTGGGGTTCTATTGGCCCAATCACATTAATTTAATACCTTATTGTTCCTATTTGACTATTTTGTGCATATGATCTTCCTTGTGTTCCATCAAATTCTCGAGTACATCAAGATCTTTTTGCCATCTCAGGGTGCTCCTGCACCACAATCAAACTCTAAATTAATAAAGCATTTTGGAAAATGCTATGATAGTGAAATTCCTAATTTTGTTCTTGGCACAATACAAGTCCAAAATAATTCCAACTTCCCCTCAACATGAGGGTCAAAGAGAAACATGATTAATTAAGTCAATAATATATAAATAAATAGACAAAACACTAAATATAAAAGCAAAATTGACAATCTAAAAGGTTCACAACTCATAAAACAGGTACTATTTATTCAATTTTCTTGAATTTTCATTCTCCACTTTCTTTGGTCTTTTTGGTGTAGACATGGATTGCTCTAAATAGTCTCTTCAAGGTTAATTTTTTTGATGTATTTCTTCATTCATTGATATAAAAAATTAATCCACCTTCTTTCTTTTGAATAAACATCTAGATGTGGTTTTCATAGTTCATATTTCTCTTTGGGAGATTTTTTTTACATTAACAAAATTTATTGAAGTTTCCATCAATTTTGCGATTTATATTTGGGGCATCTATCCTATAGGCATTTGTTCAGTAATTTATGTTTACATTAATCTTATTTTTTTTTCTTATATGAGATTCATTACTTGGGGAAGGGGAATAAATATCGATAATAATGATGATGTAGAAGATTTTGAGAGAGGAAGATATATGAACATTCTCATGCAATGTGCTCATCCTCCTATGCTCGGAGACTACATCCATTCTATTTTTCAGAGTGACTGGTTTGTACACATAACTGTGTCATAGAGATAAAATCTTTAGTAGTTTTTCTAGCTATGTATGATCTGCTATTAGAACAAAACAAATTTTCACAATGGCTAACTTTTTTGAATTATTCTTTGTATGTACCTAAGTAATCATTATTTTTTTGTAGCGTGGTAAATGCTCAAAGAGAAAAATCTAGACTTGTTCAAAGCATATTGTACAAGATTACTTGTGAAGCAACAAATCATAAAGTTTGATGATCTATTATGAGAGCAGGTTGAACTTATGCAAAAGATGTAGGCAACAAAAGCACCTCCTATTTCAAATGGATTACATTCATCACCAAGTATGTTACTTTTTTGACTCAAGTTTGGTTATAGTATTTCATGCTTTCTTATATTTGATAGAGAATGATAGTGGTTAAGATTTGATGTGGTGTGCATAAGTGAGCTATGGTATCCCTACCTAAACAGTAATGCAATCTTTATTCATAATCTTTGTTTCAACAAGACGGATTTCTTCATAATCTTTACATGATTCAAATCTAAATTAAGCATCATAGAAATAATAAATGGTTCTCTTATTGAAGGCAAGTTCTATAACTTAATCAATTAGTTGTTACACTAAATCTATAACTCGATCTGTCTTTCCCTCTACCACTAGTGGACTTGGAACAATGAGCCATAGATTTCCAATGAACTACATGCCCTTTTCTTAGATATATATATATATCTATATGGATTTTTCTATGTATCTCCCCCTAAAGTAATCTTAAAGAGGGTGGCCTACTATTTTTTAAGGCACCTGGGCTAATGCAACTTTAACTAATCTATACCACTAGGGGCTAAAGGAAGGCGTCAGTTATAGGACTACAATACGCATAGGAGGTAGCATAGACCACTAAGTCCCCAAAGTAATTGATTGAATTTACCTATAGATAACCTCAATACACCACGATAGTATGGATGGTTTGGATTGGTACTTAAGATCTTGATCTATATCTATAAATGGGAAACTATGATTGACTTCTTTTTCCTTTTCCTCTTATGCGTGGATCAACCACAATTTAAGGAACTACAAGAATTTTTGTAGGAATACGATCTATGCTTGCTGACTTGGAATGACTGAAGCTTCTAGAGAAACTCAATCAACTGCCTTTACCTCCCCATATAGATCTATAGAGGGTTTTCTTTTCTTCTCTTTTCTTTACTCGAGTAACTGAAACTTGTGCTCCTAATGAACCCAACATCTTCCTTCACTTCTGGCATGGATTATTAGTCAATTGAATTTGCAAAAACATTTTGATAAGTGAGGCCTATGAAATCATCAATATTGATGTATATTAATAGTTGAAAACAAATTAATTTTTTTTTGATTACACATGTTATAGGCTTTATTCATGATTTTTTGTGGCTATGATGAACCAATTACAATAAAAGATGTATTTTATCATTTCAAACTGTAACATCTAAAGATGAACCTTTTTATGGCATCCAAATTGACCACCAATTTCATTCAGCCCAACTTCACTCATAGATTTATATGTATATCCCTGTCAGCCATGGCAACATTGCCTACAACACTTATGCATTGATGGTCCCTATTATGCATCCTACAATCTTGTCTTATTATTCTACAATATTAAAAGGAATGTCAAACAATGTCCATAATTCCAACTCTTTTCGGAACACATGTTGATCCAATACAACTCATATTAATTTTTGAGTTGAAGGTTTGTAGCTAGATTTGGATGCTTCCATATCAAATCCTCTAGTTGATAGGCTTTTGTTATTGATATTACTCGCAAACACTAGCCATACCTTAGTGTTGCCTAATACTTCTGATGTAACTTGTAGCACATATCAAATTGTATATTAGAGACGGTTCATAGGGTAACATACATACATTATATTGCTAAATTAGAAATAATAAATATACATATACATTGAATTAGATTTTTCTTTTTGAAACTTTGGGCATATATGGTAGTCATTGACATAGTGAATGTGGTTTCACAGTCACAACAACCTAGCATCGAAATGCAATTTTAGCAGCCAGAGCATGTGGAATAGGGCAGCAACTATCTAGCCACAGATTCGTTGGGGTTGGATGTTGCCTACCCCATGCCTTATGTATGGTGCCATTGTACTTTAGCCCACTGTCTCTTAGTGCACAATGTCATTGTCTTTTATTAATAAATGAGCACTTCACAAATGTTTTATTTCAAATATTTTTATATACTTTATGTTTTTCATATTTCCCTTTTAGTCTTATGTTTTCTAATTCATGTTAAGGTTTGGATATTTGATTTATAATATATTTTAATAATTTAATTTTTTTGAAAGAAAAAAACTCTTTTAAATTTTTTATTAAATTATAAATGTTATAATTTTTATAAATTTTATAATTTCTCTAAAAATAATGGTAAATATAATGATGAATATTATAATTTTTAAATGAATTATATAATAATGAAAAATTATAATGTTTTCCAAAATTTTAAATTATTTATTTAACAAATGATTATATTAATTAAAAAAAAAAAATTTGTACATTGTGTATAGTCAATAATAATGTTATAATTAAGAGTATTTTGACACTCTTTACTTGAATTTTATTATACTAATATTAACACTACTTATTATTTTAGGTTTGAACTAAATTAAAACAATTTCAAGATTAAATAAAAAATTAAACTTGTAAACAAGTGATAAGATTTTTTTTATGAATAAGAATATTTCAACACAATTTTTACATTTTTATTCTAATTTTTTTTTGTGATTTTTTAATTTTTATAATGATTATAAATTTATAGTTTTTAAAATATTTAATTTAAGATTAAAGATTATTATTTGTTTACTAGATAAATAGTGACATCTACTTATTTAATCTTATTTAATTTAAACTATATGTTATAAAAGTTTAATAAATTTAGATTTTTTAGTATAAGCTTGACCCCTTGCTCACCAATTATTCTATTTATTTTTTCTTAGTAAAATAAAATTTAAGTCACATGTTTATTAAGAGTTATTTTTATTAGGTCTAAAATGAGATTTTAAGTTAACATATTAGTTATCTGTTAGAGGTATAGAACTTGCAAATAGATGTTTAGAGAGATTATGGGTTTATATTATAAATTGTGATTGAAACTTTGGTTTCCCTACCTTTCCTTTTAATTATTTCCTTAAAACCTAAATTAAGAAATCAAATCAAATGTCTACTAAATTAGGATAAGAAGTCAACAACTGATTAATCCACTTGGCTATAAAAATAAAACACAAGACAAAGTAGTTGGGGTGGCAAAACTTCTATACATGTTGGAGCAATATTCTACCTCGTATGTAATAGACATATATCAAATAGGCGAAGAAAAAGATGGTCAAATTAAAATATGTCAAGTCTATCTATTCTATTTAGTAATTTGTGTAATTTAATTTAAGTTATGGTTTCTAAGCACATTCAGTGTGACCTCTTGCTAGACCAAGATGTGTGTTGTCTATTATATATCTAGTTGGATAGATAAAGGTACTTCCTAGATAATGCTTCAGTTGATTTATTGAATCATTGAAGAATTTTTTTGATTGATTTATAGCAACTTTTAATTAATTAGAAAGTTTATAGTAGAAAATAGTGATGCAATGCATATAGGTGTTTAATTCAAAGCACTATATTTAGATTGTTTAAGGCACTTATTGCTATATAGTCATAAATATTTTTTCTCTACTAGAGATAAGTAAATTCATATTATATATTGGATGAAACTGCAAAAATATTAATTCCTCTAAGCAAAATAAAATTTAAGAACTTATAATGTGTGCATGTTACCCTGTGAACTTATAAATTTATTTCCACCTTCATGCATACTATTTCAAGCTTATGCAAGGACTTAATACGTGAGCTTTCACATGGCTTATGACATTTTGCTAGCTGTAATTTATTAGATGTGGAATAAAATCTATATTTATCCCATCTTCTAATTGCATTAATATGCAAAAATCTAATTTTATGTCTTGTGACTGTGAATTACGATGAATCGTGGGTGGGACATTGTTTTGGCTTGTGAGTTGTGTCACAAACAACACTGTGTCATTCTACCAAAAAAATTTCGTATTTGGTTACCATCAACATTGGAGGAAGTTGTGTTGCCCAGAGATATCACGGATGCCGTGATTGATCAAATGTTCATAGTACATTCACCCACAGTTCAAAGAGCTATTTAGCACATCATTAGTGATGAGCTCTTATGTCCCTTAGTGCCTCTATTTTTCTACCCATCACAACTTATCTCTATTTTCTCTCAAATGCTATGGATCTCATGCAGTCTCTAGAGATGCTTCATACTTTGGCCCAAAAGGTAATTCATCCACATTTCCTTGCTGGTAATAAATTGATATTGGCCATGTAATAGTATAATTTATGGAATGGAATGACACTAGTTGGTGACCTATTTTCACATAATCAACTTCTACAAAATCATGAGTTCTTTGTTCTTTTTGATGCAATTAAGAAGTCGGTAGACAATTGCAACTTCATTTATTTGAAAAATGTATTGCAATCTACCTCACGATCAATGGGTTTCCAATTGGTGGAAAGAATCAAGAAGGTGGGACATGCCCTTATTGATCTTCAAAGGGTTTCTAATTTTTCAAGCTCCATGGGTTTAAATGCAGGCACTATTAACTTGCAGCCGCATGACTAGAATATTTGGAAATCAATATTTAAAGCTAATACTTATTTGGGTTGGTCCAACGACACTTTAGACACATGTTCTGGTTGGAGGTGTCATCCTAGTGGACATGGTTCTTCTGATGGTGGCAACTTGGAGGTTTGGGAGGGACTTCATGATTTTGACAGTAAATTTCTTCGAGGTTTTGATGACTTTTTAGAATAATTCTATGAATATGTATCTCTATTTTTCATTCCTTTTAGCTGCAGATATTACTTGGATATGATAATCCTTTTGTATGTAATGACTTGTTAAAATTTTATATGGATTCATATCCTGAGCCTGATGTACTAGTGAGAGATAATAATCTCATCCTTTGTAACTTTTTCTCCAGATACTTGCTTTATGTATAATAGGGATGAGACTGGGTTTTCTTATTGATTCTTTCCTAGTTGACCTCTTGAATCATTTTAATAAAATATTATAGTGGCTTGCCACTTTTGCTTTAAAAAAAATAAAATTATCATCCAAAAAAATTAGACTTAATTTTCTCCCTTGCTAGCACAAATAGAGGTATTTCTATTTTTGTTCCACAACATTATTATAATAAGGGGAACAAACCACATGCAATGAATTTGATACTGAAAATACTCTCTTGATCTTTATATTATGCATTTAATAACATGACAATTCTTTAAAGGGTACTAGCTCAATGGAAGAGCATCTACTTTGTAAGTAGGAGGATGTTGGTTCGATTCCATCGTGCCCTAATATGATTACATTAGTGATTAAATAAACTACCAAATAAACTACTGAATAAATTACCAAACTTATTACCAAATAAACTATTAAATATAGTACCAAATCAACTATCGAATCAACTATCAAATCAAATACCAAATAAACTACCAAATATAACACCAAATATACTACTAAACATAATACCAAAATTATCAAATAAACTACCAAGATACAATTATAAATGACCAAAGCAATGATAAGATCAATGACCAAATTAATGATTAAAATAGTTCAGTCATATATTTGATTGCCATATTAATGATAGGAAATAAACTACCAACGGTCACGTGATCAAAATTGGTCACATATCTATAATTTTTAGTAGTTTATTTAGTGATATATTGTTGTTTTTGTACTAGTGTTAGTTTCATTTTCATAATCCAAAATTCCAAAAGTTCCAAAATATATTTTGCATACATAGCATTAGTGTACATTTAATTCCTAAATTCCAAAAAATACAAAAATACTTGCATTTTCATACCTTAATCCAATTAAAACTTAAATTTTCATTTCAAAGTCTAAAATATCTATAAAAAAAAGTGCAGTTTCAATACATCCTCATACTTAGGTGCATTTGAATACATTCTTAGACATCATGCCAATTCTCACAACATCATAAACTTTCACACAACAACAAGGTCCATACCAAACCATGTACATTTCAAGTGACAAGAACCCACAAACAATCTTTGAGCCAACACAAGACATACATGTGCAACAACAAGGTTTTCACCCAAACAACATGGACACTTCACAAACACCTTTTGACTCAACACAAGGTCTTGACCCAAATGTGACATACACTTCACATAACACCTATTTTAGCCAAATGAAAATGACACCTAAAAAAATTATGTTCAATCACTCAAGGCTCACATACTCCTTATTGAAAAATTACAAAATAAATTAGACAAGGAGTCTAAAAAGGTTCAAGAGAAAATGGAATTCATTATAAAACAAGGCTGCAACATGGCTAAACTTTACAATTTTCTATTACAAATTTTTTCTAAAGCTCATGTAAAATCTCTCATGGAGAAATAAAAAATGCCAAAACTTATTGTACAACTCAAAAAGGCAAAAGAAAGATTCAACCAAATACTTCTAAATGAAGACCTTATATATGATCAATCCAATCCTATTGCATTTCAATCAAGTGAACCTCAAGAAATGTCACAACCCTTGGTCCCAACAATTCAGTAAAAAATAACTTAGCTTTCAAAAACATTTCAAGATTATAAAAAACACTTTATAAGTTTGTGTGAAGCAAGCACAAACTCAAACATGTCAAAATTTTCACTTCAAATAAATTTGATCAATGAGAATCCTTTTGAGGAACATGCTATACCCAAAAAACTTGTACATGATGTAAATATCAATTTTACATCACCAACAAGATCAACCAAGAAACAAAAATCCAAATATTATACTATTATGAAAATCTTTTAAAAGTTATTTGAAAAGGATGATCATCTTCAAAAAAATCACAAGAGTAGTTTCCCTCATGACCCTCAAGTTTCACTTCAATTATTGAAACTTCTCAAGGGCTATACATAGAGAAAATTCAACCTAGTCCTAAATTCATGATCTAAGTCCACTTCATAATTCCCAAATTCTAGAGCCAATTTCATTATGTCTTCCATCCTCAGAAAATCCTATTTCACATTGTCTAACTTAAGCTCCAGATCCATCATATTCAAACACTAATCCCTTTTCAAACTTCCATAACCCATGTCAAGAGGATTCTTTAAAGAACATAGAAATTGGTCCTAAAAATAATCAAGATCAAGATCAAAACAATTTCAAATTCAATCCAATCTTTGAACAAGACCTAATTTCCATTGAGCCTCATAATAACTCCATTTTCCAAGATGATCCATTTTCCCTTGAACTTTCACTTTCTAAGCAAGATCAAGATCACCCTTCTATATTTCCTGATGATCCAAATCCAAGTCAAGATCAAAGTATTCCTTCACTCCTAGAATATCCAATAGACCCCATAATTCCTTTATATTTACTACATGATCCCATTATCCTTATGGATCCATCAAAAGATCCCACCATCCCTCCAAATCCTCCACAAGATCCTACCCTACTAGAGGATCCTACCACTGCTCCTATTCCATTACACAATTTTATTATCCCTCCTAATCCCCCTCATTGTTTAAATACACTTATGCATGATGTTCATGAACCCCTTACACTTCAAATGGGTTCCCCTAGTTCTATCAAGTCTAGTCCAATTCATTTTCTTATCAAGTCATCCATATCATATACACATAAAAATGGACTCCCATCTAGTAGCAAGTATCCCACACATCAAAAACATACTCGAGTCAAAGGGTCCTACATTGATGACAAAATTATGTCAAAAACCTTTCAAATCAAAGAGAATTCTAAAGGTCATGACCTCAATCTTAAATCTCACTCTCAAGGTGATGGTAACCCTTCAAAATCTAGATCTAGATGTATACCTCCTCCATCAACCCTTCCATCTATTTTAGGTCCATATGTTCCTCCATCCAAGAGTTCACAATTAACTTACCCTTTTCCATATGCAAGTCAGCAAAGGCACACATCCTAGAGAGCCCTTCACCCATCCAAAAGTCCTCTACAAAATTCCTATCCATTCATGAATTCCATTCCCTCTCCAAATCATTTGGATGTCAAGCATAAGGTCTATAAGTCAAGTAATCCACATGCACTCAAGGATCAACACGTCTAGTCTAATCGACATGTGAATACAAAAAAATATGATCCCAAAAGAAAGAGAAATGTCAAAAAGGCCACAAAGGCTCATCAATAAAAAAGAACAATCAAAAGAAATATAGATTCCTAAATCTCTTTTGTAAACAATACAATTGAAGAACCCACAAAATAATGAAAAGTTAAAATAGATGTGGATTTCCAAGAAGCTTCTTGAAGTATAGAGTCCTAAAGAACGATAAAAGCTAGCATCCAAAATTACTATCCCTCCATCTAAAAGTCTTCCTTATTCTAATTCCATTATGTGTCCTTGTGTCCCTAAATCCATATCTTTTCCTCTGCCTAATCCAAAAAGTCTATTTTTCCTCCACCCTTCCATCACCCTTCAAGGTGTGTGCCAGTATTTTTCTTACAGACCATTCCATCTGCTAAAAACCAAGCCTTCTTTCATTCCCTCCATCCTCCTACATACTTTTCCTATCCTTTCATTGAACCAATCTAATCCCTTGGCTAAATTCTTTTCATCCTTATTTTCATTACCCTACCAACATCTTGGAGCCTACTATCATAGTCATGGTCCACTAATGCATACCTTTCTAGAGAATTATCCAAAGAATAAGATGCTTGAGTCCTTCATCCATGTCATGTCATATGTCCATTATCTTCCTAAAAATGTAAAAAATAAAAAAAAATTTAAAAAAAAATGAAAAATGAAAAAAAGAATAAAGATAAAAAATTTGTCCAACAGTGAAAACTTGGAAAATAGGTGCTTTGGAGAAGTAGCATGGTCAAAACCTGGCAAATAGGCATCATGTCTAGTCTATGAATATCTTGCATTCCATACTTGGGGAAAGATTTTATTCATGTTATCCCCTATCATTTCCTCTACCATATTATGTCCATTATACCCCTTATCCTATTAGCATTCACATCCTTCTTTTTTCCCCAACTTTGATCTTGACAATGATACATATCTCCTTAGAATCACCTCATGTCCTATCCACTTTACATTATCCTAATCCCCATTCATCCATATTTTCTTGTCCTATTATAACATTCAACCTTTATCCCCTTGTTCATTAATTATCTTTCTTGTTCTATCCATATCCTATCAGTTTTCCTATCACAATACCTCTCTTGGTCTTGATGAAAACAAGGACACAAATTGCAAAACATTTTTTCAAACAAAAAGCTCTTGGAATTTCCATCCCCATGCATTTCCTACCATCTATTGCACAAATTCTTAAATGCCTATCAGTATCATATCCAATCCTTGAGCTTTCATAAAACATGTCCTCTCATTTATTTGGATAGTCCTTGGTGATCCAAACAACCTTGTAAATGTTTTGAGCTATCCTCTTTCCATCATCCATATACCTTTTCCACTCATCCATTCATAATTCCCTTACCTTGCTAGACACTAGAGGCACTTCTTACTCCTGTACATACCTTAAAAAACCTAAAAAAAATCAAATATGATCTTGAAGAAAACTCAAACAAATCATAAAATGTCCTAAAAAAAATTCCCTAAAATCATAAAATGGCCTGAACAAAACACTAAAAAAAAAATCAAACCCAAAAAAAAACCTAAAAATTTCAAAAAGTCTTGAAAAAAACAACAAAAATAAATCAAATATCTTTGAAAATGCCCCAAAAATTGCAAAACCCACCTAAAATCTTGCAATAAACCTTGTAAATAGTCACTCCTTTTGCTAAACACTAGCACAAGTAGACACAAACTTAAACACTATGCAATAAAATCATGCTCTAACAGATGAACTATCCAATCATGTCAATAATCAATCAGATCAAACTTGTCCTATCAATTTTAAAAATATCAACCATTCCTTTATCAACATGTCATGTGTCTTAGATGGGATGGGTCCTTCCTAAAATTAGATACATTAATCATTATAAAAAATATAAGCAACTATCAACTTTGACAATAAGATTAGAATGGTTGTTGGGTCATGCTATTTAGTGAGTGTTTTATTTTATCTTTATTTTCTTTTGATCATGCTCCTATGCTACTCAATGATATAAACTGATTTATGAGAGTGGTTGGGATGGTTCATTATCATTTTTTGTCTTTGTTTTTTGAATTTCCTTTGATAGTTTGGGGAACGACTCTATACCTCAGGGTGGATAAGGTCATTGTCTATCTGCATTGTGTTTGATTATACAAAAGGCTTGCATTTTTTCTCTAGCTCTCTATGCCATGATGCATTGCATTCCATTTTCCATGTAAAATAAATCTCTTACAAAATAAAGTGCACCTATGAAAGAAAGCTTCATCACTCTTCTAGTCTCATTTCCTTATTCTACTAATGTTTCTTTCATTAATCTTTCTCTTCATCATCTTTTGTTTTCAATTTTTTTCCTCGAGTCATTTTCTTACCCAATTTTTTGAGGGCCATCCTACCTCCTTCTTTTTGTTTCATTGGGGCATTGATCCTTTTCGCTATTATTCTTTGACACAAGCTCATAATTGCATTTATCAAAGAGGGGCAAAATGTAGATGATCAAAACTGGTTTGTGCCTACTCTTTCATCACTTTTACATCCCAACTTGTCCTATTTTCTCATTTCACTAACTTTGATCTTTTGGCCAACTTTATCACAATTCAATCAAAATGTAGATCATCTCATAATCAATTCAAAACAATTTCAATGTTATCATTTTACCATTTAGTCCTTTAGGCATTGTTATGTCCTTCAGTGCCTTATCAACATTCATTAATACATGTCATGTATCCTTGGCATCGTCACATCCTCCAGTGTCTTATCAACATCATCAACTCTTGTCATGTGTTGTTGCCAAGTCATCAATTTTTGCCATTAATCTAGTATCATTTATTTTATCAATTTAATAATGTCCTTGATTCAATCCAATATCATCACATTTGATCTACATTTTCATTATTATCCTTTAATAGGGTTATCTTGTATTTATTTTATAATTTGGCCAATCATTCTATAAATTTTTTCCTTATAGGAATAAATAACCCATGCTTTATTCTATTGAAAAAATACACCACAACCTAGGTTGAAAGGACAATATCCACTAAATTCTTACTTGAATTGTAGTTCAACCATTCTTATCTAAAGTAAATAACCTAGAATATTGGTAGCATGACTCCCCCTTACATTGTACTCACTTCTTAGGCATACCAAGATTCCCTTCCCAAGGGGCATCACTTCCAAAGGGACAATTTTCTCTACTAAGGACCGTGAAAGTGTGAGATGTCTTCATGGGCATGGCTAACCCCTTGAGTCAATGGATAGAAGGATTTTGGATAGTAAGAAATGTTATTTAGTATATTCTTTCAAAAATGGTTATCTTTCAAAGATATTGGATTCACACCATAATATTGGATTGTAACAAAATTCACATAGATGGTGCAAGAATGATAGGAATATAAAATGGAGTAAGAATCAAAATATGGCAGGTACTCTATTTCAAAAAAGTAAAATCTATTTCATAGTTAATTTCATAAATGAAAAATTTGAACATATACTTAAGTCTATCAAATTTAACCATCCTTAAAACATTTTAAAATGCAGTAAAATATATGTAATGCCTCGTCCAGAGATCCTTGGAACAAGGATTCAATACAAGGTACCATTTTTTTTTTACAAGTACGAATACACATGATAACATCATACAAGGATCACAAGGATCACAACAGAAGACTTAACCACAATCTTGACAACCAACGAATCTCCAAACGTCGCTACCAAACTAACACACACAAACTCAATAACAAAAACCAAAGATCTTCAATCTGTCAAATCATGGAACCCCAAAAATTCCTAAAGGGTACTCAAAAGTCCAAATTGCATTCTCCTAAAAATAGTGAAGATGCCCCTATTTTTTATGCAAGAGAATAGCAATCGACAGTCTTGCACGAGGAAGTACCTCTTCGCCTGAGAAAGCACACTAAGCCACATGAGAAAACACCATCTTTCATGAGGATACAAATCAATAAGCAAAAAAAAAAAAAGATAAAATGATAGGAAATAAATTTCCTCCACACTGAGGAGTACTGGATCTAAATTTTGAGGCATAGACACTCGAAAATAATAGCTACTAGATGGATTTACATCTAACCATATGACATAGGAAAGAAGGGAAATAACTGAAAGCAACATCATAGTGTATAGAAGAAACATCACAATGTACTAAAGTAACATTGCAATAACTAAACAACCAAACTAAATACGCAGTTCCTTCTAATTGTTAATAGCATCATAAGACATCATGGGTCCTAGCCATCTCCCACACATAACATCTTAAACCACCAACCAGATCATTGGAGCTATCTTATGAGGACATCACTACTAAAATGTGCTACAACATAAGAATAATGAAATCTAACATGCTATAATTAAAGCATAAGATAATCATATAAATCAACCAAATCATCTATCATATGTTAAACATCATACGAATAGGAAATCTAACATGCTAAACCAAAGCAATAGATACTCCAACAAAGAAATTCACATAATCTAATCATATGCTAAAAATCATAATATAAGAATGCACCAAATAAACTAACATCATCTAAACATGATGTCCAAGCATTCCAATGAAAGCATAAATCACAAGAAAGCATACTCTGAAACCTGAAGTACCAAGTGAAAATATCCAGCAACGATTGTACTAGGATAGTAGACAGTCTCTATGCATCGATCCCTAGTAGTGGTAAAGGTAGCTATGCCTCCCAACCATGTGAAACTTGTAGGTCCACTCCTATCATGCTGATAGAGATAATGATCCAACCACAAACATACATGAGTGATCGCAAGAAGTTAGGTCACAATTTTGCGGAAGTCAAATCCTTGGAATTGTACTTCTAAAAAATGGGTACCCAATTTTAAAAAAATTGGGTACCCATTTCTAAAATTAAGCTTCAGGCACTTGAGACGAATTTCAAAAATTGGGTACTTGATATTTAAAAGTGGATCGGGTGACTGAGGCACTCAAATATTGGGCGCCTAACTTTTTAAAAATTGGGTACCCGATTTCTTATAAATCGGGTACCCAATTTGCAAGACTTTATTTAAACTCTTTTTTGACATTTTTGATGTCATTTTCATGACCTCAAAAATGGGAGCCCAATTAAAAACGCATATGGGAGCCCAATTTTTAGCCCTACCGACCACCCCCTTGCTGCTAGTTTTTGATACACCAGGTATTTTAATACGTTTTATACTATTTTACTTTATTTTTTTCAATTTTCAATTTAATATGTATGTTAATTTATTGTTTTTTTCATTTTTAATATATGTAAAATTGTACAAATTTACATTGTTAAAGAGTAGATGTTTAATTTTTTGTATTTGTTAATTAAAATATAGTTTCGTAAATGTTTATTTAAAAAATTATTATTTTAGATGTTTTGAAATGTATTTAATTTATGTATTTATTAAAATGTTGAATGATTAGATTAGATGTAAATTCATTTTTTAAACATGTAATTTTACAAATAAATATAACCTCGACCTAAAACCATATAACCTTGACCTAGAACCATATAACCTTGACCTTGTTTTAACTATAACCTCCACCTAAATTCATTGTTTAAACTATAATCTTGACCTAACCATATAAATAAAACCCTAAACATATATAACTAAGTACTTAATCACATAACAGCCCTTGCCAAGGGATCCAAACAAAAAACTTCTAGTATTTAAAATGATTTTACTTAAATTGTATTGTACTTTGTTTCAGCCTTTCATACCCTGTGACATGTATAGTGGATGATTGTGCATTCCAAATTAATTTGCCAAGTGGCATTCAGAACAAATGTATATATAAATTATTTAAATGGATTGAACTAAAGTAGTTAATATTCTTTCATGTGGATGTGTTATTTATTTTACTTTTAGTGTACTTATAATTATTTAAAAATGAAATGTAAATGTGCTCATTAAGGAATGCAATCTCTTATGTTTTTTATAAATGTAAATTTTTGTATGTATGTTATTTCTTGCTTAGTAAAACTTTTGATTAGTTCTTTGGATCCCTTGGCTGGGTGTCATTTAGGATTAACTATAATGTCAATTTGTATTGAATTTAACTCTAATCATAACCCTTACTATCATCTTAACCTTAATCTTAATTTGCTAAAACCTACACCAGGTAATATATAAATAATTAAATAACTTTCCTATCTTACCTTGAGTACTAATTTTATATTTATGTGTATGACATCTGTGTGTGTGTGTGTGTTTCTTTTTAAATGTATTCACATACTACATGTACATGTTTAAATTTAAATATTGTTAATGTATGTAAATGTGTATTACTATCCATAATTGATTTTATGTAAACATGTGTTTGTAGTAAATATATTAATTAAAAATAACCACACATGTACACACACACACACACACACACATATGTATGTTAAAATTGCTAATATTCTAAACCCTAAGCATTGATAAGCTCTAACCCTAAATTTCAAACTAGAATCCTAACTAGATCAACCTAAATACTAACTTCCCAATACTTGAACCCTACTCCTAACTATATTAAGTTAGTTCCATAATTTAAACTAGTTCCCTAATCATAACCATAGCCATAACTTTAATTTCTTGATATTAAGCCCTAGTCCTTAATGTGAAACCACATTCCTAAATACTAGATATAGGCTAATCCTAATCCAAACTTGCAAGCTCTTTAATATTAAAATATATCAACCCTAAATTTAAATCCTATGATCTTAAATCCAAAACCTAATCCTATATATAATTCTAGAGTTCTCCTAAGATGTAATAATTTTAACTCTAATTTTAGGTATCTATATCTAGAACTTGATGTAAATTTGTGTGCCCTAACCCTACTAAGGTGAATAATCAAATGTCTAAATTAAATTATAAGCCTAATCCTAAATGATAAACCCTAATTAGACCTAGTAAAGTTAAACTTAGTGAACCCCAAGATCCTAAAAATTCATGTATTATACAAAATCCAAAATTGTAAGGTCTAAGTCAAGGACATAATCTTGAATTTATAAGTAAATCCTTAAATTATTTAAACATGTTATCCCATAGGTCCTAATCCTATTATCCTAATTGCTAAACTCCAATCCAAACTGGTAAACTCTAATATTAAAAGCTCTCAACCCCATTTAAATCTTAATCCTAATTCCATTTAAATCCTTACTCCTAAGCTCATTATTTACTTAACTATATAATCCTAGAACCATGATGTACTAACACATGTATGAAAATTATCTAGACATGTGACTATTTAAGTTAAAAAAATTACAATCCCTATTAAGGCGTGATTTTAGGAATCATGTAATATCTAATTAGGAGGGTATTGAAGCACTCTAACACCCCAATCCCTAACTAGATAATTATGTTAGGGTGGACTAATTTCTATTTATCTTGGGTTGGAAGTGACTAAAAGTTTTTTTTGGAGGCTGGAGATTCCCCTATTTGTTTCTTATTTTCTTGTATGGGTAGCCTAAATGTTTATTGCCTTTGTAGAATGGAAGGCCACATAACAAAATATTTCCTTATTCTATAAAAAGAAATACCCACCCCCTAGTGATATATATAGTAAGATCTTTTTCCTAATTTTACTATCAATTTTTTTGGTTAGAAGATGATGATAGTTCAAAATGATTTAGAAGATAGGGATAAAATGAGAACCATCATTCCTAGAATGAAGATGCATTATTCCAAGTGATAAACCCATTTCTATCATAAATCAGCTCCTCCATCCAAAAAATTAGTAATGAGAAATCCCTACGTCAAGTAATCAAAGGAGGGCTCATAAAATTTGATCAAGTGATCAACGAAGGGCTCGTAAAATCCCTAGGTCAAGTAATCAATGGAGGGCTCATAAAATTGATCCCCAAGGGGATATAAGAATCTCATTAAAGATTAAAGACAGGACACTCCTAAATACATATCATACAAAATTATTGCCAAGGTCTTAGCCTCTATACTAGAAGATATCCTACCCAAGATCATTAACCCTACACAAAAGTGTTTTGTTAAGGATATTTATGCATATTGGAGAACTTGATAACCTATTGGAAGACTTTAGATTGGGAAACATTTCTAGGATAGAGTGTAGGTATGCTCAAGTAATTGATTATGAAAATGTCTACAAAAGGGTGGAATGGAGTTTCACTATGATGATGTTGCAAGCCCTCCATCCAATATTATGTCAAATGGTGTCCTCTCTTATGACTGGTGTTAGGGTTTTAGTAAAGAAATTAATGAAGTTAGTTCATAATTTTTTGGACTCTCTAGATCAATTATGAAAGGGTGTCCTCTTGCATCCTCTTTATTTTTTATTGTTGAACATTGACTCATTACATTATCTCCTTAGAGATAACCAGTTGTCTCTAAAAATTAGAGGATCTAATCTCCAAATAATTAATAAGTATCTAACATACATAGTTTGTTGATAATATTTGTATTCTTTTTAAGCTACAAGAGTGCAACACGAGTGATTTAATGATTAAATTGGACCTCTTTTCTTTGTATCGGGTAGTAAGATTTATGTCTCTACATCTATCTTATTGGGGCTAAATATTGAGTCCCCTACCTTGTGTAGTAAATATGGTATTGGATGGAGATTTCATAATTAAGTGGTTAGGTACCTAGGGATTCTATTTTTAGTAAACCCTAACATATAAATGAAATGTGTTTTTATATCAACAAGAAAATCTTTGGAAAACTCAACAACTGGAACTCTAATTATCTCACTTTGGTTGGTAGAATTCAAATACATTAAAATATTCTCTCCTCATATTGGGTGTAAGTTTCTCTTCTTCTTGCTCATTTTATTTAAATCCATTTGGTCCTCTATATAAATCTATTAGGAACATTTTGTGGATAGCCAAGGGATTACTCTGGCAATAAAATGGATAGCCAAAGCTTCATAAGGTAATGAATTATGGATTATGATTAGAATTAGGATTATTATATGGTTAGGGATAGGGTTCACATGTATTAGTTCATTACCTGACATGATCTACACTTATAGTTTGCATTAAAAAGCGGATAATAGTTAGGATTCAAACTACAATAATAAATATTTTTTAATCAAATCATGTAATTCTATCTCTAAGCTTTCATTAGATAATTGTAACCTTAACTCTTGTCCTAACGCCATCTATTATATATCCTATAAACAATAGGACCATGTAATAAATATCCGAAACCTAAATATAATTCTAACTAAAACCATAATCCTAGGTAAGTTCCCTAACATTAAAGGACCATAATCATTATAATAATCTTAAGCTTAGCCATCATGAAAATCGTTAACATAACAAAATTGTAAACCATAACCTTGTCATAATCTTAACTTTGTTTCATCCTGAGATGAACCTGTATAATCCATAATGATTTCATACAATCCCCCAATGTCACAAAATAAGTGTACATGAAAGAAAAATTAGCTTGGTGGCTCCTATTTTAAGCAAAGAAACCTTGAACTAACCTAGATATATTTTTTTGGACTATTATTTTATGATTAGACTTAAAAATTTGGTATTTAATGTTTAATTTGACTTAAGTGTTTAACTATATTTATTTAATTGATATGATTTTAATAAAGATATGCACATTTATAAATAAAGATATGTGCATTTATATAGATCTAGTTGATAAATTTTAGATATAAATTTTATTAAATAGTAATTTTGTCATGTTTTATGTTGTGATGTATTTTTGTCATGTGTTAAATGTTTTATGTTGTTTAAACATATATGCAGATTATATTTGATGGACCCACCACCACCCCCTCCCCCTCCCATACCCCCACCTGTACCCCCTCCATCTCCACCTCCACCTCCACCTCCACCTCCACCTCCATCCACACCTCCACCACCCATTGCAGATGAGCTCCGTGAGACCATGAGGCATAACCTCAATGACCTCATGCATGATATAGAGGCTATCCGACATGAGAGGCACCCCTCCCTCCCCCTTCACCTACTACATCTTACAGATAGCATGCAAGGCATGGTTGAATCCATCCATAATTTTGATTCAAACATTGATTCATTTAGATCATGGAGGGAAAGCATGCGTGCCTTCTACTCTGATGGCTTATCATACAGAGAGGTTTATAACCTACATATAGGTAAAGGGAATTTTCAACATTATTTATTAAACCCTAAGATAGGTGAACCAATTAGTGATAAGAAGCCTCACATTTCTATTAGGTGGTGTACACATCCACGTATAGCAACACATTTTTGGGAGCGGTGGTGGATGATATTTGACCATCCACCACACGCTAACCATGAGGTGCCCATGTACTTCCTTAGGAATTTATGGGCTGAGTTTGAGTTGGGTTTTAAACCCACCTATTTCAATATGAAAGCATTTCAAGGGGTTGGTAGAGGGATGCCTTAGGATAGGCATGGGGCAAAGATGAGTGATAGAATGAGAAACTGCAGGTGAGCTGAGCCCCTTGTACCTCTTCCTGCACCTGTTGTTCCTGCTCCTCACCATCATCAAGAAGTTTCATCTACTTTTACCCATTTGAGTGCCCTTTCGAGCAATTTAGTAAAGTAGTGGACGCAGGCGGTACATGCTCCTCCACTTGGACATGTTTGTATTAGCTGTGGAGGCATATGCACAGGCCCCCAGAGTGATCCTGGTGTAGCACACGATGGCCATTATGCTGAGGATACAGATTTTGATGATGATGTATACGTTGCCCATGGTGATGGTAGTGATGAGATAGATGTGTCATCATTTGTTGACCTCATGCAGCAGGGAGAGCTTGGAGAGAGTCAAGAGCAGCAAATAAAATTTTAATTTCAATATATAAATATAAAGTACACATAATTATTTACTTTCTACATACATGTGTAATTGTATTAACTATATTAATTTTTACTTTTGAAATAATAGAGGATGGATGATACTGTTCCTCCTAGGAGGCAACATAGTCTTTTTCTGAGACCTACAGACGTTGACGTCCCTTATACAGTATGCACTTTGAATTACACTATAAAAATGTACATTCAAATTTTATTTTAATAATATGTGCTCATATGTTCTTTTTGTCTGATTTTGTAGGGATTGTCTGCATCAACATAGATTGATGTTAGTACAAGTCCTACTCTAGTTATCACTGAGGCAAAACCTCAAATACATGCGGTATGAAATTTTGACTAAAGACAAATAATTTGTATTATTTTTATGTATGTACATTATTATTAACTTATAATCTAAACAATTTTGACTCACATGTATATATATTTTATGTGTTTTGATTTTACGTATAGGAGCCATATCATACTCATCCATATAGGCCTCAGTATAGTCTATTTTTGACTCCATCTTATGATTATCATGCTAGCATACTTGTAGACACATTTGTGACATTGGCTACCACTCAGGTATTATATATATATATATTATATACATGTTAAATTTATAGTGTATAAAAAATGTAGTGTACAAATTATGTACTTTGTAATTATTCATATATATTTAATTTTGACTAAACGTTTATGTATCCATAATTTTTGGACTACATCACCACAAGTGTTGCTAAGAGCAATGGACTTAGTGAGATGAAGGTACCTACATCATCATTTGAGGTCAGTATTGTGATTTATGTACATAATGTATAGTTCATTATGCTCTAAAATCAAATTAAAAAAATGTATGTATTGTAAATTATAGGACCTCACTATTGCTGCATTTGGTAGTTTTGATAGTGCACCTCCTCTCGTTTCTGAGGGACACCCATCTCATGTGGTATAATTTATTTTATTATGTAGTGAATATTTAATTTATTTGCAAGCTCAATTTTGAGACCCATTTCAATTAAGCATGTACATGGTGAGACGTGCCTCATGTTACACAGGGTGATACATCTACTTCATAGGGTGTCCGACATGATGAGACAACTCATATTACACATGATGATCCATCTGAGTACTCTTTGCATGGAGTAAAGAGGACATTTGATTAGATAGATTAGGTCTTGTTGGCACCTATAGATTATGTTTTTATGATGTATACACTTTGTGTTAGGATAGTTAAAACTATATGTTAGACCATGTATTTTTTCACTTCAAAGATCATATTATGATGTATGTTAGACCATGTAATATTTTTTTATGACTTCTTATCATGCTTGAATATGTAGGATATATTATTACATTTCATCATGTTTTAAGTATATTCAAACCATTTTCTTTATTTTGACATATTTTATTCATGAACATATGACACATTTTGTAAGTATATATGCAAGATGAACAATAATTTTAACTATCTATAGAGCATTATTGGATAAATATCACATCAAATTTATGCATTGAGATTCATTCAAATAAAATTGACCTACTAGATTAAAAAATGTATTGATAACGTACCTAACAATGTATTATAAGTGATCTTAATGTGTTGTTTGGTAATGTAAGACTCATTGTCACCTAATAAAACCTATTATGTGGTAGTAAACATATGAATACCTATCATAACCTATAACAGACATAACATTACCTATTAGGACTCCTATGTCCCCTTAATACACACATGTATGGATAACGTACCTAACAATGTATCATAAGTGATCTTAATGTGTTGTTTGGTAATGTAAGACTCATTATCACCTAATAAGACCTATTATGTGGTAGTAAACATATGAATACCTATCATAACCTATAACAGACATAATGACCTATTAGGACTCCCATGTCCCCTTAAGACACATATGTATGGATAACATACCTAACAATGTATCATAAGTGATCTTAATGTGTTGTTTGGTAATGTAAGATATAATCAATACAATGAATACAATGAGTAATGATCTAACATATAATCAATACAATGAGTAATGATCTTTAAATTATCATGTGCAAGTGACTTGTTTTTAATATTACAATCAATAGTAATTTGAAACCTCAAACAAACATTAATTTAAACATGCTTGAATGTAAAAATAATAGAAAAAAATAGGAGGTCATTACTTAAATTGACAATTAATTTATAATTTATCAAGTGCATTCCTTTAACTTTCAAATAGAAGTAAACTCTCATTTTTGAATTAGTTTGTACAGTTACATATTTTCACAATATATGTAAGACAATGTCAATGATATATTTATAGTTCAGTGAACTCATTTGAAACATAAAATTGGTTCAACACATCTCTTCAAATGAGGTCTTGTGAAATAAAAATGTAAAACAAAAACACACACGTTAATAAACACATAAATTAATATTCAAGGTATCTGAACTATGTAAATATATGTGTAATTTGTATGTACTTACTATGTGAAATTGCACAAGATGTTGATGTTCGATCCACTTTAACATTTAAATTTGCATAAATTGTAATTGAGACCTAAATAAGAGGTATATGAGTTCTCTAAATTTGTATTGACAACACAGACATACATGTAATTAAATTATATAATTACATATATATAAAAATAATAAAATAATGAAAAAACTTACATGTGTTTGATTTAAATGTAGTCATCCCACTATACCATCTACATCCTCTTTCTTTTGCAATGCATCCATGATTGTCCCATGCTCGTCCATTGAAATTGTCCATAATACCTTATTGGTGGGTCTCCCTTTGTATCTTTCTAATTTGATATTTGTTGCCACAACCAAATGAAAATAGTGTAAAATCTTCTTTTTGGTTTGGTAGTCTTCAAATGCTAGCAAACCATTTCTTCTTGTTAGTTATCTGTGTAGCTAGGTGCCATCTACAATGACAGACCCGATTGGATACTCAAAACCATCATCATCTACTTGATGACATGTCAATTTTTTCTTAGGTTCCACACATCTAGCTAGCCAATACTCAATCTGTTCATCATTATCACTAGGTGCAATAACAACATAAACATGTTCTACAAGATAAGATAAAGTATAGAAACACTTTAATCACATAAGTGTACATATGAAAATTATATAAATTGAAGTATGAGATCACAAAAAAATCTAATTAAATTGTGCATACCAGGTTCTATGAGGTCTAAAATACGATCATAGTCTTCTGATGCAAAAGTAACATTCTGGCCTTCATTTACTATATCATCTTCAAAATGCATGTCAGTAGGTGCTAATGATCTTTGTTGCCAATCTTCAACCCATTCTGTATTCTCACATTCTTCCCATTCACTTGCAAGACAAAATTGACAAAAACAAGCAAGCTCCCTAGTCCATATAGTCCAAGTGCTAGAATCTGAACTCCTAAATGAATGCCATTTAGTTGACCCACTAATTGTATCACAATCATATCTTGAAGGGATATTATTTGCTTCAACTAGGTAGAAGAAAAATTTGATTGTAGAGTTCTGACTTGATCCTGTGTATAAATATTTGTTACACCATTTGACAATCTCATGTGCATTTTGAAATTTAGCCTTTTGCTCAAATTCTAATTGCTCTCTACTAAGGGCTCTCTTCATGCATGCACCAGCACCATCATGTTCTCCTTTACCATGTCTAGCCTCAAAAAAATTCCACACATGTTGGATGTTAGTTTGCCTATGTGTCCTACTCAACCAATAGAACATTCTAGCATTCTTGAACTGTCCTGTACAATTATTTGACCATATCCAATGTTGTGTCATTTTAATTTGTCTCTCTTTTAAATTATCATAAAAGAACTTGAAAAAATATTGGACAAACTCAGATGAATGGAGTTTATTATCACTTAAATAAAAATGGTACTCTCTCAATATTTTTTGATCCTCCTTTGTACTATCAGGTGCATGCCTATAAACTATATGAACATAAATTGTTACTTGCACTGAATTTTAATATTGTGGTTGTACCTCTTCTTGTGGTGCAAGCGTGTAGTTCTCTACAAAGTCAACAACTGAAAGTATAGTACCAATTGAAAATTTATTCTTACATATGCAAAATTTTCCATTAAGCCATCTAGAATATTGAGAGTGTTTAACATATTTTGGTATGATCAAACTCTTAAACTCATCCATAAATGCATGACAACTAACTTTATCTATAACTAGATCACACCTTCTTCCAACCTTCCCATCCTTCAATGGATATTCAATAGTTTTGAATCTTTTTACCTCAACTAATTGTTGTCCAAAAGTAGTCAAAGTATTTTCATGCAAACATTCATCTAACAAAGAAAGATTGCCATACATATCACATGTACTAGAAATACATGCATTGAAAAGAAAGTATTGATCATTAGGTGGCTTACAAAACAAACTTGATATGAAATCTTTTATAGTTTGAGGTGGTATTTTTATACCAAATTCTTGCAACATTTCTTTACTATGCATAGTACCATGTATAGATTGAAATACATCATAATTGTAACGAAATTGAATATGAGTTTTACAACAACATGTGATTCTTTCCTTGTTAATCCTTACATATCATGGTTTACACTTTTCAAAATATCTTTGACTAATGGTAATATTTAATACCTTACCATCTACAAATTTTTTAAACAATTCAGTTTGAGTCATGTCCAAAAGGTTTTTAGAATGTGGATCACATATTTTTGACCCAATTCTTAATTTAAGAACATCTCTTGAATTAGGTGATACTCTTGTATTATCATGTAAAAAATTTTCAATCAAATTTTTGACTTCACTAGTAAGTTTCATATCACATCTTGGGAGTCTACCACTAGAAGTCCATAAAATATTTGCTGGATCACATTCAAAGTTAACCCTTCTCTTTACAACTCTTTCTAAAGTCTTACGATTCACATTAAGATATCCACTTATGTTGCTAATCAATCTTTTGTCAGATGTTGATTTGTTAACTAAAGCTATTGTTATTGCTCGTCGTGCTGCATTCTTATCTTTAGACCGACTTCTCTTTCCGATAACATCAAAGGCACTAGCAATAGTGGATACAACTTGTTTTAAAGACTCATTTTTATTCTTGGGTTTTGCATACATTCCCAACCTTCTCATTACTTTTTTCATTTTAGAAATTTTAATTAGTTGGAACGTTAGCTGACATTGAAACCCAAATTTCTTATTATAAAAAAAATGCATATACAATTTATTAGCATGTGTCCTAATTTGTCTCCATGAAACCAATCTCTCAAGATTATCTAACACATCATTAGGAATATGAAAATTATGTTTAGATACTTTACTATCATCCTAACATGTTTATTCAGTAGTTGGTGTTTCTATGTCTACATTCATGCATTTTTTATTTTCAGACACTTTACTATTTTCACTATTATTTGGGATTTGAATATCATTTTCAAATTTTCTTAGTATTTCTTTTAGGGTAGGCATTTCAATTGGAGTGTTTTGTGCATGATCGTTTGACAATTGCTTCTCATGAAGAAAATCTAAATAATTTAAATTGTAACCTGCTTCTAAAAAATCACCAATTTCATCATGAGAGAAAATTCGAGGGTTTGGAGACACACTTGTATTGAATACATGATTAGAATGTGCACCTAAATTTTCTTGTATTGGGTTCTCTTCTTTGACCTCTTCATCCATCATGGTATCCTCAATGTTTTTCTCCTTTGAAACATTGTTCAAGTCTCTAATTCTCTTTCTTCTCTCTCGTTGATGTTGTGCTTGATTCTCTTTATTTGTTGCAATCTCCTCATCTATCAGAACTTTTGCTTTCTTCTTTCTTCGTTGTTTTGATCCCATGTTTGCACCAATTTTGAATTTGAATCAGTAGCTTGCAAATTGTATAAGAGGACAAGAAAACATAATAAGCATGACAAAATTCGCTATTGCAGATTGAAACTGTTATTCAATTATTTCAATCATTGAAATTCGGTCGGTGGGACAACTTTTGGGGCCCAATGGGTACATTAGAAATGGGTACCCGATTGGTTAAAAATCAAGCACCTGATTCTTTAAAAATTAGGTACCCATTTATAAATTGGGTACCCGGTTTTAAAAAGAATCGAGTACCCAATTTTTAAACAGTTGGGTACAATGGTTCATAGCAATCGGGCACCCGATTTTTGAATTACAAATCGGGTGCCCAATTCTTGAGACATGAGCAGGAATTTGATATGGATCCCGACTTTTGCATGGGGTTTTTCCTTGGGGAAAGGCATGGCATAGGATTGGTCCCACCAAGCCATGCCTTTATGATCCTTTTTTTTCTAAGGCATTTAATCGACAATTTCTGGTATTATTGTAATTTTTTTAGAGTCATTCCCATTGAATTTTTTGACAAGACAAAAACCCATTATAGGTCTTACTGTTCTGATTTCAAAAATGTAAATTTTATAGTGTTATTAGTTTATTTTCTATTTTTCCATTATTTATTAATCAAAACTATCTCCTAAACGTTGAAAAGTGACATTCGCTAAAATGACTTTTTTATTTTATAATTTTTCTTAAATTAATTTATGTCATCAATCTACATACAATTATTTTGATGTTAATTTTTTTTTTTTTTGAAAAAAGTGAGATTTTGATCAAATTATGTGGTCTGTACATGAGAGGTTTTAAAATTTACCTTTATAGCAAATTAATAATTAATAATAAAAAAATTATTCAATAAAAAATTAAGGAAAAATATTGTCATCAATCTTAGGTTATTAGGTAACTCCCTTTAAAAGGATTTGCAAAAATTCATTTATTTGTGTCAAATTATGGTGTCCGTACACGAGCATGGTATGGTCCTGAAACATGCATTTTGAAAAAGTGGTTTTTAAAGATCCATACCAAAAAAAAATCTATCATATGGGTATACAAATAAATTACATATTCAAAAACTAGATTCCAAACACTAAAAATTTTATTTTAGGAGTTTTTTAATATTCAATCTCCAAATACCTCAAATTTTGATATCAATTGACAAAAAATTTCAAAAATATGAAAAACACTTCCACTTTTTGGCCAAAAGTGAGACCCAACTTCTTGCACTAACCTGCATAAAGCACAACATCCATGGCTTACACTCACACTAGATAGTCTGATGACTAAAACTAACAAAATAGACTATGCAAGTACAATAGGTTCTAGTCAGACACTCAATGGACTACTAAGTAGGGGCTGAGATCATGGAGAGTCACTTGGCATTGACAAGCCAAAGCTAAGATCATGCAAATTCAACTCCCTCAATGGAAAGGCTCTAGCATAGATTATCATCTTAAGTTTTATTACCCACCAGTGTTTTATTTAGTTATCACTTAATTAAAAATTCTTTTGCTAACCCTTTGGGAACAATAATCACTAAGCTGCAAGATAGAAGCCCCCTCCTTATGCTACCCTACCCTATCAATGCTCATTAAATGATGAGTGCCCATACACGTGCATATTCCCAACCCAACCCCAATGATCATAACTCCTAGATGTACCATGGAAGATTAGGCCTCGCAAGTCACTTGACAAATGTATGTGCACGTACTAATGTGTGGCGCACCATCACAAAGATCATAACACAAGGACTGGATCAGAACACAAGAAAAATATCACTCAACCGAAAGTAACTCAAGAGGAAAGATCCTTCATGAATCCAAAAGATAATAAAACCATACATCATGAAATCATTGAACCAACCTTAATCCAAGAGTACAGATTCTACATAAATCCTAGTGTCCATGAAATAATAACAAGGGTCCAAAAGAAACAATAACACTAGGTATAAAATCACTCAATCAAACATAAAGTTAGGAGTATGGATGTGACACACATCCCAATGCAAACATAAATGTGCAAAAATGGTTTAACTGACATCCAAATGGATGATCCAGTCCATGACTAATACCATGCCAATTGAAAACCCAAGAAAATTTGGTAGCATGCAAACCAAGGCAAAAACCTCAAAACTCAAAAACTTCAAAATGAGAACCCATTTGGTATAAGGGCACAAAAACCACAAATATCAAATAAAGTCTGGGTTTGGAGTCCATATACAAAAATGATTAGTATAACGATGCAAAACCCCAAACTTTCATCTTGAAAAATAGGGAATTGCTCATACCCACCCAACTAGGTAGAGCTAACATACAAAATAGAGGGGAACACTAGTTCTCAACATCCTAAAAAATGACTACCCAAAACATAAGCTAAAATAGAGTAGAAATAATAGAATAGGAGAGCCCTACCTCACAACCAAAAGGGCAAAATGGGAATCTAAACCATAAAATAAAAATCCTATAGAAGTAGCTGAAAATCACAACAATCCAAGGTCTCCCTGAGTTGGATCCAATGAGACCAACCTCATGACAATCCCATGCCCATAGCTTCCATAATGAACAAAATAGTAAATCCTCATGAAGAGAATTTTGGGTTTTACTCTCTAAATTTATAATTGAAAAGTGAGAAGTGAGGAATTAAATTCATTTTTCAATAATTATTCACTTTTTGAGTGAATGATAAATTAGTGCAAATAGTTAGCCAACCTAGTTAAACCCCGAATTGACCCAAATGAAAATAGGTTATTACTAGTAATAGGAATTCATCTATGGAAAAGCTACTAGAAATCAAATTTAGTAAAATTTAAAGCCTAAAAACCCAAAAATACAAAAAAATTCCTTAATAACCTTCGTGACAATGTGAACCTCTATATGCATAGACACACTCATAGGTCTAGTCACATAATGCAAATGAGTTTGAATTTAATCAAATCATTGGAAGATTAATTAAACAATTAAAATAAGGATACACTAACCATATAGGGATGACATTGGTAAAATATAAATGGCTAAATCACTAACTCCATGTGCCACTACTAGGGATAAAAATCGTGCACACTAAATAACATGATCAAGTGCAATTGCATATAATAACATAGCCGAAGCAATAATTGTATCAAATGACTAATTTAACTATATATTCAATTATAAAAAAATAGTCCATTTACATCACTCATGTTCACATATAGAATAATGAAGCAAGAATGAAGTAAATAACCATAGCATTAAATCTCTCACATAACATAATCAAAGATATGTCCAAATACCAGATAACTAGATATCATCATAAAAAACACTGTCATCTCAAAATGGAATCATCATGCAATATAATCAACTGAAAAACATAGTAGTCTAACATCTACGATACTAAAATCAAAGCATAACATCCGACCCTTAGGTCATCTCAAATGTAAAACATAACATGAGTAACAAATATCTCTCAAATTAGAATATAACAAGGTAAATATCCACAACACAAAACTAATGAATCCAACATGGACAATCCATTTCTAATTATTTAAGAATTTAATAATGGTTGTAAAACCAACATCAAAAGGCACTTAAAAGACATCAAAAAACACATTTATAAAGATGACCAACTACTGCTACAAGAACCTAGTCTAGTGTAGCATGGTAATAGTATACAGTACAATCTTTTCACACATCTCATGACAATCATAGAGCAATATCATGATACCACATTGATCCTAGTACCCAATAGCACAAACCTCAGTGAACCATAAATCACATCATAATCTCATAAATCAGCCATAAGCATAAACAAAGTAACTACTATAGAACATAAATCCAAATCACCTCAAGGGTGTAGACCACTCATGGTCTCAATCACAATCCCATCTCAAGGAGAGTTCAACAACGTTGCTTCCATCAAGATGACTTACAAAAGTCAAATGGGAGAGGTACTACATCATCCCCTCTAAAGAATAGGCTTACTCTTGGAAGCCTACAATCTAAGAATAGAAACCAAAACACAACAAGAGGAAAACCAAAATTGAGCAATAGGGATGACTTGCTGATTCCTTCACAAGTCCCACCAAATCACTCTAACATTCTCAAACTAACATGTCAATCCCCAAATAGGCCAACCATAAGAGAATAGGTTTCAAATTGAGACAAGCTCCTCCAACAAGGAACTTCCTATGCGCTAGGAAACCCATCTAACCATAAAGTCAACAATATAAGGTAAGGAAAAAAACCCACTCTACCTCATCAATAGGTCCCCAACTATGAGATACAGCTACCACATGATCACAAAACTAGGTCAAAACACTACACACTTCCAAGAAGAGTTGGAATCATGGGGAATAACCATTTTAAAATTCCTAAGAATACTATCATGTCACACATGAGTATCCTTGAATCCATGTAAACTCACCCTTTGAACAAAGAAGATGATGATTTACTAACAAAATTACACACTCCAAAAGGATACTCGGCACTACTAACCACCAAGAATAGGAGCACATAACCTCTATGATACAAAAAGCTCAACTAACACTTAGAACTTAGGTTACATAACCCTCCCAGACAAGATATCTCCTTTCCACAAGATTACTAAATTTCATTAATGGAGAAAATCATGCAATATCTTTATACCAACTCATAAGATGGTAATATGCATCCAATAATACATGTCCCTCTAGCAACATGCTGGGAAAATTACACCCAACCTACCACTAACTCAATATGTAGCTTAAAGTCAACGATCAATTAGAAACTTGACTAAGACAATCCTCTTGAATATATGAACTTAGCGAAAGAAACTACAGAGCATTAGGGCTTAGAGGGAGTTTCTCTCAACCTCTGCACTAAATCAGCCCAAGATGCATTAGTGAATCTCACAATTTTACCAACCATCAAAATACTCATACAACACTAACTGAGTGAATGGAATAACCACACTAGCCTACTTCCTTAAGAGAGGCAAGGATACAGAGATGTGATAAAATCAATGTCCAAAAGGCATATCTAGACACACCAAATGACTGAGTCACTCTCAAATGACAAGGCAACATCAACCTCAAGTAAGGAATGCTCATAGTCCATGCTTCATCTCACAAAGGTGGGATGGTGTGATAGGGAATAGACAAACCCAAGCACGAATCCCAACAAGTACCTAGTAGATTATGAATATTTGTTAACACCTCCCTAAGAATAACATGAAGCATTAAACTTCTCCAATGACCATGAATGTGATATGTCATGATTGAATTGGCCTCTACTTGATAAAGGGTACTTGGGACATCAATCTACACCTTCAGAAGTGAGAAAGAGTTACTTGTTATTCCCTAGGAAAATTTTTGCATTAGCACAATCTCATGTAAAGTTTCTCATCAAAGTAGGTAAGATAATGCAATGAACAAGGTGATAAGGTGCATGACCACTTGATTCTCATGCTAAATTTCAAATTAGCACAAAAATTGATGTCACTCCAGAGGCCATAACTTTCATGTATGGACTTTGATTGAATTTGTTCAAAAAGCATCAAAAAGATATTGACAAGGCCTACAACATGATGAGCTTAAAGAGTCCTAAGACCTAAGATTTTGAGTCACCACTCAAGATAAAACATCCTAGGTAACTCAAATTGCCTTAGTTACTAAGAAAAGCAATGGACAAAACTACCAAAACAACCCAAGAGCACACATACCCAAGGCATCATGAGACATGAATGAAATTTAATTCACAAAATAAAACCATCATTACTTCACTTTCATAATTTCATCAATTAATCATAACACAAGCATTAATGCACTATGAAATTGAAAGGTTTTCAAAGCAAGGGTTCAAGAGTCACTTTCCATAAAACAAGTATATATCTTTTTAAATTTCTTTCTAGAGAATCATTATGTTTAATCATCATTTAAACCATATAATTATGCTAAAAGATTTACATCTACTACTAGTACACATATCTGTTGGACATACTACCAGAGCTTTGAGATGAACATGGTAGAGTCACAACGCACAATTGTGCAGTAGTAAAACACATTTAGAATAGTGATCATGAACCACAAAAAATTCCAAAAGGAAAATTGTCAACTTCAATAGTAAATCATGAAAGAGCTCATTTCAACTATAATTCAAGTGTAACAACAACCACAAAGACAATGATAGAGAAAATTTGATGACTAGTCCAAGAAAGGAAAATACTGAAAACCAATACCAGCCCAACAACATGAGGAAAATACCTCTAGCCAAATAAAATAAGGCATTAATCAAATTACATTACATGTAATGACTAAGAACAATCAAACACAAGGGATAAATCACCACACAATGCTAAGGAATACATCATCCTAGAAACATTAGACCCACTCACTCACATCAAGCAATATACCAGCAATAACTACATGCATATACAAACTAAAATAATTTACTTAATTATTTTTCCATGCAATGAAAAATTTAGATATCCATCAATTTTAATACAATTTCCATAAGCTTATGAAGCAATCAGATTGGGGACTTAAGTTATTAACCCAAAGGATAAAATGGAAAACCTACTTCTGTGTAATGATTTAGAATAACACTCATTTCTTAATGAAAGAAAACATTTCATTACTATAATGACATAACATAGAATCACAAATAAGATTCATTTATTTACTTAAAAATAGGAGAAAATAGGGAAACAATGCACCTTAATCCACAAGAAGAACAAAAAGAGGCACTCAAGACCAACACATGGAAACCAATCAATGGTTCCATCCAAAAGGGTCACACAAGCAACTAGCCAAACAAGGTAGATTGATTCCATCTACAAAACCAAGAAAAACTCACTTCCTTCTCCTCATGCTGCTCTAGTTGCATCTATTGGACAAGCAAGTCCATCACAAAAGATACCAAAGAAACAAAGATCATGAGCTCTTACCAAGACACTCACACTCACACAATACAACATCAACCATATGGGTAACATATACATAGAGATCCCAATGTTTTAACATGGGCTTTGATACTAGATGTAATGCCCTACTCGGAGATCCTTGGAACAAGGATTCAATACAAGCCAAGATATTTTTTTTACAAGTATGAATGCACATGACAACATCATATAGGAATCACAAGGATCAAAACATAAGACTTAACCACAATCTTTCCAACCAACAAATCTCTAAATGCCACTACCAAATTGGCACACACAAGCTCACGAATGAAAACCAAAGACAATGCTAGAACACAAAATCTCTAATCTATCAAATCATGGAACCCCAAGCATTCCTAAAGGGTACTCAAAATTCCAAATTGAATTCTCTGAAAAATAATGAAGATTTTCCTTGACTTTCACACAAGATAATAACAACTAATAGTCTTGCATGAGGAAGTACCTCCACATGAGGAAACACCATCTCACACAAGGATACAAATTAGTAAGCCAAAAACCATAAAAGTAAAAAGATAGGAAATTAATTTCCTCCACACTAGGGAGTATTGGATCCACATTTTGAGGCATAGACACTTGAAAACAAGAGCTACTAGATGGATCTACATCTAACCATCTAACATAGTAGAGAATGGAAATAACTGAAAGAAACATCATAGTGTACAAAAGAAAAATCACAATGTACTAAAATAACATTGCAATAACTAAACAACCAAAGTAAGTACATAGTTCCTCCTAACCATTAATAGCATCATAAGACCATCCTAGTTCCTAGCCATCCCCCATGTGTAACATCCCAAAATATTGACTAGATTTTTAGAGCTATCTTATGAGGACGTCATTACTAAAATATGCTACAACACAAGAATAAGGAAATCTAACATGCTAGAAGTAAAGCATAAGATAATCCAATAAATTAACCACATAACCTATCATATGCTAAACATCATATGAATAGGAAATCTAGCATGCTAAACCAAAGAAATATATACTCCAATGAAGCAATTCACATCATCTAGTCATATGCTAAACATCATAGCACAAGAATGCATCAAACAAAATGACATCATCTAAACATGATATCCAAGCATTCCATTGAAAGCATAAATCACAAGAAAGCATACTCCAGAACCTAAAGTACCAAGTGAAAACTTCTAGTAATTGTCACACTAGGATAGTAGACCATCTCTATACACTAGTCCCCAATAGTGGTAAAGGTAGCTATGCCTACCAACCATGTGAAACCCATAGGTCCACTCTTGTCATGTTGATGGAGATAATGATCCAACTACAAACACACATAAAGCACAACATCCATGGCTAACACTCATGCTAGATAGTATGATCACTGAAACTAATAACATAGACAATGCAAGTACAATATGTCTTGGTCAAACACTCAATGGGCTACTAAGTAGGGGATGACATCATGGAGAGTCACTTGGCATCGAGAAGCCCAAGCTCAAATCATGCTAATTCAACTCCCTCAAAGGAAAGGCTCTAGTACAAATTATTATCTTAAGTTTAATTACCACCTAGTATTTTATTTAGTTATCACTTAATTAAAACTTCCTCCACCAACCTTCTGCTCACAATGATCACTAGGCTATGAGATAGAATCCCCTTCCATATGCTACCCTATCCTACTCATGCTCATTCAATGATGAGTGCCCCTAGGCATGCATATTCTCAACCCAACCCCACTAATCATAACTCCTAGAAGTACCATAGAAGATTGGGCCTCTCAAGTCACCTAAAAAATGTATGCATACTTACTCGTGTGTGGTGCACCACCATAATGAAGATCATGACACAAGGACTGGATGAGAACACAAGAAAAATATCACTCAATTGAAAGAAACTTGGGAGGATAGATTCTACATGAATCCCAAAGATAATAAAACCATACATTATGAAATCACTCAATTGGACTCAATCCAGGAGTATGGATTCTACACGAATCCTAGTGTCCATGAAACAATAATAAAGGTCCAAAATAAATAATAACACTAGGTATAAAATTGCTCAACTGAACACAAAGTTAGGAGTACAGATGTGACACACATCCTAATGCAAACATAAAAGTGAAACAATAGTTTGATTGGCATCCAAATAGATGATCCAGTCCACGACAAACACCATGCCATGAAAATCTAAGAAAATTGGGTGGCACACAAATCGATGCAAAAAACCTCAAAACTTAAAAACTTGAAAGTTAAAACCCATTTGGTCTTAGGGCGCAAAAACCACAAATATCAAATAAAATATAAGTTTGGAGTGTGTATGCAAAAACAACTAGTGTGATGGTGCAAAACCCCAAACCCTCATCCTGAAAAATAAGGAAATGTTCATACCCGCAAAACCAAATAGAGCTAGCATACAAAATTGGAGGGGAACACTAGTTCTTAGCCTTCTAACAAATGACTACAAAAAATAGAAGCTAAAATAGAGTAGAAACAATAAAATGGGATAGCCCTACCTTACAACCAAAAGGGAAAAATAGGAATTTAAACCATAAAATAAAAATCTCATAGAAGTAGCTAGAAATAATGACAATCTAAGGTCTCCCCGAGATGGATCCAACAAGACCAACCTCATGATGATCCCACTCTTGTAGCTCCCACAAAAAACAAAATAGTAAATCCTCATGAAGAGGATTTTAGATTTTACTCTCAAACTTTCTAATTCAAAAGTGAGCTGTGAGGAATTAAATTCCTTTTTCAAATTTTATTCACTTTTTGAGTGAATAATCAATTAGGGCAAATAACCAACCAACCTAGTTAAATGTTGAATCAACCCAAACAAAAATAGGCTATTCCTAGTAATAAGAAATCATTTATGGAAAAGTTTCCAAAAATTAAATTCAATAAAATTCAAAGCCTAAAAACCCAAAAACATAAATTTTCTTTCTTAACAACCTTCGTGACAATGCAAACTTGTAAGTGCATAGACACCCTCACAGGTCTAGCGACATAATTCAAATGAGCCCAAATATAATCAAATCACCAGAAGGCTTAATTAAACAATTAAAATAAGGATATGTCGACCATATAGGGACAACATTGGTAAAATATGAATGGCTGAATCACTAACTCCATGTAACACTGCCAGGGATTAAAATCCTACACATTAAACAACAAGATCAAGTGCAATTGCATATAATAACATAGCCAAATCAATATATGTATTAAATGACTAATTTAACCATTTATTCAATTATATTGAAATAGTCCATTTAGATCACTCATGATCACATATAGCATAACGAAGCAAGAATGAATTAAATAACCATAGCATTAAATCCATCACATAACATAAAGAGGGATATGTCCAAATACTAGATAACCAAATATCATCATAAAACACACTGTCATCTCAAAATAGAATCATCATGCAATATGATCAATTGAAAAATAGTGTAGTCTAACATCTATGATACTGAAATCAAAGCATAACATCTAACCCTAAGGTCATCTCAATTATAAAACATGAATAACAAATATCTCTTGGATCAGAATATAACAAGGTAAATATTTTCAACACAAAACCAATGAATCCAACATGGACAATCTATTTCTAATTATTTAAGAATTTAATAATGGTTGCAAAAACAACATGAAAAGGCACCTAAAACACATACGAAAACATAGTCATAAACATGACTAACCATTGCTATAGGAACCTAGTCCAGTGTAGCATGGTAACACATCTCATGGTAATCATAGAACAACACCATGATACCACATTGATCCTAGTATCCATTGGCACAAACCTCAGTGAACCATAAATCACATCTTAATCTCATAAATCAACCATAAGTGTAATCAAAGTAACTAATACGAAACATAAATCCAAATCACATCAAGAGTGTAGACAACTCAGGGTCCCAATCATGATCCCATCTCAAGGAGAGATCAACTACGTTGCATCCATTGGGATGACTTATGAAAGTCAAATGGGAGAGGCACTACAATATATTGTTTCACTATTAATGGCGAATTTGTGAATATGGGTTTATAACAGGGTGGTTAGGGATGGTAAAGGCCATACAATTAAAAAATGGTGAAATGATAAATGTGAACAACCCAATTATAATTGATCAAAACAACTATGCGAATACATCATCTTTGTCAAAGCTAGGTAATTACTCAAAAATCTATTTTTTGTAAGGCTATAGAGTTAATATGAAAACTCTGATTCTATTATTTTATTACATTTGTAGAGCTCTACTATTCAAATAAATGGGATAACATTCATAATATAACTGGCACAAGTAGTAGTGAAATTTGCATGTAGTGACAACATGTCACATCTCACTCTTTGACTCATCTATTTATTACTTATGTGGTGATTAGCCAAATGTTGACATGGTCAAGTTTTACCTCAAACTTAGATTAAGGTTAAATAAAGCTAATTATCTTAATTCACAAAAAAAATTATATGTTTTATTTCTGACTATAGATGAATGGCTTAAATGTATGTGTTAATGTGCTACACAATAATCATGTTATAATGATGTATTATTAATGAAAAGTTGAATAGTCTATGTTACAAAACTATCATGCTCAATTTTATATGATTGTATAAGACATTAGCATTTGATGATGTTATCATTATTGATGTGATATTGACTCATGGAATTGTTGTGAGTGTATGAGAAGATGCAGGTTCAAAGAGACAAAAGTGTGGTTGAGGTAGGCAAGGTTAGCCTTTTGGAAGGGGATGAATTAGATCATTTTGTGTAGACCACACACATAAAAGCCTTAGGAACAATATGTTGTTTTAAATATGCATTTTGTTTTGTTTCATTTTAATTTCCTTAAAGAAACTCTTTTGATTGCTTGTATATAGATTTGAATCAAGATGGAAAATAAATATAGACTGAATATATATAGCTATCTGATAAACCTTAACATTTTAGTTTACATCTTTTAATCAATTAGAAAACAAGTGTTGATCCCTTCTTGCATATGAAAAAAAATTTATTATGCTTATATGAAATCATTGAAACATAATATATAAAAGGACTATGGGGGAACTTTGATTAAAAAATTTAATTTAGAGATTTGGAAAAATGCATGACATTAGGTTAGTTATGCATTTGAGATATTTTAAAAACCAAATTTAGATGCAACATCAATCTATTAGTGGCTGAAGAGGTTGGTTTTTGGAAAGAAACTAAGTGAACTAGGTTTTTTTGTTTTAAATTTGCATGCCCTAAAATTGTGTTTTTAATTGTATTGTTACTAGAACTCCTTCAAATTTGTTGGCTGTAATAATTTTAAAGAGAAACTATGAATTGTCTTTCTTTAAATATGTGATATGAATTGTCTTACTGTGCAAATGAGATATATAGCTAGTCAAACAAAGTTTTTTTTGAAACTCGTTAACTAGGGAAGGAAAATGATAGATGTGTGTTTACCAATCTTGTAACTGTTACACAGACTAGAGTAAGAGGCTACTTTCTCCTTCAAAAGAACTCTTTTTTATTAATTTATAGATGGCTATCTAAACCTATGATAAATTTTTTTCACTATTGTCTCTATTTATATCTCATGTTGGGTTCAATGCACTAGGAAACCCATCGAGTCCATTCTAGGTATGCCCCAAACCATTTTCTGATGTTCATATTGCAACTAAAAATGAGGAGTTATGATGTGCGAACTGTTATGCCTTAGACAATGCGTACGATTATTAGATATTAAGTTTTGTTCTAGAACCAAGGGGTGAGTGAATGTTCTATCATCAATATATGAAATAACAAAAAAAAAAATCCATGTGGCCATTTCCATCTAAAAGACAAATGATTTTTTGTTCCAATACCAAATTATGGTAGGGCTGTGTCTTGTTAGTTTCTTAAACTCATAAGTATTTTCCTAATTCTATACTAGAAACATGCTTAAGACATTAAATAGAATAACCAACTAACAATAAGATGAATCTCTTCTTCCATTTTATCTTGGAGAAATGAAAACAACTTAGCATAATGGGTCTTTCATTCTTTTCCATTTTTGCTGTTTGAGATGTATTTAATTAGTAATTACTACAATTGGCTACCAAATGGTCTATTACTAGAGAAATGTAACCTTGTTTGAAGATCTTAGAATAATTAGTTAGATTACCTTCTAAGAGCATAATGTCAAGGTTGAACAAATCCAGTACAAAATAATTCAGTGATAAAAATGGAAAACTTAACTTTATTGAAGAGGAAGATGAATACAATGCTATTTAAAAAAAAAAACTTTTTTGTACTAATATTGATGTGATAACATAGTCTAAAAAGTCAAACTTAACATCCAAGAACAAGAGTAGAACTAACTAGAGAAGACTAGTTTAGGGTTTTTAATTTTATTTTCTTAGTATAAATAAATGATTTTCAAGAGGGATGTTAGTCGAACAAACCTAAACATGGATATCACACTTGAATTTATTATATAGGAAACACATTGCATAGTCTCTACAACAACACCATGTACTATCTTTTGTGCATATTGTGTCATGTTCCTTCTTCTTGGAAGATTTATCTGATGAAGTACAATGTGGCTGAATCTTAATGTAGGTAGAAATCTAAATTTAGCTGAAATACCATCTAGCTACCTCTATTAAGGAAGGTGAAACAAACATGAACCCGTGTACTTTCTATTTATCTAGAGCATAGAATTATAACTGAGCTCAATGGTATTCCCACTTTATTTTTTTTTGCTTTGAGCATGTTGTAAGAAGCATGTAGAATCAAGTTGAATGCTGAATACATCACTAACTACAAGCTTGATTGTCTTTTGTGTTGGTAATGAAAATAGATAGCTTATAGAGAAGACAACTATTGCTATAAATGGCAGATGTATACATACATCCCTAGTTCAATTAATGCTTTAATGTTGGTCCTAAGTGTTGGTTGTTTATCTCTTTTGTGGTTGTGTGTAATGTGGAAAATAGAAGGGTGGGGATGGACACATTCTATTTTTTCTTCTCTCAACCTTTTAGGTTCTGAAAAGTAGGATTCATTATGTTTTGTCTCTCTTTTCAGTAATGCTAATGAATTTAGTGCTTGACAAAGCCATTTATCTTGTTGCATTTAATTATGCTATTAATGTAATGCATATGTGTGTGACTATGCTTACTTTTATCTTGCATATGAGTAGATATTCTTTAATTAAAAGAAATATACATGTGGGCAGATATGTTATAGTTTTTATTTCACTACATACGAGTAGATGTTTAGTGTTATTTTATTTTCCCTACCACATTCTGTGATTATGCTACTAGGCACATGGATGCATGCAGTATGTTTCACAACTATACTAGATTCATCCAATCCATCTTGTTTTGGGAAGCTAGGCTTCTTGTTTTAGGTTTGGGGCATTCTTTGTTTTAGGAAGAATCCCAGGGGAGTAGATACTTTGTCATTGCTAAGGTAAAAGTGCCTGGGCCACACTCTCATCTCAGATAGTAGATGAATGATGTAATCTTGTAAATGGATAATATATTTATGAAAATCATTGTGTAAATGTGATCATCCTTATTATGAGAATTCAATAGGGATTTGTAGAACAACATCTTAGTCTTATGATTATTTAGCTATGCAACTAAATTTCATTATTAACTTAGATTAATGGTAATGAATGGCTTATGACTTTTCAACTCTCTTCTGATTAGTTCTTTTCTACAATTTTCATTTTTATGTGATGTGGCAATTTTAAAGTAGGACATGGTTCTTTACTTGTGGCATCAGAGTTGTGTTTAAACCCTAGGCCCTCAGACTACTATGCTAACATTTGCCAATGTGCGTCAGATTTTGAGTTGTCACCATGGCCACAAGAGGTAATCGTAGAGGTGGGTCCAATAGTGGTGCATAAGCCAAGGAATCCAATAAGAGGTTGGATTAGATATTGGCACTATTGACCCAATAGGGGATTTATTAATACAACAAGGTCAAAGGATGGATACCCTAGAGCTTGAGGCTCAAGGTAGATACACTAAAGAAGAGTGAAGAAAGCATGATGAGGATTAGATCTTAAAAGTCCTATGCGAGAAGGAGGAGGAACAAAGGAAGAAACATGAGGATGATCAATTGGCTAAGGCTCTTAGGAGATTTGAGGAAGAGTAAAAGGTGGAAGTTGACCATTAGATTTTTCTCATCAATACAGTTAGGGTAAAGCTAATAGCTAACTTGGAAAAAGATCTCAAGAAAGGGATTCCACCCACATTTTATGGTTGAGCTTCTAGGGAAGGTGCTAAGGTATGAATTATCAACATGGAGAAGTATTTCTTTGTTCAAAACTATATAGGGAAATCTAGAGTAGCTTGGGCCATATTTTAGCTGATGGATGAGTTAGCTACTTGGTGAGAAAATGAAATGGCTGAAATGAAATTTTAGCATTGGGAGGTAACATGGGAAGAATTTTTACATCATTTCCCTATAAGGTGGTTACTTCAAAGTTCTATTCTATGACAAGAATCATAAGATTTCTACAAGCTAGTTCAGGAGAACATGAACTTCACATAGTACCATGGATGTTTTTGTCATTTGGTGAAGTATGTTCTATGTTGTACCAACATGATGAACTATTTAGAACTCAGAATTTTTTCATGGTTTTGCAACCTGAGATATATAGTGAGGTCAAAATATGTTATAATTAAGCATAAAAAGAAATAACAATTACATGCAAATATAACCAATATAAGAAGAGAACACAAGACACCAAGATTTAATGTGGTTCACCCAATCTTTGGGCTATGCCCACCAAACAAAAAGTATAATATTATTATGATCCAATGATTAGAACCGAATTACAGTTTGTAATCCCTTACAAATCAATACCATTGCAAGAAGCAATTTTCACATCATACACAATGAAAATCCCTAAGCCCAAACTCTTTTATACAAGTAATTTTTCCTTTTTAGGGTTAAAGTTAGTTACAAGATGTCAACCATAGAATGCTGATAAAATAGCCCCAAACCCAATTGACAAATTATGGACTATGTACATTACTTCCCTGAATAGTCACTACAAACTAGCATTCTCCCACTTGGGGATTGATTAGGCTCCACTATAGACAACAATCTCCCACTTGGAGACTGATCTTGTAGTTATGTAGTTACTCCATGAGGCTCCCAGTGGATCAAACCACCCTAGAATCAACTATTATTTTATTCTATTTAGTCTAGAAGACCAATCAAAGCTGAAGAGAAATTCAACTTCTCCCTTGTCACTATCTTTGTAAACATATCTTCTTGATTGTCATCTATATTTATCTTTTCTAGCTTTAGCTATCTATCATCCAAAGCTAACTGAATGAAATGTTACCATAACTATATGTGTTTTATCTTTGAATGTAGAGCAAGAGTCTTTGCAAGATGAATGACACTCTGACTATCTGTAAACAAATAATTATCCTTCTATGGGTGTCCTAATTCTTTTAAGAAGAACTAAAGCCATATCATCTCCTTGGCTCCCTCTATAGTAACAACATACTCTTCCTTTGTAGTGGATAAAGCGTTTACCTTTTGTAACCTAGAAACCCATCTCACTACTATCCCACTAGCATAAATACATAACCTATAGTACTCTACCTAGTATCAATATCCCTTGCCAAATTTGAGTCAGCATAGCCCTTTAAGTTAGTAGTAGAGCTCCCAAAGTGTAAACACTTACTGAATGTTCCTCTCAAATATCTAAGAATCCATTTGACTGCACCCCAATGATCAATTCCTAGATGACTCTTATACCTAATAAAAACTCTCATTTCATGTGCAATATCTAGTCTCATACATACCATAACATACATCAATATTCCTACAATTGAAGCATAAGGTGGCTTGGACATCTTATCCTCCTCTTCTTGTGTCTTTGGACACATCTCTGTAGTCAACTTCAAATGACTAGGTAAAGGTGTATTGACAACGTTAGCATTTTCCATAGAGAAACATTGCAACACCTTTGCATTATAATTGGCCTAAGATAAATTCAATTTCCCTTTCTTCGTATCTCTACAAATTTTCATACCAAGGATTTACTTTTTTGCCCCCAAATCCTTCATAGAAAATGAATGTACTAATTGGTGTTTTAGCCCTTTAATGTGATCCATGTTAGACCCATCTACAAGCATATCATCAACATATAAATATAAAATACTGTAGTTATCATCTTCCAATCTCTTAAAATAAATACAATGATCTGAATGAAACCTACTATATCCGTGCTCATGCATAGAATTGTCAAATTTAAATACCATTGTTGAGGTGCTTGCTTCAAGAGATATAATTTTTTTTCAATCTGTACACTAAGTTCTCCTTAAGTTTTACCTCAAATCCTTGTGATTGTGCCATATATATATCTCTTCATCCAAATCACCATTAAGAAAGGTTTTTTTAACACCAAGTTGCTCCAAATGTAAATCTTTAGTAACCACAATACTTAAAACTATGCAAATAGAAGTCATTTTAACAATAGGAGAAAATATCTCATCAAAATCAATGCCCTTTTTATGTGAAAATCCTTTTACCACTAACTTAGCTTTAAATATTTTCTTACCTCCATCCTCTTCTTTCAACCTATAAATCAATTTATTCTATAAAGCCCTTTTATCTGTAAGAAACTTACATAAATCCCAATTCTTATTTTTTAGAAAAGAGTCCATTTCTTCATTCATTATAGACTCCCACTAAATCTTAGTATGCACTGACACAACTTCAACATAGCATTTAGGTTCACTAGCATCTGTTAGTAAAATAGAGAACAAAGAGGGAGAAAATATTTCTGGAGGTCTACTTAGCCTTGTTGACTGTCTAACACTCATTAGGATGTGTGGTGTTTTTTGTTGTGGTTGTTGTAGATCATGAGCAATTTCTAGAACATCATCTTTTGGAATATCATCCAACACTACATTCTTTCTTCTCATGTTTCTGCAATAGATATTTGTACAACACTTTCTCATTGAATATGACATCCATTCTTCTTACATTTTTATGATTTTCAAAATCCCAAAGTCTATAACCAAATTTATCAATGCCATATCCAAAAAAATATATATTTCTTTAAATTATATTCCATCTTGGTTCTATTTTTAGAATCTATATGTGCAAATGCTTCACAACCAAAGGTTTTGAGAAAAGAATAACTCACCTTCTTACCAATCCATGCTTCCTCTAGAATACCACATACCAAAGGAGTAGAGGGACCTCTATTAGTCAAATATACAATAGTATTGATAGCCTCCACCCACATGTTTAAGAGCAACCCAACATGCAACCTCATGCTCATTGTACACTCCATTATTGTCCTGTTCATGCATTTAACCACTTCATTTTCCTATGGAGTCCTTGGAATAGTTTTCTGTCCATGAATACTATTAGAGGAGCAATAGTATTCAAATTCATGACTTTAATACTTACCACCATTATCAGATCTAAGACATTTTAATTTCTTACCAGTCTCACTTTCAACAAAGCATTTCCATTTCTTAAAAGTTTGAAACACAACAGATTTATGTCTAAGAAAATAAACCCATACTTTTCTAGTTGCATCATCAATAAATCTAACATAATAATAAGAGCCACCAAGGGAAGATACCTAAGCTAGTCCTCATACATATTTATGCACAAGTTCTAATTTCTTATTTTTTTTTTCCTTCGCACTCTTCACAAAACTCACTCTCTTTTGTTTTCCATATACAACTTTCACAAAAATCCATATTGACACATTTCAAACCTGGTAAAAATTTCTTTGAATGAACTAATTTTATGTGCCTTTATCACTTATGTGCCCAAGTACAAAGATACAAGGTTCCTACTTTCACACCTTTTGCTACTACAAGGGAACCTTTTGAAACTTTCCAATTTAATCATTAAAATTAACTATACAACCCTCATCACCAAGTTGCCCTGCTAAGATTAAATTTCTACTCACCCTTGGAACATGTCTTACCTCATATAGTAGCCAATAATTTCTATTCTACAACTTAGTATTAACTTTTCCCTTTCCAAAAATCTGATAGGGCTCATTATCCCCCAAATAAACAAGCCCAAAATCTCCTTGGACATGATCAATAAAATAACCTCTATGGGGTATAGCATGAAATTAAGCCCTAGAATAAAAAAACCAAGAATCATCAACACTTTGTAAGGAAAGAAGAAAAGCATCCTCTTTGGATTTGTTGCTTTCCACATTTGTCTCCTTGATCCCATCTAGTTTATCTCCTTTATTATTCTTTCACATCCAAAAATATTTCTTCTTTTGCCCTGGTTTTCCACAATACCAACAATCTCTAGGTCTTCTAGATTGAGACCTCGTCCCCTTTGGATTTCCTCCTAATTTCCCATGATTTCCTATTGTTTTCTAGTATGGAGCTTGATTAGTCCCCAAGTGGAATATTTTTAGTTTGTGATGATTGATCGGGGAAGTACTGTACATACTTTATAATTCCTCTCTTAGTCATTCTACCTTTGCTTTGTGCATTCAAAGAACTTCCCTATGTAGATCCACCTGAGGTTTTCCTATGATTTTTCTCACAAAAAATAACACCAATAGGGTGAACCCACAATAATGGGTTCCACTTTAGTGGGACGAACAAAAATGAAAAAAATTGCAAAATGAGAAATTGAGTTTACCATATGTTCGCGCGACGAACACACTTATTGTGTTCGAGCGAACTTTTTTTTTAATCATGTTCGTGCAAACATATTTCGTATGTTCACATGAACATATGTGATAAATATGTTCGTGCAAACATGATTTTCATGTTGGTGCGAACATATGTTCACACGGACATGGTAAACATGTTCACACGAATGCCATGTTCGCACAAACATGCAAAATCACAAAAATTTTAACCTTTTTTTCATTTTTTTTTTCTCTTTTGACTGCCATAATTGTAGGAGAATGATCTCCTACTATAAAATGAAAAATGTCAAAATTTGCTGCTCAGAGCAAGCTTTCCAACGACTATAATTTTAATACATAATTTAATCATTAAGACTTTCAAATATGAGTTTAACTCATTATAGGTTCATTACCGATTGAACATCAATTGACTTTGACACCTCGGGAAAATTAGTAAATTAGGTCAATTTTTTTTTGAAAAATATGGAGGAACTAGCTTATCGAGATACCTTTCTATTCAAAAAAAAAAAAAGGTTTATGATATATTGACTTCAAATTATCTGTGTCAAATGGAACATATGTCTAAATTACGGTTCATGTCACTTCAAAACTTCATAAACTATACAATATTTAACCAAAATAAATCAAACCAAATGCATCCTATGGATATTGATGTTACAAATCTAATGTTGAAAGAATTACTTCATTATCATTTCTAGAAAAAAATTTATGTGTGTCAAACAAACTGTCACTTTTTAAAATATTGAATTTTATTATGTACCACTTTTCAGAGGAGATAAAAAAAATTGACATAAATAATTTATTTTTTCAGATTAAAAAATATGGTTACAAAGTAGGAACAAAGTACCAAAAATCACTAGTTTATGTCATCTTGAAATTATTTATATTTTTGGAGATATAGTCACTTGAACGTGACGTTTGTTGCAAAAATATTGATTTTAGTGTCAAAATTGGTCAAAAAGTGGAACCCATTATTGTGGGGTCACCCAATAACATCATCATATTTTAGGGTATCTAGAAATATAATTACTCACAACCATTACCAAGCCATTCCATCTTTCAAGAAAAGAACACAAAATCAAGAGAGCCCTAATTTCTTCATCAAATTTCACATTCATAGAAGATAACTAACTAGTAATAATATTAAACACATTTAAATGATCTACAATAGATCCACATTTTTCCATCTTCATATTCAATAAACACTTCATGAGAAATACCTTATTTTGTAGCGGAGGGCTTTTCATACGATTTCACCAGGGTTTCCTTCAACTCTTCCATCATCTTCACTTTTGTAATGTTAAATGTTGCCAATGGTGCCAAGCATATTCGAATGCTTCCAAGTGGCTTTTTGTCTAATATCTCCTAGTCCACATTTTCTATAGTTCCATGTTTCTTGGTTTTTCCTTCCAATGGCTTCCATAAATCCTTTTGATAAAGATAGTCCTCCATTTGCATTTTCCATAACTGAAAATTCTACCCATTAAACTTGTCAACCTTCAACTTACCCTAATTTACAGGGTAATCTTTAAGAAACCCCCTCCAAAAAAAGATATAAAATATTGGCAAATCTTTCATTATTTTGAATTTTATCTATTTATTTCTATTCACAAATCTTTCAATTTTTTAATTTTAAATATTATTTATATTGGTGGTTATTTTGGAATCATAACTTTTGTATAGAAAATATTGGTGAATCTTAATAATAATAGAAATTTCATTAATCACCATAGAATATTACAAATGAAAAAATATATTTTTAACTCATGGATTATTATGAGGATCATTACATTATATTTTAAATCAATAGTGAAAACTAAATATTGGTGATATATCCCTTAAGTAACTAATAATTATGATAATTATTGGTGAAATAATTTTAATTTCTCCAATAATATCTAATATTTAAGCTAATCAAATCTCATCATATATCAAACATTATGGCGACTTTGAAAAGTAATGTTTTAATAAAATAAATTATTGAGCGATTTTAAATATTTTGAAGCTAAAATTTATAAAAATATGGCAATTTAGGTTATGTTAAATCTTAAATTATTAGCCAAATTACTAGCCAAAAATTTCTAAAATTGGCCAATTTATGAATATTAGCCATAAAAAACACCTTGTTCATCTACCATCACTCCCACTCAACTGTGAGACTCCTAGTTAACTATGAGACTTTCCTGTAGAGGATAGCTAAAAAAAAAACCTTGCTCTAATACCACATGTTAGAATTAAGCATAGATAGAAATAAAAATTACATGCAAATATAACCAATAACAAAAAATAATAAATTGCACAGAAGAGAACATACACCAATATTTAACGTGGTTCACCCAATCTTTGGGATGCATCCACCAAACAATAAGTCCAATATTATTATGATCTAATGATTACAACCTGATTACAATATGTAATCCCTTACAACTCTATACATCACAAGAAGTGGTTTTCCCATCAAACATTATGAAAATCCCTAACCCTAAGCTCTTTTATATAAGTATTTTCCCACTTTAGTGTTAGAATTAGTTACAACATGTTGGCCATAAAATGTTGATAAAATAACCCCAAAATATTTTTTCTCAGGGGTTACACCCCTTAACCCCCGAAAACTATGGCCTATCAGCCTCGACTGTGGGAGTATGTACATTACTTCCTTGATCAGTCACCAAAAACTTACAAATTGTAGGAGCCTAAGACCATGGATTTTGCACTACATAAGGCCCTAAATAGGAACAAAGATTGAATGATGCTTCTTCATCTAAATCCTCCAACTAGAACTATAAAAGGAAGTTTTTGGAAAAAATATCATATAAGGATAACAGAGGTTACCAATATGAAAAACAAAAGGGAAATGGAAAGAAATAGAAAATTAGAAACATGAAAGACAAAGGGTAAGAGAATGCCAACAGGAATAGGAACAAAGAAAATTGGAACAACAAAAAGAACTAGAACAATAGGAATAATAGATATGAGAAAGGTAGAAATAGAAACACCAGGGGTGATCAAAACATCAATGATCATAGGAGAGGTTCTAGGACAATTTTTTTTGTATGTGGCGGTAACCACTTTTTTACTAAATGCCCACAACAATTTGACAGGAGGGACTTTCCAATGTACCACCAAATTCATACTTCAATCTATCATAGGCAAGAAAAGTATTAGGCTACTTTGATTTAGATACATGGTACAATATTTGGATAGCCTATTTCTATTCTAATTGATAATCATGCTACTAAATGCTTTGCAGATCCTAAGATAGTAGCTAAGATACCTATTAGGGCCGGTTTTATGGTTGAACCTTGCATTGTAGAATATGGTACCAAGGCTGAGCATAGGTAGAGAAATGCATATTTTGTAGTGAATTTGAACTGCCTATCTTTCAAATAGACATCAACCTATATGCTACACCTTTGGGTTCATATGTGTTGGAATTTACAAGTGGGAAGATTGACTTTTGAAAGGGGAGGGGTGAATCAGAAGTAACTAACTTTAACCTTTTCAAAACCTTTTAACTAATATCATTCACATGCATCTAATTCATCTAATAAACATAAAAGTAAAGACATGCATGAAAATAAATAACACAATAATTTGGTAACCCATAAATCCTCCAAAATGAGAAGGTAAAGTTGACGTGGGGATGACACCCACAAAGTATCACTGTAGTAATATGTAACTGTTTAAGGTTACAAATTTTGACCACTTCCAATGGTCTGCCCTATGAAAGGCCTATCCTATTAAAGACTTTTACACCCTATTAAAAGTGACCTAGTTAAAGGATTTATAAACATTCACTTGGAATGTTACCCTGCTAAAGGATTTAGCAACTTGTTTAAAGGCTTACAACATGGCTATTAAACCAACCTATCATTATAGGATTTTCATTCCTAATAAAATTTCTAGAGAGTATTAGAAAGTCTTGACCTAATGACTTCCAATCCCTAATTGCTGATTCTAGATCCTTGTTTTGCTTTGTTTATTCTAATCCTTGCTTGATCTAATATGTCTCTTCTCAAAATTTTGATACTCTATTCTTGATCAAATAAATTCTGCAATGCTATTTTGTTCTTTCTAAGTCTTTACACCTGTCGGCACTTCACTTGCATTCTCCCATAATCTCTTACTCATGCATACATAAAATGGGGTTTCATCCTCCTTTAAAAGGCTTTGAAGACTTAGGGCTAGGTTGAATCTATGATCAATATTCATTCTCCTTTTCCCACTTCATTCTTTCACTTTTCCTATTGGTTGCATGCTTTCTCCATTTTTCTAATTGGCTGCATGCTGATTACATAGGTAATGCAAAAGATTCGATCTTATTTTCAAGATCTTTCGAGATTCATCCTAAGTCATCTCAAAAAATGGTTTACATCTGAGTTTGTGGAGGCACAAACTCATATGCTCATTCTATGTTACTTGACACTTACTAATTGCTGATGCTCAACACATATAGGAATTCAGTCTCACTTAGCTCCTATGGTAATTCTGTTTTGCTCGACATCTATACTTTGCTCGGTACCTATGGTGACTTATCACTTGGTACTTGAACTTTGCTCAGCACCTAAAGTTCACTCGGCACCTATTGAATCTATGACTTGGCTCATACTATAGCTTAGAATATGTATTATACTTGGCATCAACTAAGAATTGGTTAAGTGCGTTGACACTCAATTGTCAAAACTAATCTGAAACCAACAGTCTCCCCCTTTGACATGAGTGGTAAAAACACTTAACTAAGCATTATGAATCTTATCTTTATGAGTATACTACACATTCTGTTCAGCATATGTACAAAACTTCAAAAAATTGTTCAAAATTTTGTATACCTCAAAATTTTTTGTAACTCCCCTTGAGCTGATGTGTCAATGCTATAACCAAAATTCTACTCCTGCAACCAAAGATTCTTGTGCTAAATTTGTCTCATGCTAATGTGTTTGATACTCTTTGCCTTGTATGTACTCTGTATCTACTTGTTTGTATTCTCCCTTGATTTTTGCTCCCACTTTAACATCTTTTTGTAATTTTTGCATCCTTTTGGCCATATCTCCTTATTACTTCCTCAAAAGTTGAATATCTCCACTTTGGGTGTTCTTTATTACCTCCATTAAAGGATGCATTAGCTACCCCATTCTTATTATATGAAATAATGAATATCTCCCCCTTTTTCACACTTATTTCAAAGGGTCCTAAGAATGAATAGAATATTTAGCCAAAATTTTTTTATTTACCTCCATTATCATCTTTAGAGAAGCATCCCAATTATCTAAGGCAATTTTTAGTGATTTGTGCTAGATGGATGTCTTTGCTGCAAGATGTACTAGGCCTTCTAAAGTAGAAAGATTATGATCTTTCTTCAAAACATTTTTTGCGTAGGTCATTTCCTTATGTAGTACTTCTAGGAGTGGGGTAATAGCAGATTGAATTTTTATTAATTTGGCCTTGACATTGACCTCTTCTGTTGCCAATACAACTAACTCCTTCTGAGTGTCGAGCATTGTTGAAAAATGCTTCTCACTTTGAGTTGGATCTTTGGGTAGCTGTGTGCTATAAATCTTGAGATTTTTTTCCAAGCTCAGCATTCTTTGGCTAGTTTCTTTTGTGAAATATGATGAGTCACACAATTTAGAGTATAATGAGAATATATTGCCAAGTACTATTTTCACTTTTTCAACTTTCTTAGCCAATTCCACTTGTGAAAGTGCTATCTCACTAGATATCTTCTCATTAACTTTCATTTGAAATTTCTTTTTAGACCACTCTAATAACTTAACATTTGTATCAAGGTCTTCATTTTGTACCTGGTCCACTATGCTGGATAATTGCTCCATGATGGGCTTGGTTTCATCAGGTACTAGCAAGCTGAATGTAACAAGGAATATGTCTTTGATTTCCACTAATGCTTGTTTTTGTCTATACTCATTTCTTAGTATCTCCTACTTCTTCTTTCTCTCAAGTGCCTCTTGCACTTCATTTATTTGAGCTAGGTTCATTGTTTTATAGTCATAACTAGGTATGACTACTTCCTCATATGCAAGGTCTCCATAGTGAATTACCCTTGTTACCTTGGTGGAGCTCAAGCTTGGTGTTGAGATTTGTAGTGGTATTGCATCAGTGCTTAGCTTTTTGGTAGGAGTCCCTAAGGTAGGAAAGTTCACCAGTGTCTGTATTGCCTCTTGCTCTCTTTCCTTAGGGGTTTTCTTCTCTACTACCTTGATCAATGATAATTATTTGAGGAGGTGCACCTTGTCTTTGTGCCATAGGAACATCTTGTCTTGTCTACTCCTTTGCTAGCTCCTCAACAGTTGTTGTTGCTATGACTGTGTGATCAACCTTAGCAATTATATCTTGTGCTGCTTGCTCTTTTGGTTGATCTTCTATAGCCATTGGAGGTAGTGAAGGTGGTTCTTGTGTATTCACCTTCTCCCTAGTAATATCTGCTACAACCTTTTGCAACTCTTCCAAACACACCAAAATAGGATTTGAGCACAATTGTGATTGTAACGTGGTTTGGAAAAGGATTTTTTTGAGATCCTTTACAGTTAGTGGATTGATGTTCTAAGTTAAGGTGTTAGTAACATCCTTGAAAATTATAGTTTCTATAGGTGCTATATGTGGAGGACTTGGTGGTGGAAATTGGGTGTCTTGGACACTTTTTTCTAGTTGTTGCTCCTCATCTATTGCCTCTTCATCTTGTTGTGTCTTCTCCATTGTTACCTCTTCTTTCTCTTTCTCTCCTTCCTCATCCTTTTCATTTTCTTCTTCTTCCTCATTGTTTCTTCCCTCAAAGGGATATTCCCACTCTTCATTGATAGTATTCAATCCATAAATTAATTTCCACATTTGTGTGGATTTCTTTACAACATCCTCTATTTTATTTTGTAAAATACTAAAGGCTCTATATTTGGGTGCAAATTTTCTCCCATGTTTCTTACTAGCCTTAGTTATTAGACCTTTTGTAAGGTCTAGCATTACACGAACCAATGTTAACTCCCTTATTTCTTTCTCCATATTAAGGCTGTAGTGCCATTTATTTTCTACAATGGAGCTTAGCTCCTTAGGCATAGAATTGTCAAGTTCAAGTGGGGTAGTCTTGAACTTGGCCATCATAGTGAAGATAGACTCTTCCACTATGTTCTATTATTCTCTTGATAATTTATTAAAATCAATGGTCTTTAAACTAGTTAAATCTACAATTTTCTCTAATTTTATCACAAACATTTTCCAAATTTGACTTGGTCGAATTTCTTACCAGTCTTTTCTTTATCTGACTCTGGAGGTACAACATATTTTATTCTTTTCTTTTGTTCTGCCTACCCTCCTTACTCTGTGGCCTTCTACTTCCCCTATTCCTTTTCCACTTAGGTTGTTGCTCCGGTATCTTCCCTTGTAGTTGGCTTGGCTAGGCTTGGCTTTGTTGTTTTCTTCTTCCCCTTGGGTTGTGCAACTAGCTATTTTTGTGTTTTTCTCTTCTTTGGATCTAGCTTTGGTGCTTCTTTTTTGACACCTTCTTCTTCTTCTACATCCTCCCCCATACCTTGGGTTAATGCAATTGTTTCCTATCCTTGTTCCTCTTCGTCATCTTCTGCTTCTTCACCTTCTTCTTCTTCATCTTCTGCAGTGCCCTCAAAAAATATGGCCTTTAACTTCTTTACAAGTTTTTCTTTCTTATTCAATGTGGAGGTAGTCTTTAACTCCATATCCACCTTTTACTTGACCAAATCATAGGTTCCAAAATGTGCTGCACTTTTGTCCACTTCCTCAGCTAGTTGTGCAATTATAGCTGTTGATGCCTCATATATATTTATTTCATAGCCAAGAGGTCTTAATCATCTAACTCTTGGTATAGAAACTTGTATATAAGTATGATGTCTACAAGAAAGCATACATCATTTACATGCTTCTCTATTAGTGAAACTGGTATTCTTAGCCTTTGCTTAATGGTTTTTTTGGAGTCTTCAAAATAGCTAGTCATAAGAGTCTCAAAATTAGCTCCCATTTGTTCAATGTATTCATTAACTTGAGCTATGATAGACCTATTTTCTTTCCACACAACTTTTCCAAAAGAGGGAAATTCATTCTATACATAGAGGAAAATACAAATTAAAATAGCACCAAACTTGCATTGGGCTCCCTTGGTTCTCCTTATTGCTACTAAATTCTCATTACTTTGCTACAATTGTAGTTTTGCAAGATCATTAGTATGATCCTTTTTCACCAATTTGTAACCCACATCTACTACAATGCAAGGCACACTATTAAGTCTATTGGATTGGTAGAACTTATGTGCAATGACTCTAACAAAAAATTCAAAAAGAGGGTCTTAGATAGTTTCTATTGTTATTCCTCTCTTGTTCCACTTAGCACAAGTGTTCTTTTCAATTGCTTCCTTAGAATCACTCCTAAGGGTCTTTGGCTGATCTAGGGTTGGGTACCCTGTCACTCTATGTACAATTATCTTTGTGATTTTTACTAGACCATCCTCCAACCATAAACTTCCATCATGTATTCTGCTAAGCATTAGCTTGATCCATTCAATTTTGAAAACTGTAGGGAAATCTAGGGCACACGTCAAACCCTTCTTCTCAACAATTTGATATTCTTCTTTCAAAACTCTATTTTCACACAATCTCTCACAGGATTCCCTCATATCCATGTCTCCTATGGCTCCAATTTTTGAATTTTAACATCTTCTAACATCCTAAACCATAACTACCTTAGGGTGTATTACAGATAGGGCTCTGGCTGGGTTATTTTTATATGCCACTTCAGGGATTGGCCAAAAATCAAGTTGTTTTACTTCATTGGACACTAGTTGAACATCAAACAACTCTTTCTCTTATGTTTTCCTAGAACTAGAAGCCATTTTTATAATCTAGGGTTTAAACACACATATAATGTGAATCTGCGTAACTCAGCACAAATGTCAATATTGATGAAATTGTGTTCAATCACTATTGAAATTGGCTCAAAATGCTACATTCTCTTCTTTGAAGTCATTCTGCACTCTTTTTCATCTTTTCTCTTCATTCGTGATGAAGAAAAATGATTCAAAACATTGTAATATACCATATTTTCATAGCATTTAATGGTTAGTGCATTTACAACTGTCCACTCAGCTTCTTAAGGATTTCTACATTACTCAGCTTCCATTGTCTTTTTCACCACTAAGTATCCATAGAAGTATCCTTTACTTGGCTTCAACTAATTTTTCCTCTTCACTCAGCTTCCACTACCAACTCAACTACAACTAATCATTCAACTTCTACTGATTTTCACAATCAACTTGACTTTTACTAGAATTTTACTCAACATTTGAGGGCAACTCGAAAATACTTATGAAAAATTGAAGTTTTAACTTTGCATCTCTAATCATGCTGATCTCTTATTTTTTGTACTTGCTTATTTAGGAACTGATGTATGATAAAGCTTTGTAAATCAGTGCCTCATGCCTTCTCTTTGTTTATTTTGATGAAGTGTGACCACTTGACCTTTTAGGTGAAGTGATCCCTTCATTTGATGTGCTACTCCCATCTTTCTTCTTCCATGTTTTATTTATTTCTCCTCTAACATGTTAAACATCTACCTTCTCTTTACCTTTTTTGTTCTTTGAGTTGGGTACCTTTGACCTTGTTGGGAAATTCCTACTGATATGACCAATCTTCAAGCAACTGAAATATGTGGTTTGACTGAACCATCTGCTGTGGTTTCCACTGAAATGTGTTCTTATGCAATTTTTTGGAATGTGTCCATATTCCTGATAGTAGTGATAGCTATACCTGGTGTTGTAGTCCCAATTGTAGTGATGTCCATGGTTATTTCCCCTTGTTGGCTGATTAGGTATCCACATAGGCTTTCATCTGCACTCAAAAGCTCTATGTCCATAGTTCTTGCAATTGTATCAGTGACCTTCAAATATTGGTGTTCTAATAGTCCTAGTCTTGTAGTCATGTGCTTGATGTCCTTGCTTGTTGCACTTATGACAGTAACTCACATTCTTAGGTTGGGCATTCTTGCTCTTGCATAAATTAGAGGTATGTCTTTTTTTATCACAAAAATGACAAGTAGGTTTAGTGTTCTTACCTTTGTTACTCCTTTCTTCTATAGTCTTAGATGACTCTCCTTGTTCAGTGCTAGTCTATCCTAGTCCTAAAGTATCATTGCTAGCCCTAATTATTTTAGTTGCTTCTCAAAGTACTTGATGGCCTCATTGGGTTTGTTGAAGCTCTCTACAATCTCCTTCTCTCTTTTCAGGTCATTTTACAGTTGTTCATTTTGCATCTTTAGTGTAGAGATCTCAATTTCCTTGACATTAAGTTCATGATGTGCATTCATCATCTGAGTTAGGGTGTCTAACTATATGTTTGAAATTCTTACAAGTTCAATTGACTTTTCTTCCATTCTATTGGCAAGATTTCTCTTGTCTTCTTCTAGCATAGCCTTATCTTCAATGGATCTTTTCTTTTGTTCAGTCACCTCATAGAGCATCATGGCTTGTGATTCTTGTTCAATCTTGAGAGTTCTAATTTCTTCTGTTTGAGCTCTATTCTTCTGCATTAGGTCTACTATTTCTGTATCAAACTCTTTAGAATCTCCATTTGCAAACACTTTTGAGGTGTCAATCTCCTTATATTGTGTATCATTCTCAGCTATGACAATTTCTCTTCTCTTTAAGAATTTTCTTAGTTCCTCCCTAGCTTCTTCCAAAGTGTATAGAGCAAGTTGTATGTCAATTTTTTGATTCTCTATGATCTCCCCAAGTTTTTAGACTTCCATTTTCAGATCTTCTCTCCAAGTTGTAATGCTTTTTCTTGTGAGAACTAAACTCTTATACCAATTGTTTGAATTTACAAGTGGGAAGATTTATTTCTAAAAGGTGGGGGGGTTTGAATAAGAAGTAACTAACTTTAACCTTTTCAAAACCTTTTAACTAATATCATTCACATGCATAATTCATCTAATAAACATAAAAGTAAAGACATACATGAAAATAGATAACACAAGAATTTGGTAACCCAGAAACCCTCCAAAATGAGAAGGTAAAACTGGGGTGGGGATGACACCCACAAAGTATCGCTACAATAATATGTAACTATTTAAGGTTACAAAGTTTGATCAATTCTAATGGTTTGACTTGTGAAAGGCCTGTCCTGTTAAAGACTTTTACACCCTGTTAAAAGTGACCTGGTTAAAGGATTTACAAACAGTTACTTGGAATGTTACCTTGTTAAAGGATTTAGCACCTTGTTTAAAGGCTTACAACATGGCTATTAAACAACCCTATCATTATAGGATTTTCATTCCTAATATAATTGCTAGAGAGTATTAGAAAGTCTTGACCTTATGACTTGCAATCCCTAATTATTGATTCTAGATCCTCATTTTGCTTTGTCTATTCTGATCCTTGCTTGATTTGATATGTCTCTTCTCAAAATTTTGATATTCTATTCTTGATCAACTAAATTCTATAATGTTGTTCTATTCTTTCTAAGTCTTTACACCCCTCTACACTTCACTAGCATTCTTTCATAATCTCTTACTCATACATACATAAAATGGGGTTTTTTCCTCCTTTAAAAGGCTTCAAAGACTTAGGGTTAGGTATGAATCTATGATCAATTTTCATTCTCCTTTTTGCTCTCAATTCTTTCACTTTTCCTATTGGTTGCATGCTTTCTCCATTTTTCTAATTGGTTACATGTTGATTACATAGGCAATGCAAAAGATTCAATCTTATCTTCAAGATCCTTCAAGATTCCTCCTAAGTTGGCTCAAAAAATAGTTTACATCTAAGTTTGTGAAGGCACAAACTCATATGCTGATTCTGTGTTACTCAACACTTACTAATTGCTAATGCTTGTCACATATAGGAATTTAGTCTCACTTGGCTCCCATGGTAATTCTATTTTTCTCAGCATCTATACTATGCTTGACACCTATAGTAACTCAACATGACTTATCACTCAACACTTGAACTTCACTTAGCACCTAAAGTTCACTCGACACCTATTGATTCTCTGACTCTAACACTATAGCTTGACATCTATATTATACTCAACATCAACTAAGAATTGGTTAAGTGTGTTGACACTCAATTATCAAAACCAACACATATGATGTCATTTTAGGAATTAATTGGTTAAGTGAACATAAAGTTGTGGTTAACTATAAGGATAAGGTTATTTAGTGATATTAAATTGAGACATATCTCCACTATGAAATTGAAGAAAGCAAGGAGAAAGGCATGTCAAATATATAAGTTGCATGTGAAGGAAATCAACACAAAACCACTTCGTCTAGAGAATCATTGTCTTTTACAGGAATTCATGGATGTGTTCCTGGATGATTTACCTAAACTACCCCCTAAGAGGGATATTAGTTTTTCTATAGACCTTGTGCTAGGAGAAGAATCTCAATCAAAGATTCCCTATTGCATTACCTCCAAAGAGATGTATGAGTTGAACACTCAGCTAGATGAACTCTTCCATAAAGGTTTCATCTAACATGACATATCATCATGGAGAGCTCCACTAATCTTTTTCAAGAAGAAGGATGGTACCTTAAGGTTGTGCATTGATTACCATATGCTAAAGAAGGTGACCATAAAGAATCAATATCCTCTCCCACAAATTGATGAACTATTTTATTAGATGAAGGGAGCGATTGTAATGTCAAAATTTTATTTGAGATCTAGATATCACCAACTTTAGATTCAAGATGAAGACATTCCCAAAAAACATTCAAAACAAGTAATAGGCATTATGAGTTTGTAGTCTTACCTTTTCAACTGACAATGTACCTGCTGCTTTCATGAACCTAATGAACAATGTTTTTAGAGATTCCCTTGACAAATTCATGGAGATATTTATGGATGATATCTTGATATACTTCAAGAATGTAGAAGATCATGAAGAGAACTTGCAAATAGTTTGGTAGCACTTAAGAGACATAAAATTGTATGGGAAACTCTCCAAGTTTTCATTTTATCAGAAAGAGATGCACTACTTAGGGCATATTTTATCAATTGATGGCATAACAGTAGACCCTAAAAAGATAAAATCCACCTTTGAATGGCCAACTCCATAGAATGTGAGTGAAGTTAATAGTTTTATAGGTCTTGTCATGTATTAGAGGAAATTTGTAGTAGGATTTTCTAGCATTGCAACATTGATCACAACTCTCCAATGAAAGGGAAAATGACTTAAGTAGACAAAAGAATGTGAGAAATATTGTCATTTTCTTAAGTATAGGCTTACTAGTACTCCAATATTGGTTATACTAGATCCTAATGGACACTTTGTTGTCAAAACTGATGCTTTAGGAGATGGGCTTGGAGGTGTATTAATGAATGATGACAAGGTTTTTTCCTAAGAGTCCAAGAAGCTCAAACAACATGAGGTGAGTTATGCTCCACATGATTTAAAATTGGTTGTGATATTATATTCTTTGCAGATGTGGTAGAATTACTTGTTAGGGAAGCCATTTGAGATTAAAATTGATCATAGGGGACTAAGATATATTGTCACTCAACCTAATCTAAATTCTAGGTAGAGGCAGTGGCTTGAATTCAACAAATATGACATTGGTATTGAGTATAGTAAATTCAAGGAGAATAGGGTGTTAGATGCACACAGTCATAGAAGACACATCACCTCTATTTCTACTTCTCAAACTTGTATCAGAGAGTACATTCTTCAGTACCTTCCTAGAGATGCCCATTATGAATGGGTGAAGTCATTTCTGGACACCGATGCCTTAGATCCTCAATTTAATGAATATTCTTTTGATGATGATGGCGTGCTTATATACTATAACATGATATATGTTCCTGACTGTGAAGGGTTGCAAAAAGTAGTTTTGGAGGAGATGAATTGAACTCCATTTTTAGGGAACCTAGGGGTAAACAAGATGATGGATGATGTGAGACCATTATAGTTTTGGCTGGGACTCAAATGGGATGTGATAGAGTATGTTTCTAAGTGTTTGTAATGTTAGTGTGTCCAGGCCAAGCATGTCAATCTAAAAGAACTTCCATACCCACATGAGATTCTGTAGTTTAAATGGCAGGTTATAAGTATGGATTTTGTGCACGATTTATCCACGACATGATGTAAACATGAAGTTATCTTGGTCATAGTCGATAAATTAATAAAAGTTGCACATTTCATTCCTAGAAATTTGAAGGACAGAGCTCCAGTTTTGGCAAGGAGGATTTTCCAAAAGATATTTTAATTGTGTGGCATTCTAGAAATCATCATGTCTGACATGGATACTTAAATGACTTCAAGGTTTTTGAAAATATTGAACTTCACTTTGGGTACACACTTGATTTATAATAGAACTTACCACCCTGAGACTAATGGGTAGACTGAGAGTGTGAATGAGGTGCTCGAGGATTTTTTGTGCATGTACTACATGGATCAGTAGTACAATGGGAGGAGTATCTTCAATTGGTGGAGTTTTCCTATAACAACTCCTATCATTGTTCTTTGGGTATGAATCCTTTTGAGGCCCTTTATGGACACAAGTGCTAGACTCCTATTTGTTGGGATAGAGTAGAGGACATGATTTTGTTGGTTCTAAGATGTTTAAAGAGATGGAAGAGAATATGCTTGTAGTACGTAGTTGAATTAAGGAGGCATCAAATTGTCAGAAGAGCTACATAGACAAGAAACACACTTTTTGATAGTTCTAGACTAGGGATAAGGTGTTTTTGAGGGTGAGACCATAGAAGAGCTCAATTTCATTTGGCAAGAACTCCAAGCTTGCATTGATATTTGTTGGCCACTTCGAGGTGTTAGAGGTTATCAACCTAGTTTCTTATCGGCTTGCTCTACCACCTACATTACCCTGGACTGATAATGTTTTCCATATTTCTTTGCTTAAGGCATATCATCCTAACATATCTCATGTGCTTGACTAGAATACATTACAGGTACATGATCAAGGGGTGATGGTAGTTCAACCTACCTAACTCATTGACCAGCTTACAATTAGGGTACAAGATAGGGACACCCTCATGTACAAGGTCCAATGTGACCAATTTGGTGTGGATAGTGCCACTTGGGAGGATGCAGAGGATTTATAGAAATCCTTTCCCCATTTTTTTGTATAGCTTGTTTTATTTTAGTTAGACCTGAATTTTGGATGTGTTTGTGCATATTTTGTTGTGATTTGACTTCGAGATGATGTTTGTTCCTAGAGGGGATAGATGTCACATCTCACTCTTGACTCACCTAGTTATTGCTTATGCAACAATTAGCCAAATGTTAACTTGGTCAAGTTTTGCCTCAAACTTGGATTGATGTTAAATAAATATAATTATCTTAATTCAGAAACAAAACTATATGTTTTATTTCCAAGTATAGATGTATAGCTTAAATGTATGTGTTAATGTGCTTGTTGGAATATTCAAATAGGAAGAATACTTATGAGGGGGGGGGGGGGGTGGGGGTGAATCAGAAGTATCACACTTTAACCAATAAAACTTTTAGGTGGAAGTAAATTACATGCATGTAAATACATCAAGTAAACATGAAACTAAGACATGCATCAACAACACATAACACTGGAATTTGGTAACCCAAAAACCCTCTAGGAATAAGAATGTAAAACTGGGGTGGGGATGATACCCACAAAAATTACAGTAGCAATATTGTTCAACCACTTCTGATGGTCTACCCTATTGAAGGCTCTACACTATGTCAATAGTGACCTGGTTAGAGGATTTATAAACACTTTACATGAAGTGTCACCTTGTTAAAGGATTTAATCACCTATTTAAAGGATCTACGAAATAGCTGTTAAGCTAACCTATCACCATAGGATTTTCATTCTAATATAATTGCTAGAAAGTATTAGGTACAATGAACTTGATAGATTACAATCCTTGATTGCTGAATGCAAGCACTTGTTCTGCTTTCTCTGGTCTTGATCCTTTGTGATCTGATAACCCTTGTTCCACAAGTAGATTTCCTTATACACCCTTGTATATCCGCTTTCATATTTTTCAATGAAATTTTGTCTTCCTTATAAATACATTTGAGGATTTAGGGTTAGGTATGGATCTACAATTCATATTCAATCTCTATTTTCCACTCATTGTTTGCATTTCTTCCATTGGTTGAATGCCTTCATCATTTTTCTTATTGGTTGAATGTAGATTGCATAGGAAAGATAAAAGATTCGTTCTTATCTCTAGATCATTCGAGATTTACCTTATGTTGGCTACAAAAACTGTTTGCATCATAGTTTGTGCAATTGCAAACTCTTATGCTGATATTCTAAGTTACTCGGCTCCTGAAGCATTACTTGATGCTTGGCACATGCTGTTTCCTAGATAACTCGAAACCTAAACAAAACTGGCTTACTCGGCACTTGTTTTATTTCTGTATTACTCGACATCATCTATGACTCAGCACTTGAATATCACTCGGCACTTAAAGTCATTCGGCACTTGAACTTTACTTGGCACTTGATCTTCACTCGGCATCTGAAAACTACTCGGCACATGAAGATCACTCGACACCTGAAGTCTTTCCTAACTTGGCTCATGTTGTGGCTCGACATTCATGGTGTACTCAGCTCCAATATAGAAAGTAGGTAAGTGTATTGGCACTCAAGTGTCAAAAACCATTATGAAATTAACAATCTCCCCATTTGACATGAGTGACAAAAACACTTAACTAACCTTATGAGTACATTTACTAATATGTTTGGTATATACAGATTTTAAAGAAAACTTGATCAAAATTTGTAACTTACAATATATACCTCAAAAATTTTGTAACTCTCCCTGAGTTGATTGAGCCATTATCTGTATATCATGCTCCTACTTTTATATTTTCTCCCCCATTAATTCATCTTCATAATATCTATATCTCCCCCTATTATATCTCTTTTTCTACTCCCCCTTTTTAACACTCATGTCAAAGAATGTTTAAGGGTTAAGACCATATTTACCCAAAAATGTGATGTTTACCTCCATAATCATCCTAAGAGCTGCATCCCAATTGTTTAAAGCAATTTCTAGTGACTTATGCTGGATGGCAGTCTCGATAGCAAGATGAATAAGTCCATCTGATGTAGAAAGATTAGGGTCTTTCTTGAGAATAGTCTCAGCATAGACTTGTTCTTTATGGAGTATTTTTAAATGTGGGGTAATAGAGGACTGGAGCTGTATCAATTTTGCCTTGATATTGGCCTCTTTTTCTGTTAACATAGCTATTTCCTTTTGAGTGTGAAGCATTTGGGTAAAATGCTTCTCAGTTTGAGCTGGATCTTTAGGTAGCTACATGCTAGAAATATTTAAATTTCTTTCCAAGCTCATTGTCTTTTGGCTAGTCTCCTGTGTGAAGTATGAAAAGTCACACAACTTTTTGTACAATGAGAATAGATTCTCAAGTACCTTTTTCACTTTGTCAATTAGCTTTGCCAATTCAACCTGGGAAAGTGAATTTGACTTGATATTTGCTCATTTACTTTCCCCTGGAATTTTCTTTCAGACCATTCCATAAGTTTTGCATTTGTCTCTTGGTCTTCATTTGTCACCTGGTCAACAATATCTGTCAATTGCTTCGTGATATGCTTTGACTCATCTGGTGATTGCAAATTGAAGGCATCCATAAAGATGTCCTTAATCTCATGTAGTGTTTGCTTTTGTTTATACTCCTTCTTGAGTATCTCTTTTCTTTTTCTCCTATTCAGTGCTTCCTGTACCTCATTTATTTGATCAATGGTTATAGTTTTTGAGTCATAGATTGGTATGAATATTTCCTCATCTAATTCTAGGTCTCCATAGTGAAGTACCCTTCCAAGTTTTGTAGTACTAGATGTTGGTACAGATATTTGCGATGGGTGGCATGAAGGAGTTCCTAAGGTAGGCAAATTTATTAATGTTTGTATTGCCTCCTTCTCTTTAGGTGTTTCCACTTTTTCCTCCTCCTGCTATCTTCTATCTTGATCAATTATGGTAATCTTAGGAAGTACACATTGTGTTTGTGTTATAGGATCAGATGTAATAGTCTTTCCTATTTGTTCTGTTCCTTCTTCTATAGCTGCACTTGGCTTCTGTATTGTAGTATCAACTATGCCTGTTGAGATAACTGTTGGCATTTGAAGTTGACTACTAGTAGCTATAGAGATGATGGAAGGTGGTTCTTGTGGATTCACCTTATCTCTAACTGTGCTTTCTACTAGTTTTTGCAATTCATCCATACTGACCAATAATGGATCTGCACATAATAATGATTGTTGTGTAGATTGGTCAAGGATTCTTTTGAGATCTTCTGCAGTTAATGGATTGATATTCTGACTAGAAGTATTAGGAACATCAATAATAGTTACAATTTTTGCAGGTGTGATGGATACTTGAGGATGGCTAGAGGGTGGCAATTGTGTGTCTTGCACACTCTGATCTGGTTGCCGCTCTTGCTCAGCTGTTGCCGTTATATCTTGTTTTTGTGTCTCTTCCTCCTCTTCATCTTTCTTTTCTTCTTCCTTCTTTTCTTCTTGTACTTTCTTTTCTTCTTCTTTCTTCTTTTCTTCTTGTACTTTCTTTTCTTTTGTCTTCTCTTCTCTCCTTTTTCTCCTTTCTTCTAGTGGAGTTGCAGCTTCTTCCTTGTATTCTTCTTCAAGAAAATCTTCATCTTCTTGTACAAGTTTTCCCATGATTTGATTGTTCTTTGAACAATTTCTTCCATCTCATTTTGGAGTATGAAGAATGCCCTGTATTTAGATGTAAAGCTATTATTATGCCTTTTGACTACTTTCTTTACTTGTTCCTTAGTCAAATCTGGCAATACGCTCGCTAGGGTTGATTCCCTCATCTCCTTCTCCATTTTCAAACAAAAATTTCATCTGTCTTCTAAAATTTTAGATAGTTCTTTTGGCAATTGTCCATCTAGTTCAAGTGGAGTGTACTTGAGCTGTGCCATTATTCCATAGACTATTTCTTCTATCCTATTCTGTTCTTCTTTGGTAAACTTATTGGAATCAACTTTATCTAAGTTGCCTAAATCACCATTTCCAATCTTTTTACATAAAATATCAACTAAAGAATGGCTTACCTTTTCAGATTGATCTTCTTCATCAGTATCAGGTTGAGCCACATATCTTCTTCTTTTCCTTGGCTCTTCCTATGTTTCCTTGATTTGTTTCTTCTTTGTAACTTCCTCATTAACCTTTTGGGTGGAGGCCCTTGTTGCAGCTCATGTTGTAGGTTATTGAGGTGATGGCATGGTAGATTTCTTTGGTTTTTGCTAAGCTAGAGGCTATTCTATTGCCTTTCTTTTCTTTGAGTCAACTTCAGTTGGTGCTTCCTTGGCTTCTTTGTCTTCTGTACCTTCCTCCTTGTCTTCACCCAGTCCTTGAGTTAATTCCATGGGGCCTTGTTCTTGCTCATCTTCATCATCATTGTCATATTCTTCTTTTTTTTCTTCAACCTCAATTTCTTCACCAAATTTCTTCTTAATCTTCTTTACCAATTTGTCTTTCTTCTTTAATATGGAAGCAGTCTTTAATTCCATGTTTATTTTTGACCTTACTACATCATAAGTGCCAAAATGTGGAGCACTTTTAGCTATTTCTTCTGCCAATAATGTAGTTATTACTGTAGATGCCTCATCAACATTGATTTCATATCCAAATGGCCTTAGCCATCTCACTCTTGGAATTGCCGCTTGGATGTATGTGAAGTCAATATCAACCAAGAAACATATATCATTAACATGTTCTTCTACTAAAGTAACTAGTATTCTCATCCTTTGTTTCATGGATTTCTTGAAATCTTTGAAATAGCTTGTCATTAGGGTATCAAAATTTTCTCCATTTCATTCTATATATTCATTGATTTGGGCAATGATTGTTCTGTCATTCCTCCATGTCACTTTGCCAAAAGAGGGAAACTCATTTTGAACATAGAAGAATATACAAACTAGAATTTCTCCAACTTTGCATTGAGTGCCCTTTGTCCTTCTTATGGTAGCTAGGTTTTCATTAATCTGTTGTAGTTGCAGTTCTGCAAGATCATAAATATGATCCTTTTTCACCAATTTGTAGCCTACATCTACTGCAATACATGGTACACTGTTGAGTCTACTAGATTGGTAGAACTTATAGGCGATGACTCTAACAAAAAATTCAACAAGAGGATCTTGTATGGTGTGAATTTTCATTCCTCTCTTATTCCACTAAGCACCAATGTTCTTTTCAATAACCTCCTTCAATTCACTCCTCAAGGTTTTGAACCAATATAGGGTTGGGTACCCTGTTACTCTATGTATGATTTCTTTGGTTAATTTGATGGGAATATCTTCTAACCATAGACTACCACCATGAATTTTTCTCAGCACAAGTCTAACCCATTTTGTCTTGAATACGATGGAAAAGCTTAAAACTCAAGTCAAACCCTTTTTCTCAACAATTTTGAATTCATCTCTTAAGACTCCATCTATGCACAATTTATCATAGGCTTACCTTATTTCCATATCTCCTAGGGCACCTATCTTACAATTGTAGCATTTCCTAACGTCTTGAACCATTACGACTTTTGGGGGTATTTGGGAGAGAGCTTCGGCTGGGTCATTTTTGTATGCTACTTCAGGTATGGGATGAAAATCAGGTTGCTTGACCTCATTAGACACTAACTGAACTTCAAATGTCTCTTTGTCCTCAATTTTCTTGGAACTTGATTCCATTTATGCAAACTAGGGTTTCCTTTTTACGAAATATAAAACTACATAGCTCAGCACAAATGAAAAATTCCTCAAGATCGATGAAAATACGTTGGGAGAGGTTGCAATCTGCTTGAAATGCTGGATTCTTTGCTGTGAAGTTGCTCTGCTCTTTTTATCTTCTTTGCTTCTTGATCACGATGAGTAAAACTAATTAAAATCGTGATGATATACCCTATTTTTATTGCATTAAATGCTCAACTGCCAACTTGGCTTTTAAAATTTTTTTGACCTAACTTGGCATCAGTTATCAACTTGGTCACTGTTAGGAGCTCGACATGTGTTGGAGTTTAACTCGGCATCCAAAGATAGCTTGGCAACATCATTTAGATTTTGTCTTGACATCTTGTCTCATGCAGATTTATACTTTGCATAGCTTCTTTGTCTTGGGACTGATGTGTGATATAGCTTTGTATATCAGTCCCGTATACTTCTCATGCTTAGTTTGATGAAGTGTGATCACTTGAGCCATTGGGTGAAGTGATCCCTCCACTTGATGTGTTGCACTCATCTTTCTTTTTCCAAGTTTTATTCATTTTCTCTCTTATATTTTTGACATCAATCTTTTCTTTGCCCTTATTTTCTTCAGTCTTGGGTGCCTTTGATCTTGTAGGATAGTTTCTACTGGTATGACCAATTTTCAAACAACTAAAACATGTGGTTTGGTTCAACTATCTCTTGTAGTTTCCTTTGAAATGTGTTCTTATGCAGTTCTAGGGCATATGTCCATATTCTTGACAATAATGATAGCTATACCTGGTGTTGTAATCCCAATGAAAATGACTTCCATTGCCTTTTGATTTTGTTGGTTGATTTGATGTCCACATAGGTTTTGATATGCATTCAGATGCCCTATGTCCATACTTTTTGCAATTATAACAATGACCATCAAATCTCTGAGTTCTTGTGACATTGGATCTGCAATCTTGTGTCATATGTCCTTGCATGTTGCACTTGTGATAGAAGTTCTTACTTTTGGGTGTGTTTAATTGATTGAATCTTCTACTCCTACAAACATTAGCTGTATGCCCCTTCTTATTATAGTAATGACAAGTGGGTTTTGAATCCTTATCTTTGTCACTTCTTTGTTCAACACTCTTTGATGATTCTCCAACTTTAGTACTGTTGTATCCAAGTCCTGATGTATCATGGGCGGATCTTGGGAATTTCATCAATTGTTCAAAATACTTGATGACTTCACTTGACTTGTTGAGATTCTCTGCTACCTCTTTTTCTCTATTCAATTCATTCTGCATCTTCAAAGTAGAGATCTCAATATCTTTCACATTGAGTTCATGATGAAGATTCATCATTTGGGCAAGTGTATCCATCTGCATGTTTGAGATCCTTGTCAATTCAGTACATTTTTCTTCAAGTCTGTTTGCAAGATTTCTTTTGTCATTTTCCATCATGACTTTATCCTCAACTGCTCTTTTCTTTTGTTCAGTAATTTCACATATCATAATGGCTTGTGATTCATGTTCCATATTGAGAGATCTTATCTCTTCTTCTTGAACTTTGTTTTTCTCCATTAGTTCTGCTATTGCTGCATCAAATTCTTTAGTGTCTCCATTGGCAAACACTTGTGTGGTATCAACCTCCTTGTAGTGTATATCATTTTCAGCTATGGCTATCTCCTTTCTTCTCTTTAAAGATTTTCTTAATTCCACTCTTGCTTCTTCTACCTTTTGTAGAGCAAGATGCACATCAATCACCTGGTTTTCAATGATCTTTCTAAGTTTGAAAACTTCCATCTTTAGATCTTTTTCTTCAAGATATCAAACTTTTCCTTGTGAGAACTTGGATGCTCTGATACCAATTGTTGGAATATTCAAATAGGAATAATACTTATGAAGGGGGGGGGGGGGTGAATCAGAAGTATCACACTTTAACCAATAAAACTTTTAGGTGGAAGTAAATTGCATGCATGTAAATACATCAAGTAAACATGAAACTAAGACATGCATCAACAACACATAACACTGGAATTTGGTAACCCAGAAGCCCTCCAGGAATAAGAAGGTAAAACTAGGGTGGGGATGATACCCACAAAAATTACTACAACAATATTGTTCAACCACTTCTAATGGTCTACCCTATTAAAGGCTTTACACTATGTCAATAGTGACCTAGTTAGAGGATTTACAAACACTTTACATGAATTGTCACCTTGTTAAAGGATTTAATCACCTATTTAAAGGATCTACGAAATAGCTATTAAGCTAACCTATCACCATAGGATTTTCATTCTAATATAATTGCTAGAAAGTATTAGGTACAATGAACCTGATAGATTAAAATCCTTGATTGCTGAATGCAGGCACTTGTTCTGCTTTCTCTGATCTTGATCCTTTATGATCTGATAACCCTTGTTTTGAAAGTAGATTTCCTTATGCACCCTTGTATATTTGCTCGTATATTTTTTAATGAAATTTTTTCTTCCTTATAAATACATTTGAGGATTTAGGGTTAGGTATGGATCTACGATTCATATTCAATCTCTATTTTCCGCTCATTGTTTGCATTTCTTCCATTGGTTGCATGCCTTCATCATTTTTCTTATAAAATGCATGTAGATTGCATAGGAAAGATAAAAGATTCATACTTATCTCTAGATCATTCGAGATTTACCTTATGTCGGCTACAAAAATTTTTTGCATCATAGTTTGTGCAATTACAAACTCTTATGCTGATATTCTGAGTTACTTGGCTCCTAAAGCATTACTTGATGCTCGACACATGCTATTTCCTGGATAACTCGGCACCTAAACAAAACTGGCTTACTCGGCACTTATTTTATTTCTATATTACTTAGCATCATCTATGGCTCAACACTTGAATATCACTCAGCACTTTATTCTGCTCGGCACTTAAAGTCATTCAACACTTGAACTTTACTCGGCACCTGATCTTCACTCGGCATCTGAAAACTACTCGACACATGAAGATCACTCGACACCTGAAGTCTTTCCTAACTTGGCTCATATTGTGGCTTGACATTCATGGTGTACTCGGCTCCAATATAGAAAGTAGGTGTAGTGCCTACCCTCGTTCACATCTTTTTTGGACATTGTTGTTATTATCAGAGTTTGATAGACTAGTTTTATGTTGATGGATTAGTGGTATTGTTTTGACACTATCAGACATTATGATATGGATTCAGTGGTTATATGATGAGATCATTTAGACTTTACATTTCATAAATACATGATGATCATTATACTATTTTCAGTTATTATTGATGACTAGATGGATGGTTTATTATCTTATGTGTTTTATTATGGATACTTACCCCATACTTGCATGTGTACGGTGTGCATGTTTTCTTATTGTATGGCATTTCTGATGTGGTTAAGGAAGGGAGTCATAGTCACCTGATTAGTTGGGATCTACATGATGCACCACTTCCTGCCATTGTTTGTTTAGCTTAGCATATATATATTGTATGTACATGCATGGTTTTTCTGCAGGTTGTAGGTACCGGGTATCGACTTCCCTGAATTGCCAGGATGAGCGTACCCTATTATACTATCTCAATGATAAGAGAAGGGAGATGAATTCTCAAGTCCAAATCCCAAACCCTTAAACCAATTATCCTAGTGAGGTAGGACAAGTTTCTAGATATTTTACCCACTGAATGTGTCGGATGACATAATTCATGATTTTTAAACCTTCAGACTGATTTTGAGTGATTTGCTCTATGATGGGTTTTCATATTTTATCTTGGAAGTCTATGGTGAATTTTCTATTAATTAAGTCTTAATAAACAGATTTAATTAATAAATTAATTATTTGATAAAATTAATATAAAATATCATCTTATTTGATATTTTGATTATAATTAATTGAGGAAAAAAAATTAAATAAAAGAAAATTAGAAATTAAAAATGAATAATAATAATAAATTAATAATAAAGTAATAAATAAATAATAATAGTAAAAGTTATAAAAATTAAAATAAAAGTTATAAATATTTAAATAGAAATTATATAAAAAGGAAATTGGAATTATAAGCTTGCATGGGAATTAACGCACTTCTCTATTTCTTATGTGTCAACAACACGGGGGTTAGTGCATCAATTAAGCACATGGCGTCTACAACCCTATGGCTCATTTTGGAGGTTGGAAAAGACCCATGCTTAGTTGGTGACACCTTCCAGCTGTTTCTAGAAGCATTCTAGATGTTTCTTGAAAGCTCTTTGTATTCAGGCATTCTTAGAAGCTTAGAGATAGTGTTGGGAGAGCAATTGGAGCATTGGAGGACTCGAGAATTCTGAAGAAGGGAGGAGCTTGCTTTGCGGATTTTTTGAGGAAGAGCGATTGAGCATCAAAATCTGGGTAGATTCTTGCGATTTTAATTATGCTATTTTCGTATCACACACTCCCTGTCTTCTTCGTGTCTTCCATATGTCTTCTGAGAAGTTTCATATTTATATGCATTCTCAATATGGGTAGATTAATTTATTGGAGAATTTTATATGCATTCTATAATGCAAATATTTTATTCTTAAATTGTAGATATAATCTTTGTGGAAAAATAAAATATACATGGTTATATATTCAGATCAGCATACATATACATATATATATTTATATATATGCATATGTATACATTTATTATGAATCTATTATAAAATTTGAATATATATATATATATACTGATATATATATATATATATATATATATATATATATATATATATATATATATATATATATATATATATATATATATATATATATATATATATATATATATATATATATATATATATATATATATATATAATACACTGAATGAGCGATTGATAAATCGCAGTGGAGAAATTTAATAAATCGCATCGCGATTCATATCGCATGAAACAATGTATATAATGAAATGCCGTGGGCACGAATTGTACCCATGCCTGTGAAAGGCAGAGACCTACCGTCGTAGGTCTGCGGCGATAGGGGTACTACGTACCCACTGTCGGTGCAGTGCTTGCGACCGTAGGTACTGCGTACCATAGCAAGTGTTTGGGGGGGGGGGGGGGTGGGTTAATTAATGTTAATGTGATGCAAAAAAAAAAAAAAATGTTTATGTTAAAACATTCATAAACAATCGATTCTCATTGCTATATAATATGGTGTTAATCGAAATTGTTAAATCGATTTTATGAAAACGTAATAACTATTTATATATTTACATATGTATATATATATATATATATATATATATATATATATATATATATATGTAATATGTAAATATGTTATAAATTTAAGTTATTATTATTTGATAAATGATTTATATTGAAGGTTTATTTTCATAAAGGTGACTCTTTAATAACTTTCAACTATTTAATAATTTAATTGTTTTAAATTATTAAATAAAGAATTGATAGTTTGGTGGGGAATGTATCAAACAAATATTATTAATTGGAAAATGGATTTTTTTTAGTTCTAATAAGGAAAACTTTTATTCAAAAAACTATATATGTGTTCCTCCATTCAAACTTGGAAACTTAAACTGAGATCTCTACATTTAAATTTCAGTTGTAAACTTGGTAAAACCAAAACATGTGTTTGCATTGTGTATTCTTTAAGCTATTGTTTTGAGTTTTGGGTTGACTAGTGTTGACTAGTATAGGACGTCTACCAGAGGCTTGGGGGTTATGTGATTGTGGTGACATGATGATGTTTTAATCTCGATCTTTATAAACTCAACCATGGTTATGTGATGGAATGCTCTATGTATTGGTTGTGATTACTGATTGTTATAGTTGAGATTCTTATGTATGAGACACTTGACTTAACCATTATTTTGGTCATCGATCAGTTATCCTTGGTTATTTTCTAGTCGCCATGATGGGACTATAATGTGGATTTATTTTTGATGATGTCATGTTGTGACATGTTTGACTCAACCATTTTTGGAGTCTTCGATCAGTATGATTGAGATATATATTTTGGTTATTGAGAACCATTGGATATTTGATTATCAGTGATACTTCAGTTGCCAATAGAGAGCTGTTTTGCTCATGATTTTCTATGGATGTTAGCTCATGGAGACTTGATGCTTTTATGCATATTTGATGATTTTATGGATTATCTTTTGTGATTTTGAGATTTATGATTCCATGAGCATTAGGGTAGGATATCTGCATGTAGTGACGGGAAGTGGCTTGCAATGGGGGCCAGGGCCCTAAGAGGCTGTCAGGGTAACTCATTGTAAGTTGGATTAATAAGTGATAACATTCACACCTAATACTAATTGAATGAACCTAAAAAGATAAGTGTTTTGTTCTTGCCCATGCCTTGAGTGCTTGTACAGGCTAGGATGGGAGTAGTGAGATGCATGGTTGCGACCTTGCATTCCGTAGTATGCCTCGTCAGTATGAGAGGATACTAGTGGTCGCATGAAATCAATATGAACCCATGGAGTTTAGCTAACTGCTAGGGTAACTTGTACGTGATAATTGCGATGACACTTTCCTACTTGCATAGTAGGTTTCTACATGTCATTGTGTACCTCTGGGATTAGATGTCAGATTTTGTGTTTGGAACCTTTGAGTTAGTATACTTTTAGGATTCTTGGACTTATAGAGATATGTGCTATGTGATTTTGATAGCCTGTTTGGGACTTGAGATTATCTCCTTAGTATGGTGGGAGTGGACCACTTAGGTACCACGCGGTCGGGTGGTAGTGTATTTTCCACTCTTATCATTTTGAGATTCATTGAGACATCATGGCTGATGCGTCCTTCATGATGGTGGATATGTATCCTTTTTCATTGATGATTAGCATATGTTAGATGATGTTATCTTATGCTTTTATTTGCATGTTAGATTACTTCTACATATGATGTTGTATTTATTAGGAGTGACATTCCTACTATGTAATACCGATGATCTCTTCGGTGATTTGGAATGTTACGCACGGAGGGATGGCTAGGATCCACGATGGTCTAATGATGCTATTAATGGTTGGGATGAACCATGCACTTAGTTTATTATGTTTGATCTTTATGATGGATGTATATGTCTTCTATGATGTTGTATCATGTGTATCATGTGATTATCGCTACTTTGATGTATCATGGATTAGAATAGGATGATGTACCTTATTCTATGTATGTATATTCTTTTGAGCTTGTCATACCCTGTGACATGTACAGTGGATGATTAAGTATTTGAAATATAATGTATAAACATGGGACTTATCATTATTGTTTCATGTGGATGTTGTACTAAATGGATTCATGTATGTAATTCAACGATAAGGGATCTTAAAGAATGTAATCTGTTATGTATGTTATGTTTACTTTCAGATGGACATTGCTATTGCTTCCATTATTGTGCATAAGTTATATGTGATGTTTACTTTCAAGAAAAAAAAAAAATGCTACTAAACTTAGTGAAATTCTAGGTTAATTCTTTGGATCCCTTGGCGGGGCATTACAGTAGGTAAGTGTATTGGCACTCAAGTGTCAAAAACCATTATGAAGTTAACAGTGCTAGACAATTATTATGTTATAATGATGTATTATTTATGAAAAGATGAATAGTATATGTTACGAAACTGTCATGTTCAATTTTATATGATTGTATAAGACATTAGCATTTGATGATGTTATGGTTATTGACAAGATATTAATTCATTGAATTATTGTGAGTGTTTGAGTGGATATAGGTTTGATTGGGACAAGAGTGTGGTTGAGGTAGGGAAGGTATGCCTTTTAGAAGGGTATGAATCATATCATTTTGTGTAGCCCACACACATAAAAAACTTAGGAATGATATGTTGTTTTAAATATACATTTTATTTTGTTTCATTTTAACTTCCTCAAAGAAATTCTTTTGATTTCTTGTATAGAGATTTGAATCAAGATGGAAAATAAATATAGAAAAGTATGAATACATGTAGCTATGTGCTAAATCTTAACATTTTGGTTTACATCTTATAATCAATTTGATAACAAGTGTTGACCCCTTGTTGCATATGAAAGAAAAAATATTATCCTTATATGAAATCATTGCAACTGAATATATAAAAGAGGGATTATGGGGGAACATTGATTAAAAAAAATCATTAAAGGATTTGGAAAAATGCATGACATTAGGTTAGTTATGCATTTGAGATATTTTAAAAAATGAATTCGATCGGGGCATTAATCTATCAACAGTTGGAGAGGGAGATTTTTGGCAAGAAACTGAGTGAACCAAGTTCTTTTTGTTTTAAATTTGCATGTCCTAGCATTGTGTTTTTCATTGCATTATTACTAGAACTTCTTTGAATTTACTGGCTGTAGTGATTTTTAAGAGAAACTATGAATTTCCTCTCTTTACATATGTGTTATGAATTGTCTTACTATAAAAATGAGATATACAACTAGTGAAACAAAGTTTTTTTTTTGAAACTCGTTAACTAGGGATTGGAAATGATAGATGTGTCTCTATAAATCTTGTAAATTTAATACAAACTAGAGTAAGAGACTACTTTCTCTTTCAAAAGAACTCTTTTCCATTAATTTGTAGATTGCTATCTAAACCTGTGATAAGGATTTTTGACTATTATCTCTATTTATCTCTCATGCTGGGTTCAACACACTAGGAAACCCATCAAGTCTATTCTAGGTATGGCCCAAACCTTTTTCTAATGTTCATATTGCAACTAAAAATGAGGAGTTGTGATGTGCAAATTGTTATACCTTGGAGAGTGCATAGGAGTGTTAGATATTAAGTTTTGTGCTAGAAGTAGGGTGGGTGGGTGGGTGAAAGTTTTGTCATCAAGTTATGAAACTAAAAACAACTCCATTTGGCCATTTCCATCTCAAAGAAAGATGATTATGTGTTCCAATACCAGATTGTGGTAGAATTGTGTCTTGTTGGTTCCTAAAATCTAAAGTATTTTCCTAATTCTATAATAGAAACATGCTTAAGGCATTAAATAGAATAACCAAATAACAATAAGATGAATCTCTTCATCCATTTTATCTTGGAGAAATGATAGCTAAACTTAGCATGATGGGTCTTTCATTCTTTTCCATTTTTGTTGTTTGAGATGTATTTAATTAGTAATTTCTAGAGTCAATTACCAAATGTGATCTATTTTAGAGAAATATAACGTTGTTTGAAGATCTTAGAAAAATTAGTCAAATTACATTTTGAGAGCATAATGTTAGGGCTGAACAAATCTAGTACAAAATAAGTCAATGATAAAAATGACAAACCTAACTTTCTTGAAGAGGAAGATTAATACAACATTGTTTTTAATTTTAATTTTTTCCTACTGATCTTGTTATGATAACATATTCTAAAAAATCAAACCTACCATCCAAGAACAATAACATAATTGACTAGAGAACATTAGTTTGGAGTTTTTGAGTTTCTTTTCTTGGCATAAATAAAATATTTTTAAGAGGGATGTTAGTCGAATAGACCTAAACATGGATATCACCCTTGAGTTTCTAATATAGGAAATGTACTTCATAATCTCAACAACAACACCATGTACTATATTTTGTACATACTGTATCATGTCCCTTCTTCTTGGAAGATTAACTGATAAAGTACAATTTGGCAGTATCTGAATCTAAGTAGAACTCTAAATTTAGCTCAAATAACATCTAATTACTTCTATTAAAGGAAGGTGAAACAAACATGTTTCCTATGTACTTTTCATTTATCTAGAGCATAGAATTATAACTCACCTTTATGGTATTCCTACTTTAACTTTTTCACTTTGAGCATTTTGTAAGAAGAAAGTAGAATCAAGCTAAATGTTGAATACATCATTGACTACAAGCTTGAGTGTCTTTTGTGCTAGTAATGAAAATAGATAGCTTAGAGAGAAGAAAAATGTTTCTATAACTGGAAGATGTATTCATACATTCCAAGTTCTATTAATGCTTTAATTTTTTTCCTAAGTGTTAGTTTTTTATCTCCTTTGTGGTTGTGTGTAATATGGAAAATGGGAGGGTGGGGATAGATGCATTTTTTTCCCCCTTCTCTCAACCTGTCATGTTGTGAAAAGTAGGATTCATTATGTTTTGTATCTCTTTTCAATAATGCTGATGAATTTAGTGCTCGACCAATCTATTTATCTTTTTGAATTTAATTATGCTATTAACATAATGCATATGTGTGTGACTATGCATATTTTTATGTTGCATATGAGTAGATATGTTACAAATTTTATTTCACTTCATATGAATAGATGTGTAGTGTTGTTTTCTTATCCCTACCACATTCTATGATTCGGCTACTAGGCACATACATGTATGTAGTATGTTTCACAACTACACTAGACCTATCTAATCCATCTTGTTCTGGGAAGATAGCATTCTCATGGTAGGGTCGGGGCATTCTTTGTGTCACAAAGAATCTCAGGGGAGTAAACACTTCGTGGTTGGAAAGGTAAAGGTGCTTAGGCCATAATCTCATCTCAAATAGAGGATCAATAAAATTTGATGGATTTGGAGATTGGGTCACATAGAAGGACAAATGAAAAGATTTGAGAAGCCTATCTATTGGTTTTCACATTCATCTTAAAGATGAACCTTTTGATGTAATCTCATAAATAGATAATGTATATATGAAAATCATGATGTAAATGTGATCATCCTTATTATGGGCATGCAATAGATGTGGGATTTGTAGCTCAACATATTAGTCCTATGATTATTTAGCTATGCAACTAAATTTCATTGTTAACTTAGGTTAATGGAAATGAATGGCTTATGAATTTTCAACTCTCTTCTAACTAGTTCTTTTTTGAATTTTTTATTTTTGTGTGATGTGGCAATGTTAAAGTAGGACATGGTTCTTTACATATGGTATTAGAGATGTGTTTAGACCCTAGGCCCTTAGTCTACTAAGATAAAATGTGCCAATGTGTGTCAGGTGTTAAGTTATTACCATGGCCACAAGAGCTAACCATGGTTCTTTACATATGGTATTAGAGATGTGTTTAGACCCTAGGCCCTTAGGCTACTATGATAAAATGTGCCAATGTGTGTCAGGTGTTAAGTTATTACCATGGCCACAAGAGCTAACCATAGAGGTGGGTCAAATACTGGTGCATGAGCTAAGGAGCATAATGAGAGGTTTGATCAGATATTGGCATTATTGACTCAACAAGGGCTTTTTTACAACAAAAGGGTCAAATGATGGATACCCTAGAGCATGAGGCTTGAGGTAGACACATTGAAGAAGAGGCAAGGAAGCATGATGGAGATCAATGCTTAAAAGTCTAGTGCAAGAAGGAGGAGGAATGGAGGAAGAAACACAAGGATGATCAGTTGGTTGAGGCTCTTAGGAGATCTGAGGAAGAGTAGAAGGTGGAAGACAAATTTTAGATTTCTCTCATTAATATGGAAAGGTTGTAGATAGCAGTTAACTTGAGAAAAGATCTCAAGAAAGTGACTCCACCCATGATGCTAAGGCATGGATTGCCAACATGGAGAAGTATTTCTTAGTTCAAAACTATACAGTGAAATCAAGAGCAATTTGGGCCACATTTCAACTGATGGATGAGGTAGCTACTTGGTGGGAAAATGAAATGGCTAAAAAGAAATTTCAGCATTGGGAGGTAACATGGGAAGAATTTTTATAGAATTTTCATAGAAGGTGGTTACCTTAGCTACTCTATGATAGGAATCATCAGATTTCTACAAGCTAGTTTTGGAGAACATGAATGTCACATAGTACCATGAATGCTTTTGTCATTTGGTGAAGTATATTCCTTAGTTCCAGCATGATGAACTATTTAGAATTTAGAATTTTGGCATGGGTTTGTGACCGAAGATATACAATGAGGTCAAAATGCATGAGATTGAGACCATGGATTTTGCCTTATGTAAGGCCCTTAAATAAGAACAAAGACTGAAGGATGACTATTCATCTAAATCCTCTAACCAAAACTATAAAGGAAGTTTTAGGATAACATATCATATCAAGATAAAAAAGGTTACCAAGATGAAAAAAAAGAGGGAAATGGAAAGAAATAGAAAATTAGAAACATGAAAGACAAAGGGAAAGAGAATGCTGACAAGAATAGGATAAAAGAAAATTGGAACAACAACAAGAACCAAAACAATATGAGTAACAGATATGGGAATGACAAAAATAGAAACACTGTGGCTAATTAGAACAAGAACAATGACAAGAGAGGTCCTAGGACATGATGTTTTGTATTTGGCGATAACGAGTTTGCTGTTAAATGCCCACAACAATCTAACTGGAGGGACTTTCTACTGTAGCACCATATTCATGCTGTAGTCAATCATAGGCAAGCAAAGTATTAGGCTACTCTAATTCAAATATATGGTACACTTTTTGGATACCCTATTTCTCTTCTTATATGTACTTGTGCTACTAAATTCTTTGTACATTGTAAGATAGTACCTAAGATATCTATTAGGGTTGGTTTTATGGTTGAACCTTTGATTGTAGAATATGGTAACATGGCTGAGTGTAGGGTAGAGAAATGCACATTTTTCTAGTGAGTTGGAACTCCCTATCTTTTGAACAGATGTCAACCTATATAGTGTACCTTTGGGCTCATATGATGTCATTCTAGGCATTAATTGGTTAAGTTAACATAAAGCCATGATTAAGTTGGGGAATATTTTATGAGCTAATAGCATAACAAAAGACCCCACAAACATTAAAGTCATCCTCGAATGACCAACTCTATAGAATGTGAGTGAAGTTAGGAGTTTCATGGGTCTTGGTGGGTATTAGAGGAAATTTATAGAGGGATTTTCTAGCATTGCAACACTAATCACAACTCTCCAATGAAGGGGTGAAAGATTCGAGTGGATAAAAGCATGTGAATTATTTTTTAAGTTGCTTAAGCATAGGATTACTACCACTCCTATCTTGGTTATACCAGATCCTAATGGACACTTTATTATCAAAACAGATGCTTTAAGAGATGGGCTTGGAGGTGTGTTAATGTAGAATGAAAAAGTTATTTCCTATGAGTCCAGGAAGCTAAAACAACATGAGGTGAATTATGATCCACATGATTTAAAATTGGTTGCGATAGTACATTATTTGTAATTGTGGTGGCATTCCTAGTTAGGGAAGCCATTTGAGCTTAAAATTGATCATATGGGGTTGAGATATATTTTCACTCAACCTAATCTAAATTATAGGTAGAGGTAGTGGCTTGAATTCCTTAGTGAATATGAATTTGGCATTGAGTATATTAAAGGCAATGAGAAAAGGGTATCGGATGCACTAAGTGGCAGAAGACAAATCATAGCTACAACTACTTCTCAAACTTGTATGAGAGTATACATTCTTTAGTACCTTAATGGAGATACCCATTATGAATTGTTGAAGTCAGTTTTGGACACCAATGCCTCTGATCCTTGATTTGATAATAATTCTTTTGATGATGATGGTGTGCTTAAATACTAGAATAGGATATATGTTCTTTGTTGTGAAGGGTTGCATAAATTAGTTCTTGAGGAGATGAATTGCACTCCATTTTTAGGGCATATGGGGGTACAAAATATGATGGCTAATTTGAGATCATTATACTTTGGACAAGTTTGATATTTTTCTTGAGAGGCCCTAGGCAAGTTTGCATACTTGGCTAGACATTGAAATCAACAAAAGAGTGAAGGAAAAAAGTAGTGAATACATTTCCAGGTGCAATCAAAGAACATGGATAGGAGCGGAAATTAATGAAGGTTACTTAAGCCCAAGGAGAAGTTTTTTTTAGTTCATTTAATGGGTGAAATATCAAACCCTCTTGACTATTTGTCTGGCATTCTCGAAACCCTCATTAGTAGCCTAAAAAGTGGGAAGGTACTCTATGAAAGGTTTGGAGATTTAAGACCCACAAAATATTTAATAAAATCCAAAAGGGTACTTAGATCATAAGTTATTTTGGGGAACCATTAAGGACCTTATGAAGTTAAAACCTAAAAACCTCAACAGGAGGCCTAATTTGGGGTTCTAGGCCTACTAGGCTAACTAAGCAAGATTTGGTGTTTCCTGAAGTGGGTTGGTGAGTTGAAGCTTGTGATTGTTAGAAAATATTAGATCCATAATTTTAGTGACCATATGGAAATCCTAGATGTTGAATTGGAGTTTGTTCCCTATTTTGCTAGGTAGGAGGAAATGCCTTGATAACAAGTTTGGGAGTGTTAAAAGTTGGAATAACTAAATTGGTGTGAATAGATCTTGAGAAGGGAATATTTGAGAAGTGTAATCTTGGAAATAGGGTCATAAATCAACCCTATAGGCTTAGAAGAATCCATTGGCCAATTTGGACATAGTGGTCTAAACTTGTAGATTTGATCTAATTACATCACTAAGGAAGAATCAACTTTTGGCATGACGCAGAGAAATACTATTAAAAAATCTATTTTAGAAATCCTAAATGAATTTTGGCTAGATATTATATGGCTAGATCTCCAAAGTAATGCCAGAATTGGCTACTCATTTTGTTGTTCTAAGTTTTTATGAGCTAGCTAACTACGTGTAGAAAATGTTTTCTTTAAACATAATTATTCATAAGGGAACAATTCATTCTAATGAAAGAAACTCTTTACTCATGATTTTACATTGAAATAAAAAATCCACTCTCATTATAAAATTTTCCCACACTTCTTTTCACACCTAATTAAAGTTAGTAGCATAAAAGTGCATCATGTGGTGGATAACTTGTAGTCATATATCACAACTCAACCAAAAAATAATTAAAGAAATAGAAGATTGACTATAATATGTTATTTAACATTTTGAATTCATAAGATACAACTAGATGGATAAATTTATTTCGCATTCAAAATAGGCATGGCATAGTTTTATTTCTTTATACACATTTAAAAAAATTTAAATATTGGGCACAAATTATATTAAAGTACATGTTCTTGTTGGTTTTAGATTGGTTTTGACAATTGAGTATCAACACACTTAACCAATTGTCAAGATGATGTCGAGTATAATAAAAATGTTGAGCTATAGTAAAAGCTAAGTTAGAGATTCAATAGGTGTCAAGTGAACTTCAGGTGCTGAGTGAAGTTCAAGTGCCAAGTGATAAGTGATGGCGAGTCACTATAGGTGCCGAGCAGAGTATAGATGCGGAGAAAAATAAAATTACCATAGGAGCTGAGTGAGACTGAATTCCTAAATGTGTCAAGCATTAGCAATTAGTAAGTGCCGAGTAACACAAAATCAACATATGGGTTTGTGCCTTCACAAACTTAGATGTAAACTATTTTTTTGAGGCAACTTAGGATGAATCTTGAAGGATCTTGAAGATAAGATCGAATCTTTTGCATTACCTATGTAATCAACATGTAGCCAATAATAAAAATGGAGAAAGCATACAACCAATAGGAAAAGTGAAAGAATTGAGCGAGAAATGAAGAATGAATATTGATTGTAGATTCATACCTAACCCTAAGTCTTTGAAGCCTTTAAAAGGAGGATGAAACCCCATTTTGTATAAGGATGTGAGAAGTGTATGGGTGAATTATAGCAAAGTATAGAGGGGTGTAAAGACTTAAAAAGAATAGAACAATGTTGTAAAATTTAGTTGATCAAGAACATAGTATTAGAATTTTGAGAAGAGACATATCAGATCAAGCAAGGACCAAAATAGATAGAGCAAAATGAGGATCTAGAATCAACAATTAGGGGTTACAAGTCATTAGGTCAAGAATCTCTAATACTCTCTAGCAATTGTATTAGGAATGAAAATCCTATGATGATAGGCTGGTTTAATAGCCATGTCGTAATCCTTTAAAGAAGGTGCTAAATCCTTTAATAGGGTAACATTCCAAGTGAGTGTTTGTAAATCCTTTAACCAGGTCACTTTTAATAGGGTGTAAAAGTCTTTAACAGGATAGGCCTTTCATAGGGAAGACCATTGGAAGTGGTCAAACTTTGTAAACTTAAACAGTTACATATTGTTGCAGTGATACTTTGTGGGTGTCATCCCCACCCTAGTTTTACCTTCTCATTTTGGAGGGTTTCTGGGTTACCAAATTCTTGTGTTATCTATTTTCATGGATGTCTTTACTTTTATGTTTATTAGATGAATTAGATGCATGTGAATGATATCAGTTAAAAGGTTTTTAAAAGGTTAAAGTTAGTTATTTTTGATTCACCCCCCCTCAGAAGTAAATCTTCCCACTTTTAAATTCCGTCAATTGGTATCAGAGCCAAGCTCTCACAAGGAGGAGCCTTACAACTTGGAGAAAATATCTAGAAATAGAAGTCTAAAAACTTGGGAAGATCATAGAGAATTAGGTAATTGATATACAACTGGCTCTACACACTTTAGAAGAAGCCAAGGAAGAATTAAGAAATCCTTAAATGGAAGAAGAGAGATTGCCATAGTTGAGAATGATACACAATACAAGGAGATTGAAATCTCAAAACTATTTGCAAATGGAGATTTCAAAGAGTTTGATGTAGCAATAGTAGACCCAATGGAGAAGAATAGAGCTCAAGCAAAATAAATTAGAACACTTAAGCTTGAACAAGAATCACAAGCCACAATGCTCTGTGAGGTGACTAAATAGAAGAAAAGAGCCATTGAAGATAAGGCTATGCTAGAAGAAGACAAGAGAAACCTTGCCAATAGACTAGAAGAAAAATCAATTGAACTTGCAAGAATTTCAAACATGTAGCTAGACACCCTAATCCAGATGATGAATGCACATCATGAACTAAATGTCAAGGATATTGAGATCTCTACACTAAAGATGCAAAATGAACAACTAAAAAATGACCTAAAAAGAGAGAAGGAGATTGAAACGAGCTTCAAAAAACCCAATGAGGCCATCAAGTACTTTGAGAAGCTACTAAAATCACCAAGGGCTAGCAATGATACTTTAGGATTAAGATACACCAACACTGAACAAGGAGAGTCATCTAAGACCATAGAAGAAAGGAGTAACAAAGTTAAGAACAGTAAACATACTTGTCATTTATATGGTAGAAAAGGACATAGCTCTAATGTATGTAGGAGCAATAACACTCATAAACATGACAAATCTAAGAATTTGAGTCACTATCATAAGTGAGACAAGCAAGGACATCAAGCACAAGACTGCAGGATTAGGACTATTAGAACAAGATTTGAAGGTCACTACTACAATTGCAAGAAGTATGGACATAGAGCTTTTGAGTGCAGATCAAAGCCTATGTGTACACCTAATCATCCAACAAGGGGAAATAACCATGGACATCACTACTATTGGGACTACAACACCAAGTATAGCTATCATTAGTGTCAAGAATATGGACACATTCTATAAAATTGCATAAGAACACATTATAGTGGAAACTATAGCAGATGGTTGAGTCAAACCACATGTTTTAGTTGCTTGAAGACTGGTCATATAAGTAGGAATTGCCCAACAAGGTAAAAGGCACCCAACTCAAAGAACAACAAAGGTAAAGAGAAGGTAGATGTTGAACACATTAGAGGACAAATGAATAAGACATGTAAGAAGAAAGATGGGAGTAGCATATCAAATGAAGGGATCACTTCACCTAAAAGGTCAAGTTGTCACACTTCATTAAACTAATCAAAGAGAAGACATGAGGGACTAATTTACAAAGCTTTATCACACATCAGTTCCTAAATAAGAAAGTATTGAAAAGAAGAGATCAACATGAATAAAGATGTAAAATTTCAAAATTTCATAAGTGTTGTCGAGTTGGAAAAGTTGCCCTCAGATGCTGAGTAAAATTCCAGTACAAGCTAAGTTGATTGTCAAAATCAATAGAAGCCAAATGATTAGTTTTTGCCAAGTTGGTAGTGGAGGTCAAGTGAAGAGGAAATTTTAGTTGAAGCTAAGTAAAGGATAATGTTGTGGATGTCGAGTGATGAAAAAGCAATGGAAGCCAAGTAATGTAAAAATCCTTAAGAAACTGAGTGGATAGCTGTAAACGCACTAAACATTAAATGCTATGAAAATAGGGTATATTATCACATTTTGACTCATTTTTCTTCATTGTGAATGAAGAAAAAGACAAAGAAGAGTGCAGCATGACTTCACAGTAGAGAATCTAGCATTTGAGCTGATTTCAACAGTGATTCAACATAGTTTCATCAAATTTGAGGTATTTATATTTGTGTCAAGTTACACAGTTTCACATTTTCTTCATATTCAAACCCTAGATTGCACAAATGGTTTCTAGCTCTAGGAAAACATAGGAGAAAGAGCTTTTTGAAGTTTAGCTAGTGTCCAATGAAGTAAAACAACCTAATTTCTAGCCAATCCCTAAAGTGGCATGTAAAAATGACCCAATCAGAGCCCTATCTATCATAGCCCCCAAGGTAGTTATGGTTCAAGATGTTAGAAGATGTTACAATTGTAAAATTGGAGCCATAGGAGACATGGAGATGAGGGAAGCCTATGAGAGATTGTGTGAAAATAGAGTTTTGAAAAAAGAATATCAAATTGTTGAAAAGAAGGGTTTGATGGATGCCCTAGAGTTCTCCACAGTTTTCAAGACTAAATGGATTAGGCTAGTGCTTAGTAGGATACATGATGGAAGTTTATGGTTGGAGGATGGTCTAGTAAAAATTACAAAAAGGGTTGTACATAGAGTAATAGGGTACCCAACCCTAGATCGACCTAAGACCCTTAGGAGTGATACAATTGAAAAGAACACTAGTGCTAAGTGGAACAAGAGAGGAATGCCAATTGACACCATCCAAGAACCTCTTGTTGACTTTGCTGTTAGATTCATTGCACATAAGTTCTACCAATCCAATAGACTTAACAATGTGCCTTGCATTATAGTGGATGTGGGTTACAGATTGTTGAAAAAGAATCATACTTATGATCTTGCAGAATTGCAATTGTAGAAAATTAATGAGAATTTAGTGGCAATAAGGAGAACCAAGGGAGCCCAATGCAAGTTTGGTGCTATTTTTATTTGCATATTATTTTATATATAGAATGAATTTTCTTCTTTTGGAAAAGTTGTATGGAAAGAAAATAGGTCTATCATAGCTCAAGTTAATGAATACATAGAACAAATGGGAGCTAATTTTGAAGTCCTAATGACTAGCTATTTTAAAGACTTCAAGAAGACCATGAAGAAAAGGCTAAGGATACCAATTTCATTGGTAGAGAAGCATGTAAATAATGTATGCTTTATTGTAGTTATAGACTACACCTATATTCAAGCTACTATACCAAGAGTTAGATGGTTAAGACCTCTTGTCTATGAAATAAATAGAGATGAGGCATTAGCAGCTATAACTACACTACTAGTTGAAGAGGAAAAAAGTGCACCACATTTTGGAACCTATGATGTGGTTAGGTCAAAGGTGGATATGGAGTTAAAGACTACCTCCACACTAAAGAAGAAAGATAGACATGTAAAGAATTTAAAGGCCAAATTTGGTGAGAGCACTACCAAAGAATAAGAAGAAGGTGAAGAAGTAGAAGATGATGAAGAGGAACAAGGACATGAAACACTTGCATTAACCCAAGGTATGGGGGAGGATGTAGAAGAAGAATAAGGTATCAAAAAAGAAGCACCAAAGCCAAAGACAAAGAAGAGAAAAGCACAACAATAGCCAGTTGCATAGCCCAAGGGGAAGAAGAAAGCAACAAAGCCAAGCCCAGCCAAACAAACTACATGGGTAGATACCATGGCAACAACCCAAGTGGCAAAGGAATAGGGAAAGAAAAAAGCCATAGAGAAAGGAGGGCCTATAGAACAAAAGAAAAGAAGAAAATATTTTTCACCCCCAGAGTCAGATGAAGAAAAGACAGAGTTTGATAATGATTAATTCAGATTGGTAAGGCATTCGACCAAGTCTAATCTAGAAAATGTTTGTGATAACATTAGAGATAATGCATATTTAATTGGTTTAAAGACCATTAATTTTAATAATTTTTTAAGAAAAGAACAAAACATAGTGGAAGAGTTTATCTACACTATGATGGCCAAGTTCAAGACTACTCCACTTGAACTTGACAATTCTATGCCTAAGGAGCTAAGCTCCATTGTAGAGAATAAATGGCATTACTACCTTAATATGGAGAAAGAAATAAGGGATTCAACATTGGCTTGTGTAATACTAGATCTTAGAAAAGGTCAAATAACTAAGGCTAATAAGAAACATGGGAGCAAATTTGCACCCAAATATAAAGCCTTTAGTATTTTACAGAATAAAATAGAGGATGTTGTAAAGAAATCCACACAAGTGTGGAAATTGATTTATGGATTGACTACTATCAAGGAAGGGAAGGGAGATCCCTTTGAGGGAAGAAACAATGAGGAAGAAGAGGAGAATGAAAAGGATGAGGAAGGAGAGAAAGAGAAAGAAGAGGAAATAGTGGATAAGACACAGCAAGGTGAAGAGGCAACAACTAAGGAGTAGTAGCCAAAACAAAGTGTCCAAGACACCCAATTGCCACCACCAAGTCCTCCACATACAACACCTATAGAAACTATAATTTTCAAGGATGTTCCTGACACCTCAGGTTAGAACATCAATCAACTAACTATAAAAGATCTCAAAAAGATCCTCCATCAAACCACATTGCAATCACAACTGTGCACAAATCCTATTTTGGTGAGTGTAGAAGAGTTGTGAAAGGCTATAGTAGAGATTACTAGGGAGAAGGTGAACACACAAGAACCACCTTCACAACCTCCCATAGTTACAGAAGATCAACCAAAAGAGCAAGCAACATAAGATACAATTACTAAGGTTGATCCCATAGTCATAGCAACTACAATTGCTGAGGAGCTAGTAAAGGATTAGATAGGACAAGATGTTCCTACAACAAAATTCCAAGGTGCACCTCCCCAAATCATTATCATTGATCAAGGTAGTAGAGAAGAAGAGAAGGAAGAGGAGAAATCCCCTAAGGAAAGAGAGCAAGAGGCAATACAAACAATGGTGAACTTTCCTACCTCAAGGACTCCTACCAAATAGCCAAGCACTGATGTAGTACCACTTCAAATCTCAACACTAGGCTCGAGCTCCACCAAGGTAGCAAGGGTACTTCACTATGGAGACCTTGCACTTGATGAGGAAATAGTCATACCTAGTTATGACTACAAAAAAATGAATTTGGTACAAATAAATGAAGTGCAAAGGCACTTGATAGAAAGAAGAAGCAAGAGATACTAAAAAATGAGTATACACAAAAGTAAGCATTAGTGGAAACCAAAGATATATTCCTTGATGCGTTTAGCTTGCCTTTAACTGATGAAACAAAGCCCATCATGGAGAAATTGTCCAACATAGTGGACCAGGTACAAAATGAAGACCTTGATACAAATGTTAAGTTATTAGAGTGGTCTAAAAAGAAACTTCAAATAAAAGTTAATGAGAAGATATCTAGTGAGATAACACTTTCACAAGAGGATTTGGCTAAGAAAGTTGAAAAAGAGAAAATAATACTTAAGAATATATTCTCATTGTACTAAAAATTGTGTGACTCATCATATTTCACACAAGAAACTATTAGAGTAATTAATTAATTAATTATTAATTATTTATTATATTTACTTAAGCTTACTTAGGTTAATGCATTTATTTAATATTTAGTAGTTATTAGTTGTAGTGATGAGTTGTTGACAACACGAGAGTTTGTTCCCTTCTAGCATGTTCCACCTTTTTGTGGAAGAGTGTTTAGTTGTCAACCTTATCTTCTACCTCCTTCCAGCTTGTTCTACAAGATTCCTTGAGGCCTTTTTATTCAGTCTCTCTCTCATTGTAAAATCATCAATTCACATAGCAATTTCATTTTTCTATTGTGAAATATTTTCTCTTGCATTGTTTGCTTCAAGCTCTTGCTCCTTTGGTTTCTCTTCAGCAAGCTATTTACATGTAGGTGATCTTGGTGATTGTGGAGTTGGATTTCATCAACTCCTACATGGTCTCAGAGCCTCCCTACTGCTTCTTGTTTGAAGGATTGTTTTTTGAAGCCACGATTTGGAGACACAAACCCTAGTTTGTTTGTGATTTTTTCTTCAATCGGGCAGAAGAGTATTTTTTCAATATTTGGAGAAAAAGGAGAAAGAGGATTTGACATAATAGATCTAATATTTTTGGGAGGTGCAATGATGAAAATTCAAAAGAAAAAACTACAGAGGTAGTTTGAGATCTCTGTTCTTGAATTTTCTGCAACTCGTAATTCTCAATTTTTGCCACTTCAAATGCTTAGTACTGGCTCATCTGGACACATAATCAGGTTTTGTTTTTTTTGAAAGTGTATATATTTTTGTTTACTTTACAGATCTGTAATTAGATTAGAGGTTCTGTAGATAGAAATACTACTTTTAGAAATAGGCCCTAAATTGGCTATTGTAATCACACTAACTAAAAAGTGCCCAATTTATACATTGTGGGAGGGGGGGAGCATTTTATTTTATATAATATAATTTAGAATAAGACCTTTCTACTTAAATCTTCTTTTCTCTCAATGGTAGATCCATTTGTGACCTGTCTCACGCCACACAACTATCACACCTAGAAGGCACAAATGACAAGGCTTCTCATGTCAAGAGGCTTATGGTCATGTCTAGATCAGAATCAACCTATTCTCACACAATCTTTTGAGGTTCTTCAACATAGGAACAAAATGGATGAGACCATGGGATTGATTGCACTAAACATTTTAGACAATCTACTATTTCACTTGGATGGTTTGACTACACCATGAGCTTATTGGCTCAAAATTCAAACTTTGTTTGGCCAAGTGAATGAGTTCCAGGCACTTCAGCTTGATGAGAAGTTGACTTCTTTGACACCTAAAAACTTTCCCACCATTGAAGAATTCTTGATGAAATTCAAATCTTTGCATACACTTTTGCAAGGATGTGGGAAAACCAAGACAGATGATGAGTGTATCTTTTTGATACTCTCAAAGTTGAGGGGACAGTATCAGATCTTCTCTTCCACTTTCTACTCCACTATGGATACCTTGGGTGATAGACACAAGATGCCTTCATTTGAGATATTTTTTGATCAGTTAACTCGTGAATAGTCCAAGATCAATCAGATGGATTCACTTTCAGGTTCATAGTCACAGGCATTGCTTGTCAAGGATACACAAGAGCAAAAGTTGAAGTAGATATTAGATCTCTCTTCTACTATCTCATCATCTTCTAAGAAAAAGGAAAAAAAGAATATTGAGACTCCTACCTATTCCTATTTTGGGAAACAATCTCATGATGAGGCACATTGTTTTCACAAGAGATTTGATGGCTATGAGAAACAAATTGTAGATTTGGGAGCTCTTCTTTAGAAGAACACCATTTCTTCTCCATCCTCTTCTACATCACAGGGGTCTACCTTTTAGTCTTCTTCCACATCTTCACCATCTACATCGGATCTTAGAAAGGTTCATGCATTACAAGATACCATTACATCTCCTTCAAAGGCTCCTTGGATATTGGATTCAGGTGCTTTTCACCATATGACATCTTCTCATAGTGTCTTCTCTACTCTTGAGGCTTCTGCCATTCCTCATATTCACATGGGGAATAAAATTGTCCTACCAGTCTATGGGAAAGGTTTAGTTCACATCTAGGATGGTATATTCAATGATGTATTGTATGTGCCATCTTTGTCTGCCAACATTCTCTCGATTTCTCATATTACACGCAGTGGATCAGGGAAGATAATTGAGTTCACTACTAATTCAGTCTTCATTTAGGATCCTGTAATAGGAGGTCTTATTGCTATAGGGACTATTGATCCTTCCACTCATCTCTACACCTTCTCACACTTTGGTCACCATCTCCATTGTTGGAGCATGACTCTTCTCTTTAGCAGGCGCATCATGTGGTGTAGTCAGGATTCTTGAACCTTTGTATTGCTCCTGAGATCCCTATTTTGATTACCAAACCACATCTAGTTGAGGGCTTTTCTCCTCTATAGGATTGGTCTTTCACTCTACTTGATCCTCTGACTTCATTCATTGAGACTCCAGGAGCACTTGTTGTAGATACTACAGTGGACATTCATGACAGTTTCATCACACTTGCCTTGGGGATTCCCTTTTCGATTCCTCATACATTCTCCTCTGGGAATCAGCTAGGATTTCTAGTTTCCCCTCTCATTTAGGGGTTCCCTTATGTCTTCCACATTGGAGTTTCATTGATTTTGGGGGGGCTTTGGTGCCTTTTCTATCTCTCATGGGGGGGTTGGTTGTAGTTATGGTTTTGAGAGAGTCTCTAGAAACATTTCTGGTGGAAGTTTTCCTTGGGGGGACTTGTTGAGGCCTTCCTTCCTTCCTTCCTCCCTTCCTTCCTTCATTTTTTTAGCATGTTTGTACTTACCTTTTTTTGGGGAAGGGTTTTTCCCATGAAGTTTTCCCTCTTTCCCCATTTTTAGAGGTTGCATTTCTTTGCATTGTACATGGGTACCTAACATGGCCTCATTGCCAGAACCAATTCTACATTTTCATCTTAGTTTTGGGAGCTTAACACATTCCTATATGTTGCACTTAAGGGGGGGTGTTAGAGTAAATAATTAATTAATTATTCTATTTACTTAAGCTTACTTAGGTTAATGCATTTATTTAATATTTAGTAGTTATTAGTTGTAGTGATGAGTTGTTGACAACATTGGAGTTTGTTTCCTTCTAGCATGTTCCACCTTTTTGTGGAAGAGTTCTTAGTTGTCAACCTTATCTTCTACCTCCTTCCAACTTGTTCTACAAGCTTCCTTGAGACCTTTTTATTTGGTCTCTCTCTCATTGTAAAATCATTAATTCACATAGCAATTTCATTTTTCTATTGTGAAATATTTTCTCTTGCATTGTTTGCTTCAAGCTCTTGCTCCTTTGATTTCTCTTCAGCAAGCTATTTGCATGTAGGTGATCTTGGTGAATACGGAGTTGAATTTCATCAACTCTTATAGAAACTAGCCAAAGAATACTGAGCTTGGAATGAAATCTTAAGATTTCTAGCACACATCTACCCAAAGATCTAACTCAAAGTGAGAAGCATTTTGCAACAATGCTTCATACTCAGAAGGAGTTAGTTGTATTAACAATAGAAGAAGCCAATGTCAAGGCCAAATTAATACAATTTCAATCTACTATTACCCCACACCTAGAAGTACTACATAAGGAAATGGCCTACGCAGAAAATGTTTTAAAGAAAGATCCTAATATTTCTACCTTTGAAGGCCTAGTACATCTTGTAGCAGAGACAACCATCCAACACAAATCACTGGAAATTTCCTTAGACAATTGGGATGCTTCTCTGAAGATGATAATGGAGCTAAATAATTTTTTTTTGGCTAAATATTCTATTCATTCTTAGGACCCTTTGACATAAGTGTCAAAAAGGGGAAGATATTTATTATTGTATATAATAAGAATGGGGGAGATACTATATTCTTTGATGGAGGTAATAAACAATATCCAAAGGGAGAGATATTCAAATTTTGAGGAAGTAATAGGGAGATACAACCAAAAGGATGCAAAACTATAAGAAGATGTGAAAGGGGGATCAGAAACAAAGGGACAATACAAACAAATAGATACAGAGTACATACAAGGCAAAGAGTAACAGACACATCAACATGAGACAAATTCAGCACAAGAGTCTTTGGTTGCAGGAGTGGAATTTTGGTTAGAGAATTGGCACATCAGCTAAGAGGGAGGTATACAAAATTTTGAAGTTTTGTACATATGCCAAACGGAATGTGTAGTATACCCATAGAGATTAGATTCATAATGCTTAGTTAAGTATTTTTCCCACTCATGTCAAAGGAGGAGATTGTTGATTTTAGATTGGTTTTGACAATTGAGTGTCAACACACTTAACCAATTCTCAAAATGATGCCAAGTATAATACATAGGCCAAGCTATAGTGTGAGCAGAGTCAAAGATTCAATAGGTGCTGAGAAAAGTTCAAGTGTCGAGTGATAAGTGATGCCGAGTCACTATAGGTGCTGAGTAAAGTATAGATGCCGAGTGAAACAAAATTACCATAGGAGCTAAGTGAGACTGAATTCGTATATGTGTTGAGCATCAGCAATTAATAAGTGCTGAGTAACATAGAATTGACATATGAGTTTGTGCCTTCACAAACTCAAATGTAAACTATTTTTTCCTTGAAGATAAGATCAAATATTTTTCATTACCTATGTAATCAGCATGCAACCAATAAGAAAAATGGAGAAAACAAGCAACCAATAGGAAAAGTGAAAGAATTGAGTGGGAAATGAAGAATGAATATTGATCATAGATTCATAACTAACCCTAACTCTTTGAAACCTTTAAAAGGAGGACGAAACCCCATTTTGTATATGGATGTGAGAAGTGTATGGGTGAATTATAGTGAACTGCAGAGAGGTGTAAAGAATTAGAAAGAATAGAACAACATTGCAAAATTTAGTTGATCAAGAACAAAGTATCAAAATTTTGAGAAGAGACATATCAGATCAAGCAAGGATTAGAATAGATAGAGTAGAATGAGGATCTAGAATCAACAATTAGGCATTGCAAGTCATCAGGTCAAGACTCTCTAATACTCTCTAGCAATTGTATTAGGAATGAAAATCCTACGATGATAGGTTGGTTTAATAGCCATGTTGTAAGCCTTTAAACAAGGTGCTAAATCCTTTAATAGGGTAACATTCCAAGTGAGTGTTTGTAAATCCTTTAACTAGGTGACTTTTAATAGCCTGGTGTAAAAGTCTTTAACAAGATAGGCCTTTCATAGGGTAGACCATTGGAAGTGGTCAAACTTTGTAACCTTAAATAGTTCCATATTGCTGCAGTGATACTTTGTGGATGTCATCCCCACCCTAGTTTTACCTTCTCATTTTGGAGGGTTTTTGGGTTACCAAATTCTTGTGTTATCTATTTTCATGCATGTCTTTACTTTTATGTTTATTAGATGAATTAGATGCATGTGAATGATATGAGATAAAATATTTTGAAAAGGTTAAAGTTAGTTACTTTTGATTCACCCCCCATCTTAGAAGTAAATCTTTTGACATGTAAATTCCAATAGTTCTATATCTTCCCTATTGGATACTAACACATGCAATTCTATTATGGTCAGTGTTTAGAATTGTAGTATTAAGTTTATCTATAAGTAAAACACCTTAATGAGTGATAAATGTGCATCTTGGTTACATCTAAAACAAAATCATTTGAAATGGATAAGCCACATACCAATGCAATTTTGATCAGTATTTGGATCATCAATCACCTTAACTAGATTTACAACATTGGGGTGCTCCACTGGTTTCATGATTTCAACCTTAATAAAAATAAATGTTAGAAGAAATATAAACCTATCCATACCCTATTCAAGGATAATATCTTATAATTAAAAAAATAAATATAATTCTAACCTCCCTTAGGACATCTGTCAAGGCTGTTTTTATAGGTGCCACACACACTTTAGAAAGTCAATACTTGTGGAGGACCCATAATATAGATCTAGAATGAAATGGCCTTTGTCTTGTTAAACTTCTATTTAAGGTAGTGGATGTTTGGTTTGTAGAAGTCACAAGTGTAGTTAGAAGACTAATAGCAATGTCTCTTATTTTTAGATTATAACATTGATCTCAACTTCTTTATTTTGTAACCAATCTCTTTCCTATGAGAATTTAATATCTTCAAGAAAAATAGAAATTATTTTATTTATGTTTTATCATGAAAATGAATTGGCATACGTAATTGTGCAACCTTGATTATGTTTCTGTTAATCAATATCTTTACTATGACTGTATGCATAAATTATGTTTTCTAAACCATTTGACAAATAGCTTGAACATGACAGTAATATTTTCATGTTTTAGGAGGATTGTTGACCATGTTGAAATTTCAATAATGGAAATACACTATGAGAAAATAAATTTTATAATCATTGTAAAGGGGCTTCCTTAAAATGAGATAAGTAATATATGGCTATGGCATTGGGTTTCCAACACAAGTAAGGAGGAGCTCAATGTAAATGGATTATGGAATTTTTAGATAAATTTCAAAAAATTTCTCTGAAGTATCATGCTAAACCCTTGCCAGCTCTAGCAAAAAATTATTGATTAACATGAATCTATCTTTATATTATTTTAACTTAACAACTTCATGCCTCTAGTTTTTCCTATGTTACTAACTACCATGTGAACCAACATTCTTAATGAGAAAAAAATGTAGTCTATTTTAATATTTATCTTCTTGAGATTTATAGTTGTACTTCTTTTTCCTCATGATGGATCACAGAGTGTGAGCCAAAACATGGATTCTAAAACTGAACACAATCGAAACCAAAAACATTGAAAAAAATTGCAATAGATTATGGAGAGTTGCTATCCTTAATCTGTTTAAATTTAAAGTTGATGATTGTAGAAAAATGATTATGGATATTCTTGAGCTTTCTAAATGTGCTTTATTATCCCAGATGTTAGATCATAGAGTGTGATATGAAACATTGAATCAAAAACTAAACATAACTGAAACTAGAAACAACATAAATAAGTTATAACTCCAACGAGTTTTGGAAAACTAATATTCTCAGTCTATTTAACTTTAATTTACACAAAAAAAAACACTAAAAATTAAGAAACTTGACATGGATCTATATTAATTACTTTTGCATGAAAAACAAAAGATATTGCTCAAAGTTCATTAAATAAGTGGGATTTTTTGTAACTTGACTAAATTATTATAAAATGGAAAACAAGCTTTACTTAAACAACATAATCAAGTAGGAAGTGGGAAAAGAGGACAATGTCAGTAGTTTCCAAATATTCAATCATTAAAAATATATGCTAATGCATAAATCCAAGATGATGACAATGAGAGTGAGCATTCTCATTATAATGATTAAAGTTAACAGTGAGGATTCTAGACAAGAACATAAAGCAAGTGTACATGAAGCATGCAAAGCACAAGAGAAAACATAATAAAAATATGTGGAAGACTCCTTATATGAAGAAAAAGACAAATAATAACCTCTACACAAATCATGTACATGTAATAAATCTTATATTTTCTACTAATAAAACCCATGTAAATATTATCAATGAAAATTTGTTTCTACTGCTTCCATATAGCTTTCCATCTTCTACATTTTGATAAAGTACTTTATAGCATGCTGAAATTATAAGCATTATCAATATCTCACTCTTGGTCAAAAAAAAAGAAAAGAGGCTTATTCTACAATGAAATAAGTTGCACTAAACACTTTTCCATAGCTGCTCGTTCCAATCCTGTACTCTCAAACATATTCATTGATCATTTTGTTTATGTTTGAATCATACACAAAATTAGTGAATCACATGATGCTTCAACACAAAGATTTTAGAGAATTGACAATTTTCCTATCATGCAATGAGAAGTGCTAATAATCAACTGTACCATAAAGAGGTATCTCATAAGATATATATGACTAAAATTTAGGAAAAATGGCAAAATAAAAAATAAGTCCTTCCAAGAAATTTGGTAAATAAGTGCTAACCGACTTTAACAGAGCCAAGATGGTGAAATAAATACAACAATTTATAATTACTGGATCCCAAAGTTTTGTACTAGTGGACCATGACTCTTAACTAGATATGCTTTCTTCAATACTTAGTAATGAAATCTAACAATAAAGTTGCCAAGGGTAATAGTAGAAAGAATAACAATATGTACACCAATTAAGGCCCTGTTACAACAAAGAATTTTGAACTCCTATTATGAAGTTTTCATAAAATAGAATAATATACAATCAAATTCCAACTTCCACATATTCAATAGTAAACATTAATATTCTCATGTAAGGGCCATTAGGACCCACTTTCTACCTTTTCCAACATAGTCTATTTGACCTTCAAGCTTAAATATCTAGACTAGAATCAACACATCTTAATTTGCAATCTTTAGCTTTGATTTTAATAGATCTAGTAATTATATAATATTAAACTATGACATAGTCTAGTTTTGGAAGTTTAGTTCAAAACTACAAAGCCTACTAGCCAAACACTCATTAATTGCAACAATAGAAAAAAAACAAAAGCAACTAGCAATTAACAACATTTACATTTCCTCTCTATAGCTGATAACAACATGAATTAGAAAAAAGAAAGTGATTCAATGGATTCAAGATATGCTTTATTATTTGCATCTCTCATTTACAACTTCCTTTTGTACAGACCAATTGTCTTGCCCATTTTTCAGTATATTTCCTTCACTAGCTTGGTTATTGCACAATCATTTTTTTCTAAATATCCTATTCTATGACTTCTTATGTGTTCTTCTTCTCTATGTTCTACTATTTCTTGAGCATTTTATGTTCAAAACTATTTTCCTCCTATTGAGCTCCATCTCAAATTGCATCATTTCTCTCTCTTTTTCTTTTTTGAACCAACTCTTTGTTGAAACCCTTCACCTTCCTATATAAGTTCTATTGCCATCCCATCATAATTTCTCCTTATAAAATTTCACCAGATTTTGGAATTGTTTGCAAGTGTATGGTATGTTTATGTGATAAGAAATTTAAATAAATTTTTTCTCTCATGCTGCAATATGCAATGAGTTTACAAAATAAATAAAACTAATTTGGTTATAAATCACAATATATTTTTTTTGAATATTATTTCATACTTCAAAAGTACATAGAACTGAGTTATTATTGCTGAGCTAAGTTATTATTTCTGATGTCAATGGAATAATAGAAAATGCATCAATAACACATCCAATTAAATGGGAACTCCATGTATAGGCCCAATAAGTTTTCTTCAGTAATCCTTTAGTTGTTTGAATAAAGTCTCATCAATACAATCCTCTAGATAAAAGTTGGATTAAATTAAACTTTGACTTTATAGTAAGGGATTTGAAAGGATTACAATAGTGACTAAGAATCTATTGGAGGGGAAAAATAATAAAGCTAGAGCCCGAGCCCAAGGTTCTCTTCTATCTATCAGCATGGCTAGGAAGTTCAATGTGAAGAAGCTCCATTTAGAGGGTGAATCTTTGCTAACATTTAACACAATTAATAAAAGGGAGGCACAATTTTGATATCTCAACCAACCCATAAAGAAAATCATATAACTTCTAGGAGCCTTTGAAAGTTTTAGAGTGACCAATGTCAAGAGAGATGGGAATGAGGAGTATGTCAAGTCAAAGCTTATGGTCAAGTCGATAGAACTAGGGAAATATGTTATTAAAGACTTCTAGGAGATCAAAGTAGAATGGTTTGGTTGAGACTAGTAGATAGAGTCATTGTTTATGCCTTAATTTAGTGGGATGGTGTTTTGTGTATATGCCTGCATCTTTGAGAATCCCAAGCTAGCAATTAGATTTGAATTTGAATTGAGCCCTTCTCCCACCTTTTTATTATAGTTGTCAATGAAAACACGAGCCAAATTGGATATTTTATTCACATTGTAGTTTAACGATGATATATAAATGATCATTAAATGAACAAGAGGCAGATGGAAATTAAAATCTCAAGTGCAAGGAATTGTGCTGAATAAAGGAAATGCTTGGGAAATCATTAACATTTAGAAGTATCTAGAATTGGTCAAGCCACATATGTTGGAAGCTGAGTTCGAGATCAAATAGATTGTGCCAAGTTGTGAGTTAGAAATAGATGTTGAACCCTGCTAATTAAAGGTAGATTCAAATGGAAGCTAACTTCTCTCTCAAAATCGTCAAGAAACAACAATATTTTATATGGAGAGCCTTGAGGGAGAAGGATGTGGGGTATAATTTTGATCGACTATCCTAAATTCTAGAAAATTATGGATGCTATGTTTGGGGAAGAATCCTTGTTTATAGATAAAAAAAAATGGATATCTTATGATGCACTCTTGTGCTAGGTCTAAATGGACATATTTGATTCAATGCTTATAATGAATGAGCCAAGGCTTGGACTCATAGCTATTAAAGAAAATTGGTAGTTGGTTGAGGGTAGATAATAGACATAAAAACTTTTTTTTTTGTCATGCATCATCATGCATTGAAAAAAGAATTGAGGTAGCCAAAGATGGTTGCATGCTACCTAAGAAATTCCTATAGGAGATTGATGTTATAAAATTGGAGAATAGAGTAAGGGTTCAATAGAAACCCAAGTGTATATTTTTTATTTGACTAATGGTTTTTGTTGCATCTTATAGTTAATTCCTTGCTAAATCTCTAAATAGCTAGAAGAGCTTCTTAGCTGGTCAAAAGCTAGTCAAACTTTGTCAAACAACCCAAACAAGGGTCTAAGGAGTGAGATAGGTAGAGTAGAGTCTAGTAAGTCCTAAAATACCATAAAGCACTAATATTTGGTCCATTTGTGGCAAGGAAGCCAAATGTTGTCAAAAAGTGTCAATTTTACAAATATTAAAAAGTTGCAATGTTGCAACATTGTGCAAACTTGACAAATCAATTGTGTGCTTACAAAAGGAGATCAAGAATAGTTACCTTTGACCTACCAAGGATTTTAATGAGTGATTAAATATATTTAATCATTTTTTAAGGTAGTTGTACAGTTGAAAAATATTTATTGCTAAAGAATGAATGAGAAGTTACATTTTTTGATTGAAAACCTACTGGTAATACCTTTCATTCATGTGGACAATGTATATATTGAAAATTTCCTTGCACATAATAGTTAGCAATTGCATTACCTAGGTGTGTGCAGCTTTTATTTGAGTTTTGTTGAGTTTTATTTGTGTTTTATTGAAATTCTTCAAGTTCTGCCATTTTTCTTCCATAACTAGATAGTTTTTGTAAAATGGCGTCTAATTCTCTTTTCCATGATTGAAATTGGTTGAAACCTTGGGAGATGGAAGTAGACCCTCTGTACACCATATATTGGAAAAGGTTGGAGCACAAAACATTTAAGTTGTGGACTTTCCTAGTAACCCCTAGGCAGGTCAGGTGTGGATTTGGCTGATTAGAAGAGACAAAATGTGTGTAGAAAATGCATGGGAAAGAAGTTGATGCAAATACTCCTTTTGGGGGTGAAAGGGAATTGTATGGAGGTTCTTGAATAGAAAATAGGTGTTTTTACAAATTAGTTGAAGGGAGTTATAAGTTCATTTCTTGCTGACAACCTTCATAAGCTCTAAAACCCTTAAAAGCCCTCATTTTTGGGAACACTATTGTATGAGTAGGATTAGGAACCTAAAAAAATAAAATCTTATACAAAATAAAAATGGCTATCTAGAAATATAGTTTTTTTGATAGGTCATTAAATAAGTTTGAAAGTTAATGTTCAAAAAATCTCTAAAGAAGGGCTAATTGCACATAAAAGGGCTACAAGGAAGTATACAACCAATTTGAAAAATGATAGGAAAATGAAACTTTGGAATGCTTGGATCTATTTATTTAGGTCAAGAATAAGTAGTTAAAAGAATAAGGAACTCCCTACAATGCTAGGTAAGTAAACAAGCAAGATTTGGCAAACTAGGAATTGAAACCCAAGGGATAAGAAAGAAGTCAAATTGACCTTGTTAATGGGATTTGTCTTTGAACATTGAAGGAGTGTGTTCCTTACGGTTTTTCATGACCAAAAAAGTCTAATAGAGTTGACAAGAAGCCAAAAGTGGTGATTTGGTAAGCTCCCTTGTTTCCACATCAATGCATGAAATAAAACATATTAAGAAAAAATCCTCTATTTCTAGTTATTGGTGCTCAAAATCATGAAATAGAAAGTTTTACAAGAAAAATTACTCTTGGTAAAATCTAAAATGCAATTATTTTGATATTATAACATTTTTTTAGTAAATTATCATTTTTTTTCTATACCTAGCTTTTAGATAAAATTAAATATTGACAACTCCCTCTTTTCTTTTACTAGAAAGATATTTTACACGATGGTGAAAATCCATGAACAATAAACCATACTTGATACCATATAAAAATTGCAAGCATGAGTATGAACATAATAAAGACCTACCAAGAAACCTATGACATGACTACAATAATACCCAAAAGCTTTATAAATATAAAAGCTACAAAATTTCCTAGTTGGAAATGAATGAATTTGTCCACCTGACTCTGATCATTTGATGCATTCCAACAAACAACATTCATTGTCTACCTTCAATGGTTGTCTCTTATTTTCCATTAATTAAACATTGGTATTCTCTTTTAAAAGAGAGAAATTCATATGCACTCTTAAAAAGAAATATAACGAATATCCTCCCATGACTTTACCTCATGCATCTTTTTCCAATGGAACATAAAATATGAGTCATCAACCTTGTTTGTGAGTTTTCTAACTGAATATGCAGGCAACTATATTATAGATATTATGTAATATTGAAAATGGAGACTAGAAAAATCTTAAGGTAGGAGACAACCTTCAATGGTTTTTAAAAATAGAATACTCTTTTCATTATTATAGAAAAACATGTAAAAATTACAAATTTGGAGCACATAGTGCTCTATTTATTGAAAGAATATGAACAAGGACAATAAGAAAAAATACTTATAAATTATTTAAACCTACTTAATACATTAATAAAGGAGACTATCTTGTTAGGTAACTTGCCCAAAATTAATAAGATGAGTTATTTACGTGATGAAATAGCCTAAGTGAATAGGACTTTTATAGATGTTAGTCAACTTATCAGTTTATAAACATCCCTTTTTAAATATTAGTTTATTTATAGATTTGATTATGTGTGTTTTTAGCATCAACATTTCTAATCACACTCAATGATCCATCATCAAGAAGAGAGATTGCAAGAATAGTAATCTAGAAATAAACTTACATATACTAATGGATTGTGGAAATTTGATAATATCAATCCCTTTTTAATTCAAGCCTCTGATATTCTACTAGATTTTGTAAACCAAGTAACAAGGTCCAAATAAGTTAGTAGGCTAGAGGATGTGAATGATTCTCAAAAGTTTTTGATTTCAATATGTTGAAATCTATATTATAATATACATATTCCTCTTAAAACAATATATATATATTGCTCTTTAAAAATGTGCATGGGACAAAATATAGTGATTTTCATCAAAGTAGTTTTAAGTAAACAATGTGATGCATTACAAGTTAAGGATAACATGTGTGTGTCATTAATACCTTAGATATTACATAATAATCAAGATTTGCTGACATAATCACTTGATTCAATAAGGTATGATGCATATTACATGCATATTAAAGATTATAAAAATAAGGATGGGATTGTCAACTATGGAAGGGAGGATGGAGATGATATTTATATCTGGTCATGGATAGTTTGTGATAAAGAATACCCAAACAAACCCCCATCTATTGAACTTATTTATTGGATCAATAGGACCTATGTAAACATGGAATTTGGTATCATGGAATCAAAGCATTCTTTAATGTCAGTATTTTGGTGATTGGAGTACATCTTGGTGGACATATGAATGGAATTGAAATGTGAAATGGCTACATTACATGATATAAGTCTATCATAGTTGTGAACAAAAATAGCATTTTAAGGATTTTTCTTTATCTTTCAGCAAGTAGTTCCTCATATTCTACACGATTATTCTCTATTCGACCATTAGATATATAAAAAGAAGAATCAATATGGAATACAATAGTTCAAAGCATCTAGAAAAATAGTTTCAAAGTTTGACTTTAGAACATGGGATTTTATTAAAAATGTTGTGGAAGATGTAGAAAATGCTATTAAAGCCAACCAAAAAGTGTTTGATAAAGAATTTTTCTCAAAGATGATTGTCAATTGGAGATCATGTATTATGTTTCTCTCTGTTGATTTTCTAGAAAAGAACAATGAAGAGATTGTAAATATGGAAACATGAGATAATGAGAAGGTTTATGAAAAAATAGTTTTAGTTTAAATTTTGATGCTAGCACAATTTATTTGTTACTAAAAAAATGAGAAAGATAAGATACAACAGATGAGATTTTCAATGTTTAAACACTTTGTGAGCTTATTGGGTTAACAGATCAAATAATTCCTTGGAATTTTTTGTCTACATTAGCTAAAGGGTGCACCAATGTAATTAAATATGTTGAGAAGACATCTTTAATTATTCCTTATGCTACAAAGATATGTAAATATGTAAAGATGTAGATGTTGATCAAGTACCAAAGCTTGCACACTATGATTTATTGTCTAATTAGGCCCAATGCTAATGTGTTGGATCTCAAAAATTTATGGTGAAGTGTCAAAAAAAGAAAATAATTAATTCTTAAGCTACATTGTTGGTGATTACATTTACCATAGGATTTGGAGGATACTTCTTAACCTTAAAAGGTGTGATTGTGAATAATAGGGTGGAGAGAAAATAGAAAATGGGAAAGTTGCAATAAAATACAATCCATGACTAAACAACTAATACACATGCATTTAGAATCCCTACCTTGGTAGTTTTGAAAATTTGGTGATTGAAAAGTTTCACATCAGGTTGTAGTATGGTGGTCATCATAGATATTGTTATGTCTTTCACTTTTCTTCATCTCTTGTTGTAAACCAAAAAAGAAAAGTGAAAAAGAGGGGAGTATTTTATAATAATGTGACAATAGTAATACCAAACCATGATTATGGAAATTTCTCTATTGGGGGTTCACACTACTATTTTTTGGTGGTGTAGCTACAAGGGTGGTGTGCCTACTACTAGTTTGGGTGGTGAAATCCCCAAATTCACTCACAAGGAGGCTGCTAATTAGTTGAAATGAACAATGGATCTTAGTGTGGTCTAATATTTGGTATTTGGGGGGTGTTGGGAAGTCAATGTATCCTCATGTATTGGGGTCTAGTTGGGGTGGGCTGATGGTGTGTTGTTGATATATTTTCCATGTAATGGTATCTTGGTGGATTAAGGGTAATGGTTTTTGGATGGGTTCTTGACTAGACACTGAATGGTTATACAAAATATATGTAATCTATTTTTATATTAATACAAATACTTTTATTACCCATAAAAGAAACACTAAACCAAGAACATAATTTAAATAATGAACAAAATTTCAAATTAGAGTCAGTACTCACATTAAAACCACTACTAGTATGTTGTTACAAAACCAAAGATTTTTTATTATGTAGAAAGGAACAATAAAAATCATTTATGTATCAAATATAAGAAATAAAAATAATAGTTATTAAACTAAAATTCATAAAATTTCAATGTTATATGAAATAAAATATCCAATATTATATTCATAAATACATTACACAAAAAATATAGCAACATCTTGTATATCTTGAAATACCCAATCCAATGAGATGATTGAAAAATTCATTGAGAACTTACCTATGGGATTTGATAGTGTACAAATTTACCTTCTATACAATATGCATCCAATGCTCATCCTTCAATCTTCTATAGAAATGTTTTATTACCAAATAAGTCTCCATTTTAAAAATTCCCCTTTCATAATCATGAGTCTCTTCACAACCCTCTTCTACAACTCTTGAGAAAAATAGGTTGCCTACAAGCATATAGATTCAACCCCATTTACTCATGGCCTTGCAAAAATTAGAGAAGGGGAAATTCATCAAATCCTTGAAAGTTATTCTCAAATCCCTTGATTTTTCTTGAAAACTTCATACCACATGTGACTTGCTACCTTCCTCTACCTCTTCTTACCTCCTAAGTTAATTATTTAAATGAAAAAAATGAGCTTTCCATATATTTTAGTTTGAGATAATACCAAAAGTTTTCATTCTTATTTATAATAATTAAAATAACTTAACTATTAAGAAAATACCAATAGCTTTCATTATTATTTATAATAATTAAAATAACTTAAATGTTTAAGATGAAATATTTATTTTGTTTTTAAAAATATCTTAAAATACACTTTGTATAATAATGAATGTTATATGGTATTTTCTCAACGTAATAAATCATTTGATCATATAAATATTGTGATTTACTTAATATTTTGCAATTGTTAATTACTTTCTCAAATATATGTGTAGATCTTATATTGCCTTTGTGATTTGAAAATCAGTCTTTTAAATGTTTTGATTAAAACAAATTCATCTGATTCAAAACTCAATGTTAGGAATTAAAAGTGAAATAAGGGTGAACACCAAGAAGGGGATGTTACAACACTTCTCAAAGTTTCTTAATTGTGCATTGAATTATTTTCTAGAAGATTAACTTTTTTCAAATATTATCTTAGATATCAATTAAATTATATTTTTATTTCAAGGAAACAAATGTGTTATATATTAGTTATAAATTAATAATTTTAATTAATTATTAATATTAAATAAATAATTGAATGTCCCAATGAAAAGTAAAAATAGAAGAGAATTAAATTTTAATCCGCTCATTTATTGATATACATTTGAAAGGAAAATTGGAGGAGGATACAAAGTAAAACCATGATTAGTATGAGAAAGAGAAGGTCCAAAGGCATGAATGAGTTATGAAAAACAAAATTAACCTAATCCATTAATAAATAAACTTTAAAGAAAGTATAAATGACTTATTATTAGTGAATAATTATCTAGTCACTTATTTAGTCATTTATTTGGTAATTTGTTTGCTAACTTGTATTTAGGTGAGTAATTATTAGTGACTAATTTTCCAATCACTTATTTAGTCATTTATTTAGTATTTTATTTAACCATTTCTATTTGGTTGATCTTATGATTTTACCCAGTGACCAAATCAGTCACCTTTTTAGTCACACATACCTATAAATTGCAAAGAAACAATGATATGCAATCAGTTTTGGTGGTGTGACTAAAAGTTTTAGTGGTGTGACTAAATTTTTTAGTCACATATTTGCCAAAATGTACTAGTGTTTGGAGGCTGGGTTTTTCCCTCAGTGAGGGTTTCCTAGGGTATATCTTGTGTCACATTTATGTGGGTATGTTGTCTATTCTCTTGCACATGGATTTCAATTTTCATATTTATTTTAGATTTGTTATGGGTTGTGGAAAGTGTTATATTTTTGTTGCAAGTTTCCTTACATTCATGGCTCTTGGTAATGGATCTTCCCATATTTCGACTAAAAATCTCACATGTGGTCCAAGTCATGGAATAAGGTGTGATACATTTTTTCTTCTCTTCTTTGATTGTTCACTAAATCAAATAAAAAATTTCCCTATTTGCTAATTCCATGACCTACCTTATGTTTATCATTAGCATCGAAAGCTTGGGGAAATTTTACTTAGCAACCATGGTATCCACTATTCACATAGATGGTAGAAGAATGAAAGACACCCAAAATGAAGTAAGAATCAAAATAGGGAAGGTACTCTACTTCAAAAAACTAAAATTTGTATCGCAGTTAGTAATAGAAATGAAAAATTTGAGCATATACTAAAGTCCATCAAATTTAACTATCCTTAAAGCATTTTAAAATGAAGTAAAACATATTTTTCCACCATTAATGGAAAATTTGTGAATATGTTTTTATAACAAGGTGGTTCAGGGATGGTAAAGGACATGCAATTAAAAAATATTGAAATGATAAATGTGAACAACCCAATAATAACTGATCAATACTAATGTGCAGATACACCCAACCTTTTTCAAAACTAGGTAGCTGAAAAATCCATTGTGTTTTTTTTTTTGGGGCTACAGATTTAATCTAAAAACTCCGAATCCATGATTTTATTACATTTTCAAAGCTCCGTTGTTCAAATAAATGGGCTAACATTCATAAATATCATTGGTACATCAGCATCACAAGTAGCAACTTGAAATTTACACATAGTGATAGCATGACTTGTGGAGGTATAGTGATGAAATATATATCTTTGAAGCTAATTTTAGGCAGTGAAGCTTCATATTTTTGTGAAAATGCATAGAGAATAACCTTAAGAGAATGTTTCCACCATGCCACCTCAAAAATTAAGATTAATTTTGTAACATGATACTTATTTGTTTCTCCAACCTTCCCTTATGTCCATTTCTAATGTGATAATGATTATTTCTCCAACCTTCCATTATGTCCATTTACACATGACAAGTTATGGTTGGAATTGACAATGGATGAGTTGGATTAATGGAAAAATGCACCTTCAAACAATGGAAACACTGAAAAAATTCTTCAATTTTTGGTATACAACCTCTTTTGTGTATTATATATTCTTTAGAGGATAAAGAGATCAAATATTTCTTTTGGAGGACAAATTAATCAAACACTTTGTTGGCTTTATATATGAAAATCAATATTTGAAGAGGAATATTGGGGTAATTTATTAAGTGGAAAATTTGATGTTTAACATACTATCTTTAACTTTAAATTTTGATGAAAGTGTAATAAAAGAAAAAATATTATTTCAATATTATATTGAAAAATAAAAATTAAGAATATTATATTGGAAAATATATGTATTTTTTAACTATAAAAAATTATTACAAAGTTTTCAATATATTTTATGGATCTATTTTTAAGAGTTAGAAATGTAGATCTAAATTGACTTCTTTAAGATTCTTACCATTTAATTGAAATGGGAACTTGCCTCCAAGCTCAAAGTTTTTCAATAATGTTGCAATTCTTTGAAGAGTGTAAACTTTCACCCTTTCCATGTGCAAAATTAATATATAAGTGTTGAAAATAGAGATGGAGTAACTGAGAGGGGAGGGGTGAATCAATTACTACAAAAATAAATCCATAGATCCTTAGATGTCTTAAAATATAGCTGCTGACAATCTCACAAATAAATCTGAAACTTGATAGATGTTCTAATAACTTATTTAGCATTTAAAGTGATAACATGCATGCATAAACATGAACACAAGAGACACCATATTTAACATGGAAACCAAATTTGGGAAAAACCACCAAGTAACTAGTTACCAATTTTCACTCTTTTGAAGAGAGCCCTGTTAGGAGCCAACCCTGTTAAAGGTTACAAAACACACTGTTAGGTGTGACCCTGTTAGAGGATTTGATCACCTTGTTAGAAGTGGCCTTGTCAGAGGTCTTTAAAACAATTCAACTAAATTGTCACCTTGTTAGAGGATTTACAAAATGGCTGTCAAACCAACTCTGTTAAGAGATTTTGAATCACTGTTACAATGATTAGAAAGCAACAATGAAGTGATCTAAAATATATGCAACTTATCTTTGCTGAATACAGATCTCTGTTCTGCTTCACTAGATCCTCACTGATTGAATGCAACTTTGCAGCTTCATAGGGATATCTAATTCTTCCTCAATATTCGCTCATATGTTTGCTTATTCATACATTCACACTTTTACGCATCCACACGCTTCTACATTTTGAATTCACAACTTGACCTTTCATATATACCTTACAGATTGTCAAGTCGGCTCAATCAACCAAAAAACATAAATCAGTTGGTTGCATAAAACAATTAAACTTAATTCTTTAGAACAATAAAATTCTTCACTACCCAACCTAGCTCGGTGACCACTGCTCAGAATGGTTTCCCTAGTGTTAACCAAATGGAGCTTGGTAAATACTGCAAACCTTGCAACTTCCTTCGGAGATCAAGTTAACTGGGTAAATGCTAACCTTCCTTTGTTTACCAAGTGATCTCGGTAAAAGCTAATTTTTCTTTGCTTACCGAGTGAGCTCGGTAAAAGCTAACTTTCCTTTGCTTATCGAGTGAGCTCGATGAAAGAAAACTTTGCTTTGCTTATCAGCTAACTTTCCTTTGCTTACCAAGTGAGCTCGGTAAAAGCTAACTTTTCTTCGCTTACTGAGTGAGCTTGGTAAAAGCTAACTTATTGTGTAATGTTCAGGAATGCTCAGTAGTCACTATAAAATGCTTTGCTAACCATCTGAGCTTGGTAGACTCTGTTTGATGGCTGATATGATATTTGTGTAACATCAAAGACAATACACAATACACAATTGTATCCAATAATCTCCCTCTTTGGCATTGATGACAACACAACATGTCATAGCAGAAATGAAATTTGAAAACAAGTCTTTCACTTGTATGGTAACACAACATGTCAATATAACAATTCTCCCTCTAAGATAGAAAACTCCCCCTCTTACAGTAATCTCCTTCTGTGAAGAAATTGCATAGAAAATTATTTTGAACAAATTTTAGAGAGATATGACAGTAATAAACTCTCCCTCTTTGAAAACACATGCCAAAGACAACTCAAACTCGAATGAATTTTAGTGTACCTTTAGTACTGATTCATATGCAATGTTACCTGATTATGCTGCATCAACTGATAGATCTTCAATCTGGTATGAGTTGATGCATCACTAAAACTTTATTTTAGTGAACTTCAGATAGGGGAGTGACCCCTAACTTACCTCTTAGATACAAGAATGCAACCTTAGGTAATGGTTTTGTGAATATGTCAGAAATTTGGTCCTTTGCATGAATATATTCCAATCTAATCTCCTTATCTTGCACCAATTCTCTGACAAAATGATATTTTATTGCAATATGATTGGTTTTGGAATGCATCACTAGATTCTTAGATATGTTGATTTCACTTGTATCATCACAAAACATAACAACTGGTTCTTTGATTTCCATCTTCATGCCTTCCAACAACTGTTTAAACCAAACAATGTTAGAATAGTTTACTGCTGCAGCAACATATTCTACCTCTGCTGTTGATTGAGATGTACAATTTTGCTTTTTTCTTGTCCAAGAAACCAACCTTTTTCCAAGAAAAAATGCACCTCCACTTGTACTTTTTCTATCATCAAGGTTTCCTTCCCAATCAGCATCAGTAAATACTTTCAAATCCAAATTTCCTCCAAACTTATACCATAAACCATACTCTTCAGTTCCTTTCAAATATCTCATTATTCTTTTGATTGCCATCAAGTGGTTTTCTCTTGGTTTTTCTAAAAATCTTGCTACAATACCAACTGCAAGGGAAATATTTGGTCTAGTATGAACTACATACTGCAACTTTCCAATCATAGATCTATACAATGTTTGATCTACTTCTTTTGATTCATCTTCCCTGGTAAGTTTTAATCTAGTACACATAGGGTTCCCAACTGGTTTACAATCTTCCATTCCAAATTTTTTCAATATCTCCTTGATGTACTTTGATTGAGTAATGTAGATACCATTTTTATTCTATTGAATTTGAAGACCAACAAAGAATTTGATCTCACCAAACATAGACATTTCAAATTCCTTGTTCATTTGTTCTGAGAATTCTTTGCACAGATCATCATTCCCTATGAAAACAATATCATCTACAAATATTTCCACCAAGACCATCTTATTATCTGGTCCTTTTTTAATATACAAGCTACTATTATCATTAGTTCTTTGAAAACCAATCTGAATAAGATATTTATGCAATCTTGCATACCATGCTCTAGGGGCTTGTTTAAGACCGTACAATGCCTTGTGTAATTTGCAGACCATGTTCTTCTTATCTGGATTAACAAAACCTTTAGGTTGTTCAATTTAAACCTCTTCATCCAGTATACCATTGAGGAATGCTGATTTGACATCCATCTGATAAAGTTTGAATCCCTTGTGAGCAGCATATGCTAGTAAGGTTCTGACTCCTTCCAATCTTGCAACAGGAGCAAAAGTTTCTCCATAGTCTATTCCTTCTTCTTGAGCATATCCTTTGCATACTAGTCTAGATTTGTTTCTTGATACCTTACCATCTTCATCCAACTTGTTTCTGAATACCCACTTAGTTCCAATCACATTTTTGTCTTTAGGTCTAGGTACAAGAGTCCATGTCTTGTTTTTCTCTATTTGTTTTATTTCTTCATTCATAGCTTCAATCCAACTATCATTTTCCAATGCATCTTTGATATTCCTAAGTTCAAAACTAGCAAGTAAACAAGTACCTTTCAACTTATTTCTTGTCATGGTTCCTTCAGATTTATCTCCAATGATTTGATCTGTTGAATGATGTCTCTTGACATACTTAGCTAATATAGGTTCCTTGCCTTTTGAATGGATTTCATTATCATCTTTTCGCATTTCAACTTCAGGCTCTGTCTATTATGGCTCGATAGATATTTGATCGGTAGATGTTTGCTCGATAAATACTTGCTCAGTAGATACTGAATTTAACTCGGTTTGCTGTGGCTCGGTTTGAACTTCCTGTAACTCGGTTACAGATGACTCAGGAGTAGAAGTTTCCTGATTCTCTGATGTAACTAGTACTGTATCAGGTTCACTGAAGACAAACCTTTTATAATCTTCTGGTTCCCTTTTGCTTTCTTCTTCAGTCCTTTCTGCAAACTCACCAACTTTCACATGTGCACTTTCTATGACTTTGTGAGTAGACAGGTTCAAACATCTATATGCCTTACTTGTGCATGAGTATCCAAAGAATATACCTTCATCACCTTTTACATCAAATTTTCCTTTTCTAGATTCTCTCAAAATGTAACATTTACTTCCAAATACTTTAAGATAACTTACATTAGGTTTATAGCCATACCATAACTCATAGGGGGTTTTTAATGAGTCTTTCTTCAGCTATACTCGATTCAAGGTATAGAATGTAGTGCTGATTGCTTCCTTCTAGTATTTGATAGCAATTCTCTTTTCAATCATTAATGTTCTTGCACAATCCATGATGGATCTATTTCTTCTTTCAGCTATTCCATTCTATTGGGGTGTTCCAGGTGCTGATACCTATCTTTTGATTCCTCTTTCAATGCAAAATTTATTGAATTCATGTGAAATGAATTCTCCACCTCTATCTGACCTCAAACATTTTAATCTTTTCCCTGTTTCCTTTTCTACTCTAGCCAAATACCATTTGAACTTTTCAAATGCTTCTGATTTATTTCTTAGATACATGACTGTCATCATTCTTGAGTAATCATCAACAAAAAGAATGAAGAACTTTTCTCTAGTATAGCTTTCAATTCCAATGGGTCCACATAAATCAGTATGCACAATTTCTAATATGTCTTCAGTCTGATAGTTTTTACTTTTAAAACTAATCTTTCCCATCTTTCCAATTTGACAATTTTTGCATAGACCGACCTCAGGTTTCTTTATGTTGGGAATGCCTTTTACTTTTCTAAATTTGCTTATCTTTACCAGATTATTAAAGTTTACATGACACAACCTTTTATGCCATAACCAACTTTCTTCAACTTGAGCAATGAAACATGAACATTCACCTAGTTCAAGATAGAACAAGTTACCTTTAGTTTGAGTGCCTGATCCAATCAGCTTTCCTTTCCCATCCAACAGTCTTGTTTTACCATGCATGAATTCTACTTTGATTCCATTATTGAGTAGCTGTGCCACACTTAACAGATTATGCTTTATTCCTTCTACCCAATAGGCATTATCACATATAAATTCTTTGGTTAGAGGGATTCTTCCTCTTCCTTTTATACAACAAGGTTCATTGTTACCAAATCTTACACTGCCACCATCATAGTCTTCAAAGTATTCAAACTTAGTTTTGTTGCCAGTCATGTGATGAGAAAAACCACTATCTATGATCCATGTATCATTTTTGCTCATATGAGAAATGAGTGCCATTTCTTCATCATTATCAAATTCATCTTTCATAGCAATATAAACAATCTCATCTTCTTCTTCATTATTAGAATCATTAGAATCTTTAGCCATAAAACATGTTTTCTTACCTTTTTCCTTGAATGATTTGAAATCTTTCCATTTTTGATCTTTATTTTCATCTTTATTCTGCTTGTTTGGAAATCTAGGAGCAATATGACCAACTTCTTCACATGAAAAATAGATTAGGGGTACTTTACCTTTGTATTTTCCTCTACTCCTAGAATATTTCCTTGCTAGAAGGGCTTCAATTACTTCAAGATCACTATCTGAACTTTGGTTTGATTCATCTTCACTTTCTGACTGAGATTTCTTTTTGCCTTTCTCCTTGACTGAAAGTTTGGCTTCAAATGCTAATTCAATGTTCTTGGAAGTTGGAATATAGTTATCAAAGTTGTCCAGTTCAAATGCATTCAATCTTCCAACTATAGCCTCTAGATTTATCTTATGATTTGCTTCACATCTTCTTTCCTGAATTGTAGAAACTCTGATTGTATAAATGGGAAGTAGAGTTCTGAGAACTTTACATATAACTGTCTCTTCACTGATATCTCCTTCAAAAGCTTTGATTGCATTGACACATGCTTTAAATCTTTCAACATATTTTGCAATGTTTTCATCCTCTCTCATCCTCATTAGATCAAATTGTCCTCTCAGACTTTCTACTTTGGCTCTTCTAACATTATCATCTCCTCCATAGATCTCTTTCAGCTTTTCCCACATTTAATAGGCAGATTTGTAGTCCTTGATATCATCAAATTCTTCATAACTCAGAGTAGATGCTATATCTATCATCATAATGTTGTGAGTCTTCTTTTTAGCAATATCATTGATAGATAGTGTACCAGCTGGTTTTGCATATTTTTCATCAAGGTACTTTAGTCCTGTATCACCAATGGATGATAGGTGAAGTCTCATCAGTCCTTGCCATGCTGAGAAGTTATTTTTGTTAAGTCTTGGGATTTCCCTTTTGTAAGACATCCTGATCTTTGGATTAGATCCTTGAAATCTTATCCTGCAAGCACCAAAAGCTCTGATACCAATTGTTGGAAATAGAGATGGAGTAACTGAGAGGGGAGGGGTGAATCAGTTACTACAAAAATAAATCCACAGATCCTTAGATGGCTTAAAATATAACTGCTGACAATCTCACAAATAAATCTAAAACTTGATAGATGTTCTGATAACTTATTTAGCATTTAAAGTGATAACATGCATGCATAAACATGAATACAAGAGACACCAGATTTAACGTGGAAACTCAATTTGGGAAAAACCACCAAGTAACTAGTTACCAATTTTCACTCTTTTGAAGTGAGCCCTGTTAGGAGCCAACCCTGTTAAAGGTTACAAAACACACTGTTAGGTGTGACCCTGTTAGAGGATTTGATCACCTTGTTAGAAGTGGCCTTATCAGAGGTCTTTAAAACAATTCAACTAAATTGTCACCTTGTTAGAGGATTTACAAAATGGGTGTCAAACTAACTCTGTTAAGAGATTTTGAATCACTGTCACAATTATTAGAAAGCAACAATGAAGTGATCTGAAATATATGCAACTTATCTTTGCTGAATATAGATCTCTGTTCTGCTTTACTAGATCCTCACTGATCCAATGCAACTTTACAACTTCATAGGGATATCTAATTCTTCCTTAATATTTGCTCATATGTTTGCTTATTCATACATTCACACTTTTATGCATCCACACGCTTCTACATTTTGAATTCACAACTTGACCTTTCATATATACCTTACAGATTGTCAAGTCAGCTCAATCAACTGAAAAACATAAATTAGTCATCTGCATAAAACAATTAAACTTAATTCTTTAGAACAATAAAATTCTTCACTGCCTGACCTAGCTTGGTGACCATTGCTCAGAATGGTTTCCCTAGTGTTAACCAAATGGAGCTTGGTAAATACTGCAAACCTTGCAACTTCCTTCGAAGACTGAGTTAACTGGGTAAATACTAACCTTCCTTTGTTTACCGAGTGATCTCGGTAAAAGCTAATTTTTCTTTGCTTACCGAGTGATCTCGATAAAAGCTAACTTTCCTTTGCTTACCGAGTGAGCTCGGTAAAAGCAAACTTTCCTTTTCTTATCAAGTGAGCTCAATAAAAAGCTAACTTTCCTTCGCTTACTGAGTGAACTCGGTAAAAGCTAACTTTTCTTCACTTACTTAGTGAGCTCGGTAAAAGCTAACTTATTGTGTAATGTTCAGGAATGCTCGGTAGTCACTATAAAATGCTTTGCTAACCATTTAAGCTCGGTAGACTCTGTCTGATGGCTGATATGACATTTGTGTAACATCAAAGATAATACACAATTAACAATTGTATCCAACAATAAGGACAATCACTTTCACCATTTTTATATTTTGAGTACCTAAAATATTTTTGATCTATAAATACAATATTGTTTTAGGATATTAAGGTAAATGACACGTATAATTTTGATATTATGTAATTTGACATTCGCATTGTAATGGCATAAATTAAAAATATAAAATGAATTGAATGCATGATCCAAGGTCATGATATTTCTATACATAAATAATTTCTTCATGCCCACTAGTTCTATATGGGGATTGCCAACACTATCTCAAATTTAGATTTCTAGAGAACCACTTGACCATTTTATGCTTTCTTATACATAAAATGATCTACTAAAAGTAAACATGTGCAATTTTAACTTGTGGATTTGAATATTTAGTATTTTTTATCATCAATGTTTCAGATCACACTACTCGTACATCCCAATGATGGATCATGTAGTATGATTCAAAACATTGATGATAAAAAACACTACACAATCAAATCTAGAAGTTTAAATGACATGCTCATTATGTTATGGTATAGGATATTAATTATAGAAAAGGTACCATTATAATATTTAAGACCATAATAGATCTCTATAGAGGAGCATGAAGAGGAGAATCTCTCTAAGCCAATTACTATTAACAAATGTTAAACAACTTCCAATAGAGAGCAAGAAACCAACCTATCAAAAATCATAGTTTTACTTGCAATGTAAAGACCATCTTGATCTGATTTCAAGTCCATTGATGTAAAAACTACCACAAAGCTCTTTCCACTAATTTAACATATATTATTAATTTCTTTTCATTAATTATATTATAGTACCTAGAAATTTATTTGTAATAAACTAGATTGTTAGTCATTCACATACGCATTAGAATTTTTTTACAATATTGAAAAACTTTGCTATTATTTACCATTCATCTATATTTTTAAAATTTAACATCTTTTTAAAAATCTAATTATATAATTATAAATTTAATATTCTTTATTTCTGAAAGGAAATAATCATAAGACTACCAATTTTATTTTATTTTTTATTTTTTAACTTGAACCTATCATTTATAAAATCTACACTTGCAACCCCTAAGTTAAAATACTTTCATAAGACTTCATGATTATAATATAATAGTGGAGTAGCTCTTCATGTAAGAAAAATATAACTTGCATCATGATTCCTGCACATGAAATTTATTTATAAAATAAAAAAATGTATACTTATAATCATATTATGAATTATTTTCCATCACTATAATAATAAATTGGGTCAGTTACACACAAGGAAGGTAAAATGGTAGTGTCAAATCTTGAGAAGGGGACATAGAAATTGGGCTGGAGAGCTGGAAAGTTTTGGAGAAAGGATTGGAGAAGTGAACTGAAAAACATCATAATCACTAGGTTCCTTTGTTTTCTTGTCAATATTTCTTTTTGATGAAGCCCTGTACATGGTTGTGTTTCATTAAAATCTATTCTATAACATATTTGCATCAATTCTATATATTGTTTTAAATTGTAGAAGGATATGTAAATTGTACATTTTTGAATTAGACTTCATCATAGAACTTTTGTAATACATTCCTTGCTTCCTTTGTTTGATGGATCTATGGTACTCTGTTGATTATTTTAGAAATACGAAACTTAGGAATGACTACCTCCGAAAAGTACTTCAGATTGGGAAAGTTCCATTTCCAAGGCCCTGTACAACAAGTTAACAATTGGATAACAAGAAAATAAGAAATACTCAATTTTTAAAAAAAAAGTTCATGAGATATGATCATGAAAAATTCCTTGATAGTATTCATTAAAAAAAGATACTATTTAGCAAACAAACCATTCATCCATTGTGCCAATTGGGTAACTGTGACATGGATTGATATTGCTTGATTGTTCAAGCTTTAATGTCTTTTTGTGACATCTTCATAGATTAAAAAAAATCATCAAACCTTAAAATAATTTCTAAGAGAAACTCCTGTCTCTCTACCTTTACTCTATCCTAATTATCCATTACTAAAGCTTCACGCCAAAATTTCCATTGCCGCAGGCTTAAATGAGTCTTATGGGTTGATTTGGTGAGTGTTGTTCCAAATGTATTGTCACACCTTTCATTCCTCCCTTCATTTTAATGCACCCTCTCAAATTCAAAAATGAAGTTACTAAAATATTGAGTTTATTTTTGAAGGGATACTGATGGACCCTTTCTTGAAAAAATTTATGTTTAACTACATGAATTGTATATCAATAATATTGTACTCTATTCATTACCAGAAGTTATCATCATCTTCATCCATAATGGATGGTGGTATTTTCTAATTATCTTCCATCTCATGATTTTGACCTTAAATCAATAATTATAGGTCTTGAAAATAAAAGCCAAATAGAAATATTATCAATTGATTTACAATTATTTAAGTACTAAATTAGGCTAATATAAGAAGTGATTTTATAAGAAGTTGGATTTTTAAAGGTAATATCGAAAGACCTCAATCATTGATGGATTCCTGAATGTTGAATGTGTTCCATTGCCAAAGCCCCATACAACAAGTTAACAATTGGATAACAAGAAAATAAAAAATACTCAAAAAAATTGTAAATGTTCATGAGATATAACCATGCAAAAATCCTTGATAGTATTCATTAAAAAAAGATACTATTTATTGAACAAACCATTCATCTGTTGTGCCAATTGGGTAACTGCGACATGGATTGATATTGTTTAATTGTTAAAGCTTTAATGTCTTTTTGTGACATCTCTGTAGATTAAAAAAACTCATCAAACCTTAGAATAATTTCTAAGAGAAACTCTTGTCTCTTTGCCTTTACTCTATCCTAATTATCCATTACTGAAACTTCATGCCAAAATTTCCATTGCTGCAGACTTAAATGAGTCTTATGGGTTGATTTGGTGAGTGTTGTTCCAAATGTATTGTCACACCTTTCATTCCTCCCTTCATTTTAATGCACCCTCTCAAATTCAAAAATGAATTTATTGAAATATTGATTTTATTTTTGAAGGGATACTGATAGACCCTTTCTTGAAAACAAATTATGTTTAACTACATGAATTGTATATCAATAATATTGTACTCTATTCATTACCAGAAGTCATCATCATCTTCATCCATAATGGATGGTGGTATTTTCTAATTATCTTCCATCTCATGATTTTGACCTTAAATCAATAAATGTAGGTCTTGAAAATAAAAGCCAAATAGAAATATTATCAACTGATTTACATTTATTTAAGTACTAAATTAGGCTAATATAAGAGGTGCTTTTATAAGAATTTGGATTTTTAAAGGTAATATCAAAAGACCTCAATCATTGATGGATGCTTGAATTTTGAATGTGTTATACACAATGATGCAGTAAATACCATCTTTTGCATCTAGTTAATGCTATATTGCACCCAAAGTTGAGGTTTTACAAGTTCATGAATGTTTCCAAACTCCAAAAGGGCCATAGCCTGAAGAAAACATAGCAAAGTTTGGCATAAATATTAAGTATACTCCTCCATAATTAGTTTGTTTCATTTGGTCTATTTTTCATGCATATTTAACAAAAATGGGTAAGGGGTCTATGAAAGAACATGTGGATTATGGGTCCTTTAATTCAAGTAAAGAAAAAAACAAATTTTGATAAAAAATTCATGGTTGCATTTTGAAACCTATTTTCTTGATACCAATGCTTAGCATAAACTTGTCTTAGACATGTCATCAAAGAGTTAGCTTATGCCCTTCATTACAACATGAAGTGGTTAAATTGAACTTTTCTTCTTTGGGTTTAGCTTAGGAAAGGGTGGCTTGGACTTAGAGATGAGAAATTTTTTCTTTAGATGAATAGTTTCACTCACCCAAGAAACCAAATTTTTCTCTAAAGCACCAATAGCCTATGACCTAAGATATTCTCAAGCAAAAGAACCCCAAATGCAAAAATATCAATTTTCTCATCAACAATACCATGTAGGAAATATTCTAGTACCAAGTACCTATTTGAGACATTTGAACACATTGAACAAAAAGCTTAAAAAAAAGACTGACAATTATGAGAGCCTTATCACAAGAGTCTAGTAAATAAAAAAAAAAAAAACTTTGTGCACCCAAATGTTACTTCAATTAGTGTGATAGAATGAGAAGTCCATTGTGTTGGAAGCCATTTTTCTAAACCAAAACCTAATATCTATGCTGGCCCAACCATAGATTAGATTAATATCCCCCAAAAGATAAAAGTTCTTCATAAAGAAATATTTTTTAATTGCAATGAAGTATTTTTCAGTGTCTTATTGAAATCCAAACAATCATTGCATGAAAATCCATAAACATATATCATTCTAAGATACATGAAGAACTATATTTTGATTGAGAAACAAGGCTACTAATAGTTTTATAAGTTACACATCAAAGGAATCACATGAAAAAATTTCATTCCATTGTAGCAATGAATATGTGCTTCCTCACTTGGGGTTCAAAATCTGTCCTAGGAAAAACATTTGAAGCCTTTATGTTTTTGTGTATGATACGTCACTAGCAACATTTGTGTAGCTATTGCAACCCCCTTGTTATTGCAAATTCTACCTTCTACCTAATTAACCATTCTAGTACTGGAGTCCTACTATCTGTTTCCAATATATTTTTGAGATTTAGATCTTTATCATATTGTTTCTCCATTACATGGGAATAATTTCTTACATAAACTATTAATCTCATTTTGGTTTTGAAATATGAGTGATAATACACTTAAGTCATTACTTAATAGTACTTAGTGCATGTCGAGCAATTAGGTTATGTGGAGCATAAGGTGTCAAATAATGCATTCTGAGCAAAAATATATAGTATGTGTTGAGCACTAGTATGTGCTGAGAAAATAGTTAGTGCCAAGTCACTCCAATGATGCGAAAGCTAAGTGATTTAGATGTCAATTGAACAATGGATGCCAAGTCATTTAGAGGCCGTGTTACAAAATTGGAAATTTAATGGATGTCGAGCATCAGAGGCTTCAAGTGTCGAGTAAATAGTTTTGGACATAGTTATTTGTAATGGCACAAAATCCTATGTAAACACTTTTTGGGCTGACATAGGGATTTTTTTTCACGGTTCTAGAAGATAAAAATGGATCTACATTGAGGATCCCTATGTAGTACATTCAACCAATTAGATAAAAGAATAAATTAAGTGGAAAAATGGTGAATCACAGTCATTGATTCCAACCTAACCTTAGGTCACCTAAGTCTTCTTAAAGAGGAAAAACTCTAAAAGAGTTCCTCTGTGAAGGGAGAGGTTTGTAGACAGAGCATTCATGGTAACTAAGGAGATGTGAAAAGATTGAATTGCAAAATTAGTTATAGAGAACAAAGGAAAGCAGAGAGAGGATAGAAGTGATACATTTGATCAGGAGAATTTTAATAACCCTTATCCAATTATCTTAGAACATTAGGATCTTTCTATTCAATCCCCTATAGTATTATATTACTTTGTATAGAATTGGTCCTAATTTATGACCATAAAGTGTGTATCTTATCAATATTAATTAAGACTCGTATTAATATTCCCTATAAAATTCTAGATATGCTCAGAATAAAGAAATCTAGCTAAATAGAATAATAAGATTCCAGCTTCGAGATTTAGAACTTGTAAATTCTTCTTTTAAAGATGCTCAATCAAGATATGACTCGGGGAAATTTATATCTATATTAGTTAAGTATCCTTCTCCTCCCTCGTCGGTGATAGGAACACATTATTATTGTTTGTATTGATGTCAATACTGGTCCTTTGTTCTATGCCTTGCTTAATACCTATGATATCTGTCTCACTCGATATTGTTGCTATCTCTCTTCATATTCTTCCAACGGTTTCTGTATCTTATGATATTTCAACCTGAATTTATACTTGTGCATCAATGATTTCCTTTAATATGCCTTCTAGTCTGCATTCCCCCCTCTTGATATTCTTCCATACTGTCTCTATATATCTTTCAAGAGAAAACGGGAAGGAACGTGTCTTTTTGTAACAATCCATTAAGGAGACTCTTCACATAGATCGCTACTCTTGATAGTACACAACCCGTCACTTCTAATCTCAACAAATTGATATAATGGTTTATGTAGAAAACACAATTATAGTATCCTATTGATATGATTATTATTATCCTCTTAGTCACTGCAGTGAAGATTCCACTTTATATAATCTTTCTCTCTATAGAGTTATAAGTTGTCAATGTGTGTGGTTCCTATATAAAATCGGCACATCATCGACTTTCCTCCTGCAATGATATGCATACACAATATCTGTTTATGGTAGCAGAAGCCTATCACTTTAGGAGTTATTAAATATTCTTCTCATCGTGTGGAAAATGGATGCGGGGACACTTGGTAATTTGTTTGGACTCTGTAGTGGTATCTTCCTCCACCGATATGATGCTGGTCCTTATGTTCATTGTCGACTATGGCTATGATAGTTATTTTCCTTGTAACTTATATTCTTTCCCCACGTAGTCGTATTGATTTAGCAAGTTGATGTTGATGTTCAGTCAACCCAAGCATTAGAATGAGTAGCTGCTTACTTTGAATTATTTCCACCTAGTCTCATTATTATAATATTATACTATTTCATGTTTGGCTTTCTTCCTTGTTATAGTCTCAAATATATCGGTTCAATACTCTCACCACTTCATTACATATTTATCTCATTATTGTAACTATATAATTGTGTACTGCAATCTTATCATATTTTTTATATTATAATTTTATTGCTATTCAATTATTATATTAATATATATTATATTTATTTAGTATTTACTAATTATTTAATTATTTAATTTTACTATGGAATTAGTCTTCAACATAGGGGACATTACAATCCATCCTTTCCTAAAATTGCTTGTCTTCAAGCAATATAAGCTTTGGATGTAAAGGAGTCTTTGATTTCCTGCAATGACAATTTCAAGTTGGAGTTAGAACTATACTATACTATATATATATATCAACATGAAACTATTTAATCATTCTTTTCAGTTAAACAAAATCTAGATAACAATTTAAAGGATAAAACTTATCTTGATTTACGGTAGAATATCTTGTTATTTGCTCCATGATGCTCCCGACAAATAAGCTATATGAGCCTTGAGAGAGACTTTATCTCTTCCCTAATCTCTAAACATATCTCTTTAAGATTATCTCATTCTATTTAATCCCTAGGAGAGACTTTATCTTGTCCTAGGTCTCTATGGGTATCCCTTTAGGATGTATTCATCTTTATGATTCTTGGGAGACAATTTATCTTACCCTAAGGTCTCAACGGCTATCCTTGTTCATTCTTTCTACAACTCCATTCTACTATAGAGAATAGAAAATTGTCTTCTCTCTCTTAATAACACAATCTTTACAAAATGTGTTGAAATCATTGGAGCAAAATTCACCACCATTATTAGTTCTCAAACACTTTATCTTCTTTCCAGTCTGCAACTCAACCATTGCTTTAAATTCTTTGAAACGACTAAAAACTTCAAATTTTTTTCTAAGGAAATAAACCCATGTTCTTCTACTGAAATCATCAATGAAAGAAACATAATAAACTAATCTATCAATAGAAGGAACATCAATTGGACCAAATACGTCCAAATGGATTACATCCAAAATACATGAAGACTTATGAGAAATTGAGTAAAATAGAACATGATTTTGTTTACCATAGATACAATGCTCACAAAAATCAAACTCAAGATTGTAGTCATTCAACCCATCAACAAGGTTTTTATTTTTTAAGGTTCATAGACCCTTCTCACCTATGTGGCTGAGTCTTTGGTGCCATAACATAGTCTTCTTTGTATGTAACTTTGATTCAATAGATAGAGCACCCTTGGGTACCCAAAAACCATGACCATCTGGTGAAAGAGAAAGCCTCTCCTTCTCGAACAAAGTAGTCCTCTTCACAATCTTATCAAAATTACTATTACACTCAACCGTGCATGCATCAAGCTAGTATAATTTACCGAATCTACTTCCTCTTGTTATTACCATAGCACCTCTCACCATTTTCACACCTATTTTAGAAAACTATACATGCACACCCACATCTATTAGTTTGCTAACAGATAACACATTCCTTGCTTGTCTCAGGATATGCAAGACACCATCAAATATTCTAGTTCTTCCATAAAATTTTTTTACATGAATACTTCCACGACCCACAATATTAAGAACTAAGTTATCACCCAAATACACCTTACCACCATCAAAATATTCATACTTACTAAACCAGTTTCTATTAGGAGTCATGTGAAAAGATGCACTTGATTCTATCAACCATGTATTTTCACCTGCATGAGTGGCCAAAGCTGTGATGAAAACATCTCCATCTTGCTTCTTAGACTCAGAATTAGAATCTTGCTTCTTCTTCTTCTTTTTCTTTTCCTCTTTGTAGTCCTTTCGAAAGCGTCCACATTTGCCATAATTTCAGCATATTGCCTTGGATTGACTAGTAGATTTTGATCTCCCCTTATTCTTGGACTTAGAATGGGCATGTTTCTTTTTGTTTTTGCCTCTTTTTTTTGGTCTTCCTCGAACACTCAAAGCCTCTTTGGCATTCAGAGAGACCTTCCTTCTCATCTCCTCAAAAGTAGAGAACCAATGACATCCTCCATCTTCAAGACAACTGAAGTGCTCCCTATGACCATAGCAAGGCTATCTCATGAGTTTGACAATGAACATAGCAAGATTTGAAAACTTTCTTCTTCATCCATTGACACCCCAATTGAGGTCAACTAATTCACCAACATATTAAAACTTTCAAGATGCTCATAAATCTATCCACCTTCTTCCATTCTCAAGGAATACAATTTCTTCCACAAGAAAATATTGTTTACAAGTGTTTTTTCTTGATAGATCTCACTTAGCTTCTTCCAAAGCTTCTTCATGGTACATTCTTCATGGATATTAATTAGAATCGAGTCTTCAAGACACAATCTGATGAGACCTTTAGCTTTTTTGTTTATCACATCATACTATGTGGCTAAAGTCAGATCTACGGGCCTCAGCTTCTTCTCATCAATTACATCCCATAGATCTTGATCATTCCATAGATCTTCTATCTTCAGTTTTCACATCTCAAAGTTTGTGCTAGAAAATTTCTCTACATCAATCCTCCCTAATATGCCTGCCATCTTTGCAATCCTGTAACATAGAAGTAAAAACCTCTACACAAGCTCCCACTAAAACCTTGATTAGCTCAAAAAACCCTGTATCCAACAAATATAACCAAAATTGGCTAGACTCTGATACCACTTGTAAGGAAGAAAAGGTGCATGAAATTGCTTCCTACACTAATCTTTGAGAGGACGATTATGAAAATTCAACAAAGTATTGTAGGGATCTCAAGAAATGCATAATAACATAATCAAAATAAAAATGAATTCATAACACAATGATTATCATGAGGAAACCTTTCTAAGAGAAAAACTCCACCCTCCAAAACTTGCACAATGTATGCTCAAATCAAAAAGATTAAAATACACTTGCAATGCAAGTTCTTAGAGAAGCACATCACCACAACTCAAACTTAGACTCAGACTCAAAAAGACTCCTTCTAGCATCCAGTCTTGCAAACAGAACTCGATGATTCAAACACCTCCCCAAGCCATCCTTTTATTGTTATTTACAACTTGGAAACCATTTGTCATCTTACAAAACTATGTGCCAAAACCATGGGCAAAACAACCATGCCACATGTTACCCACTTGTCATTTGTAACTCCAAGAATAAAATTTTCTTCCATAATTTTGTCCTCTAGTTTAGACTGCCATAAAAGTCATATAATGAGTTGTTTGTACTCTAAAAATAGCCCTTCTATATTTTTATAGAGACAAGATACATTTTTAACAACTCATACACCTTTTTTCAACTCATAAACATGTAAAAAATACCACAAACAAATTCTAGAATTTTCTACAATTTTCTAGAAAAAGATTGCAAGGTTGAGACACAATTCTCAACAATAATTACTTTACTACTCAATTTCCTTGGCATCAATATCAAATTATCAATTATCCATCAAAAAATGTTACACATATGGATCAAAGAACATAGTGAAAAACATGAAATAAGAGATATTCATATATATATATATTCAACACCTAGCATTATTTGAATATTTTGAGGAGACAGAATGACTTAAACATCACACACTAAGCTTAATTCCTAGACCAAAAGTGTTAAATAGACTATGTTGATGTTCTAGTTATCAATGTGGAACATTACACAATAGATGAAAGTGGATAGATGAGAAATTACAAATAATATATTTGAAGAGATGATGTAGAAAGAAATGATGTAACTACAGAAGGCAATGAGTTATGTAATCTGAGGAATGCCAAATAGAAACTTGGGATGTAGTAATCTTAAATTATCATGCTTGGAGAGCACATGAATATAGAAAACTCAATTGGTAATACTCTAAAAGGATTTTCCATTGAAAAAGATATAAGAAGAATCATATTTAAAAAATATTTTTATATAGAGAAACCTATCCTTGGTGTAAGAAGAGACAACATATATGTCTCTTGATGGAATCCCATCTATTCTCAAGATTAAACAAAAGGGACATTCAATATTGATTCTAATTGGAGGAAACAAAACAATATTAAACAAAAAGAGACATTCAATATTGATTCTAATAGGAGGAAACAAAACATAGTGATTGCATATGGACATTAAAATAATTAGGGATTACTTATTATATAATACTACTGTTTCATGCACAAGAAAGAGATTATAATCAATAATGCTTGGACAATGGCACATTACAAACACAATTGTTTACCTTATAAAAGATACCTACAAGAGATTTCCAAACTCGAAGACATATGGTGGAGTAATCAACTAAAATAGGAGGAAAATAACATAAAACAAAGTTAAATGAGACAAATTTAAAACAAGTCCATCAGATTATATGAAAGAAAAAAAAAGGTATGAGTATTTTTTTAAATTTCTATATATCATTACATTTTATTTCTATAAAAATTAATTATTAAGTATTATGCTATTATAGTTATATTATTAAAATTATATATATATATATATATATATATATATATATATATAATATTATAAATATCTATAATCTATGGTTCTAAATAACAATAATGTCATTTGATAATTGGAATTAATTTTATGAACATTATTAATGATTAAATGAATATAAATCTTGATTGATAAAAAAAAAGTGATATTATATATAAAGAAGGAAAGAAACAAGTGTTACCAAGGAGGAGCTTGTCTAAGTCCAAACAATTGGATTTTTGTACTAAGATAGGGTAGGGGTTAGCGACCTGTGATCTTTTCAAGACACAGGCTTGAACCTGTAAACTTTGAGAGAATCCATTTGCACATTTGGCATCTAAGCAACTTGGACAATATCTTTAACCTTCAATCCTAAATATAAGTAATAACATCTACTCTATCTTTCATTGAGTTGAAATAATAAAATTATTATATAAACATTTATCCTATTCCCATACGAATCATAAGAGAAGGAAATGATGTTACCAAGGAGGGGCTTGTCTAAGTCTAAGAAATTGGATCTTTGTCCAAATATAGGGTAGGGGTTAGTGATCCATGATCTTTTGCAATACGGTCTTAGACCTATAAACTTTGATGGAATCCATTTGCACATTTGGCATCTAGGAAACTTGGATACCATCTACTCCATCCTTCACTGATTTGAAATAATAATATTACCATATATAATAATTAATGTTACTCCTATATGGCCAATAACAGAAGGCAATGACATTACCAAGGAGGGGCTTGTCTAAGTCCAAGCAATTGGATCTTGGTCCCAAGATAGGGTAGGGGTCAGTGACCTGTGATCCTTCAAGACATTGGCTTGGACCTGTAAACTTTGAGTGAATCCATTAAACATTTAGAATCTAGGCAACTTGGATAACATCAACTCCTTCCATCTTTTTAGACTAACATGGAGTAATTTATCATGATTCACATTTTATTGAAACTTATATATACATGTATGTACTAATGAAAACATGTGGTTGTAGGATTCAATCAAAGAAGAAAATCTTGACTCTAGTAAGGCATTAAGCAAGAAAGCATGTATTATGTGTCTATATTGTGTCTTCTTCATGTTTTCATGCATTCAATCTGCATCATGTTTTTATGTGTATGCTTTGTGTTTTGATGCATTCATATGTCTACTTGATGTTTTCATTCATTAAGATGTATACCTCATAAATCATTTAGGTCTTTTGTAAGCAAATATGTTTTGTATCTATGGAAAGGGTTGTGTATGAATGATATTTCTTGAGGACAAGAAAATTCAAGAATAGAGGATTGTGATATCCCTACCTTAAGATAGGATCTAATAATAAATAACTACCTTAATTTAATACATACACAAATAAATAAATACTAATATGAATTATAATTTGTTATGTATTATAATAAAATAAAATGTCATTATATCACTAGACACACATAAATCTTAATTAGATATTGAACTAATATAAATATAAAAGTTTTGGTATATCAACTATTAACAATATAATATGTTATTAATGAAATAAATAAGTCATAATTATATTAATGATAATATCATCTTATTGATTAATATTTAATAAATATTAATATATGTATACATTATTATTAGGCATATATTATTTTAAATGAATAGTCACGATTATGAAGAGACATGACATTTGGAAGGTCTCTTCTTCCATATAAAAAAGGATATTAGGATGTTTTATAATAAAAAATGGTCTAATATTTTAGAAGGTCACATTCAAATAATAAGGGTTACAAAAGGGGTCATTACAATCATAATATGCCATATGAACTTTTTCAAGTGCTTTCGAATAGTTGGAGGAGTGTTCTTGATGGCTTTTTTATAGGTACAGGTTGGTCTATCATTAATTGATGATAAATAACCATTTGGTATTGGATCCTTAGGAAGTACCAAGGTTTATGGAAAATCAAGTGGTATGTCATTTTGGTTAAAGTCCAATATGATCTAAGATGTTGTAGCCTTAAAGGATAGGAGGTTTCTTAAGGGAAGGGTCCTATTTGTAGGAGTCATGTCTAATGAAATGGAAAAAAATATATGTGGAAAATAAGTTCTATGAAATTACAATTAAGGTTTGATTATGTAATCTATACTTTGTTTGTGATGAAATTTTAAGAAGATGGAGCGTTTAAGTATGGTAGGGAGTACATTGAATTAAGGTTACTTTTCTATCCTTAAAAGTGTCATTTCAAGACACTAACCAATTATTCGCAATAGGGGACAACACTCTTACTTTTTCAAGCACTCTCCCACATTTAAACAATATCAAGTCCCTCAAGTGGTCATTCTACACACTAGATCCACCTTGTTCCACATGTTTAAGAAACCCACTCACTATTCAACATATACATTTGCAAATGAATATTGCTTTGCCAAAATGTGTATATTTAGTATTAATATTCCTAAGACTAGTTACATGTTAGTGACAAAAAAAAAATGGTAGAGATAGTTGTATATTGACTATAAGTTAATTATGACCTAGAATGATGGTATGTGAGAATCATACATGGTAGAAAAACTATATTAGAGTAAAGTTTTGGGTTTATGGATTGATTTGATCATACTATATTAAGTTCTAGTATCTGGAAATTACATAATTATTTTTGAAGATAACTAGGTAGCATGTGATATGGATTAGTGAGTGTGTATGAAGGATTATGGAAAATCATTTTATGCTAGTAATTTATAAACACTTGTAATAGGTGTGTACCTTAGCATTGTTTGATATGATAATTTATATATTAGGGGAGTCATAACAAAATGGACTAATTGATATTTGTAACTTGCTTACAAGAAAGTAATTTCTTTTTTGTAATGTATGTGAATATATATATATATAATTAATGCAAAGTTGTGATTTATGCAAGAAAGATCAAAGAAAATATGAAAGTAGATCTGATACTTAGATAGGGATATGATTGGAATATATGATTAATCCTTATGGATTTCAATATAACTATAGAGGCAATTGAGTTTTCATCAACCATTTCATGTTTTGGACATTGAGTCCTTGAAGTGGATTTAATTCTTCTTTCAGACAAGGAGCTCTTGAAGGTGTCTTTAATCTTTACCCTACAACTTCTGTGCATTGTAATTGAGATTTTTATTCTAATCAATTCATAATACCTAGTTAATGGACCTTTTTATATAGGCATTTTTTCATTTAAAACAGACTTGTCCTTTAACAATGACTTATGTACTAGATATATTATATCGACTCCTAATAGGGACACTTTTATACTAGTGCATTATCTTTTGGGTATTATCTACTCTAATTTTTTTTTCTTTAATATGTTAGAAATGCTTTAGAATAACTGAGAGTGGGGCGGGCGGGGGTGAATTAGTTATTCAAGGTCCAAATGCTCAATTCAAATTTTTACTAAGTGTAGTGAGCCCATTCAATCATTCATTCATCCAAACTTTAACTTTCCTATTCAACAAGTTACTGTAAATCAACATGCAAGCATAACACATAAAAGATCAACACATAACATAGTGATTTATGTGGAAACCCAATTTGGGAAAAACCCTATGAAAGGCCTCCCCTATTAAAGGCTTACAACACACTATTAAATGTGACCTTGTTAGAGGATTTAGCCACCCTATTAGAAGTGGGCCTAGTTAGAGGACTTTAGAACATTCAATACTTGTAAATCTCAAATCATTCTTCTACTCATCACATTGCCTAGCCTTCAATCTCTACAACTTTTATAGCTTGCCCTCATTTCAAGCTTGGTCTCCATGCTCAATGTACCAATGCAATCATCTCTCTCTGACCACTTGTTGAAGCAAACCCTCTATGATCTATTCTTCCTTCTCCTAGATGCCATCTCCTTGACACCCTTCTAATCACTTCACAATTTGGCACTTCAGCAACAACACTTACTTCTTGGTCTATGACTCCTTAAATAGAAGTCCTAGAGTTTCTTTTCCTACTTGATTCTTCCTTTCTTTGATTTTAATTTTTATGGATTAGGTAGGATTCATTGTATCTAACCCATATTTTGTTTCCTCTAGAAACTTCTTGAATAATCCTTTTGAATTCGCCCAAAAATGGTTTTCATGGAATTTTGTGCCACTAGCTCATCAACCTTATCCTCCAATTAGTTCAAAAAATTCTAGGTAACAACTATGTCGGCTTAGATTTGGCGAATCTTCAACTTTTAAAATAATGTAGCAGCTTGGCACTATTGAAATCCTGATGCTCGACACATAATGTGTTACTCGGCATCAACTACATTTTTACTGATGCTCGGCACCTGAAGTTCACTCAGCATCAGCTAAGATTTTCTAATGCTCGACACTTGATACTTTTCTTGGCACTTGAACTTCACTCGGCACCTAAAGATCACTTGGCACACACTAGATTTTCCTTTTTCTTGGCTCTAATTGAGAATTTTCTTGGCTTCAACTAGATTGCTTGGCACCTACTAATGCACTTAGTTTAAGCTTTGCAGTTAACCTTGTTACAACTTATTCCTCCAATGTTTCTAAGTGTGACCAACCTCTTTTTCTTTGAGTATGTTACCAATACATCATTTAGCCATTGATTTAACTGATCCTTGCACTTTATTACAATATCATAAGTTAACCTTCCCCTTAGGTACTCTTGTTACATCTTGTAGATCAAATCCTCTTCATCAATCAACTGAGTGATAGTAATTGGATCTTATAAGAAAATGTCATTCCTACAAATAGCAGTTTTGACATCAATGACAAAACAATGATTGAAAACATTCTTTTAACAACAATCTCCCTCTTTCAATCAATCTTCTTCATCAATGATCTTTTCAATCAGATTTCCAACAATCTGCCTCTTTGGCATTGATGGAAAACCAAACTGATCAACCATCAGACTAAACTATTTAACCAAGTTAACTAGGTTAGAACAACAAGTGAAATGCCAAAAAAATGTACTTGTGTTACCATTAGTTTTTATATCTCCCTCTTATGATCTACTATCCTGATTGCTTCAATTTTGCTTCTCCCTCTTAGTTGATGTATTCTTTTTCTTTCCTTTCTTCCTTCTTCCAGTTTCTCCCTTTGTATTGCATTTCTCATCTTCCTACTATTGATCAGTTCTTCTCATTTCTCCCTCTATTTCTTTATTCTTTATCCATCTGAATGCTATTGACATCTCTCTCTCTTTTTTTGTTGACCGGTTTCTATATCTTATCTCCCTCTTTGACAACAATGCCAAAGACATACTATTGCAGCATCTTAATATGCAAGTGTAGCTTTTGTAGGTTCTTTCACATTCTCCCTCTATCACCTTTCTTGTGACAAATTTAGAACTTCATTACTTCAATTAATTTAGGCATGAATCCTAAAGTAGGTATCCTCTGCATCAATGTGTAATATTTCAACAATTAATTCATTTGATGCAGGGGAGTCTTGCTTTTACTTCAAGTAGCCTTGGCTAGGGGTATCACCCCTAACTTACCTCTAAGATACTCAAAAATATCTTTAGGTAGTGCTTTAGTGAAGATGTCAGCAATCTATTCCTTTGAGCTTACATATTCCATCTTCACTTGTTTGTCTTCCACCAATTCTCTTACATAATTATACTTAATTGCAATATGCTTGGTTTTAGCATGCATTATAGGGCTCTTTGATATGTTGATAGCACTTGTATTATCACAATAAAGTATCACAGGCTCATTTACCTCTTCCTTCATACCTTGCAACAAATGTTTGATCCATACAATATTGGTGTAATTTATAGTAGCTGAAACATATTCAACTTTTACTATAGACTGTGAGGTACAACTTTGCTTTTTGTTGGTCTAGGTAATCAATCTTTTCCTTGAGAAAAGTGCTCCTCCACTAGTGCTTTTTTTGTCATCAATATTACCTCCCAAATTTGCATCAGTGTAGGCTCTTAGTTCAAACTTTTCACTTCTCTTGTAGTACAAAAAAAAATCATCAGTTCCTTTTAAGTACCTTAGTATTCTCTTTACTGCCATCAGATGATTTTCTCTTAGATTTGTAGAAAATCTTGCCACTATTCCAACAGCTAATACAATGTCTGGTCTACTATGTAAAACCTACTAAAACTTTCCAATAATTGATCTATACATTGTCTGATTCACTTTAGCTGACTCATCATTCTTGGATAGCTTATTTCTAGTTGCCATTGGTGTGTTGACTGGTTTTGAATCTTCTAATCCAGATGTTTTGAGTATCTCCTTGATATATTTTGATTGGGTCACAAATATTCCATGCTTTAATTGATGTACTTGTAATCCAAAAAAAAACTTGATTTCTCCAAACATTGACATTTCAAACTCATACTTCATTTGATTAGCAAAATGTTTGCATAGAACATCTTTTCCACCAAATATTATGTCATCAACAAATTTTTTAGATATCAAAATATCTTTAACTTTTTTTTCTTTGATGTACAGGTTGCTATTGTCATCTATTTTCTCAAATCCAATCTTCACAAGGTATTTGTGTAACCTCTCATAGCATGCTCTAGGTGCTTGCTTCAAACCATAGAGTGCCTTGTTTAGTTTGTAGAGCATATCCTTGTTGTTGTCATCAACAAATCCCTCTAGTTGTTCTATGTAGACTTCTTCTTTTAGTATACCATTCAGAAAAATAGACTTCACATCTATTTGGTAGACTTTGAAACCTCGATAGATAGCATATGCAAGCAGCGTTCTTACTCCTTCCATTCTTGCAACAGGTGCAAATGTTTTCCCATAATCCAATCCTTCTTCTTGTGCATAGCCTTTGCAAACTAGTCTGGCTTTGTTTCTTTTTATCTTTCCATTCTCATCAAGTTTGTTCCTAAACACCCATTTTGTACCAATAAAATTCTTGTTAGCTGGTCTAGGAAGTAGGGTCCAAGTTTTATTTTTCTCAATCTAATCTATCTCTTCTTTCATAGCTTTATACCAATCATCATCTTGTAGTACATCTTTCACTATTTTGGGCTCAACCTTGCTCAACAAACATGATTCATTTCTTATTATATTCCTTGTCATTGGTTTGGTATCCTTGTCACCAATGATTTGATCTACAGGGTGACGTCTTCTCACATATTTAGCTAATATTGGTTATGTCCTTCTTCCCATGTTTGATCCTTCAGCTTCAGAGTTATTTTTCTCTTCTTCATCTGGTACTTAATCATCTCTTTCATGTATACTATTTTTAGAATCAGAAAGTGCAATTCCTTCATTCTGTAGCTCGGCTTCTAAATGCAGCTCGACATTCACTAGCTAGGACTCAACTGATACTAAAATTTGTTGCTGATTCCAAACTTGATTGGTAGCATTGTCTTCAATAGTTATTCATTCATAGAGTATACAAAGGATCTATAATCTTCTAATTGCTTAGTTCCATCAACCTAAACTTTTGCATGCTCATCAAAATTTATATTTTCACTCTCCACCATCTTGTTAGTGTTAGTATTCAAACACTTATATGCCTTACTTCTAGTGGAGTATTGACAATGGATTCCAAATGAAAGAGCTCGTCAAAAGCTTTCCAATGGTGTTCATTTCATCAAGAACGGAGATTGGATATAAAAGTTATGATGGTTTCAAATTCCAGTAAAAGTATGGATTTCGATGACATCAACATGACATCATGAAATCATAAAGAGAGGGAAAACATTCAAATTTGAATTAAAATAGCTATTTAATTCGAATTAAAGGAATGAGATAATGGGAGTTGAACTCCTAACCATTGGCCTCCTAAAATTAAGGCCAACCAATGGGCTATTTATGGCATATGTAATATTAAGGGAAGAGTTGTTATCTATTCATAACAAATCCGCCCAAGCTTATTTAACTAGGGGTATTTGTTGAAAACAAACCCTTAATTTTGGTGTCAAATCATATCCAAATAATGGTAAAAGGGGTAAATTCGAAATATGTAACCAAAATGGGGGATTTTGTTAGTTAATTGTTTTAGCCCATTTTTGGCTAAATTTGATGTATAAAATGGGGGTAGTAGGCTTTGGAAAGGCATCCAGGTGATGAGAAGGAGATTATGATTTTGGAGACTTGATGATTATTCCTGCACATTGGAGAGTAATGCTGTAATTGTGCTTGAAGGGAAGATCTTGAACACTTGTAATTGATTTTGGAGCAAATCGGATTGGTCCCTCTATTGGAGCAGGACCCGGAGATGTAGTCCGACCCGCGGATGAACTCCGTTATCAATCGTGTTTTGCCTTATGTCTCTCTACTCTCTTTCTTTCGGTCATTACCTTTTTATGCTTTGTTCATTTCAGCATTTAAGTTGTGTTAATTTGCTAATTAATGCTTTGAAATTTTAATTTATGAAATAATGTTAAGCATTCCTCTGTAATAGTCCTAGATCCTAATCAGATCATCTTGGCAGATTTGTTTCCAAATTCTACTTTGCAACCTACATTACCTAATTGTGATACACTCAACAAATTGTAGTTTAATCCTTCAACATAGTATGCATTATCACATGAAATTTTCTTAGTAAGTTTTAAAATAGAACCTTTTTTGTTGATTTCACATGGAGCATCATTACCAAATCTAACACTATTTCCATCATATTGAGTAAAGGTAATAAACTTACTTTTGTCTCGTGTCATGTGATGTGAACATCCACTGTCTATGATCCATTTGTCATTCTTGTTCACACAAGTCACCAATGCTATTGCTTCAACTTCATCTTTATCTGATTCATCCTTCATGGCCACATAGACTACTTCATCATCATTCTCATTAGAATCTTCTTCAACAATGTAGCATCTTTTGCCTTTTTCCTTGTAGTCTTTTCTATCATTTTCTCTCTTGTTCCTATACTTGTTTCCTTCTTTGTCTAGTTCTTCTTCTATGTACACCTTGCAACAATATGATCCACTTCAATACAATTGAAACATATGATAGGGAGCTTACCCTTCAATTTACCTTTTCCTCTATAGAATCTCCTAGCTAGTAGTGCTTCTAACTATTCCACACCTTCCTCATATGTCCTGCTATCACTAGATGCATGTTTTCCTTTTCTTCTCTTCTTGCTTGATTTCTCCTCCTTAGTTTCTTTTATTGTCATCTTGGCCTTGAAAGAAAATTCAAGGTTCTCAAGTCTGTAGTTATCAAATTTGGACAATTCAAACACAGTAAGTCTTCCCACTATTCCTTCAAAGGTTAGTGTGTTTCCTTGTACACACCTTAGATCTTGGATATCCAAAACTCTAATAGCATAGATAGGGAGTAGGGTTCTCAAGTATTTTATTTTAATAGTCTCTTCTTCCAATTGACCACCCAAAATTCTTATTACACTTACCACTTTCTTCATTCTGAATCCATATTGAGTAGCATTCTCACCTTCCTCCATTTTCATGTCATCAAAATTTCCTTTGAGGCTTTCTCTTTTTTCTCTTTGTATATTATGATCTCCTCCATAGATATCTATTAGGGCATTCCACATCTTGAATGCAGTTTCACAATCTTTGATGTCATCATATTCTACATAGCTGAGTGCAGAGACAATCTCCAACTTTGCTTGATTGTGCTCCTTCCTTTTGTTCAAATCATCTGCAATAAGAGCTCTAGCTAGTTCAACATGTTTTGTTCCAATTGAAGTTTTTGCATAATCACCTATTGATCCAAGGTGCAATTTCATCAGACTCTACCATGCAACAAAGTTGTCTTTGTTGAGCTTGGGAACTTTTCTCTTGGACATCTTGAACTTTCTACTTCTAGTACCTTGAAACTAAATAAATAGATGGCTTTGATACCAGTTGTTAGAAATGCTTTAGAATAATTGAGAGTGGTGGGGGGGGGGGTTGAATTAGTTATTCAAGCTCCAAATGTCCAATTCAATTTTTTACTAAGTGTAGTGAGCCCATTCAATCATTCATTCATCCAAGCTTCAACTTTTCTATTCAGCAAGTTACTATAAATCAACATGCAAGAATAACACATAAAAGATCAACACATAAAATAGTGATTTTCAAAAAACCACCAATAACATGCTACTCAATTCTCACTCTTCTAAAGTGATGCCCTGTGAAAGGCCTGCCCTATTAAAGGCTTACAACACATTGTTAAATGTGACCTTGTTAGAGGATTTATCCACCCTGATAGAAGTGGTCCTAGTTAGAGGACTTTAGAACATTCACTTGGAATGCTACCCTGTTAAAGGAATTAAAAATGGCTATTAAACCAACCTAAGTCCATAAGATTTTCTTCTATAACTAATACAATTTCTAGAGAGTAATAGAAAATATTTGACCTGATTACAACATACAACTTAACTTGCAGATCTTAGATCACTCTTCTACTCATCACATTGTCTAGCCTTCAGTCTTTGGAACTCTGACAACTTTCCCTCCTTTCAAGCTTGGTCTCCTTGAGTCTCCATGCTCAATGTACCAATGCAATCATCTCTCTCTAACCACTTGTTGAAGCAAACCCTCGGTGCTTTTTTCTTCCTTCTCCTAGATGCCTTCTCCTTGACACCCTTCTAATCACTTCACAATTTGGCACTTCAGCAACAACACTTGCTTCTTGGTTTGTGACTCCTTAAATAGAAGTCCTGGAGTTCATTTTCTCGCTTGATTCTTCCTTCCTTTGATTTTAATTTGTATGGATTAGGTAGGATTCATTGTATCTAACCCATATTTTATTTCCTCTAGAAACTTCTTGAATAACACTTTTGAATTTGCCCAAAAATAGTTTTCATGGAATTCTGTACCACCAGCTCATCATCCTTATCCTCCAACTAATTCACAAAATTCTAGGTAAAAACTATGTCAACTTAGATTTGGAAAATCTTTGACTTTTAAAATAATGTAGTAGCTCAACACTATTGAAATCTTGATGCTCGACACATACTATGTTACTCAACATCAACTATGTTTTTACTGATGCTCAACGCCTGAAGTTCACTCAGGATCAACTAAGATTTTCTAATGCTTGGCACCTGATTCTTTGCTCGGCACCTTAATTTCACTCGGCACCTGAAGAACACTCAACAAACATTAGATTTTTCGTTTACTCAGCTCCAACTAAAATTTTTTTCGACTTCAACTAGCTTGCTCAACACCTACTAATGCACTTAGTTTAAGCTTTGCAGTTAACCTTGTTACAACTTATTCCTCCAATGTTTCTAAGTGTGGCCAACCTCTTTTCCTTTGAGTATGTTAACAATACATCATTTAACCATTGACTTAACTAATCATTGCACTTTATTATAATATCATAACTCAACCTTTCCCTTAGGTACTCTTGTTACATCTTGTTGATCAAATCCTCTTCATCAATCAACTAAGTGATAGTACTTGGATCTTATAAGTAAATGTCATTCCTACAAATAGCAAGTTTGACATCAATGAAAAAAAAATGATTGAAAACATTCTTTTAAAAAAAATCTCCCTCTTTCAATCAATCTTAATCTTCTTCATCAATGATCTTTTCAATCAGATTTCAAACATAATATGGGTTTCCTCAAGAATAAAAACCTTGTGTTCTATGGTGTTAATCAATCTTTTTCATTTTATTTTTCATTTTTATATTCTTCATTTGTGATTTGGATGAAAAGTGTGAAGTTTATAAACACACACACACACACACACACACACACACACACACACACACACACACACATGCACACACAAATAGAGAGACAAAAATATGAGTTCACATATAGAGAAAAGAGAGGGAGAGATTTAAATATTTAGAAAAGTTGAGAGAACTAAAGATAAGGGAGACAAAGTAATCTAAGCATATATTAGAAGAGAAAAAGAGATAAGGATATATATATCAAGACATAAAAAAGGGCAAGGAGGGAATGTGAGACAAAGAGGTGGGAAAAGAGAGAGGTGGGAAGTTAGGTGATGAAGATAAGGAGGGAAAAATAGGGAATGCATGTATATGAGTTAGAGAGAAAAATTACAGAGATATGAAAAAAGGAAGTGATGGAGAACAAGGGAAAAAATGAGGGATGAGGATGAATAGAGGTACAACAAAAAAAGAGACATGGGGTCCAATTTTCTCTAGAAATTTTTCTCTCTATCCATCCATCTCTTTCTTTCTCTTTATACCTCTCTCTATACATGTATATATTTTCCCTCTCTATACCTATCTCTTGATATTTTCTCTTTGATATACCCTCATTTTTCTCACATTCTACTAGTATTACATCTCTCCCTCTTTATGAGTCCTTACCATCCCTAACTCTGCCTCTATTTATTTTTCCCTTCCATCTCTATTTATTCTTTTGTCCTCTCTTATTATATATACATATTTCTCTCGCCTTTTCCTATCTCCATCTATATCTCTATCTTTACCCTATCTCTTTCACCCTCCTCTCTATCTCTCTTGCTCTCTCTCACCCTTTGCAAATATTAAATTTAGTTAAGATTGGTTCCTTTTAGATGGATGCATATTTGATTTGAAGACATCCTTTCTTCATTGAGGCTTTTTTTACACAAAAAAAATTATATTCATAATACTCCACAAGTATTTGCAAAAAATTAACCTAAATTTTCACTAATTGATCATCCACACCTCTTTGGCATACAACTAAGGGGAAGACTCAACTAGATACTGCAGGAAAGGGAAAGACTCAAATATAGGATAAGGATGGATTTACCCCTACTCACCCACAAGCTAAGGGGCATAGTTAGAAGATGCCTTTGAAAGATCGACAATCCAATTCGAGATTTAATCACTTGGAGGTGTTGGATAGTATGGTTTTAGAGGAGGGTATTCCTCATAATATCTCTTTTGACCCAATTTTACCAAATGAGGGACATTCACCTCATGACGCTTGTGGAGCATCCAAGGTTGTGGTACACCAAAACTGTGAGCTCCCTATAGTTCCTAAGTCAGATGCTCTAGTGACACTTGTGGTGCTGGAGGATAATGACATTGTCTTGGAAGACTTGGTTAAGGATGTGATAACATCTAGTAAGGGCAAGGGGTCTCCTCTCCCCTTGGGGTTGATGTATAGACCCTTTAAGAGGGTTTCCTTTACTCCTCATCTAAGGAGTGGGTGCAAAATAGACCAAGATACGATTAAACTTACATGAGATATATTGATAGAGTATGGGTCAGTGAAATCGGATGCTCATTTTTCCCATTCTACTCAATGATGATTATTCTCTCATGGAATGATAGGGGGTTGAATAGCATCCCTAGACAAAAGGCTATTCAGAATTTGGTTGATCATTTTTCTAATTTTTTTTTTATCCAAGAGACTAAGCTCTTTATGGAGTCTATGGTCTGATATGCCTCTAGTATTTGGCTTTGTGGGAAATTCTAGTTTGTTGGGGCTATGGGAAGTGTTGGTGGTTTGGCTATCTTTTGGGATCTGTGAAAACTTTCTCCCCTTGGCTAGGTATCTTCTTGCTTAGCTCTCTCTATGGTGGCTTCTACTTTACACTTAAGAGAGGTAATCATGATTAGTAATGTGTATGTGGCTATTTATTTTGTGGGAAAGGAGGAACTTTGGAGGCATGTTCAATATGTTAGAAATTGTCGCCCTTTTCATCCTTGGGTGCTAGCAAGAGATTTTAATTCAATTTTAAGTTTGGAGGAGAAGCAAGGTGGTTTGGCTAGAATGTGGCCTTCTTATGCTCTTCTTTGTCAACAAATAACACTTTCGCAACTCTCTAACATAAGGAAGAATAGGAAAAACTAGTGCCAATGGCACACCTAGCTCTTTGAACCACCCTACAAGAGTTAACACAGCATAAATCTAACACATAGAATCAACAACCAAAGGAGGAAGAGTGAACACTTTGATTGATTCCTCAAATATTCAACATACATGCCTAGATGTAAGGCCTTCTAGGTTATGGCTAGATGCAATTACATTCATGATCTAAAATCTAGTTTCAAATTTGCACTTTCTATATCTGCTCTCCAATCCTCTCTTAAAACTGTCCTAGCTCTAAGCCTAAACACTCTATTTGTACTAGCCAAAATGGCTTATAGATTATTATAGAACATAGAGAAGTGATAAGTGAGCTCTCAACAAATATTAGATGAAAATAAACCTAACATTAAATTCTTGAAGAGCCACATGTTGGCCTGCATTAGCAATCAAATATCCAAAAATTGATGTCCGAGCAAAATTGCGATATCCCCTAGCTTTAATTGAATTAGAATGCACACTTGAAAATATGGTTATTATTTTAGGTCCTCTATGACCCCTTAAGTATGCAAAGGCTAATTCACCAAGGAAAAGTGTGCATCCAACCTAAAAGTCAAGCATAGAAAACTATCACGCAGAACTACCAAAAATTGACACTCCATAAGAATTACCATATCTCCCAACTTATAATGAATTATAACTTGCACCTTCTACCATAGATATTACTCCAGGCCCTCTTCAATCCTTGAAGTGCACAATCTTTCATTCATTATAATAAATTAGTTGCATGGTCTGCAATAGGAAACCAAAAATTAGAAAACACAATTTTAGCAACAAGATAAAAACTGGAAACATACAGGATAGTACTTCAACCCAAGATTTTCCTACATCAAAGCAAACTAGGGTTGGAAGAAATGATTCTCCTATATCATTGAGATGTCAAAACTTGAGTTAAATCCAACTTAGATTGAGAAATCCATGAAGCATCTTCCATAGGTTTGTTCTTCCACTTTACCATATATTCATAATAATCTTTTCCTCTTATGCTCTTGCCAATTCTTTGATCCAATATTTGTTCAAATTCTTCAATCTACTTCTTAGGATAGTCCTCTGATACAATAAATTCATCATCTAACTCATGATACTTGTATAAATCAACAAAATTGAATATAGGAGATATATCCATGTCATCAGGTAACTCAATTTCATTGGCGTTTCCATTGTCAAACTTCTTCATCTTTAGCTTACTGTATGTTCCAACAAGAAATCTTCCTTTCTTCAGATGAACCATCACCTCATCATAATCTTGAAAATCATGATGTCTCCTAGACTAATCAGCATTCTCCTTACACTTTTGATTACTCTGTTCTATCCTCAACTTCATTTCCTTATGCAAAGACTCGATAAAATTAGAAAATTCTTCTCTTGCAGCACTTCTCTTTTCTTCACCATCAACATCTCTCAAATATGATACTCCTCTAGGCTTCATTCTAGTAACAATCTCAAAAGGCATCTTCCCTGTATTCCTATTCATAGAATTATTATATTCAAATTTAGCTTGTGCCAATACCATCTCCCAATTACTTGGCTTATTCCCAACTAAACATCTCAAAAAATTACCCAAGCTTCTATTTGCAACCTCTGTCTATCCATCTATTTGTGGATGGAATGTAGAACTAAACTTTAATTTAGTACCCATCTTCTTCCACAAAGTCTTCAAAAAACAACCAACAAACTTACTGTCTCTATTATAACTTATACTTCTTTGTAATCTATGCAATCTCACAATCCTTTTAAAGAAAAGTTTAGCAACATGCTTAGCATTTGATGTCTTCTTACATGGTATGAAATGAGTCATCTTATAAATTCTATCCACTACAAAAAATATAGAATCATACCCATTCACTATCTTAAGTAATCCAAGAACAAAATCCATACCGATGTCACTCCAAGGTTTCTCAAGAATAGTAATAGGTTTATACAAACCAGTATTTTGACTTACTCCTTTTGCAATTTGACAAACTCCACAACTCATCACAAATTTCTAAACACCCTTATACATTTGTGCCCAATAATACTTCTCTTTTAGCTAACTCAATGTCTTATAATTTCCAAAATGTCCAGCCAATCCACCACTATGGTTTTCCTTAATTAGATTCAACATCATAGAAATTCTAGGAATACACAACTAGATACGTTTGAACAACATACCTTCTTGAATGAAATACTCATCATACTTACTTATGCCATTTGTCGTATTTGGTGCTCTACACTCTCTCCATGCCTCAAAAAAATCAGGATCAACACCATACAACTCTTTCATTTCATCAAAACCAAGAACTTCAACCTTCATCTCAGTCAACAAAGAACATCTTCTACTCAATGCATCAACAACTCTATTAGTAATTCCACTCTTGTGCTTAGTTAAAAATGTAAAATTCTACAAATACTCAACCCACTTCATATGTCTTTGATTAAATTTATGTTGACTTCCCAAGTATTATAAAGCTTTATGATCAGTATATAACACAAACTCTTTAGGAATCAAATAATGTCCACTTCTTCAATGCTTGAACAATAGCCAAAAATTCTTGATCATACATAGAATACTTCCTTTTAGCATCATTCAACTTTTCACTAAAGAAAGAAATAGGTTTACATTCTTGACTTATTACAACTCCTATTGCATTACCACTTGCATCACATTCAACTTAAAATACTTTGTTGAAATCATGTAAAGCCAATATAGGTAATTCAATAGCTTTTTGTTTCAAAGTCTAAAAACTATTATTAGCTCCATGTGTCCACTTGAATTCCTTTTTATCTCCCCTCATTGTCTTAGTCATAGCATTACAAACAACATTAAATTTTTTTATAAAATTTCTATAAAAACTAGCCAAACCATGAAATGATCTTACCTCACCCACATTCTCAAGCATAGGCCATTCCAAAATTGCTTTAACCTTCTCAAGATCCATCTTCAATCCATCAGCTGAAATCACAAATATGATGAAGGTCCACACCACCCTACCAAATCATAACCAAGAATGCAAGATCTGATATCAAATCACAACTCTTTATTCATATAGTAACTATTACATGCAGTGTGCTGGGTTGTAACACCTTCCCAGTTATGGCCAAATACAATAGAAATTACAATAATAGTGTTAGGATAAACCATAGATAGAAATAAAAACTACATGCAAATATAATCAATAACAGAAAAATAATAGATCACACAAAAATGAACACAAGGCACCAAGATTTAATGTGGTTCACCCAATCCCTAGGCTACGTCCACCAAACAGCAAGTCTGATCTTATTACAATCCAATGATTACAACTTGATTACAATCCGTAATCCCTTACAGCTCAATACTATTGTAAGAAGTAATTTTGCATTACAACATAATGAAAATACCTAACCCTAAACCCTTTTTATACAAGTATTTTATCCATTTTAGGGTTACAACATTTTGGCCATATGTCAGCCATAATATGTTGGCTACAACCCCAAACCCCACTAATTATGAAGTATGTACAATACTTTCCTGATTAGTCACCATAATCTAATAATCTCCCACTTGGGACCATAGCCCAAAGGAGTAGAGGGACCTCTATTAATCAAATATACCACAGTATTGACATCCTCCACCCACATGTGTATGAGCAACCTAGCATGCAACTTCATGCTCCTTGCACAATCCATTATAGTCCTGCTCATGCATTTAACCACTCCATTTTCCTGCGGAGTCTTTGGAACAATTTTCTATCTACAAATACCGTTAGTGGAGCAATAATCTTCAAATTCATGATTGCAATACTCACCACAATTATAAGATCTGAGACATTTTAATTTCTTACCAGTCTCATTTTCAACCAAGCATTTCCATTTCTTAAAAGTTTGAAATACATCAAATTTTTGTCTAAGGAAATAAACCCATACTTTTCTAGTTGCGTCATCAATAAATGTAACATAATAATGAGAGCCACCAAGAAAAGATACCTGAGCTGGTCCCCATACATCTGTATGCACAAGCTCTAATTTCTCCTTTTTATTTTCCTTCCCAGGCTTTACAAAACTCACTCTCTTTTTTTTTTCATACACACAAATTTCATGGAAATCCATATTAACACATTTTAGACCTGGTAAAACTTTCTTTGAATGAAGTACTTTCATACCTTTCTCACTCATGTGCCCAAGTCTATTGTGCCACAACGCTGTATCAGAATCTAGAGCGGCTATTTTTTCTCCCTGCTCAACTACAACAATTGTTCCTGAACATTCATTTTTCTCTAAAATAATCAAAGTAGAAGGAACAATATGACCTATACAAAGATATAAGGTGCCTACTGTCACACCTTTTGCTACTACAAGGGAACCTTTTGAAACCTTCCAATTTTTATCATTAAAAGTAACTACACAACCCTCATCACCGAGTTGGCCCGCTGAAATTAAATTCCTACCCAGCCTTGGAACATGCCTTACCTCATGTAGTAGCCAATGATTCCAATTCTGCAACTTAATCTTAATTTTTCTCTTTCCAACAATCTGATAGGGTTCATTATCCCCCAAATAAACAAGCCCAAAATCCCCTTGGACACAATCAATGAAATAACCTCTATAAGGTGTAACATGAAATGAAGCACCATAATCTAAAACCCATGAATCATCAACACTTTCTAAAGATAGAAGCAAAGCATCCTCTTCAGATTTGTTACTTACCACATTTTCCTCCTTATCTCCATCTAATTTATCTCCTTCATTTTTCTTTCAATTCCAGCAATCTTTCTTTTTTTGCCCTGCTTTCCCATAGTACCAGCAGTCATTCGGTCCTCTTGATTGAGACCTCTTCCCTTTTGAATTTCCTCTTGATTTCCCATGATTTTCAGAGTTACTTCCTCTCTCAGTCATTCTACCCCTGCTTTGTGCATTCAAAACACTTCCTAATGTAGATCCACTTGAGGATTTTCTACAAGTTTCCTCACTCAAAACAACACCGATCACATCATCATATTTTAGGGTACTAGATCTAGGAATAGAATTACTCACAACCATTACCAAGCCATTCTAGCTTTTAGGCAAAGAACACAAAATCAAGATAGCCCTAATTTCTTCATCAAAATTGATACCCATAGAAGATAACTGACTAGTAATTGTATTCAACTCATTTAAATGTTCTACAATAGATCCACCTTCTGCAATTTTCATATTAAATAAATGCTTCATGAAAAATACCTTGTTTGAAGTGAAGGGCTTTTCATACAGTGTCGCTAGGGTTTTCATCAACTCTTCTGTCATCTTTTCTTTTGTAATATTAAATGCCACTGATGGTGCCAAGCATAACCGAATGCTTTCGAGTGCCTTTCTATCCAAAAGATCCCATTCAACATCTGACATAGTTCTCTGATTCTTGGCTTTGCCTTCCAACGGCTTCCATAAATCCTTCTAATACATATAGTCTTCCATTTGCATCTTCCATAACTAGAAGTTTTTCCCATTAAACCTATCAACCCTCAACTTATCCTCATTTGCCATTGCTCTCACTCAACTGTGAGACTCCCACTCAATCGTGAAACTTTCCTGCAGAGGATAACTGAAAAACAACTAGGCTCTGATACCACTTGTTAGGATAAACCATAGACAGAAATAAAAACTCACTCATCACTTCCTCCTTCTCTGCAAGCTTCTACTAAGAAGAGATCACACCTTCAAGCTTTCCCACCTTGAAGCTTTCCACCTTGAATCTTTCACACCTTCAAGCCTTCACACCTTGAAGCTTTCACACCTTCTAGCTTGATTATAAATGCTCATATGACTTGCTTAAATAGGCACTTACCACCCAATGCATGATTTATCCACAACCTTCTAGAATTCCACCTACACAATATCCACAACCTTATCGGATTCCACCTACACAATATCCACAACCTTCTAAGATTACAATATCCACAACCTTCTAGAATTCCACCTACACACCTTGATAAATGGAATGACAACCATTTTTATTTTATTTTTCTATTACACCACCTATGCACCTTGAAAATAGAAATTCCTTTTTTTTTTCTTTTCTCCTTTTTCCCTTATTTGATTTTATTTATTATTTTTCCTTCTATTTTCGTCACTTTCTCTCTCCTCCACATTTTTTTTTGTTTTTAAATAAATTTTTTCTTGCAAGATGCTCCTTCATAAAAATCCCAGATACACAATCTCCTCTTGCATAAAAGAACACTTTTGCAGATTAATTAGCAACTTTTCCTCTTTCAACCTCTGCAATACTTGTCTAATATGCTCAAGATGTTCTTCCTTATTCTTACTAAATATCAAAATTTCATCCAAATAAATAATCACAAACTTACCCAAGAATCTTTTCATAACTTCATTCATCAATGTCATGAAAGTACTAGGTGCATTAGTCAAACCAAAATTCATAACCAATCATTCATACAAACCATCTTTTGTCTTGAAAGCAATCTTCAGTTCATCACCTTCTCTAATTCTAATCGGCTAATAGACACTCTTCAAATAAATCTTGGTAAAATAATTTGCTCCACTCAAACAATCCATTATGTCATCCATCCTCAGCATAGGAAACCTAAATTTCAATATGATTTTTTTAATAGCCCTAGAATAAGTACACATTCTCCATTCTCCATTCTTTTTAGGTGTTAATATGGTAGGTACATCACATGGACTCAAACTTTCTCTAATCAAACCTTTCTACAACAACTCATGCACTTGTTTGTTAAGTTCTTAATTCTTTGTAGGTGTCAATCTATATGGTGCTTTGTTTGGAAAACCAGGAATCCGATCCATACAATGACTTATGCTTCTTACTGGAGGTAAAACATTAGGAATATTATCAGCAACAATATCTTTATACTCATTTAGTAATTCTGTAATTTTTGTTGTTACTCTATCATTACTAATTTCTACTACTTGGTCATAACTACCAACACTTGGTCCTCTAGGAACTATAGCAAAACAAACTTGATTCTTCTTTACTTCCTTTTCAAATTTCTTTCCATTAACCATGCAAACTTTTAATGCAGTACAAATGACCTCATCTAGATTTTCAATCAAAGGCAACAATATTTGTTTCTTCCCATTTACCCAAAGAGTATATTGATTCAATCTTCCATCATGTAGATCATATCTATCATATTGCCAAGGTCTACCCAACAAAATATGACAACAATCCATTGGCATAATATCACTAAAAAATTCATCAAAGTAATATCTAATTTTGAACTTCACAAGGCATTGCTCACTCACCAAGATCTTATGCTAATCTTTGATCCATGAAACATGATAAGATTTGGGATGTTTTAGCCTTTGCAATTACAAGTTTTTAACCAACTCTTTTGATGCCAAATTTGTAGAACTTCCACTATCAATTATTACCTTGCAGCATTTTCCATCCATCTTACATCTAGTCTTGAAAAGACTTCTTCTAAGGATAGGTTCCTCATCACTTCCCTTATTAAAAAACATTCTTCTCACCATAAAATTTTCTCCAACCTTAAGTCTACTTGGTGAACTCTCAATGTCTCCTTGAATCAAAAAATTTCTATTATTTTTCCCACTTTCAGAAGATCTACATTCAAAAGATCTATGTCCTTCTTTACCACATCTAAAATAATTACCATGGAAACCACCTCTAGGATAAGAATCACCTCTTCCTTAATAAGATCTAGTACCTCCTCAGTATGAACTACCACCTTTCCACTTGGTCTTGTCTCTATCATTATTATTCCATTGAGATTTGCCTTTATCATGCATAGAACTATCAGATCTGCCACCTTCTCTATAAGATCTACCTCTACCTCTTTGGAATCTACCACCTCTACCTCTTTGTCTTTGTTCATTTTTCTTTGTCAAGATCTCCTTAGCTTTCAAGGCATATTGATATGCTTCTTCCACACTTTCCAACTTCACAAAACCTATTTCATCTTGTATTATAGATCTCAATCCATTTATGTACCTTGCAATTTTCTCAACATTATTATCCACATGTCTAGATCTAATGTCCAATCTATAGAATTCCTCGATATACTCTTTCACAGTCATGTCCTTTTGTCTCAAATTTTGCATCTTTCTCAAAAAGCTAACTTGGTAATCAGTAGGAAGAAATTTTTTCTTTACCTTGTTGACCATCTTTGGCCAAGTTCTAATCTTCTCCTTTCCTCTCCTTTTTTTATTAGTTTGTAAATGCTCCCACTGCAGTGAGGCATGACCTTTCAATTTAGTAACTACAATCTTCACCTTCTTATTATCAGAAGTGTTTTCATACTTAAAGAACTTCTCCATATCTAAGATCCAATCTAATGCAACATTGGTATCCAATTTTCCATCATAAGGAACAACTTCTACATTAGGCTTTGAATTTTCCTAGACAACACTCTCAATAATCTTCCCTCATCTTGATCTTTGTCAAGTTCCAGATTATGGTTTGGTGCTACTACTTCATCATCACTTACATCATCAAGATGCACTCCTCTCCTCTGGATTGTCTCCACAACAGAAAATATGGCCGCAATTTGTCTCAATTAATCCAATATAGCATTATCAACATTTCCTCTGCCATGAACCATCTTTACAAATCAAGTTCCTGCAAGATTGTAACCCTCTGCAAGTTATAGGTCAAATTCGCAGATCTACAACCTTACAACTAATATCCAAAATAGGGTTCTACACAATCCAATCACCACATGGATGAACCTCAAGCTTTGATACCACTTGACACAAGGAAAGATAGGGAAAACTAGGGCTAATGACACACCTAGCTCTCTGAACCACCCAGCAAGAATTAACATAGTAAAAATCTAACACATAGAATCAACAAGCAAAGGAGGAAGAGCAAAACATTTCATTGATTCTTCCAATATTAAACCTACATGCCCAGCTATAAGGCCTTATGGGTTATGACTAGACAAAATTACATTCATGATCTAAGATCTAGCTTCAAATTCACACTTTTCAATTTTGCTCTCCAATCCTCTCTTAAAATTTTCGTAGCTCTAAGCCTAAACACTCTATTTATACTAACCAAAATGGCTTACAAATCATTCTAGAACATAGAGGAGCCACAAGTCAGCTCTCAACAAACATTAAATGAAAATAAACCTAATATTAAATTCTTGAAGAGCCACAAGTCGAGTCGCATCAACAATTAAATGTCCAAAAATTAATGTTTGAGCAAAATCGTGATATCTTCTGGCTTTGATTAAATTAGAACTGACACTTCAAACTATGGGTAGTATTTTAGGTCCTCTACAACACCTCAAGTGTAAGGAAACTCAGGTGCGAAAACAACTTCCTACACTAATCTGTTAAGAGAAGTATGGTGCAAATCCTATTAAAATCTTTTACACTTATAGATTCAATATTATGTAAAAAACAATATTTCAGCCAATCAAGCATAAAGACAATAGATAGAGAAGGAAACACATAACACAAAGATTTTTCAGTGGGGAAAAACCTTTCGGTAAAACAACCCCACCCCTCCAAAACCTGCACAATGTATTAGTGATGATCTCCTTATAAAAAATCAAGATGCCGACACATCAACATTATTTGCAAGAAATACATTTTACAAAAAAAAAATAAGAATAGGAATTATCCAAGGTTGAGACACCTTATTCCTAACATCAAGTGTGAAAAGGCTGATTCACCAAGGAAAAATGCACATCCAACCTAAAAGTCAAGCACAAAAAACTATCATGTAGAACTACCAGAAATTGATACTCTAGGAGAATTTCCATATCTCCCAACATATAAGGAGTTAGAACTTGCACCTTGGATCATAGATAGTAATATAGACCCTCTTCAATCCATAAAGTGTGTAGCCTCTCATTAATTATGGAAAATTAGTTACATAGTTTGCAACATGCAACCAAAAATTAAAAAACATTGTTTTAGTAGTAATATAAAAACTAAAAACATGGAAGATAGCAGCATAACCCAGGATGATCCTACATCACTCTCTAATTCCAAGCCTTCTGATGGTCTCTATACTTGGAATAAGCCAAGAATTGGGGTTGATGCTATTTCAGAATGTCTAGATAGATTTCTTGTTTCTTGTTTTTGGGTTAGTGGCACCCTTACTCTCTGTTTACAAATTTTGGATTGGAGGGGTTGTGATCATTGGCCAATCAAATTTTCTACTACTGGGGCTTTTATTCCAAAGCATCCACCTTTTAAGTTCCAGTTGATGTAGTTCCATGTCTCCTTTCTTCATGATCTTGTATTATGTTGGTGGAGAGATGACACTCCTGCAAATGGTACTGCTATGTTTTCATTTTCTAAAATGCTTCAATATGTTGAAAACAACTTAGGATATGGAATAAATAATGTTTTGGGAACCTTCACTCTATGAAGGGGCTTCCTTAGGAAGATCTTGATGCAATAACTAGGCAGATTAGAGATTGAGGTTTCTCAGAGGATCTTGGAAGCATTGAATCCCTAGCTTCTAGAGTTCTAGAAGAATGGGAACTTTGAGAGAAAATGTTTTGGAAGAAAAAGGCTAGAGTTGATTGGCTCTAGGAAGGTGATAGGAACACTTCTTTTTTCCATAACATTGTGCAATCTCATTGAAATCAAAGCAATATCTCTCCATTGATTAACTCTCAAGGTATCCAACTAACTTCCTTGCCAGCTTTGTTCTAGGAGGCTACTTGGTACTTTTCTACCCTCTTCTTTGAGGACTCTCCTTCTATTGATAATGAGGAAAATATTATGTTTTCTTGTATTCCTTTCCTTATTACCTAGGAAATGAATGATTATCTCATGTGACTGATCTCTTTGGAAGAGTTGGAGGAGGTGGTCTTTGGTGTGCCTAAGGGAAAGGCTCCTAGTCCTAATGGCTACCTAGTTGAATTCTTTTAGGAATTTTGGGACATCATTAATCATGATTTTTTGGAGGTGGTTAAGGAATCCTATTCTAGCAAGTAGATGCTTCAGGCATTGAATTCTACTTTCTTGACTCTTAATCCAAAAAGAGAGGGGGCTAATCAACTAGAGTTTTTTAGACCAATTGCCTTATGTAATGTGGTTTACAAAGTTATTATTAAGCTAATTGTTGAGAGAATTAAAAAGTGGCTCCCCATTATTATCTTAGAGGAACAAGGTGGTTTTGTTGCTGGAAGACAAATTTTGGATGGGGTAGTTATTGCTACTAAAGCTATTCACTCTATGGCTAGTTCAAGCGAGCGATCCATGTTTGTTAAGCTAGATATGGCTAAGGCCTATGATAGAGTTAAATGGAGTTTCTTGAGGAACATTCTTCTTACCTTTGGCTTTAGCTCTCACTAGGTGAGTTGGACTATGAGTTGTGTTACTTCTGCCTCTTTTTTAGTTCTTCTTAATGGTCAATCTTCCTAGCTATTTGATGCCTCTAGAGGTCTCTACTAGGGTGATCCTCTCTCCCCTTATCTTTTCATTATCATGGCTGAGGGCTTGGGTAGATTTATTAAGTATCAAGTATCCTAGAATTTTATTCAGGGGTGGCAGTGGGGTAATGGTTTACCTACTCTTTCTCACCTTCAATTTGTTGATGATTCTATTCTTGCAGGTCTTGCTAGGATCAAGGAAGCTAAAGCCTTTCGAAAAACTCTAGATATTTATATGGTAGCTTAAGGCCAAAATGTTAATGAGCATAAATCTTCCATTTACTTGTTTAGCATTCTTGATTCTAGTCAGAAAAGGATTGTTGATATCCTGTGGTTTCATATTGGGTCGCTTCCTTTGACTTATCTTAGCATCCCTATTGCTACTTCTAGGCAACCACAACTCTTCTAGAAAAAAAATGATTATCAAGCTACAAGAAAAGGTAAATCATTGGAATTATAGATGGCTTTCTACTACTACTTGGGTTACTCTTCTTCAATTTGTTATTCAAGCTCTTCCTACTTATAGAAGCATGGTTCAAGTTGCTCTTGTTTACTTTCTCAAGGAGTTTGATGCTCTTTCTTGGCAATTCCTTTGGAGTGGTAATTTACGTAGCACTAAATGAAGTTTGATTAGCTAGGAGACTATTTGCAAGCCTAAAAAGGAGGGTGGTCTTGGTCTTCGATCGACTTTCTTGAGTAGTCAAGCATTGGCTGCTAAGCTTTATTGGCAATGGTGCTCTGGACAACATCAAATTTGGGCTCATATTATCACCCATAAATATTTTAGAGGTGCTGATCCTTGCTCTATTTTTGCACTTCCTCTTGAAGGTCGTGGCTCTATTGTCTTGCATACTCTGAAGACTAGTGCTCTATTAGTTAGGAGAGGTCTTTTTTGGATTTGTAAGGGAGGCTCTAAGGCTTTGTTTTAGTCAGATGCTTAGGATGGATTCGCATCCATATTATCCATGTACCCTCATCTTCAAACCCTCTATGATTGTTTTCATGATGTTGGATGGGATAAAGTGGCTCATTATAAGACTCCTTATCAATTGGGACTTGTTGTTGGTTATAGATAGAAGCACTCTTCTAATTGGCCTCCTGGAGGCATAAAGGTGGATGGTAAGGAACTTTCTTAGATTTTGGCCTCTAGGGAGTGTTTCTCTCTGCTAGGACCAAATGTTTTAGCTTGGGGAGGTACCTTTTCTGGTAAATATCATGTCTATATCGGGTATCAAGAGATAACTAGATAATTATTTGGGGATGCTAAGGTGCCTTGGTGGAAGCAAGTTTGAAGTAAATTTTCTTGGTCCAAGTGTAATTTTTTCATGTGGCTAGTGTCTCACAACTACTGTCTTACATGGGATAATCTTTGTAAACTTGGGTTTCAGGGCCCCTCTTATTGTGTTTTGTGTGGTAATGGGGAGGAGTCTATCTACCATTTGTTCTACCATTGCTCATTTTCTACTTAGTTATGGCATCTTTGGTGGAGTACTTTGGGTTTCTCTTGTAGACATGCTTCCTCTTTGCCTAAGTTCTAGGCCTGCTTGGGCAATGCTCCCTCCAAGTCTTCTCCTCTACATGCTACTTGGATTGCTAGCCCATTCTTTTCAATATCTAACTAGAGAGGAATTGTCAAATCTTCCAAGATGTTCAGATTGGTGTTATGCACCTTTGGTGGAAGATCTCACATTCTCTTTAGGAAACTATTCAAGTCAAGTGTGTGCTAGATGGGGGTATGGATCTAGTTGATCTTGCTATATGCAATCGCCTTAATTTTCATCTTCAGGATGGGGTTGTAGCTCATTGGTATCAAAGAGTTCCTAAACATCCTCGAAAATAAGGGAAAGGATAGGTGAATTGAGAGGGGCATTGGACTCCTCCTCCTCATGGAGTTCTAAAAAATAACACTGATGGTTCTTCCTGAGGTAATTCAAGCACTGCTAGTATTGGGAGAGTGGCTCGTTGTAATTCTGGTGAAGTTGAATTTTTTTTCTCTGTGCATAAGGGTGATCATACTAACAATCTCATGGAGGCTCAGGCCATTTTATATGCTATGGAATAGTGTTGTTTGCGGGGATGGCGCAAGATTATCTATGAGTCTGACTCCCAAGTGGTGGTGAACTTGCTTTCCTTGTAGGAGCTTGAGGATGTTTGTTGATAGCTAGCCACTATTGCTAATCAGACTCTTCTCTTTTGACCCTCTCTTGAATTCATCAAGTTTACTTATAGTCCTTGTTGATGAAACAGAGCTGCTAATTTTTTGGCAAAATGAGCTTCTCATCATGCTCTAGGCTGGAATATTGTGGATAGGGGGTAGCTTTTTCTTGACCTGCTACAAGAATTTGATGAAGTTGTTGCTTAGGATAGAGATCCTTTTTGAGCTCTCCTTGTTATAATCCTTTAAAAAAAAATAAAATTTTACCCCTCTTTTAAAAAAAAAAGGGTTTCCAATCAATTAAATAAATTGTAGTTGTGCTTGAATATACAAGCAATACATCATAACTAAGAGTGATGTAGATAATAATTTATCAACTAGACAATGTGTAATCACATATTCACCAAAGGTGGTTCATCCTCCATTATACAAAAAAGTATGTGTAAAAATGAGAGGATGAGAATGTGATAGGAGAGATAGGTGGATCTTGAACAGAAAGAGGTATGAGATGGCAACTAACAAGTTCTCCAACACTATATACTAAAATGAGATGCAAACTCCTATATGTCTACATGACAACTAGTATGCAAATGCATTATCTTAACTAAACTTAAGTGTAATTAATGAATATTGAATTACACCAATAATTGCTAATTATGATTATCTTACTAACACTTTCACTTAAATAAAAAATAATTTCCTTTTAAATCTCACATTTCTATTAAAATTAGATTTCAAATAAAAATTTCTTCCATCTAATTAAGCCGATAGGCTTATTGTGGGAGCTTTGCTCCCAAAAATTGTATTTCTAACAGAAATGTTGTAAGACTCACCAGTTTTTTAACTTTATGATTGATTTTCCAATGATATGCTTAAAACCAATTTCTTTAGGAAATTTCTAAAATTGAAATATTATTCTTTCCATACTTTCCTTTGTTGTAGTTTGTTTACTAAATCAATTAAAATAACCATGCAAAAATCAAAGCCTAATATTTCGTAATTAATAGGGAATCTTTCCATACTAGGGACAACAGTTGTATTGAGGATCCCATAAAGTGTTAGATTGTGGTGACTGATTAGGAAAGTACTGTACATATGGCCGACATGTTATAACCCTAAAACGGTTTAATACTTGTATAAAAGGGCTTAGGGTTGGGTATTTTTCATAATGTTGTGATATGAAATTGGTTCTTACGGCGGTATTGAGCTGTAAGGGATTACGGATTGTAATCAGGTTGTAATCACTAGATTGTAATAAGATCGGACTTGCTGTTTGGTGGACGTAGCCCAGGGATTGGGTGAACCACGTTAAATCTTGGTGCCTTGTGTTCATTTCTGTGTGTTCTATTATTTTCTATTATCGGTTATATTTGCATGTAGTTTTTTATTTCTGTCCGTGGTTTATCCTAACATAAAGCTGACAAATATTTTTGATAATTTTTATGCACTTATTGTCTAATATAGAAAATACTATATTGAATCCCAAATGTCCATTCCCAAATGACTGATGCAACATTTTGATTATCTGTTGCCTTTCTTCTTTTTCCACTACATTATTTATGAAATATTTCTTTTGTTCAGACATCTAATTACCTTCACATTCTGAGTCTTCTTGATTTGTGATATTAAATTCTGAGGGAGGACATTGTTGCATGTAAAGACCAAGAAATGATTCATATTTGTCAAAAATATAGTATACAAAATGATTATATTCTTGAAGAGGACCAAGAAGTTTTGAAGTTGTATAGCATATTTAAAGGATAGTTTTGAGTTTGTTACAGTTTTACGTTTAAATTTGTTTAGGATCTAATTTTATAATGGTCCAAATTAAATTGAGTCTTTAGGACTATTAAATTATTTTGTTTAAATATATATAATTTTATTTAAACAAGTAAATTTTATTATCTAATTACATTTTGTATATATAATTATCTATTTATTGATTTTAATGTTCTTATATTTAGATGTTCATATGTTTATTTATAACATTGATAAAAATATTGTACACTGAGGTTACTATTATATTTCATATCTTGAAATATTTAAATATTTATTCATTGAACTTGATATAGATTTTGAAATCATTATTTAAGTTATATTATATGTTGAAATTATTTATTAAGAAATTTATGTTTTAAAGGAAATATTGTAAGACTTTATCTATTTTAAAGATGATAAAATTCATTTTTAGAAATTTAAATTTTCTTTTAGTATTCTCAATCCTAGAAAATATTTCTAAATTTTTTGTTTTTCTTTGCAAGTTTGTAATTTTCCTCTATTTATATAATATGTCTAGAAAAAATGTAAAATGCACACTATTGAATTATTTCTAATATGCTTCTTATTTTTTGTGGGAAATGTATATCACTTCTTTAGTACTCACTCGAATAAACAAAAACTAAATTGAAAATTACTAGATAATCGGTGAGAGATCAGATATTAAAAAAACCCTGCAAAATATGAAAAGTCTATGGATGTAAGGTAGGTAAAAGCGTATTTTTTTATGAAGGAAACATGATTTTTATTAAGTTTAACCATTGGGCTTTCTCTTCTTTATGAAAGTATGTTTATCTCGATTGTTACATGATCAATTTCCCATGAAAAAATGGCCTTGAATCTTCCAATTATAATTCCTTTGAATGCTATACACAACTTCTAATTTGTTCATTTTGTTCAATCTTGTGAACTCTAAGTATTATGTCCTTTGTTCATATGTTCATTGAGATTAAATGGTGCTAATTTATAGGGCATAGAGTTTTAAATGAATGGATTATGTATCAATGTACAATTTGAGAAGAAGAAAAAAATATAATAAAATAGTTATCTTAAATAAAAATTACCACATAGTTGTAATACCATTTTATTACATTTAATATATTTTAACAATAAAAATTAGATTATCATTAGTAGCATATTTCTTCAAAACTTAGATAAAAAGGAAACCGACTAATCTAACTATTACATAAATTTTTATTTTTAAGGTAGTAAAATATTGAAAATAGGAAATTGTAAAGATAATAAACTTATGTGAAATTTTTTAAGTAAAAATGTCTTAATTTAATTTTGTTTGATAGTCTATAAATTTATTTTGTAGTCTAAATTAATATTTTATCTTAATAAGATTATTTGTGATTTTTGATGATGTCAAAAAATCATTTTAAAAAATTGAAGTTTCCTTGCATTATCAATGTTGGGGAAAGTTTCTAATTTTTTTAATTTTTACTCTAAATTACTCTTTTTTCTTAATAAGATTATTTAAGATTTCCTAATGATAAAAATTTCAATTTTAGAAAATTAAGTTTCCTATTACATTATCAACCTTATTCTAAAATTTCTTTCTTCTTCGTAAGTTTCTATTTTTCCCCTATTTGTACAAAATGTAAAGTGTTTAAGATAGTTTATGTTTATAAGCAAGCAAAGGAAAATATGACAAATTTTAAATAATTGTTATGTTTTTATTTGAGTTTTTTTCAATTTGTTACTTAACATTTTCATCATAAATTTATTTAATTTCTTCAAAAAAATCCTGTCGGCTCCTCGTTGCATGCACAAAAGCATGCAACTGCTAGTTTATATATATTTATAATACATATAATACTGCTACAATAATCTAACATATATATTTTATTTAACAAATGGCATAATGGGGCATTATCTCTGGCAGGCAGAATTCAAGTTTGCCAGAAGATGTTGTCCTCCTACACCATTTACTATTCCTCTGCATGGTTTTTTAACAATTATCAGATTGCTGAAATTCAGAAGTCCATTAGATAATTTCTTTGGTCCGATGGAAAGGGTAATAATAAAATTCATTCTTTTAGGTGGGCTTGGTGCCACACTGACAAGGCCCTTGGGGGACTTGGGTTGAAGGACTTAAGAATTCAAGGTATTGCCCTATCTGCCAAATGGATTTTTCAATCCATGGAGGGTGACTGTCCTTGGAAAGTGTTAGTTAGAAATAACATTGAAAGGGGTGTGCCTAAGAAAGCCAAATCTTGGACTAATCTCCCCTTTTGCGACCTCATTATTGGTAACTTTCCTGCCATGGTCCAAGGTTCCATAGTTTTTAGATCTATTTGGAAGGCTTGGGACCATGTTAGGAAATTCATCACTAACAAGGATTTTCATTGTAATGATCAACTCCATGGTGAAAGATCAATTTGGTGGAATCTTCACCTAAATGGTAAACTTTTGGCCCTTACCCAAGGGTGTTCTGCCAGATTGTGGGCTAAGAAAGGTATTAAACAGTTCATAGATCTCTTTCAGCAGAACCAAATCACTCCTTGGGATGAGCTTAAAGATAAATATGATATCCCTGATTCCCATAAAAGAACTTATAACATGATTGTGCAAGCTGTTAATGGTCTTCCCACTATATGCCATGTTGATTCTCAAAGGCACTTAAAGTGTAAATGGCCTGGTGGAGTGGTCACGAATCTGCTTAAGGCCAAAAATATATACAGAATCCTAGATTGTAATACTAATATTATTGATCATGTCAATGTTGTTTGGTACTCTTCTTATGATGCTGATGTTTGGAAAAAATACTTTGATATCTTGTGGAAGAATTCTGTTGAGCCTAAAATTAGATGCTTCAGATGGTTAGTCATGTTGGACAAGTTACCTATTAAGAGAGATTTATCTAATTCTAATTTTTGTAATTTATGCAGAGTTCCTGAAACTGATAGACATATTCTTTTAGATTGTACTTTTGCTAAAGAAATATGGAGAATGTTTGGCATTGTTTATCCTATTGACGTTAATATTCTTGATATTATCACTGGTCATATTAATGGTCTTCCTAAAGATACCAATTTATTTTGGAATATATTGTCATCTAACATTCTCTCGCAGATCTGGAAATGCAAGAACGAGGAAAGATACCAAGGTAAGCCAAGGGACCTTACTGAATTTTTTCGAAAGCTCACTTATTTTAAAATTTCTTTGCAGGTGCAAGCTACTACGCTGATCGAGTGAAACAAGATGAGACGGTTCCTTCATGATGGGCATGCTGCTTTTAAGTATGGCTACCAATTATGTTATGTTATTATTATTTATTGCTTTTCAAGATTCGTTTTTTAAATTAACTTATTGTTTAAGTAGTTTTTCAGCTTTTTAGTTTTTTAACAGTAGCTTTAGTTTTTAGTTTTTTGATTTTTAGAATTCTTTAATAAATAATTTAGATGGTATTTTTTAATTTTAATTTTAATTTTATAATATCTTTCAAAAAATCTTTGGTGTAATAAAATTAAAAAAGTATTTCATATAATTAATCATATGATTCTTATATATCTTTTTTCCTTTGCAGAAAGGTTCTTTTGGTGGTGTCCCAATGATAATTTACAATTATATCAATGATTTTACAAAAAAATAAAATTTAATAATCTGTTCTTTGTTATCTGTTTACTATCTATTGCTTTAATTTTTTAAAAATATATGTTTAATCCTACTTTAGAATTAAGTTTTCGAAAAACTTAGATATTTGATAATGTATCACGCATGAATATAAATTGTTAATTAGAACCTATAGTTTTATAAAGAATTTTTAAAAACTAATTATATTTAATTATCTTTAATATTTTATATTGTCAAAGTATGACATGCACTTGCCAAAGCTCTCCTGAGATCATGAATTCTTGTTTTGAATGATTTTGATAGTTTCTATGTGGTAGGTGTAGTGTATATGGAAGCATGTTAGTTGCTATGAGTCAAGAATTAGTGATTTGGAAAGTTAACAATTTGTTATTTTTGAGAAAATGATTTCTTAAAGATTGAAACTGGTTTTAGAAATGAGAGGAGTCTACCTATTTAGAACATTGCCAATTTAAACTTATATATATATATATATGCTTGCACATACATGTGTGTGTGTATATATATACATGTACATACATGTGTGTGTATATATATATACATATACATGTACATACATATATATACATATACATATGTATGTATGTATATATACATACATACATACATATGTATATGTATATATATATGCATGTACATGTATATATATATATATACACACACATACATATATATATATATATACATATACATATGTATGTATGTATATATATATATATATACATACATACATATGTATATGTATATATATATGTATATGTATATATACACACACACACATGTATGTACATGTATATATATATACACACACACATGTATGTACATATATATATATATATATATATATATATATATACATATACATACATGTATATATATGTATATATATACACACATGTATATATCGATATATGTGTATGTATGTATGTATATATATACATACAAACATACATACATACATACATACAAATATATATACATATGTATATGTATATATATACATATGTATATGTATATACATATATATACATATACATGTATATACATGTGTGTGTGTAGACACACACTAAGAGAATAAGCGGTTATATATGAGATCAATTGATGAATACTTCAATTGTATCATTTGTTGGATACAGTTTCTTGTATGCAATGTGTAAGCACCTGACAATTTTACATCTCTCATTATGTTTTATTTTTTTCAAAGCATTTTTATTAACATAAAAGTGGGTTACTGAAAGTGCTTTAAAAAACTGTGCATATGTAGGCCATTCAGTTTAATGGTGGTAGTCAGGTTACAATCCAAGGGGTATCAATAGTGAACAGTCCAAGGAAACATTTGACATTCACAAGGAGCAATAGCATCCAAATCATCTCTGTGAAGATCAATGCACCAGGTACAAGTCCTAACACAGATGGAATTGATATAAATGGCGAGTCTACAGACTTTCGCATAATAAGTTGTAACATAGGCACAGGTATGTATTCATCAAAACCCTTCTATTATATCTTCATACACAGACATTGAGAAACATACTCATATACAATCATTGAGAAACATACTCATATATCTACATCTATACAGGTGATGATTGTACTGCCATTGGCAGTGGCTCAAGTAACATCTACATTCAAGATCTTTCATGTGGTCCAGGTCATGGTGTAAGGTAGCTTCAAAAACAATTACATGCTTTTCTATTGTATACAAAGCAGTAATAATACATATTTTTTAATCTTTACACATATACAGATAAAATGCTTGAACTTGCCAGTGTGGGAAGCCTTGGGGAAGGAGGCAGTGAAGCACAAGTTTCGAATGTGCATGTAAATGGCACCAGATTTTCTGCAACTACAAATGGATTAAGAATCAAAACATGGCAGGCAAGTCCTTTGAAAATAATCATACTCATCAGAACCAATATGATTTACATACTATTTTCTAGTTTCTATGAATCTAGCATTTAATAATGAAAAAAACTATTATTTATCATAGGGTGGATCAGGGTCGGTTAGTGGTATAGTGTTTGAGAAGGTTTCTATGGATAATGTGGCAAACCCAATTATAATTGATCAATACTACTGTAACTCACCCACGCCTTGCTCAAATCAGGTACGTATTTTGAATATCATGCATCACATTTAATCTGTTGACATATATCTTATGTTGATCATGTTTTGTCAAACCCTAATTTTTTTTATTTGTATTGTATTTGTAGACCTCGGCTGTTAGAATATCTAATGTGACATACAATGGAATATCTGGCACGTCGTCAACACCAGTGGCAGTGAGATTTGCATGCAGTACAACAGTAGCTTGCACGGGCATAACACTGAGCAATATATTATTGAAGCTAAATTCAGGGGGTCCAGCTCAGTCCTACTGTCTCAATGCTCATGGCCAAACTAGTGGGCCTGTGGATCCTCCAAGCTGTGTCAGTCCATGATTTGAATTTTTTCTTTTATCAACTGAGGTGGTTATGTTGTTAAAACTTCGACTGAAATGAAATTGATATGGAGAAGTAATGAATGAATTTTGTAGATTATATTTAATTTATAAAAAGCGTAGAAGACATTTTTTCATTAATTTTTATTGAAGCTGTTTTAAATCGTTACTTATAAGTTTGACATGTTGGCTTTTTTAATTTTCAATTGATTATGTTTGAAAATTTGTCATAATAGCTTTTCTAAAATCAAATATTTATTAAACGATATTTTTTTAAAGATTTCTTTTTATTATATTAGAATATAGATTTCGTATAATTTTTAAAATATTATATTTTTTATATTATAAATCGAGGGATCAAAAAAGAGCACCAAAAAGGAGGGAGGGAGGGCCTCAACCAGCTAATCAGAGAGTATGAGAGAAGAAGGTCCAGCAAAGAGGGACCATCAAGTAAAATACATATAGAATGGAGCAGTACGAAAATTCAAGTGAGTCAGCAAAGCAACCATAAAAGGACTAATCCTGAAGGATGAAATCTTCAAACTTGTTGACCCAGGATGTCCAACCAAGCCGTCCCTCCATCCATATAGCTTTTTTTTGCGCCATTAGTTGGTGGAAGACATGAAGATTATCAGCAGAGGGGCTTTTGCTGATTTTAATTTCTTGCAAGAGCTTGGCAAGGGCTTCATCAAATGCCATCTGATTGTCCATTGTAGTAGCAAGCTCGTATCCATTCGGCATCTCGTAAATAAACATTGTGGCCCAGCCATCATGCAAAAATCTGAGCAGCTTTCTTTTCTCCAGGTTGAGCACATAGCAGACTGGTGAGGCAATTTTGAAATATATGAGATTTCTATGAAATCCAGTAAGAGATCTGGTAACACCTTGGAACTTAGAATCATTTCTAAATTTCCATATATGCCAAAGGATAAGAGAAGAAAGAACTTGCCAGAATAAGTTAGCATCTTTTCTAAGTCCTTCAATAAAACCAGTAATAATATCCAAAGTATAAACATAGTGAGTAATGCAGATACCAAACATGAGCCAAACTTCACGAGCAAAGGAGCAGTCAAAAAATATATGTCTCATAGTTTCAAGAACTCTGCATATAGAACAAATATCAAGAGAGGCATGTTGGTTTCTAATGGGGAGCCTGTCCAACAGGAGTTGCCATTTAAAGCATTGAATTTTAGGCAGAATAGGAGCTTTCTAGAGTTTATCAAACACTTTATGCCAATCAGAGGAGGAAAAGGAACAATACCAAATGCCATTAAGGTGGTGGGAAACAGAGGTATCATGATTAAGAAATCTGTAAATATCTTTAGCCTTGGTAGCAGAGAGGAGAGTACCATCCTGCCACCTAAAGGAGAGAAAACGGTGAGAATCCACATCAGTAGTATGGGGGAGATTAAGGTGAGAGCAAGCCATTCTGATAAGATTATAAGTTCACTTATGAGAGGCAGGGAGATCAAATTGATTGGCAAGGATACATTATCAGATATCTAATTGTCTTTTATTTTATTGGAGAGATTATTTCTCATGAATATCTATATTGATTTTCTAGTTTTGAAATTCTTTCTTTTATAGATAATATTTTTATTGTAAAAGATAAGCTTTCTTGTGTAAACTTTATTTTATATTTTTGACAACAAGCTTCATGACTATATTTTATTCTTATATTAAAGATTTTATAAAATGATATTTTTCTATATAATTTCTCATTACATCGGAATTAAGATTCATTAGTATTTCAATATTTATTTTTATTGTCACATTTTGTTTGATTTGAGCCTTTTTAGACCTAGTTATTTTCATTAATAATCAGAGATTTTCTCTCATGAATATTTCTTCAAAGAGATTTTATTTTTCAGAATTTTTCTCACAAGAATATTTCTTATACAAGATATTTTTATCTGAAGAATAAGCCTTCTTATGAAAATTTTTCTTTTATCACTCTTTGTGGGCAAACTTGAATGTCACCATCAAAGTTGACAATTTCTATCATTTGCATTAGATATGAGTTTAATATTTTTTTGTTGATAAATCCAATCTTAGATAATATATTAATTGTTTCTTTATTTCAAGTTTTCTCTAGTACTAAATTTGTTGGACATGTGATTTTTAAAGATTTTTTTCCCAAACTAGCACCATCATTTATATTAGAAGGCTAGCATCAAAATTTCAATTAGAAGATATAAGTTTTGAAATGGTATCACAATTGACTAGTTTGAAGTGTAAAAGAAATAGAAAAGTAGAAGCTACAATCTTTATGATTAGGCTAGAGAAGTTAACTAAACCCATCAAGAGATTCCAAGAAAGAAACACTTGACTAATTGATTCACACTATACACAATCCTTCTTATATACAAAATCTAAGTCTGAGTGATGGGCATCACAATCATGTTTGCGAAAAGGTAAAGTTGGTGAAATACAAGTGTGAGAGCATGTTAAAAATAATTTGACCTAGAAAATATGATATGTCAGCTAATATGCTTAAGTGGAACTTAAGTAAGATGAGAAAATACACATTTATTCTAAACCCCCCTCCCCAACATAGTCATAATGATTATTATGTGTAGGATGGAATTTGATGATGGGTCATAACAACTCGACCACGTTCAATGCCCATGGACAATGCAATTCAATGCCCATGGACAATGCAATTCAATGCCCATGGACAATGCAATGTGACTAATCCTTGAAAAAACAAAGAACAAACCGTCAAGGGGAAAAATTCCTCTACAAGAAAGAGATAATGTAAATCATGAAGTGATTATTGCAAATTATGAAGTTATGAATGAAAATCTCCACAATACCCTTAAGTATAGCACCTCTAATGAAAAGAAATATAGCGACAACATTGCTCCCCATAATGAAGTATCCTTAATACTATTGGAGTATGCAAAATCCAAAATAAGTTTCCATGATGAAATATAATATTCCTCTGCTTGGGAAGGTAAAGATCCAATGGAGCATGTAAGAAAATGGAAATACCGATGAGAAAGGGAAAATGAAGAAGTATTACAAATGATAGTACTGTTGTCACCATTGCCCATGCTGGGACCCCCTCATTTTTTTTTGAACTAAGTCTCACACCGTGGATTCCCTGGTTCAGTGGAGTCAAGTCAACCATAAATAGGAATGGTCAAAATCCCTAACTGCATTAAAACTATGCTTTCCACACTTCATGGAAAGGGATTTTACAATGGTGCGGGAATATTGTGTAAAGCATAAAATCCTTCGTTCAGCAAAAACCTTGCTTCTCACAAATTATTGAGTGCATGTTTGGCTTGTCTGTGGAATGTTTCCTATGGATAATTAATCCATGATCACATTAAAATTGCATTGAGCGCACTTTTCACATAATGGAGGATTTTTATTAACATGGATAAAACACATATGAGTTTGAAAAATCCCGCTCCATGAACATTATTGAAAAAATTTCAATTTTTTTTGGAATTCTTGATGAATAGGCAAGAAAAGTTTTGGAGAAATCATTAAAATTTGGAAAACCTGGAATAATTCAAAAATTCAAAAATTCAAAAAAATAAAAAACAAAAAAACAAAAATAAAATCATTGAAGTTTCCAAAAATTCAAAAAATTGAAAAATGTGAAAAATCGTTAAAACGTGGAAAATGTGAAAATCCAAGATGTCCCAAAAAATTCCAAAGGGAAGGGAAAAAAATTTCAAATCCAAAATCTTGCGGAAATTCAAAATTCTTGAGGATGAAAATCCAAAATCTCGCAAAAAATCCCAAAAGTATAAAAAATCATGAAAATTTGAAATATTGAGAAATTTGAGAAAAATCCCAAATTTGAAGAGAAAATCAAATTTAAAAAAAAAAACAAAAGAAGGGAAAATTCTTCATAATTGGAAAAGTTCAGGAAAAAAGCAAAAAACGATATTCTTTCAAGGAGATTTTTTAGATTTACATGGAAAATTAAATAATAGTTTTATTGATATTTAATTTGGCTATTTAAATAATCATCCAAAATATAAATATTGGAGAAAAGTTGAATTTGATTTTTTATATTAAAACATGGTAATTAATTAAATATTGATTTTAATTGATATTTAATTAATAAAAAAAAAAAATTAAAATGGGATAAAGGAATACTTAGTTTCATCTTTGCACTAAAAGCATCAATAATGGCAACTTTTTGAATCAAATAGTAAAAAGCGACAAGTGACACAAAAGATAGAAACCTTGATGGCTAAGTAAAGCAACTACCTAATTTTGGCCTATAGATTTAAAGACATCTTTTTTGAGGGATGATTTATATAAGAAACCCTATCATTCATTCTTTCTCACATAGGAATTTGAAGAGCAAGTTGAGAATAAGAGTGAAATTCAAAGAGTTTGAAAAGAAGACTTTTGGGGAAATTTCTGAAAGCATTGAGGAGTTTTCTAGAAATTTGTGACAGAGGATTTTGAATCTTATCAGAAAGGAACCTTTTTATAGTGAGTTGTAGAAATTGCATGTCTCTTGTAGAAATATTGAAAAGTGAATCTCAAGAGGAGTATGGAAATTTTGGAAAAAATCTAGAATCTTTGTCCTATGGATGAGTTGTATCTATTCTTTTTATACTTTCTTTGCATAGTCTTATGTATGGACATTTTCTATTTTGTAGGAAAGGAGAATGGCAGAACCTAGGGGAATAGGAGAAACACGTGGACAATTGATAAAGAATGAAAAGAGAGGATTCTATCCTAAATCCAAAATTGTGTCAAAGTGGGCAAAAATTAGATATACAAGCCTCGATGACCTTGATTTGAAAGATTTTAACTGGAGAATGCTTGGATACAATGATCATCACCCAACACACCTAGCCACAAGAATTGCGAGAAGTGGAATTGTTTCTCTAGTTGGTTTCCGTCCTCCTTTTTAGCATCTAGAGTTAATTGTGGAATGTACCAAACACTATAGTCCTAGGGACAGAACCATTAGGGATTCTGAACAAAATATTCTGGCAGATTATTCTCTAGCATCCATTTTTGAAATGTTTGGAATTCATTCTCACCCAAGGATGGTCACAAAAACATAGGAGCAAGCATTAAGAATCTACACCTCTAGAGTCCAATTCTGTGATGAAATAATCAACAAAAGATGGTTGAAAAAGAATAGATCACATCATTCAAAGATTCCTAAGGAAATAATATTGTTCAACTTGTAGAGGGAATATAGTGACATGATCATGATGTTGAGTCGCATATTTGGCATGCCTCATTCTTATTGATTTGAATCTTAGATGTGGTATTTTGTTGAGCAGGTGATGGAGGAAGGTGAAAAAATAGATTGGGCTCGGCTCATAAGTGATAATTTGAATGAATAGTTAATGAATCTAGAGCATACAAGGGAATTTTACATGAGCTTGTATGTCATCTACATGCTAGCACGAAGAATGAATTATGACGGACTACGATGCAAAGGACCGAATAGAAGTAGAACCCAACACCTCAAAGTCCATGAATGCTACCTGCAGTTGCATTTATATTCAAAGGATGATTACATGAGCGTTAATGATGTATTTTCCATGCACCTAGTAAGAAAACTACAAAAGAGGCTACATATAAGATTGTCAGTGGGTGAGATGAAGTTGGTTGAAGAATATGGCACCTGGTTCATTTAGTTTCCCACCTTTTCATACATCTGAGTTCAAGGATTCTCCATGGAGCCATACAAACTTCCTAGGTACCCAATGGACAAGATGGTCTTGTTAGAACTTACTCGACAACTTATAGCCTATGAAAAGATTCAAAAAGGGAAGAAGAAGTTGGGATTATAGTTCCCAATTTCCATAGGAGAAGGGGAAAATGAGATATGCCCATGTCTAAAAGCTACAGAGAGATCATCAGATGAGCTCCACTTCTTCCATCTTCTAATTTATCTAAAGAGGAATGATTTTGATCCTTACAAAAAGATGTCAAAAGTAGGAGTATCAAAGTACCAACACAAGGTCCAACTTGAATACTTTTGTGCAAATGCAGCATATGAGAATGCGATTAGAAAGAAGATGCATTCAAGATTACTGTTGAACATTATCAGAACATGCAACATATTCAGGGTTCTTGATCAAATGGAGGAGGATTCAAATGTGACATGGAAGGGATTCAATCCAAAAATGATAGCTCAACCATATGATTGGAAGAGGAAAGAAGTTATAGATCTAGAAATTCTTTCAAAACCAGTCTTAGATTTTACAAAGTGGTGGATTGAGTGTAAGCTTGAAAAATTAGTTGCACCAACTAATGGATTCACATATAGGTTGTTTGGTCATAGAACACTTAGGGATGAAAGATCAAGAAAAATATCTGAGGGGATTGTTGAGGAAAGAGGAACTCCATTTGAGGATGTACAAACCAAGAAAGGGAAAGAGGTACCTCAAGAAAAGCATCCTAGGATTGAGGAAGTCATCCAGGAACCTCACAATAAGAAGCAAAAACATGGAAATGCTCCTTCTTCTCAGAGTCACACTCAAAGTGTTCAAGAGATAGAAAAATTTGAAAGGTAGGATACAAGGACAAGTATAAGGATATTTGAGCAAAAAGAAAATTTGGGTAGGCCAATTCATGATAGACTAAGTATAAATGCTTATGAAAAGTCCATGGAAGAAAGAGGGAGAGATCAAGATATCACTATAGAGGAAAGTCTCACTACAATCTTAGAGTGGGAAATGATTAATGATGAAGATGGTCCACTAGAGGAAGATACTCCAGTAGAAGCAATACATCCTCCAAATGTTGAAGCCATAGTCCTTGAGGTTACAGTGGATAGTCCAAGAGGTGAAGAAGAGATTGACATTTGAATAGTCCAAAGGAAAGAGCAATTGGTGATTATGGGAGACCAAAGTTTACCCATTCCGAATTGGTTGAGGCAATGAATTCAATTGCATCAATAAAAGGAGGTTCGTCTAACAATTGAATTATAGGAAATTTGATCAAATCGATTGGAAGAAAAAAGGAAAGCAAGAAGATATGATAAATTCATCAAAGGAGAATCAGGATCCAGAATCTTGCAGATTGTGACTTCCATGGTTGACAAAGGCAAAAATTAGATTGCTCCAGATGAATATCATGTTATGGAAATAAATCTTGGTTGGGCCTCCCAAAAGAAAATATTAGAAGAATTTGATGACTCTAAATATGCTTTGAAGGATAGGATAAAGAAAGTGGAAGGAGGGTGCAAAAACAAGAAAAAAGAAACTAGGGCCTTATGTCAGTACATCAATAACTTGCCTTATCTAGTAAGAGAGGAAGGTCCATCAGTTGTCTCTCCAATAGGTGTTTCCATTGAAGTGGTAGGTGATATTGATAGAATCAAGTGGATTGCTCAAGGTGCAAAGGTTTGGGTTGAAGGAATTTAGGAGGTAGCCTTCAAACATGTAGAAGAATTAGTGTAAGTGCACAATAGGGCATTAGCTACACTCTGCAAGATCAAATGCATGGAGGAGTCATGGGTGGATGAGCATATTTACCAAGAAGAGGTGATTGCCTACATTTAGAATTTGATGGAGACCCCAAAGCAAGAATTGATCGATAGTCAGGTTATCAGCGAAGGAGATGTCTATGATTTTACCAAGGAATCCACTCGATGGAAGAAGATTGTTGACAACATCAAGCAAGGAACATCAAACATAGTTGCATCCTTGTTATCACAAAGATTGGTGGAAGAAGAGATGATGACTGATAATCTAAAAGTCAAGTTAGAGGAATTCTTTCAAGTAAATTTTTATGAAAGAGATGATTTTGAGAACTTCTCCTTCTTCTGGAATACAATGCACACTACTAAGGACTTACTACTAGATTGGGATGAAAGCTTGGAAAAAGTAGAAACAACAATTGTGGTCCTAGAATTCAAGCAAGAATCTGCACCAAGCATCAATACAGAGGAGTTGGAAGTAGCGTTAGATCAATTTCACTCCCTCAGGTAGGGAAATCAAGGATAGATGCATTTAATGCATAGTGGGCATTCTTAGGGCTCATTTATTACACCTCACTCCTTCCTAAATGAGCATGCATAGTGGGCATTTATTACCCACTACAATAGTAGATTCCTTGTTGCATTAATGTAGATTCCTTTCCTTTCCCTAACCCTAATTATGGATGATGTGGCATGATCTTGGCCATCAGTTATTGTGATCATCCAGGCCACCTATTTTTATTGAGTACCTATATAAAGGCCTCATTTCTCATTCGTAAGGGGATTTTTTATGAGATTGTTGCTATGAGCTACTAAGATAATAAAATTTTCATTGGAGATTGGTGAATATTTGATGTGTCTTAGTGCTTTCTTGTTCTCTTAAATCTCTTCAATTAGATTAAGTTTAGCCTAGTTAATGTGTGGTGATTACAATGAAGAATATGACGGTGTATTGATGAATTCCTTTGTTTCATACTTTTGACATTTTATTGATTCTAACTCATTGTGCAAAGTTAGCCTAAACCCCTTTTATGTATATGCTTAACTTCTATTATTCGTATACATTATTCTTTATGATGGCAAAGCGAAACTCGATAAATTGATGTGTAGTTGTAGTACAACTTTGCAAAGTGAAACTTGGTAAGTTGAGGAATTTGTCCACTAGAGAACTACTTTTTGTTATCACTACCCTTAGGATTAGAATAGAATTCCTAAACCCTATCTTATTGAATTTTTGCATATTTTGTAAAAATTTCAAAAAAAGTACTTCATTGAAAAACCTTAAGATAGCTCCCACATCTAGTATGGCTTGCAATGGATCTGAATAAACATGTAAGGCCCCTTGTGATCATCAAAAAATCACATTGACCACTGATCTTATCCACAATCAAGACTTGACATTAAAGGAACCTTGAAGTCATCGTATGATCTTCTAGCAATCTTAGCATACACGAGACTTTATTCAAGAGAGGATAAGATATTTTGATATTTTGTTCTATAGTTTGGTGGGTCATAAAACACACATCAATAGAAAATTGCACTAGAAGGAGGGCCTTCGCTAAAAGATTTTGTAGAAATTTCACATTCTAGAGAACATTAATTCATCTTCGCTTGAGGTACATCAAAGATCCTTGAGATTCACCTCGAGAGCACACAAACTACAAGAGTTGAGTTTTGATCCAAAGCTTAGGTGAGGAAATAAAGAAGCATCTACAAGTCAAAATTCACCAAGTGTAGCCAATCTCACAAGGATATTCCAAACTCCACCACCTCAACATCAAGAAAAAGGATCAAGCCAAGGAGGAGTTTCACCAAGAGCTACAAAAATTCAATAGTTATTTGTGTAAATACCTATACAAGTTGTTTCACTTGAAACTGTCCAACAACAAGTTCCAGCAATGGCCCATCAATGGCATCCACAGAATGTATCACCCTTTGCAACATTTTCCACATACAAAAATATGCCAAAGAATCCTAAACACTTTTGTTCTAAATTATTTATGAATGATGTGAACTGCACTACTAATGAGCACATTAAGATTTTTGAGGATGCCCTCTAGAATAGAAATGTGAAAGATGAGGATGTTGCATGCAGACTATTCCCTTATTCATTGGGTGAGGAATCATTTTACTTGTATATCTACCTACCTTCAAATTCAATATAGAATTGGCAATAATTAAAGGATACATTCCTATGGAAGTTCAAATTGTCTATCAACCCTATAGAATTGTATAGGTAGTTTATTGAGATAAGGAGACAAGAACGTGAACCAATTGGTGCTTTCAATAACCAATTTCAAAAGGCTTATTCAAGATTTTGCAATCCATATTGCATATAGGAGATGATGTAGCATGACCTATATACTTTGTAGCCTTGGACTATTTCACATCTATGTTTGTTCAAGAAACTCATCCGGCTCCTACAAGTTTGATCCAAGCATATGCTAAGGTAGAGAAAGTTAGTTTATTTACAATCACCTACAACTACGAATGGAGCACTCAACTATTTTGGAAATGTGAATAAATTAAATCAAGGAGCTTTGAATTATGCTTTGACTATCAATACAATTCCTACCCCTTTGAATTAGTTGGTGTTGCATCCTGGAGCACCTATGTCATAGGCACAATGCCCACACAGCCGATTTATCTCTAGAACATGATAAATTCTTCAAGGAACCAAGAGGAAAAAAATTAGATGAGAGATTTGATTGAACAAGTGAAAAAGTTGTACACTGAGGTCACTTACCTTAAAAATCAGAATAATTAGTTGCAAAGTGCAAAGAGGAATTATCAGTCATATCAAGGTAGCAACCAAGGTTATCAAGGGAATCCCCCTCCACATCACGATACTAATCAAGGACACAATCAAGGATTCAATGAAGGTAATAAATGATATCATAATAATAACCAAGGCCATTAAAGAAGATCATGGAACACTAATCCAAATAATGGGGGCATATCGTCACCATTGGACAACCCTCCATCTAAGAATTGCCTAGCTGATAAAGTTTTCTTAGTAGAAGCCGCACTATCTAGATGGTGTAGATTATATGAGATTAGTCAACATTATGAATTATAGTGTCACAAATTTCAAAGAGTAGTAGATATTTTTAAGGGAGAAGTGAGGAACATTGCAGCATCTAAAAATCCTCCTCCTATGGGATATTAGATAGTGCCCATACCAAGATATGACCAACCGTTGCTTTTTGATGATTTTAAGTTTCCTCCTCCTGATTCTTAGGATTATGTGCCAATACAATCTAATAAAAAATTCTCACCAGCTTTAGAAAATGGTCTTGTAGAGATGCCACGTTATCAAGTTCCACTAGAAAATCAACCTCCACCAATATCCTCCAATGAATCACTACATAAGGCTAGATTTTTGTTCCCTCCTCTATACAATAGTGTCTTGGTGGAAGGGACAAGTGAAGTGCAAGCTTTTCAAAAAACATTTGGTAATACTTTGATAAAGACATATCAAAGGAATTATAGGAATCACAAGCCATTAACATTGTCAGTTCCTTCGAATAACTTTTCAACTCCTCTGCATCCCAATGTGAACAATAATCTTGAGCCTCTCAGGGAATCACCTGAATATCAACAACTCATGAACTCTCAAGGAGATGGAAGCCAATCTTCCATGATGAATTCTTCACAAAGTGATAAGGGAAAGAATAATCTTCAATCCTTCACTCAACAAGGAGAACAAAGGCAATGTGAAAATCTAGGAGAAAAATAGAAAGGAAGTCCTCCTAGAGAATAATTGAAGATATTGCATTCTTATTTATTAGAGGAATTTAAGAAAATTAAAGTGAGTCTTCCATTATATGAATTGATGAAATTTTTAGAAATTAGAGATACATTATTGGGAAGTTTCAATGACACCCCCATGAAGATTGTTTCTCAAAATGTATCACATCTTCTAAGAGGGGTATCCAATGTCCAAAAATACAATTTTGCACAAAACATTGATGTTGTAGATGATGTATTGCCATATGCATCTAAGCTTTCTTAGAATCCTTCAAGTTTCATTGGAATGGTACAAAACTCTTAGGATGATTAGAAGGTTACATCAAATGGACAAATATCCCAAAAAAATCCACCACCAAAAAAGATTAGAGATAATTCTCCTATAGTGGAAAGTTTTGTGACAACAAAAAATGGGAGAAATTCTATACATAATAATGAGACATTTGATTCAAAAGGGTAGAAGCTAGTGGTTCTTTATCAAGGGAAGGAGGAACCTACACCTTTCCTAGTATCTGTTAGAATCTTTGGGAAAATGTTACATAATTGTTTAATTGACTCTGGTGCATCAAGCAATGTAATTCATTTGGACATATGTAAAAGGTTGGGATTGATTCCACTTTAGATTGACAAGAAGGTTACACAATTGGATGAAACGAAGGTCCCAGTCGTGGGAGAGTTGAATAATATTCACATGCAATTAGCATCTGATCCACGTGTTCAAAGTTGTATTGATATATTTGTTGTGGATATTCCTGAGGGATATGGCATGCTTCTTAGTACAGATTGGGAAAGGAAATTGAATGGTTATATTGCAACAAACTTTTCACATATACGGCTTCCATGGAAGGGAATTCCCAATTAGATGAGGATAGAGAGCACTCCAAGGCTCTAATTGTTAATCATTGAGAATGGTGGACATAATGAGATCTTATTCATGGAAACCACTTTGGGATCATATGTTCCCAAAATTGGAGAGGTTCTAATGTTGCAAGGTTATAATCAAGGGGGATGTCCTGATGTGACTCCAACTTTCACTAAGGTACTTGTTATGGATGATTCATAACCATCACTGAATGAAGGAATGTTGGAGAATTTTAGGAATTTTGTCCTAAAGAGCATTAAATAGGAAGTTGAATTAGGAAAAGATGCATCCATTCAAAAAATTTTGTTACCCAACTAGTGTAGAATACATAATGCTTTTCATTCTGAGATATCATGTACCATGTGCAAAGATGAAATTGCACAAGTATCCAAAATGGTTCCACAAGCATGGATAGAAAAAAATGTGGCCAAAGTGAATTCATCTGGTATAAAAATTTTAGAGCCATAGCAGGAAAGAATTCGGGAAGGTGAAACAGAACAAAAGGAACATCATAAAGAATCCAAGGATTCAAAGGTAAAACCACCCATAGAATATGAAAATGATCAAGTATGGACCCTATCCTTCGATGGGTCCAAATCAAAGAAACGTAGTGGAACTGGTGTTGAACTCATCAACCCAATTGGAGAAACGTATTTGGCAACACATCGGTTGCAATTCTCATGTACTAAAAATTTGGTTGAGTATGAATCATTGGTCATTGGATTGCTCCTTGCTATCCAACAGGGTACCAAAATCCTACATGTACGTGGAGATTCATACATAGTCATTGGACAAGTATGCAAGAAATATACATGCCATGATAAAAGATTAGGTCATTATCACAATAGAGTTTGGGAACTAATAAAAAGCTTTGATGCTTTCAATATTAAAAGGATAACTCAAATAAGAAATCTAGTAGCAAACTCTTTGGCTCAATCTACAAGTTCGTTGGAACCATTAGCCATGGATTGTGTGAAGAAATTCATAGTTGAGCTGACTTCAGTGCCATCAATTCTTGACAACATCACAAATTTTCAAGTATTTGAAGATGATAAGCATATCCTCAATTTTCTAGCAAGCTCAAGGGTATTTGAAGCACAAGTCATAGATGAAGGAGAACAAAAACAAGCTCAATTTGAAATTGATGAGATTATGAATTTAAGGAAAAATACCATTCCAAAAGGAATTATTGAACTAGAGAGAATTTTTGATGCAGACAGACTAAGTTCCATCAAGTACCAAAGTACCAAAGGAGGGGAATGAGAAAGGGTAAACTTAGGAACGAGAGAAAATGTCAAGAATGTATTTATTGGGAAAGTTTTTACTCCCACAGAAAAGGAAGAAATATTGAAGTTTATGAAGGAATTCCTTAATGTGATTGCTTGGGGATATGAAGATTTGAAGACATATGATATGTCTCTCATCACACATACTATTCCATTAAAGCCAAATAGTAAGCCATTTAGACAAAGGAAAAGACCAATAAATCCATTATTAGAACCACTAATACACCAAGAAGTAAAGAAGTTATTGTCAGCAAGAATTATATTCCTAGTTCGACACTCAACATGGGTTGCCAACCTTGTCCCTACCAGAAAGAAGAATGGAGAGATAAGGTTGTACGAGGATTTCAAAAATCTCAATAGAGCCTTAGAGAAGGATAATTATCCAATGCCATCATTATGTGAAGTGATACAAGTTATTAACGGTTCTCAAATGATGTCATTTTTAGATGGTTATTCTAGATATAATCAAGTGATGGTAGAAGAAGAAGATAGACTAAAGAGCACATTCACAACTAAATGGGGTACATTTGCTTATAGAAGAATGCCTTTCAGTTTGATCAATGCAGGAGCCACTTTTCAAAGGGCCATGGATTATGCTTTTAGAGACTTGGTAAAGAAGTGCATCATCATATACATGGATGATCCCACCATGTTCTCTCAACACAGGGAAGATCACATCAGTGATTTGAAGAGAATCTTCCAAAGATGTAGAAGATATGGGATTTCCTTGAATCCAAAAAAATGCATGTTTTTTTTCACTAAGGGAAAATTGTTAGGACATTTAATATCAAAATGAGGAATCTCAATTGATCTTGAGTGCATTGAGGCAATATCAAAGATAGGATTGCCCGCTAGTCAGAAATAATTAAAGTCATTCTTTGGGAAAATTAACTTCGTAAGGAAGTTCATAACTAGATTTGTAGAGATAGTAAAGCCATTAAATGACATGTTAAAGAAAGGAGCAAGGATAGATTGGACACCTACAACAAGAAAGGCATTCAAAGAAATCAAGCAAGAAATCATGGATACTCTTGTTTTGTTGAGTCCAGACTACACCAAGCCTTTTTATATATATTCGTTTGCCTCATAAAATACCTATGTAGCTATCCTCACCCATAAGGTAGATGATCAAGATGAAAATCCTATTGCATTCATGAGTTCACCCTTGAAAGATGCAGAATTGAGATACCCGAATGTTGAAAAACAAGCTTACGCTTTGGTAAAAGCAATAAAGAAATTTTGACATTACATCCTAAGAAGCAATGTTTATGCAATAGTTCTTGATGCAGTAGTGAAGACTCTGCTAGTGCAGAATGAGTTAGGAGAAAGAAGAGGAAAGTGGATGGTAGTTATTCAAGAATATGACATGGGGATACAACTAATGAAGTTGGTACAAGGACAAGCTCTAGGTCAAACTCTGTCTACAACTGGTCTTTGGTTAGTACAACAAGTATATGTGTTGGAAGAAGTATCCCCAGATGAATGGTATGATGATATTGTTCATTATTTGCTGAACCATAAGCCTCCATCACACTTGAATTCTGTTCAAAAGAGTTCATTGAGAATGAAGAGTCAAAATTTCATGCTCCAAGGATCTGTGCTATATAGAAAGAACCATGATGAGGTTTATTTAAGGTGTGTTGGAAAGGAAAAGGTTGGACACATTATTGAACATTTTCATAGTAAATATGGAACTGGTCATAGAAGTGGTTTGGTTGTGGCTCATCAAATATCAAGAGCAAGTTACTATTGACCAACATTGTTTAAACACACTTATGAACATGTGAAGACTTTTCACACATGTCAGATAGCTATGAAATGTTAGGTGGGGGTTTTGGTTTGTCTCCCCTCTCCTGGTTAGGAGTTTTGATTTTGTGTGGTTTAGGTTTCTTTCCCTTGTTTGTTGGATTTTCATTTTCCTTGAGTTGTCTTCCTCAGGTGGTTTGGTTTTCTTTTTGCTCTTCTTTTGGTTTTTGCTTTGATTTTGGATTTTTCTAGGTAGCTTGTAGCTGTGAGAATTTCTTTTTGCAAGTGGAGTGGTGTAGTGATTCAGTTACTTCATCTAAGGATTTCACTGAGTTTTGTTTATTTCATTTCTTGGATGCTTTTGAAGTCAAGAGGAACTGATAACTTGTCATGATCAATCCTAGGGTTTCTAAGTGGTCTTGTTTTGATCCAATATATGATTATTCTCCTCGTTTGAGCTTGTTTTCTCTCTTATTGGTGACATAAGATTGAGAAGCCATAGATTCTAAGTTCGAATTAAGTTTTATCCTTGAAATGTTTGTGACATTTCACCTATGGAGTCACTAGATGTTGTGACCAAGAGTCAACATCACCCATGCATGGGACCCCTCATTTTTTTTTGAACTAAGCCTTACACCATGAATTCCCTAGTTTAGCGGAGTGTAAGTCAACCATCCATAGGGAATGGTCAAAATCCCTTACTGCATTAAAACTACGCTTTCCACACTTCATGGAGTGGGATTTTATGATGGTGGGGGAATATTATGTAAAGGATAAAATCATTCATTTAGTAGAAACCCCACTTCTTGCAAATTATTGAGCAAACATTTGGCTTGTTCATGGAATGTTTCTCGTGGATAAGTAATCCATGACCGCATTAGAATTGAATTGAGTGCACTTTTTACATAATGGAGAATTTTTATTAACATGGATAAAACACATATGAGTTTGGAAAATCCTGCTCCCTGAACATTATGGAAGAAAATTTTAATTTTTTCGGAATCCTTGATGAACAGGTGAGAAATGTTTTGGAGAAATCATTAAAATTTGGAAAACTTGGAATAATTCAAAAAAAAATAAAAAATAAAAAAAATAAATCACCAAAGTTTCCAAAAATTTGAAAAATTGAAAAATGTGAAAAATTGTTAAAAAGTGGAAAATGTGAAAATCCAAGACATCCCAAAAAATTCCAAAGGGAAGGGAAAAGAAGTTTAAAATCCAAAATCTTGCAGGAATTCAAAATTCTTGAGGATCAAAATCCAAAATCTCAAAAAAAATCCCAAAAGTATAAAAAATCATGAAAATTTGAAATATTGCAAAATTTGAGAAAAATCCCAAATTTGAAGAGAAAATCAATTTTAAAGAAAAAAAGCAAAAGAATGGAAAATTCTTCATGAATGGAAAAGTTGGATTTAGGCAAAAAGCAAAAAACAATTTTCTTTCAAGGAGATTTTTTGGATTTACATGGAAAATTAAATATTAGTTTTATTGATATATTATTTGGTTTAATCCAAAATATAAATATTGGACAAAATTTTAATTTGATTTTATTATTAAAACATGAAAATTAATTAAATATTGATTTTAATTGATACTTAATTAATAAAAAAATTTAAAAAAATCAAAATGGGATAAATGAATACTTAGTTTCATCTTGAAGCTAAAAGCATCAATAAAGGCAACTTTTTGAAACAAATAATAAAAAATGACAAGTGGCACAAAAGATAGAAACCTTGATGGCTAAGTAAAGCAACTACCTAATTTTGGCCTACAACTTCAAATACATCTTTTTTGAGGTGTGAGGCCTCACCTGGATTGTCATGGAATCGATGACACATTTGTATTGTGATACTTCTAGTTCAACATTTTGGTACACTTTTGAGACTATAAGGTTTTATCATTCTACTATATATATGCATTTCGATGACCCGTACATTAGGACCTGATTGATTAGATTAATGATTTCCATTTCATGTTCTAAATCATTTCAATTAGAAAATTTGAATTTTGAAGAAATGGTAAGGCTACTTGCTGTGTAGATATTCCGATTTCGATATTCAAGACTTAGAAGGAAAATGTCTTATTTCAGTAGTTTTCGTAATTATAAAATGTACTAAGGACCTAATTTTATGTGTATGTAATGATCAAATATATTTTAAAACCATATTCTCCACTCAGGTTTATGTGTGTGTGTCTTATGAACAGTTATCCTAATTGATTTATCTCCGAATAAATGTTTTTGGAAATGGCAATTGAACCCATACTATGATGATGAGATGCCATAATTTAAATTAGATTTCAAGTACTCTATAGTTATTTCTAGATACATATGAGTTCATGAGGGAGTTTCCTTAGAAAGGTGTTGATTTATACCATTATGAAAGCTATGAATTAATAATATAAAGATGGTAACCAAATGCTAAAATCTTCCTAGATAGTGTTTATTTGTATGAATATGCATATGGTTACTTGGGCAAAAAAAAAAAAAAAAAAAAAAGAATCGTTACAAATTGAATATGGAAATTTCATTAGACGAAGAAGTGTTTGCAAGGTAAGAATATTGGATGGTAATAAAATGCTAGTGTTTATTATTCAAAGTATATTGGAAACATAGGATGTAGTTCTTTCATTGATGATTGAATTCAAACATATGTTGACATCATTATGTTACATCCCAGCTAGTTAAGTGTTTCTATGAGTTATACTCCTAACTATATTATGCCTACCTCTCTACGATGATTGACTATTTTAAGTAATTTTGTAACATATTATTGATCTAAGAGGATAAAATGTGGCGCAAGGCCCCACTTTGATTCCATAATAGCACTTGACACACTTTTATATCAGGATTGATTTGTTGATAAATCATATTGATGACTAAGGAATTTGACTACTATGATAAGAATGGATATTGTAGGATGTAATATTTTTACATGTTGATTTATGATTTAAATGCAGATAAATAATAAATTGTTAATTATGACTTAATGTAATATGAAGATAAATGTTAATCTGATCATGATGATTTAATGTGATATGTAGATAGATGTTAATTTGATGGCTTATGTTATGCATATTTTTTATTCTAACATATTGGATGATTTAAATGGGAATAAATAGGAAAATTTACTTGAATTATGGTTATCACTATACGCATACATGTTATACATGTTATATGACTCCTTGGACTACTGATGCTCGAGTTTAATGTGCAGGAAGTGGAACCATGGAAATTCTTGAGGGAAACAAGTTCCAAACCCTGTGAACATAGTTTAACCAAGGCAAACCTTTGGAAGGTTCAAAAGCCTCATTGTGAAAGTAATTTTCTTCGTGATTGTATGGTTGCTTCCTTGCTTGTGAATATGTTTAATCATAACCTAGGTGTGTTAAGGGCATGGCAAGGAAAATGTAATGTATTTTTATGTGTGTCACTTGACACTTGTATAGCCTATGTGTTGATGACATGTCACCTATAGTGTTGATCTCAAGGTTACTAAATCTTGGTCCTCTTCCTTCTTTTCAAATTAATGCTTAATTACACCCATTTGGGAGAGAGTGTTACGATGGGTCACCGTCATAGGAAATTCGAATTTGGATTTGCCTAGGGTTCCAAGGGGTCATTAGGTGGTCCCAAAGTGCCTTTTATGTTGAAATAAGCTAACCATGTGATAGTATATCAAGTTAGGGACCTAATTTTGATCATGTGAGTGCCTAGACAACCTAGCGGGCCCCTTTACCCATGCATTCTTCCACCAATTCCAAAATGGACTTGTCACATGTGTTTCCTCCCATGCTTCCACTAAGTCAAATAGAGCAAAATCAGAGGAGACAAGTTTGTAAAGGGGGGATGGCTTAGTGTTTTTGCTAAAAATAGTTAGTGTGAAGGCCTTATTAGAGGGTCTTGGACTAACTAGTGGGGTGTTCACCCACTCTCTAATTTTAGAGACAGCTAAGATTTGGAGGGAGATGAAGGGAGCTCTACTACAACTTTCCTTACCCTAGCTTGGACCAAGGTTGGTGGCTCAAACATGTTCTTTCATTCCTTTTCTTTAGTATGGATAAGAAAATCTGCAAGTTTGAAATGTTATCAATGGAGTATGCATTGCATTATCAATCTTGTGTTATGGGCTTGTCATTGTGTTGGGAAGAAGTGAATGTGTTTTGTGTTTTTGGAGATCCTTTCTTGGTTTTGTTTTGTTTTTCTTCATTTTTTTTGTTGTTGTTTCTAGTTGAATGTGAGTGTTGATTGTGATTATGGGTGTGAAGGCTTCACTCACCCTTGGGAGGGCAGAGAAGCCTTGGGTGAAGGGCACAAGTTGGGCTTGAAATTGTAGGTGAGAAAGAAATCTTTATCTTTTACCTCATGATGAGGTTTTTTATTATCATGGAGCATGGGCTCCATCATGGCACTGAATCTTGTTGTTGGGAGGTATAAGGAGGTTTGGTGGATGAGGAGAAGATGGTTGTTTTGGAGGCCTTGAGAGGCAATGTGGTGGCAATATGTTGTTTATGTTGTGGTGGCCTTGAGAGGCAAAATGCATTGGCAATATGATACTTATGTTGTTAGAATTTATCCTCCTTGAAGAGTCCACCTTCACCCAATGTTTTATTACTCCAATGGTGAATCATTGTGCAAGCCATGGAAGGGTGTTGATTGTGTCTGTGTTGTGTATTCATGCAAAATTTTGTGATGTATGTGTGTAACCTGTTTGGTCCTTGTTTCCCCTGCTCGAAGGGTGGTCTCTTTGAGGCTTAGGTTGGGAGGTGAGCCTCCATGGTTCCTTGTGTGGATGTGTTATGTGCAGGAATTGAGGAGATACAACCTTTGGAAATATTAGGGCCTCACCCTTGATGAAGTAAAGAGGATTCATTTGTATGATGAAAGATCATTGTTCATGTCATCTTTCTTGGGATGTGATTTTGTAAAACCCCATTGTTATTTATTATGATGTAAGGGGATTGTATCATTATTAATTAAAATTTGAGGAAATATTAGGAAGTTTTATATATATTCCACTTGTAAAGACCTAGTTATTGATGTGTTATGGAAAGGTTTAGTATGTTTTGTAGAAGGAATTGAATCATTGTTATCATTTGAGATTTTGGAAGAAAGAATTGAAAGATTATATACATATATTGAAACCATCTATGTTAGATTTGGTGTGTTAGGAAGAAAGATTGTATGAGATCCTTCTCCTTGATGTATTTGTAGGAATGTGATTTATAAAGGTTAGACAAAATCATGATATGGTGAGAATCAAGATACATAGGTTGTAGTGAAAAGTTTTATGCTACACATTTCAAAATTTGAAATAAAGATTACCATGTTTAATAATTCACTATGCAAGTAATTGTTCACTTGGCTCTCAAGTTCAATCAAGGTTGCTAAGAAGATAAAATCATTCTACCAATCAATATACTCACAAACACAAAGAGGAAACGATGATGTAATGGAATGAAATTTTGCATGAGTAGAAAGAATGCATACTTCCACCTTTTGTTAGGTCCACATTTTCCTCTCTGGAAAATGTATAGGGAAGAAAAATAATTCCTTCCTCATAATATAGAGAAACAAAATAATAAGCATCTTATACACTAGGACCTAGTACACCTAATATCAATAGAAAAATGTATTACATCCGAAGAGAGAATACTTAAACATCACAAGTACCTATACCCTAGGTACCAATGAGAAAACTCATTGAGTCATGTGACAAGAGGTCACTATTAGTCCAAATTCAAATGAAATTAATACTAATACAAATAAATACAAGAAAGAAAGCAAATAAACCAAATAAACATGCTTACTAAACAAATGAGAAATCAAATAAAAATAATAATCACTAACTCAAAAGTTGTTGCCCTATCAAGTCAAGCCGACCACTACACTGCAAATGCAAAACAAATTAAATAAACATAAAAAAATTTGATGTGACTAGGCATCCCCATCCTCTCCCCATTTCTTTGGCATGTGAGAATTAAGGTATAGGGGCTGTTTTCTATTTTGAAATAAGTAAGGAAGCTTCTCATTTGGTGCCCACTTTATGGGAGAAGAGTAAAGTTCCAAAAAATCATAATGTCCTTGTTTTCTTTAATCACATCATGCTTTGGTAAGTGGATCATGCCTAGTATGGGAGAGGTTTCAAATTTTGCACCCACACCCCATACTTAGAAAAATGCAAAATTAATGCCTTAGCACCTAGGCGCTCATACCCTTAGGCAACACATGATCCAATGCTCTAGGTTCTGAGATAAGTTAGAAAACCCTTGTCCTCCTCCTAGGCACATCATCTCATGACTAAGGGTAAGGAAGTCAATGTTATCATTAATACTTGTGCAAACTGTGGACCCCACCTAGGTGCTTCATCTCCTTTCTTGGGCGTATGCAATATGACGTATAAAGTAGCCTTGCTCTGACCAAAGTCAGAGGATCCACCCTTGAGCACCTCTAACCTAGGTAATAGGGAATGCACTATATCCTAGCTGAGTAGGCGATTTTAAAAGAGGATGTAGCATTTAAGATAAGTTAGTAGTAGGAAATGTTGTTGTATTAGGTGGGGTAATTAGTGTTGTTTTAGGTTGTAAGCCATGTATTAATAGGGGTATTAGGAAGTAAGGTTGGCAATTATTAAATTATATTACTCTTAAATGAGATTGTTAGTAATGTTTTAGGGTTGGATTAGTATATAAATAAATGTGTTAGTAGAGAGTTGTGTTTAAATAGTAAGGGTGGTAGATGTTAGAAAGTTAATAAATCTGTATGTTGCAATTGGTAGTATGGATATGTTACTCATGAAATAGGGTTTAGTTAAAGGGAGTAGCAGATAATGGTTAGGATAAATGGAAAAGAAACTTAGCTAACTTTTAGATAGACTTTTATATGATGACACCTTTAGTAACACATTTAAGTAAGTGTCTTTATTTTATGAGTTTGTTATCTTTTGTTATGTGTAGTTCAAGTTAGGCAAAAAGAAGACATATGAATAGTTAATTAAGGAATTTAGAAATAACAAGTTATATTTAATGAATTATGAAATTTATTATGTTTTATTATTATTAAATGTCAGGGTATGTAAAGAAATATAAGTATTTATAAAAAAAAAAAGGGTTAATGGAATTATTGGGAATGATTAAGTTGGTTTGAGGGAACATTAACGCAAATCTAGATTTTTGGAATTGTAGTGGAAATAAATAAATAAAAAAATAAAAAAATGAAACAAAAAAAATTTAAAAAAAAAATAATTTTTGGTTGTGTTTTTCCCTATTAAATTTAGGGCATGACATTTTGGTATCAAAGCCCAGGTTTCGCAAACACTGGGCATTAATGGGTCCATGAATGAATGAGAAATGTGAATGTTACTTAAGTAAAGTGAAACCTTTATGAACTCATCTTTCAAGACATGAGACTATATGAGTAAGTCAATTTGGAACCCTAACAAGTCAGGGCTAAGTGATCCTAAATAATGACCCAAAGATGTGATACTATAGTAAAGAAAGATAATATTTCATTACAAGAGATAGTATGTTCTCCTAAGAATATTTAGTCATAATAAGTATATTTTCCAGTAGAGAAGAGTAAGTTGTAGACCTTAATAGGTTATTTTGTTAAGTCATACTAGTAATATTTTGAAAACTTCAGAGGGTTAAGTTATGATAAAAGCAGAGCAAGAGAAGACTTAGTGTCGGGTGTGTCAAACTTGAATCCCTGCATAACATGATGATGAGGGAATATGCATGGTACTATGATAGCTATAAGTTCTATGTGAAAACTATGATCATATCACACATAGAGGAATTATCAAAACATACCAAGATTAGAAAGGATTAGATGAATTTATGGCGTATGTTAATGATAGTATGTCCTTAAATTAAATTGAGAAATCTCCATGGAACTAGATTTATTCCGATAGATGGGCAAAGTACTCTTAATTGAATCAATACGAATATAGAAGAGAGTTTTTCTTCACTCACCATTGGATCCCAGTATAGCTATAAGACAACTTGCCTCTTCTTCCATCAAGAAACCTTGGTACGGCTGCATCACCCTTAAAATTTAAGTTGGTGTGAATAATTTCATTGTTATTATTAGTATTATTTTATTCAATTTTTTAAAAAAAAAAATATGGTCTCAATTGCCTTGGGGACATCCTTGTTTCATTTTGAAGATACCATTGTGGCCACACTTGTGTTTGTTATTTTATCTTAGATTTAATTTGTTTAAGAGGTATTTTCTTGTCAATATTGTTGATAAGTGTGTTGTACAGTGATCTGTGAAGCAGCCATACCAAGAGGTATTCCTAATAATCTATGTTGAACATTAAGACACCATAAGATCATCTTGATATATGATATGAAGCTCTTAGAAAGGGCCCTTGGAACACCATTTCTTCTTATGTTATGAATAAAATACTCTTTCAAACCTTAGATAACATAGGAGTAGATGATATGTGACTTGTTATGGAATGAATAGACACCACGTTAAGGACCTTAAGTAAGGGTGTTAAAAATCATTTAAAAAAAAAATGTGCATTGGAATAATTAGGCCCAGGCAAGGTTGTGTAATTATTACAATAATAGAAAGATGAAATGATCAAAAATAAGACTAAGGAACTAGGGTCGAAAACTACACTATGCCAATATTGACCAAGCATAGGTGAAACTCATGTTCATATTTATCTTAATCTTTAAATAATACAAGACAAGTGCATTCTGAATATGAATGATCATATAAGGGGATTTCATTATGCAATCAATAGGAAGGTTCATCTAAAAGATTCATTCTACCTAAGAAAGGATTTATCTAATTGATTCATAGTAATCATGTACAAAGATAATGCAAAGATCCAATTATTGCCTTGCAAAAAGGTAATAGAAAAGCTCAAATGGATTCTGATAGTTTCAATATAATATTCAATTAGAGGCATCAATCAGAATACCGATATTAACACTCAACAATATAATTGATTTCCATGTCACAAACCTTCAATGAGAAATAAATAAACTACCAAGTGTTTGCATTTAATGGGACATAAGGAAATCTTGATACAAGATAATAAAATTGAATCCTTATACTTTTGATGAAAGGGGAAGATATCCATTATCAGTAAGTTGAATATTGAACTACAATCGTAAAATTTAGATAGTGCAAAGTAAAGAAAATAACTCAGGGCAGTAAAAGAATAAAGTTAGCTTATGATAACTAACAGAGAATATATATTAACTTGGAAATGGAAAAATTATCAAACTTAAGGCAATATGTATAGAAAACAAAATCTCCAAGAAAATAGACTTCAAACATAAGTGTAACTAAGCAAGGGAAAGAATTCTGAGTAAATGGTACCATATGAGAAATAAGTAGGTTGATAGTACTACCCATTGGTAAATGGAAATGACTTCAATTAAACAAGAATTAGGAAGTCAGAAATAAGAATTCACAAACATGAATGATTTGACTAGAGAAACTGTGATTGCATTATGATAGATTGAGCTTCAAATACATCATTAGCATCATTGTATTCTTAAATCCCAAGAAATCATGTAAACATTTGCAAGCCTTAATAACTCTAAGAAATCCTTGTCCCAAGTAAAGGAGTATTTAAGGGATACTTATGAGAGACAGTTGGGAATTATGGTAGGTACACCAATGGTTGGATGATAACTAATCAATGAAATTGTGAAATATCCACCTTATGAGGATTTATCCATACCATGAGTTGTAGACCAAAGTCTATAATTCTTAAATTAGATTACGAATACACAAAAACATGTTATGAACATTATGGAAAAGACTCTAAAAATTTGACCATCTATGCTAGGGCTAGGTAAAGCCCTATATATGAAGTATATGTTCCTAATTTCGAGTGACTTCAAGGAGGAAGTCAAAATCAAGGGGGGGAGGATGTGAGGCCTCACCCGGATCATCATGGATCGATAACACATTTGTATTGTGATACTTCTAGTTCAACATTTTGGTACACTTTTAAGACTATAAGGTTTTATCATTCTACGATATATATGCATTTCGATGACCCGTACATTAGGAATTGATTGATTAGATTAATGATTTACATTTCATGTTCTAAATCATTTCAATTAGAAAATTGAATTTTGAAGAAATGGTAAGGCTACTTGCTGTGTAGATATTTAGATTTCGATATTCAAGACTTAGAAGGAAAATGTCTTATTTCAATAGTTTTTGTAATTATAAAATGTACTAAGGACCTAATTTTATGTGTATGTAATGATCAAACATATTTTAAAACCATATTCTCCACTCAGGTTTATGTGTGTGTGCCTTATGAACAATTATCCTAATTGATTTATCTCTGAATAAATGTTTTTGGAAATGGCAATTGAAACCATACTATGATGATGAGATGCCATAATTTAAATTAGATTTTAGGTACTCTACAATTATTTCTAGATACATATGAGTTCATGAGGGAGTTTCCTTAGAAAGGTGTTGATTTATACCATTATGAAAGCTATGAATTAATAATATAAAGATGGTAACCAAATGCTAAAATCTTCCTAGATAGTGTTTATATGTATGAATATGCATATGGTTACTTGGGCAAAAAAAAAAAAAAAAGAGAATCATTACAAATTGTATATGGAAATTTCATTAGACGAAGAAGTGTTTGCAAGGTAAGAATATTGGATGGTAATAAAATACTAGTGTTTATTATTCAAAGTATATTGGAAACATAGGATGCAGTTCTTTCATTTGATGATTGAATTCGAACATATGTTGACATCATTATGTTACATCCTAGCTAGTTAAGTGTTTCTATGAGTTATAATCCTAACTCTATTATGCCTACCTCTCTATGATGATTGACTATTTTAAGTAATTTTGTAACATACTATTGATCTGAAAGGATAAAATGTGGCACAAGGCCCCACTTTGATTCCATAATAGCACTTGACACACTTTTATATCAGGCTCGATTTGTTGATAAATCATATTGATGACTAAGGAATTTGACTAATATGATAAGAATGAATATTGTAGGATGTAATATTTTTACATGTTGATTTATGATTTAAATGAAGATAAATAATAAATTGTTAATTATGACTTAATGTAATATGAAGATAAATGTTAATCTGATCATGATGATTTAATGTGATATGTAGATAGATGTTAATTTGACGGCTTATGTTATGCAGATTTGTTATTCTAACATCTTGGATGATTAAATGGGAATAAATAGGAAAATTTACTTGAATTATGGTTATCACTATACATATATACGCTATACATGTTATATGACTCCTTGGACTACTGATGCTCAAGTTTATTGTCTAGGAAGTGGAACCATGGAAATTCTTGGGGGAAACAAGTTCCAAACCTTGTGAACATAGTTTAACCAAGGCGAACCTTTGGAAGGTTCAAAAGCCTCATTGTGAAAGTAATTTTCTTCGTGATTGTATGGTTGCTTTCTTGCTTGTGAATATGTTTAATCATAACCTAGGTGTGTTAAGGACATGGCAAGGAAAATGTAATGTATTTTTGTGTGTGTCACTTGACACTTGTATAGTCTATGTGTTGATGAAATGTCACCTATAGTGTTGATCTCAAGGTTACTAAATCTTGGTCCTCTTCCTTCTTTTCAAATTAATGCTTAAGTACACCCATTTGGGAGAGAGTGTTACGATGGGTCACCATCATAGGAAATTCGAATTTGGATTTGCCTAGGGTTCCAAGGGGTCATTAGGTGGTCCCAAAGTGCCTTTTATGTTGAAATAAGCTAACCATGTGATAGTATATCAAGTTAGGGACCTAATTTTGATCATGTGAGTGCCTAGACAACCTAGGGGGCCCCTTTATCCATGCATTCTTCCACCAATTCTAAAATGGACTTGTCACATGTGTTTCCTCCCATGTTTCCACTAAGTCAAATAGAGAAAAATCAAAGGAGACAAGTTTGTAAAGGGGGGATGGCTTAGTGTTTTTGCTAAAAATAGTTAGTGTGAAGGCCTTATTAGAGGGTCTTGGACTAACTAGTGGGGTGTTCACCCACTCTCTAATTTTAGAGATAGCTAAGATTTGGAGGGAGATGAAGGGAGCTCTACTACAACTATCCTTACCATAGCTTGGACCAAGGTTGGTGGCTCAAACATGTTCTTTCATTCCTTTTCCTTAGTATGGATAAGAAAATCTGCAAGTGTGAAAAGTTATCAATGGAGTATGCATTGCATTGTCAATCTTGTGTTATGGTCCTGTCATTGTGTTGGGAAGAAGTGAATGTGTTTTGTGTTTTTGGAGATCCTTTCTTGGTCTTGTTTTGTTTTTCTTCATTTGTTTTGTTGTTGTTTCTAGTTGAATGTGAGTGTTGATTGTGATTATGGGTGTGAAGGCTTCACTCACCCTTAGGAGGGTAGAGAAGCCTTGGGTGAAGGGCACAAGTTGGGCTTCACATTGCAGGTGAGAAATAAATATTTATCTTTTACCTCATGATGAGGTTCGTTATTATCATGGAGCATGGGCTCCATTATGGCCATGAATATTGTCATTGGGAGGTATAAGGAGGTTTGGTGGATGAGGAGAAGATGGTTGTTTTGGAGGCCTTGAGAGGCAATGTGGTGGCAATATGTTGTTTATGTTGTGGTGGCCTTGAGAGGAAAAATGCATTGGCAATATGATACTTATGTTGTTAGAATTTCTCCTCCTTGAAGAGCCCACCTTCACCCAATGTTTTATGATTCCAATGGTGAATCATTGTGCAAGCCATGGAAGGGTGTTGATTGTGTCTATGTTGTGTATTCATGCAAAATTTTGTGATGTATGTGTGTAACCTATTTGGTCCTTGTTTCCCCTGCTCGAAGGGTGGTCTCTTTGAGGCTTAGGTTGGGAGGTGAGCCTCCATGGTTCATTGTGTGGATGTGTTATGTGCAGGACTTGAGGAGATGCAACTGTTGGAAATATTAGGGCCTCACCCTTGATGAAGTAAAGAGGATTCATTTGTATGATGAAAGATCATTGTTCATGTCATCTTTCTTGGGATGTGATTTTGTAAAACCCCATTGTTATTTATTATGATGTAAGGGGATTGTATCATTATTAATTAAAATTTGAGGAAAGATTAGGAAGTTGTATATATATTCCACTTGTAAAGACCTGGTTACTGATGTGTTATGGAAAGGTTTAGTATGTTTTGTAGAAGGAATTGAATCATTGTTATCATTTGAGATTTTGGAAGAAAGCGTTGAAAGATTATATACATATATTGAAACCATCTATGTTAGATTTGATGTGTTAGGAAGAAAGATTGTATGAGATCCTTCTCCTTGATGTATTTGTAAGAATGTGCTTTATAAAGGTTATACATAATCATGATATGGTGAGAATCAAGATACATAGGTTGCAGTGAAAAGTTTTATGCTACACATTTCACAATTTGAAATAAAAATTACCATGTTTAATAATTCACTATACAAGTAATTGTTCACTTGGCTCTCAAGTTCAATCAAGGTTGCTAAGAAGATAAAATCATTCTACCAATCAATATACTCACAAACTCAAAGAGGAAACTATGATTTAATGGAATGAAATTTTGCATGAGTAGAAAGAATGCATACTTCCACCTTGCTGTAGGTCCACATTTTCCTCTCTGGAAAATGTATAGGGAAGAAGACTAATTCCTTCCTCATAATATAGAGAAATAAAATAATAAGCATCTTATACACTAGGACCTAGTACACCTAATATCAATTGAAAAATGTATTACATCCTAAGAAAGAATACTTAAACATCACAAGTACCTATACCCTAGGTACCAATGAGAAAACTCATTGAGTCATGTGACAAGAGGTCACTTTAAGTGCAAATTCAAATGAAATTAATACTAATACAAATAAATACAAGAAAGCAAGCAAATAAACCAAATAAACATGCTTACTAAACAAATGAGAAATCAAATAAAAATAATAATCAATAACTCAAAAGTTGTTTCCCTATCAAGTCAAGCCAACCACGACACTGCAAATGCAAAACAAATTAAATAAACATAAAAAATTTGGATGTGACTAGGCATCCCCATCCTCTCCCCATTTCTTTGTCGTGTGAGAATTAAGGTATAGGGGCTGTTTTCTATTTTGAAATAAGTAAGGAGGCTTCTCATTTGGTGCCCACTTTATGGGAGAAGAGTAAAGTTCCAACAAATCATAATGTCCTTATTTTCTTTATTTACATCATGCTTTGGTAAGTGGATCACACCTAGTATGGGAGAGGTTTCAAATTTTGCACCCACACCCCATACTTAGAAAAATGCAAAATTAATGCCTTAGCACCTAGGCGCTCATACCTTTAGGCAACACATGATGCAATGCTCTAGGTTCTGACATAATTCAGAAAACCCTTGTTCTCCTCCTAGGCACATCATATCATGAATAAGGGTAAGGAAGTCAATGTTATCATTAATACTTTGGCAGATCATGGACCCCACCTGGGCGCTTCATCTCCTTTCTTGGGCATATGTAATATGAAGTATAAGGTAGCCTTGCTTTGACCAAAGTCAAAGGATTTGCCCTTGAGCGCCTCTAACCTAGGTAATAGGGAATGCACTATATCCTAGGTGAGTAGGCAATTTTAAAAGAGGATGTAGCATTTAAGATGTGTTAGTAGTAGGAAATGTTGTTGTATTAGTGGGGTAATTAGTGTTGTTTTAGGTTGTAAGTCATGTATTAATAGGGGTATTAGGAAGTAAGGTTGGCAGTTATTAAATTATGTTACTCTTAAATGAGATTGTTAGTAATGTTTTGGGGTTGGATTAGTATATAAATACATGTGTTAGTAGAGAGTTGTGTTTAAATAGTAAGGGTGGTAGATGTTAGAAAGTTAGTAAATTTGTACATTGCAATTGGTAGTATGGATATGTTACTCATGAAATAGGGTTTAGTTAAAGGGAGTAGCAGATAATGGTTAGGATAAATGGAAAAGAAACTTAGCTAACTTTTAGATAGACTTTTATATGATGACACCTTTAGTAACACATTTAAGTAAGTGTCTTTATTTTATGAGTTTGTTAGCTTTTGTTATGTGTAGTTCAAGTTAGGCAAAAAGAGGACATAGGAATAGTTAATTAAGGAATTTAGAAATACCAAGTTATATTTAATGAATGATGAAATTTATTATGTTTTATTATTATTAAATGTCAGGGTATGTAAAGAAAAATCAGTATTTATAAAAAAAAAAGGGTCAATGGAATTGTTGGGAATGATTAAGTTGGTTTGGGGGAACATTAACGCAAATCTAGATTTTTGGAATTGTAGTGGAAATAAATAAATAAACAAATAAAACAAAACAAATATATTTAAAAAAAATAAATTTGGTTGTGTTTTCCCCTATTAAATTTAGGGCATGACATGAGGGATGGTTTATATAGGAAACCCTCTCATTCATTCCTTCTCACACAGGAATTTGAAGAGCAAATTGAGAATAGGAGTGAAATTCAAAGAGTTTGAAAAGAAGATTTTTGAGGAAATTTCTAAAATCTTTGAGGAGTTTTCTAGAAATTTGCAACAGAAAATTTTGAATCTTATCAGAAAGGAACCTTTTTTTAGTGAGTTATAGAAATTGCATGTTTCTCATGGAAATATTGAAAAGTGAATCTCGAGAGTAGTATGAAATTTTGGAAAAAATCCATAATATTTTTCTTATGGATTAGTTGTATCTATTTTTTAAATACTTTCTTGGCATATTCTTATGTATGGACATTTTCTATTTTGTAGGAAAAGAGAATGGCAAAACCCAGGGGAATAGGAGAAACATGCGAACAATTGATAAGGAATGAAAAGAGAGGATTCTATCCTGAATCCAAAATTGTGTCAGAGTGGGCAAAAATTGGAGATACAAGCCTCGACGGCCTTGATTTGAAAGATTTTAATTGGAGAATGCTTGGATACAATGATCATCACCCAACATAGCTAGCCACAAGAATTGTGAGAAGTGGAATTGTTGCTGTAGCTAGTTTCTCTCCTTCTTTTCAACATCTAGAGTTAATTGTAGAATGTACCAAACACTACAGTCCTAGGGACATAACCATTAGGGATTTTGAACAAAATATTCTGGCAAATTTTTCTCTAGCATCCATTTCTAAAATGTTTGGAATTCCTTCTCACCCAAGGATGGTCACAAACACATAGGAGTAAGCATTAAGAATCTACACCTCTGGAGTCCATTTCTGTGGTGAAATAATCAATGAAAGATGGTTGAAAAAGAATAGATCGCATCATTCCAAGATTCCTAAGGAAATAGTATGGTTCAACATGTAGAGGGAATATAGTGACATGATCATGATGTTGAGTCGCATATTTGGCATGCCTCATTCTTATAGATTTGAATCTTGGATGTGGTATTTTGTTGAGCAAGTGATGGAGGAAGGCGACATAATAGATTGGGCTGGGCTCATAAGAGATAATTGGAATGATCAGTTGATGACTCTAGAGCATAAAAAGAAATTTTACATGAGCTTGTATGTCATCTACATGCTAGCATGGAGAATGAATTATGATGGACTATGATGCAAAGGACCGATTGGAAGCAGAACCCAACACCTCAAAGTCCATGAATGCTACCCGTAGATGCATTTATATTCAAAGGATGATTACATGAGGGTTAATGATGTATTTTCCATGAACATAATAAGAACACTACAAAATAGGCTACATATAAGATTGTTAGTGGGTGCGATGAAGTTGGTTTAAGAATAAGGCACCTAGTTCATTTAGTTTCCCACCTTTTCATACATTCGAGTTCAAGGATTCTCCATGGAGCCATACAAACTTCTCGGGTACCCAATAGACAAGATGGTCTTGTTAGAACTTATGTGACAACTTACACCCTATGAAAAGATTCAAAAAGGGAAGAAGAAGTTGGGATTACAGTTCCCAATTTCCAGAGGAGAAGGGAAAATTGAAGAATGCCCATGTCTAAAGGCTACGAAAAGATCATTAGATGACCTCCAGTTCTTCTTGTATGCACCCTAAAATGGTCACCTAGACTATGGGCCCCCATTATTCAATTTATCAATTTATCAAATTTCCTGAATCAATGGTGTGTAATATTTTAATAAATCAATTTCCTTGATCAAATTCAATTATTCTATCTTTCTAAGGTTGATCATTTTATCCGAAGTCTTATTTAATTAAAAAAAATCTCCTCTTTTAATTAAATAAAATAAGTCCTTATTTAATTAAAAGAAAACCTCTCTTTTAATTAAATAATTCATCCACATTTAATTAATTAAGAGAAAAACTCCTCTTTTAATTTAATTTTATATCTCCTATTTAATTAAAAGAACTTGCTCCCTTTTAATTAAATGAAAATCCCACTTAAATATCTCTTTTTGATGAAAAAGAAAAGAAAATAAAGTCTTTTATTTAATTTCTCTACAGTTAAATGCACATATTTCTAAGTGGGACTTATCTTTCCACTTTCTTCTCAACCTCTCATCTTTTCTCATTGGTGGATCCTTATTTCACATGAATCATTATTTCTTCACCCTTGATTAAATCTTTTTCCTCTCAATCTAGATCGTCCAATCTTCTTTATAAGGGAGAGCCCTCTCCTCATTTTGGAGACACCCCATTATTATGCTATTGTTATGTTGCAGGTTTGGAGAGTGATTTTTGAAGATAGAGTTTTGAATATTAAAGCTTTTGTGGAGAACTTCTATCTTCTTGTCTCATTCTCTCTTGCATGCATGGCTTCCATCACCATGATCCATACTTTGATTTTCATGTTAACTTAGATCTTGCATTGATAGATTAGATCTTGCTTTCATAGATTAGATCTGCATTGTTATTTCTTTTGATAGATTAGATTTCATTTCTTGCATTGTTTTGCATTGTTATCATTTAGATTAGTTTTTCATTTCTATTTGCATGCATATTAGATAATTGAATTTCTTGTTTCGTGGTGCACTTGCATGGGCACAAACTAGGCTAGACTAAGGGCCTCCATTACAAACCCTTGCACTCCATGAATAGGGAGTTATGAGTCACCATTCGAGACCTCATTTTTGAGAAATCTTGAATATAATGACTTATAGAAGTGTGCCCACATTTTAGGCATACATTTTTGGTGCCCACCGTGGGGCAACCCACATTTGCTTGCTAGTTTTTATGCAGATTTGTTTGTAGACCCAAAGAAACCCTAGATTTGAAAAATTTGATCATATATTTCAAATGGCTATGTATTTTGATCTGAATTATTTTTTGCGGGGTGGTGATATATCCAAAAAGATTTGGTCCAATTTTCAGATTTTTTTGAAACATTGTCGATGTTTAATGATTTTTCCTTGATTTTTCATAAAAAATCATTTTTGGGAGTAAATCAGCACATTTTTTGAAAACATTTATAGTTTCAGAAAGCTCTCTAAATTTTAAATAGAGTTGGTTCTTTGTGTTTTGATTTTAGAGGTTATATTAGAGGTCAATAATTCAATTTATAAAAACTAGTCTATTTTGATAAAATGACTTCCTCGGACACAAATTAAAAGATCTTTTCAAAATTCTTGCATTTTTGAAAAGCCCTCTAATTTTTGATAGGGATTAATTTTCTGTATTTTGAGTTTTGGATCCGAATTCATATCATGTAGATCCAATCTTTATGACTAGGTCAAAAATCAATTGAAAAAAAAGGCATTTAATGAATAGTTTGCATTTCATTTTTACAATGAATCAATGCATGATGTGATCTTTCATTTGGGTTACTTAGTGATTATTATCAGTCTTAAAATTCATATTTTTAGAGCTAACCCTAGTTTTGCATGAGTTGGACATATATTGCATATCTTCTGCTTGCTTGTTTTGTTTGTGGCTTTGTTCATTGCGAGTGAGCGTTCAAGCGTAAACAAAAGGTACAACAAAGAAAAGATATGTTGCAAGGATTATTAGGTATTTTGTTTTATCTCTAAAATATTTGGATTTGGAACTAAAATGAACATCTCATGTGTTTGGCTTGAGTTCTTTTACATGCTTTCATAGATTCAAACTTCATTTGGTGCTTTAAAATTGAATCTAGATTTGCTTTCACGCATTTGTGTTTCACATAGTAATTAGGCCCTATGAACACTATTTGAGAGATTTTGAGAGACCCAACTTCATTCGCTTGCTTTACATGCAAAGCTCCTCTTGACGACGGATCCTCTTGTAGGTAGGGAAGGATATTTGTTATTATCTTACTATTTGGATTAGATTTGTCCTCAACATCCATTAGTCTTCTCTCTTTTGAGATTGGTGGTGTTTGTTGTTGGATTTTTCAAAAGGTTGGTGAGGTAATTTCAAATTAGCGTGTCAAAAAATCTTGTTTGCTATGTTTTGGTAAGGTGAAGAGGCTAGAGGAGTATGCTCTGTTTCCTTTTGGGCACATCATAAACTTGGAACCCTTGAATCCAAACCAAGTCCCCATGTGGTACAACTTTGTGAGTCTACCTTGATTAAAGAGGGTTAAACCAGAGTGGACATTCCCTTTATTGGGTCAACCATGTTGATGGTACCTCGAGCAGTAATAGCCAATTTTGACATGGTAGTAGCAACCGCTATATAAATGTCCTTGTGGGGGAAATCTTCACAGATGTAGTCTTTTTTTGGGCTGTCAAATCTCCTCAGTATCTCTGATTGATTAAATTCTCAGAATATGTCAAAACCTTGGTGCACCAAGATTGGATTTTGTGCACTTTAGATTGCAAAAGCTACAGAGTTGAACATGACTAAGAACCATAATGCTACCAAATTTTCTTTTATAGGACTATGTGCATGATTGAAAAACATTTTGAGAACATACATGGTAGTGATTTTAGGGATTAGATTGATATTACGTCACTATTCTAATTCATGTGCAAGGTTGCTTTGTCCCTTTCTCATTGTTTGAAGACATTTTCTTAGAATCCCTAGTTGTTGTCTTGCATGCTTGGTTCATGATTAAGAATCTATTGATACATCTAGTTGGACATTTAAAATAAACAAAATCTGAGTTCTTGAGTTGAGACTTTATGATCAATTAACTTTGTTATCCCATTATTTCTAGTCTCCCTAGGTTGATCCTATTTGGATTAGGCTACTTACCCTATTTTTAGAAGCCTTTTTGCACCTCAGGTTATTATGCTTTGACCTCTTGAATTAGTAGTCATTGAGTTCACTAGAGACCTTATTTGGAGTTGGTGAGTTAGAGATCATCCTTGTTGAGAAAGATATACCTTTGGATCCTTTGATATTACGCTTGGAGAGTCTTAGTAATTCCTTGTCCATCCACTTTCATCAAAATTCAATTTTAATTAATTAAAATTTGGGTAAATCATCATCCTGGTCCATATGTGCTAGAGTATTCACCCAAAGTTGTGGGCACCTCTGTGGCAGTGTTGGTTTATGCCTATTGCAATATTTTATCTTATTATTTTTCTTTTGGACAAGTTAGTGCTTTTACTATCCTATTTTGGTACCAACATTTCTTAGGGTTATCCTATCAACTAGTACCTTTTCTTTCATGTTGATTACAAGTGCTATTACATGTTGCTCAACATTCAAATGAACTCAAATGTTATCAAATTTCACAAAATGACTCTTGGTCTACTTTCTTTTTCATCTTTCATGTCTTTCTAATCTCCCATTTCCATTCTTCCTCTTCTTCATGTCTTCTTGATTATTTTCCTCCTATTATCATATAGTCTACCTTCTTCTATTCATCCTTTCTCTTCTTCCATGCTTGATTCTTCTTCTTCTAGAACCATGGATGTTGATTATCTTGTTAGGGACCCTCACTTGAGAGAAGATGATCTTGACCTTCTTGCTGAATTTGAAAATTGTTGTCGCTCCAATAGGTACATGGATGCTAACATTGTGACAAGAATGTTAAAAAAATGGATAAATTAGACACATTTTCTAGGATCATGTGCAAGATTAAATCACAATATCCTTCTTCCAAATATTCCTTATCTTCCAAGTCTCACTATGATTCTTCTAAATATCATTCGAATTCTTCATCTTCTAAGGCTTATCATGATTCTTCTAAATATCCTTCACATTCTTCATCTTTTAAGTCTTATCATGATTCTTCTAAATATCATTCAGATTCTTCATCTTCTAAGTCTTATCATGTTTCTTCTAAATATCATTCAGATTCTTCATCTTCTAAGACTTATCATGTTTCTTCTAAATATCATTCAGATTCTTCATCTTCTAAGTCTTATCATGATTCTTCTAAATATTATTCACATTCTTCATCTTCTAAGTCTTATCATGATTCTTCTAAATATCATTCTCATTCTTATTCTTCATATTCCAAGTCTTATGATGATTCTTCTAAATATCATTCATGTAGGTCTTCACCTACCTCTTGTTCACGATATCATTCTTCTTCTACTTCTACCAAGAGTCTTATTCCTCTTATTGAGATAGACCATAATGAACAACATGAAAAGTCTTGTGATATGCCTATCTATAATGACTATAGTGACAATGATTATGATGATGATGAGTATTATATTCCTATGCATCCTAAAAGTCCTTCCAATCCTATGTTTGTTCTTAAAGGGGATGAGTCACAAAAAGATACTAATGGTAATCCATATGACTCGAATCTTGAAAACAACATTGATATATTTTGTGAACAATACCTAAATGAGAAATCTGCATTTTTTGAAGAAGAGAAAGCATTTTTTTGAGCTAAAATAAAACATCAATGACATAAGAGTTTCTCTTCTCAAAACCCTCATGCTAAAAATAAAGATTACACTCTTGAGCAAGATCATGTTAATGTTGAACTTTTGTCTTGTGATGGTTCTCTTCTATCTTCTACTTCCTCCATTATCCATACATCCCCTGAAGATTCTAAGTCTCTCAAATATTCTACAAATCCTTCATCCAACAAAGATCCTAATGATTTTCATGCAGTTCCCTATAGTTATCCTTAAGGGTTACCTCTTAGAGAAACTCAAGCTAACCTTCACTTGGATGCAAATACATTTGATAATACTAAACCTAAAGAACCTATGCCTTCATGCGCTATAATGCCTACTTCAGCTATTCCTTCATCATCTATTTCAAATTCGTCCATACAATTCCAACATGCTTCCTTCTCCTTAAGAGTGGCTTCATGTCAAGAGGACTCTAAAAATTATAAAGAAAAGAATATAAAAAAAGATCAAGATCAAGAACCTTCCATGTCATTCAATCCTTTTCATGATATCTCTGATACATTTCATGGTTATTTTGATCCCTTACACCCTTTCTCATTCATTCCACCATGTCTTAAATCTTCTCCTAAGCAAGATCAAGATACTACTTGCACCACTGAGCTTATTGACAATAAAAATGACCTTAGTACACTTGCTCCTTCCAAAGATGATAATTCCATTAAGGTTATTAAAAATGATGTTGTTACTTCCAATGTTGAGCCTATTGAAAATCAAGAGAACAATTCTATGCTTATGCTATCCAAAGCTCCTTGTCAAGATCAAAGTCTTCCATCTTCTTGTTCTACCACTCCATTTTCCCTTCCACTTTCTACTCTTCCTAAGTCTTCTCAAGCTTCAAGTACTCCTATCAAAGAAGTTTCTCCTATTCAATAAATTCATGATCCTATTGAAAATCTTAATGCTCACTCTAAAGATGTTGATGAACTTATTGATTACCCTTTTGCATCTTCCACATCCATCCTTGGACCTCCCCCACCAATACTAAATGCTTCATGTCTTCCTTCCATCTTGGGTCCTTATGTCCCTTCACTTTCCCCTCCCAACTCTCCTAATTCTTCATCCATTTTGGGTCCTTATGTCCCTCCCTCTCCTATCTTTCCTCAAGATCAATGTAGATGCATATCCTTGAATCCTTTTCATCCACCTACTTACCTAAACCAGTCATATCATCCTTCTTCTTCCACAAGTCCCAAGTCTTTTGGAAAAAACTTGAATGTTCAATACAAGAAAAAAAAGAAATTCAAGAATCCATATAAAAAAGAAGACCGCCACGTCTCCTCTAATCAACATGGTGGCATAAAGTCAAAAGAGATATCTAAGAAAAAAATTAAAAGACAAGTATGGGTTCCAAAATCCATCATTAAAGATATTATCTCTAAATCATCAAAAATAAATGAAAAGAGGCCTATGCCTATATGGATTCCAAAGTCTCTCTTGAGAGAGTGTAATGTTAAATAACAATTGAAGTTGACATTCAAGCTTCCAAAGACTTCCACTTCATCTTCTTCCAAAAGCATTCTTCCATTCCATGCACCTAAACCACATCCTCTTCTATCCACTCACCATATTCCTTCATTTATATTTTCTCCATCCTCTTGCCACCCTTCAAGGTGTGTTTTGATGTTGATATTTCCTTCATTTCCCTCTTCCAATCTCACTCGCTTTGCATAAAGTCATATCCTCCATTTTTGTCTTCCATCTTCCTTTCCCCATCAACATCTTTGAGTGTATCATTTTCACTACTTTGCATATCATGGTTTAAAATTTCAAGGAGCATTATCTAAAAAGCTTAATTCTTCCAAAAAATTAAATAAAAAAAAATAGAGAAAAAAACTGAGAAAAAAAAGAAAGAAAAAAAATGAATTTTTTAAAAATGTGCCTTGGTGAAAACCTGGTAATCAGGCAACTTGGTAGCAAAAGTAAAAAGAAATAAATTCATCCTATGGTGAAAACCACTTCCTTGTGGCACCTTGGATAAGTACCATGATGAAAACCTAACAATCAGGCATCATGTGTAGTTCTTCTACATCTTCATCCATTCTATCTTCTCTCTTTGATCTCGACAATGTTGACCTATATACAAACATTTGGCTATTTTGTGAGCTATCTTATGATGATATTCTTTTCATTCCTTTCATGTTTAGCCTTCATATGTATTTTCCACCATTTATTCTAGTTTTTTGCTACCCTTTTCCCATTTACCTTTTTGGTCTTGATCTAATAAAATAGAGTAAAATATGATGCTATGAAGTCTCTTGACATGTCTACTCCTTTGGATTGCATCTTTCCCACTTTTACATTTTGCTTTCATGAATTATTTTATGTTGGCCTTTCATTTCTTGTCCAAATATGCTTTACATGACAATTTTTTCCTAGCTTGGGCACTCTTGAGGAGTCAATCCTTGAAGATCACTTTCACTTGCTTCATACACTCCTTCATTATCCATCATATTTATCAGCTTGTTGCTCCATCATGTCCTCTACCTTGCTAAACATTGGGACTACACAATGTGATCCTGCTTGAGAGTTTGGTCCTTGTTTTTGTTTGGGGGCATTGTATATTATTTGTACATATTTATTGATCCTAAAAAAATACAAAAAAATGATATATTTTAAAAATTCAAAAAAAAAATTGATATATTTCAAAAATCCAAAAAATGATATATTGCAAAAATTCTAAAAATTCAAAAATGTCTTGAAAAAATGATCTTCTTAGTGACAACCTAGCAATAGGCACATTGATGTATCTCCAAAAAAATTATATATTCCAAAAATACAAAAAAATAAAAAATTCAAAAGTTCAAAAAATAGAAAAAAATAGAAAAAGTGCCTTGGTGAAAACCTGGAAACAGGTACCTTGGTAGCAAAAAATACAATTTTTTATATAAAAAGTCCTAAAAAAATAAAAAATAAAAAAATCCAAGTGGTGAAAACCTGGAAATGGGTGCTACTTGAGGCCTTTGCACCCCTATTTCTTAGCACATGTCCTCAACACTTAGTCTTTCTCCATCATGCCTTGTCCTTGTTGCCTTTGTTTGGAATTGGTCTTTGTTTAGGGGGCATAACTATGTTAGCTTTGGTCTCTTGGATGTGTTAGTTTTTAGGACACCTTGCAAACGGTGTTTTTCAACACCACCCCAATTTTATTTTTCAATACAACCGTGGACATCAAGTATTTTTCAACACTTATTGGTTTGGTCTTACCCAGTATCATCATGTGATCTTCCCTTCCTGCAAGCATTTGATCCTTCGAACTCAGTATCAGTTAACGCACTTAAATTTTAAATGCACCACCTAATGCTTGACTTATGTCATGATTTTTCTTTGTGTGCTGACTATTATTAATTTTTGTTGAGTGTCCTTGTCTGATAAGTCTCTCCATGATGCATTGCTAGAGGACTTGGGGCATGAGACATGTTTTTATTTGTTTTTTTCTTGTGGGTGTGGTCTTGAAACTCTAGAGTGTCTCTTGTTGTCCCCTTGAAACACTTAGGAGATTGTAGGAATCATCCTTGATTGTTTTTGCACAACCATTCTTATGGTCATCTTGGCATCTATGCCTTAATGCGAGCATGGTTTTGCTACATTAAATTGGGTAAGCTAACATCGAAGTCATCTTGACCTTTATATCTTTGATTCTTATGTTAGAATCTTTCCACATTCCAATTTGATATAAAATTACATTCATATCTTCATAGTTGCACTTGTGACTAGTGATGATTGTGTGATTTTTTGATGTCCGTTAATAATTGTCCAATGATGAAAATAAGTTTTTTTACATTCTCTAATGACTGATGAACACAAAATCCTATGTTACAGTTTCTCTTTTGCAAGTACATCATTGCATTTTCATGTAGCTTGTATTTTTAGGCTTCATGTTAGTTTGCATTTTTAGGCTGCATTATGAGTTTGAGAGGGTTTTCCCTTCAACTTTCTTGTGGAATTTTAATCAACTATGGTCACATTTTGATCTTCATTTCCTTTTCTTCTTTCGTGATCTCAATCGAGATTTCTATCTTAAATAGTTGATTGATTTTGGGGCATTTTTTCTTCTTCTTTCTATTTCTTTCTGTATCTTTCAAACTTCTATCTTCCATTTTCTTTTTCCCCACTTCTTTTCTTCTGAATCACCTTTGGGGCATAATATTTCATGCTTGATGATCTACCTTGGTTCTATGATTCTTATATCTTTCATCTTACATCAAGAACCTTATCTTTTGTTTGATTTGATCAAATTTATCAATTTTCTATTTCTCCTCCATCTCATTTCGATTTTGATCACGAGGGGGCAGTAATTATCAAATTCAATCTTTGATTCAATTTTATCCTTGACTTTTTCAAGTCAAAATTTATTTGTATTCTTTGTCTTGATGTGTTCCCGATTCGATCACACATCTGGGTTGTTTTGTGATCCCAAATAGACCTCACACTTCAATTTCTTTTTTTGACTACATGTGTTCCCAAATCAATCACACATTAGTCAAAGAGAGGCAAATGTATGCACCCTAAAATGGTCACCTAGACTATGGGCCCCCATTATTCAATTTATCAATTTCTTTGATCAAATTCAATTAGTCTATTTTTCTAAGGTTGATCATTTTATCCTAAGTCTTATTTAACTAAAAGAAATCTCCTCTTTTAATTAAATAAAATAAGTCCTTATTTAATTAAAAGAAAACCTCTCTTTTAATTAAATAATTCATCCACATTTAATTAATTAAGAGAAAAACCCCTCTTTTAATTTAATTTAATATCTCCTATTTAATTAAAAGAACTTGCTCCCTTTTAATTAAATGAAAATCCCACTTAAATATCTCTTTTTGATGAAAAAGGAAATAAAATAATTTTTTAATTTAATTTCTCTATACTTAAATGCACATATTTCTAAGTGGGACTTATCTTTCCACTTTCTTCTCAACCACTCCTCTTTTCTCATTGGTGGATCCTTATTTCACATGGATCATTATTTCTCCACCTTTGATTAAATCTTTTTCCTCTCAATCTAGATCGTCCAATATTTTTTATAAGGGAGAGCCCTCTCCTCATTTTGGAGCCACCCCATTATTATGCTATTGATATGTTGTAGGTTTTGAGAGTGATTTTTGAAGGAGTTTTGAATATTAAAGCTTTTGTGGAGAACTTCTATCTTCTTGTCTCATTCTCTCTTGCATGTATGGCTTCCATCATCATGATCCATACTTTGATTTTCATGCTAGCTTAGATCTTGCATTAATAGATTAGATCTTGCTTTCATAGATTAGATCTACATTGCTGTTTCTTTTCATACATTAGATTTCATTTCTTGCATTGTTATCATTTAGATTAGTTTTTCATTTCCATTTTCATGCATATTAGATCATTGAATCTCTTGTTTCATGGTGTACTTGCATGGGCACAAACTAGGTCAAACTAAGGGCCTCCATTACAAACCCTTGCACTCCATGAATAGGGAGCTATGAGTCGCCATTCGAGACCTCATTTTTGAGAAGTCTTGAATATAATAACTCATAGAAGTGTGCCCACATTTTAGGCATACACTTCCATCTTCCACTTTATCCGAAGAGGAATGATTTTGATCCTTACAACAAGATTTCATCAGTAGGAGGATCAAAGTACCAACACAAGGTTGACCTCAAAGATTTTTGGGCAAATGTGGTAGATGAGAATGAGATTAGAAAGAAGATACATTCAATATTACCATTGAACATTATCAAAACATGCAACATATTCAGGGTTCCTGATCAAATGGAGGAGGATCCAAATGTGATGCAGAAGGGATTCAATCCAAAAATGATAGCTCAACATTTGATTGGAGGAGGAAAGAAGTTACAGATTGAGAAACTCTTTGAAATCTATTCTTAGATTTTACAAAGTGGTGGATTGAGCATAAGCTTGAAAAATTAGTTGCACCAACTAATGGATTCACATATAGGTTTCTTGGTCATAGACCACTTAGGGATGAAAGATTAGGACAAATATTTGAGGGGGTTGTTGAGGAAAGAGTAACTCCATCTGAGGATGTACAAACCAAAAAAGGGAAAGAGGTACATCAAGAAAAGCATCCTAAGATTGAGGAAGTCATCTAGGAATCTCAAAATAAGAAGTAGAAACATGGAAATGCTCCCTCTTCTCGGAGTCACACTTGAAGTGTTCAAGAGATAGAAACATTTGAAAGGTAGGATACAGGGACAAGTATAAGGAGATTTGAGTGAGAAGAAAATTTGGATAGGCCAATTCATGATAGACTAAGTATAAATGCTTATGAAAAGTCCATGCAAGAAAGAGGGAGAGATCAAGATATCACTATAGAGGAAAGTCTCACTACAATCTTAGAGGGGGAAATGATTAATGATGAAGATGGTCCACTAGAGCAAGAAAATCTAACAGAAGCAATACATCCTCCAAATGTTGAAGCCATAGTCCTTGAGGTTATAGTGGACAGTCCAAGAGGTGAAGAGGAGATTGAAATTCGAGTAATCCAAAGGAAAGAGCAATTGGTCATTTCGGGAGACCAAAGTATACCCATTCTAGATTGGTTGAGGCAACGAATTCAATTGCATCAACAAAAGGAGGTTGATTCGACAATTGAATTACAAGAAATTTTGGACTGATCAAACCAATTAGAAGAACAAGGGAAAGAAAGAAGATATACTAAATTGATTAGAGGAGAATCAAGATCTAGAATCTTGTAGATTGCAACTCCCACGGTTGACAAGGGAAAAGATTAGATTGCTCTAGATGAATATCATGTTAGGGAAATAAATCTTGGTTGGGCCTCCCAAAAGAAAATATTAGAAGAATTTGATGACTCTACATAGGCTTTGAAGGATAGGTTGAAGAAAGTGGAAGAAGGGTTAAAAAAAAAGAAAAAAAGAAATTAGGGTCTTATGTTAGTACATCAATAACTTGCCTCATCTAGTAAGAGAGGAAGGTCCATGATTTGTCCCTCCAACAGATGTTTCCATTGAAGTGGTAAGTGATATTGATAGAATCAAGTAGATTTCTCAAGGTGCAAAGGTTTGGGTTGAAGGAATTTAGGAGGTAGCCTTCAAACATGTAGAAGAATAAGTGCAAGTGCACAATAGGGCATTAGCTGCACTCTCCAGGATCTAATGCATGGAGGAATCATGGGTGGATGAGCATATTTACCAAGAAGAAGTGATTTTCGACATTCAAAATTTGATGGAGACCCAAAAGCAAGAATTGATCGATGGTCAGGTTATCAACGAAGGAGATGTCTATGATTTTATTTGATGGTACAGTGCAGTGATCATAGCTAAGGAAATGTTTGAGAGCTTCACCAAGGAATCCACTCAATGGAAGAAGATTGTTGACAACATCAAGCAAGGAATATCAAATGCAGTTGCATCCTTGTTATCGCAAAGATTGGTGGTAGAAGAGATGATGACTGATAATCTAAAAGTCAAGTTAAAAGAATTCTTTCAAGTAAACGTCTATGAAAGAGATGATTTTGAGAACTTCTCCATCTTCTTGAATACAATGCACACTACTAAGGACTTACTACCAGACTGGGATGAAAGCTTGGGAAAAGTAGAAAGAGAAATTATAGTCCTAGAATTCAAGCAAGAATCTACACCAAGCATCAATACAGAGGAGTTGGAAACAATGTTAGATTAATTTTTCTCCTTTAGGTAGGGAAATCAAGGATAGATGCATTTAATGCATAGTGGGCATTCTTAGGGCTCATTTATTACACCCCACTCCTTCCTAAAAGAGCATGCATAGTGGGCATTTATTACCCACTACAGTAGTGGATTCCTTGTTGTATTAATGTAGATTCCTTTCCTTTACCCTAACCCTAATTAGGTCTGATGTGGCATGATCTTGGCTATCAATTATTGTGATCATTTGGCCCACCTATTGTTATCGAGTACCTATATAAAGGCCTCATTTCTCATTTGTAAGGGGATATTTTTATGAGATTGTTGCTATGAGCTACTAAGATAATAAAATTTTCATTGGAGCTTGGTGAATATTTGGTGTGTCTTAGTTCTTGCTTGTTCTCTTAAATCTCTTCAATTAGATTAAGTTTAGCCTAGTTAATGTGTGGTTATTACAATGAAGAATATGACAGTGTATTGATGAATTCCTTTGTTTCATACTTTTGACATTTTAGTGATTCTAACTTGTCATGCAAAGTTAGCCTAAACCACTTTCATGTATATGCTTAACTTCTATCATTTGTATACATTTTTCTTTATGATGGCGTATGTAGTGATATGAAAATCTTTGGCATAATCCTTGAAGATTGCACCAATTCACGCATAGTTTTACTATAACTTGGCAAAGCAAAATTTGGTAAATTGAGGAATTTTTTCACTAGAGTACTATTTGTTGTTATCACTACCCTTAGGATTAGAATAGAATTCCTGAATCCTATCTTATTGAATTTCTGCATATTTTGTGAAAATTTAAAAAAGAGTACTTCATTGCAAAACCTTAAGATAGCTCCCACATCTAGTATGGCTTGAAATGAATCTAAATAAACATGTAAGGCCCCTTGTGATCATTATAAAATCACATCAACCATTGATCTTATCCACAGTCAAGACTTGAAATTAAAGGAACCTTGAAGTCATCATATGATCTTCTAGCAATCTTAGCATACACAAGACTTTATTCAAGAGAGGATAAGATATTTCAGTATTTTGTTCTACTATTTGGTGTGTCATAAAACACACATCAACAAGTACCAAAGAAAGAATAAAATTCTCATGAGGTGTCTTATTAAGATAAGGAAGAACCCCATTAATAAACAAAAAATGGATGTAGCAGAATCAAGATCACCTTACATTGAGAAATCAAAAAAAAAATAATGATTCTTTAAGCATGTTCACCAAATCTCTAGTAAAATATGCAAGGAAAATTTTAGCTATAAAATGAGAATTTTAATATAGATAACATGGTAAATCAATCTAATAAGTACTTAGAATCTACATACAAGAGAATAGATAGCATACCTAAAAAACTATTATGGAAGAGCTGTCTTGAGGGATAAACCTATCCTTCAAATGTATACACCATATATGAACCATTAAAAAATGTAGCATTACAATACATACATCAAAGCCTCTAGAAATCCAACCATCAATAAGAAATTGATGTGATTAAGAATGTAACAACACATCACATGCCGTGCTTCTAAAATTTATAAATGCTAACTTAGCTAGCCTCAACAACAACCTTTGTGGTTTCTTTTATAGAAATAAGATCTCATAAAACCACAAAGTGCTATTACATAAATTGTGTGCTCTCTAACCCCTTGATCAAATGCATTTGATATAATGTACTTTATTAATTTAATTTCATCAATATTGAGTTGTTACAACAATATATTAATATAATATTATGTAATGCAATGTCAAGAGGTCCCAAGAATATTCTAAATGAATGTCACATATTACATACCCATATAGGTTCTCACTGGTATAGTGTAGACATAATAAATAAAATATTATGATAATAAATAGTATTATTTAAGGTTTAAAACACAATTTTCCAAAAAACTAATGAGAATCCAAGTGAAGTACAAATTTTACAATAAAACCATCCTAGAACCACAAATCTGAAAACCTAACAATGGATTGTATCAGGATCTTTGAGTCCATTTTCATCTAGATAGTATATAATATATGAAGAGTTGGATGAATTATAATTAAGCCCAAAAAACCATAAAAAAATACTCCCCTAACATGAAGGAGGGGCCAATGACACATATGGATCATCATCATTCATGAAGAGATTAAGGATAAAATAATTTATACTAATGATTATCCTTACCAGCATTGATGATTATTAAATGTAAAATAACTTGTATTGATGATTATCCTTACCAAATAGAAAAATATCCCCATTGGGATGATGAATGAGCATGTAATTGGGAGAAAACTCAATTGTTTTTCCTTTTCATATGATTTTATTTATTGATAATAGATTATAAGAGATGTAAGAAGTGAAATGCATAGTTTTCACTCTACCTTATATATAAAACATTATCACTAATAGAAAAACCATGAAGAAACTAATAGTTTTTTTTGAAGAAGTTATCCAAAAATAGTTCTCTAAGAGAATATCTAATCAAGGATCATGAAAATGAGAAATGTGAGCTTTAGATTATAAATCAATTATCCATCCAAAATTACTAGGTACATGTTAGCCATTCTTTCCCTCCTACCAAAGTTGATTTTTCAAGTGATCAACATGTCCAATAGTCATATTTTCAAATATTCAAATATCCTATTGTTATATGAATACATTAAAAATCTTAGCTTATCCTTATATCCCTAAGTTTCAAGACTTTCATGATATGTCTTAGTGAATGTTTCAAGTCATGACCATGTGACTGCCTTTCATCATCTGGTCACATGTTGTTAGCACATAAGACTTAGGTAGATCATGAAGCTATGAAAACTTATCGATTGCATATTTTTTGGGTTAAACATCAAACTTAAAGGTTAAGTTGAAACTAGGTGATGGTGGTCAATCTGATGTCTTTGCATGGTCACATCAATCAATGGAAATGATATGTAGTTTGTTGTTTCCATGCAAAAGGTATGCTAGTAGTTAGTTTCTTAGTGATTGTGAGGTCACAAAAAATGGATCCCATAGGAATTCTTAACTATGAGGGCACAACCAAGTGAAATATTTAATCATATTCTTGAGTCGCATGATCACAGGTGTCCATGATACAGTTAAGGTTTAAGTCACAACGTTGTGAAGCCTTGAATAGATTATGAAGATTGATGAGGCATATTAATATCTCAAATTTGATATAATTTTTATATAGTCTAAACTTACTCTTTGAGCCTTGTGAAAAACATTTCCAACATATTTTTCTGATGTTGAATTTAGCTAGAACTTATTAAACATATGGATAATGGATATCATATACCTTGCTTAATATTATATATAAAGTGTAGTATTTCATATAAATATTTTAAGCTATGTTCTAATATTTTAATAAGAGAAGAACTATTGTGCATATGTGTTCGAATGTTTCTAATTTTTAGGAAATGGAGAAGTGGCACAAAGAGTGGTGAGCACTGTATTAAAGGAGTAATGAAGACCAATAATAGCATGAGAAGTGTAGGTCAGTTATGAGTGATAAGCCACATCTGCGAGAAGAGTTATTCCAAGAGACCTGACTTGCTACATTAGCTATGGATTGTTATTCTATTGCTCAATCAATGTTTTAAAGTCATTGTTGATATTCTGCCTTTTTCTTCTAATAATATTTGCTCACAGTTTTTATGTTATGTTTGTAATAAGTTCTAATCCTCTATATATAAGGAAGGAGGCAAAAAGTTAGAGAGTTAGAGGGATTTTGAAGTTGCTCTTTTATGTTGTCTATGAATTATTCAGTCATTTAACTAAAGAAGAATTCTAATGAGAGAGTGATTTTGGGAATACCTATTGTGTTCTTAGTTAGTTGAAGCCAGCCAAGGGGCCCACTTGGGAGGTAGAATAGATTTAGGTAGATTAGATTCATCCCTTTTAATTTCCTATTTTAACATAGAATTACTACCTTAGTCCTACAACATAGTTACTATGAAATTTCCTATAGCATTTGTGAAAAATGATCATAGTGGATGTTTGAATTATTAACTAGTTTAGAAATCCTTTTTTGAAGTTCTCTATAGTTCTTTGTTGTTAGTATAAGAATGTTTATTATTATGTATCTATAGTATAGATTCCTTTCATGCATTTTACTTTCCTATAGCATAGGTGTATAGACTTAAAGGAACTTGGTGCACATATTGTCTTGACCCATTTCAAGTCCTACATCCCTGGGTTGACAATTCAAATGTATTTTCATAATGAAATAGATAGTCCTTAAAATGAATATAGTATCTTTAAGAGAGGAATAATGGTGTTATTATCTTGACCTATTATGGAAACCCTATATTTTTTGGAGTCAATGTCAGGGATGGTGTCAAACTAGGAACCTTCATGAGTCCTCTATTTTTAGATTAGTGTGTTAGTTTGAAACCACAAGATTGTGTGCTTGATTAACAAGTCACAAATTTAATTGCATGCATTGAAGAGGAAGACAACAAGATGAATATGAGAGATTTCTTCCATATGAGTGTTAATCTAAATGAAGAAATTAAAGAAGAAGCCGAGTTGCATTTTTTGGATACAAGCCCTATTTTTCCTACAAAATCATCCTCAAGAGTAGAACCATTAAATACAAGTGGTCTTCAACCTTTTGCTAAAATTTTGGCCAGTTTCCTTGATAGTACTGCTCCAAATCTACCAGTTGTTAACAATCTAGTACCCAATGTTCCTTTTCAACAACAACCTCATAATCAAATACCTCTAGTAATGGCATAAACTACTTTTCTATTTCCTCTCCCAAGCCTTGTAACCAATGCTAATCTCAAAAATATACCTCCAAATGCTCTTCCAAAGTTTTATGGCCTTGTAACTGAAGATCTTGATACTTTTTTGTTTAAGTTTGACATAATTTGTCATAGCTTTGACTAAAAAACTGATGCCCATAAGCTCAAGTTATTTCCAGTAACACTAAAAGAGTCATCTTTATGATGGTTCATGGGCTTAGGAGCCAATGCAGTAGGTACTTGGGATGAAATTAAACTCTTTTTTTGGACAAATACAAAGAGTATTGCAAAGAAAATGATTCAAGAGGAGATTATATGTTTGGAATATCACAAAAGGAGGAAGAAACATTAGAAGACTACATTTCACATATCTTGTATAACCTGTAGAAGAACCCTCAGCACGTATTGTCTAAGGATTCACAAAAGCTAGTCTTCGTGAGAGGCGTTAATGATAATTTTCTAGAAGCATTAGACTTGATGTTTGGTGGAGATGTACATCAGTCTTCTTGGGATGACCTTAATAAAATCTATATTAACTACTCAAGGTCAACAATGAAGAAAAGGAAAGGACACCAGACTACAACTACTAAAGTAATCAGTTAGGGTATTTCAAAGCTTGAGATATCTAATCTTCTCTCAAATTTTAAGTAGGAAATTATAAATGATGTCTCTACACATCTCAACACAATGAATACAAAGAAGAAGCATGCAGAAGTTGAGGTACAATTAGTTGAGTATTGCCCACACTGTTGAAAATAGAAGAAAGATTACCAATGCAAATTGGTTACTAGTTTAAAAAATCAACATCTTCCAACTAAGTACATCAAAATAGATGAAGAGGATGAGAAAGTATTCTTTTTTGCTCAATGCTGACCATGGGCCCAATGTCAAGGTATGCCTTAGGACCCTTTGCAAAATTCAATTCCATATGGTAATCAATGGAAAAAATGTAATACCCAAGGTCCTTCACAATATAATCAACCTAATTGGAATAATGCTTGGAAAAATAATCCACAATAGCCTCAATGGCCTTAGAATTCCCAACCTTCCTAGCCAAACCAATAGAATAATAAATGGAAGAATTAGCAGAACCAATGGCAACCACCTCAGGGGAATTGGCAGTCTACAAATCAATGGAGAGGACCTCAACAATGGCCTAACCAAAATACCAGTAATCCACAATTACCACCTCCAGTCCAACAACCTACACTAATGCCACCACTTGCAAGTCCTGGACCTCAAAAGAAAACCTAGTTACCTACACAACCTCACCCAAATCCAAATAACTAGCAGTCACAACAACCAATGTATTATGTTGATGCTTAGCAATACCCTACTTATGCTCTAAATGTTGCAAATATACATTTGAAATCTGGTACAACCCTACCAACACTAAACTACCTATTATAACTAAAATACTAGATACTCATGTAGCATCAAAACCCATGGTTTCTAAAGAGGTTGACCCAACTAATGCCACTAGCTCAACTTAATCTCAACCAATAGTTGAACCTCCTTTTCCAGAAAAGCTCATATAAAGTAAACCTGCATAAATAAAGGAACAATCTTTTGATATTATTGATCAGTTAAAGAACATGCATGTCCAAATACCCCTATTCAAATCTATTAAATATGTTCCTATCTTTGGCAAAGCCATCAGAGAAGCCTATCTAAAAAAGCATGGGAGGAAGAAAAAGGACCCAACTAAAGTCTACATTATAGGACAATTGGTTGACATTATGTTAGGAAAATTGATCATTCCTAAATATTCTAATCTAGGAAGTCCAATTGTGAATGTGATTATAAATGGTTAGTCTATTAAAAATGCTTTAATTGATCTTGTTGCTACTATAAATATCATGACTAAGGATACTATTAAAAATTTGAATATAGAAGGATTAAGGGCTATCCCAACAATTTTGCAACTTGCAGATAGTTCTACTATCACTCTTGATGGGATGATAGAAGACATAGTCATAACCCTAGACTCTCTAGAGTACACTGTAGATTTCATGATTTTGTCTCCCAAAGTCAATTTAACTGGTTACCTTGTCATTCTAGGATGACCATTGTTAGCTATAGCTGATGCAAATATAATTTGTAGCTCAAAAAATATGACCATATCTAATGGTCAAGCAACAAAGAAATTTGATCTATGTCCTCTAACACAACCACAACCAGATTTAAGTACATCTTTATGGCTAGATTTAGAGGGTGGAGAAGAAGAGTTAAACTCTATAGCACAGCTTATGATGTTACATAGTGCTGCAGTGGCAGAGAAGAGAAACTCTATAGGAGGCAACATTGTTGAAAATGTAATAGGGAATTTAATGTTATGTTTTAAATGCTTTTAGTTTTTAAAGTTTGTAATAACATCCTACATGTGGTGGCATACCTAGAGTAGTAGTTCGATAAGCTCTCTAGATACAGCCACCTAGGACCAGGTGTGTGGATCTTAAATTAGAATAGTTTTTTTTAGTTTGTAGGTGGAGTGTTTAATGATTTTTAGAATCCAATAATAGGTAGTAGGAAGTTTTTGGAATATTCTTGACTTAGAAAATGACTGTCTAATATTGGTAGAAAAAACGTTTCAGATTCTTATCCTTTTTTTGGATAGAAGACATTCTTCTTTTCTAAAATAAGAAGAAAATGTTTCACATCCTTTAATAGGAAAAGAAAGTCAGTTTTAAAATGAGAGCCAGTCGGCTATTCAAGAGAAGGAATCGAATTTGGAGAGATATGGAATATTTTTTTCATTTTGTCTTTGTGCAAGTTTTCGATGGTCTGAGTTTTGAACGGATTTTTTCTTATCTTCTCACTGGAAACAAGTTGATAGTTTGCAGAAGATTAAAAAGTTTTAGTTTTGGGTCGAATTCGGTATGTTTGCAAAAATTTAGTCTCAGTGCATGGGTAATATCTCCCAAATGAACCGTTGGATTTCTCTCAAATTTTTATATTTTGTTTGAAACCTAGTTATGAAAAATATCAATGGTTGGATTGAGAAAATATTTTCTGGTTCAAGAGTTATACATGTCTGTTCATGGGTCTATCTAGAGACAGCAAGAAGCAATGTTTTGCAGAAAAATGTACTCTAATGCATGGTCAATATCTCTGGTTTGAACCGTTGGATTTCTCTCAAATTTTTATATGTTGTTTGAAACCTAGTTACGCCAAATCTCAATGGTTTGATTGAGTAAATATTTTCTGGTTCAAAAGTTATTCATATCTGAGTGTAGGTCTATCCGAAGGCAGCAAGAAGAAATTTTTGGGAGAATTTATTTTCAAAGTTTTGAATCTAGTGGATGGTTATAGGAGTCTTATGAGTTGAGTCTAAGGTATCTCTGGTTGTGTTTTCATAATAATAATAATGATAAGAACAATTGGTTCAAATCACAATGGGTGGTTATAATATATCGTGTGTGATCCTGAAGGTTGTAGATGCCCCTTGAAGCAACTCAGTTGAGTGACTGATTCCTCTTGAGTGTTCCAAGGTGTGGCTCTGCATCACATAGACAATCTTTTCTAAAGCTGCAAGAAGACGATTCAGTAATTCAGAGTATTCTTAATAATACATGTGTGGTAGAAAAAGATGTATCTGATAGTTCTGTGTTAGAATTAACCACATATGAGGAATGCAATGAGAGTTGTATTCTTCTCAAGGAGCTAGACATTATTCATCAAATCTTACCATGTGAATTAGATACAAGTCCAATCTCTAAAGCTGCTATAATTGATTCTAAAACTACCATTGAGTTGTCAAAAGGTCATAATCTCCATGTAAATATGAAATTATCTTCCACACAGATGAAACATCTAACAAAGCTTTTTTCAAAAACCTGAAAAGGCTTTTGCATGGGACTTTGGGGATATGAAAGGGTTGAGTCCTACATTATGTACTCATAGAATATACATCAATGAAGGGTTTCTACCACTCCGTCAACCCTAGAGAAGGATTAATCCAACCCTTTGAGAAATAGTTAAAATTGAATTGCAAAAATTGCTTGATGCTAGTTTTATATGTTCCTTATATATGATAGTAGATGGGTATCACCTCTGGTCATAGTGCCTAAAAAGGGAGGGAAATGGAAAATTTGTGTAGATTATAGAGAATTGAATAAGGCAACTAGGAAGGATCACTTTCCTCTACCATTCATTGATCAAGTTCTGGACACTCTGGCTGGAAAGAAGTATTTCTCTTTTCTAGATTGATATAGTGGTTATAATCAAATAAGTATCACTCTTGAAGATCAAGAAAAAACCACATTTAAATGACCATAGAGTAATTTTACATATTCTATTTTGCCACTTACCCTTTGTAATGCCCCTACAACATTTCAACAAGTTGTGATCAACATTTTTGCTGATATATCACATGATTGCATGGAAATATACATGGATGATTTCACAAAATTTGGAGTCACCTTTGAAGAAGCCTTGATGAATCATGAAAAGTTCCTTATCCAATGTATAGAGCATAATCTATCACTCAATAGTGAGAAATGATTCATGCTCATGTAGGAAGGAGTGGTGCTTGGTCATTTCATATCAGTTGTAGGCATACAAGTGGATCCAACTAAGATAGAGGTAATTCTAACACTGACCTTACCTACAAAACCAAAAGATGTAAGATATTTTTTAGTTCATTCTGTATATTATAGGTGTTTCACAAAATATGTTAGTAAAATAGCTACTCCTTTGTATACATTTTTGACTAAGAAATTTGAATTCATTTGGAAACTTGAATGTAATGAAGCCTTCCTATAGCTTAGGAAACTCCTCACCACAACACCAATTTTAAAGGGACCAGATTGGTCAATATCATTTCATATTCATATAGATGCATCAGACTATGCTATAGGAGCTGTATTAGGACAAAAGCCTACTAATTTGAGAATGTCATCTACTATATTAGTAAAAGTGTTCATGGACCCGAGCTAAATTACATAGCAAGTAAAAAATAAATTTTAGTTGTAGTTTATGCTTTGAAAAAAATTAGACATTATGTAACTGGATATCCTATTTTTGTTCATACTAATCACTTAGCTATAAGGTACTTAATGAACAAACTAGCTATCACTGGTAGACTAGCAAGATGGCTCTTGCTATTACAAGAGTTTGATATTACTATTATTGATAAGACAAGAAAATCTAACATAGTTGTAGATTACTTGTCTAGATTGACCATTGCTGATGAGGATCCAACTTCAATTGAAGATACCTTTCTAGATGAGCACTTGTTCCATATAGAAACTCATACACCATGGTATGCAGACATATAAAATTATCTTGGTGCAAATAGTCTACCCCCATACTTCTCTTACAAAGAAAGGAGAAAGCTTGCAAAGAAAAGTTTTTAATATTCTTGGATAGATAACAATCTCTTCTATGTAGGACCCGATTAGGTCATGAGGAGATGTGTCAGGGAAGATGAGATATATGATATACTACATGTTTGTCATGAAAAACCATGTGGAAACCATTTTGCAGGGAAAAGAACAACATTGAAGGTACTTACAATTGGAAATTATTGTCCAACCTTACATAAGGATGTAGTGACTTGTACAACCAATTTTGACAAATGTTAGAGGATGGGCCGACATACCAAAACTGATGAGATGCCACTTCACAAATTGTAGTCACACCTTTTGATAAGTGGGGCATGAACTTCATAGGTCCGATTGGCCCACTATCAAGTGGTAAATCCTACATCTTAGTATGTATGGATGATGTAACTAAATGGGTGAAAGTTAGAGAAATGAAAAATACAAGAGATGAGAAAGTAGCTAAGTTCATGTATGAAGAAAAATTCGCCCATTATAGAGTGCCTAGAGAACTTGTCATAGATCAAGGAGCTTAGTTTACATCAAATTTGATCACTAAGGTTATGAAGGAATAAAACATAAGGCATTATAAATATAGTCCTTATCACCCTCAAGAAAATGGACAAGTAGAGGTCACCAGTAGACAATTGAAGCCATTCTGACTAAGACAATGCACATACACAAGAATGATTGGACCAACAGATTGATTGAAGCTATTTGGGCATATCACACCACATGGAAGACAACAACTAAATTCACTCCATTTGAAATTGTATATGGTAAAGAAGCAATGTTTCCCATTGAATTTGAACATAAAACATTGTGCACTACTTTAGAGTTGAACATCAATCTTCCTACAACACAACAAGAGAGACTCCTCCACTTGAATTTGTTGGATGAAATAAGAAAGAGAGCTTTGGAAAGAATAGAAATTATTCAACAATATTGAAAGAAGTGGCATGATGTACATGTCAGGAATAAATAATTCCAAGAAGGGGATTGGGCTCTCCTCTACAATTCTCACTTCAAAGAGACTCTAGGGAAATTGTAGACTTGATGGTTAGGGCCTTATGAAATTCAGCGTGTATTTGACAATGGTGCAATGCAACTAACAACCATTGATTCTATCTAGTTTAAGTTACTTATAAATGGCCATAGGTTGCATCTCTATGATAAACCATAGACTAAAGCACAATTCCTATAGCAATTCCAACCAACCAATTCACCAACTTCTATGAACACAATTCCTGTAGCAGAGGGTAAAAACCTTCTTCCTGCAACCATACCATGACAGGATTTTTGAAGCCTTCATAATAAAACCTCATTTAATATGAGGACCATTCTTCCATTCACTTTTCTCTTTCTTCATATCAACCCACCTCATTTCTCTATCTACCATCCACCTACACTCCATGTCACCCACACATTCTATTTTTACTGCTTCTAATCAAAAATTCTGTCAGCACCTTTTCTGTAGTCATCAACATTCGCTAGCTCATTAACCTACATGCAGATGTACACTCTAAAATTTTTAGGTATAAAAATTTCTTTTACTCTTTATTCATTTTTAGAGCATAGGTTTTGATAGTTATATATAATACTACATTATATATATCATATAAGACTTAAGTCAGTTTTTCCTTCTTATGCCAAAATTTTTAAAGTGCAAACACTTGTAAAATTTTAGTGGGGGTCAGGAAAGTGTATTAATTTCCAAATATCATCTCCACATTATCCTAGTCATGTCTATGTTATAGGATGTACTTTGGCAACAGTCTGATATTTTTCATTTCATTGATTTTAAAAATCTTTCTATATCTACCGTACCTTTTTATTGCAATTTTTTGGAAAAGATCTCCGTACTTGGACTAAGAGTTATTATGAGAACACCTTTAGTTAAAGCCTTTATGTCCTTCATTATTAATGTATCATTATTTTACATGCTAGAAACAAAGGGGTCTTGTTAAGAGAAGCGGTAATGACATATGATATTTTTCATAAAGATTAGTTTGAAATTCAGAGAAAGAGGGAATTCGCATAAGTAAAAAGGGAAAAAAATTATCATAGTCGTAAGAGTGGAAGCTAAAAATTTTGAAGATGGGGGGATAGTTAAAGAGGTATGAGCCAGTTGTTCATAATGTTTTACTCATGGACATTGAAATAGTTCAACAATTTCATGCTTGTGGATGGCTTGGTTACTTCTTACAATTAACAGAGTTTAATGAAGAAGTGGAAATGGAGTTCATGATGACATTTGATGAAGGGGAAGCCTCAGTTTTGGGGTTAAGGGTGATTTCTACCGAAGAGAGGATAGAAAAATTCACAGGATTACTAGAAATTGGGGAACATTATCCAAATGAACATGACGCTAGGTCCTCAAGGGCACAATTCACTCAGCCAGGTGCCCCTCAATTGGACATTACAAAACAAGGATGTAAGAGACTTTCTTTTCCACCTCCATATCTAGAGTTAGCAACCCACATTATCCAGTATTTAACCTATGAAGGTAGTTTTAAAAACTTGCATGCTCATCATTTTAAATTGCTCTATTGCATAAGACATAGCATGCAAGTTAATGTCCCCAACTTTCTTTATAATATGTTGTGTATAAGTGTTGAGGGAACTCAAAAAGGAAAGGAAATTTTTTTTTTCCCATCATGCCCTTATTAAACTTCTAGTTTAAAGATCTCTTAGGGATTCCTCCCCTATTTCATGGACAGAATTTGTTGAATCCAAGACCTTATAGCCTCAAGCCAACCTTGTTCCTCAAAACTTAGAAAATGAGGAAGAAACTAGAGAGCCAAATCAAAATCCAACTAAGATGGAAAAAGAACCCTCTCCTGATAAGCCTATTGAGCCTAATTTAGAGGATCATACACCGATCTCTTCTAAGGGTAAAGTAAAGTGTAAGGTTAGCCCTAACCTTGAAAAGGAAGTACAAAACCCCTCTATTATAGTAACAAAAAGAAAAGGTTTATTCCTACAACAACCATTCTTGCAGCATCTACTCCAGTCACACCTAAACCAAAGAGGACCTTCAAAGTGGTTGAATTTGAAGAGATTACTATGCATAGAAGCCCTCATATGCAAGGTTGAGTATCTCTAGATTTCATTGAAAACCCAAATGCCCCAATTTCAAAGTCAGATATAGAGTCAGTAGTTGAAAATGTCCCAGATGAATCTCCTATTTAATTGGAGCCCCAAAATGTAGAAACACTTGAAAATATACCTGTCAAGGAGATACCACAAGAGAATCAGGAAATGTGCAAATCAAATCCTACTGTTGTTTGAGAAAAGCCCCTAGCAATGATCAACCTGCCATGCTATCAGTCCCTGAATATTCTAATGTTTCTCTTATACCTTATAAATCTTCCTGGTACACCTAACATTTCCAACAAGTTTCCAAAGAACAAAAGATGAAATCTGAAGCTCAAGAATTTTCATCACCCATAATTCACTCAATATTTTTTGGTCTATACAATCATTTTATTTTTTAGAAAGCCTTGTGGAAGCAAGAAAGAGACTAGATACAGAAGGCAATATTTGGCATAGATGAGGAAATTGAATCATTAAAGGAGAAACTAGAAAAATAGAAGCAACAAACAAATAAAGCTTTGAAGTTAGCTGATCAGGTTATGGCCTATAGACCACCCTCAAGGGTGTATGCTATTTGTTTGAAAGAATAGTTTCTATTATTTTAGTTGATGATGAAAATGAGAAATATTCATTGTGACTTTAAGAATGCTCGAGATTTTTATAATGTGTATCATACTTTTCCTTCGTGGAAAAATAAATTTTTGTGTGAGCTCTATTTGCATAACTTCATAATTCCACATGAAATAGAGTGGAATCCCCTACTTTACATAAGGGATGTTCACTTAAGAGCTCTAATGTCATGGATGCACAATGAAACAAATTATGATAGATAGTTGGATACCTATAGAGATATTGAAAAGTCTGAACCACTGCCACTCTGGGTTGAATCCCATAAGCCTTATGACCTCTTAAGAGATTGGTTTAGATTAACTTGTGGAAGGCCAAAACCATAAATTAGAGAGAAAGTGTTTGAAGAAAGGGAAAAAGTTTACAGAGAATATCAGACACTTCTTAATTTCGCAAAATAAAGAGAAATTATAGGACTTAGAAATATATGGAGTCAACTACCAGAACCTCTAAAGAAGGCTAAACTACACATCCCTATTAATTTTGAGGCAATAGTTAATCGAGTGGCTAAATGTACACAATTGGGAAGGCAAATCAAGAAAGAGCTATGGATGCCACTAACTTTTCAACCTCCTACCCTTCTCTAGCCCCTATATGAAAAAATGCTACCAGGTTAGACCTATTAGTTGAAGAACACTTGGGTGAGAATTGGAGACAAACCAAAGGATATTTCTACACCTTTAGAAGTAGGAAATAGGGGAAGACTATAGTAGGAGATTTCAAAGAAATGGAAAAGAAGTACAATGTTTGAGGACAAGAATTTGCATAGTGGGGGGCAGATGATGAGGCATATTAATGTCTCAAATTTGATATAGTTTTTATATAGTCTGAACTTACTCTTTGAGCCTTGTGAAAAACATTTCCAACATATTTGTCTTATGCTAGATGCAGCTAGAACTTATTAAACCTATGGATAATGGATATGAAATACCTTGCTTAATATTATATATAAAGTGAAGTATTTCATATTAATATTTTAAGCTATATTCTAATATTTGAATAAGAGTAGAAATTTTGTTGTGCATATGTGTTTGAATGTTTCTAATTTTTAGGAAATCAAGAAGTGATGCAAAGAGTGGTGAGCACCATATTAAAGAAGGAGTAATGAACACCAATCATAGCATGAGAAATGCAGGTCAGTTCGTGGTGATAAGCTATATTTGTGAGAAGAGTTATTCCAAGAGACCTGACTTGCAACATTATCTGCAGACAGTTATTCTATTGCTCAATTAATGTTTTAAAGTCATGGTTAACATTCTGCCTTTTTCTTCTAACAATGTTTGCTCATGGTTTTTATGTTATGTTTGTAATAAGTTGCAATCCTCTATATATAAGGTAGGAGGGGAAAGTTAGAGGGATTCCAAATTTTCTCTTTTCTGTTCTCTATAAATTATTCAGTCATGTAACAAAAGAAGAATTCTAATGAGAGAGTGATTTTGGGAATACCTATTGTGTTCTTAGTTAGATGAAGCCAACCAAGGCCCCCCACTTGGGAAGTGGAATAGATTTACATAGAGTAGATTCATTACTTTTAATTTCCTATTTTAAGATGGACTTACTGCATTAGTCCTATAGCATAGTTACTATGAAAGTTCTTGCAACACTTGTGGAAAGCGATCATAGTGGATGTTTGAATTGTTAACTAGTTTAGAATTTATTTTCTAAAGTTCTATGCAGTTCTTTGTTGTTAGTTTAAGTATGTTTATGATTTTGTATTGGTAGTATAGATTCCTTTCATGCATTTTACTTTCCCACAACATAGGTGTTAAAACTCTTAAAGGAACCTTGTGCACATACTATGTTGACCCATTTCAAGTCCTACGTCCCTAGGTTGACAATTCAAATGCATTTTCATAATGGAATAGATAGTTCTTAAAATGGATATAATATCTTTGAGAGAGGAATAATGGTGTGATTATCTTGACCTATTATGGAAACCCTACAAAAACCCCATGGTTTGTAGGGTCATTAAAATTTCATATTATCTAGGAAAACTGCGACGATGATGTGAAGGACAAAATTCATGTAATTGTTGGGGGTAAAAGTACAAAATTGTGTCACCTTTCAAGATGACTTATCAGAATGACTTAATTTGAGTATTTCTATTTAAAAATATTTTTAAAAAAAATATTATCTAGATAAATTCATTCTAGCTAAGTTATATATGTTCTCACATATTTCCAATTGGAAATGTCTATTAAATGCCTATTTTATACTAGTTTATTTCCAATTACTAAAGAAATAAAATTAATTTAGAAAAATGGCATTTCAATAACTCTTACTATTTTTTATGATAATTTTTTAATAATATGTAAACACCATTTTATAGAGCTTAGAGTCAAGAATATTCTCATATAGATTTTATAGTGTTTTAATTTGATATTGTGTATTGTAATCAAAAAATTCTACAACCACATATTTTAACACTCGAAAATATATTGATATTGAGAAAGAAAGAAAATATTAGATCATATCAAAAAAATATAAAAATTATATGACATTCTAGAGAAAAGTGTCCTCTTCTAGAATGTATAATTTTTCTCCTGGTTAGAATAGATTTGTTTTGAAAAATGTGGTGGGAGATGAAAACTACCAATTTTAGGTGAGTTGAGACTTCAACCCTTATAAAAGAGAAAATATAGGTCTAAAGCCAATTTTTATTTTTGTTTGTTATATATATATATATATATATATAACATAGTCTGAGATCAAAGGGAAATACATTTATTTTCATATAGTTTTGCAGTGGGAACTAGACCCCTAGTTTTTAGCATTTTTAAGGACCTAAAAAACCATCTCTAATAATTAGGAAAAAAATATCAATTCTTATTCCAAATAATTATTAAAAATTATAATGCTAAACATCATCCATTTCTACACATTTCATTACTTTACTTCATTTCCAAATTCAAAATAATAATACCAATTTTATGTCATTGAAGGTGAAGAGTCATACTTTTGTGAGCCTTTTTCTTTACAAAAGGGTGGCATAGGTTTGTTCTTTTACCCCCAGGTCACAACAGTTAGTCAAATGAAGAGAAAGCAAGCAAAAAAATAGTGATAATAGTTAGTTTCATCGTGTTTGTAGCTTCACAAGGTTAAAATGGCTAATGAATATAAAGGTAGTGAAGTTGTGACTAGGGCAAAGGAATGGATTAGCATAAGTTTGAATGCTGGGGTGAGGTGGAAGAATTTTTTAATATCATTGGGCCATAGGGCAGGATTGATGCTTGATTTTGTTTGACTTTCAGACATATATGATTTGGCAATGATAAAAAAACACATAACCAATGGCCCTTTAATGACCAAATCGATCTTTTGATCATCTACAACTCTATTTTGCATTCCCCATGCTTGGTGAATGAATTTTCTATTTTCTTGCGTCTTTGGATTACCCATGTACCAAATCTTTTAGTTATGGCCATTGTTTCTACCCCTTCTAGAGTTGAATATGCACATAGGGATCAAATTTTTGCATATGGGCATGTACTAGTCAAATCCTTTTATATCTACATTGATGTTTGTATTTTGTAACTTGATGGTAATGGTTGATTTTCTTAGCTTTCAATGGAATTTTCTCAGTTGTGCCTTAACTATAAAGGCAAGTTTTGTACCCTTTACAAGGGTTGGTATTTTTTTATATTCTATAGCAACACTATTCTATAGTCTACTACTGTAATTTCCCTTGCCTCTAAATTAATATAATTCTCTGTTGTATCTCTTTCATAAATTAATATGCTATGCAATACCTTCTTTCCTTGTGCTAATGTTTTTTCTTTATTCTTCAATTTTATGATTGTATCCTATTTGGCCCTATGAGTGATATAGAGTGAAGTCTTTTCCTTATAATATTCTTGTGGCTTCTGATCTACATGTAGTTGTTGAGATAATAAAGGATTGAATATTTATATTTTGAGCTTATATTGATGAACTGTGCAATCTTAGGCAGAGATAAGATTGAATATAGTATTTTGGTGCATCACCCCCTTTAGATTAGATTAGATAATTTTCTTTTCATGCATCCCTTCTCCCTTTTCCTCTTAAAGAGTAGTTAGGTTCACCCTGATAGTAAGAAATTCAACCTTCTTCGGAGACTCAATCTCATAGTTCAAGTCCCAAATCTTGGAGATTATTTCACAAGGTTGCCTTTAGATAAAAACTTTAGGCAAGGGTGCAAGCTTTTGTGATAACAATTTTTGGCCCGATGGGACTGACATATTGAAGCATTCTTAAGTCTACTAGTTCACTAGTGTCAAAGAAAAGAACTTCAAATACATGATGAGAAGATAGTGTTGTTCTCAGAATTTTCAGGCCTTCAAGAGGCTCATTTTCAAGTACTTGGTGAGTCCAAATCTACATTTTGGTTTCTAGACCAAAGCTGTTGTTATTCATGACCAAGACTAATGCAAGAGCATCTTCTAGAGTAAATTTCAATACATTGAGCTTTCATTTTCAAACCTTAGGAGAAAGAGAAATAGATTATCTCTATCACCAGTTAGGAGTGCACTAGTAGTACATACACTCGCTAGATCTCTCTTTGTTAGAAATGCTTTAGAATAACTAAGATGGGGGGGGGGGGGGGGGGGGGTAAATCAGTTATTCAAGGTCCAAATGTCCTATTCAAACTTTTTCACTAAGTATAGTGAGACCATTCAACCATTCATTCATCAAAGCTTTAACTTTCCTATTCAGCAAGTTACTGTAAATCAACATGCAAGTGTAATACATAAAAAGATCAACACATAACATAGTGATTTATGTGGAAACCCAATTTGGAAAAATCCACCAGTAACATGCTACTCAATTCTCACTCTTTTGAAGTGATGCCCTGTGAAAGGCCTGCCCTGTTAAAGGCTTACAACACACTGTTAAATGTGACCTGGTTAAAATATTTAACCACCCTGTTAGAAGTGGACCTGGTTAGAGGACTTTAGAACATTCTCTTGGAATGCCACCCTGTTAAAAGATTTACAAATGGCTATTAAACCAACCTAAGTCCATAGGATTTCTATATCTAATACAATTGATAGAGAGTATTAGAATGTCTTTGACCTAATTAAAACATAGAACTTATCTTGTAGATCTTAGATCACTCTGCAACTCTTCATATTGCCTGGCCTTCAATCTTTGCAACTCTATTATATTGCCCTCCTTTCAAGCTTAGTCTCCTTGAGTCTCCATTTTCAATGTACCAGTGCAATCATGTCTTCTTGACCACTCATCAAAGCAGAGTCTCTGTGCTCTATTCTCCCTTCTCCTGGCTGTGTTCTCCTTGACGCCCTTTAGCCACTTCACAATTTGGAACTCCAATAGCTCTTGCTTCTTGGTCTATGACTCCTAAAATAGAAGTCTTGGAGTTTCTTTTCTCACTTGTTTCTTCCCTTCTTTAATTTCAATTCGTATGGATTAGTTAGGGTTCATTAAATCTAACCCACATTATGTTTCTTCTAGAAACTTCTTGAATAATCCTTTTGAATTCACCCAAAAATAGTTTACATAAAATTTTGTGCCACCAACTCATCATCCTTATCCTCCAATTGGTTCACAAAATTTAAGGTAATAGTTTTGTCAACTCAGATTTGGCAAATCTTTGACATTTCCAATAATGTAGTAGCTCGGCACTATTGAGATACTGGTGCTTGGCACATACTGTGTTACTTGGCACCTACTAAGATTTTTTTATGCTTGGTAGTTGAAGTTCACTCAGTACTTACTAAGATTTTTTAATGATCAACACCTAAAGTTCGCCTGGCACCTACTAGATTTTTTGATGCTTGACACCTATTACTTTTCTTGGCACTTGAACTTCACTTGACACACACTAGATTTTACATTTTCTCGGCTCCAACTAAAAATTTTCTCGGCTTCAACTAGCTTGCTCAGCACCCATAATGAACTTAGTTTAGGCTTTGTAGTCAACCTTATTACAACTTAATCCTCCAATGTTTCTAAGTGTGACCAACCTCTATATCTTCAAGTATGCTATCAATACATCATTTAACCATTGTCTTAACTGATCCTTGAATTTCATTACAATATCATAACTCAACCTTTCCCTTAGGTGCTCTTGTTACATCTTATAGATTAAATCCTTTTCATCAATCAACTAAGTGATAGTACTTGGATCTTATAAGCAATTTTCATTCCTACACATAGCAGGTTTGACATAAATGACAAAAAAATGATTTAAAAATATTCTTTTAATAACAATCGCCCTTTCGATCTTCAACAATAATCTTTTCAATCATATTTCAAATGATCTCCCTCTTTGGCATTGATGGGAGACCAAACTAATTAATCATCAAACTAAACTATTTAACCAGGTTAGCTAGGTTAGAATAGTAAGTCAAATACCAAAAAGTAATTGTGTTACCATCAATTTTCACATCTCCCTCTTTATGCTAACTTCTCCCTCTTAGCTACTGTATTATTTTTCTTTCCTTTTTTCCTTCTTATAGTTTCTCCCTCTGTATGCATTGCTCGTCTTCTACTATTCTATGCTCTAATCAGTTTTTGCACTTTTTCCCTCATACTATTGATCATTTTTTGTTGATTAGTTTCTGCTTTACTTCTCCCTCTTTGACAACAATGCCAAAGACATACTATTTCAACATCTTAATATGCAAGTGTAGAACTTGCAGGTTCTTTCACTTTCTCCCTCTGTCACCTTGCTTGTGACTAATTTGGAACTTCAACACTTCAATTACTTTAGGAATAATCCTAAAGTAGATATCCTCTACATCAATGTGTAATATTTCAATAATCAATTCATTTGATGTAGGGTAGTCTTGCTTTTGCTTCAAGTAGCCTTAGCTAGGGGTATCACCCATAACTTACCTCTAATATACTTAAAAGCATCTTTAGGTAGTTCTTTTGTGAAGATGTTAGCAATCTGTTCCTTTGAGCTAACATATTCCATCTTCACTTGCTTATCTTCTACCAATTCCCTTACATAGTGATACTTGATTGCAATATGCTTGGTTTTAGCATGCATTACAGGGCTCTTTGATATGTTGATAGCACTTGTATTGTCACAATAAAGTATCATAGGCTCATTTACCTCTTCTTTCATACTTTGCAACAAATGTTTGATCCATAAAATATTGGTGCAATTTATAGTAGTTGCAACATATTCAACTTCAGCAATAGACTGTGAGGTACAACTTTTCTTTTTACTGGTCAATGTAATCAATCTTTTTCCCAAGAAAAGTGCTCCTCAATTGGTGCTTTTTTTGTCATCAATGTTACCTCCCCAATCTACATCAGTGTAGGCTCTTAACTCAAACTTTTCACTCCTCTTGTAATACAAACCAAAGTCATTAGTTCCTTTTAACTACCTCAGTATTTGCTTTACTGCCATTAGATGATTTTCTCTTGGCTTTGTAGAAAATCTTGCCACTATTCCAATAGCTAATGCAATGTCTAGTCTACTATATACAACATATTGCAACTTTCCAATAATTGATCTATACATTGTCTAATTCACTTCAACTAACTCATCATTTTTGAATAACTTATGTCCTATTTCCATTGGTATGCTGACTAGTTTTGAGTCTTCTAATCCAAATGTTTTGAATATCTCCTTGATTTATTTTGATTGGGTCATAAATATGCCATGCTGCAATTGATGTACTTGCAATCCAACAAAGAATTTGATCTCTCCAAACATTGACATCTCAAACTCATGTTTCATTTGATTAGCAAATTATTTGCATAGAATATCTTTTTCTCCAAATATTATATCATTAACAAGGATTTTTGATATCAAAATCTCTCTACCTTGTTCTACCTTGATATACAAGTTGTGGTTGTCATCTATTCTCTCAAATCCTAACTTCACAAGGTATTTGTGCAGTCTCTCATACCATGCTCTAGGTGCTTGCTTCAAACCATAAAGTTCCTTATGCAATTTGCAGACCATATCCTTATTGGTTTCATCAACAAATCCCTCTAGTTGTTCTATGTAGACTTCTTCTTCCAGTATACCATTTAGAAAAGCAAACTTGACATCCATTTGGTAGACTTTGAAACCTTTGTAAGTAGCATATCCAAGTAGTGTTCTTACTCCTTCCATTCTTGAAATAGGGGCAAATATTTCTCCATAATCCTATCCTTCTTCTTGTGCATAGCCTTTGCAAACTAATCTAGCTTTGTTTCTTGTGATCTCACCATTCTCATCAAGTTTGTTCCTAAACACCCATTTGGTACCAATTACATTCTTATTAGTTGGTCTAGGAACTAGGGCCCATGTTTTGTTCTTCTTAATCTATCTATCTCATCTTCCACAACATTGTACTAGTCATCATCTAGTAGTGCATCTTTCACTATTTTGGGCTCAACCTTGCTCAACAAACAAGATTCATTCCTTAGTCTATTCCTTGTCATTGGTCTCGCATCCTTATCACCAATGATTTGATCTACAGGGTGATGTCTTCTCACATACTAGGCTAATCTTGGTTTTTTCCTTCTTTCCATGTTTAATCCTTCAGCTTCAAAGTCATTTTGTTCTTCTCCTTCTAGTATTTCATCATCTCTTTCATGTGTACTATTTTTAGAATCAGAATGTACATTTTCTTCATTTTGCAACTCAGCTTCTGAATGTAGCTCGACATTCATTGGTTGTGACTTGGTTGATCCTAAAATTTGTTGTTGATTCCCAACTTGATTTGCAGCATTGTCTTCAATAGTCATTCCTTCATAGAAATATACAAAATACCTGTAATCTTTTGGTTTCTTGGATTCATCAACTTGGACTTCTACATGCTCATCAAAATTTACATTTGCACTCTCCACAATCTTGTTAGTGTTAGTGTTCAAACATTTATATGCCTTACTTCTAGTGGAGTATCCAAGGAATATTCCTTCATCACTCTTTGCATCAAACTTTCCATTTTTAGTATCTTTAAGAATGAAGCATTTACAACCAAATACTTTGAAATGTTTTACATTAGGTGAGTGACCATACCAAAATTCAAAAGTGTTGCATTTGTGCCTTTCTTGACTTGGACTCTATTGAGGGTGTAAATAATAGTATTTATAGCTTCTCTCTAGTACTTTAGAGCAACAATTTTCTCCATCATCAAGGTTCTTGCATAGCCTATCAATGATCTATTCTTTCTTTCAGAAATACCATTATGAGGTGGAGTTCTTGGTGCTGATGTTTTCCTTTTGACACCTTTATCATTGTAGAATATTTCACATTCCTTTGATGTGAACTCTCCTCCTCTGTCTAATCTTAGGCACTTCAGAATCTTTCCTATTTCCTTCTCAACTTTGGCTAAATACCACTTAAACATTTGAAATACATCAAATTTTTGCTTCAAGAACATAGAAGTCATTATCCTTGAATAGTCATCTACAAATAGCATTATGTATTTATCTCCTAGGTAGCTTTGCATTTCTATTGGTCCACATAAATTTGTATGGACTAATTTGAGTACTTCTTTGGAAGCGTATGTTTTTCTTTTGAATATAGACTTAGTCATCTTCCCTAGTTGACATTGTTTGCACATTGTGTTTTTAGGTTTCTTCAATTTAGGCAACCCTCAGACCTTTTTCTTTTTGCTGATGCTAATCAGTTTGTCAAAGTTAACATGACACAATCTTTTATGCCATAACCATACATCATGATCAAGTCTAACAACAAGAAAAGTTGCATCTTTGATATCTAGGTAAAACAAGTTACTACTAGTTTTTTCACCTTTCCCTATCAGATTTCCATCAATGTCACAGATCTTGGCAGACTTGTTTCCAAATTCTACTTTGCAACCTTAACTATGATACACTCAAAAAATTGTAGTTCAGTCCTTCAACATAGTATGCATTATCACATGAAATTTTCTCAGTAAGTTCAATTGAACCTTTTCGTTTGATTTGACATGGAACATCATTACCAAATCTAACACTATTTCCATCATACTAAGTATAGGTAATGAACTTAATTTTATCTCTTGTCATGTGATGTGAGCATCCACTATTTATGATCCACTTGTCATTCTTGTTCACACAGGTTACCAATGCTATTGCTTCATCTTCATCTTTATCTGATTCATCCTTAATGGCCACATAGACTACTTCATCATCATTCTCATCAAAATCTACTTCAACAATTTAGCATCTTTTGCATTTGTCCTTGTAATCTATGCTATTATCTTCTCTCTTGTTCTTGTACTTGTTTCCTTCTTTGTAATTATTCTTCTATGTACACCTTGCAACAATATGACCTACTTCATTACAATTGAAATAAATGATAGGGAGCTTACCTTTGAATTTACCTTTGTCTCCATGGAATCTTCTAGCTAGTAATGCTTCCAACTATTCCACATCTTCCTCATATGTGCTGCTATCACTAGATGCATGTTTTACCTTTTTACTTTTCTTCTTCAAAGTCATCTCTTCAGTTTCCTTCAATGTCAACTTGGACTTGAAAGTAGATTCAAGGTTCTTAGGTTTATAGTTGTCAAAATATGATAGTTGAAATGCAGTGAGTCTTCCTACTATTCCTTCAAAAGTCAATGCATTTTCTAACATACACCTTAACTCTTGGATGGCTGAAAATCTAATAGCATAGATAGGGAGCAAGGTTATTAAGTATTTTCTATTAATAGTCTCTTCTTCCAATTGACCACCTAGACTGCTTATTGCACTTACCACTCCCTTCATTCCGGATCCATATTGAGCAACATTTTCACCTTCCTCCATTTTCATGTCATCAAAATTTTCTCTGAGGCTTTCTCTCTTTACTCTCTGAACATTTTGTTCTCCTCCATAGATATATAATAGGGCTTTCCACATCTTGAATGCAGTATCACATCCCTTGATGTTATCAAATTTAGCATAACTGAGTGTAGAGGCAATCTCCAACATTGTCTGATTGTGCTCCTTCTTTTTGCTTAAATCATCTGCAGTAAGAGGTCCAGTTGGGTATACATATTCCACTCCAATTGAGATTTTTGCATAGTCACCTATTGATCCAAGGTACAATTTCATCAGACTCTACCATGTAAAAAAGTTTTCTTTGTTGAGCTTGGGAACTTCTCTCTTGGACATCTTGATCTTCCTACTTCTAGTACCTTGAAACTAAATCAACAGATGACTTTGATACCAATTTTTAGAAATGATTTAGAATAACTAAGAGGGGGGGGGGTGAATCAGTTATTCAAGGTCCAAATGTCCTATTCAAACTTTTTCACTAAGTGTAGTGAGCCCATTCAACCATTCATTCATCCAAGCTTTAACTTTCCTATTCAACAAGTTACTATAAATGAACATGCAAGTATAACACATAAAAAGATCAACACATAACACAGTGATTTATGTGGAAACTCAATTTGGGAAAAACCACTAGTAACATGCTACTCAATTCTCACTCTTCTAAAGTGATGCCCTATGAAAGGCCTACCCTGTTAAAGGCTTACAACACACTATTAAATGTGACCTAATTGAAGGATTTAACCACCCTATTAGAAGTGGGCTTGGTTAGAGGATTTTAGAATATTCACTTGGAATGCCACCCTAATAAAGGATTTACAAATGGCTATTAAACCAACCTAAGTCCATAGGATTTCCATATCTAATACAATTGCAAGCACTAGTACATTTTGGCAAATACGTGACTACATGACTAAAACTTTTAGTTATGCCACTAAAATATTTAGTCAGGTGACTAATAGTGATCAAATTCTACCATTTCTTTGTAATTTATAGTTATAGGTGACTAAATAAGTGACTTAGTTGATCATCTGGTAAGATCACAAGGTTAAGTGACTAAGTAAGTGACCAAATAGACTACTAAATAATTGTTAGTCACTAATATTTAGTTCCCTAAATAAAAAATACTAAATAATTAGTCACTAATAACTGGCACCAAAACTATTAAATAAATACTTATAATAGAGTTAAGTGATTATTTGTTATCAAGGTTCTTAATTTTTTTTCTCTTTTAAGATAAATTGTGTAAGCAGATCTTTTCTTGTCTATTTGGAGCTTTTTTTTCCATTCTCATTAATGGTACCTGAGTTGATTTTTTAGTGCTATGCAAGGAGACCCACTATCTCATTTTTTATTTATCATAATGGAAGATAATCTTAGTCAATGTACACCTTACAAGTAGCAACTTGGATCATGAAATAAATGTTGATAAAAATAAGATATACAACTTATACATCAAAAAATAAATTTAAACACATATTATTTATTCTTTTAAAAACTCAAAATCTTAAATAAAAAGTAATATAATCTATATAAGAATTAAAAATAACATTAAAATATAACACTTTAGTTAAATTTTAAGGCAAGAACACTTTCTCACATAGAATTTTAAAGTTTAAATAAGAAAATAAGACAATAAAATGATAATATAATGTGAAGAAAACTTAATGTAAAAATTAAAACATGTATTCTTAATGGAAAAATTAAAAGATGTACTTGATATTATATATTCTCAAAAATTTCATCCATTTTTAATTCCTACCATGTAGAAACTATTGTCGAGTGGTTCACTTAACTAGTTATTATTAGTTCTTACCCATGGTAGGAATACTTGTGCATTCATGTGGGTGCTAATATTGTATTAACACTCACCAATCAAATCAAAAAATTTAAAAGATTATATAAAACTTCTAATGTTTATATCTTTTTCTAATTGTTCATTATTTTATAAATCATATTTTTCATTCATTTTATTGGTCCATAATATTTTTGGTGGGGAGAAAATTAATTTTCTTCAACAAAAATACAAATATTTTCTAACAATGTATTAATTACAACTTTATCTTTTCCACATTTGTGACAAGTTGATAAGATTATTTTTTTCCCAATCATTTTATCTTCCACCTCACACGTCTAATCAATATTAGTTCTTAATAGCAATATAATTTTAATATGTTATATATTTGTATTTGAATTTCTAATTTTTTTGCAACTTTGATTTTTTTAATAAAAATAGTTACATTATTACTATTATTTTACTTTTATAAAAATAAATTAAACAATATTATTTTTTAATTGTATTTTATAATAGTGCTTTTAATATGTATAATTGATAAGTTTTACAATTTATAAATTATATCATGTATTATTATTAATATTTTTTATTTAAACAATTTATCATTTAGTTTAAATATATTTAGAACTTAAATATATATTTTAATATTAAATTAATAATTATATTTTACATCAAAAAGCATGCTAAATGAAATAACCACAAAAAAGAAATAATTCAATTCTAAAAGATATATAAATTATTATTAAGTTTTTATACACTATGTATTAAAATTTAATAGTTACATTCTATTTCTTATTTATTACATCATATTTATTCATTAATATCAAATTTATATGTATTACACCTATTTATTATTTGCAAATGTACATATTAAATTATATAGATATTATTTCATAATTAAAAATTACTTAATTTTATGGAAAATTTGGAAATACAAAACATTAAATAGTAAACCTTCTCTAATTGTGTAAAATTAAACAATTAGTTTTATTTATAAAATGTTTTTATATTTCAATACATTTCATTTTTTATTATAGAAATGTGAGTTTTAATATAAAAATTAAATTCTTAGTTTCATTAATTAAAATATAATATTTTTTATTTTTTTATTATAACCATGAATTTATTTTGACTATTTGTTTTATTATCTATCCTTGTTTTATTATGTTGGTATCACTCTATCTTACTATTTTATCTCTCTTCCTCTTCTTCCTCTATATTATCTATCTTTTTTTCCTCTACATATATGTTTATGTTTTTATTGTTCTATATTGCTATTTATCTCTATCTAACTCTATCTAATGATTAAAAATAGTGTGAGTTGCATTTGATAATCAAGATGAGAATAATACATAGTTGGGGGAGTTTTTTCAACTACTCATGGTTCTCTAGTAGCATGAATAACATGCTTAAATATATAATGTGATACTCCAAATGCTTCATCACTTCTTCAAGTTTTATAATTCAAATATCAGTATAGATATCTTTCCTCATTGCACATATTTTAAGTTGTCAATGTAGAAGGTGCAAATTTGTCTAAAGCATATGTATTGAATCTTGTAGTATGATATTAAGTACTTAGTACCATATTGGGGACTTTGGCCTCTTATTCTTGGGCTTAAATGCCTAAAGATATAATAATATAACATGAGAACTTAACAACAAAATATGAGCTATCCTATCAGATCACAAGTGCATTTCTAGGATGAAAATTTAACAACAAAATATGAGTCATCCTATCAGATCACAAGTTCATTTCTAGGCAAAAATTAATGCATTCACAATGTTAATTTAGAACTATTTAACCTTATTCTCACTCATCTACACCTCTACAACCATTATGCATAAGGCAGAACTATGACGCATCGCGTCTCTTGTTAAACTTGCATTCCCCAGCTAGTCTCATTGCTATTTTCTTCTCATTATATGTTCATTTCAAATAATTAATCTTCCAAATCTTGTGAACATGATCGAGGGTTGTAGTAGGGGCAGCTTTTGCTTTCGCAATATCCAATACAAGAGAAGAGGCGAGAATCGAGGTCCAGGCCTCAAAGGTTAGAATTCTTTCAGACTTTTCCATATATGAGGTCTTCTCCTATCTGTTGCTATGCGATAAGCGAAAGCACCACGTGGCAGCTAGGGCTTCTCCTATTTCATGCACCTATGATGCCTATTTGTGTGTTTCAATTACTGTAGATGATTAGGATGATTAGAGGAAAGATAACCATTCCCATATAAACCAGCTACAAATACGTCTCCTGTGCAGAATACCTAGGATGTAGAGCATGTGGGTTAGAGGAATACAACCACTAGATATTGAAGGGAATTCAAAGGTAAGAAAAACCTTTTCTATTATTCTACTACTTGTAGGTTCTATTGTTCATTTGTTTCAATTTTTCTCATTTGCATAAATCCTCTAGTGCTCTGTTTGCTTGCCTTGTCTCTGTATTATTGAATTTGTGTCCACATTTTTGGTATTTTCTATCCTGGAAAGGTATGACAGGTCCATTTTCTCTCTACTTAAAACTAAATTTCTTTAAAGAAATACAAGTTCTAGCTAGATTTGTCATTATCATATCACCAGCATTCAAGTGCTACATTACACAAGTTGCTAATCATAAATTTTGCACTTGATAGAATAGTTAACGGATTGCAAACTTCTTAGCAATTTGGTTTTTTGCCAACAAATTCGTACACTACCTGAAGACCAACTACAGATTAATGCCTGCAAGACTCTGAGCAACCGATTCCTATTAGGTTAGTTCACTATCTTAGTTAGAGTCCTTTGAAGGCTACCAAAAATAAGAGTTTTAATTATTTTTAAATATATTTGAATGTCACTATCATCCTCATGCATATTCGGATCATACAACTTACCTTGGCAAAGAAGTTCCTCTTTTGTATTAAATCCATAAGTCAATTGTAGAGGACTATGTTCTTTACCATGTCTTCCTTCAAAGATGTGTAACTTTGTTTTGGCTGCTACTAATGAATGTGATTCATAGCTAGTCATTTTTCATACTCCAGAATGATTTTAGGATGGGAGTGTAGAGTCACTAATTTTTATTGTTTTACTTATGTTAGTGTTCGCTTGTTGTCAAAGACTAATAGGTAGTTAAACACATTTGAATCCTAGATGTAGTCTTTTTTTTGCCGAGCCCAGGAATTTCCTACAGGATGATGGGTTTATCCCAATGTATCTCGAATAATGGACCCATAGGTCAGGGCACAAATCCTTGGTGCAGGAAAACCTTGAAAAAAAAAGTACCATTTATCGATATATTGCAGATAAAGATGCTAAATGTTTTTCACACTAAGTCCATTAATTTTCTTAGTATAAATGTTATTGGTTACTATAGTTAAGCCCCATAAAATTTCTTCTTAGAAGTTTTTCAATATCTACAACAATTTCCACCATATACCCCAATATATTTTTTGAATATATGTTTGACACTTTGGACATTTTGCTCTAGATTATACTATTGTTGTTTTGTAAACCCTTTCAAGTAAATATTCTCAATAACATAGTTCCACATTGTTTGTGTGTTCCCAAAGATTATGTTGTTTTGGGCATTGAGTTTTGAATGGGAAAACACAGCTTTCTTGATCTTTTAGAAATTTTGGTAAACTTGAATTTGCAACATGATAATATTGAGTATTGTAGGTCGGGAAAGGTAATAATAATTTTATAAATCTAGTTTAGAATTCTATTATGCTTTTCAAAATATAGTTATTTTAGTAATCAGCATTGAAGATCAGCCGAGAATACATTATCTCTGTCAGCAGGACAATGTATCTATTTCATCGTGTTAGAGATGTAGGGGATAAGTAATTGCAAATGTTTTGCATTTTTCTAAATAGATGAAGTCCCTCCTTTTGTCACAAATTGTAAGTATTACCTGTAATTCACCCAAATTAGAGGCAGTAAGCTTACCAATTCTATTTAGGAATTCATGTGGGATCATTCATCTTTTAATGACCTTCCAAGGAATTGAAGTTGCAATGAAGAGGTTTTCTTCTCACATCAGGAATTGGTAATGGCAGTAATGAAGAGGTCTTCTTCTCACATCAGGAATTGGTAATGGCAGTGGTGAGCAGTGTTGAAATGAACCAAATAACATATTCAGGTGCATCTCATGCTCTCACTCAGATATATTTTGAGCCTTCCTTTTTCCCAAGTGTAGATGCTGCCAAGGTCTTCCTGAGTGAATTTTGGAAGCATGAGACTTTAGCCATTGGGGAAGCATTGCAAAACTCCGTGGGAAGATCAAATAATGCTACAAGAGAGCATAGACATCAATTTCTAATTCCTTGAACATAATCTAAATAGTCAATTTATGTTACATGCAATCAAAAATTATCTAGTTGAATTAAAAATTTGACATACAATCTGAAATGTGGTTTTGGGATTTGATTGTATTCAATAAAAAATTCAATAGAGATTTTGTTTCTCTCCTTGCAGAGATTTACTTGGATGCATGTTATATTTTTCAAAGCCCTGAATCCCTATATAGTATGTACATTTTAACCATTTGAAATCAATACTGATATTTCTAAATGCCATTGACCTTAAGACTTTGTAACAATGTAGATTTTTGTAAGATAGTGCAGACAAACTATTCCTTCAAACTAAACTGTTTGTTTTATTCTATAAATTTTTGATGTCGGCAGGGGGAGGCTATGGAGACAATTATGTAACAAATGTCTATTAAAGAACCTTCAAAATTAATAATATCAAGAAATTAAAACTTTTAAAATCTAAATTAATTATGATAAGTAATTACAGAGTTTTCAGATACAAATGTCATGCAGCTTCTTTTTTCCCTCTTTACATGCAACAAAAGAGTCTTGAGTTGTTTGGCTTTCTTTATATTTTTAAAAGCTACTGTTACTTGAGTAATATCATCAATCTTGGGCAAATTCACATTCGTATTTTTGATATTCCAATAGATAGTGTTTTTCCTTGTCTCTTTGGCCTTGCAATTGAAGTCCATGTGATGACCACCACATCCAATAAGTGCAAAATCAGTTTTAGTTGAGTTATGATGCCCTTCTTTACAGTACACTTGTGGGCTGGTTATGTGCTCTTTATTTTCATGGATTGTCTTCAATTTTTCCATTATAGTCACCCCTTTATCTCATTTCTTGTGCAAATTGTAATCTATGCATGAGAAATAGTTTCTTATTCGATTGTTAATGTTTTCTTTGATATTCTCCATGATTTCTTTCAATCTTGCCAAGATTTTAGAAGTAGATTCACATTTATATGTCAGAATAAACATCCTTCAAATTGGTGCATGTGGTGACTGAATTAGGTGTCTTTCTCTCTTTCTTTTTTATAATTCCTCCCAAGTTAGGAGGTAGTCATTCGTCAAACATATTTAGATGTCTGAGTGTCTAGATAGGTTCCTGACTAAAGTTAGGAGGTAGTCATTGGTCAAACATATTTAGATGCCTGAGTGTTCAGATAGGTTCCTGACTAAAGTTGTAAGACTGCATGGAGAAATAGCAGAAACATTAAAAATGCTTAATTAGATATAATTATATCTAATGATCATTAAATATGTTAAGTTGTAAGTCCTTCCTAGTTATGAGCACTACAAAGAAATCCCACTTAGATCCAATCCTAGATCTACCAAGTCATAACTCCTTTAGAGGTCCTACAAGTCCTAACTCCTTTAGAGTTCCTACAAGGATGCTTTAACGATCCTAGATACTCCCTTTGGTATCAAAATATTTTAGAAACTAAAACTATATACAATAAGTTCAGATGAAAGTGATTAGCAAAGATACCAAACTTTAGCAAGTACTTAAGTATCTAGACTTAGGAGTGCCATACATATCAAAATTTAGCAAGTACTTCAATATCTGGACTGAAATTGTATACAATAAGTTCAACTGAAATTGATTAACAAAGAGTACCAAAATTTTGCAAGTACTTTAGTATTTTGAATTAGGAGTGCCATACATATCAAACTTTAGCAAGTATTTCAGTATCTAGACTTAGTAGGAGTGTCATACATTTGATTACATATTAGAGAAGTATCCCATAGAGTCAAAATGGGAGTACACATAGAGTATGAAGAGCTCAGAGAAACTATACATAGTTTAGAATATATCACAAAATATTAAACTCAAACACATCTAGAAGCTTGCTATTCTTCTCCGTTCAGCCCCACTCATGGGCTGCCCCATTGCTCCTTCCCTTTTTGTGATAGTAGTTGATGCCTTATTTTATATCCTTAGAGACCCCTCTATTGGTCCTCCTCATAGCTTGCTATTCTATTCTTCTCTGTTCAAGTCCCAGCCATGGGCTGCCTCATTGCCCCTTCCCTTTTTGTGATAGCAGTTTATGCCTTATTTTATATCTTTAGAGACTCCTCTATTGGTCCTCATGTTAAAGGTCTTCTCCTTCCTTCTCATAGCTTGCTATTCTATTCTTCTCCGTTCAAGCCCCAACCATGGGCTGCATCATTGCCTATTCTTTCTTTGTGATAGCAGTTTATGCTTGATTTTATATCCTTAAAGACCCCTCTATTGGTCCTCACGTTAAAGGCCTTCTCCTTCTTAATGAAGATACCTGACTAAACTCTTAGTTTGTTGATGGAAAAAGGTCTTCTCCTTCTTAATGAAGATACAAAAGGTATTCTCCTTCTTAATGAAGATACCTTATTGAACTCTTGATTTATTGATGGCACTGCTTTGTTCTAGGAACTAGAAGAAAGAAATTTTTCTAATACATTTGAAATTCTAGAATTCTTTTCCATACCTTATTAATGAGGATACCTTATTGAACTCTTGGTTTTTTGATGGCACTATTTTGTTCTAGGAACTAGAAGAAAGAAATTTCTCTGATACATTCAACATACTAGAATGATTTTCCTCAACTTTAGGTTCTAAAGTTGTTCCACATAAATCTCCTGCTAATTGGATTTAGTCAATGGGTTGGAAATGGAGAAGAATAGGACCCTAATGGAGGATGGTATAGTTCATTCCTTTCCTTTTTTTTCTAATCACAGTATCTTCTAGTTCATGAAGCAAGACACAAGGAATAAAGAGAATGTCATGATTTCATAAATTATTTTCCTCAAAGAGTCCTTTCAACATGACTCAAACTACTTATGTCTATCTTTTCATTATTTAAATTTTATCTTGTATAGAGAAGGCAGAATCATAGACATCAGTTTTGAAGGACTTATTAAGTATGATTAGTTGGAGCCAACTTGGCAGTCATCTTCAATGGTGGAACAAGCACAACTACCTTGTGCTTCTTCTTCTTTGGCAACTATATTTTCATCTTCTTTACATGTAATATAACTTCCAAAGAACTAGATCAGAAGTAGTAGCCATTCTAACATCTGTCATATATCAAATTGATCTCCATAATTAGTAGCCATTACAACATCAGTTTTCCTTTCAATAGAATGCTCTTAAACTATTCAGATACCAAATTGATCTCCAGAACTAGTAGCCATTACAATATCTATTTTCCTTTCAATGGACTCTAGAACTAGTAACAATTACAATATATGTTTTCCTTTCAATGTACTACAGAACAAGTAGCCATTACAAAATTTGTTTTCCTTTCAATGGAACGCTCTTGATTTGTTTAGATATCAAATTGATCTCCAGAACTTATCAAATAGACATCATTTTTAAATATTTGCACTGGACTCTTTGTCCAGATAACCTTTTGGATAGTCTTGAACTCAAATGAAAAGTAACATGACAAAACAAAGCATTATCAGTAGGGACACTTACAGACACCAAAAGTCAAATGCAATTTTCTTGCATAACAATGCAAGTTGGCCATGAACAATAGAAGTTGAGGGGTAACCAAGGTCCATCCTTTAGAAGCCTTAGAAACATCAATGACTTCATTCCACAACTACCTATCCTCGCTTCTTATTATGGTAAGAATCTGATAGCACAAAAGTAGACAAGGGTAAGTCTAATTTCTTACAAGTACTCCCACTAGCTCTAGTCAATAACATTCCATCTTAGTAGGTTTTATATGAATATTTACTAACAAAAATCAAAAAATATTTAAGTAATATACGATAATATGCAGTCATAGTATAATTTTCATCATTGAGTATGCATATTGTAAATGCAATAGAATTTCGATGAACCTACAATTTCAATAAAATGTACCGACCACCAACCATCTTCCATTCTAATGTATACTCAAGGCAATTCATTCCAATAGAGAGAGTCATTCCAGTAGAGAGAGCATCTGTCTGAGGACAAAGTTCAAACCATGGTTACTCAAATCTTGGATTTCTTGATTTGTATTAGTTGTTTGTGTTGTTGTTAGTAAATGAAAATAAGTTCCACTAATTTTTTCTGTATTTTGATTGCTACAATGATAATGGATACAAAATGCATTTTAAACAAGAAACTATCTACAACTTCACATTTTATTTTCCCCCTCAAATTTATATTCCAATATTCCTCTCGCCAAATGTTGCACTTCCTAAATACTTTAATTTATATTGGACTCTACCATTATTGCATTTTTGGTGTGAGTAATCCAAAAATTTCAATTCCTAAATACTATAATTTATATTGGACTCTACCATTATTACATTTTTGGTGTGAATAATCCAAAAATTTCAGAATTTTTTTCTTTCTAGATCCATTATATCGATTTGTAATTTTTTAAATGTAATGTCCATTGGTCTAACTGTATATTTGTGTGGATTTACCACTAGCTATACATTTCTGTGTAAGGGTATGTATCTAAAGCTAGGAGCACATTACAGAATAGAAGTAATGCCCACAAATTTCCAGCCATAGATGAACCTGGGTTGGTCTGCTACTTGCTACTTGATAGTTTTGCCATGTGCAGGAAAAACATGTTGATTGATTTAAGTGGAAAAATATATCAAATTAGAAATTAGAAAGTACAATAATGTAACCATTTTTTTTAAATACTCCAATGTTGGGATGAGTCAACTAATTGTTGATCATATAGGATAAAAAATTTCACAGTACCCTATTTATAGGTAGGCTCCAGGGCTTCTTTAATCAATAAATTGAATTATTCTCAATCAATGAGACTATCCAAGAAAGCCACAACGGGCTTGATTTTTCAATTTAGAAACTTGATTGGCTAGATTTAAAAATATTAATCAGCGACTAATGTCTTTACCCTTTCCTAATCAAAGGCTAAGTTAGGCTCTAGGAACCATGCTCTTGTCTTGAATCATGGCATGTTTAGTTAAGTAATTTGTTTGCTAGACAATGATAAAATATATTATAGATCAAATGTAAATTTTGAAAGTTCTCTTTATGGAATTCAAATTTGGTGGTTGTGTTGTGGCTATACTCCTGCAATAGTCTATTTAGTTCTTTGGCCAAAAATACCAGTCCACCACATTATAATTTGATATAAATTGATTAGCAACACAAAAATTGAATAGCAATTTTTGACAGTTTAAGGACCGACTTCAAGTGTACAAGAGAAAATGCACATACTCCCATTTGACATCATGGGGCAGCCTACTCATACTGCAATATCAACAATTTGAGATGCCTAATTCTACTGAAACACTATACTTGAACTAGAATGCATCTTTGAGTTGGTTTTACAAATTAAAACTTTCCCAATCTTCATGAGATGGAGTTAAAAAAAACCATTGAAAAATTCATTTTGTTTCTAACATAGTTCACAATCATCTGTAGCTTTAGAAAATGTTCAAATAGAAAAGTAATGCTAGAAAACACCAATATTGAGCTTATCTCTCAATTACTAAGGATAAAACTACAAGAGTATACTACTTTATTTGGTCACTATGGACTCAAGCGTACTCAAAATAAAGAAAATTTTTTGTCAAACATCAAGCAAGTGAAACAAACTAATCAAAAGTATGTAAATGAATATAAAAATCTGATTAATTTTCAAGAGATAATCTACTACATGAGTTTCACTAAGAGGGCTTTGTTCTGAAAGTTAAAATCATACTCACTTTTTCTTGCATTTTCTTGTCAGTTTTATAGAGCACATGTTAAACTATGTTTCTTCACTATTTCTTTCATTAGATTGAATTGTATTTTATCATTTTAAAAATCTACAATGCTCGTGATAAGAAACCTCCTAAAAATGTTGCTCAACAGCTGTGGTTTGAGTACATATCTTAGGGAGCTTACTTCCACTCACACTGGTTCTAATTTTCCCAAACCTGCCACCTACTAAAAAATTGTACTAAAAATCTCACATGCAAAAAGTAGTTGTTCATTTCATCAGCATAAGCTCACTTTTCCATTCATTGTATTACCAATATGTGTCTTTAATCACAATTTTCTCTCATATACAACTTATTTGCTCTTGGTCATTAGCATGGTTTCACATCAGCGAGAAAATAATGTGCTATTTGGTATCAATTTCTATCCATTTTTAAATGACAATTCCACATGTTCTCTTCTATGAGGAGACAATAGCCCCAATACTTGGTTATACATGTCATGAAATTTTTAGAATTTGAAACAAACCCACACTAAAATTTTAAGGTCAAATGCGATATTTAGAAGCTATTTTGTAATGATTCCAGTAGTTTATTAACCTATTGACCACTGAATACCTCTCAAAAAACTCTCTCTTACTCATTTCAACTGTCTAATGTGCCACAGGATTGAAAAATGACAATGAAATGAAGTTGAAAAAATAGTCTCAGAATCCAAATTCAAGAGGCCGGATTACAAAATTTAGAGTTATTTTTCTCATTCCTTCACAGTGCTAGATAATTGTGTAGGCTCTTGAACCTAAAAACCAAGATGTATGAGGCATGAAGTATCCAAACCATTTCAACTAATCTATAAAAGTAGGTGATCTCAATTAATGCAATGATTGTAGAATAAGTAGATATACAAATTGTAGAGAAAGGCTTAGGAGCTAAAAGTAGATTCCAGACAGGTCTTTCAAGAAAACAAAAAAAACGCATGCACAAGTTATCCACACCATTGATCAAATGCCCACAACAGAAGGGTTTGAATAGGAATTTTCCATGTGTATGATTATATATATATACCCAAAAAATTTATTAAAATAACATTAATAATAAACATTATGAAGTGGAAGAGTAATTGGAATCGAGAGAGCATTTATAGATATACTCTTTTGTCCCATGTTTTTCCTATCAACAACCTCACACAGAATCCCCAAATTCATAGCAGAAGTCAGGTCACAAATTCTTATATGATGAAAACAAGGCAATTTGTTTAGTTTCAAACACTTAACACTGCACAATGAAATGATGTGTGGAGCCATAGAGCAATACCTGATGAATGTCTTGTATTATTTTAGGATATGATCTCTGTAGTTTTTGAGTCTCAAAAAGGGGATGAGTGTCAGTGAAGAGGACTATAGAGGCTCAGCTGCATGCAGAAAGAACATGCAAACCCACCAATTGCTAATGTTGTCTGCAAAACGCAAGCCCCAACACCTCCTTGACTTTGATAATCATTCCTTTTTGTGCATAGAAACCTGTGCAGGCCTCCAAACTAGCCAAAATATATGTGACAATGCTCATATCATAGAGAGAACTGATAAAAAGTGATCATCTTTTTATAAGATAAATAGCACATAATTATAACAACAACAAAATGAAGAAATGTTATTGGCTAGGAAGGAAAAGATTAATCAAGGTTTAAGTTTTAGCTCTATTTCTGGATTCTTCTGTTTTGGGTTTTTTTCCATCAATGTTTTGGATCATTTATTTTTTCTTGTTTCTCTCTCATCCTAATGATGGACCATGGCGTGCTATCTAAACATCTATGCAAACAAACACCTACACAATGGAATCCATAAACAAAGAAGTAATGTTGGATTTTGTCAAGTAATTGGTTACATCTATAAGGATTCTACGTAGTAGCTTGTCTTTGCACACAATGATATTTATATTATACAATCCAATTTTTCCACAAAATGTATTATATATGATGGGAAGGGTTTGGGTGCTGACCTAGATATTAAATATCTAAGAGAACAAGTTTTTGGATGTTGACAACAGATATCTTGTTGAATATTTCTCGACAGATTTTTTGTTGTTATGCTGTTAACTCGGTAGAAAAAATCAAAATGAATTGTAGGAACATTGTTTTAATTAATAGCCTAGAAAGGAGATATTGATTGAAGTCTATTTTTGATTTTCTATTTTTCCTATTTGTTGGTTTCTTTCTAACCTTTTTCTATTTTATTTATTTTTATATAGATTTCTATGTTTGGTGGGATTGGGAAAGATGGTAGAAGGAAATAGATTGGATGGCTCTTCAAGGGGTTAATCTTCCTTTAGCATTAACAGGACAAGAAAGCATTTGGCAAAAAGTTTTCCCTGTAAAATTTCTTAAAGGTTACCAGTGAATTATGTTGGAATTTTGATTTGCTTTCAAGTCTTTGACATATAATAATTAGTAAACTGATACCTAGCAAGTGAGGAACTAATTTGAATGATAATTAAGGCCTTGCATATGAAACAACTTGCTATATATTAACACACTAGCATAGGCCATGGAAACATTATGTGCTAGATAATATTTACAAACTATTGATTGCTTATCTTTACATAGGTATGATGATCTTATTGCAATTAATTTTTTGTTTCCTATTGTGAAAACTGTAGACGCATAAACTTTACAAGAATGTAGAGAGCAGAAACTAGTTGACTTAGTCTCTTGCTTATGCTTACACTCCAAGAATTTACAGTATTTCCATTCTAATGCCTTACTAAAAATTGTAGGCCTCCTTGTTTTGTAATAACCCAATATGGGCTTGTAGTGTCTGAGTCTTTACTCTTGTCAATGGTGGAATGTACATAGGGACTACTACAAAATTTAATTTGAATAAGACTATAGAGATACCTAGACTTAACTTTGTAGGAAGGTTATACATATTTGGTTTAAGACCATTCAAGGGGAACAATGTCTATATGTTTGAATTAGAAGGCATAAAGCGAATGTGCCTCCTGTTGGTTCCCAAAACCACAGATTGGAATCCTACGAGCCTTGCCTGCTCGATGCTGGGATATCCAACTGGTTAAGGCCAACTTGATGGGATCAATCAATGTGATCTAAATCCCTTGCGCTTCTAGCACTACAAGATCAAGGCTGGTGCACCTAATCCTAGAAAAAAAACTTAGATCCAAGATACTTAAAATAGATTGATTAGAACACGAATACAATAAAAGTTTCCCAAATGGCAAGAACTATAGGAAAACTTTAAACTTGCAATTTCTGAACTGAGAACAAAAGCTAATGATTAAAATAATGTTTAAAATAAAGAATAAGTATAGATTAACACAACAGATGAATATATTATTTCTTCAATGGAAAGAGATGAAACATTTGTCAGCATATGGATTATGAATCAGGAGTAAGAGACTAGTGCCTAATTAAATGGGTAATAGAGTCAACATTATTAGTTGAAACGTACAACTTTATAAAATTTAATATATCCAACTATAAATAAATTTAATGATTCAGATGTGACGAATCAATTATATGAATGCAATTCAAATTAGTCTAAAATGCACTTTAACTCCTGTAGAGACAAATTAGACCTAAATATGGAAACAATAAAGTATTTCACAATATTTAAGTTTATCAAATTTAAAATGCAATAAGGATCCAGTCCACTTATCCAAATATTAAAATATTTATAGAAAATAATAAAAAATGTTTATAAAGGACACAACTTAATAAAAAATTAAAACTCTAATGTAAGTAAATTAAGTAAATACTTCTTACTGATCTCGAAATAAAATCGTACTGGAGACATTCCCTACAGGTGATGCATTCAATATAATTCAACTTTGGAATCGCACAAGAATTTATTCCATAATTCACCATCTAGAAGTTTAGTTCAAAAGGTCATTTCCTTTTCCAATTAGAAGAATATAATACATCATTGCAAGGCAAAAATTTTAAAATATGAATAACAATAATGTCATAAGTCTCTGTTGTTTGGCTTTTACATCTCATATTTATAATATGAGTAAGGGGTGTCGGTTACTATACTAAACATTGTATCCCTTCATAACAAAAAACCAACCAAATTAATTTTATTTGGGTAAGCTAACCAATATATAATTTTATTTGAACCCAACCATAATCGGCACTTTAGACTATTCTCTTTTATATTTTTTTTGGGCATCATTTATTTCATCTTCTCCTACGCAATTCTTCACCCGTCAAATGACTTCCTTCATCCAATTGCAATCTGCCAAAACACAAAAAAGGGCACTATAAGGAAACATGTGGGTGAATAATTTGATAGGAAACATTTACCTGAAGGCCCTATGGATGCCATTGACACAGGTAGAGGCAAACCCGATTCAAAGATTGAGTCTTCGAAAACTCGCATTCTTTCTCAGGCCATCAATGTATATCGTTCCTCACCATAGAAAGCTACAGCAAAGACTTTCGATGCACAAGCATATATTTTAAACTTTTCAATCTGAACACACAAATTTATGCTTCAAGAATCATCTAATCTGAATTATCATTAGTCTTTATATATTTCTGAAGACACAACATTTCATTTTATATAGCTTTTTGATCATATGCTTGGTGATTCATGGACGTGGGATGAAAAATGTCATTCATATGAATATTACTATTGTAGGAAGGTGACTATATTCTCCTACGAACTCAACCACACCTCCAAATATCTTAAATAGAATATAACTTCCAACTTTCTGAGGTATTGATTTTATGCATATTTTCTAGTCTTGCATGTATTTCATTTTATCCTTGTCTTATATCTCTGGCTTGTACAATATCGTTGTGAATGCTCTACCACCAAACATGCATACACGAAGGGAAAATATTTAATAAACCTTTTCTCTGGACTTATTTCATTCATCCTTTTGTACCGATATACAATTCCCAAAATATTCAATAGCTGCCTCCTGTACTCGTGGATACGTCTAACCTGTATATCAAACATAGTACCTAGATTAATTGCATATCTATTTTTCTCCTTAATGTATGAGACAAGCTTGATTTTGTCAGCTCTTATCATGCATTGGAATTTAGCACTATCAATGCTATCTTTATTCAGTAGGGATAATGTCACGGTGAGGTTACAAATTCATCTATGATACTCTTCCATCATTACTTCCAATTGTTTGTATAGTACTTATTTTAATGTTTCAAGTCCATAAAGATTGAGAGATTGATTACCAACCTAATGAGCCATAATGTCTAACATCCTCTTCATCCATGAAGGGTTTGCACTACATGCTTCAATAGCCTTCATCACACAGTCATTCAAGTACTTGTGAAGGAGCATACAACTCTGATTTACAGCTTCACTTGCTTTAGTTGGAAATTCTACCTGTGATTTCCTTCAACCTAGATGACATTCTTGTTAATCAAACATAGATGTTTTTGCTCTAGAAAAATCTTATTTAGTACATCCATAAGTTGGAGCAAAGAAATTGTACTAAAGTGCAAATCAGCATGTAAAGTGAGTGCAACATGTAATTTCAGAATAATATGTCGAGGCATTTTTTTTGTAGTAACAAACTTGAATGGGCTCACATTTTTCTTTCTTAGAAACTGCTTCTACTTGACATGAACAAAAGGTAATATCTTCAAAACTAGAAGAATTACTTTGAACTCATAAAATGTCTCACACTGAGCAATATCTCCTTATAAAATGGGGACACATACAACAGTCTATACTTGGGACAATCTTCCTCCTGTTACCTCAATATAGATCAGTAATTGGTAACCTCCATATGTACACATTTACCATGTGTGTCAGATTTACCTTCACTTTTGGATCAGGAGAAGCATTCTATAGGTAGCAGAAATATGTGTTGCTATATAACTATCAGCTAGGGATGCTAAGATATCATCTATGCCAATACTATTTAACTTCTCTGAATTAGGAATCTCTGGAGAAACTAAATTTTCTTCAACAAAATGTTCCCATTCTAATCATTATATCACGTTCTTATATTTGCAGGCTCTTCTTGAAACATGTCAAGCAATATATGAATAATCATTTTATAAGCATATCTATCTTTTCCATGATGCTTAGGGCTAAAATTTTGCTAAAATTTGGAGCCCCATCACCTCCATTCTCAACATTTGCTCTTCTTCCTTTTCTAATCAGTGCACTACAGTTCTTTTTGCAATCAACAATTTTGAAGGTCCAAAATTATATCCACCTTTAGTAGGCAATCCTTCAAAAGTTAGTTCCTAGTTGCTTCCACACCGTAATACTCACATCTTACTAATAGAACTTTCCAAAGAAAAGGCTGCTAGCCTATTACATCTCTTTTAGATTAGAGGAATTACTATAAAGAGCAATCCCATAAAACCTTTCTTGTTTAGTTTGTTATCTCCTAAGTGGGAAATATATTTCAGTGCTTTAGAGTTAGAAGTCTTCAATACACACTGTCATGGAAAATGTTAGTGATAGCCTAGAGAAAGTTGCACATGCTATGGAAGCTAAAGGAGAAGAACAATAAATATAGTAAAATGTGCGATTGATACATGCCTTTTGTCCTTCACATCAATTAATGATCCCATATAGTAATCAGTTGATCCCCTTCTTAATATACTACTGTCTATGTAAACCTGGTATAGACTGTATCCATTTTATATTGTCTTATAGTACTTGAATAAATTGGTATCACTAATTCTTGTGTCCATCTGTTGACACCTTCATTAGTATGGTGATTATGGTATTAATTTGTATTTCCTTTTCTTTATTTCTCGTTACTAAGGCTTAGCTTCCTTTCTGTTGTACATTTCTTCTCACCGTTCAAACTCCCTATCATCCCTTATTTGTTTCATTTCAAGTTGTGACTGCACTGACTCCTTATGCCTATCTGATCCACAACTCTAGTTATGTATGCATTCTGAGATATATATTGCTAGAGGTTGACATGCTATTCTAAGACCCATTGCCTAATGGGTGTTTTCCTATCTATGAATATTTATGTTGCACGTCAGATGCTGAAGGTGATATATAAAATCAAATGTTGGATTATGCCACGTTGAAGGTGCTTTTCTTGTTCGATATCCCGTAAGAAGACACTAAGGCAGATGGTAAGATGGTGCAGGGGTACCTCAATAACATCAAACCATGTCATTTATTTCTATTTTAATATGATATTGTCCATAATGTTTGTGGGGTCCATTTGATGAGTCCAAATGATTATGCATCAATGTAACAAGACAATAGTGCAAAATTTCTAATTTATTCAATGTTGTGCCAAGTTTTCTATTGGTTAAAGGAATTTGAACAGTCATAGTGGTTGTACCAACTATGTGTTAGGAATTTTTTTGTGACAAGTTAAAGAGCCATAACTAAAAGTCTTGTAACAACTTTCCCAAAAATGTTAACAAGGGGCTAGATTGTGGAAGAGATAGATACAAAGCGAGAGGAGGAAAATATGTAAATGTTTTGGCTTGCTCTCTGGCTTCTGGCAGCCAAAGGCAATCCTACTGGTTGGAATATAGAACAAATGAATGACATAAGATTTAGTCATGAGTTCATATTTATGATATATAAACTAATAAATTTTATTTGACTATTAATAATATTTTAATTTCTCTTATGTTCTCCATCTAATTAACTATTTCATAAAAGTAATATGTTTTGATTTCAATGTATTAGCCATTTGAAAGACCTTGTGATTATGTAGGCATGACCTATGAAATCTTCAATTCTATAGATAGTTTGCTAATATTCTCAATTTAGTGAGCTTTTAAATTTCTTTTAATTTTCTATCCATAAATATAAGCTACTCTATTGATGTTTGATGAACATTAAGAAGAGCATTTATCACCCAAAAAAAAAAAAATAAGAAATTGCATACTTCCCCATGGCCATCTCCATCTCATTTATGCTCATTGTCAATTTTTATTCTCCTCCCCTCATCTTGTATCTGATGCATTATCCTCCAATAGACGTCGTTCCCATGCATCCCATGCTCTTCTTCACTTCAAAGTTACCTTCAATGAATCCATCTTAATGAGTACAATGGTAAATGGAACTAACTATTGCACAGGTGGTTTGACATATCCTATGACAATCATGCCAATCCTGTGGTCTCTATTAATGGATGTGATTTATTGAATTACTACAATGGTATATCTAGAGCCTATGCCAACTTTGTCAAGATAATATTTTTGTGAATTTGTACGAGTGATAATGGAGAGGCACTTTTTATATTGCATGGTTGGGGTTTCAATGATTCTCTTAAGTGTAACCATTGTGTCTTTCCTTGGTTTAACTTTAAAGTCATGTTATGCTATAAAGCAATGTAATCTCATATGGAGAGGGTGGAGTAGAGAGAATTTTTGGAGAAGAGAAATGAAGTGTTTTGTATATAGTTGTGAAATGGAAATCAATATTTTGGTGTAATATTGCTGCTATACTGGCATTTAGATTACAGTCCTATCTTTTCTTTGAATTCATGGTTATGATGATCTTTAAAGTTTCCTATTTATGGTGAAGATCATATTACTTCTATGGTTTATTGAACATTTTTATCTTAGCATTATATTATTACCAAGAATACATTACTTGTTGTTTGGACAGTAAATTATGTATATTTTCAGAATATGCGGTGATAGCAAATGCATATTTCCACCAATCTTTTGGTCGTGACAACAATTAAATAATATTATAAATGATTATGTAAAATGAGGATGTTTGAGCAGCTACTAGATCATTTTATCTCATATTTGGTGCTCTTTACATGGAGAGAACCAACTATACTGGTAATATGAACATTAAGTCTCAAAATCATGTAAGCTTCAAAATCTCATTGGTATAAGAGTTGTATCTTGATGACTTGTCTTTATTATAAAATTCTTAATTCTACTTTATTGTTCTTGTTTACACTCATGTATTTCTAACACACTTTCATGAATCTTGTTTGCTTCTGAATGGTTGTAGCTTTTAATAGAATTGTTGTTAGATGTTCCTAGTCTTTTGTTTTTTTCTACATACACATTGCTTGTTTTGTTCTGGGTAGAGATATATTATCAGGTATGCAATCAAATTATGTTTTTATTCTAGTAATTATGTATATTTATTGTCCTATCAAAATTTAAATATTGAATGCAATGGCACTAGAATTGGATCTTCTGTTGTAGGCAAGAAGCTTTTCTACTGATATGCTTCAGCCTACCCTATGCAATAGTTAGTGCTATTGTCTATTTTGTACAGTTATGTACTTAATTTCAATTTTTCCCTTCTTTAATTTTGTTAGTAGTACTTTTCTAATGCTTGATACATCTTATTCTGTTATGACTCATTTGTCCGTCTTTATTACATGAAGTGATGCCTATACCTAGAATTATTTCATTGTATGGTGATGGGTCTAGGACATGCAATAAACTAGTTCCACCATTACAAGACACCTCACATCTCCATCAGGGCATTTGAGTTCTCTTGATATAGTTCTATGCTATATAGTATGTAACAATTGTATTGTGAATGGATTGTTTATTTTGCATATTCACACTCTTATGTATTCCATGTTGGCAAATATTTATGAATTCTACCCTTAGGCATAGAATATGCTATGCTAGTAAAGAAATGCAAGAAATATGGAAGGGCGATCCGCATTGGAACAAACCATGGAAATCTTTCTAATTAGATCATGAGTTACTATGGTGATTCTCCTAGAGGAATGGTAAATTCATCTGTTATTTATATTTCTATTGAGTTGGGTGTATAGATTGTATGTTTTAAGTAAATTTTATTTTACTCTGCTAGAAAATTGTTTTATGTTCATAAGTAATGTTAGTTATATTTTTTTGAACATACTAATCTCCATTGTCTTAAAACAAGAGAAATCAATATTTTAATTTGCATGCATTTGTCGGAAGCTAGATTTCTAGATCTAGTAATTATGGTCCAAGCATATCATTTTCTTGTTTTAGATTCATCCTAGGATGGGATTATCCATTGCATTTGGGAGTTACTAAAGCTAGTGAAGGTGAAGATGGGCAAATAAAATTGTAATTGGCATTGGAACACTTATACAGGTTTCTTCTAATGATTCTCTTCCTCATTTTTGTGTCAAGATATCACAATTTTTCTTGTACCTTATCATGATATGCTGACACTTGTCAATTTTCTATGCAGGATGGTTTGGTGATACAATTCCAGTTTCCCTAATGGAAGCTCCAGAAGAGTAGATAGATCCATGTAGAAGACTTGTAAATCTTGGAATGCAAGCTGCCAAGCTCGAGAAAGGAGTGGTAAGCTTGCAATTAGCTTCTTTATACATGTATGGTGTTGATTTTTTTTAAATCATCATTTTACTTTTAAATTTAGTTTTGATATTTTAGAAGCTATTCTTTTGATAGGTCCCTTCTGAGGAGAAGCACCACCACTACTTTGATTTTCAAAGGAGAACCAATCAACTTCCCATTTAGAAGGAGGTGTGTTACACTTTATTCTTGCAAGTTTTCTTTTTGTATAATCTTTATACTTCCTTTTTCCCATTTCTTTGATATTCTCCATTTCAAATTATATGAGTGTTTATTTTTCCATAGTGGAAGTCTTGTTTAATTATTTGTTTATTTTTCCACAATGGAGGTCTTGTTTGATATTTCTTTTTGTACTTCTACTCAGTCAATGTCTCAACTAAAGGTATTCAATTTTGTGATGTTTGAACTTCTTAATTAATTCATTAAATTTTACCATTCTTATTTGTACTCATTTAAAATCTCGACATGTGCTCTGGGAGGCTCAAATTATAAAAGTGGGCTGGTCTTGATGTCAATACATTTTTAAGAAAATTACATTTTATTTCTGTATCTCTTTCTACAAATGATTTTCATGCTTATCATTAATTGAATTCCTTTCACATGTATAGGGTGATTACGTAGATTACAAGGGTGTTTTGCATCAAGATGGGTCAGTTTTAATGTTTGTCACCCTTGATCAGTTGAAGGTGAATTTTGGATATAATTTTTTGTTCTATTCAATGATAGTTGTTGTAATGTCTCTATGGCCCCAAATAGTTGCTGAGGTGTAAGATTTTATTTGATTATTCTTAAATTCTTTGTACATGAAATATGAATTTCTTAGCTTTGAATCTTTATTATATAACCTTTTTGGGTGCTATATTGAGCATGAAATGAAATAAATAATAATTTTGTATGTATTCTTTAAAGGGTGCTAGCTCAATGGAAGAGCACTTGCTTTACAAGCAGGAGGATGGTGGTTCGATTCCATTGTGCCCTATTATGACCAAGTACACTACCAAATATGTGACTAAATATGTGACCAAATATACTATTAAATATGCTACTAAATACACTACCAAATATGTGAGTAAATATACTAAATATGTGATTAAATATGCTACTAAATATACCACTATATATGTGACTAAATCCACTATCAAATATATGACTAAATATGTGATTAAATTGAAGATCAAAATCAATGATCAAATAAGTGACTAAAATCATTTAGTAGTATATTTAGCAATAGTTATAAATGACTGGATATTAACTACTATTAGTCATGTGACTGATTTTAGTCACATATATACAAATTTGAGTAGTTTTTTTAGTCACATATTGCTATTTTTGTACTAGTGTAGAGAGTATTAGAAAGTCTTTGACCTGATTACAACATACAACTTATCTTGTAGATCTTAGATCACTCTTCAACTCTTTACATTGCTTGGCTTTCAATCTCTACAACCCTATCATCTTGCCCTCCTTTCAAGCTTAGTCTCCTTGAGTCTCCATGCTTAATGTACCAGTGTAATCATGTCTTCTTGAACACTCATCAAAGCAAAGTCTTTGTGCTCTGTTCTTCCTTCTCCTAGATGTCTTCTCTTTGACACCCTTTAGCCACTTCACAATTTGGCACTCCAATAGCTCTTGCTTCTTGATCTATGACTCCTTAAATAGAAGTCTTGGAGTTTCTTTTACCACTTGATTCTTCCCTTCTTTAATTTCAATTCTATGGATTAGGTAGGGTTCATTGAATCTAACCCACATTATGTTTCTTCTAGAAACTTCTTGAATAATCTTTTTGAATTCCCCCAAAAATGGTTTACATAAAATTTTTTCCCACCAGCTCATCATCATTATCCTCCAACTAGTTGACAAAATTCAAGATAATAACTTTGTTAGCTCAGATTTGGTGAATCTTTGACATTTCCAATAATGCAATAGCTTGGTACCATTGAGATATTGGTGCTTGGCACATACTATGTTACTTGGCACCTACTAAGATTTTTTGATGCTTGGCACTTGAAGTTCACTTGACACCTACTAAGATTTTCTGATGCTCGGCACCTAAAGTTCCCTCAACACCTACTAAGATTTTTTGATGCTCGGCACTCGAACTTCACTTGACAGACACTAGATTTTACATTTTCTCAGCTCCAACTAAAAATTTTCTTAGCTTCAATTAGCTTGCTCAACACCCACTGATGAATTTAGTTTAAGCTTTTCAATCAACCTTATTACAACTTATTCCTCCAATGTTTCTAAGTGTGACTAGCCTCTATATCTTCAAGTATGTTATCAATACATCATTTAACCATTGTCTTAACTGATCCTTGCACTTCATTACAATATCATAACTCAACCTTTCCCTTAGATGCTCTTGTTATATCTTGTTGATTAAATCCTCTTCATCAATCAAGTAAGTGATACTACTTGGATCTTATAAAAAAATTTCATTCCTACACATAGCAAGTTTGACATCAATGACAAAACAATGATTGCAAAATATTCTTTTAATAACAATCTCCCTCTTTGATCTTAACCAACGATCTTTTCAATCATATTTACAACACTCTCCACTCCTCCTGCTGATAGATCATAGCCTAGCTTTTCATCTTTTCATTTAAATAGGTAATTATTCTACAAGGCCCAACCTAGAGCACATTTATTTTCCACCTTTAATGGTGGGAGTCCTCTCCTATTGGCTCAAAGACATGATATCCCAGTATCATCTCTCAAAAGTATACTTGATTTCACTAGTGAAACTTCCATCTCTCCTATAGAATATATTCAAGAGATTTTGAATGTTTGTAAAATACATGGCATTATAGAGGATGATGTTGATGTTAGGCTTCTAGCTTCATCCTTAAATGGAAAAGCATTATGGTGGTATAGAGGTTTGCCTCATAAGTCTATTACTAATTGTGATGGTTTAGGAGTAGGACTTTGTAAAGAGTTTGAATATAAGAGTGATCACCTATCACTCTTTGAGCAACTAACAACTAATAAGAGGGCACCCCATGAGTACATGATTGATTTTAATTATAGATTTAAGAAAAAATGGGATAGAATACCCATTGCAATTAAGCCTTCTCCTAGTAATGCTTTCTTGTATTATTTTAGAGCCTTTAATAGTGATATTGCTACCACTCTACAATCCATGGGAGGAGACACTTTGATCGGTGCCTATGAAATTTTGATAAGGTCAGATAATATATTGATAAAAGAAGAAAAATTAGCTCCAATGCCTTTAATTCCTTTCTTCCCAGATATGCCCAATCATTGGCCCATAGTAGTCCCTATGCCTACTTGTACCTCCACAAGAAAACCTCTTTCTCTAGCCCTAGTCACCTCCACATCTTCCAGTGAGTTTGGAGAGTTGAAAGAAATGATGCAAGTGTTGATGTTAAGTAATAAAAAATTGCAAGATCAAGGCTCTAAGATTGGTAAGAAGCTATAGGATCAAGAAAAGAGACTAGTAGACAATTTCTTAGTAGTCTAGAAGATGAGAATCAAGGTGGTGATCTTTGAAAGGAAGAAAGCTCAAAATATTAGGGCTCCCCAACCTTATTTTCAAAACCCTACGTATAATAGGCCTATTGGCAATACCTCTATAGTAAATATAAACCCAAAGCTAGTGAGGACATTAGTTCCTCAAAATAATCTTTCTCGTGACCAAGACTTTTATCCCTCCTACAATTATTCATATAGTCATTTCATGTGCCAAAAAGAAGAATAATACCTATCTCTAACCACTCAAGACCAAGCATCAAGACAAAAATATAATGCCCTTCAAGCTACCAATGTTTCCCATTTGCAGCATGAAGGTGATTATTATTTCATGAACCATCAACTAGGAGAATATTACCATACCAATCAGGATGCCATAGCTCACAACACTAGAAGTAAGAGAAGAGCTATTAGGATGCTACCTCCTCCACCTAATCAATCTTCAACTTCAAGAGTTGCTCCTAATGTTCCAATAATCAATGCACAACCTAGTATGGCTACCCAACATTAGCAAGACACAAATAGAGGGAAGCCTAATGAATCATAGCTTGCTCATGTTCAGTCATCTGCCCCTATAGTTCCTAAAGCTTTAGTCAAAATAGTTGGTATTCCTCTTAACATTCTAGATTAGATAAAGAGGACCAATTTTAGTTTTTTTATGTAGGATTTTCTTACTGCTATGCAATCAAAAAGGTTTCTATTGCAACAAAATCTAGAAATCTTGATGAAAGATCAGTCAACTACTCTAAGAGATGCTAAAAGCCTAGTACAACCAACCAAAGAGGGAGAATCAAGTAAGAAAAGTAGATCTCCTCCTTTCCATGTCTCTTTAACCATTGGAGATAAACTAATCCATAATTGCATGATTGATTTAGGGACTACCAGTTTTGTAGTGTATAGGTGTGTAAGTAACCTCATGGGTATCAAATATGGGCCAATGATTAGAGATGTACTCTAGTTAGATGGAAGCTTTGTCAAGATAGTATGAATCTTAAAAAATGTAGAGATGTCATTGCATGCTTGCCCTAATTGTAATGTTACCCAAAATATATCAATAGCTGAGGCTAAACCACATTTTTCCATATGTCCTTCTAGAGACTTTACTACAAAAATAGGTGGCTATATTTCATTTTATTGGTCTTACATGTTTTTTAGAACAAGGTATGGAACAAAAGCCTCCATAAGAGTAGAGGCTCTAGCCCTTAATCATATAGAGACCTATACTTCAAGTCTCATCAATATGAATTTCACTATTCATAAGATAGATGATAAAGACATGGCCCAAGAGCCTAATACTTCTTTGGAAGAAGTGCCTAACTATCTCTTGGATGAGTGGGCCACTACTTATTAATTTGACCCAGTGCAAGAGGCTGGGGAGTCAAGTATTGGAATGCATTGCATACTTTAGGAGGAGGCCCCTATTCCCAATCTTATAAAGATAAAAGAAAATACAAGTGGATTGTGGTGTTTGTTATTTTTTCTCTCAAGGAGTAAAAATGGCTCAGGAGTTGATGTCATGCTCATTTCCCCTAAATAGGAGAAATACTATTTCTCCTATAAACTCTGATTTAGCTATACTAATAATGTATCAAAGTATGAAGTACTATTTGAGGGCTTTCAATTAGAACAAAGGGAATACATCCAATCCTTGAGGGTATATGGGGATGGTGAGTTGGTTGTTCAACATGTTAAAAATCAAAATATTACAAAGAAAAACTTCCTCAAATCATACAATCATAGGGTATGGAATTTTCTTGAGGGATTTCAAGCATTCAACATCTAGAGCATCCCTAAGAGAGAAAATAAAGATGCTAACAGGCTTGCAACAATTGGTGCTTCTTATGATGTACCAAAGTATGTTGAAGATGAAAAGGAACAACACAAAAAAGTATTTGTAATACCTAAAATCCCAAAAAATAATACCAATTGGAAGATTTTTGACTCTGATGTGCATATTGTTAGTTTTCTATAAAATGAGGTAGAATTATTAGATGGGAAATAGTCTAAATTGCAAGACCAGTACAGTAGTCAAATCTTCAACCTTAGCTCTAAAAAGTTTCCCAAGAGTTTAATCACCTTGGAGAGTGTTTTTAGTCCTAATGATTACACAAGGAGCATAAGTATGAATTTAGCTACCAATAAAGAGGATCATATACCAATTTTTGTTGCTAAGAGGAAGGCTCTTAATATGGGAAAGGTATGTTCTAAAATTGAACAAGAAAATTTTATTCATTTATTTCAAGAGTTAAATGTTATATTTTCTAAGATATATGATGATTTAAAGGGTTTTGACCCAAGTTTATTTTAGCATACTATAGATTTGAGTGATAATGCCAAACCTATTAGAAAAAAATAGAGGCCAGTTAATCCTAGAATTGAGCCATTAATGAAAAAGGAGTTATCCAAGTTAATAGAGGCCAATATAATTTTTCCTATTAAGAATTCCTCTTGGGTAGCTAACCTTGTTCCTATTAGGAAGAAGAGTGGGTAGATTAGATTATGTGTAGATTTTAGAGATTTGAATAAGACCTCTCTTAAAGATCACCTTCCTCTCCCTTCGATGGAATAGATATTATCCAAATTCAATGGTTTAGAAATATTTTCTTTCTTGGATGTGTTTTTAGGTTACAACAAAGCATTGGTTCAAGAGTTTGATAGATGTAAGACAACCTTTACAACTAAGTGTGGCATCTATGTCTATAGTAAAATGTCCTTTGGGTTAACTAATGTAGGTGCTACCTTCCAAAAGGCAATGGAGATGACTTTCAAACATTTGTGCTAGTCTACCTTGATGATATTATATTATATTCAAAGAAGGTGGTAGACCATTTTGGCCATCTAAAGAAAGTATTCACCAAGTATAGAGAATAGGGTGTATCCCTAAACCCAAGCAAGTGTGTGTTTACCACCAATCGGGAGAAATTTCTAGGAAATATTGTGTCCAAACCATTGATCCAGAGAGAACAAAGGCAATCCTTTCTCTTTTACTTCTTAGTCATAAGAAAGGGTTGTAGAGCTTCCTTGGTAGAGTCAACTTTGTAAGGATATTTATCCCTCAATTTTCTACCATGGTTAAGCCCCTTACAACTATGCTAAAAAATAATATGGTCTTCACCTAGAAAAAGGAAGGGAGAGCTAGTTCTGAAGACACTAAGGTATCAATAGCATCAGCCCCACCCTTATCAACCCCAATTTTGATAAGGACTTCATTCGCTACACCCTAGGGGGTGAGTTAAGCATTTTTGCTATCTTGACACAATTAAATCATACAAATTAAGAACAACTTATATACATTTTTAGTGAAGGGATAAAGGATTATGAGAATAAGTAAAACTATGTTGAGAAGTGAGTTATTGTAATCATAAGAGCTCTAAAGAAGTTCAGGCATCTTTTGACTCACAACAAAGTCCAACTATTGGTCCCTCATGCAAGTTTTAAGGACTTCCTCCTAAGTAAGGATATCAATGAGAAGAGATCTAGGTGGATCACCAAGGTCATGGAACATGATGTTGATATCTAGATCATAAAGCTTATGAGGGGAAAAGGGTTGTGTAGACAGATGATTTTATCTCAGGAGATGACTGAGGAGGTTGCACTAGTATTGGTAGATGAGAAATCCATGGGAGATTAAAAAACCAAATAGTTTAATGTAGTACATGACAACCTTCTTGTTAGGAGAAAAGTATCCACAAGGGTTAAGAAGGACCAAAAGAAGAAAATATAGATTATAATCTATCCCTTTTTCCTTGGTGGATGGGATTCTTTTCAAGAAGGATCTAAATTGGGCCTTACTAATATGTATCAACCGTGATTAGACAGATAGGATGGTCAAAAATTCCATGATGGCCCTAATGGTGGCCACTTCTCAACTAGAACAATAGCTACAAGACTCATGAGAGATGATTATTATTGGTCAACTATGTTCCATGACTATTATAGGTATATAAGGAAATGTGAGAAGTGTTCTTTCTTTTTAGGAAAATAGCGATTAACAACTCTTCCCCTTCATCCTATTCAAGTTGATCAATGATTTTCCCAATGGGGGATGGAATTCATTGGTCCAATCAATCAACCTTCTAGCTCTGGTCACAAGTAGATCTTAACAAAAATTGATTATTTTACAAGGTGGATAGAAGAAGTAGCCTTGAAGGATGCCACAGATGCCTCAGTAGTTGAATTCCTTAATGGAATTTTTACTAGGTTTGGTACTCCTTCAACAATAATATTAGATAATACTAAGTCCTTTGTTGGGACTCATATCTATCCTTGGGTAGTTGATCATGGAATATATTTGAGTACATCCTCAAATTACTCTCCCCAAGGAAATGGTTTGATTGAGTCTTGTAATAAGATTTTGATTAGAATCATGAAGAGGACAATTGAAGACAAGCAAAGGTGTTGGAATTTAAAGCTAAGAGCAACCCTTTTGGCTAATAGAATCACACCCCTTTGGGCTAATAGAATCACACCTAAGAGAACTCTTAGGAACTCTCCTTTTATGTTAGTTTATGGAAGGGAAGCAAGGCTTCCTGTCTCACTTGAGTTCCCCTCCCTAGAGTTAGCTCATTAGTTGGAGCTAATTGAATATGATGCCATGACTATCAAAATGATAGAATTAATGAAATTAAAAGAGAAAAGAAAGAAGTCTATGTAGACTCTTAAGATACATCAAAATTAGGTCAAGAGAAGTTTTAAAAGAAAAGAAAAAGCCATGGTTTTTAGAGAAGGAGACCTTATTCTCAAATGGGATGTAGATAGAGCCAAGCAAGGTAGGTACTCCAAATTTTATGCTATGTGGAGTGGCCCTTATATTATCACCAGTTGCAAAGAGGCCATTGCCTTCCAATTATCTAGGCCTGATGGTGATGTTCTACCCATTCTAGTTAATGGGATTTACCTTAAACCCTACTTCTAGAGAGGGTCATGATTTTCTATGCATATTAATAGTCTCTTTCTTTCTAATAAGTACACGAGCCCATGTTGTTTCTTCTAGAGATGGCTAATTTTAAGTTTGTAGTTGTAGAGGAGGTAGAGATTTCTTTTGTTTTGCAATTGCAAAGGTTGCAGCTCTTCTATTTTCTAGTTTTTATAGAGAAAATTTCAATTTTTATGACTTTTTAGCCCAATGAATGCTTAAGGTTAGTGGTCATATACTTAGTAGGCTAGTATCCCATCTGAGTCACCAAAATTGTTAGTTATTCTTTCCTCCTACCAAAAATTGAATTTTTAGGTGATCAACATGTCCAATGGTCATATTTCCAAATATTCAAATATTCTAATGTTATAGGGATACAATAAAATTCTTAGCTTATTCTTATATCCATAAGTTTCAATTCTTTCATGATATGTCTTAGTGAATGTTTTAAGTCATGACTATGCAACTACCTTTCATTAGCTAGTCGCAAGCTATTAGCACTTTACACTCAAGCCAACCATGAAGCTATGAAAACTTATCAATCACATAGTCATAGGCTTAAAAATAAAAGTTAAAGGTTAAGTCCCAACTAGGTGATGGTAGTCAATTTGATTTCTTTGCATTCTTGCAGCAGTTAGTGGAAATGATCAACAATTAGTCACAACCATGTCAAAGTTATGCTAGTAGTTAGGTTCTTAGTAATCATGAGGTCACAAAAATTTTATCCCATAGGAAGTTTTAACTATGAGGGAGCAACTAGGTAAAATATTTAAGCATATTCCTCAGTTGCATGATCACAAGTGTCCATGATATAGTTAAGGATTAAGCCATGACATTGGAAAGCCTTGAATAGATTATGAAGACCCCATGGCTTGCAGGGTCACTAACATTTGATATTAGCTAGGAAAAATGTGGTGATGATGTGAAGGACAAAATTCATGTAGTCGCTAGGTCGCAACAATAAAAATTAGTTTGATGGTTTCAAGGCTTTGCAAGGTTAACATGGCAAATGAAGATAAAGGTGGTGAAGCTACAAGTAGGGAAAGTGCACATGTCAACATAAGTTTGAATGTTGTGTTGAGGTGGAAGAATTTTTTAATATCATTGGGCCACAAGGAAAGATTGAATATTGATTTTTTTTGACTTGTTGACATATCTGATTTGGCAATGATCAAAAAACAAATAACCAATGGAACTTTAATGACAAGGTCAATATTTTGATCATTTGCAACTACTAGTTCTTGCTACTTTTGGTTATCCATGTACCTAATCTTTCAATTATGGCCATCATTATGTCCCTTCTGGAGTTCAATATGCACATACAGATCAAATTTTTTCATATAGGTGCACATTGATCAAATCCTTCTGTATTTGTATTGATTTCTATCATTTGCAACTTAATGGTAGTGGTTGATTTTCTTGGCTTCCAATAGAAGTTTCTTAGTTTTTCTTGAACTATAAAATAAATTTTTTAACCCTTTCCAAGGGTCAGCCTTTCTTTTTATTCTATAGTAGCAATATTCTATACTCTACTACTATAATTTCCCTTGCCTTTAAATTAATATAATCCTTTGTTCTATATCTTTCTTCCATTAATATACTATGCAATACCTAATTTTATTTTGTTAATGTGTTGTCTTTATTCTTTAATTGAACAATTGGATCCTATTTGGCCCTTTGAATGATATAGAGTGAAGTCTCTTCCTTATGGAATTCTTTTGCTTTCTAATCTGCATGTATTGTTGAGTTAAGCAAGGATTGAATCTGTATATTTTGAGGTTATATTGATGAACTCTACATTCGTAGGTAGAGATTATATTGAACATACTATTTTGGTGTATCACCCTCTTTAGATTATATTAGGTAGTTTTATTTTCATGCGTTCCTTCTCCCTTTTCCTCTCAAGGAGTAGTTAGGTGCACCATGGTAGTAAGGAAGCTGACCCTCTCCATAGACTCAATCTCATAGAATTCCCACAGCTTGGAGATTGTTTCCATGTTTCAAAAGGTTGCCTTTAGATAATTTTTTTTAGCAAGGGTGCAATATTTTGTGACAATAGTACATGATTGACAATCAATGCATGCACTTTTAAAAGTTTGCAAAAGCATCTTCATGTTTGGTTGAAGTAGAAGGTTGTGAAATAGATGAAGAAGGAATACAATTATGATTCTATTTAAATAATTTATGTCACTCATGAATTTACTTTGTTTAATTTTTTCCACCATGCCTATGCTTCTTACGAAATCTAATTATGGGTCTATCATCTTTTTCTTATCGTCCTTAGAATAAGTGGTGGAAGTTTCATGAGATTCATTCTCAGACTTAGGTTTATTGTTTATCCATCTTTCCTTGTCTTATTATGGAGTTAGAACTAATGTGTGATACTTAACTATATAAGTTTGAATTATATCCTACTCTTGATATCTAATGAAATTTCTAAAAATACGACATTTTAAATCTTGTACCCAACCTATACTTAGTGGAATAAAAAGAAGTAGAAAATATGAAACATATCTATAATTTTAGAGAAAAGAAAAAGTATACATTTTTTATTTGATTTGACTTCCTCACAATCCTTCAATTTTGAAAATAAAGACTTTAATTTTACCAAATAGTCCTTAATAGAATTAAATCTATCAATATAAAGGCATGAAAGTTTTTATTCTATTATCGTATCTCTAATTTGACTAGTCAAACAAAAAGTATCAGTGATTTTATCTCATACCTCTTTTGGTGTAGTGAAATCTTTGATATGGAAGAAAAAAGATTCTAAATATGTACTTGCAATGAAAATAATTTCCCCATCATAATTAGCTCAATGTGAAAACCTTTAAATTTCCTAGTCATATTATGTTGAATCTCACTCAGATCCAACCACAACTCCTTTGACTAGAGTCATCTTCCCTTTCCAAGCACATGATAATTGTATTGTATAAAAAATTTAAGTTGGATTATGCTATTTATAAAAACTTCCATCCTTATATATGAAATAATAAACTAAAATGGAGGCTCTGCACAAATTGTAATCTTAAACATGCTTATAAATCAAGGGAAAAGAGCTAGAAAATGATGTGTAAAGAAAAAAGAAAAATAAAAAATTATGAATTAAAATGAGGTAAATGAAATTAGGTTTACAATAGTATATAGAGAATTAAAAATATCCAATGCACAAGATATTCTTTATGAAGCTGAAATACTATTAAAATGAGAAAGTTAAGCTAGCACCTTCAATAAAAAAATGTAGTGCATGAGGGTTCCATTGACATTGAGTTGCTAGGTTTCCACATCAAACAATCACCATAATAAATCATGTTGTCATCTCCAAATTACCAATGAGGCTTCTCCAATTAAGATTTAAATATACCATGCAATGTCATCATCAAGCAAATTTTTTTTCCCTCCATGTAGTCAATAAGTATAGAGAATCAAAGGGAACACTCAATGTATTTTACATGTGATGAATCCATTAAGAAAGCTAGCATTAGCTCATGAAATTCCATCCATAAAGATTATATATAAATAGTCACATAGCTCTCTACTTAGTTAACATCATAATAAAGTCACAATGGAATCCTTCATACAATTTCTAATAGAATCACCATTGATTTTTCTTCTTAAACTTTGAAAAACCCTAAAGCTTGCAAAAGATATTTGGAAAGGACTTTGGAAATTAACATCAAATTATATATATAATATGTAAGGAATAACCAATAGATATCTATATGAAATTTTTACAAATATGAATTTAACCCCAGATTTTAAGTAGAGGGAAGAGTGAACTATATTAACAAATTTAAAATCACACACTTTCTATCAATAGATTAGAAATTGTTGCATAAAAAATCATTCTAAGAACCTTAAATGATTAGTATTATAGTCTAGTGAATTTGAAAAAATGAAGATAACATGTGTGTTGTTAAAAGGTATTAAAATATATAATCCTAATAGTTAGTATCCCTAAATGGATGCTCTCTCAGGACCTATTAGCTTCACTTTGATGATTTCAAGATCTAAATGCTTGATGTTTGTATCATGTTCTTCTTTGCCTTGCACTTTTTCACCTATCCTAACACCATTAGTAAATTATGGTATATTATCCAAAATAGAAATTAAATTAGCATGTTGTACCATATATATAATTCTACCAACATCTTATCCCCAAGGATTGGTGCCCTATGTTATGGTAGTGCTTGGAGATTTCATCTTGTGGTATTTTGGATAATTTTTGAATCTTGAAAAAATGAATTGAGTAGAAAATATTCCATCTCTCACCAATTTGATAACTAGGAGATCAATTATCAACTTCAATAATTTCAAACAATGGATGATTAATTGAGTGGTTGTATTCAAGAGTTTACAGAAAGAATCAAAGATCAAGTTTATCAAGTCTCTAATTATTTAAGACTATTGAAGTCAAAGAAAATATTCTCCAATTGAAGTATGTTTCCCTTGAATGAAAAGGAAGTAGAGTAATTATTCATCAAGCAAGAAGATCCTTGCATCCATTTATAGTCTCTCTCCTTAATTTCTAATGACCATGAAGTATATATATACATTTAAGATCTAGGGGTGGTATTCATAGATATATACATTTGTGAGGGAAAAATTACTTGTACATTACATTCTAAGATTAAATCCTTTATTTTAAGTACATTCAACAATATTCATGTCTATGAGAGATTTCTACATCTATCCGTGAGGGTTTACGCAACGTGTATAAAATATTTACCTTTTTACACACTTTCCTCTATATAACTTCACTCCTTTTATACATGGATGCCTAAAATAGGTTTTGACCAGGGAAACATTTAGAAAACCTTTTTCCTATTTTTCTATGAGAAAAAAAAAATTACAAAGTCATCAGATCGAATATGAAAAGATAAAAAATTGTTAGAAGATCCCCAAAAAACTAGCTGAAATCAGCACATAGAAAAATCCAATATCATTCTATACCTAGGTACATGGAATTTTTCCAAAGTATACCCTACAATTTGATACCAAATTTGGCCAAAGTTTAGATCTTTACTTTGTGTGGAATTGAAATTCTTCAATTCTTATCTTCTCTTTATTGGTTTGTATTATTATGTTATTTCCAAATTTTAGTAACTTGTACAATTTATCCTCTACATCACATACATTTATCAATTCCATTTTAATTCATCACATCTTTACAAGAGTATCATTGCCTCACTAAGAGCTTGAGCATAGTGGGGAATCATCCTTCATAATGTGTAATTGTAAAAAGTAGACATGATTTACCTATTTGTATAATTTCCTTTTCCTGACCATACACTTTTTGTTAACTTGATTTACAATACTTAAACATTTAATTTTTTTATTTAGATCATATTTGTGTACCTATATCTACTTTTTATGATTTAAAATATATTTTCATACTTGATGGTCAAATTTTGTTTTCATTCTAATTTATAATTGAACTAGTTAAGTTTTGTACCTCTTTGAAATCTTGTATTTGAATAAAATCTATATCTATTTATTATCTTGTGTAGACTATTATTATCTTGATCCTTATTTGATGGAGGAACATTAGAAGAACATTGAGGCACTTTGACCAATATTGCTAAAAAAAATGTAATGATGCTAATGTAAGGCCATGTTTTCTATTATTTTTGGGATGAATTAATCTATTATGCTCATTTGAATTCAGTTGTAATGCATTATAATCCATTTTGTTCATATATCACTAAGCTCCTAATTGAGTAAATTGTGGTTAACTAGAGTCAAAGATTGAAGAATGGTCTAAAGTATGGGAAATAAATGTAATTAATTTTTCTAGGTCATTTTTCTAGGTTTTAAATGTCATTGCTAATCTTCATAGAGGTAGGATTAATATTACAAAACAAATGCACAAATAGTTAAAAAATTCCAACTTTAAAAAATGCAAGAAAAGTTTTCAAAAGGTTGTTGATGGTAGTTTGGGTTTTTTTGGTTAGTTATAACCAACAAACCAAATTTCCATGCATATATTAAAGTTGTTTTAAACTAGGATGAGGAAGATATGTACATAGAAAAAGTAAAATAAAATTATGGAATAAAATGAAAATTTTCCCTTATTTTTAATGGCTTTTCTTATAACAATAATGCTATTTTGTTGATTAAATCTTTTCATGAATCATTTCGATTTTGAAACTCTTTTTAGCTTGAAACTAGGGATAACTTTAAGAAATCCCCCTTTGGAAAAGTGTATAAAATTTTGGTGAATCAACCATTAGTTTAGGGGAAATAATTAATTTATATTGGTGAATTAATTTTATTGGTGATATTTTTTCAACTGTATGAAAATTCTATAAAACCTTGGTGAATATTTCATTATTGATGAAAATCATGGACATAAATACACATACTTGGAAAGCATGATTTTATTATTATTATTATATGGATTCTAATTGATTATCAAACTTGAAGTTTAAATTTATCCTGCTTTTATCATTATAGTTTCCTTCCAAATTATTGAATGGTTGTACACAAGAAGCATCCCTATTATTTATGTGTTGAAAACAATTGATCAGTTGTATATTATTTTAATGTTACAAAAAATGTCATATCTTTACCAATTAGTTTATGTTGAGCTAACTCGGGTGATGAAGAAAATTTTATGTGTCTGTCAAGCATTTTAGTGTTTGCAACATTTAGAAGATGGTACCTATTAAGTTCACTTGAGGGTCAAAGAGAAGTTAGCAGAAGTTTAGTGTTAATCAAGCTTAGATGGAAGTGTAAGTGCACATATGCAGCTAGAGAGTATTGTAAGTCATTTATTGTGAACAACTATTTCTAATCCTAAAAGAAGAAGAAGAATAGTACAATGTTCTAGAAGGTTTCAAATTGATGAAGAGGATTTGAGAAGATGACAACAATAGAGTATAGTTTGGTATTCTTAGAACTTAGATGTTTTTAATCTATGTTTCCATCAATGCCAAAGGGGGATATTGTTAGCATGAATGTTGATGATACTACTTTAGGAGAGTATCCTAAGTTTGAAATACAATAGGGAAAGTAAACTTTGAGAGGGAGGTTGGGGTTGGAGGGGGGGTGAATCACAACTTTAAACCTCAACCTTAAAATCATTAACCAAATGTCCATCTCACAATTTATATATGTAAACTAAAAATACCAAATTAAGCATGTACATCCACAGTATGGCAGTAAAAAAATTTAACACATGTATGACACAAGATATTTGGTTGCCTAGAAACCCTCCAAGGAGAAGGTAAAAATGGGTGGGGATGACACCTACAAATATCCACTACTATAGTAATAAAGTTCATCCAATGAAGGTCATAATGTTTTGATCAAGAAACATGATCTACCTTTTCAAAGGTCTACCTTGTTAAAGGATTTCAACATTATGTTAGAAGTGTGCTTGGTAAAAGGACTTTGACTTACAATGAAGTAAGCACCTTATTAAAGGATTTACAATAGCCTGTTAAGACTACTCTATTAAGAGATTTAAGTGATTCACCTCTTAGAATGTCTCAGCAATGTTGCTTCAATTATCACTATGTTGCTTGATGATAGATCACCTCTTTCCTAATGTGTACTTGATCCTTTGTGACAAGATGTATCTCTTCTATCTTATAATTCCTTTCCACTATTCTCCTCTTACTAATTCTATAATTTATTTCAAATCACAACTCCTTAGTCACCATGAATGCTCTATTTGTATATGAAAAACTTTTATCTTTTTCTCCTTCAACATTTATAAAAAGTTTATGGTTTGTCCTCCTTAAGAAGACCTAGGTGACTTAGGGTTAGGTATGAAGCAACAATTGTGATTCACTCATATTGCCTCTTAACCCATAGAGATTCATAATAAAGATTCATTCATATAATCTAAGATCACAAAAAAATCCTTAAGTCAACACAAAAATAGTTTACATAGAAGTTTGTGCCATTACAAATAGCTATATCAAAATCGTATTACTTGACACTTGAAATCCTTGATGCTCGGCATCAACTGCAACTTCAATGGTGTAACTCAATCTCTGAATGAGTCAACATCCATTGATCACTTGACATATGAACAACTGAACACATACTAGTTTCTTGACACTTGAGTGACTCAACACTGACTAGTTACTCGTCACTTACTAAATATCTCTCGCTTGGCATGTACTATCTGACAACTTACACTCAACATGTATTACTTGTTCAGCATGAACTAAGTAAATGACTTAAGTATATTGTTACTCATGTGTAAAAACCAATATGAGATTAACAATCTCCCCCTTTGACATGAGTGGAAAAATACTTGGTCATGCATTAATAACCCTAGCCTTTCAAGCATAACTCAGATATTATCCATATACATACTAAATTTCAAAACTTCAAAAGTATGCAAAACTTATGACTCATCAGTCATACCTCAAAATTCAACAACTCCACCTAAGTTCATTCTACATATGTTGACTCACTAACTTGGTCTCTACTTGATCTTCAAAACTTATCTCTCCTTATCATGCATACTCCCACTTTCTATACATTCCCCCTTTTGACACTTATGTCATGGGTCATACACTTACAATGTGTTTGTCCAAGAAATTTTTGTGGACCTAAAGTATTATCTTTAGGGTTGCATCCTAGTTATCACAAGCTACCTCCAATGGTTTGATTTGGATGGCTAAATTGACAAAAAGATGAACTAAGCCTTCATTTGTTGAAAGATGGGGATATTTCTTCATCAATGTCTTTGTAAAGGCTAGCTCCTTGTGAAGTGTTTCCATGTGTGAAGTCAACATGGATTGGATACTGATTAATGTAACTTGACTATTTGCATCTTGAGCATGTAGATTTTCCAATTAACCTTAGGAATTCATCAAATTCATGAAGTGTCTTTGACTCTAAGCTGGAGAATGAGATATATTTGTACCTATTCTCTTCATATCTCCCTTCAAATTTTCAATATGGCACTACACTTCTTGTATGAATAGAGTTGTATCACACAACTTAGTGTAAAGTGGGAAAATATTCTCTAAGACTTTCTTTACACTATCAATATTGATTACTAACTCAACTTGACTAAGTGTAATAACACTTGATATCTTTTCATTTACAATTCCTTGAAATTTTCTCTGAGACAATTCATGTAATTTTATATTTGAATCCAAGTCTACATCATTGATCTATTCTACAATGTTTAGCAATGGCTCCATGATAAGCTTTTCTTCTTTAGGTGCTGGCAAGTTGAACACATCAAGAAAGATATGCTTGATGTCTTGCAATGCTTGCTTCTACTTAAGCTCCCTTTTGAGTAGTTATTGTTCCTTTTTCCTTGCAAGTGCATCCTGTAGTATGCCCATTTGTTCAGTAGTAATAGATGCAAGGTCAAACTTTGGTTGAATAATCACTTCATCCAATTTTACATCATCAAATGATGTAACCTCATCTATCATGGATGTAATAGGACTATTACTTGATGACTATAGTGGTGTAGGTTCTACACTCAACCTGTGAAGTGCTTCACTTGGAGGAGTAGTAGTTCCTAGCTAAGTAACTAGTGTTTGCATTATTAATTGTTCCTCAAGCTGTGTAGTCAAGTCTTATTCTTTAGTCCTCTTATCTTATTTCATTTTAACTTAAATTGCACCTTGAACTTGTGTTGTAGGTGCATGAGTATCTATCTAACCTATTGGAACTTGAGTTGTAGCATTTTCTTCTCTAGAAGCTTCTAGTACAAACACTGCATGTACCAATTTGCTAATGTTGGTCATGACTGGCTCTTTTCATAGATACACTAGAAGGGGTAATGTAGGTTGTATCATATCAAATTGAGGGGGTTTTGACATTTCCTATGTTTCCACCTTTGTACAAATGTCTTTTCTACCTTGTTAAGTTCATCTACACTCACCAATATTTGATGACTACATAATTGTTCTTTGGTGTTGGTATCTAGTAATATTTTTTGCATGTCCTCCTCTATTAGGGGATTGATTTCCTCAGGACATCATGAGAAACATCCTTGATTAGTATAATTTTAGTGTTTTCTTGTGTCACATGTTGTGGATTGAAACTTAGTATTTGTATATCTTGTATACTTTATTCTATTGACTACGCATCTTCAGCTAGTGCCTATGCATTTGAATTTATCTTAGTACCTTCCACATGCGCAACTATCATAGTGTCAAATGTAAGCACCTTAATTACTTCTTGTTCATATTTTTCATCACCCACCTTAATAGGTGTCTTCTCAATTGCCTCAGCTATTGTTAATGTAAAAATTAACACTATCGTAGTCACTGATTATTAATCTCCTATCATAAATGATTATTAAACTTTAAATAAATTCACAACTAATATCAAAAAATAACACAACTCAAACTTCACCAATAAAATATGGAAAGAAATTCACAACACAACGAACACAATATTTTTTGACAAATCATCCCTAGAAAAACCCTTAAGGGAAAACCAGCTCTACAAATAGAAAATATATTAACTTCAACAAATCAAGAGATACAAAATTCCTTGCCTTTCATTAGTAGAATTTAAACAACCTCCTAATTTCCTGCTGATATTCCCCACTGCTATCCCCAATGCTATCATTACACTCTTGCTAACACTGAAAGACCATTTTCTATCATTGAAAATGATTCTACAACTTGTGTTCCTTCATTTTGTTCTATTCTATTCTATTCTCCAAATGCCTCCCTTGACCCCCCTTTTATACTACCTAACCAAGAGGTTTCTAGTTGCTTCTTCATCAGGACAGCCTAATGAAGAAGTTTCTAGTTTCTTCTTGATTAAAACAACCTAATCAATAGGTTACTATTTTCTTCTAGAAAAAGTCAATTAACTAACAAATATTTTCTAATTAATCACATATGGATGAACAACTATCCAAGCTACCTAAAACTAACACTCCCTCTTAGCAAGGAAGTTGTTCTACATGACACCTAACTTATCTCTAAGAAAGATGAATTTAGCCTTCCCCAATGCCTTAGTCAGAATGTTTGCTCCATGCTCCTCTATAGGTATGTACTGTAGTTGAACAACCCCCCATTTTACACAATCTCTGATGAAGTGATATTTGATGTCTATATGTTTCGATCTATCATGAAACTCTAAATTCTCAAACAACTTGATGCAATGCTGATTGTAAAAGTGTATCACAATAATCTCAACCTTCTGACCAAACAAGGCTATTAACAACTTCCAAATTCATATAGCTTCACGTGTTTCCATGCTAGCTACTATGCATTATGCTTCTGTTGAACTCAGAGCCACACAATTTTTCTTCTTATTGAACGAAGATATAACTGTTGATCCTAAACTGAAATGACACTCTAAAGTGCTCCTTTTTTCCATTGTCCTTCATGCCCAATCTACATCAGTATAGCCCATCAACCTAATACCTTCACTTTGAGCATATTTGATCCCATACTCAATTGTACCATGCAAGTAATGCAATACATTCTTGGCCACTATCCATTGCATTCTCTTCAGTTCAACCATGAACTGACCAAGAGATTTTACTACAAATGCTATAACTAGCTTTGTGTTGACCAAATACATAAGCAAACCAATCAACTGTCTATATAAGGTGGGATCTACATCCTTCTCCTTAGATGTATCTACCTTCCTCCAATTTGTGATCATGGGTGTATACATGTCTTTGTAATCCTCCATCTTGAATCTCTTAAAGATTTCAATGCAATATTTGCCTTGACCAAGGAAAATCTCTTCATCTATCTACCACACCTCCATGCCTAGAAAGTAGTGCATAAGTCCTAAGTCCTTCATCTCAAACTCTTCTGTAAGATCCTCTTGTAGTCTTCTATGAGCCCTAGTGAACCACTAAGAAATAAGTCATCCACATAAAGAAAAAGAATGAGAATATCACTACCAACCACCAAGTAGTAGAGGTTAGCATTTGCTTCACTCTTCACAAAACCCATTTCCTACAAATATGTGTCAATGTGTTCATACCATGCTTTGGGAGTCTTCTTGATTTTTGTACAATGCTCTCTTCAATCTGCACACATGGGTCTCTTTGTTGTGTGCTACAAATATTTCTAGTTTCTCTATGTATACCTCCTCCTTCAACTCACCATTAAGGAATGCTATCTTGACATCCATCTGATGGATCTTCCATCCCATCTATGCTACAGACAAGATCATAGCTCATATAGAGGTATACCTAGACATTGGAGAAAATGTCTCCTCATAGTCTATTATCTCCTTCTACAAGAATCCCTTGGCCATGAACCTTGCCTTGAATTTCTTGATGCTACCATCTACACCTTACTTTATCTTATAGATCCAACATGATTTAACAACTGCCCTATCTGTTGGTCTAGACACTACCTCCCACACATCATTCTACATTATTGAGGAATCTTCCTCAACCATAGCATCTCAAAATACTTGATGCTCTCTAGCCTCCTAATAGATGGAAGGCTCATTATCTACTAACTGACTAACTAATGCCACATAGTCATTGAACTTTTCTAGTTGTCTCCATTGTCTAGTACTCTTCCTAGGAGCTCCCACAAACTCCTAAATATCCCTTTGTGTCTCTTGAACCTCATGGTTCCTACTAGAAACTATAGAGGATTAAATATCAACATCTAAGTCTTCTAGATGCATTTCCTATTATACTTATTACTCCATGCTCTATCAATCTTCAACACCTGAGCTTATACTTGTACTAGTAATTGTACTTGTGCTTTGCTACCCTTGACTAGGCCTTGGAGCTTCTACTAGCTTCTCACTTCGATCATCTACTAGGAAATCTATGGATCTTCTAAATTCTTTGTCCTCCATGAACTTAACATCATGTTTGATAATAATTCTTCTAGCCCCTAGGATAAAAATCCTATATGCCTTTGAGGTTTCATAGTACCCAACAAAGTACCCCCTCTCTACAGTCTAATCTAACTTGGTACGTATATCACCTAGAATATGACAATATACCAAACTTCCAAATATTCTAAAATGGCTAAGATCATGCTTCTTTCCTGTGAAAGCTTCCTCTAGTATCATCTTACCTAGTACCCTGTGTGGACCCTATTTTGAATGTAGACTAATGTACTACATGCTTCTACCCATAAGTAGTAGGACATATCCTGATCATGTAGCATAGCTCTTGTTGCCTTTGATATAGAATGGTTCTTCCTCTCAGCAACTCCATTTTGTCATGGATTGTAAGGAACAATCCACTCTCTCTTAATTCCTTCCCTAGTACAAAATTCTTGGAACTTATTTCCTTTGAACTTGCCTCTATTGTCTAATCAAAGAACCTTTATCTTCTTTCCTATCGAGTTTTCCAATTGAGCCTTAAATTCTTGGAACCAACTAAAATCCTCATCCTTGGTCTTTATGAAGTATATCCAAGTCTTCCTAGAGAAATCATTGATAAAAGTAACATAGTACTCATATCATCTAAGAGACTTTCTCAACATTGGTCCACATACATATAATTGTACTATATCAAGAACACCTTTAGATTTCGTGTCACTCCTTGGAAAAGATGCTTTCGCAAAATTCCCCAACATGCATCCTTTACATACATTATCATGCTTTGTGCTCACCTCTAGAACACCTGTCACCATCTCACAAAGAAATTTGAGTGCTCCATTATATATATGGTCCATCCTCCTATTTCATAGCTCTCCAGGATCTCTAAGATTATAGCTTCTCATGAGTGCCTTAGGAGTATCAATCTACAACCTATAAAGGTGACCACTCCTAACTCCAATATTTATGGGTTATTTCCAATCCTTGTACTTAATCAACACATGTCCCTCTAAAGAGTAGATTATACCCCCTATCCTAAAGAATAGATACATAAATCAAGTTCATACCCAATCTTGGTACATACAACACATCATGAACTAGAATTATCTTTCCATTCTCCCTTTGGAACTTAATAGTCCCTTTCCTATCTGGGTTGAGTTTGGACAAGTTTCTCATATAAATATTGATATTGGTGTTCTCCTCCTTATAAATAGAGTACTCTCAAACTCCTATCATATGAAATTATTTCCCACTATCTATATACTAGATAGTCTATGTAGTTGAGCTCACCATACAAGCTATAAGTGCAAACCCATCATCCATTCTATTGGAGAGTTCTTCTGCACTTGCTAAAGCTGCCACCTACTTCTTTTCCTTCTTCTTTTCTGGGAAATCACTAACATAGTGACCATACTCATGACATCCAAAGCACTTGACCTTAGAAAGGTCCTTCTTTTTCTTCTCACTTTGTAAATTTAATCATTTTCTAGATCCCATCTTTGCTTTCCCTTTCTTTACTAAGGAAACATTCTCCTATTCCACCTCACTTTTTTGAATCTTGTTGGCCCCATTATGAAGACTTAGTTTAAACTACTCCTGACTAAAATTAGTCCATAGTCGATCCCAACTTGGTAAGGTATCTTGTTTACTAACAAATTGAACAAAAACACTCCACTATTTAGGAAATGTATTTAGGGCTATTCTCACTAGCTTGTCATCATTGGGACTATCTCTAATAGTTGCTAACTCATCCTTGAAAAGTCTAATCCTAGTGAGGTAATTTGTAATGTCTTCTCCCTAGTTCATCTAGGTATTCTTTAGCTTCTCTCTAATAATCATCTTCTTGTTGGTGTTAGCATTCTAGCACAGATTAAAAATGACATCCCACATCCTCTTCACTGTGTCTAGCTCTAAGATATGTCAAACAACATGATCCTTGGCACCATCAAGGAGGATCCTCCTTGCCTTGGCATCGACCTTCTTATATGTTGCAAGCTATGTCACATCCATTGGTACAGGTACAACATTGTTAACATGATCCTTGATACCATTCTCTTCCAACAATAAAGAAATTCTAGCCTTCCAAACACGAAAATTCAAGGCACCATCCAATCTGTCCTGATTTGTCAAACCAGCTAAAACCATCTCAAGGGATTAAAGCAATAATAATTCTAAAGAGATTGCATTAGGCTATATAAAACCTTAATTTCTTTCCTAGGGAAGAACTCTTCTACCCTTAGAATTGCTTTCATACAATGTAAGAATTAACACTATTGCATTCACTGATTATTAATCTCCTATCATAAGAGATTATTAAAATTTCAAAAATAAATTCATAGCTAATATCAAAAAATAAAACAACTGCATGTTCACCAATAAAATATGAAAAGAAGTTCACAATACAATATTTTTGGACAAATTGTCTCCAGAAAAACTCCTAAGGCAAAACCAGTTTTGTAGATGGAAAATATATTACTTCAAAAAATAAAGAGATACAAAATTCCTTGTCTCTTAATGTCTTAATGAAAGAATTTAGATAGCCTCCTAATTTCTCCTTTTGATATTCCCCACTGTTATCCCCAACGCTATCACTATTCTCTTGCTAACACTAAGAGACCATTTGCTATCATTGCAAATGCTTCTACAACTTGTGGTCCACCATTTTGTTCTATTATGTTCTATTCTCCAAATGTCTTCCTTGACCCCCCTTTTTTACTACCTAACCAAGATGTTTCTAGTTGTGTCTTGATCAAGACAACCTAATGAAGAAGTTTCTAGTTGCTTCTTGATTAAAACAACCTAATCAATAGGCTACTAGTTGCTTCTAGAAGGAGTCAATTAACCAACAAATATTTGATAATTAATCACATATGGATGAAAAGTTATCCAAGATACCTAAAACTAATAGTCAGCTCATAAATTACCTTCCATAATTGAGTACTCTATTGTACACCATCTTCAATCTTATTTTGTAAAATGTTAAAAGCTTGGTACTTTGGAGAAAAATTTTCTCCATACTTCTTGATGGCCTTTATCATCTTACATTTATCTAAATCTAGCATCACTCTTGCAAGTGTAGTCTCTCTTATATTTCTCTCTATTGTGAAAGTATATTTCCATCTTTGCTCAATTCTATCATATAATTCCTTTGGTAGAGAGTTGGAGTCATCTTAAATATTTTTGTCACGGCATATACTAACTCTTCTACCTTATCCATATCTAACTTTCCAAGTTTATCAAATTTAATATGTAAAAATCCATTTAAATCTACATTATTCTTTTCATTTTCACATAGATTATCCAAATGAGAAGAAGGACTATGACTTACCACTTTGAATTTCCTATTATCATTAGATTTTGTCTACTCCTCATTTGATTTGGCTAGAGCAACATACTTTCTCCTTGGTCTCTTCTCAAATTCATTATCTTGTCTAGCTTTCTTATCCTTGGTTTCTTTTGGCTTTACCACTTCTTGAGCTTTATTAGTAGTAGCTCTTGTTCTGGTTTCAGAAGTGGGAACCACAAGCTTAGGTTTTACAACCTTCTTTGGTTTGCTAACTACTTAGGCTTTAGCTTTCCTCTTTCTCTTCTCTATGGCTACAGGTGCTTCATTTGCTTCTTCTCCCTTGACACCTTCTTCAAGCTTGGCTTCCTCTTTACTTGATCTTACCCTTGACCTTGAGTTAGGTCTAGTGGTGCTTGAGCAAGAGCATCTTCTTCATCATCTTCATTATCTTCCTCTTCTTCATATTTCTCTTCTCCTTCACCAAATTTTTTCTTAAGCTTCTTGATAGTTTTGTTTTTCTTTCTTATTATTGATGTTCTCATCAAGTCCATAGTTATCATTGATTTAGCAACATCATAATTTACAAAGGCAATAGCCTTAGTATCTAAATCTTCTACAAGAAAATATGTAATTGTTGTAGATGCCTCATCTACATTGATTTCATATCCTAGAAGTCTTAAGCATCTTGCCCTTGGAACAATAGCTTGAACATATGTGAAATTAGTATCAACTACAAAGAAAACATCATTAAAATGTTTCTCAACTAGTGACACTGGAATCTTGTGTCTTTGTTTCATAGAGTTCTTAAAATCCCCAAAGTAACTAGTCATGATAGACTAAAAGTTGTCTCCCATTTGCTCAATAAATTTGCCTATTTGTACTACAATAGATTTTTTTGTCTTCCAAGCTACCTTTCCAAAGGAAGGAAATGTGTTCTGCACATAGAAAAATATACATACAAGTATTAATCCAAACTTGCATTGTGCACTCTTGGTTTTTCTTAAAGCTTCCAAGTTTTATGATAATTGTTGCAACTGTAGCTTAGCAAGGTCATAAGTATGATCCTTCTTCACTATCTTGTAGCCTAAATCAACAACAATACAAGGTACACTGTTCAACCTTCTTGATTGAAATAATTGGTGTGAAATGATCCTTACTACAAAAATAATTAGGGGATCAAAGATTGTATCAATTTTCATTCCTTTTTTGTACCACATTGCCCCTATGTTCTTCTCAATAACCTCTTTTCCATCACTTCTCATGGTTTTGGGCTTGACTAGGGTTGGATACCCAGTTACCCTTTGCACAATCTTCTTAGTGATCTTGATATGTCCATTCTCTAACCATAAAGAATTATCATGAATTCTACTCAAGACAATCTTAATCCATTCTATTTTAAAGATGTTTGGAAATTCTAGGGTATAGGTTAACCCTTTTCTATCTACAATCTTGTATCCCTCCTTTAGTACTTCATTTTCACACAATTTTCCATATAGATTTTGATTTCCAAATCTCCTATGCTACCCACCTTGCATGTGTAACAACATCTCACATCCTTAATCATTGAGACTTGTGGTACTATCATGGATAACACATAAGATGGGTCTTGTTTATATGTAATGTTAGGAATTGGCTTAAAATTTGGTTATCTAATATCATTGTTGATAAGTTGAACATTTAAAAATTCCTTTCCCTCTATGAACTTAGTAGTACACAAACTAGACACCATTTTAATACTTAGGGTTTGCACAAATTCAAAATAGTGTAACTTGGCACATGATAAATACCTTCACAAATCTGATGAATAGTGTCAAATGATTATTGAATTCACTCTACATATTCTTGGAATGATCTCTTCAATTTTCCTTTAGCTCTTCATGCTCTCTCTAGTTTTGAATGATGTCAAATGAGTCAAAAAATTGATCAAATAGACCTTAAAACCTCGCATTTAATGCTCAATGCTTACATAGTAAGAAGCTCAGCTTGGAAAGAAATTTCAACTTACTCAGCTTCCATGTAGTTTCCTTTATGCTTGGAAACCATTATGAGCTTGATCAACACTATTACTTGAAATAGCTTGATACTAACTATATTTCACTCGACAATCATAGTGAAATTTTTCCTGATTGGTAGTAACATGAAAATTAACAAAATTTAAAGGTTTCTTCTAGATTATTCACAACACTTTGCATCTTTCTTCATGAAAATATAAACTTTTTAGAACTAAATATTTGGAACGGATGTATAGTATATCTTTTAAGTATCAGTCCCACACATACCTCATGATTTCTTAAATGGAGGTGGTGTGATCACCTGACCTATTGGATGAAGTGATCTCATATGAACTTGATGTGTTGCAATCTTCCTTTCTCTTTCATGTCTTCTTCATCTCATCCTTGAAATTTTAAACATTTACCTTTCCTTTTCCTTTGTTGAACTCACTACTCAATGCCTTTTACCTTGTTGGACAATTCTTGCTTATATGACCAATCTTTAAATAGCTAAAATATGTAGTTTGACTCAACCATCTTTTGTAGTCACTTCTGAATTGCATTCTTATGCAATTATTTGAAACATGTCCATACTCTTGACAATAGTGGCAACTATAACTAGTATTCTAATCCTAATTATAAGAGTTGCCATTGTGCTTTACCTTTCTCTGCTTGTTTGATGACCATCTAGGCTTGGACCTGCACTCATATGCTCTATGTCCATACTTTTGACAGTTATAGCAATATCCTTGAAATCTTTGTACTCTTATGGTTTTGATTATGCATGCATATTCTTGATGTCCTTGTTTTTTGTGTTTGTGGTAGTGACCCATGAAATTTTGTTTAGGATTTTGATTTGCAGTCTTGCTCTTGCAAACATTGGTAGTATGACCTATCTTACCATAATTATGACAAGTAGGTTTGGATTTCTTACCTTTGTTACTTCTTTCTTCACCACTTTTGCATGATTCTACTTTTTTAGTACTAGTGTAACCTAATCTAGTAGTATCACTATTGGATCCAAGAGATCTCATCAATTTCTCCAAATACTTGATATGTTCACTATGTCTATTGAAGCTTTCAGCAAATTCTTTTTCTATTTTTAGGATCATTTCATAGTTGTTCACACTATAAATTCAATGTTGTGATCTCAATATCATTTCCATCTAGTTCTTCATTTGATTCAATATTTCCAATTATATGTGAGAAATCCTATTTACCTCTAATGTTTTCTCTTCTAGTCTATTGGTCAATATCCTTTTGTCATCTTCAATCATGACTTTATCCTCTTCAACTTTCTTCTTTTGATCAATCACTTGACATAGCAATAATGATTGGACTTCTTATTCTATCTTGAGATTTCCAACCTCTTTAGTTAGGGATCCATTCTTTTCCATCAGATCTGCAATTGCTACATCAAATTTACATGTGTTTCCATCTGTAAATGATTCAGTAATGTCAATCTCTTGGTAATGTGTGCCATTCTCTTTAATGACTATCTCTCTCCTTCTTTTTAATGATCACTTTAGCTCATCTCTTGCCTCATTTAGATGATGTAATGAAAGTTGTATTTCAATCTTCTTGTTCTCAATAGTCTTTCCCAAGAACAATTACTAAACTGTACATTTATCTCACCGACTCCTTCTCTGGACAGGCTTGTAGCCTTCCATTTCCATGATCTTTCCTCAATGCTACAAAGCTTTACTTTCAAAGAACCAAGCTCTGCTACCAATTATTGGAAATACAATAGGGAAAGTAAACTCTAGGGGGGGGGGGTGTGAATCAAAACTTAAAACTTAAACCTTAAAATCATTCACTAAACATCCATCTCACAATTTATATATATATAAACTAAAATACCAAATTAGGCATACACATCCATAGTATAAAAGTAAAACATTTTAACAAATGTATGACACAAGATATTTGGTTACCTAGAAACCTTTCTTGGTGAAGGTAAAAATGGGATGGGAATGACACCCATAAATATCCACTACTATAGTAATAAAGTGTATCCAATGAAGGTTAAGATTTTTTTTTTCATGAAACATGATCTACCCTATGAAAGGTCTACCCTGTTCAAGGCTTACAAGATTATTAGATCTTACCTTATTAAATAATTTCAACACCCTATTAAAATTGTGCTTGGTAAATGAACTTTGAATTACAATGAAGTAAGCACCCTATTAAAGGATTTATAGTAGCCTATCAAGACTACTTATTAAGGGATTTAACTAATTCACCTGTTAGAATGTCTTAGCAATGATCCTTTGGTTAGCACTCTCTTGCTTGATGACAGATCACCTCTTTCCAGATGTGTACTTGATCCTTTCTTACCAGATGTATCTCTGTTGTCTTCTAATTCCTTTCCACTTTTTCTCCTCTATCTAATTCTACAATGTATTTGAAATCACAACTCCTTAGTAATAATGAATGCTTTGTTTGCACATGCAAAACTTTACTCTATTTCTCCTTCCACATTTATTAAAATTTTAGGGTTTGTCCTCCTTAAGAAGACCTAGGTGACTTAGGGTTAGGTATGAATCAATGATTGTGTTTCATCATTATTGTAGCTTAATCCTTCCCTTTTTCTAATTGGCTATGTTGGGACTCAAAATTGAAGCCCTGATTTTGAGTCCATTGATGAAATCAAGCCCTATAAGTGCTTTTTGATGCATGTGTACCCAACTATCCTTTTGAATCCTAAGAGGTGTTTAATGTTTCTACCACCTTTTATTTAGTATATCCACTCATCCCATGAAGATAAATTTCCATTCTGAGTCATTTTGTGAAGTTTTATTTTGAGTAATGTCCAAATCTGCATTTTTGCCTAAGTGTCAAACAACAATAGGAGGCTTAGTTTGCATCTGAATATCTTGCACCCAGTAATGTTTCATGACTTCCAACTTTGGAAGTATTCAGTGTCTATACCAAAGAACCAATATTTTATATTTCAAGTCATTTTGATATGTTTTGACTAGGTTTTGAATCCCTCAAAGTTGGTCATTTATTGTTGTCATGCTGATGCAAATTGTTCAAAATTTTGCAAGGCCCTATTTGACAAGTTATAAATTTGACCCAATTGACCAAAATGAGAAAATTATTTTTGTATTGCATTCTAGAGGTTAGAGACTTGCTATTTTTTAATTTTTAGCTTATGATAAATCTATTTGATACGTTTTCGAACGTGATTCCAAATGTAATTTGCAAAGTTTTACTGGTGTCATAGAAATGCAGATTTGTCGGTACCCCTATTCATGATGTCATAACTCTAAATCCATGATGGATGAGATCAAATGGATTGCATTGTTGTTTCTACTTTGAAAATGCTTTAGGTGTGCCAGTTTTCAAGTTTTGAGAAATTCGTTTGCATACTTTCCTAGGTCCATTTCGTTTGCAAAAAATGCTTTCTATCAGTGTTTCCAGTCTACAAATTCTAAGTAGCCCACTTTGACCACTCACCAAACCAACTTTGTTACTTTTAATGAGCCCAAATTCTAGATTTATTTTTTCCTCATGATAGTGAACCAATTCTCAAGTTTTTGTGCCCCCAAGTATTAATTTGACCTATTTTCAAGGTCAAATCTGAATGTATTTTATGGTTTTCTAACATGTTTTCTTGTAAGAAATTCTGAGAGGCCAACTTTGACAGCCAATATTTTTTGACTGAGAGTTCATCATGAGACAAGATTTAACAGGGTGCAAGAGTGCAGAACAAAGAATCTTTATGTTTGATTTTAGAGCCTGGTCAGGTGTTTTATTAAGTTTTTAAAGCTAGTTAAAGGACCTCTTGGCACAAAATTGGCAAGTTGCAGGAAAGTTTGAAGGTCAATTTTAAATGATGTGACAATGATTGAACTTTGATCAAATTAGTATCAGATGATTAATAGACCAATTTGATAGTTTAGTTACTTGGAAACATTTTTTTTTTTTTAGTCAGATGGATAAAGACTAAAGGGTAGGGAAAATACATGAGGTATCTTGAAGATAAGTGGTTTGAAGTTACACATGATAAATAACTCAGGAATAGGATGAAACAATGTCGAGCAATGACAAAAACTAAGGTATTATTCTTCCAAGGTACATTAAAATGCTAGTTGGGATTATACAATGATAAAGACTATGAAAATTAAGGCTCATGGCCTTAATGATTGTTATAACTGATAAAACCCCTCAAGTGGTGGAGCAATCAAATCAAGTTATTTTACTCCATAAAAAATGTATTCATTGATAAGTTCTAGTTCAATTGGTAGCTTGAATGTGTAAAATTAGTATTTAAAGATGAACACTTAGCATGAATAACTTTGTATATATGAAAAAAATAGTGACATCATTTTCTAAAACGGGTACTATTTGGTCAAGCCTTAGTAATCACCAATCTTCAAATCTAAACCTGTGCTTTATAATTGATACAAAATTTGATGGTTTCTCCAATTATGCCTTGTAACAAGGCCAAAGATACTACTAGGAACATCAAAATCTTGTTTGTTTGATTATATTTCTCAATCACTCATCAAATAAATGAGAAACTCACTGAACTAAAGATGAAATTTGAAGAAGACGATGGGGAACTATAGGCTACTACAGAATAAAAGAAAGGTTTGCATAAAGCATGTAGATCATGCCATGAAGTGAACATTTCAAATAAGAGTGATAATGAATAGTGGAAGGCAATTGATTTGGAGGCAATATGTGAAGATGAAGCCTTTCACAAGTTAGAAGCCAATGAAAAAGCTGGTACCTTGTCATATGCTTTGCACACTCATCAATAGTCCACCAGGGATGTAAAGAGGATAGGGCTTGTTCCAGATAATGCTTGTGGTAGGAAGAGTTCAAAGTATCTAAATACTCACTGAGAGAAGAGGAGGTTCTTTTAAACATTTACTCCTACATTGATTGTGCTAGGTGATTTTCATGTTTTTAGATACCATTCAACACAGTAGTCTACATTTCTACAAGATATGGCCCTTTTGAAGCCACAACCTTGCATGGAGGGTCCCACCTATGGGAGAAGGATGTAAAAGGTATAATTTTGAATGAACACACAAACCAAGAATAATGGCATGGAACTTGATGACAAATCATAGAGCGACAACTGGTAGTACATGGAGCCAGCTAGATCAAGATAGACCAAATGCACCAGATCATGCCACATGGAAGATCTAACAGTTCTTGCTATGTCACTAAAGGAAAGATGCTCGAACATGAACCATGTGACATGGCAACTAGCTGATGTGGAGGTGACATGGCTATGACATGGATCGATGATGTCATAGGTTGATATGTCATGATGACTAGATGTTGAGGTGGAGGAAGATGACATGTTTCACATGTTCACTATGTCATGATGCTGATTGGGATAGTGACATAGTGACTAGTAACATGGCAGTGACATGGCATGATGACATGGATCATGGATGTGGTGGAGTTGAGGACCAATGAGGTTGTGACACGTAGCACCTAGGTAGCATGTGTCAAATGATGAAGAAAAAATCTAGCCAATCACATGTTGACATGTGGCAAGGCCAGTCAACTAGGTTTGACCTGGATGAAAAATAGAGAGAGAAATTCAAACAAGCATAAAAATAAATTTTTAATATTTTGTTCCAAAAATACATGCATCTAGAGTTTTAAATAAACTTTGTTATATTCTATAGTTTAAACTTTAGAAACTAGTCAAATATATGCCCAAATTCAATATCAAAGCCTAAAAGGAGCCTGCTTTTCATTTTGAGATTCTGGGTATTTCTAATAAGAAAGTATAGGAGTATTATACATCAACAAAATTGAGAGAAAATGAACTTTCTATTTCTAGAGTTTTTTTTCACACAGGAGATCACTGGTTTGAGTTATACAAGGAGTTGTCTTGGGTGCCCAATTTTTAGTTTAATTTAGTTGAGGCAGTCCAAATTTGATTTCTAGTGAATTGGTGAACTAAGTGAATGTAAAAGGTAGTAAAATACAATTATGGCCAAGTTTTGTCATCTAAAAATTAGATAAATCAAAGCATTAACAACATTTCATGATGCTTTTAGATATTTTAGTAACATAAGGGTTTTTCATCATTGAGGAAAAGATATTTTGATTTTGTTACAAAATAATGATGAAAACCAAATCAAATCTCATGGGTAGAAAGATGAGAGACATTTTACCAAAAAAGGGAATGGAGATTCAAGTGGACACATGTCACTTCTAGATCAGATCTGGGATTCCATTCTTCTTCTATACTTGTCTCTTTCTCATCCATTCTAAGGGTTCCAGTTTTGGAGAAATTTCTCATTGCTATTATACCATGGTTGTTGGTTGGTTTTACTTCCTATTTATTGAGAAGAGCTTTAGATGTGAAGGCCACACATCCATTCTTGTGTAGGTTTATTGGTTCATTTCATGTATTGTTTCTCTGAGATAATGAAAATTGATGATAGATTAAGTAATATATCCTGAGTTTGATTTAGTGTTACTAGTTAATGTATTAAATCTTTCCAAGGATAAATACAAAAGGGGATTTACAATGAATTATCTGTGTTATCTTATTTTATCTCCTAATTCTACATATGCTATTAACTTTGTGATTGAATGAATGAGGTTCATTTAATTTAAGGTAGCTTGGGTGATTTGTGTGTCAGATCTGTTGTTGCTTTTAATTCAAAGAGTTAAGTAAATGCTTCCATTATTTGATAGGATTTTTGGATGTAGGGAGGGGATGCTAGTAAGAATAGAGTTTGGGGATTTCAATTGATACAATTAATTGAAAGGTAATCAAGTTAGGTCATCCTACTGGTAGTGGCTCTATGTTGCAAAGGACAAGGCACTAATCACTAAATTAGATGAAAGTTGAGATGAATGTCATTTGCACAAATCATTTTGATCAAATCAATTTAGTTGTTCATGTTTTGTAGTGGGCTGCAAGTAATTAACCCCCACTTAGCTTATGGGTTCATAGGTTATGATTTGTAGCTAGTTCATTCCTATGTTATTGCATAAGTATTAGAAGATATAAGGGTTTCATCTACTATTAATAGATTCAATTGTATGTTTTAGCACTGGTAGCATATAAGTGAATCTAATGTACACCTGCCTAGGTTTTGCAAAGCCTGAAGTGAAGAAGGAGTTATGTCTTATAGTTGGCCCAAGATTAGTAGTCAAGTGCATCTATCATAGGAATTTTCTAGCCTTAGATGTACTAGTCTGGTTTCTTGGTTACTTTTAAATCTATTAAATCAGGAGCCAACAAGATGGTGACTCTGCTAGGGAGATAAGATGGTAATACACCTTGTTAAAAGAAAAAAAATCTCTAGTGTGAATTGAATATTTTAGTTCTATTTGTCAATATGGTTTTTCCCATCCAAGTCACCAAAAAAATGGCAACTCTGCTACGGAAAAACACAAGGAAAGTAATACAATAGTGAGGAATTGTGGCATTCTTTTCATATCTTTGCTGAAATTTGTGTTCCCTAGTTAAGCTATATTTATGGACAATAATATGTTGTAAGGTTGGATGTAAATTGTGTTTTGTAACTATTAGAAGTTAATCTTCAATCATTTCAGTTTGGCATGTGCTATTGAGAAAGTTTCAGAGTCAGGAATTGATTTATGAAGTGCATTCTCTTTTCAAGATGTTGATGATCTGCAAGTTTTTCATATTGAAAGTCTAGTTTAGAATTTACAAGTGGTAAATTATCTCAAATCATTTCTCACAAAGCATGAGTGGCAACTCTAGTCTAAATCTCTATACCAGTGCATGGTTTATTTTAATAGTAGAGGTTATCAATATTTATGGGAAGATCTAGTTTGTTGGGAAAGAGGAAGTATAAGTTTCTCAATTGATAGTTTATGTGGTTGTTTGTATCTATTGAAGCAATTGATTTCAGAAGGTGAATCACTATTATGATTTCATTTTCCTCTTCAAGCAGGTGGTGGCTCTACAAAAATTTTATCTACAGTATGAAGGATTTCATGTTTACATAGTGCCAATTAATAGATCAGAGGTTTCATTCAGCAACACATAAAGGTATTTTTAATTTTCATGTATTTGTCTTTCATCAAAGTTGAATGAGAAAAATGGTTTCCTCCATCTATTGGTTTCAACACTAAGAAAACATTGGTAGGAGTTTAAGATTTTAAAAGATGGATTCAAAGTCTAGGTTTGAAAGTGATGTGCCAACTCCTAAAAGTGCTCGTGGAAATATTACTAGGCTGAAAAGAGAGATTCATAATAAGATCATCATTTGCATAAGAAATGCAATTGGTAATATCCTGGGTCTAAATGTTGAACAAGTTTATTTAAAGTTTAAATTAGTAATCAATATGATGCCTTTGCATTCTAGATGGGAGGAATCTTCCCTACCTAGTATTTTCCTTAATATTATAGCCCTTGATTTAGTTAATTGGCCAACACCTATAGGGTTACAAGATCTTTTGCAAGCTGAAAGATTCATGAAGGAGATGGAAACAATAATTATAGAGTTCATGTTATATCTTCTAATGATAATAATGAGTGTTCTGAAAGTCAAGATAGTAATGAAAGTGATGAATCAATAGAGACATAATTTATCTTCCGAATGTGAAGAGAAGGATTCAAATTCAAATGAATCAAGTAATTGCAATTAGCACGAGGAAGATGGATATGAAAGTGAAAATAAAGTTTTTTATAGTGAATATGAAGTTGAGGAATTATATAACAACAGTGGAGGTAGTTCTTGCCACAATGTGAATGAATATTGTAATAATTATAATATTCTAGACTGTTATACTAATGATTTTTCTGTTGTAAATTCTTCATGTCATTTTGAAAAGCATGTAAGTGTTTCTAAGGATGCTCATATTTCTCCTCAAAATATTTCTTTATTCAGTCAAGTTACTTCCCCAAAGTTTGATGTGGAAAGAGATATAGAATCTGAATAATCTTTGTTAGATTTTGGAGGTGTATATGATAGTACCTCAAATGTCTTTTCATATGATGACTTGTTGGATGTGGGAGATGTTAGTGAAGGGAAGTTTGATGCTATTTTAGATTTTTCTCATGTTGGCAATACTGCAATATGTTTTGACGTTTCATGTGATGAAGAGGAAAACAATGAATTTTGTCAACTTGAATATTGATTTTCTCCATGTGCTAATAGATCTTGTAAAGATAAGTTCAAGGTTCATTCTAACATTTTGTTAGATGCAAAAAATGATTTTGATTAGCATAGTCTTGATCAACATTTCCAGAATAAGTTTTCATACTTAGTGACTAATTAGTTGTTTGACTATGAAGAAGTTTTAGTAGAAAATAAATCTAATTTAATGAGTAACATGACTACAAGTAGGCAACAATCAGATTTCACATACTCTTCACATTTGGTTACACATGGTGAATTAAAAATTTATTCATGTAACTCATTGAATGAGTAGAATACCAAACTTTTGTGTCTCTGGTTGAATGTGCCCATGAGTTAGTTAGTAATGATCAGTTTCAGTTTGATATCAGTAGTTATGATCATGTTGAATCATATTTTCATAGTGAGCATGATGTAGAAGTTAATTTTGATTTGTACATGCACTATAAGAATGAAGGAAATTATTTTGTTTTTCCAAATGAGCTAATGGATAATGCTAATCTGATTGTTGAAGCTAATAGAAGTGGTTTTTTAGTTTACCTCAAGAAGATGTCAATGAGAGTCAGGTATATGATAGAGGTAAGAAGCTTTAAAAACTTTTTGGCAGCCCGAGGCCATTGTTTGTACATAATAGGAGTAGATTTCTTATTTTCAATAAGCTATTCGATAGAAGTTTTTGTTGTCAAGTGCGTGATCTACTTCTCCTAAAGATTTGAATCCTTGCCATGCCTATAAGGGACATGCATCCCCAGATAGAACCACTATTGAGACTCAAAATTGAAGCCCTGATTTTGAGTACCATTGATGAAATCAAGCCCTATAAGTACTTTTTGATGCATGTGTACCCAATTTTCCTTTTGACACCTAAGAGGTGTTTAATGTTTCTAACACTTGCATTCAACATATCCACTCATCCTATGAAAATAAATTTCCATTCTGAGTCATTCTGTGAAGTTCCATTTTGAGCAATGTCCAAATCTGCATTTTTTCCCAAGTATCAAAAAGAAATAGGAGGCCTAGTTTGCATCTAAATATCTCACACCTAGTAACATTTCATGACTTTCCATTTTGGAAGTATTTAGTGTCCATACTAGAGAACCTATGCTTTAGATTTTGAGTTGTTTCAATATTTTTGACTAGGTTTTAAATCCTTCAAAGTTGGTCATTTATTGTTGCCATGCTAATACAAATTGTTCAAAATTTTTGAAGGCCCTGTTTGACCCAGTTGATCAAAATGAGAAAATTCCTTTTATATTGCATTTTAGAGCTCAAAGACTTGCCATGTTTCATTTTTTAGCTTATGAAGAATCTATTTGATAATTTTTTGAATGCAATTCCAAATGTAATTTGTAAAGTTTTACTGGTGTCATAGAAATGTAGATTGGTCAATGCCCGCGTTTGTGATGTCATAACTCTAAACCTATGATGGATGAGATCAAATGGATTACACCATTGTGTTATACTCTAAAAAATATTTAGGTGTGCTAGTTTGGAAGTTTTGATGAATTTTTCTCCACACTTTCTTAGGTCCATTCCATTTGCAAAAACATTTTTCTATCAGTGTTTCTAGTCTACAAATTCTAAGTAGCCCACTTTGACTGCTTGCCTAAAATTCTAGATTTATTTTGTGCTTATGATAGTGAACTAATTCCCTAGTTTTCCTACCCCCAAGTGTCATTTTGACCTATTTTCAAGGCCAAATCAGAATGTGTTTTATGGTTTTCTGACATGTTTTCTTGTAGGCAATTCTAAGAGGGAAACTTTGACAATCAATATCTTTTGACTAAGAATTTTTCATGAGATGAGATTTAACAAGGTGCAAGAATGTGGAACAAAGAATAAATATTTTTGATTTTAGAGCCCAATCAGGTGTTTTGGTTAGTTTTCAAAGCTAGTGAAATGACCTCTTGGCACAAAATTGGCAAGTTGCAGGAAAGTTTGAAGATCAATTTTAAAGGATGTGACAGTGACTAAACTCTAAACAAATCAGTATCAAATGATTAATGGAACAATTTGATAGTTTAGTTGCTTGGAAACAATTTTTTTTTTAGTTAGACCCATTTTGGGGCCTGACTAATTTCGTCAGATGGGTAAACACTAAATGGTAGGGATAATACATGAGGCATCTTGAAGATAAGTGGTTTGCAGTTACACATGATAAATAACTTAGGAATAGGATGAAACAATGTCGAGAAATGACAAAGACTAAGGTACTATTCTTCTAGGGTACATTAAAATGCTAGTTGAGATTATAGAGCAATAAAGACTTTGAAAATTGAGGCCTATGGCCTTAATGATTTTTATAACTGATAAAACCCCTCAAGTGGTGGAGTAATCAAATCAAGTTATTTTACTCCATAAAAAATGTATTCCTTGATAGGGTCTAGTTCAATTGGCAACCTGAATGTGTAAAATTAGTATTTAAAGATGAACACTTAGCATGAATAACTTCACATATATGAAACAAATAGTGACATCATTTAAAAAAAAAAGGGTACTATTTGGTCAAGCCTTGGCAATCACCAATCTTCAAATATAAATGCATGCTCTATAGTTGATACAAAAGTTGATGGTTTCCCCAATTATAAAAAGTAACAAGGCCAAAGATACTACTAGGAATGCCAAAATCTTGTTTATTTGATTATATTTCCTAGTCACTCATCAGATGGATGAGAAACTCACTGAACTGAAGATGAAGTTTGAAGAAGGTGATGGTGAACCACAGGTTATTGCAGAGTAAAAGAAATGTTTGCGTAAAGCATGAGGTCATGCCATGAAGTGAACATTTCAAATAAGAGGGGCAATGAATAGTGGAAGGCAGTAGATTTGGAGGTAGCATGTGAAGATAAAGCCTTTCACAAGTCAAAAACCAAAGAAAAAGTCAGCCCCTTGTCATACGCTCTACATACTAATCCATAGTCCACCAGGGATGTAAAGAGGACGGGGCCTAGTCAATGTAATGTCAATTGAGGGAGAGAGCGATTTGGGGTCTACAAAGACAAATTACTTTTTAGATAATGCTTGCGACAGGAAGAGTTCAAAGCATCTAAACATTCATTGAGAGAAGAAGGGGTTAGTTTAAACCTTTACTCCCACATTGCCCATGCTAGGCAATTTTCATGTGTTTAAATACCATTTAGCACAATAGAATAAATGTCTACAAGACATGGCCCTTTTGAAGCCACAAACTTGCATGGAGGGTTCCACCCATGGCCGGAGGATGTAAAGGGTATAATTTTGAATGAATATGCACAAGAATGATGATGTAGAAACTGGCGATGAATCATAGAGCAACAAGTGGCAAATGTGGAGCTAGTTGGATCGAGATAGACCAAATGCACCAAATCATGCCACATGGTAGATTTGATAGTTGTTGTTATGTCGCTAAAGGAAAGATGCTTGAGCATTAACCATGCGACATGGCAACTAGCTAATATGGAGGTGATGTGGTGATGACATGGACCAATGATGTGGTAGGCTAATATGGAATGATGATTGGATGTTGAGGTGGAAGAAGATGACATGTGTCACATGGTCGCTATGTCACAATGACATGGCATGATGTTGCCTGTGATAGCGACATAGTGACCAATGACATGGCATGATGACATGGCTTGCTGACATGGCAGAGTGGAGGACCAATGAGGTGGTGACATGTGGCACCTAGGTGGCATGTGTCAGATGATTAAGAAAAAATTTAGCCAATCACATGTCGACACGTGGCAGGGCTAGTCAACAAGTTTGACCCGCATGAAAAATAGACAAAAACAATTAAACAAGCATAAAAATTAATTTTTAATATTTTTTCCTAGAAATATGTGCATCTGCAGTTGTAAATAAACTTTTTTATATTCTATAGTTTAAACTTTAGTAAATGGTCAAATATATTCCCAAATGTAGTATCAAAGCCTAGAAGGAGCCTATTTTTTATTTAGAGGTTTTAGGCATTTTTGCTAAGAAAGTATAGGAGTATTATATATCACTTGAATTAGGGGAAAACAAAATTTCCATTTCTAGAGTTTTCTTTTGCACAGGAGGTCAATGGTTTGAGTTATCCAAGGATTTGGATTTTTTTGAGGTACCCAATTTTTAGTTTAATTCAATTGAGGTAGTCTAGATTTGATTTCTAGTGAAATGATGAACTTAGTGAATGTAAAAGGTAGTAAAATATAGTTATGGGTGAGTATTTTCATCTCCAAATCAGTCAAATCAAAGAATTATCAGCATTTCATGATACTTTTAGATATTTTAGTAATAGAAGGGTTTTTCATCATTGAGGAAAAGATATTTTGGGTTTGTTACAAAATAATGATGAAAACCAAATCAAATCTCATAGGTAGAAAGATGAGAGAGGTTTTACAACAAAATAGAATTGAGATTCAACTGGACACATGTCACTTCTAGATCAGATCCAGGATTCCATACTTCTTTTATATCTTTCTCTCTCTCATCCATTGCAAGAGTTACTTTTTTGAAGGAATTTCTCACTGTTGTGATACCATGGTTGTTGGTTGGTTTTACTTCCTATCAATTGAGAAGAGCTCTAGCTGTGAAGGCTAGGCAACCATTCTTGTATAGGTTTCTAGGTTTATTTCATGTATTATTTCTTTGAGATAATGAAAATTGATGATAGATCAAGTAATATATCTTGAGTTTCACTTAGTCTTACCAGTTAATTTATTCAATCTTTCCAAAGATAAATACAAAAGGGGATTTACAGTGAATTATCTGTGTTCTCTTATTATGTCTGCTAATTTATCATATTCTATTAACTTTGTGATTGAATGAATAAGGTTCATTTAATTTAAGGTAGCTTGGATGATTTGTGTGTCAGATCTATTATTGCTTTTAATTCAAGGAGTTAAGTAAATGCTTCAATGATTTGATAAGGTTTCTGGGTGTATGGAGGGGATGCTAGTATGAATGGAGTTTGGGGATTTTAGTTGATAAACTTAATTGTAAGGAAATCAAGTTAGGTCATCATGCTAGTAGTGACTCTATGTTGCAATGGATAAGGCATTGATCACTAAATTAGATGCAAGTTAAGATGAAGGTCATTTGCACAAATAATTTTAATCAAATTAATTCATTTTTTAATGTTTTGTAGTGGGCTAAAAGGAATTAACCCTCACTTAGCTTATGAGTTGATAGGTTATGATTTATAGCTATTTCATTCCTATGTTATTACATAAGTATTAGAATATATAAGGGTTTCATCTATTGTTAATAGATTCAAGTGGGTGTTTTAGCACTGGCACCATATAAGTGAATTTGAGGTACACCCACCTAAGTTTTGGAGAGTGTGAAGTGACAAAGGATTTGTGCCTTACAGTTGGCCAAAGATTGGAAGTCAAGTGCATCCATCATAGGAATTTTCTAGCTTTAGATGTTTTGGTCTAGTTTCTTGATTACTTTTAAATCTGTTAAATTAGGAGCAAACAAGCTACATGTAATGTATAGGGATTCAAAATAAAGATTTGTTCTGATCATCTAAGATCACAAAATAATCCTTAAGTCAACACAAAAATAGTTTACATAGAAGTTTGTGCCATTACTTGAACAACTATGTCAAAATTGTACTACTCAACACTTGAAGTCCTTGATGCTTGACATCAACTACAACTTTAATGTTGTAACTCAGCCTCTCAATGACTCAACATACATTGATCACTCAACATATGAATAACTCAACACATACTATCTTCTTGACACTTGAGTGACTTGACACTTTCTAGTTACTTGATACTTATTAAATATCTCTCACTCGACATATACTATCTAACAACTTATGCTCGACATGCATTAATTATTTGGTATGAACTAAGTAAATGACTTAAGTATATTTTCACTCATATGTCAAAACCAATTTGAGATTAACAAATTTCATATGTTTACAAGCTAGTGTATGTCGAAACCACTCAAGCAATGGAGACAATTTCATGTGTCTTCTAAGGATTACGGTGTTTGTCAAGTTCACAAGATAGTGTATATCAAGTTCACTCGAGTGCCAAAGAGAAGTTAGTAGAATTTGAGTGTTAACCAAGCTCAATTAGTTACCAAAGGAAGTTAGAAAAGATATATTGTTAACCAAGTTCACTTGGTTAATACACAAAAATAATTTCATAATTAGTGTCTATCGACCAAGGTCGAGTAACGAAAGATTTTTTTTGTTTTGGCATATTGAGTTTAATTGACTTGTTTCTTAGTTCTAACCAACTGAGGAGATGAATATTAATTATTCTAGGATGTATTCAAGTCTAATTTACATTGTGTATGATATAAGTATAAGGTCAAGTTGAGGATTGAATGTGTGTAAGTGGATGGAAGAAAAAGAGATGCTTAGAGGAAGTGAATTGAAAGGATAAGAAGAAAATCCTTGAGGAGCTATAAAGATACATTCAATTAGGAAGGAAAAAGTGTTCAAGCCATAATTGAGATCTAAAATCAGCAATATAGTTGCATCAAAAATCAAGTCATATCATTGTTACTCTCTAACCATTGTAGCAATGAACTAAATCTGTTACTAGAGTTAGCTTAATAGCTATTTCTAAATCCTTTACAAGCTGGATTTTCTAGATTGAAGTCTCTATATACCTCTAACAAGGCCACTCTTAATAGGGTGATTAAATCCTCTAACAGGGTGATACCTAACAATGTGTTTTGTAACCTTTAATAAGGTTGGCTCCTAACAAGGCTCACTGTAGAAGAGTGAAAAATAGTAACTAGTTGCAATTGATAGTTTTTTTGAAATTGGGTTTCTATGTTAAATCTTGGTGTCACTTGTATTCATTCTATTTCTTTTATTTGTATGCAACTAAGTTAATTAATATTGATCAAAAATAATATCTTAAGCTCTACATGTTTATTATTTTATGATTAATAGTTGTTAATTTATTGGTTATCAAATTACAACATATTGTTAGCGTTAACTGGGTACTTGTATGTTAACTAAGTTTTGGTAGAGTTTATGTTTTGTATTAACATCTAAGGGATTTGAGATTTATTTTTGTGGTAACTAATTCACTCCTTCCCTATTAGGTACTCTTCTTATATTTCCAACAATTGATATTAGAGATTTTGGTGCTTACAAAGAAGGTTTCAAGGACCTAAGCTAATGTGTCACGATGACTTACAAAAGGGAGATCCCCAAGTTGAATAGAGATAACTTCAATGCATGGAAAAAAATTATGAAGTTACATTTGGAAACTATCATTGATTCAGGTTTGAAATATCTTAACACCAAGTATGTGGCACCTATTGGAACCATGATTGTTGAAGAAATTGTAGAGAAGAAAAATCATAACATTATGATGATTGATATTGCTTTAACTCTCAACTGTGCCAAATTTGATGAAGTCAAAGACTATGATACTTCTTTTGAGATGTGGATCAAGCTAAAAGCCATTTGTGGAGGAGATGATAAAGTCAAAAGAGCCAAAATTGAAAACCTCAGAGGACAATTTAATCAAATAAAGATGAGATAAGATGATAACATTGCAAAGTATAGTGATAGAATCAAAGCTAGTGTTTATGCAATCAAAGCCTCAAGAGGACAGATTGAAGATGAAATACTGGTAAGTAAGTTTCTCAAAACACTTCTTCTTATATATATAATTAGAGTTTTAGCAATTCAAGAGATGAGATGCAATCCAAAGAATGATATAACATTGGATGTAGTTTTTGGGAGATTGACTGCATTTGAGCTAGATAATGAAAGGTTGCCTCATGTGAACTTTGATAACCTGATCAAAATAAGAAAAAAAAAAGAGCGAGAGGCATTCTAGTTTGAGGAAACTTGATATGGACCTAGGAAAAAATTGTCAAATTGTTAAGATGGGAAAGACAAGTTTCAAGAGCAAGAACTATCATTCTAAAGAAATCTTGGAGCTAGTTCATATAGACCTTTGTAGTCCTATTGAAATTGAGAGCTATAATGGAGATAAGTACTTTATTTCATTTGTTGATGATTACTCTAGAATGATGACTATAATGTATCTAAAAGATAAGTCTGAAGCCTTTCAACATTTTAAGTGGTATATGGGAGGAGTAGAGAAGAAAACTAGAAAGAAGTTGAAGTGTTTGAGATTAGATAGAGGAGGTGAATTCATTTCAAATGAATTATGTGCTGAAAGAGGAATCAAAAGAAAAGTATTAGTCTCTAGTACACCATAACATAATGGTATAGTAGAAAGAAGGAACATATCAATCATGAAATGTGCAAGAACCTTGATGATAGAAAAGAATATTGCAATCAAATATTGGAAGGAAGTAATCAACATAGCAGTTCATACCTTGAACAGAATATAGCTAAAGAAAGACTCCAATCAAACTCCTTATGAACTATTGTATGGCTACAAACCTAATCTAAGTTACTTGAAAGTCTTTTGTAGCAAACATATTCCAAAAAGGACTATGAAAGGTAAATTTGATGTTAAAGGCGATGAAGGCATATTCCTATGATACTTTGCCAGAAGTAAAGTATACAAGTGTTTGAATCTAACAAATTATAAGATCATAGAAAGTGCACATATAAGAATTGATGATCTTGTAGAAAAGAGTGTAGGAGAAAGTAGCAAAGAACATGAAGATTATATATAGTTTATTTACTTTTAACTTGATAAATTGCCTAATCCAATTGGAAGTTAGCAGACTTCACCTTCTAAGTCCCCAGAATCTCCATAACCACTCAAGTTTTATCCAGTTCAATCTTAGTCATAGTCTGAAGGACTTGAGTCTCTATTAGAGGCTACCAATTTGTAGCTAGTGCAACCTAAATTTGAATCTAAAGGACCCGAGTTATAGACAATAGGACCTAGCATGATGCATAAGATCATGGTGAGGCAAGTAGAACAAGTTCTAGACTCAAAGTACCGATGTTAGCAAGATGTGTCAGGGGCACCATGCACCTAATCAGATAATTGCAAATAAGTTAGATGGTACAATGACAATTTTTTTTTGAAAGATACATATTTGCTTACTAAATTTGAACCTAGATTAGTTAAATATGATTTGGATAATTAAAGCTAGATTGAAGCAATGAATGAAGAGATAGAAAAGATAGAAAGGAATAAGACCTAAACTCTCATTCCTAGACCCAAGGATAAGAATGTAATTGGAACAAAGTGGGTTTATAGTTCAATAAGTTGAATGAAGATGGAGAAGTTTCAAGAAATAAAGCAAGGTTAGTATGCAAAGGCTATTCTCAAGAAGAAGGTATTGATTATGGTGAAACTTTTTCTCTCATTGCAAGATTAGGTGTTAGGACCTTACTTGCTTATGCTACACATAAAGGACTTAATGTTTATCAAATGGATTTGAAATCTACATTCTTGAAGAGGAAGTCTACATAGAGAAACCTATAGGTTTTGTAGATCCCAAGAAAAATGATATGGTATGCAAGCTGCATAAAGAATTGTATGCTCTCAAACAAGCTCTTAGAGCTTGGTATGAAAGGCTTCATAACTATTTGATGAAGATTGGTTTTCAAAGGACAAATGATAACAACAACCTATACATCAAAGAAGGACTAGATAAGAAGATCTTTTTTGGTAGAAATCTTTTTAGATGACACATTGTTTACTAAAAATGATGACTTGTGCAAAGCATTTTTAGAGGAAATGAGCAAGGAATTTGAGATGTCCATCTTTGAAGAGATAAAATTATTTACATTGGACTGCAGATTCAACAAAAGAAAGATGGTATCTACATTACTCAATCTAAGTATATCAAGGAAATAATGAAGAAATTTGGAATGGAGGATTCAACACTAGTTGGAACACCTATGTTTGCTAGACATAAGCTCTCCAAAAATGATGATTCCAAGAAGGTAGATAAGACCACATACAAATAAATGATTGGAAAACTACAATATGTAGTGCATACAAGGCCTAATATTGCATTAGCAACTGGTATGATGGCAAGATTCTTAGCTAATCCTAAAGAAAATCATATGATGACAATAAATAGAATCATGACATATCTAAAGGGTACTGAAGACTATGGATTGTGATACAAGAAAGGAGGCAATTTAGATTTGAAAGCCTTTATTGATGTTGATTGGGAAGGAAGTGTTGATGACAGGAAGAGAGCTAGTGGTGGAGCATTCTTTCTTGGTACAAGACAATTGTTTTAGACAACTAAGAAGTAAAACTACATTTCATAGTCTACAATAGAGGTAGAGTATGTTGCAATAACAATTAACTATTCAAATGTTGTTTGGTGAAAAAAATTGTTTATAGATATGAAGGTAGAGATCAAGGATCTAGTAGTTATCTTTTGTGATAACACCAATGCAATTGATATATCTAAGAATCTTGTAATGCATACCAAGATCGAGCAAGACAAAGAGGTGATACTAGAATATATGAATACTAAAGAACAAATTGAAGACATATTCACTAAGCCATTACCTAAGGATGTGTTTAAGTACATCTAAGGGGTAATTTAAGGGTCATTCCCCTATCTTAAGCTCACTAAATGAAGTTTAGTGATGCATCAACCAAAGCATATTGAAGATCAACCAAATTGGTGTTGTATTGAAAGGGAAAATTGCATATGAATCTATACATGAGGTTCATTGGAATTTACTAAATATTATCTTTGGAAGAAGATATCAAGGAGGGAGAGATCAGTCATATATCACATAAATTTTCTAAGGAGGGAGAGTTTACTATCATAATCAGACATCAGAGAATTTTTGTTTGAAGATGTCAAAGAGGAAGAACTTGGTCTGATGTCAAAAGGATAGAGTTTGCTAGTAGAGGGAAAAATTGAAGTCAAAGGGAGTTCACATTGATAGAGGAAGTTCTCATGGATTAGATTCATAATGAAATTAATGATATTATCCTTACTATTATTTTTCTCTAAAATTTCATTGTATTATGACATGTTGTGTTTCCATCAATGCCAAAGAGGGAGATTGTTGAAAACAATTGACCAATAGTATATTGTCTTTGATGTTACACAAAATATCATATCTTTACCACTCAGTCTATGTTGAGCTCACTCAAGTGATGAAGATAGTTTTTCTATGTTTTCTGAGCATTCTAGTATTTTCTAAGTTTAGAATATAGTGTCTACCAAGTTTACATGGACATTGAAGAGAAGTTAGTAGAAGCTGAGTGTTAACCAAGCTCACTTAGTTTAAAAAGGATAGTTTGAATGAACCAGTGCTAATTGATCTCACTCAGTTACCATAGGAAGTTAGCAAAGATGTGTTAAACGAGTTCACTTGGTTAACATAGGAAAATAATTTCAAAGTTAGTGTCTACTGAGAAGGGTTGGCTAATGAAGGATTTTCTTATTTTGGCATATTGAGTTTAATTGATTTTTTTTGTTATTTCTTTTTGACTGAGGAGATGAATATTAATTATTCTAAGATGTATTCAAGCTACCTTGACATTGTGTATTATATAAGTATAATGTCAAGTTGAGGATTGAATGTGTGTAAGTGGATGGAAGAAAAAGAGATGCTTAGAGGAAGCAAATTAGAAGGATAAGAAGAATATTGTTGAGTAGTTGCAACGATACATTCAATGAGGAAGGATCAAGTATTCGAGCTAGAATTAAGATCTAAAATTAGAAATACAATTACAATTAAAAATTAGGTCATATCATTGTTACTCTCTAATCATTTTAGTAGTGAACTAAATCTCTTAATAGAGTTGGCTTAACAACTATTTTTAAATCCTATAGCAAGGTGGCATTTCTAGATTGAAGTGCCTAAAGACCTCTAACAAGGCCATTCCTAATAGGGTGACTAAATCCTCTAATGGGGTCACATCTAATAGTGTATTTTGTAACATTTAATAAGGTTGGCTCCTAATAGGGCTCACTTTAGAAGAGTAAAAATTAATAACTAGTTGCAATTGGTGGTTTTTCCCAAATTGGGTTTCCATGCTAAATCTTGGTGTCACTTAGGTTCGTGCTATTTCTTTTATGTATGAAAGTAAGTTAATTAAGGTTAACCATAGATAATATATTAAGTTCTACATGTTTAGTATTTGTCAAGTAATAGTTTTTATTTCAGTGGTTACCAAGTTACAACAAATTATTAGTGTTAACTTAGTGCCTATGTGTTAATCAAGTTTTAGTAGAGTTTATGTTTTATATTGACATCTAAGGGATCTAAGATTTATTTTTGTGGTAATTGATTCACCATCCCCTCTAAGTTACTCCTCTTATATTTCCAACATAATGATCATTGGAGGATTTCAAATCAATGGCTTAAATCTTATTTTGGGAAAAGCTTTTAAAAGGATACAAAGTTTTAAAGAAAGTCCCCAAAGTAAAGGCACATGTTCCCATTCAAATCTATTTTGGGTGAAAGTAAGAAAGGATAAGAAGTTTCATGTAAAAATTCTAGAATAGAGAAGCATGTCAATTATACATACTTAACATGTAACCTAACTTCATTTTTTACCAAATATTTGCTAATATGACATCAATTAAAATAAGAATTAGAAATTGTAGGTAGATATATAAAATTTACCATATGGGAGGAATAGATTGCACTAGCAAAGTCATCAGTAAAATACAAATACTTCTATATTATTATTGGTGATTAGTCGAAGCATGTGACCAAATTTTTATTATGTACAGGCAACATGGACACACCAAAAGTGCAAAAACATTAGCTAAATTTGGGGTCCCTAATGAGTGAGATTAGCCAATTGGTGAATATTAGCCACTAAAGTTATCCTTGGTTGAAATGTAGAAAGTTTGATTTAGTTTTCACTTCATTTGAAGGAAAACTATTGAATATGGAGAAAGAATTAAAGAATTCATATAAAAGTATGATAAAACCCTCCAAGTTAAGGGTCTAGAAATGACTTTGATGATAAATTTTATTTTCACTAGTCGGTAAAAGCACAAACCTATGTCACCCTTGTATAATTGAAAATGCTGACAAAAGTATACATATTCAACTTCAATGACATAAAACTAGTATTATTATTTAGAATTTGAATATGAAGTAAACTAATGAAATGTGTAAAAATGGATTAATTTAAGATTATTATTTTTAATGATTTTTTGGAATAAGAATTGATATATTTTCCTAATTTTTAAGGATATTCCACCACAAACCATTCTACTTCTCCTTCTCCCAAACTTCTTATTTGACTTTTCCTCCACTTGACGTAGGGAAGGGGTGAATAAATAGGGCAAAGGCTCACCTAGCTATCCATACCACCCTGCAAGAGTTAACATAATGGAAGCCAACTCAAATAAAAACAACCAAAGGAGGAATAAGAGTGAAATAATTTTCTTGATTCATCAAAATATCTTCATACATGTCCAACTATAAGGCCTTTTGGGTTATCGCTAAATACAAATACATTCACATTCAAAGATCCAACAACAAATTTGCACTTTCCAGTTCTACTTTGCAATCCTTTTCAAGAATTGCCTAACTCTAAGCCTAAACACTCTATATATACTTGTCAAAACAACGTAAAAATCATTCTAGAACATTACATAAGAGGAAGGTTGACCCAAATATAGTTTGGACACATCCCAAGAAAAGATCTTAACATAAATATCATGATCAAAATAAATCTTGCAAGTTGGCTCACAAAAATCATATCCAAATGCTAACACTCAAAAAATATAGTAACTCAGCACCAACTAAGTGCTATAGTAACTTAGCACCAACTAAGTGCTAGAGTAACTCAATACCAACTAAGTGCTATAGTAACTCAACACCAACTAAGTGCTATAGTAACTCAACACCAACATGCAGAATGAACAAAAATGAGTAGGATAACAAGGCAACCTAGGATGCTCCTGCATCAAACAACTGGGGTTGAAAGAAATGATTCTCCTAAATCATTGAGATGTCACAATCTGAGTTGAATCCAACTCAGATTGAGAAATCAATGAAGCATCTTCAATAGGCTTGTTCTTCCAGTTCACCAAATATTCATAGTAATCTTTTCCTCTTGTGCTCTTGCCAACTCTATGCTCCAATATCTATTAAACTTCTTCAATCTACTTCTTAGGATAATCTTTTGATACAACAACTTCATCATCTGACTCATGATACTTATACAAATCAGCAATATTGAATATAGGAGATATATCCATGTCATCAAGTAACTCAACTTCATAAGCATTACCACTATCAAACTTCTTCAAGATCTTACAAGGTCCAAATTTCTTCATCTTTAGCTTACTATATGTTCCAACAGGAAATCTTCCTTTCTTTAAATGAACCATCACCTCATCACCAAATTCAAAATCATGATGTCTTCTAGACTTATCAACATTCTACTTATACTTTTGATTACTTTGTTCCAACCTCAACTTTACTTCTTTATGCAAAGACTCCATAAAATCAACAAATTCTTCTCCTGCAGTGCTTCTCTTTTATTAACCAGCAACATCTCTCAAATCTGATATACCTCTAGGCTACATTCTAGTAACAATTTGAAAAGGTGTTTTCTGTGTACTCCTACTCATATAATTGTTATATGCAAGATCAGCTTGTGCCACCACTACTTCCCAATTACTTGGCTTATTTCCAACTAAACATCTCAGAAAATTACCCAATCTTCTATTCACAACCTCTGTTTGTCCATATATCTATGGATGAAATGTAGAACTAAACTTCAACTCAGTACTCATCTTCTTCCAAGAAGTCTTCCAAAAATAACCAAAAAACTTACTATCTCTGTCAAAAATAATACTTGGTAATCAATGCAATCTCACAATCTCTTTAAAGAAGAGTTCAACAACATGCTCTACATCTAATGTCTTCTTACATGGTATAAAATGAGCCATCTTAGAAAAATTTTCCACTACAACAAATATGGAATCATACCCCTTCACTATTTTAGGTAATCCAAGAACAAAATTCATACTAATGTCACTCCAAGGTTTCTTAGGAATAGTAATAGGTGTATACAAACCAATGTTTTGACTTACTCCTTTTTCAATTTGAAAAACTCCAAAACTCTTTACAAATTCTTAAACATCTTTATACATTTGTGGTTAATAATACTTCTCTTTCAACAAACTCTATGTCTTATCAATTCTAAAATGTCTAGCCAATCCAACACTATGCTTTTCCTTAATCAAATTCAACCTCATAGAACTTCTAGGAATACAAAATGGAATGCCTTTGAAAAACATAGCCTCTTGAATGAAATACTCATTATACTTATTATGTGATCTGTTAGATTTGGTGCTCTACACTCTCTCCACACCTCAAAAAAATTAGGATCTACATCATATAACTCTTTCATTTCATCAAAACCAAAAACTTCAACCTTCATTTCAATCAACAAAAAATGTCTTCTACTCAATGCATCAGCAACTCTATTAGTAACTCCAATCTTATGCTTAATAAAAAATGTGAAACTCTACAAGTACTCGACCCACTTCATATGTCTCTGATTTAATTTATGTTGACCTCCCAAGTATTGTAAAGCTTTTATAAAACAAAAACTCCTTAGGAATCAAATAATGTATCCACTTCTTCAATGCTTGAATAATACCATAAAATTCTTCATCATACACATAATACTTCCTTTTGGAATCATTCAAATTTTCACTAAAGAAAGCAACAAGTTTACCTTCTTGACTTAATACAACTCCTATTGCATTACCACTTGCATCACATTCAACTTGAAATACTTTGTTGAAATCAGGCAAAGCCAATACAGGTAATTCAACAACCTTTTGTTTTAAAGTCTCAAAACTCTTATCAACTCCATGTGTCCACTTGAATTCCTTTCTATCTCCCCTCATTGTCTTAGTCATAGCATTACAAACAACATTAAAATTATTTATAAACTTTCTGTAAAAATTAGCCAAACCATGAAATGATCTTACCTCATCCACATTCTTAGGTGTAGGCCATTCTAAAATTGCTTTAACCTTGTTAGGATCCATCTTCAATCCATTAGCTAAAATCACAAATCCCAAATACATAATTTCCTCTTACATAAAAGAACATTTTCTCAGATTAATCAACAACTTTTCCTCTTTCAGCCTCTGTGATAATTATCTAATATGCTCAAGATTTCCTTAGTCTTACTGAATATCATAATATCATCCAAATAAACAATCACAAACTTACCCAAGAATATTTTTAGAACTTCATTCATCAACCTCATGAAAGTACTATGTGCATTAGTCAAATCAAAAGGCATAACCAACCACTCATACAAACCATCTTTTTTTTGAAAGTTGTATTCCATTCGTCACCTTCTCTAATTTTGATCTGATGATAGCCACTCTTCAAATCAATCTTTGTAAAATACTTTGCTCCACTCAAACAATCCATTATGTCATCCATCCTCAACATAGGAAACCTATATTTTACTGTGATTTTGTTAATAACTTTGGAATCAATACACATTCTCCATTCTCCATTCTTTTTAGGTACTAATATAATAAGTACAACACATAGATTTCAACCCTTGTCATCTCCTTGAATCACAAAATTCCTGTTACCTTGCCCACTTTCAAAGGATCTACATTCAAAAGATCTATGTCCCTCTTTACCACATCTGAAACAATTACCATGAAATCCACCTCTACCATAAGAATTACCTCTTCCTCAGTAAGAATTACTACCTCATTGGTAAGAATTACCACTTTTCCATTTGGTCTTGCCTTTGTCATCATTCTTCCATTTAGATATGCCTTTATCCTGTACAAAATTGTCAGATCTACCACCTTCACTATAAGATCTACCTCTACCTCTCTAGAATCTACCATTTCCACCTCTTTGTCTTTGTTCATGCTTCTTTGTCAAGATCTCCTTAGCTTTCAAGGCATATTGGTATACTTCTTCCACACTTTCCAACTTCACAAAACTTATTTCATCTTGTATTCTAGATCTCAATCCATTAATGTACCTTGTAATTTTCTCAACATCATCATCCACATGTCCAGATCTAATGTCCAATCTATAGAAGTCCTCAATATACTCTTTCACAGTCATGTCCTTTTGTTTCAAATTTTGCATCTTTCTTAACAAGCTAACTTGGTAATGAACAAGAAGGAATTTGTTCTTTACCTTGTTCACCATCTTTGGCCAAGTTATGATCTTCTCTTTTCCTCTCCTTTGTCTATCAGTTTGCAAATGTTCTCACAATAGTGATGCATGACCTTTCAACCTAGTGACTGTAATCTTCACCTTTCTATTATCAGGAGTGTTTTCGTACTCAAAGAACTTCTCCATATATGAGATCCAATCCAACATAGCATTGGTATCTAATTTTCCATCATAAGGAACAACTTCTACAACAGGCTTTGAATTTTCCCTAGAAAACACTCACAATAATCCTTCCTCATCTTGATCTTCTTTAGGTTCTGGATTATGGTTTGGTGCTCCTACTTCATCATCACTTACATCATGAAGATGTTCTCCTCTCCTCTGGGCTATCTCCATAACATCTAATCTGGTTGCAATTTGTTTCAACTGATCCAATATGGCATTATCAACATTTCCTCTACCACAAACCATCTTTACAAATTAGGTTCCTACAAGATCATAACCCTCTGCAAGTTATAGGTCAAATTTGTAGATCTACCATCCTACAACCAAATCCAAATTAGGGTTCTACACGATCCAATATCCACAAGGATGAACCTCGAGCTTTGATACCACATGACGTAGGGAAGGGGTGAATACCTAGGGCCAAAGGCTTAGCCAACTATCCAAACAACCCTATAAGAGTTAACGCAATGGAAGCAAACACAAAGAATAGAAACCAAAGGAGGAATAAGAGTGAAATAATTTTCTTGATTCATCAAAATATCTTCATACATGCCCAACTGTAAGGCCTTCTCAATTACGGCCAAATATAAATACATTCACATTCAAAGATCCAATAGTAAATCCACACTTTCTAGTTCTACTCTACAATCCTCTTCAAAAACTACCTAACTCTAAGCCTAACACTCTATATATACTTTCCAAAATGTCATATAGATCATTCTAGAACATTACATAAGAGGAAGGCCAACCCAAAAATGGTTTGGACACATCCCAAGAAAAGATCTTAACATAAATATTGTGATTGAAATAAATCCCATAAGTCAGCTTGTAGAAATCACGTTTAAATGTTGACACTCGACACATATAGTAACTCAACACCAACTAAGTGCTATACTAAATTGGCACTAACTAAGTGCTATAGTAACTCAGCACTAATTAAGTGCTACAGTAACTCGGCACCAACTAAGTGCTATAGTAACTTGGCACCAACTAAGTGCTACAGTAACTCGACACCAACATGAAAAATGAACAAAAATGAGCAGGATAACAAGGGAACCCAAGATGCTTCTGCATCATCACTCCTAGAAAAAATTGGTATGCCTCTTCAATATTGGTCATTTTAACCATATTTAACTCCTTACATGACCTCAACCCATTAAGGTAATGCACAACTTTCTTCTTCCAACTTCTGCATAGATTGTTCTAATGATGACTTGATAGAACTCTTCTAGATACTCTTGAGCAGATCTTCTAGCTTGCTTCAACCCTTTCATTCTCTATAGAAAAAAAATCTCATAATTGATAGGAATACATTATCACTTTATTTTATCTACCATCTAGTCCAATTTTGAGGTCTTCTCATTTACTCTTCTATTTCACAATAGTTGAATCTTCTACCACCAAATATTTGCATGACCCTTTAACCTAGTGTTCAAAAAATTGACCTTATCAGGATCTTTCATATATAATTACTAAGAATTTATTGATCCAGTAAATCAGCTCCTCTAGATGAAGATTTTTAAAAAATGCTAGGACTTCAATCTTGGGTCTTTCTCTAATCTTGGAAATGTCTCTAAAAAGCCATTCTTGTTCCTCTTCCTCTTCCTCTTCCTCTTCCTCTTCCTCTTCTTCTTCTTCTTCTCTTCTCCTTATTCTTCTTCTTCTTCTTCCTCTTCTTCTTCTTCTTCTCCTTCTTCTTCTCCTTCTTCTTCTTCTTTCTCTTCTTCTTCTTCTTCTTCTCCTTCTTCTTCTGCTTCTTCTTCTCCTTCTTCTCCTTCTTCTTCTTCTTCTTCATCTTCTTCTTCTTCTCCTCCTCCTCCTCCTCCTCCTTCTTCTCCTCCTCCTCCTTCTTCTTCTCCCTCTTCTTCTTCACCAACTTCTTCTTCTTCTTCTTCTTCTTCTTCTTCTTCCTCTTCCTCTTCATCTTCCTCTTCTTCTTCTTCCCCTTTGTCTTCCTCTTCTTCATCTTCTCCATCTTCTTCTTCTTTAATTTATCTATAAAAGGCTCTAAAACCCTCAAGTGTCTCCCCTCCAACTCTTCCTCCTCATTTCCATCATGGAGGCATTTTCAAAATTATTACTAAAACTCACAACTACAGTCTTGGTGCATACTGGTACATAGTTAATGATCTATCTACACACTCATGAAAACCTGCTTGGATACTACTTGATTGAGGATTCTTGCCTTAATATGATAAAAATATAACACAATTATAGAAACAAAAATAATTTACAAGAACTAAAAATGGGCTTCTTATTATCTCCAAAAGTATGGAATTACAAAATTTGGAAATACAACATGAAAATCCACATGGGTGTTTTGCTTACAATATTCTGTAAGCCAAAGACACCACCAATAACCTAGAAATTCCCTACACAACCTTAATGGCCTTCTTTATATAGAAAATTTCCTACCACCCAAGAAGGTTCTAGAAATTTACCCCTAATCCTTGAGGCCAACCAGCCCTAATATATTTTATTTTTCATATCTATTGCATTAGAGTCAGCCCAAACAATTTTATCTTTGTAATTTTAGGAGGCCCAACTACTAGAGACTAAAAGTTTTTAACCATAGCTCATATTGACTATGATAACCATTTTTTGGAAATGAAACCTCATGAACTACAATTCCATCATACTATTAGGATTGTTAGCCATGGTTGTACCTTGTTTTGGAACCTCTGTGGATTTCAAAATGAGTTCAAAGATTTAGTACTAGAAATTCACAATAACTTCACTCATCTAGATGGTATTGAAATGGAATTCAACTAATAGATTGATAGATATAAGATGAAACTCCACCCGTTAAATATGAAAATTTTGAGCTTGAATAACCAACTTACTAGGTAGAAGCAAGAAGTTTGGTCTCAAAACCATGGGAGTTCGTGGATTGAGATCAGACTTTCTAAAAAGGGTGCCCATTTTAAAATAATGGAAGCCAGTATTAGGCTCGGTAGCCCAATGCAAATTTTAAAAAATGGGTGCCCATTTTTTATTTATAAAAATCTAGATGTTTGTTTTAAAAATAATGACAAAATAAAATTTTAAAAAACTTGGTGCCCATTTTCTGAACAATAAAAAATGGACACCCATTTTCAAAATTTTTAATTTTTTTTATGGATTTAGAATGCGTTTTTGAAATGTCAATTTTACCTTTTCAAAATGGGTGCCTTTTGTTTGAATTTCAAATTATAGGTGCCTATTTCTTACAACATGGGATGAGATTTTACTCTCTTGCCTCAAATTTTGGTTCATGATAGGCTTGGTGGGACCAAGCTTATACCTTGACTCTTCAGATTTGGCTAAGGAATTGAACTAACAAATTTGAGCCTTGCCGCATTTTTTTGAGGATCTTCGCAGTCAATTTTTTTGATAAAACAAAAATCCAATAGAGTTCTCACTATCTTGATTCCAAAAATATAAATTTTATAGTGGTATGATTTTATTTACAATTTTTGCATTATTTTTTAATCAAAGGTGGTGCATAAATGTAAAATAGTGAGGTTAATTAAAACTTTAATAACTTTTTTATTTTATGATTTTTCTTAAGTTAAATTATGTCATCAATATTCATACAATTCTTTTGAATTGAAATAAATAAATTTGTTTTGAAAAAGTGAAATTTTGATCAAATTATGGTGTCTATATATGAGAGGTTTTAAAATTTAGCTTTATAGCCAATTAAGAATTAATTCAAAAAATTATTAAATAAAAAAAAGGAAAAAATATTCTCACCAATCTTTGGTGTGCTAGGTAACTTCCTTTAAAAGAATTTAAAAACAATCATTTATTTGTGTCAAGTTATGGTGTTCGTACACAAGTGTGGTATGGTCTTGAAACAAGCATTTTGAAAAAGTCATTTTTAAAGATCCATACCAAAAAAATCTATCATACAAGTACATACAAATGAATCACATATTCAAAAAGTACACTCCAAGTACTACAATTCTAATTATTGAAGTTGTTTTATATTAAATTTCTAAATGCTTCAATTATTGACATCAATTGACAAGAAATTCTTAAAATAGAAAAAACACTTCCACTTTTTGCCCAAAATTGAGACCAAACATTTTGTGCTTACCCCACTATGAATAATTGGTTTCCATAAATAGCAACTCTACACTAAACACCCTTATTGAAAAAAAGATAAAACAAACATATTTTTAAGTGATGCAAGATTTCTCTTACATTAAGGATACACTTGCATCACATGTAAAATTGACTTTTACAATTCCTCCATACTTAAAATAATGGTCAAGGTCATTGATCCAATCAATAACTTCTTATCCACCAAGAAAAATAATTGGGAACCTTGATCCATGGTTTAGCTCCAACACCATGAATATTCTAAGCATTCTTTCTAAAAATCCTATATCTTATAAATCATATTAAAATAGTTGTAGCTCATGTTCTTCCTCTACATCACATACATAATTTTTTGTAACTCCTCTCCTCTTGGATTTATCAAAGGCATCCAATTTTGTTGTAATTTTTTATAACATCTCAAGTGTCCCTTCCACTTTGCATCGAACTGACCACCACCTCTCAAACCTCTTGTATACACCATCCTTACTGATATTCTAATAAATAACTCACATTCTTAGTCCTTTTCATCTTTGATGCTAAATGATGGAAAACTATTCCAAATAATAGTAAATTCAAAATAATTCTTCCCACAAAGCTGATAGGGTCTCAACTACTCTCCAGAAGCAAATTTGGGGATAAAAAAATATATAAGTTGGTAGCTTTGGAATTGGAAAAAAGATGAACATGCACTTATTATAATTGTTTATTTATTAATGTACCCTCCTTTACAATCAAAAAAACATTCACAAAACAAGATGGTGTCACTGTGGTAATCATTAAGTAGCTATGAACCGCTCAAGACCCTCCTCAATTTACCTGTGTATCTTCAATACTCTCATCCCAACACAACTCTCATATATCCATTCCACTGTACTTCGGCGTATCTTTTCCCCCTTTAGAAGACCAAAAGCACCGATACTTTGATTACTATCCATAATTTTAAATGGTATAAACTAATTTCTTATGCTTTAGTCGACTTCCTTCTATCATTTTCTATGCCAACTTCCCAAATTTCCACCACGCATGGAATTGAATATGAGGCGTTATTTCAAGAGGTGCACGTAAGATGACTTGGAAAGAGGAGGCACAATGAATCAAAATAGGAATTTCTTTGTAAAAAACATAGAGCATGATTCCCGTTCATCAAGAAATTATAATCATAGTTTTAAATAAGTAGAGATGAACACCATGTGTACAAGCATTTGTCTTTTAACAAATTGAGCTTTCTCTTTTAACAAATTGAGCTTTATTTTGGGGAGAGGCTAATCTCAAGAGAAAATGTACTAAAGACAAAATAAAGTCAATTTTTTTTGAGATTCACGAAAACGTAGTGATTTTTTTGAATTTTTTTGTCATTTTAGACTACAAACTATGCAGATCATGAAGATCAAATGCAGAAATCTTTGAAAAAATCTATGATGTTTAAAAGAAAATAAAAAATTGGTCAATTGTATAGTTTGTAGGAAGGATAGCTGCATCCTTTATCTTGTACTTATTACGGGCACCATTCCTATATGTTTTTCTTTCCCATGATAATCTAGTTAAACAAATTTATTTTAAATATGAGCTTTTGTGGTTCACATTTTTTCCTACATATTTCAATGCATATGAGGTGGCCCTAGTGATTGGGTGTCATGTAGTAAAATGTTTTAATAACTATTGGGTGATAATTATTAGTTATGAAACTAGGGTTTTTTAACAAATAAGTTTTAGTGTACATTTCATTAGTGAACTCTAGAAGTCATGAAAATGTTTATTTGTTTTGTATTATAAATATAATAATCTGAATAATAATGAAGATCTATAGGGTTTATGTACATAATTTGTAGGTACATATTTTTGTAAAACAAATTTCATCTCTTTTTTAAGAGCCTTTTAATTATTTATATAGAGCATTACATTCACATACATACATGTGGATACACACAGAGATAGATGCTTTTTCTAAGTCAAAAATATTTCATAAGTTTAGTAAGAGATTCAAGTATCATATATGTAAGGGGTTTTTTCCTATAATATTAATGGTATAGTGCACAATGATTATAAGGCTAAAATTTTTTGCATGGATAAAGTAATAGCTCAGTAGAAATTTTAGATATTTTATTTGGAAGGGCACCCACTATTCCTTTCTCGGAGAACATCTATGAGATTGTGACACTTTGTTATAGATTTCTTTAAGTCCTCCTGGGAGATACTCACTATTTGACACTTATTAAGATGTGGTCTATTAGTTATATTTTTGTTAAAGTATCAAAAATGAATTCTCAACTTGTTTAGATTTGTAGGTATCTTGGAACTCAAAATGTAGTTGTGTGGCTACATAGTCACTTGCATGAATCCTCTACTTCTAATAATATGGAGGCAATATATTTTTCAATTAAGATGCAAATGCAATTAGTACTATAAATGTCAAATAATTGGCATATATTCCTTGATATGTGATAGTAAAATACTTTATCTTCTTACTACTAGTACCTAGGTAAGTGCCACTCAAACTATTATAATTTAGAATTTGTTTGTAACCCTTGATGAGCACTCAAAAGTTGTTTAAGACATCAATTGGATAAATTTTAACAATGTTATTTTTTAGGTTGGTGGTGTCAAAGGATGGAGGATTTCTATCATCTCAAGAAAAATTCTTTCTTTAATATGGCTCATTTTATTGTTGTAATTTTATCGTAGTTATGATAGATTTTAAGAATATATATTGTGAATATAGCTTTTTGAAAACATGCAAGGGGGTTGATATTGAACTCAAAATGGATTAGTTCACCAAGGTACGACAAGATTGCAATTGATAATTATATCCATGTGAGGCTAAAGATAAATTTTGGTAGCCAATTATCCATCATCTCGTGTTTATGATTAAGAAGATCAAAGAAATGAGAAATGAGAAATTCATCTTAAAGATACACTTTTGTAAAGATCACAAGACATCTTTGTGCAATTCCATTGGATTCAAGAGTTGGTTCTTAAAGGAATGGTCTTCTATAAATATTTATTTATTTTTATGTTTTAAACAAGTGTTTTTGTTATCCTAATGGGTTCCTTGGTTAGATGAGATTTTAGATTTTAGAAGTGAGGTTGGGGTTTTGGGGGAGGGGGTAGACGAGATGAATCTGTTGTATGATATTTAATTTATAACTAGTCTCTCATTTCTATAAATATATTTCATCTTCTCTCTAAATAAATTATCAAATTTCTTACCATTTCTCCTTAATTTTATCTTGTTTCTAGATTGCTTGTATCTTTTTTCCTTTCCGAATCTACTTAATTTATTATTATTATTTTCTAGATCTCTCACATATGATTTACAATCTCAATTTCTTTTCAAAAAAGAATAATCAAAATTTCTAGCTCTCCTATCTTAATTGAAGTTAGAAATATTCATCTTCAAATGTTATGCTATAGTTTGCATCCATAGACCTAGGACCTCATTTTCAAACATCATTTTGGTAGCATGTTCTTGGTACATGAGTCGTTGAAGCATGAAAAGTTCAATGAAGAACATACAACATTTTATACCCATTTAAAAAGATTTTATGAACTTTATAAGACTTTTGTGTTGGATTTCATAATTCTTAGTATTGTGAATAATATTTAAAATAGTATATTTCATTCAATCATAAATTAATTGTATTATCATACATACAAATAAAAAAAAATTAGAATTTCAGAAATTTAATATCATTAATAATTTTACATCACACTTGCTTAAAAAATGAGTAAATATTTATCTACAATAGTTAGAATATGACATTAAAAAAATGTAAATATATCATTAATATTGATTATTTCTATAATACCTTGTCACTTAGACCTTTCTATGATTATACCTTGTCTCATAAGACCACTTCTTTTGATCTTGACATTAAATATTTTCACACTGATTTTATTGTGAGACTCTCAACTGAACTCTACACTAAGTACTAGTTCAAATCTACTAGCACATTATCCCAACAAATACAGCCATTCCATAACCCTACAAAATATGTTTGCTTTCCACATACAAACCAACAGCACCATTATTTGTAGAACTACTTACAAACTAATGCAGGAGTTCTATGGGAGGGGCTACTGCTCTATTTTTTAGGTGGAAGAGGTCTCATGAGAATTTTTTTGGGCTGGACAATAATTTGTTATCTTTTCTTCCAAAATATGAGCCTCTCCTTTTTAGACCACTGAATTTGAGCGGATGTAAATGAGGTGGAGCTGGAAATAACCCCTCCAGCTTAGGCGAAATTTAAGCCACATGTCAACAATTTATAAAAAAATTCCCCACTTAAACCAAAATTTTAGAAATAAAATTTAAATTTTATTTTTTAAAAATATTTAATCAATTACACATTGCTTAAATTGAGAAGTTAAAACTGTGAGAATGAAATACAGTTAAAATTTCATAAGACTGCTGCCATTTAAACATTCCTTAAAAATCTAAGCTATCAAGACTCTATTTCTAAAGAAGCCCCAGCCCCTCGGACCCAACCTAAACGGATAGCTATTTTATTCTTAGCAATCCTCCAATTTCAGCCAGTACTTATTATCGTCAGTCTTTTAATGTTAAGATTTGCTGAGAAAGTATGATCCTCAGATGATAGTGTTATCCGTTTCCTAGGAAGTCGCAACTTAGAGTGATCACAATAAGCCCCAATATAGCATAAAAAAGCCTTATTAAAAGCTCACTCATGTCCCATCACTCTTACTCAAACTCACATTTGACTACACTACCAGTAAGCCCGTAATTCTAATCAGACCGATGGCTCGAATATGTCAAAATCTTCATGTGAAGCATTTGGTCATGATCTTGGCCTTACATTTGATCGTCATTGCAGCTGAAGCCCAATCTAAGAGATATCTTAGGGCTTCTACAAGACTTGAGGATGATAATTCCTTTAATGTAGAAAGTTATGGTGCAGTGGGTGATGAAGGCCATGATAATACCGAGGTGCTCTAATTACGTTATTCCTGGTTTTAATTCGTTTATATCTTCAGTAACAGAATACTTCTATATCTTATTGATATGATCCTAATGAAATATTTTATTTTTTGATTTTGGTTGTGTAGAGATTTTTTTAATCATCGTTTCTGATTATATTACAAAAGAGTAAAAGGAACATGTTTCTTTTGCTGTCTTGCATCTTGATGGATCATATTGGAAACGTTGAGGGAAAAAAAATTGTACACTCAAATTTAGTTATTAAAAAATTTCATTAACAGGGATTGTGGAAATCTAATAGATCTGCATGAACAGGCGTTTATGAAAGCATGGAATGATGCTTGTAAAGCATCCTCTGCAACATTGCTTGTGCCAGGTGGCAAGACCTTTCTGGTTAACAATCTAAATTTGCAGGGACCCTGTCAGCCTGGCTTCACTTTTCAGGTATGGTATTTGGATGTAAACCTAGAGGAATCAAGAACATTGGACTTGATATATGGCCTTCATTTAAAATAAAAAATTGTATAATTCTATTCTAGTTCAAATTTGTAGTGAGACTAATAATCTTCCTTGCAAGTTTTACGTACTTCAAATTTATTGTATGTTTGTGAGATTGGGAAATGTTGTAGTGACTTCATCGAAATATCTATTTGAAAAGCTAAAGGAACTATGTTTGAATATGTAATATTAATATTAATATTAATTTATTTATTTTCACAGATAGATGGAACAATTGTCGCACCCGAAGATCCCGAGAGCTGGAGTGATAAACACGCATTGTTAGTGATTCAGCATCTTGAGACATTTACATTGACAGGGAAGGGCACTATTGATGGAAAGGGAAGTAATTGGTGGGGAAAATATGATGCTAGACCAATGGTTAGTATCTATTTACACTGCCGAGCTTCTTTCACTGTTTCTAAGTTTTGATATTGAATATTTTTATTAGTTTTTGTAGGATTAGCATAAACGTTTAAATAGTCAAAGTTTACTTATTTTCACAAGTTTAATTTATTCTTTGGTGTATGATATTTAAGAGTAGCCTTTTGATTCCTATTTATGAAGGGGTGAGATCTTCAATGAAAAAATTTCAGTCTTTTCTAAAGCAATTTGATTATAAAGAGAGAAAGTCAGTCTTTTTTTAAACATTTAGTCATAATATTTTAATGACATTTGAACTTTGATGATAACGACAGCAATAGCACAATTTAATCATTGCACTATAACGACTATTAATACTTTATTTTTGTACAGGCTCTTCTATTTAATGATATGAAAGGGTTTACATTCAGTGGATTAACTCTGGTCAACAGTCCATTTACCCATGTCGAAATGACAAATTCTGATGGTGTGGAGATTGTGGGCATTACAATTCAGGCACCAGAAAACAGCCCAAACACTGATGGAATTGATACTCTACAAATAAAAAATCTCCACATAAAAGATTCAAAAATTGGAACTGGTATAAACATTAAATCAAATTTTGTTTTTCAAGAATTTATTTCCCATTTTTTAAGTGTCAATTATTTGATTATTTTCAAAACAAGACTATGTAGATTTATTTAATCTTTTATATCACACTTTATGAATCTTGTTATTCACTATTATGTACTCAATCTTTTGAATTATATAATATGATTTATCAGTTCTGATGACTCACTATTATGTCAATGAAAATGAAAAATCATAACCCAAAATTTCCAGAGAACTGATTATAATTCGAAATTTACTTAGTAAAAGCTGATCTATTCCATTTAACTGTTTTGAAATCAAAAGTGTCGTCAACAATACAATACAGGAGTCATTTTTCAGATTCTTCAGTTATAGTATTAGCGAGTATTTGTGCATAGAGATATATAAATTGTTTTTATAGGTGAATCTCTGATTATATGGAAGTGTGATAACTTGCAGGAGATGACTGCGTGGGGATAGGTGATTTGTCTTCAGATATCACAGTTAGTGGTGTAACATGCGGTCCAGGCCATGGGATAAGGTGATTTTTAAATACATAAAATGCAATTCCCTTGACAGTCAAAGAGTCTTATGTCTGTCTAAATATGTTTTGTACGAGGAAATTCTTATATTATTATTTGTTATGTCCTGATTGTGTAGTATTGGAAGTCTTGGAAGAGGAAACTCCAGAGCAGATGTCCGCTCGGTTCATGTGTCGGACTGCAAATTGAAATCAACTACCAATGGATTAAGAATCAAGACATGGCCGGTATAATGATTATTTTATCAAGTTTACGTTAAAATATTATTATTAAAGAAATATATAATAATAATGGACTGGAGGTTTAGAGTGTGAGCTTCTTCTTGCTTAACGATGAGGTTATAAAAATCTATTCTCATACCAAACCGCATGACATAAATGTTGGGAATGTGGAGTCTAACTGTCATATGACTGTGTTCTGCTTCTCATGGCTCTTTTTTTAAAGGTTGTATGCAAATGTATGTGTAGTCATGTTCTGTATTGTGATGTAGTGGATATTGAATAATACAAAAATTTCCTTCTTGAAAGTGGATAAAGACAATTGCTATAAGAGCCATGGTTAAGTATTGAGTGGGGACAGTCATGCCCATTGGTGGGATTGATAGACAAAAGAAATTGACAAAGAGAGGCACAGAGGTCAAGAATCAAGGGGTTTACCATAACAAAGAAATTGTGACTCATAAAATGAAAGTTTTTGATAGTTAGAAAGTAAATTTTCAGGGTAAAAGAAAGTTGTGAAAGAGTGGGAGTTTTTTCAATGAGAGAATTAAGGGGAAGTTTTTGATAGTTAGAAAGTGAATTTTCAGGGTAAAAGAAAGTTGTGAAAGAGTGAGAGTTTTCTCAAAAAGAGAAGAAACGAAGATTTGAAGATTGAATTGGTTGAGATCTACATAATTCTTATTGAAGAATTTATAGAGTCGCTAGAATTGAAGGTAAAGCTACCAGGAGAATTGGACCAAGGGACAGGCCTATGTCTTTTTGAGCTCACGAAATATAAGGAGCACATTGATTTGGAGATTTCATCTGATCGATTAATTGGTTACTATAGCATGAATTTCAAGCTAAAAGAGGAGATTGTTTTCAGTTTTAAGTTTGAAGATGTTATGTTACTAAGTTTTACTAGTTTTGATATATTTTGTAGAAGCCTAATTAGAAATGTTTGTAGGGAATGTGAAGCCCAATAACTACACTACTATTCAACTTCTCATAACTCTTCACTTAGAAATTTTACATGAATATATAAATGAATGTGTACAATCATATATTATAATATTATGCTGTAATTGATACTGAATAGTAAAATGATTCCATACTTTGAAAGTAGACAAAGGAAACTGCCATATTTTTCTGCCATTAAAAACATGGAAACATTTAAAAGTACTAATGTTAGCTGAAACTAGATAAACATAGAACTACCATTAAAATGAAGCACAAGAAGCATTATAATTATTTTTATTTCATTGGAGTTTTAACAGTCGACCGTTATTTGATTATACTGGCAATTGACAAACACTTTACAACATGACAGGGGGGTTCTGGCTCAGCGACGAACATAACATATGAGAATATTGAGATGGACAATGTGCAAAACCCAATAATAATTAATCAACACTACTGTGGCTCAGGGCAGCCTGGTTCTTGCGACTCGGATAAGGTATATCCAAATGTTTAGCTAAACTAAGTTTTGGTTTTCAAACAGACAACCCAATTTCACACAATGATTTTGATGCAGGATTCTGCTGTGAAAATCAGCAATGTGAAATACAGCAATATTAAGGGCACATCAGCAACAAATGAGGGAGCCACATTTTCGTGCACCCAAAGTGGATCTTGCGAAGGTATAACAGTGGAAGATGTACAATTGAAAGCAGCCGACTCAGGCGGGGAAGCCACGTGTGTTGCTCAAAACACACAGGTTCAATCCGTCGGAAGTGGGAGTAATTTAACTTGTAAGGATGGTTATAGAAAATGAGTTATCCTGTCTGTGGTACAGTAACTTCTTTCTCAAGCCCTGCAAAAATAATGTAGTGTAGGACAGCTTCTAAAAGTTATCACGATTGTTAAAATCGTTGGAACATTTCGGTCCAGCTTTGTGATTACTTAAGATTAATTGCACCGAGGATAACAGTTTTGAAGTTATATCAATAAAAGAGCATGTCAAGACATAATAGAGTCGCATTAATAAATTGTTTTGCCATTTTCCCTTGCAAAGCGAATAGAAATACAAACCCACAGTAATAAATTGTTTTGCCATTTTCCCTTGCAAAGCGAATACAAATACAAACCCACAGTATTTTTATTATTATTATTATCAAATGTTGATTTTAATTATACGTACATTCATCGTAGATAAGTAAGTTAAGTTGTATATGGTAAAATATGTTCATAAGTTTGTAAATATCTGGAAGAGAGGATCAATTGCTTTACAAAGTCTTATTTCAAAATTTCAAACCGCTACCAAATTTCAATGGTAGTTTATTTGTTAAGTTGCTTGTAACTAATGTTCAAGATCATATTGTATCACCTAATCTAGTAGTGTAAAATGAATACTAACTATTAAATGAGAGTATTAACATTACTAAACAAGTTAACACTTAAGATAGAACTATATGGTTATCACTACCAAAGGAAGCAAACCAAGAACAGTAGGCTTCTTATGATATAACCCATGATGAATTGGATTTGTCCCTGATAAGTAGATATGTGTGCTCATGATTGTGTTCAAACTTCAACTGGATGGATGGTGTACATAAAGGATGGTTTCAACAATGGAGTCATAGAGGTATTTTAGTATTATAATGGTATTTTGGTAGTTTTTAAGCTCTCAAAATAGCATTATAACATTGCATGAAAGGTGGATCCTATTTGTGAAGGGAGAGGGTTTCATTTATAGGTCAAGGGGTAGAGAGATGGATGGTCAAGGTGCAAGGATGGTAAGGTGGTGAGAGAGGGTCAAGATGCACTCAAAAGGGAGCACATAGATTGTGCTTATTTAGCACCAATAGGGAGGTGAGACTTGTCACAACGAGGATGAGTGTGAGAGGATAAGATAAGGGTTGGTCAAAAGAGTAATGAAGGAGGTTGTGTATGTAAGAGGGATGTAAGAGTCATTAAGGGAGGTGTAAGAGGTGTAAGAGTCATTAATGAGGATGTAAGAGGTGTGGTTGATTTTGTTGACTTTGGCTTGGGTTAGCAAAGTCTTAACCCTTGCTTAAAGTTGTGCACATGTTTAGAAGGGGGATTAGGATTAGCTTAAAAGGGGGGTTAGGGGGTAAGTGGTTTAGCTTTGATGGGATGGGCTAACTAGGTGGCTAAGTAAGGTTAGTATAAGTGAATGGGTTGGATTAGGGGTTAGGATAGGGTTTAGGGAGGCTTTTAGGATTTTAGATACTTTATTAAATGATTTATTTAATAAAATGGGGGTATGAAATTAAATTAAATAGACTTGAGGATTTATTTAATTTAATAAAAGAATAGGGATTTAATTGATAAATTAATTTTGGGTTATCGTTTGAATTTATTAATTGGACTATAGTTAATTAAATAAATTAATCAACTAGGAGATGATGATTTATTAATTAAATAATAAATATTTAATCAATAATGTCTTAAGAGATGACTAAATATAATTACCTATTTATGTAATCAAATTTAGGTGTTTACACATATTATTCATGATCATGTAATATTAACATGATTTTTGGTGAGGTATGTATAAAATAGACAAATTATATAGACATTACTAATTGTGAACTAAGATATATTTCATTTTAGATCTTAAAACTACATTTTATTCAAATATTGGTACTCATTATCAAGAGTACCAAATTTGATTATGTCTTACTATACATAGTATTATGTGTTCTTTAATTGCTTTTGGGCATATTTGGCTCACTAGTGCTTTCGATAGTTCATATGTTGTTCTAAGGTGTTTACTATATTTTAAAAAAATTCACAACAATTGATACAATATTGTTAAAAATATTATGCATTAAATATAAATATAACAAAAATTATTCAAACATGCTCAAGTACACAATCGTATCCCATAAAAGAAGATGAATTTGAACACCCCAAAATGGTCCATTTTATTTGTATGCAAACAAAATAAGATAAAATTACTAAATAAAATAAAATTGATCTATACATACAAAATAAAGGATGTTAAGGCAAGGTTGTGTTCCTAAATTGGCATAATCATGGTAGAAAAGACAAACAATTTTTTCCAAAAGATAGAAATCACTCTTTTCTAAAGACCAATTGCTAGAAATACAACCAAACAACATTTAAGTGCTCATCCACATTTAACGTCGTTTAAATCTAGTAGTTATTAAATGTTTCATTAACGACAATTAAGTAGAGAGTAAACAACTAAACAGAAGATTTAAATTTGGAACTCTAGGGTCTTGAAGTAAATGAAAATTAAAATAAATGTAGAAGCTCAAAAATTATCTATAAAATGTAAAATTAATTAAAAAAAGGTGTTAAGAGGAAATCACTAGAATAAATGGACCAACTAGGACTTGATGTTTGTGAGAATAGACAATGGTAGAAAGCTTGGTTGTTTGCATATCTTTGGATTTGTTGGTTATTTGGTTCATGCTAGATTAATTTCTGGTGTATTATGTGTGGAATATCATATTGGTAGCCAAAAGGATAATGTATTGCGTTAATTAAAGTTTGGAGCATTAATTATGGATCTTTGTGTGTAACTTAGGAATTGTAATTGTTCTATATTTTCTTAAGAAGGCATTAACACCTTCACATGGGTTTATCCATTTATTTATGCATTGAAGAAGTCCTGATAGACCAACCTAACTGCCTCTTGGTAACCTATATAAAGGTGAGTAATTTTCTCATTTTTAAATTATGGGAATGAGATTATATGTGTAATCCATTATGTTGGATATTAGATAAAAGTTGAAAAATTTTCAGATGCTTTGATAAGAGGGTGAGTCAAATCCATTATCATTCCTACTAGACTTTAGTGACACTATAAAGTCATCTGATTTTTTGATCAGTGAGCTCAATGATTCAGACAATGAGTCTCTCAAAGGTTTTTTTAACCTTCTCCTTTGGGCCATGTTCTTGGGTAGTAAGTTATTTGTTCCTATCAACTCCTAATAAGATTGTGAAGCTTTTAATATGGGTTAAATCCTTTAATAGGGACTTATTATTTAACAAGAAAAAATATACTTAATGCATTATATCAATTCCTAATATAGTTGGGTCATTTAATAAACACATGCACGCAAGTGTGCACGTGCACGTGCGTGCACAAACACATATTAGTACATGATCTTGTTGGTATCATCCTTACTGCATTTTTCATCTAAACAAGGTTTTCCTTGAGATAAACAAATCCTTGTGTTATGGTGTTTCATTTCTTGTTTTTATGCAATGTTATATTATGTATTGGTGAATATTTTAATAAGTTTGAATTTCACAGTTATTACTCACAACTAATTCACCCCCCTCCTGCTTTTGCCAACCTCCCTTCTTGTTGTGAGGTGTAGAATTTGGTTAATATAAATTGGTATCTAAGTTTATGATTATCGTTGAGAAGGAAGATAAATATCTTGAGGGGATCTAGGATGGCTTACAAAAAGGAAAGTATGAAATTTGATGGCGATAACTATGATATCTAGAAGAGAAAGATGATAACACATTTGATCTGCATGGGTATTCATCTTTATATGATTACAAAGAAAAAAAAAGTTGTAAAGTTAGAGAATTATTCGTCTTCATATATAGATGTGGAGAATTAAGAATGTCAATGTAACATGCTTCTTAGTGAAGCCTTGGTTAATTCCCTATCCAAGGGAAAATTTAAAAGGGTTAAGGAATTGGATTCAACACATACATTTTGGAGAAAGGTAGAGGCATTGTATGAAGGAGACAAGCATAAAAAGGTAGAGAAGTTGTAGAATTAGAAAGAAAAGATAAGGAGTACAAGAATACATGAGGATGAACACATAAGAGATAATATGTAGATGCTAACAAAAATTATCACATAGATATGGAATATTCTTAGAACTATAAGAAAAGTGAAAATTATGCCAAAAAAATCTAAGATATTTGACACTAGGGTATGTGCAAGATCATGGTGTGCCAAAAAGTGGCGCCTTGAAAATTATGTAGTTATGAAATGCCTCAAAGCATTTCAAAATCTATTCCAACTTTTTTCCAACCCATCCTCAAACCAAACCCAAAAACTAATATCTTTATAAGCCCTAGTATATCTTTGGATAGAAACCCTACATTATCAACTTTAAAAATGTCTTGAAAACATTATTTTGTGTGTTTTTTACTTCAAACATGTAGTTGACATCTATTTTTTCACCCAAATTTGATGAAACAAAAAGGGTTTCTTAAGAATGTTCTTAGCTTTCCATAAATGTAATGTCTATTAAATGATGAGTTTGCTAAGTAATTATTACTTATTTTCTAATAGAGTTATGTATAAAATGTTAATTGACACATTGATTTAAAAAAAATTATAACTTTCAAATGTAACAACATTACTATTTAATCTAAAATGTGCACCACATTCTATGCTTCTTCTACTATAAGGAAAAAGAAAAAAAATTTAAATTTTGAAGAGATTTGAATTAGTTAAGGTGGTAGACACTATAGTATTTTTATTACAAAAATACTACAGTAGAATATTTATAATTAATCATTTATTTAAGATATAAATAGCCAAAAATATGTGTCACATCCATGAATGAGTCTGATTCTTATATCTAGAATCTTTTTAAAAAAATATTATCATTTGATTTTGATTAAGGTGGTCAGACATATGTCTACTTCTTACTTTTTTCCTTAAATTTTGGTACTATTGCATTAAAATTAAAAACTTTGACCAATAAACTTTTAGCTTTTTCAAATAAGGCCTAGGAGTTTAGAAACTAAATTCAAATTCCTAGAGATCAAAATTTTGATAAAAATTTCATAACAAATTGAAAATCACATGTCAAATTGACATAACCCTGATTTATTGATTGTTCATTGCCACTTAAGGGCATTGTTTGGTTGACCATGATCCTCCACATACCCACTAGCTTACAATAAAAATATAGTAGCTATTGAGGTAGATATACCTCTTATAATAGGATTCAACATGAAGACAATGATTTGTAAGTAAGAATATTTTAAAACTATTGAATAAGTAGGATAGTTGTAATTGTGAATGAAATGAAAATTTAATTTTGATAAATACTAAATAGTGATTTATAATAGAGAGATGTATATTCTAGATTTGATTGTGATGACTGTGTGCTACTATTTATATATTTCTGCTTTTGGTATTTTCATTTATCCTTTTGCAAGTTTTTTACTTAGTTTTTGCTTATATATCTAGACTCATACTTGTGCATATATATATATATATATATAATGTATATACATATAATGTATATGTGTGTGTGTGTGTATATATATATATACACATATACATTATATGTATATTATGTATATAATGTATATGTATATGTATATTTGTGTGTGTGTGTGTGTGTGTGTGTGTGTGTAACTAAGAAGACAAAGGGTCAAGTTGCACATATATATGATACCTATTTGCATCTTTCTTCTATTCCTTTTAGTGTGCACCTTCTTCTTGATAGTTCATTTTTTGGCCTACTTGGTTATTTTCTCACGTTCTCTTTATTTTTATTTCATTATTGGTTCTTTCCTCTTTCTTTCTTTTTGTCTGTCATATATATATATATATATATATATTCCTGTTTGCATCTTTCTTCTATTCCCTTTAATGTGTAGGTTCTTCCTAATAGTTCATTTTTTGGCCTACTTGGTTATTTTCTCGCATTCTCATTATTTTTATTTCATTATTGGTTTTTTCATCCTTTTTTTTTTGTCATCTATCATCTTTTTTATATTTATCCTACTCTCCTTCCTCTTTGGGTTCTCTCATTTACTTATTTTCATCTAAGATTTAATTTTGGTTGCTTTTTCTAGTATTTTTCTCCTTATCTTCTTCACGTACCATTATTTCCTCTATTGTTCTTGTATTTATTTGCTATCTTGATTCTTGTTTAGTATTATCATTATTATTATTCTTTAATTATTTTTATTCTTATTCTTATTCTTATTATTAGCATTTTATTATTATTATTACTATATTCTTATCCTTTTCTATTTCATTATTATATTTTTGGCTATCTAATTTTAATCCCATTTTTCTTTATTTGTTGTGGCCTTGCCAACTTCTAACTTTCTTTTTCTCTTTCTTGGTGTTGACCTTTCTTCTTTCTCTTGGTTGACCTTGTGTTGCCTTGATCTTTGTGACCTTTTTCTTCTCACATCTTGACATGGGTATATATATTCTCTGATTGGTCTGCAACTAATCATTTATCTCCTATAACACTTCTCATCTTGATGATGGATCATAGAGTGTGATTCAAAATGTTGATGCAAAAATATGGCCCACAATCGAATCTATAATATGCATCTCTCTATTATGACTGATTGTGGAAATATGTTCTTGTTAGTGATTTATAATTTAGAACCTTGTATTTTTAGCCAATGATCTCCAAAGGGTAGAACATATGATTTTGATGTATTTCCTTGGGATTGAATCTGTATTATAAAGGACATGAGTAGACATATTCATGAGAAAAGATGTCTCCACAAGGTCGAGACATGCTCATTTATGGGTATGTCTCATGAAAAGGTGATTCTTCATCCTTGATCTTTAATTGTGTTTTAACCCTTAACAAATACAAATAATTTCCTTAGTAATAGTATTGTGTGTGAGCGCGTGCACATGCGCACACATAGAGAGAGAGAGAGAGAGAGAGAGAGAGAGAGAGAGAGAGAGAGAGAGAGAGAGAGAGAGAGATTTATATAAATACAAATACCTACACAGATAGATAGATAGATTATATTTTGCATGACATTAAATAGAATATATGTTACCCTCAATTGATGATGTAACTAAGAATTCTATGAATGCATGTAAAAGAGTAATATTAGTTGTTATGTTATCATTGATGTCAAGTGTTAGTTGTTTAGACATTATGTAAATTCATTAGACTGCCATATCATTTGAATAATGAAGAGGATTTGAAGAAGGTATGTTAACGAGATAGTTGATAAGTATGGTATTCAATGGGAACTTGAATGAGTTGGACAATGATAATGTAGTGTTGGTTTGATTTTTTACAATCATGTAATATTTTGATGTAATGAGCTATACAAGCTACACTAAGGGACAAGGTCAAAGACAGAAAACAATGTTCACCAAGTGACTATAGTTGTAACTAAGCAGTTGACAAGGCAAACATAATGTTTAGTATTAACCAACAAAGCTAATATTGACCAAGTGATGTATTACCAGAGTGAAATGTTATGTTCACTGAGTAACAAAAAGAAGAACAGGTTTGTAAAAATGAAATTTGAGGTCAAATTTTGGCAAAAATAAATAATGTTCAAAAAGTTCAAAGGCACAAGTCAAAGTTTGTTACAAGAACTAAGGCTATAAAAATACAATGAAGATTTGATGAAGGAGATTGAAGAAGGATAAGGATGAGCACATTAAAATTCTATGAAAGTTCTATTTTTAAAGTGACTAAATGCAATAAACCTAAGATTGATGATTATGGCTATGTGACAAAACCTAAAAGAATTTGGAAGTAGAGAAACTACTATTTAAGGAGGAGTTGGAGCAAGTTTTGGTTGCTAGTTGAATGTCAATTAAGTTCTTTAAAAAGGAGATCAAAGTAAAAAATTGTTGAAGATAAAAGAAATAAAGAGAAATGAGAAGAGCAATGAAAAGCTCAAGGTGTTAGAAAGTGTCAGTTAGCCAATAAAGAGATCAGAGGAAGAGACCAAGAAGACCAAAGATATGAATAAGAAAGGTAGTGTTTTTAACCTAAAAGATCATTTTTACTATTACTTTCTTACCATTGTAGCATAAAATATGTTAACCAAGTGGACATGACAATTCTATGAAATCCTATATGGTAACATTGATTAGTGGTGTTTGTAAGTCCTTTAGAGAAGGTTGCTTTCTAGACAAGATTAAGGAGTGATAAGGTCTAGATGATATTTTGGTGTAAATTTTCTAACTAGGACACATTAACAATGTGCATGTAAACCTTTAACAAGGTTGGCTCCTAGTAGAGATCACTTCAAAAGAGTGAATTTTTTTTGTTACTGATCCCAAGTTATTTTTTTCCTTTATAGGGTTTCCATGATTAAAAAACATGATGTCAAATGTGTGAACAATGTTAAGTTTCAGATCAATTTTTATGATATTTATTTTTTACTACAATTTGACAACAACTAGAAAATAATGAAGTTATAATTATGATATTTGGTAAAGTAATGACAGTGAGTTAATAGTTTGGAGAGAATTGATTATAAGTGTTAATTATGAATTTCAATGAGATCATTGAGTAAATTCTTTTGGTATTAAGAAGTTTTTTTTGGTACTAAAGTGTTTGAAGGAACTAAAAGATGACTAAACATATCTAGTTCACCCCCCTATTCAATATCTAATGATTCGTATCATAGCATTGTGCTTGGAGAAAGAAGTTTAAAGGAACTTTTGCTAAAGATATAAAGTTGTATAAAAGAGAGGTATTAAAGCTGAATAAGGAAAATTTCTCATCATGGAAAGGAAGAATGTGGCTGCACCTATATGGAATTGAAGATAATATAATACATTGGTTAGACAAAGAATACATTGCACTTGTTGCTCCAATGACTATGGAAAAAATGACTAAGAAGAATAACCACAATAGCCTAATGATTGAGGTTGCATCTACCCTTAATGATGTTGAGTTTGATGATATTTAGAACTACAAAAATTCTAAATAGATTTGGGAAAAACTTGCACTTATGTAGATCCAAATGTACTGAGATCTAAAATTAAAATTTTGAGAGGCAAGTACGATGACATTAGAATGAATGAAGGTGAGAATGTTGCACAATATGTGAACTGAATTAAAGAAGTTTTGAGTGAAATAAGAGTTGTTGGAGGTATTATTAGTGACAGTGAAATTTTAAGTAAAATTCTTAGAACTCTTCTTCCTATTTATGCTATCAAAGTTTTTGCAATTCTAGAAGTAAGAGCTATGTCTAGCAATATTTTGACACTTCACAATTTCATTCGTTGGTTAACTACAATTGAGTTGAGTAATTATGATAATAGTATGATTACACTTGAAAATGATTTTAAATCTTCACTAACCATTGGCAATTCAAAGAAAAAGAAGAAAAGTAAAGAATAAAGTGAGTTTGAATCTAGAGATGATCTGGATGAACTTGAAGCATTGCATGCAAGAAGGTTATCAAGAGGTAAAGGTAAATTCAAACCTAAATTTCCCTTGATTTGGTTCAAGGGCAATGAATTTGGTCATTTTTTGTTAAGCATCCTATTAGAAGTAAGCATGATAGAATTGAAAATAAATATTACAAGTACAAGAAGAACAAGGACTATATGGACAAAGGAATGAAATCATGCTACATTACTAAAGAAGAGCACACCAAGTCCACTGTCAAGATTAAGAAAAGGAAGTAGTTGAGATGGTAAATGTGGCTATCAAGGAAGATCCCAATGGATAAAGGTATGAGAATGAAACTATCCTTATGTCACATGTTAGCAATAATGATTCATTGACTATAGATAGTAGATTCTCACATCACATGATTAGTGATCTAAGTTTGACAAATTTGATAAAATTGATGATGGTAGAATTGCTAAGTTAGGTAATGATGTTCCATGTGTAGTAAGAGGAAGAGGATCATTAATGTTGAATAATATGATCAAATGTGATGATGATTACTAGGGGAAAGGACTAAAGTATAATCTTTTGAGTGTTGTGTAGTTGAACAATTAATGTCACAAACTAGAATTTCAAAATAGAGTAGTCAAGATGTATGAAGATGAAATAAATTTGATGAAAAAAGCCAAGAGACATGTTTGTTTGCTAAAGTTTAGGATATATAGTTGCGGGATAGAGGAATTTATTGGATAAACTTTGACAACATGATGAAGGTTAGTAGAAAGAAAAGAGTTAGAGGGTTACCAAATCTACAAAAGCCTGAGAATGCTATGTATAAAGAATGTCTCCTTAGTAAGATGGAAAAATCAAGCTCTTAAAGCAAGACAAACACTTCTAATGATATTTTGGAACTTGTGCATATTGACTTGTGTGGAACTATTGGTACAAAATTTTATTATGGTGACACATATTTCATATTGTTTGTTGATGACTATTCTAGAATGATGACTATCATGTTAATGAAGTTTGTATTTTTTACTTAAAAAATTCTAATTACATCGAGGGAAAATGATTTTTCTATACAACAAGAATGAGTTACAACTATTGATATTTTCATCATTAATAAAAATTTATATAATTATCACACCATTGAAAATATTATAATTAATCACTAGAAACCTTAGATTAGTTCTGAGTATCAGCAAAAAAAATCATTCTCTACATAATTGTACATGTAATATTGTATGAAATTGTGCATAAAAAGAATGAGAGTAATAGGAAAAATGATAACTATGTACATGCAGGATAATTGTCCACCTCTTTCTTAATAGTCACTTAAGTTCTAAGTGAGTGCATTGACCCTTCAACATTATGATAAAAAATGAAATGAATTTTAGAAATTAATCTAATAATAAAACATAAATATAAAATAAGCTTAATTGGACAACTTTAGGAAAATACATATCAACATAAACAAATAAAAATTAGTAATTACTTGAAAATGAAAGAAAAAAACATAGAAAATTAATACTTGAATGTAAAGTTGTTTAATAGGTAGAAAAAAATTCCTTGATCATTATATTCCAAGGAACAAAATGGCGGATGCATTTAGTTCCCTAGGAATTTTGCTAGGATATAGTATATGTTGGTCTTTCTACATTTATTTGAATACCCACACTACTTGTACTTGCACATGAAGAATAGGAACAATATCATGTAAATGGTTTTACCTTGGTTAAATCCCTATTGAGGAGTATATATTGAAAATAAAACAATATTTCATCTGAGCCTAAAGTAAAACTAATGTAAATATTAGATCTACCATGCTAAAACCTTCATGAATGGATATTAAGATCACTTATTCTTGAAGATGTTCATGTATCACATGTATTCAATATTTTAATCTTAGAATGTAGATTGGAATTACTTATACCTTCACATGTGTATGAATCTTTGAATTCCACCACTATATCTTAAATATAGTTGCACTTGATTAAACATTGGCTATGGAGGAAGAAGGCATGATAATGGATAAAGGATGTTTTTGCTTGCTTGGCAACTCACAAACTTGGCCACCAAAGGAGAGAATATTTCTTCAATGGAAAATATTTCCTTCAAAGTTTCTTGGATGATTTGAGAGAGGCTAGATCATCTTTAATTTCCCTCAAGTCTTCAATCTAGTTAATTTCTCACACTTCTTGATCATAGAGAGATAGCATATATTCTTGGTTTCATAATGGATAATAAAATTCATAGATTTTGGGATCCCAAATTAAGCTAGACTATCCATGTTTTCTAGTTTCTCACCAAAATACTACAACAAGGTTGTAGTTTAAATTTGGGATCATTCCTAAAGGAACGTGCAATTCCTTGGGTGTTATGTTCTTAGAAAAATACTTAGAAATCAAATAGGAAGCCATGAGGATAGGGCATATGTCATATTGAAAAGAATTAGGTAGATGGATGAAACACAACTAATATGAAATCTCAAAATTGTCAAAATAAGGTCTAACTGGAATCCCATTTGTACCCAGTAAGGATATTTTTATTTTGTCATTACAATTTTTTTTGTACTTTTATGAATAATATTTTCCCTTCCCCTAAGAAAATATCTAATTGATCAAAAATTAGAAATCTAGACAATTAAAAATTATTTTTAATTCTATTACAAAAAATATTAGTGTAAGTTTCTATGTAGATCAATTTTTTGTTCAAACACAATCATTCTCTCAACTTTGATTCCATATAACTTGTGCTAGTCACAAATCTAATCAATTAAGAAACAATCTCTAGAGTCAATTATTTCTTATGTTTTATGTTTAATAGAAATAGTTTTAGATAATATTGAATCTCTTATGCAAGAAAATATTAAATTACAGATGATTGCAACTAATTTTGATGAATTATCTATTTCCCTAGAATGTATTTTCCATAGAACCTATTTTCTTTCGGGAATATTTGATGAGTTGTTAGGATCTGATGGATAATGTTAAAAGGGAAACTCATCGAAGATTTGTAGACCATATGAAGTGTAGAATATTTCAAACAAACTGACCTATGGATTGGGTCTGTCTCATTAGCTATAGACCTTAGAACGTTCGCATTAAGTTTAGCTATATCATACAGCTTGCTAGGAGAGTTAGTTCGAACTACCAACACTAGCCTCACACAAAAATCCATTTTTAGTGGTCAATTGTTACTCTATAATTTAAAAATGCCATTGAGGAAGGAAAAAATGATTCTCCTATACAATGGAATGAAAGACCGCTATTGATCTTATCACTGTTAGTCAAATTGATGTCATTATCACAACATGACAAATCTTATATTTCAAGAATATTTTCCATCCACAAAGTTTTATTGATAGATGAAATCACGATGAATTTTTATAAGTTGACACTATCTTTCCCAATCCTACGAAACTGTTAAGCTCAATTACTGTACTTATAGAACAAATCATCATTTCATAAAACTAGTTGCCTTGTTTTTAAAATATTAATCAATATTTCAAATACCAAGTAAACACAGAGCCACGACAGCAAATTAAAATCTTATTGATTAGATGATCAAGCACCACTTAGATCCGAGAGATCAGAAATAATGGTTTGGGAACAAATGCTTCTTTGTATAGAAGCTTTAGCCTAATCAAAAGATAATAACTAACATAGATCCCATGAATATTCATTCTGTGATGAAACAATCTCTTATTATCTTCTTGCAATTCAAATAAATTCTTTCCTGCAAACTACATCCATGAGATGGGAGAAATCAAACTAGTTGATCACCACTGCCAAGTACATATTCTTTTGCATCGGCGGGTATTCATCTTGATAAATGCTATCAACTGTTAGAAGGATTAAGGTACTAGAAGAATTTATAGTTACTGCATTACAGAAAGCTTCGCAGTTATGTTATGTATTCATTTTGCAGCCTGAAGGGATCACAGTTCCAACGGTGCGACCGTCTGCGTGTTGTGTATTACACGAAGTTTGTGCCCCTGAGTCTTGCACCACATCTACATTATCCAACGTTATATCCATGCAAGATCCACTTTGGCTGCACGAGAATGTTATTCCGTCTTTTGTTGCTGATGTGCCCCTTAAATTATTGTATTTCACATTGCTGATTTTCACAGAAGAACCCTACTCCAGAAGAAATCAAAGGTGATTATCAGATATCAACTCTGTTGAAAATTGGAACCCTAAAACTGAGTTTAATTAAGGATTTGAATTTGGATCTACCTGAGAATTACAAGCAGACCCGGTGTCTCCGTTGTCACAGTAGAATTGGTTTATGATTATGGGGTTGCTCACAGCTTCCATCTCCACATTCTCATATGTTATATCTCTTGCCCTGCCAGAACCCCCCTGTTATATTGTATATATCATACAGAGTTTGTCAATAAGCATTTCGAATAGTGCAATTCAATGTTTCCTTTATTATTGATTTTCAATTATAATTATGTTAATTCTCGATGAAATAATAATCATCATACCGGCCATGTTTTGATTCTCAATCCATTCGTTGTTGATTTCAGCTTGGCGCCGTTCAACTGAATTGAATGGACATCTGCTTTGCTGTTTCCTCTTCCAAGACTTCCAATGCTGCACACAAATTCAGGACATGATAAAAACAATATAATATAAGCAATTTCTTATACCCAATCCATATCTACGACAGAAGAACTAGTATTAACTGTTTAAAAGGATTTGCTAACTGATGCAGGAGCATCTTGCATTGGAAAATTATTAGAAAAAAAAAAAATTAAAAATTAAAAAAAGAAAAAAAGGCAAAAAAAAAAAAAAAAATTCTGGAGGAGAGAGAAAAGTGACGAAAATTTGAGGACAAATAATAAAAAATTAAAAAGGGGAAAAAGGAGAAAATAAAGAAAAAGGGGATTTCTATTTTCGAGGTGTGTAGGTGGCATCTTAGAAGCTTGTGGAAAGTTTCTTAAATCTTGCATTTAATATTTGTTGTAATCCATAAAGGAAATGTAATTTTCTAATTGGGCCACATGGTGGTGCTTAGTTGTAATTCTAGAAGGTTATGGAAGTTGTAGAAGGTTGTGGAGGAATTCTAGAAGGTTGTGGATAAGTCATGCATGGGGTGGTAAGTGCCTATTTAAGCAAGGCATATGAGCATTTCTAAATGAAGCTCAAGGGGAAGCTTGAAGAGTAGAAGCTCGAGGAGTAGAAACTTGAGAAGTAAAAGTTGTGGAAGGAGAAGCTTGATATCATCTTGTGGGTGTTGTAAGGATCTTCAAGTATAATAAAATTTCTTGTGAAGCATTTTTTTGGTCTCCATATTGTTGCTTTCTTGATTGTGAGTGAGTAAGGGTGGTGTGGCCCTCTATCACTAACTAAATCACCTTATTCCATGGCCTGGACCGCATGTTATACCATTTAGCTTGATATTTGAAGACCCATCACCTATTGCCATGCAGTCGTCTCCTGCATTCATCATATTTCTATGCAATCAAAGATTCATCTATATATCTCATGTATAATTCATAATGATGTTTATTAAACTGTATCAAAAAATGGAACATCATAAAATGATAGGATGGCTTAAACATCATATACTAAGGGTGGTCCAAAAAGTGTAATGGAGGACTGAGGGGTATTCATTTGGCCAAATTTGCCCGGGACACGATTCGGCCTCATCGCTTTCAGATGTCAAAGGTCTTGCACTTAGCAAGACCTGATCCGTGGTGGTTCTTTGTGAACCTTTCAACTTCACCAATAGACCAAGGACCCTTTGACCTATGTATTATTTTTATATTAAAGTAGTTTTAATTACTGATTTTTCCTTTATAACTGTTTTATGAATTGATGCTCCTCTTTGTTGGATTCGATCCCTTTTCCAATTACCTGTTCCAACAGTGACATCTTTTATGTCGATGTTTGTAGATTGGAATGTATCGATTCCGTCAGTATTTGGGCTGCTTTCTGGTGCCTCAATTGTAACACCCACGACTTGGACACTGTCACAACCAGTCAACGTGACATGAAATTTAGGGCTGTTTGTCACCTTCAGTCCACTCAATGCACTTCCTTTCACGTCATTGAATTGAATGGCCTGTGGACAAATCAAGTTATATAATAACAAGCATGACTATGAGAAACGCACAGACAATCCTTGGTAATCAGAGAAACCAATTACTAACCGTTGGTCTACTTTTCTGTTTCCCCCACCAACTATTTCCTTTTCCGTCAATAGTGCCCTTCCCTGTTAAAGTAAATTGTTGAAGATGCTCGAACGTCAACCACACATATGTGTCCTTCCAGCTGCTGGGATCTTCAGGTGCAACAATCGTTCCATCAACCTAAACACAAGAAAAATAAGAATTTTCATTGAGTTACGACCAAACTCTACAATTAACGGGCAAATTTCCATAATATACACCAAACATAGCAAACATAGAATTGATTTAAGCCAGAGTAACACCAGTAGTGGGGTACATCAGGATGGCTGGACTAGTTTCTTAGACGCGAGGAAAATAGGTCTTATTTTGGGAATGGCCATGGACAATGGTAAGGGAGAACGGAATAGGGAACAAGGAGTGGTGTTGTATAGTATACATATAGAATTTGAATTGCTAATTATGCAATGATGTTTTAGTAGAACATACCAAATAAAATATTTGAAAATAAAAAAATTACAATGTGAACTAGAACCATTGAACATTCAACATAGTAACATATTACATACCTAATAGTAACATTCAAAAATAAAAAATAAAATAGAAATTCAAGTGCCAATCCAAGTGACGCATGGTTAGTGAATAACAGAGGTAGAGTTACTTGGATGCTCAAGTACCCAACAGAAGACATCCGAATAATGAGTACTTTGAGGTTTTGAAAGGGTTTAAGTCCCTGTATTACACTGATTTAAGCACTTAAAGCTTGGAATGGGGATTACTTTCTATCTACAATTTTTGTAATAATTAAAAGAACTTCTATTTTTCGTTAAAATTTTAAACCTGAAAAGTGAGGCCAGGTTGACACGGTCCCTGGAAACATAGAACGTTAACCAAAAAGGTCTTGGCACCTGGCACAAGCAACGTTGCAGAGGATGCTTTACAAGCATCATTCCATGCACGAGTAAACGCCTGAAAAGTATTTCAATATCAATAAGATATATAAGCTCTTATATTCCTCAAATCATTTGTTTTACTGTAGATAGAAAGAGTAAATGGGATGTAATATTAAATTAGGACCTGAGTATCATCGTGTGCTCCATCACCCACTGCACCATAATTGCATACGTCAAAGTTTCTTCCATGCGTAGCATCTAGAGATCTCGCAGAAGACCTAAGATATCTGTTGCTTGATGTTATTAACCGGGCATCAACTGCCATGATGATCATGTTCAACACCAAGATCAAGATGAAATTCTTCATGACATAAAGATTTTCACTTGGTCGAGCCATTGATCTCACTAGAATTATAGCCTTGCTGATAATCAGCCAAATATGAGTTACAAGAATGAGTTCTAAGCCACAAGCGAAGGAGATTAAAAAGCCCACTTTATGCTATTTTTGTAATTCATTGATTACCACTAAGTTGCGACTTGCAAGGAAATGAATAACTAGTAACCAAAATTTAATCTGCTTCACAAATCTTTGAGGTGTACCACTATTTCCGGATGTGAATGGTTTTTAATAGGTTTGTGCATGCCTCGTCTCAGAATGCAATCCATTTACCCCCCCAGAAAAGGGGCTCTTTCAAGTGCTAGATCTTCGAGTTTTCTTATTAGCTGCCTTATTTATCTTTTCATTATTCTTTTACTAAAAACAAATAATTTCCCCGGTTATTTTGAATGTGCAGCCAGCTATTACAACATGGTGTCATGGAGGGGGAGAGAGAGAGATCTTGTAAACGAAGCGGTTATTTTTTCCCTTCACACGGACCATAAAATGACATGACATTTGCAGGCGTTGGCATTTCGTATGAAAGAGTTCCTACTTGGCCATGAGTTGTTGCCTACCAATTTCTGTTGCTTTTTCATTGGCTAAATCTATTGCACTTTTGTATTGTCTAAATCTAGTGCATTTTTGTTGCACTTTTGTATTCTCTAAATCTAGTGCATTTTTGTTTTTGTAAATAATGGAACAGGGATTGAAACAAATTGCTTAAACATCACATACTAAGCTTAATTCTTAGATCAAAAATGTTAAATAGTCAAAGTTGACTTTTGTTTTCCAAACTTAATTCTTCTGTTGGTATGTGATGTTTAAGGGTGGCCCCATTGAAATAATCTCTTACTTCCAAAAGAAAACTTATAGAGCAAGCTTGTAAATCATGTAAAGGAATTAGTGTGATTTTATAAGAATGTGTTCAAAATAGGTATTGAATTATGAAATAGGCTTTAATATATGGAAATGAAATTGATTATGTTATTTAAGTAATAAAAAATATAAGTATATAAAGTATTATGGTAGGAATATTATTTCAATGTAGTATCTACTAGTGCAAGAATAAGATGTTTGTATTAAGGAAATATGTCTCTAATGGTAGCATAGATCTAGATAAGTATTGCTAACTAATCCTTTGGGATATCTTAAGTTTTATTTTATTTTTAGGAAGTAGTTTTTCATTAGTTTACTTATATAACAATTTATATAGTTGTACACAATTCTGTGAACAATTTTTAGGTTATATATTCCCTTGTTGTTATAATAAATGTGTTGGTGTGTGCATTTCATTTACAATCTTTGGGCCTATTATAGTGGTATTAGAGCCAAATTGTTGGAGAAAAAGAATTTAGATTGAATTACAATTCCAATGCATTCTTTAATTTCAATCGTTGGAATAGTTCTTTCTCGAAAAGAGAATTACCATGAATGGTTTTGAAAAGTTAAAAATAATCTTATTTTTAATGATTTGTGGGATGATATTTGTGAAAGAAAAGATGAAAATGAAGAGCTAGAGTAGCCTACAGATGAAAACGAACTCGTCATTCGGAAGAGTAAAGACAAAAATGCTTATGCTCTCATTGTTGCCTCCATTACTGAAGAGGTAAGTAGACATATAATCTCTTGTAAGAGTACATTTTTAGCATTAAAGAAACTCAAAGATTTGTATGATTCTCCTTCAGAACTTGAAATCATTCAATTATTAATGAAGTTATTCAACTTAAAAATGAAAGATAATGATCCGATGAAGTTGGCCTCTAAAATTAGGGCTTTATGTCATGATATTGAAGCCATGGGTGTAAAAGTAGATCTACAACTTGTTGGGACTCAAAATTGAAGCCCTAATTTTGAGTACCATTAAGAAAATCAAACCCTATAAATGCTTTTTGATGCATGCATACCTGACTGTCCTTTTGAGACTTAAGAGGTGTTAATGTTTCTAACACCTTGCATTCAGTACTTCTATGTGTTCCATGAAGATAAATTGCCATTCTGAGCCATTCTGTGTAGTCCCATTTTGAGCAATATCCAATTCTACATTTTTGCCCAAGTGTCAAACAATGATAGAAGGCCATGTTTGCAATTGAATATCTTGCACTTAGTAATGTCTCATGACTCACCACTTTGGAAGTGTTTAGTGTCCATACTAGAGAACCTATGTTTCAAATTTTGAGTCATTTTGAATCCGTTTGACTAGGTTTTGAATCCCTCAAATTTGGTCATTTATTGATCTCATGCTGATGTGAATTGTTTTGAATTCTTGGAAGCCCTATTTGACTTGTTAGAACTTTGACCCAGTTTAATGAAATGATAAAATTTCTTTTGCATTGCTTTTTAGAGGTCAAAAACTTCTTATGTTTCAATTTTGAGCTTATGATGAATTTTCTTGATTAGTTTTCGAATGTGATTCCAAATCCAATTTGTAACTTTTTACTAGTGTCATAAAGTGCAGATTAGTTAGTACCCCTGTTTGTGATGTCATATCTCTAAATCCATGATAGGTGAAACCAAATGGATTGTATCACTATGTTCTCCTCTAAAAATGTTTTAAGTTTGCCAATTTTCAAGTCTTAATGAATCCTTTTGCACACTTTACTAGGTCAATTCCATTTGCAAAAAATGCTTTTCTGCCAATGCTTCTAGTCTGTAAATTTTGAGTAGCCCAATTTGACCGCTTGCCAAATGCATCTTGTTATTCATCATAAGCCCTAATTGCAGATTTATAATGTCCTCATGACAGAAAACCAACACCCCCATTTTTGTTTCCCCAAGTGTCAGTTTGACCTATTTTCGAAGGCAAATCCAAACATGATTTTTAGTATTCTGACATGTTTGCTTGTAGGTAATTATGAAAGGGCAACTTTGATAGTCAATATCTTTTGATTGGGAATTTGTCATGAGATGAGATTTGACAGGGTAAGAGTATCCATAACAAAGAATCAATAGTTCTAATTTCAGAGCCCAATTATTTGTTTGGGTCTATTTTTAAAGCTAGACGACATGCCTTATTATCTGAAACTCACAAGTTTGTAGATTAAGGATAGAATGAGTTTTTTATGACAGAGCAATGCTTGAGTTTTATTTCCAATGGTTGAATCTATTTCAAATCAGTGCTAGAGGGTGAATGAGCTAGTTTAAAAGTTTAGGTGTTTGAATTCGATTTTTTTTTAGCTGGACCCACTTTGGGGCCCCAGCTAAATTCATCAGATGAATAAGTCACTAGGGATCAAAAGTTTTCAACATAGGTGATTATGATAATTTGAACAATTATGATGTTTCTAAATGGACATCTCATCATTGGCGGTTAGAGGACATTATAATGGTTGTAGTCAAACAAGGTTTTAATATGTGTGTACATTGGCTTTTGAGATAAAATGGATGTGTGGGAGATACGCATGGTGGATAATATTAATGGAGTTAAATCCATTGATTAATGGAGAGATAAATTAAATCTTTGTACCACCTTTCAACTTAGAGGATCATTATGTCAAGCATGCATATTCACAGGTAGCAGTCAAGGAACACTTTTGAGGGAACACCATGTTGGATGGCACCTAAGGTCTTACAATAGGGCAGTGAATATGATTTCAAGGTTGACATATGGTCACTTGGAATAACAACATTGGAACTGGCACATGGTCATACTCCATTCTCCAAATATCCTCTAATAAAAGTCCTTCTTATGACAATACAAAATACACCACCCAGGCTTGATTATGATAGAGACAAGAAATTCTCAAAGTCTTTCAAAGAAATGATTGCAATATGCTTAGTGAAAGATCAAGCAAAATGACCAATAGAAGATAAGTTGTTGAAGCATTCCTTCTTCAAGAAAGAAAAATATCTAGAATATGTGGTGTTTAATCTTTTGCATGGTCTTCCTGTTGGATACAATTAAGTAATTGTGTATTGTCTTTGATGTTACACAAATGTCATATCAGTTATCAGACAGAGTCTACCGAGTTCTATCAACCAGAAAAATAGTTTACAGAGTCTACTGAGCTCAGTTGGTCAGTAAAAGCCTTTTGCAGTGTATACCGAGCATTCCTGTATGTCACACGGTGAGTTAGTGTTAACCGAGTTCACTCGGTAAGCTAAGGAAAGTTTAGTTCTTACCGAGATCACTCGGGTATCAAAGGATTTTGTAGGGAACGGTTAGTGTTAACCGAGTTCACTCGGTAAGCTAAGGAAAGTTTAGTTCTTACCGAGATCACAAGGGTATCAAAGGATTTTGTAGCGAACGGTTAGTGTTAACTGAGTTCGCACGGTAAGCTAAGGAAAGCCGAGTTTTCACCAAGCTCACTCGGTAGTCGAAGACAGCTTTTACCGAGTCCAGTCGGTTTCCAAAGGAAGTGGCAGGTTTACCGAATTCCCCGGTAATTGTAGTTCTTACCGAGTTCTGCCGGTTAACACAGGAAGGAAGTTTTTGTTCTGTATTGACCGAGCAGTGTCGGCCAGTGAAAGTTTTTTTAGTTCAAGCCGACTTTAGAATATGTTTAGTCAAGTTGGTTGGGCAAGCCGACTTTGGAATTGTTTTAACAAGTTGGTTGGGCCGACCTGGTATTATGAATAATATATAAAGAGGTGCTCAAGATGAAAAAAATAGTAGAGGAGAGAATGAATATACGAAAAGTGCAAGGAAGTGCAAGGAAGAGACTTGCGTGTGCCTAAGCAGAATTGAGCAGAGGGAAATCTTGGAGCTGCAGAGATATATTTGATCAGTAAGGATCTTGTGGAGCAAAACTGAGATCTGTATTCAGCAAGATAAGTTGCATGTATTTTCAGATCATTCATTGTTGCTTTCTAACCATTGTAACAGTGATTCCAAAATCTCCTAACAGAGTTGGTTTAACAGCCATTTCATAAATCCTTTAACAGGGTGGCAATTCAGTTGAATTGTTTAAAAGACCTCTTACAAGGCCACTCCTAACAGGGTGATTAAATCCTCTAACAGGGTCACACCTAACAGTGTGTTTTGTAACCTTTAACAGGGTTGGCTCCTAACAGGGCTCACTTCAGAAGAGTGAAAATTGGTGACTAGTTGCTAGTGGTTTTTCCCATATTGGGTTTCCACGTAAATCTGGTGTCTACTGTGTTAATGATTACTTTCTTTTGCATGGTCGCTTATTTCAGTAAATGCTTCATAAATTAACTAAACACCTATCAAGTTTTAAGTAGTGATTTTTGTAGCAGCAACAACTAAGTTTAAGGCATCTTTGGGACTTTTGAAAATGTTTTTGTGGTAACTGATTCACCCCTCCCCTCTCAGTTACACTATCTTCATTTTCCAACAATTGGTATCAGAGCTTTTGGTGCTTGCAGGAGAAGATTTCAAAGATCTAAGCGAAAGATCAAGATGTCTTATAAGAGGGAAATCCCAAGGCTTAACCAAAACAACTTCTCAGCATGGCAGGGATTAATGAGACTTCATCTAGCTTCCATTGCTGACACTGGTCTGAAATATCTTGATGAGAAATATGTAGAACCATCAAGTACATTATCAGTCAATGACATTGCTATAAAGAAGACTCATAACATTATGATGATTGATATTGCATCTGCCTTGAGTTATGAAGAGTTTGATGATGTCAAGGACTGCACTACTGCCTATGAAATGTGGGAAAGACTGAAAGAGATCTATGGTGGAGATGACAATGTCAGAAGAGCCAAAGCTGAAAGGCTGAGAGGACAGTTCGATCAGATGAAAATGAAAGAAGATGAAAATATTGCCAAATATGTTGAAAGAATTAAAGCATGTGTCAGTGCTATCAAAGCTTCTGGAGGAAGTATCAGTAAAGAGACAGTCATAAGTAAAGTTCTTAGAAATCTACTTCCAGTTCATGCCATCAAGGTATCAGCCATTCAAGAAAGAAGGTGTGAGGCCAATCACAAGATAAACCTAGAGGCCATAGTTGGAAGATTGACAGCATTTGAATTAGATAATTTTGATAATTATGTTCCAGCTGCAAAGAACATTGAGTCTGCATTTGAAGCCAAGCTTTCACTCAAAGACAAAGGCAAAAAGAAGAAGGAATCTCAGTCAGAGAGTGAAGATCAATCAGATCAGAGCTCTGACAGCGACCTTGAAGTAATTGAAGCTCTACTTGCAAAGAAATATTCAAGAGGAAGAGGTAAATATAGAGGTAAAGTACCCCTAATCTACTTTTCATGTGAAAAAGTCGGTCATATTGCTGCAAGGTGTCCAAACAAGAAAGATAAAGATGAAAAGAAAGATAATAAATGGAACAGTAAGAAAGATTTCAAATCATTTAAGGATAAAAGTAAGAAATCATGTTTTATGGCTAAAGATTCTAATGATTCCAATGATGAAGAAGAGGATGAGATTGTTTACATTGCTATAAAAGATGAATCTGACAATGAAGAAATGGCACTCATCTCTCACATAAGTAAGAATGATACATGGATCATTGATAGTGGCTGCTCACATCATATGACTGGAGATAAAACAAAATTTGATCAATTTGAAGAGTATGATGGTGGCAGTGTAAGATTTGGAAACAATGAACCTTGTTGCATCAAAGGAAAAGGAAGAATCACTCTAACCCAGGAACTTGTGTGTGATAATGCTTATTGGGTAGAAGGACTAAGGCACAATTTATTGAGTGTGGCACAGTTACTCAACAATGGACTCAAAGTAGAATTCATCCAAGGCAAAGCAAGACTGCTGAACGGTAAAGGAAAGCTGATTGGATCTGGTATTCAAACTAAAGGTAACTTGTTCTATCTTGAACTTGATGAACATTCATGTTTTATTGTTCAAATAGAAGAGAGTTGGTTATGGCATAAAAGGTTATGTCATGTGAATTTTGACAATCTGGTAAAGATAAGCAAATTCAAGAAAGTGAGAGGCATTCCTGATTTAAAGAAACCAGAGGTCAGTTTTTGCAAGAATTGTCAAATTGGAAAAATGGGTAAGTCTAGTTTCAAAAGCAAAAATTATCAGTCTGAAGATTTATTAGAAATTGTGCATACTGACTTATGTGGACCTATTGAAACTGAAAGCTATACTGGTGAAAAATATTTTATTCTTTTTGTTGATGATTATTCAAGAATGATGACCATCATGTACCTAAGGAACAAATCAGAAGCATTTGAAAAGTTCAAATGGTATTTGGCAAGAGTAGAAAAAGAAACAGGGAAAAGATTGAAATGCCTAAGGTCAGATAGAGGTGGTGAATTTATCTCACATGAATTTAATAACTTTTGTATTGAAAGAGGAATCAAAAGACAGGTTTCAGCACCAGGTACACTTGAACAAAATGGCATAGCTGAAAGAAGGAACAGATCCATCATGGATTGTGCAAGAACCTTGATGATAGAAAAGAATGTTGCTATCAAATACTGGAAGGAGGCTATCAGTACAACAGTTCATACCTTAAACTGAGTACAGTTAAAAAAGGACTCATTCAAAACTCCCTATGAAATATGGTATGGCTATAAACCCAATGTAAGTTATCTAAAAATATTTGGAAGCAAATGTTATATCTTGAAAGAATCTAGAAAAGGAAAATTTGATGTAAAAGGTGATGAAGGTATATTTCTTGGATACTCATGTAAGAGTAAAGCATATAGATGCTTAAACTTATCTACTCACAAAGTCATAGAAAGTATACATGTGAAAGTTGATGAATTTGCAGAAAAGACTGAAGAAGAAAGCAGAAAAGAACCAGAAGATTACAAAAGATTTGTCTTCAGTGATTCGGATATAATATCAACTGCATCTAAGAATCAGAAATCTTCTTCTACCGAGTCATCACTAACCGAGTTGCAGGAAACATCTACCGGGCCAACATCTACCGAGCCAACGTCTACCGAGTCAGAAAATACCGAGTTAGAGATTACCAAGCTTGAGGTAACCGAGCAAGTACATACCGTGCCAGTTGATACCGAGCCAGACCAAACCGAGCAAGGAGGAGAAATGCAAGAAGATAACGACAAAATTCATCCAAAAGAAAAAGAACCTGTTCTAGTCAAATATGTCAGGAGACATCATTCAGCAGATCAAATCATTGGAAATAAATCTGATGGAACCATCACAAGAAGTAAGTTGAAAGGTACTTGTTTACTTGCTGATTTTGAACCTAGAACTGTCAAAGATGCATTAGAAAATGATAATTGAATTGAAGCAATGAATGAAGAAATAGAGCAGATAGAGAAAAACAAAACATGGACTCTTATACCCAGGCCTAAAGACAAAAATGTAATCGGTACAAAGTGAGTTTTCAGAAATAAGTTGGATGAAAATAGTAAAGTATCAAGAAACAAAGCTAGATTAGTGTGCAAAGGATATTCTCAAGAAGAAGGCATAGATTATGGAGAAACTTTTGCTCCTGTTGCTAGATTGGAAGGTGTTAGAACCTTACTAGCATATGCTGCCTACAAAGGATTTAAAGTTTATCAGATGGATGTCAAGTCAGCATTTCTAAATGGTATACTGGATGAAGAGGTCTACATTGAACAACCTGAAAGTTTTATTGATCCAGATAAAAAGAACATGGTTTGCAAATTGTACAAGGCATTGTATGGTCTGAAACAAGCCCCTAGAGCATGGTATGAAAGATTGCATAGCTATCTTATTCAAATTGGATTTCAAAGAAATAATGATAATAGTAGTTTGTATATCAAGGAAGGACCAGAAAATAAGATTGTCCTGGCAGAAATATTTGTAGATGATACTATTTTTACAGGGAATGATGATCTTTGCAAAGAATTTTCAGAACAAATGAGCAAGGAATTTGAAATGTCAATGTTCAGTGAAATCAAATTCTTTGTGGGACTTCAAATTCAGCAGAACAAGAATGGCATCTACATCACTCAAGCAAAATATATCAAAGAGATATTGAAAAAGTTTGGTATGGAAGACTGTAAACCAGTTGGAACTCCCATGTGTACTGGACTAAAACTTACCAAAGAAGATGATTCAAAGGAAATAGATCAGACATTGTACAGATCTATGATTGGAAAGTTGCAATATGTAGTTCATACTAGGCCAGATATTGCTCTTGCAGTTGGAATTGTGGCAAGATTTTCAGCCAAACCAAGAGAAAATCACATGATGGCAATCAAGAGAATAATGAGATATCTGAAAGGAACTGAAGATTATGGATTATGGTATAAACTTGGAGGAAACCTAGACTTAAAAGTGTTTACTGATGCTGATTGGGCAAGAAACCTTGACGACAGAAAAAGCACAAGTGAAGGTGCATTCTTTCTTGGAAAGAGGTTGGTTTCTTGGATAAGCAAAAAGCAAAACTATACAACTCAATCAACAGCAGAGGCAGAGTATGTTGCTGCAACAGTAAACTGTTCTAATATTGTTTGGTTCAAGCAATTGCTACAAGGCATGAAGATGGAAATCAAGGAACCAGTCGTCATGTTTTGTGATAACACAAGTGCAATCAATATATCTAAAAATCCAGTAATGCATTCTAAGACTAAGCACATTGCAATCAAGTATGACTTTGTCAGAGAATTGGTGCAGGACAAGGAAATCAGATTGGAATATGTACATACAAAGGAACAGATTGCTGACATATTCACAAAGCCTTTACCTAAGGATGCATTTTTGTATCTCAGAGGTAAGTTAGGGGTTATTCCCCTATCTGAAGTTCACTAAAATAAGTTTTAGTGATGCATCAGCTCTTACAAAATTGAACAATCATCAGTTGATGCAGCAAATCAAAGAAATATTGCATATGAATCAGTACTAAAGGTACAATGAAATTTATTTGAAATTAGATGGTCTTTGGCATGTGTTGTCAAAGAGGGAGAGTTTTACTGTCATATCTTTTCCGAAATCCGAAATTTGATTAAGTAATTTCTTCACAGAGGGAGATTACTATAAGAAGGAGAGTTCTCTATCTTAGAGGGAGAATTGTTAATTGTGTTGTTTTGCAATAGACTTGCTTTCAAATTTCATTTCTGCTATGACATGTTGTGTTGCCATCAATGCCAAAGAGGGAGATTGTTGGATACAATTAAGTAATTGTGTATTGTCTTTGACTTACACAAATGTCATATCAGTTATCAGACAGAGTCTACCGAGTTCTATCAACCAGAAAAATAGTTTACAGAGTCTACCGAGCTTAGTTGGTCAGTAAAAGCCTTTTGCAGTGTATACCGAGCATTTCTGTATGTCACACGGTGAGTTAGTGTTAACCGAGTTCACTCGGTAAGCTAAGGAAAGTTTAGTTCTTACCGAGATCACTCGGGTATCAAAAGATTTTGTAGCGAACAGTTAGTGTTAATCGAGTTCACTCGGTAAGCTAAGGAAAGTTTAGTTCTTACCGAGATCACTCGAGTATCAAAGAATTTTGTAGCGAATGGTTAGTGTTAACCGAGTTCGCACGGTAAGCTAAGGAAAGCCGAGTTTTCACCAAGCTCACTCGGTAGTCGAAGACAGCTTTTACCGAGTCCAGTCAGTTTCCAAAGGAAGTGGCAGGTTTACCGAATTCCCCAGTAATTGTAGTTCTTACCGAGTTCTGTCGGTTAACACAGGAAGGAAGTTTTTGTTCTGTATTGACCGAGCAGCGTCGGCTAGTGAAAGTTTTTTTAGTTCAAGTCGACTTTAGAATATGTTTAGTCAAGTTGGTTGGGCAAGCCGACTTTGGAATTGTTTTAACAAGTTGGTTGGGCCGACCTGGTATTATGAATAATATATAAAGAGGTGCTCAAGATGAAAAAAATAGTAGAGGAGAGAATGAATATACGAAAAGTGCAAGGAAGTGCAAGGAAGAGACTTGCGTGTGCCTAAGCAGAATTGAGCAGAGGGAAATCTTGGAGCTGCAAGGATATATTTGATCAGTAAGGATCTTGTGGAGCAAAACTGAGATCTATATTCAGTAAGATAAGTTGCATGTATTTTCAGATCATTCATTGTCGCTTTCTAACCATTGTAACAGTGATTCCAAAATCTCCTAACAGAGTTGGTTTAATAGCCATTTCATAAATCCTTTAACAGGGTGGCAATTCAGTTGAATTGTTCAAAAGACCTCTTACAAGGCCACTCCTAACAGGGTGATTAAATCCTCTAACAGGGTCACACCTAACAGTGTGTTTTGTAACCTTTAACAGGGTTGGCTCCTAACAGGGCTCACTTCAGAAGAGTGAAAATTGGTGACTAGTTGCTAGTGGTTTTTCCCATATTGGGTTTCCACGTAAATCTGGTGTCTACTGTGTTAATGATTACTTTCTTTTGCATGGTCGCTTATTTCAGTAAATGCTTCATAAATTAACTAAACACCTATCAAGTTTTAAGCAGTGATTTTTGTAGCAGCAGCAACTAAGTTTAAGGCATCTTTGGGACTTTTGAAAATGTTTTTGTGGTAACTGATTCACCCCTCCCCTCTTAGTTACACCATCTTCATTTTCCAACACTTCCTCCCCTTTGAGATCGTGTCAGAGCTCTTCAACTTAAAGATTCTACACAACTTTCTTTGAAGAAAATGCTTTCAGTAGAGCAAGAAGCATTATCACAGAGTGAGAAATCTGTAAGCACATAGAGGCGTAATGGATTGAAAACCATAAGGCGTAACGTATTGGATGGAAAGTCATAGCATATTGAAAGCCCCTTACAACTAATAGCCCAAACAAATGTATTGAAAGCTAGGCATAACATAGGAACCTAAGGAAAAGGATTGACTATAAAAAGAAGGATTTAAAAGAATCTATTCACACATATCCCTGTGGTGAATCACTGAGTAAGTGTTGAGTGGAGTTATTTTTAGTATTGAGAATAATGCTTCTTCCTAGCCTGCTGAAAATGTAAACAAGAAGGGGTGATTCGTGGGGTGATGGTTCAAGTTGGGGTTCAAGTAGGCATTACTCTCCTCCTGACTATTATCACAATAAAGTTGGATTTGGATCCCCTCGTTCTAAAAATACTTCTACAGTTTCTGGCACCAATATTCAAAGTAGTGGTTTTCTTATTGCCAACGATGGTATTATAAAAAAGATTACTTGAGTAGGTGGTCATGGTTGAAGAGGCCGTAGTACATTGATGGGAAGAGGATATGGAATGGATATTGAGGAGAGCCTAGATTTTGGAATGAAGATGAGCATGGGAAGTGGCACTATGATGTTTGAATCAGGGTAGAATGCCAGTAGGGATTAGAATATCACAATGTGTGGAGGAGGAAAATTTAGAGGCGGCCCCAGCTTCTCCATCTAGTCCCTTTTTCTTTTTATGCCCTTGAAAAGATGATGGCTTGATACATTATTTGTCTCTACTAAAGATGCTGGCAATGTAAAAATATGGCATTTGCATTGGAGAGAATGTACCAGTTTGGAAGGAATGGTTAAATTGTTTTATCCCACATTCACGAGGATGTGCTTCTTTTACATCTTTAAATACAAAAGTGCTCATATTCTTAGAATCTGAAAAGATAATAGCCTTTTACAAGGCAAGTCTACGTGGTGAGCCTGACGCAAATGGCTAGGATAGCTGGAGGCAACCAAAGCAATTTTGATCAACAGAGAAAAGGAAGAAAAGCACCAGGAAAACTTGCCAGAATCCGGTGGTCACCATGTCACCACTAGAAAATGGGAGGTTCTGCTAACAAGTGACATGGCGACCTCTTGAAAAAGTGTAAGATCTAGTGGGAGTTGTGGGATGCCATGGGACCACTCACCAATCGACACGTGGCACTAATTTGTGGCCAAGGGAGATATAAGGAATTTTTAAAAAAAAATATCTTTTGCAGTTTAAATGTTAAATTGAGAATTTCAAAATTTGGTTTAAAAAATGATTTTCTATAGTTTAAACTATAGAAATTTGTATTTTTTTTCAATTCAAATTCTTTTAAATTGTCCATGGCCATAGTTGGAGCTTGAAGTTCAAATGGCTACTAGAGGCACAATTTCACCCAAAATATACACTCCAATATATTGTTGGAACCAAGAGGAGATAAATTTTCTGAATATGGGGTCAAAATTTGCACAAATGTTCAGTGGTTCAGTCTATGAGAAGATTTTTTTCCAGGGCATTCTTAGTAGAATGGGCAAAATTCATCAATGAGCATCAAAATTGGTTAAAGGGAAAATATTGAAGTTTGTTGAAGCCTAGATGAATTATGAAAAGTTTTCTTAACTCTAGAGGTCATTTTAATTGATGTTTTGCCTTTGCCTTGATTTTAGATCTAGCATCAAAAGTAGTTATTGATCCATCAAGTAGCTGAGACATTTTATGCTTTTGGGAGGCACAATGACAAAGGATTTGATTTACCAGTTGCAGTGAGAGAGATTAGAGAGATTTTTTGTCACTTTTAGGATATGTTTTCCAAGTGGACACATGTTAGATATAGAACATATCCAAGAATTCATTTCCTCTTATATCTTTCTTTCTCTTATTCATTGTAGGGGTTCTAGTTTTTGGAGAAGTTTTCTCACTGCTCTAATATCAAGTTGTTTTTGGTTTTACTTCCTATCTAATTGAGTAGAGCTCTAGCAGTGAAGGCCACACATCCACTCTTGTGCATATTTCATTTTATTTCATTTCATGTCTTGTTTCTCCAAGATAATGGAAATTGATGATAGATCATGTGACATATCTTGAGTTTCATTTAGCATTACCAGTTGAATGTATCCAATCTTTCAAAGGTGAATACAAAAGGGGATTTACAATGAATTATCTAGGTTCTTTTATTCTATCTCCTAATTCTTCATATTCTATTGACTTTGTAATTGAGTGAATAAGGTTCATTTGATTGAAGTCAGCTTGGAAGATTTATGTATCAGATTTGTTGTTTCTTTTAATTCAAGGAATTAAGTAAATAATTCAATGATTTGACAGGGTTCCTGGGTGTGTGGAGGGGATATTTCATAAGAATGGTATTTGGGGATTATAGTTGACAAACTTAATTGTAAGACAACCAAGTTAGGTCATCCTATAGGTAGTGACTCTATGTTGCAATGGATATGGCATTGATCACTAAATGAAATGCAAGATTATATGAAGGTTATTTGCACAAATGATTTTAATCAAATCATTTTAGTTCTTCATGTTTTGTATTGGGCTGAAAGGAATTAACCCTCACTTAGCTTATGGATTCATAGGTTATGATTTGTAGCTATCTCATTCCTTCGTTAGTGCATAAATATTAAAAGATAAAAGGGTTGCATCTATTATTAATAGGTTCAAATTATATTTCAAACTATATGTTTAATTGCACTAGTACCATATATTAGAACCTCAAGGTTAACCCACCTAGGTTTAGCAGAGCCTGAAGTGAAGAAGGAGTTATGCCTTATAGTTGGCCCAAGATTGTAGTCAAGTGCATCCATCATAGGAATTTTCTAGCCTTAGATGTATTGGTCTAATTTCTTGGTTAATTGTAAAACTATTAAATCAAGAGCTAACACAACTCACTGCTTTTATTAAAGCTTTTTATACTACCTATTCACACTATCTTGAATCTCTTCAAGCTAGTGAAAGGATGAAAGATATAACATTTGAAAAACTTGTAGAGAAGATTGCAAAGAGGGAAAAAGAATTTGGGAAGAAAGAATCACTTTCAAATGTTGAGACTTTGTGTCTTGCATGAAAAAAAAAAGGGGAAACCATCAAAAGATGAGCCTTCTAGACATGATACTAGTAATAGAGGTCATGGAAGAAGATAGTCTGGAGTTAGAGGGAATAAAAATTATCAAGGTGATAGACAATTTTCTTAGCCACAACACTAGCATAGGTATTATCAAAAAAAAGAGAGGCAATCTATACAATGCTATAGATGTGGGAAAATGGGTTATAGTGCCAATCTTTGTTGAACTCCATGGGAGAAGATGTGTGACAAGAAGGAGAAGCCACCAGATAGAGGTAACCCTCCTAAATCTACACATTATGTTATAGCACATTGTAATGTTAAGATTGAAGAAGTTTTTCGTACTTCAAATTCTAGTTTGAATGATACTTGGTTGTTATCTATACTAGAGCCACATGTCATATAACATTTAGAGGAGATTTTTTTGAGACATTGAATGATCAAGTGGATGTAGTATTATATTTTGCTAAAAAATCTAAGTTAAAACCTTCAGGCATTGGATCTATTAGACTTAAATTACTAGGTCTCATTCACTTAGATTTGTGTGGGCCTATGCCTTTTCCATCTAGAAATGGAAACAAATACATAATGACTTTTATTGATGACTATACCAGGATGTGTTGAGTTTATTTATTAAAAGAGAAATCTCAAGATTTTTATACCTTCAAAAATTTTCATTTATGGATTAAAAATGAGACTCAACTCAATATTGGAACCCTAAGAAGTGATAATGGTAGTGAGTACACTTCTAAAGATTTTTAAAAATATTTGCAAGAAAATGGTATTAAGCATCAAACAACCATTCCTTATAACCCATAGTACAATGGTGTAGCAAAACATATGAATTAAACACTCCTGGATATGGTAAGATCTATGATGTTTTTAAAAAGTGTTAAATTAATGTTATGGGAAGAAGCAGTTCTCTGTGCTATCTACATAAAGAACATAAGTCCTTTTACTGCACTACAAAGCAAAATTCCCTATGAAATGTGGCATGGTCATTTTCCAAGTGTCAAGAATTTTAGGGTTTTTGGTTGCACGTGTTATGCTTTAATTCCTACTTAGCTGAGAAATAAATTGGAAGCGAGTAGAAAATGATTTATTTTGGGATATTCTACTACTTCAAAAGCTTATCGTCTATATGATGAGGAGAATTAAAAAAATTCTTATGTCTAGAGATGTTATATTTCTTGAATTTGAAAAAGATGCACACAATATTGAAAAACAACTTTCTCATCTTGATAGATTTCAATCAAAAAATTCTATCATGAATGGAATAAGAAACTTCCAACTCTTGAAGGGGGTTTTCCTTTCTAGGTCAATCTTTGGAAGTTACATAGAATGAAGACAATATGAAAGAGAAAAATTCTAAAGAATTTGAAATAGTTTGTGAAGAACTTGTTGAAAGAGAAGAGAACAATTCTAAAAAATTTGAAATTGTTTGTGAAGAGCCCATTCAAAAAGATTATGAACTAGCTTGCGAAGAACCTAATTCAAAGGCTCTCAATATTTGTAAAACACTAGAGCAATCTATTCATAGATCAATGCATACCATGAAAATTCCAAAAAGGTATGAAGATTTTGAATTAATTTTTTCTGTTGTTGATGAACCTTCTTCATTTCAAGAAGAAACATAATTTGATGCATGAGAAATGCGATGCAAAGAGAGTGTGATGCTCTCATAAAAAATGGAACTTGGAGGTTAGTGGACCCTCCAATTGGAACCAAACCTATTGGCTGCAAGTGGGCATATAAGAAAAAATATGAAGTTGATGGTTCACGTGACAAACATAAAGCAAGACTTGTAAAAAAATGATATGCTTAGAGAGAAGGCGTTGACTACATTGAAACTTTTGCTCCTACGACCAAGTGTAGAAGTATTCAGGCATTATTTTCTTTGGCACCACAAGAAGGATAGAATATTCATCATATGGATGTTAAAACTACCTTTTTGAATGGATATTTGAAGGAAGATCTCTATATGCCACAACCTCAAGGTTTTGTTATCAAAGGCTAGGAACAAAGGGTATGTAAATTGGTAAAATATTTGTATGGTTTGAAGCAAGCACCATGTGCTTGGTATAAAAAATTAACTAAGTGCCTCCTCAAATTATACTACAAACATTTTATTCTAGATGATGAAACTCTCTTTGTCAAGAAAATTGGTAGATCAATTGTGTATCTAGTTGTATATGTTGATGATTTTCTCATTACAGGCAATAATGATGATTATATAGAATCCATTAAGAGATAGTTGAAAAAATGTTTTGATATGACTGACTTGGGATTAATTCATTATTACTTAGGTATTGAAATCATTCAAAATCCTAAGTTCATTTTTATTTCTTAGAAAAAATATATTGGAGAGTTATTATGCAAATTTGGCATGAAAGATTGTAATTTTGTTTCCACTCCAATGGAGAAATTTTTTAAGATTTCATCAAATGAAGGAAATAATTTTGAAGATCCAACCAAGTATAGGCAGCTTGTTGGAAGTTTGATTTATCTCAACCCTACTCATCTTGACATTACCTTTGCAGTAGGATTTTTTTCTAGATTTATGCATAAACCAAGTGAAGGGAATTGAGTTGCAGCACAATGAGTTTTAAAATATTTAAAATGAACTCAAACTCTTGGCATAAAATATTCAAAAGTTTTAGACTTCCATCTTACTGGCTATTCTGACTTAGATTTTCATGGTGACAAAGAGAATGGGTTATCTACTTCTAGTTATTTGATGACCCTAGGATCACCTATTATTACTTTGAGATCAAAGAAAAAAACAATTCTTGCTAACTCTACAACTGAAGTGGAATATGTAGCAGCAACTCAAGCTACGAAAGAAATTGTGTGGCTCAAAAAAGTTCTTGATGACTTGTAGGAGAAACAGATAACTTCAACAACTTTATTTGTTGATAATAATTTTGCAATACAATTGGTCAACAATCCTATGTTTCATGATTGAACCAAGCATATCAATACCAAATGTCACTTAATTCAACATCATGTTGAGGCCAAAACTATACAACTGAAACACTATTCCACTGAAGAACAAATTGCTGATATTTTAACTAAAGCACTGTGACATGTTAAATTTGAACAATCTAAATGCTACTTGGCATGAAAAACATCCCTTCAGATTACGAGGAGAATGCTAAATCCTTCGGGATATCTTAATTTTTTTTTAAAAAATTAAGGAAGTAGTTTTCTAGTAGGTTACTTATGTAAAGATTTATATAGTTGTACACAACTACCTGAACAATTTTTAGGTTGTATATATTCCCTTGTTGTTATAGTAAATGTGTTGGTGTGTGCATTTCATTTATATTCTTTGGGCCTGTTACAAGTATCTTATAAGAAAATGTAAGAGAATGCCTAAATGTTAGATAAGACCACACAATCTCTCTTGTCAATCCTTCATTCATGCCTAGAAAATTATTTCTAGCACAATTATGATAATTAAAAACCAATATCATAGGCTGCCCACAAATATTTAAAAATAATATGAATATAAAAATAATGTGAATCATATTAGATGGTACTCTCAAATTGCATTAGATAATCTGGAAATGAAAGCATACTATGTAATATTATATGGGAGAACAAGTTTGGTAGCCAAGTCAGAGTAAGATGAGGCCATTACAAAAATATAAAATGATATTGTCAATATACAAGCAAAAGAAAGTATCATAAGGATGCAATGATAATTATATCGTATGGAGGCTAGCACAAAAAAGTGATTACATACCTTTGACTTAAATGGACCAAATTTGATGGTAAGTACGGGGATGAAAATAGAAATATATAAGTGTCTCAAATAATAAGACAAAATGAGGAAGTAATTTATGAGAAAATTCAAAGTATAAGTAAAAATAAGGCATAGCAATAATAATGAAACATCTAACTAGAAAATTAGAGAAAATTATTTCAATGGTGTGATTCATTGATAGAGTAGGTAACCTAAGGTATAATCTATATAAAAGAACAATACAGAAAGCATAAAAAGAAGCCAATGCATGAATATGAAATTTGTGTACATGACAATCAAGGCATCCCATTAAGAAACAAATGAATATAGAAGGCCCATCACCAACATCATCGATCCATCAAAATTCATTTTATATATGCATCAAAATATATAAACATCTAATCATATATGCATATAGTAATGAGTGAAAATAATATATCATGTAAACATGTAGCATGGACTAGAAATAGTACTAATGCCTTGCAACATGGTCAGTGAAATGGTGGTAAGGCTACTGAGACCTTGTAAAACCTAGGTAAATATATTGACAATGGGCACATTTGTAGAATGTTTCATCAAAATATACAAGCACACAAAGGTGACATGTGAATTTTTTAAAATTTTGTAAAAGCACAAACATGTGTCACCATTTTAGAAAGGAAAAGGCTAAAAAAAGCATAAATGTTCAACTTCAATGATATAAAACTAGTATTATTATTTAGAATTTGGAAATGAAGTAAACTAATGAATGTGTAGAAATGGATGAAGTTTAGGATTATTATTTTAATGATTATTTTGAATAAGAATTGATATATTTTCCTATTTTTTAAGGACGATTTTAAGTTGCTCAAAAATAATGAAAATTAGGGGTCTAGTTTCCACTTTAAAAAAAGTTATTTTATAGATGGCATATATAGCTAGAGAAATCAAAAGTAAAAATCAGCTTTTGACCTATATTTATCCTCTTATAACAATTCAAATTTCAAATCACCTAAAATCAATAGTGTTCATCTCCCACCACATTTTTCAAAATAAATTTATTTTAACCAAAATAGAAAGTATACATTCTAGAAGAGGATTCTCTCCTCTAGAATGTCATATGTTTTTTTTTTAAATTATATGATTTACTATTTTTTCTCTTTCTCAAAACCAACATCTTCTCAAGTGTTAAAATACATACCTATAGTGTTTTTTAATTACAATATAGTATATCTAACTAAAACACTATAAACTCTATATGAGGATATTCTTGAGTTTGAGCTCTATAAAATAGTGTTTATATATGTCATTAAAAAAATATCAATAAAAGAAGTAAGAGTAATTAAAATGTTTATTTTCTGAAATAATTTTAGTTCTTTAGTAATTGGACACAAACTAGTATAAAACATACATTAAATAGAAATTCCCAATTGGAAAAATGTGAGAACATATAAAACTTAGCTAGAATGAATTTATCTAGATCATACGTTTGAAAAAAATTATTTTTTAGATAGAAATAATCTAATTTAGTGATTTTGATAAGTCATTCTAGAAGGTGACACACCTTTATACTTTACCCAAATTAAATCATCATAATATTTATTCATACATTCATTGTCCTTTATACGATTCATGTGTTGTTTCACATTAATACTTTGTCTACAATACCCTAAAATACATTAGTATGGATTTCAAAGTTGCTTGCCACTTTTAAATTTTAACTATGCTTCTTTTATCCCATGCCTCTTGTATTTTTTAAGGTCCTTATGAGCCCCTGCATTAGCCTATGCACACTCAAGATGCTTAGGGTAATTTATAGTTGGTATATTTCAAAATGAATTTTACATTAGCAAGATGTCTCCCATAAATTATACATTATCTTTTTGTATTATTTATTGAGAGAATAGTGGAGAGCATGGATATTTATGTGTTGTACATCTATCTTCTAACTTGGTTAGTGGAAATGGCTCAGAATCTCCTATAAAATCTTAGAAACCTATTTTTCCTCCTTATTTAAATCTTGTGAAGTGGAACCTAATAAGACTTGGATGTTAATTTTTTCACACTTCATGTGACACAGTTTCCCCACCATATTTTACTATGAGGTTTGGGGGCAGTGCCCCCAAGCTCTAGGGGTCAAGGGGAAACACCCCTTATAGGTTCCTAGGGTAGCACCCCTTGCAGGGTCCTAGGTTCAGTGGCCCATGATACAAGGTAGGGTTGAGGGTTAGCACCATTGAAGCCAAAAATGAATTTAATATTGTAAATGGTGCCAACAGTTATATTTTACTATTGGTCAGTCTATTCTAGCCCTAATTTTTTAAGTAGAAAAATCTTTTATAGAAAGGCTTAGGGTTAGGGATTTTATGATGTATTGTGAGATTGTATCTTCTTCCAGAAGAATTAAGTTGTAAGGGATTGCAGATTGTAATCACTAGATAATAAGAATATTGGATTCACTGTTTGGTCGACATAGCCTAGGGATTGGGTGAACCATGTTAAATATTTGTGTCTTGTGTTATCTTCTATGCGATTTATTATTGTATGTGATAGAGGAGAGTTAGGTTAGGCTAACTATTCTATGCCATTGGCCCACACTAGGATCTTAGTGTTCTCCTAACACCTAAATTGGTCTATATGATTTTTTGCAACTTAGAACATCCCTTGACTTCCATAACCTTCCCACCGGGTGAAATGATTAAATCTTGCTCCATGACTCTCTTATCCTCCTAGGAATGCAATTCTTCTAAAAGACATACATAGGTCTACCAGGATTCTACAACACTCCCTGGTCTAACCAAAGTTTTGATGAGTTTTAAGGTGTTATTGGAACACTTTTAGCATGCCTGGATTGATGGTGACAATGGGTTCCTACCTGATTTCCAAGTTCTTTCACAATAGGCTACTAGAAGAGCCCCTAATTAGGCCTCCACCCGAATTTGTAGGGCTAATAACTTATTACCCTTAGAGATTCATTAGACCCAGAGATAATAAAAATTGTTTCACATAGTCCATACTCAAATATTTTTGAGGTTTTAGGCCACCAAAAGGCCATACAACAATAATGAAAAAAATGAGGGTGTTGGAGGGTTTTCTTGGCTGCTTGTTGTTCCCTCTTTTCAAACACCTTCCTCAACTTATCAAGACTCCTACCTTCCAATAAATACTCTTCTCATACTCCTCTTGAATCCCTCTAAATGTAAATTCTTCACTCTTCATTCTTTGCTCTTGAGAGCTCTTTCTTTGTTGATTGCTCCTAGCCGGGCATTGCCTAGCTCACCTAGGGCTTTGTCAAACAAATGCTTGCACAAATTTTATAGGCTCTTTATTCAAATATGTTACAAATTAGGGTATTTATTCTTGGAATCCAAGAGGCCATGGAAATCCCATGTTGGAAACAAGAGCTACAACCTTTTCGTTATTGAGAACTCAAAACTGGACAACACACTATTACTTTTAAAGAAATTTACAAAACACCTACAAAAATTGAATACAGATCTAATCTAATGCATGGATAATAAAGAATAAAAAATAAACCAACTAATACATGTAAAAAAATGACAATTACAATGTGATTTACTACAAAAAACACCAAAAATCAGTAAATGTTGTATTAAATTAGTCACAGACTGTTGTAGCAGTACAATGTCATACAAAACAATGACTTCCAACCCTTGATTTGGGTTCTTCAAAACCTAAATAGGATATCCTATGTTATGAAGTTAAATTTTTAGGTCTTTTTCAAATTCACATTACAAAATAGGTCTTTTAGCAACAAAATTCAAGAAGAAGTTGCTGGCAATTTTAACGCAATTTTTCTTGCTCAGGTAGAATTATTTGTTTCCACCTTCTAAGACCATATTGAGCTTTCCCAAAGAAACCTTGGGAGTATTACCTTACTTTACCTAAGGTCTCCAAACTCTTGAAGACAACTATTCCATATGGTGATAGGTTTTACATAAAATTGCATTGTTTAAGCATTCAGGTCTTCCAAGCCCATAGTTCACCTTGGAAGCTCTTATAAAGTACACATAGCTCAAAATGAAACAAAGACTCCTAACTTCCCCTTTCACCAATCATGGAAAGAAAAGGAACTTAGAATGGTACCAACCCAAGGTCAATATACCATTCCCACCAAAGACCAAAGAGGAATCTCTAAAACCTATCCTAGCTTAGACACACAAGCATGAGCTATATGCTATTATTGTATTCACATGCTTCTTAAGAGAAGATCATCACACCAAAAATGAAATGGTGGGAGCCTTGAAAGGGTGCTCCTATACCATACTCCCCCCTCAATGCAAACTAATATCCTTTGGGGTTGAGAAGAGTTAGATCAATGCCAAACTTCTTGAAACATCCTTCCTCAACCTAGGTGGCTTCAGATTTAGGCTGATCCTTCCATTTAATCAGATGTTCCATATACATTTGATGCCTTGTAGCTTTCTGCACCCTAGATTCCAATACTTTCTTTGCTTTGGCTAGCTTCTTTTTGGGCATTGCAGTAGTGTCAAGGTCTTGTAGGACCCTTGGTGGAGTTGCACTTTGTTGATTAATCTCTGCCTTAAATTTGATCAAGTCAGCAACATTAAATACTAGTGAGATGGCTAGGTTTGTAGAAAGTCCACTTTGTAACCATTCTTTCCATATTTAGCTAGAATCTTGCATGGGCCAACTCTTCTCATTTGGAGCTTAGTGGGCATGCCTTGTTGCTTTCTTTCTTTGTTAAGGTAGACCATGACATAGTGATAGTCCCCAATTTGAAATTGTACTTCTTTCCTCTTCTCATACATTTTTGCCTTGATTCTTTGAGTAGATTCCAACGTAGTCTTCTTCACTTGTTCTTGAACTTCTTGAATAGTTTGAGTGAAATCTTCAGCTTATCCACTCTTTAACTCCATAGGACCTATGTCTCTCAACTCACTCACTCCTCTAGGGTGTCTACCATAGACTATCTCAAAAGGACTCCTTCCTATGGTCCTGCTAGAACTATAATTATAAGCATATTCAGCCTAAGGGATAGCAAGATCCAAAGTTTTCCCATATTCCTTTGTTAAACACGTTAACAAGTTCCCAAGCACCCTATTAATGACCTCAATTTGACCATCAGTTTGAGGATGGTATGCTGAAATGAAAGAGAGATTAGTTCCCAGCCTCTTCCATAAGGTTTTCCAAAAATGACCCATGTGTTTTTTGTCCCTATCAGACACAATACTCAAAGGGATTCCATGAATATGAACTATCTCCTTGAAGAAGAGATATGCTATATAACTTGCATCTTGAGTAGTCTTACATGGAATGAAATGACTCATTTTAGAGAACCTATCTACTACACATAAATGTTGTCCATACCTGATTTTGTTTTGGGGAGTCCAACCACAAAGTCCATAGTTACACATTCCCAAGGCCTATTTGGAATGCAAGGGTTGATAAAATCCTACATTTCTTGAACCTCCTTTAGCTCTTTGACATATTCCACATTGCTCAACATATCTTTGTACATCCCTTGCTAACTTAGGAAAAAAGTAGTATCTATGTACTAACTCCAATGTCTTGTTTATGCCAAAATTTCCACTCAAGCTACCATTATGCTTCTCTTGAATCAAATTTTCCCTCATGGATTCCTTAGGTACACATAGCTGATTATCTTTAAATAACAATCCATTTTGAAGGGTATAATTTGAAAAATCACTATGAAAATGATTCTCAAACTCTAGGCATACCTTGTAGGCTTGGGAGAAGTCTTCATCCTCTTCATACAAGTCTTTAAAACTTTATATTCCAATGCTTTGCAGCTCTACTTCTTGGATAGTCAAAAGCTTTCTGCTCAAGGCATCTGCTACCTTGTTGAGTTGCCCCTTCTTATGCTTGATTGTGAATGTGAAAGATTGTAGATACTCCATCCACTTCAAAAGCCTATTGCTAAGCTTCTCTTGAGTATTTATATAACTCAAAGCCTTATGTTCTGTAAAGACAACAAATTCTTTGGGTAGAAGGTAATGTCTCCACTTCTTGAGAGCTTGTACTAATGCATACAACTCCAAGTCATAAGCTAAATATTTCTTATGTTCCTCATTGAGTTTCTCACTAAAGAATGCCATAGGTCTTCCTTCTTGACTCAATACACCCCTACTACTACATTGCTTACATCACATTCAATAGTGAACAATATATCAAAAGTAGGTAAGACCAAGATGGGTTTTGTGGCTACCTCTTCTTTCAATGTTTGAAATGAATTCTTTACTACCTCGGTCCATTTGAACTTTTTTTCAACCCTCCTTTGATGGTGTCTAATATTGGTGCACAAATCCCACTAAAGTTCCTCACAATCTTTCTATAAAATTGTGCTAGGCCATTAAAACTTCTCACTTCAGTCCCTGTTCTAGGAGTAGACCAATCCAAGATTGCCTCCACTTTGCTTGGGTCCATTTTCAGACTACCCTTGGGTACTATAAAGCCCAAATAAACCAATTCTTGCTGCACAAATAAACTATTTTCAAAATTGACAGCTAGCTACTCTTCTTGGAGTCTTTTCAAGACCAACCTTACATGTTCCAAGTGCTCTTCTTTTGTTTTTCTATAGATGAGTATATCATCTAGATACACTACCAAAAATTTACCTGTGAACTCCTTCAAGACCTCATTCATTAATCTCATGAAAGTGCTTGGGGCATTTGTAAGCCCAAATGGCATTACAAGCCATTCATACAATCCATCTATGGTGTTAAAAGCGGTCTTCCATTCATCACCCTCCTTGATTCTAATTTGGTGATAACCACTCTTTAAATCCAACTTAATAAAGTACATAGCACCTCCTAAAATATCCATGAAGTCTTTTATTCTTGGAATAGGAAATCTATACTTGATGGTGATCCAGTTAATAGCCCTTGAATCTATGCAAAGCCTCTATTTTCCTCCTTTCTTTGTTGCTAAGACCACTTGGATAACACATGGACTAATGTTCTTCTTAATCAGCCCTTGATCCAATAATTCTTGCACTTGTCTTGCCACTTCCTTATTCTGATCTAGAGTAAGCTTATAGGCTACTTTGTTAGGCAAAGAAGCACTAGATACAAAATCAACTTGATGGCTGATTGATCTTTTAGGTGGTAGTACTATTGGTGTGTCATCTGAGATAATATCCTTGGAATCATCAAGATTTTTTTGCACTTCAAGAGGTATTGGCTACAACTTAGTTTCTTCCTCCTTTGGCTTGACCATAATTGCACATCCTATGGTGTCCTCATCCTATAAAGCTTGCAAGAACTCTTTGCCACTACTAAGTAACACACTAGATGTCTTAGAGGTTTCCCCTTGATTCTCTATTAAGGACTAAATTTTGAAAGTCCTTCCATCTTTCTTGAAGGAAATGACATTTTCTTCTTCATCATAGATCACCTTCCTATTAAATTGCCATGGTCTTCCCAAGAGAAGATGGAATGCATCCATGGGTAAGACATCATAAAGTACTTTATCTTTATAAGCTCTAGTAGAAAACTCAACCCATGTCTACTCGTTAACAAGTACACTTTGCTCTTGATTCAACCAAGTTACCTTATAGGGATTTACATGGGGAACATTTGTAAGTTTTAGCTTCTTTCTTGCCTCCTCTGATATAATATTATTTGTAGAACTAGAATCCACTATAACCTTGCAAACTTTTCCTTGAATCTTGCACCTAACTCTAAAAAGAGCCCTCCTTTGCTTAGGTTCACTTTGATTGGGTTGCCTTATGAGTACCTTTCTAATCATCAAATTCTCACCCATTTCTAATTATAATTTACTAACTTCATTAGTGCATGAGCTGCTACCATCTTCTTGAGCATAAGCTACTCTCTTCTCACTACTAGAGGTTGTTGGTTTATCAGAACACATGTAGGCAGGATGTCCAAGCTGTCCACATTGGTAACACTTCATGGTGGCAAAGTAGGAGCTGCTCCTGCCTACTCCTCTTCCTCTACTTCCTTGAGATCCTCTTCCTATACCAAAAGATCTTGTTGTGCTGATTTCAGAACTTTGTTCCAAGAGTCTACGTTTCCCTTGGTTTCTTGATTCACCACCTCTACTAGAACCACCTCTTTGACCACCTCTAGAATCTCTACCTCTTCCTCTATTCTTGGAAGTACATTCCTTCTTTCTTTTTCCTTTTTCTTCCACCTTTAGGGCCATTTGATAACATTGATGAACTATTTTAGGAGTGACAAGGCTCATTTCTTCTTGAATAGACCATTTGAGTCCATTTAAATATATTTCCAACCTAATACTTTACTCTTCCACCACTTTAGACCTTAAGCATAACTTTTGAAATTCTTTTGTATAAGAATGGACATCCATGTCTTTTTGCCTCAGATTTTGTCTCCTCCTATGCAACTGTATTTCATAGTCTTTAGGAATGTAGGCTTTTTTTATTTTAGCCACCATTCCTTTCTAGGAAGTAATAGGACCTTTCCTTTCTTTTTCCCTCTTTGTTTGCACAAATTTCCACTAGGTGAGAGTAGTGTCTCTCAACCATGAGCTTGCCATCTTAACCTTTTGAGCATCAGAGACACCATCACATTCAAAATGGTTCTCCATTCCTTCAATCCATTTCATGATGAGATCATGATCCATCTTGCCACTAAATAGAGCAATTCCTTCCTAGGCTTTATTGTTTATTGATTTGATTGCCTTCAAGAAAGACTCTTTTGATAACACAAGGTCTGGCATTAGAGTTTCTTCTTCCAACTCAATGTCTTTCTCTTTAGCCTCCTTCTCTTCTTTCTATTCTATCTTTTCCTTGACTTTATCTGTAGTGTCTTTGACCTCACTCAATAATTGTTCTAGTTGTACCAATTTTTCTCTCATAGACCCATTGTCGTGTTCTTGCTCTTCTACCTCTTTAGCCAATTCAGCATTGATTACCATTGTGTTAGAATCACTAGATTCACTAGGTGACTACATTCACCTTGCTTTGCACTTGCTTTGTCCCACACCTTTATAGGCTCTGATACCAATCTGATGGAGGAGAGTTAGGTTAGATTAACTAGCCTATGCCACTGACCCGCACTAGGATCTTCGTGTTCTCCTCACACCTAACTTGGTCTATAGAATTTCGTACAACTTAGAACATCCCCTGACCTAACCTAACCTTCCCATGAGTTGAAATGATCAAATCTTGCTCCATGACTCCCTTATCCTCTTAGGAATATAATTCTTCAAAAAGGCATATATAGGTCTACCAAGGTTCTACAACACTCCCTAGTCCAAACAAAGTTTTTATGAGTTTTAAGGTATTATTGGAACACTTTTTTCATGCTTGGATTGATGGTGACAATGGGCTCCTACCCAATTTCCAAGTTCTTTCACAATGGGCTACTAGAAGATCCCCTAATTAGGCCTCCACCTAGATTTGTAGGGCTAATAACTTATTACCCTTAGAGATTCATCAAACCTAGCCTTAAGAACATTTTTTTCACACATTCCATACTCAAAGATTTTTTAGGTTTTAGGCCACCAAAAGGCCATACAACAATAATGAAAAAATGAGTCTTTTGGAGGGTTTTCTTGGCTGTCTATTGTCCCCTCTTTTCACACACCTTCCTCAACTTATCAAGACTCCTCATTTTCAAGAAAGAACCTTATCATACCCATCTTGAACCCCTCTAAAGGGAAAGTCTTCATTCTTCATTCTTTTCTCTTAAGAGCTCTTTCTTTGTTGATTTCTCCAAGTCAGGCATTGCCTAGCTCGCCTAGGGCTTTGTCAAACAAATGCTTGCATGCATTTTATGGGCCCCTACTTCAAATATATTACACATTAGGGTCTCTATTATTTAAATCCAAGAAGCCATGGAAATACCATGGTAGAAACAAGAGCTACAACCCTTTCATTATTGAGAACTCAAAACTAGACAACGAATTGCTAATTTTAAAGAAATTTACAAAACACCTATAAAACTTGATTATAGAACTAATATAATTCATGGATAATGAAGAGTACAAAATAAAAAAAATAATACATACAACAAAATTAAAATTACGATGTGATTTACTACAAAACAAAACCAAAAATTAGTAAATGTTTAATTAAATAAATCACAGACTGTTGTAGCAGTACAGTGTCATACACAACAATGACTTCCAACCCTTTTTTAAGGTTCTTCCAACCTTAAATAGGATATCCCACTGTATGAAGTTAGGTTTTTAGGGATTTTTCAAAGTTACATTATAAAATAGGTCTTTTAGCAGCAAAATGGAAGAAGTTGAAAAGTTACTCAGCAACTTTTAAAAGTTGCTAGCAATTTTTAAGCAATTTTTCTTGTTCGAGTAGAATTATTTGTTTCCACCTTCTAAGACCATATTAAGCCTTCCCAAAGAAATCTTGGGAGTATTACCTTGCTTCACCTAAGACCTCCAAACTCTTGAAGACAACTATTCCATATGGTGATAGGTTTTACATAAAATTGCATTGTTTAAGCATTGAGATCTTCTAAGCCCATAGTTCACCTTGGAAGCTCTTCTAAAGCACAAAAAGATCAAAGTGAAAAAAATACTCCTAATTTCCCCTTTCACCAATCATGGAAAGACAAAGAAATTAGAATGGTACCAACCCAAGGTCAATATACTGTTCCCACCAAAGACCAAAGAGGAAACTCTAAAACCTATCCTAGCTTAGACACACAAGCATGAGCTATATGCTCTTATTATATTCAAATTCTTCTTAAGAGAAGCTCATCACACCAAAAATGAAAGGTCAGAGCCTTGAAAGGGTGCTCCTACACCAGTATGATATTAGTAATGTTTTCATGTAACTTTTATTTATGTATCTTAATCTTAAGAAATGGTATCAGAGTAAGGTTGATTTCTGTAATCCTCTGTAAGAAGGCCTCATTTTTGAGTGGGAAATGGAAGATGAGGGAAATCTAAAGGTTGAAACTTTTAATGGGAAGAAATTTTAGTTATGGGATATGTAAATGGAGGACTACCTTTATCGAAAGGATTTATGGTGCCCGTTAGAAGGAAAATCCAAGAATTTGACTGCTATGATAGATGAGGATAGGGATATTTTGGACAAAAAGGAACTTGGAAGTACTTAAATATGCTTGGCACAATCTATGGCATTTAACATTACAAAAGAAAGATGATTGAGGAGTTGATGCAAAACCTAGAAAAGTTGTATGGAAATCCCTTTTCTTCAAAAAAGGTTTTTCTCATAAAACATTTATTTAATATGAAGATAGAAGAAGGTGGATTTTTTGTAGATAATTTAAATTAGTTTAATATGATTACTAGTCAATTATCTTCAATAAATGTTAATTTTTATGAAGAAATTAGGGTTCTCTTGATTTTATGTTCTTTTCCTGAAAGATGGAATGACTTGGTAATGACTATGAGTAATTTTGTTTCTTGATCTAATATGCTAAAATTTGATGATGCATTTGGTGTTATTCTAAGTTAATAAACTCATAGGAAAACCTTAGGTGGATCTACATCAAGAATTTCTTTGAATGCACAATGTAGAGGTAGAATGAATGAGAGAGGGAGAAATTCTAGAAACTATTTAAAATCAAGAGGAAATTGAAAGGGAAAGAGGTCTTGGTCTAGAGAGGACCAAGAGATTACTGGTACTATGGAAAACTAGGGAATAAAAAGAAATATTTCTTGACTTGAAAGGACAATGAAGGGGATAAAAAAGATAGAAAAAAAGAAGTGAATGTGGTAAGTAATAAATTTGAAGAGGATTCTTTGATTATTTCCTTATAAAATGTTGATGCTTCATGGGTTTTAGATTCTAGGGATTCATTTCACGGTACATTCAACAAAGGTTATTTTATTGATTATGTCCAATGGGATTTTGGGCTTGTATATATGGGGGATAATGAACCTTGTCAAATTGTTGGAAAGGGAAGAATTAAGATGAAGTTACAAAATGAAAACTATTGGCTACTACAAGAGGTAAGACATGATGTTCCAATGCTGAATACAAATTTAATTTCAGTAGGGAAATAGGGCAATTAGGTGGTTAATTTTAATGATATCATGGTAGTGAGTATTATTGATGGAGGCACAACCCAAGAAAAAAATGAACACAACAAGAAAAGGAAAATATTATTATTAGAATTGATCTACTATTACATTTGGTACACTAGAAATAGACTCTAAGACATGCTCTACGGGCTTACAAAGTTGTCTAAATTTGGAGAAAATCTTCCTCCAGTACCTTCTCCCAAAATTCACCAAGAACTACCTTTATAGTGCTAGAAATGTTCTTAAATAAATCACAATTAGGTTTAGGGTTAGGAATACACTCTAGAATATGTCATTTGGCATGCACTGCCAAAATAGAAGGTTCTAAAAATCACATTAGAAGTCAGTGTAAAATTAGAAAAATCTAGAAATGGTAGTCCAACTTTCAGGAGGCATAACTTTTGATTTGGGACTCTGATTGAAGAACTATTTACATTTCTAGAAATCTCTCCAAGCACTCTATATCCCTATGGACTAGATCTTCTCATCCCCCATTTTTTGGGCCCATCTAAGGTTGTTTTGTGCCTCAAATCTGACTTTGAAGCACTCTTAGGAGGTCTCCAGGAAACTTAAAACTACAATAACTTTCAAATTGTAAAGCCATTTGACTTGATTCTTTTTCATGATTTAAATTACAAATATAATCATCCATCCAATTTACACCCTCTAACTCATCATAATTATAGCTCAATTACAAAATAACCCACTTTCTGCATTGGCATGTATCCGAAGGTGCTCAAAAACTCTAACCCAAAAAACCAATAGTGGAACTATGAGAGTTGGAATCTTTATTTGACCCAAATGGGTATCTAGAAATAAAACCACTTTAAAAATAAACTAATACTAATAATATGTTTTAGTGATACAGGATTTCCCTTATGCCATTGGATGCTCCTACATCAATTATAGCAAATAATTTTAAAATTATTTCTCTACTAATGACATTCATAGAAATAAAATTGTTCCAAGGACTCCACAATAAAATGGAGTGGTCGAACACATGGACAAGACAATAATGATTTGTGCAAGGAACATGAGGTTGCATGTCAAGATTCCCTTAAATGTGTAAGTTGAGGATATCAATACTATTGTACTTTTTATCAATAGAGGTCCCTCTACTCCTTTGGGTTGTGTTATTCTAGAGGAATCATAGATTGGTAAGAAGGTGAGTTATTTGTTTCTTAGAGCCTTTGGTTTTTGCCTATAGATTCCAAAAATAGAACCAAAATAGAAGCTAAGTCAAAAAAATGTATTTCTTGGGTATATAATCAAGATGAATTTGGTTATAGGCTTTGACATTTTGAAAATCATAAAATTGTAAGAAGTAGAGATGTCATATACAATGAGAAAGTGTTGTACAAATATTTTTTGCAGCAACATGAGAATAAATAAAATGATTATGTAGTGTCAGATGATACTCAAAAAGATGATGTTCTAGCAATCCCTCATGCTCCACAAAAATCACAACAAAAATTGCCATACATCTTAGTGAATAAAAGACAATCAACAAGGCTAAGTAGACCTCTATAAATATTTTCTTTCTCTTTGTATTCTATTTTATTAATAGATACTCGTGAACCTAAATGCTATGATGAAGTTGGGTAGGTGGACACAAAGATTTAGTGGGAGTATGGAAGTTACCTACAGGTAAAAGAGAATTACAAAATAAATGTGTTTATAGGTTGAAAAAAGAGGATGGAGGTAAGAAAGTATTTAAATCTAGGTTACTTGTCAAAGGACTTGCACTAAAAAATACACTAATTTTGATGAGATATTTTCTCTTGTTGTTAAAATGAGATCTATTCACATTGTTTTAAGTATTGTGTCTACTAAATATTTTCATTTGGAGTAATATTTTATTAAAAAAAACTTTCTTCATGGTGATTTGGATGAATAAATATATATGACATAACCATAGGGATTTGAGGTCAAAGGCAAGGAGAATTCATGTGCAAATTAAAAAGAAAAGTTTATAAGGATTGAAGCAAGCATCTAAGAAATGGTATCTTAAATTGGATAGTTTTATGCGTGAGTGTGGATACACTAAAAGTCATTCATATCATTGTGTTTATTTCAAGAAGCTAGATGATGACAACTACATTATTTTATGTTTATATTTTGATGATATGCTTGTACCTGGGTCTAACATGAATCACATTAAGGGGTTAGAGAAATAGTTAGCAAATTCATTTTCTATGAAGGATTTGGGGGTAGAAAAATAAATGCTTGCTATGAGAAATTGAAGAGATATGAAAAATAGGAAATTGATTCTATATTAGGCTAATTATATTGAGAAGGTGTTGCAAAAATTTTCTATGGAGAATGCCAACAATGTTAGCACACCTTTTCCTAGTCATTTAAAATTGACTAAGAAAATAAGAGGATGATAAGATGTCCTAGGTAGCTTATGCTTTAGGACTTGATGTATGCCATAGTATGTTCTAGGGAATATATTATATATGCAATGTCAGTTATTAGGAGGTATGTGAGTCATCCTAGGATTAAGTACTGAAGTGTAATAAAATAGATTCTTAGATACTTGAGACACATCTAGTAAATATTTACATCCAAGTGGAGTACTACAGGTTATTTATTTAATGTTGGTGGATCAACATTGAGTTGAATTTTTTGGTTGTAGAAGGTGAACATTTTATCCACCATAGATGTGCAAACTATTTTGCTACTACTGAGGTAGCCAAGGAGATGATATGGCTTTAGATCTTTATGGAATAATTAGGACTCCCATAGAGGGATAATAATTTTCTTATAGATAGCTAGAGTTCCATTCATCTTATGAGGAATTCTTCTCTATATTTAAAGACAAAGAACATACAGTTACATGGTACCATTTCATTTGATCAATGTTGGATGATGGACATTTAAAGTCAGAAAAAATACATATAAAATGATAATTCAACAAATATGTTCAAAAATGAAATGACAAGGGAGAAGATGAAGTTCTCTTCAACTTTAGTTGGTCTTCTAGACTACACATAATTAAAACATAATAGAGTTCATGGTGGTTTATATTCCAATGAGAGCTACAACTTTAGTGGTGCTATGATTAGGCTCCAAGTAGGAGGTTATTATTATGGAGTTTGACCAGTCTCCAAGTGGAAGATTCTTGTGATGTGGAGCCTAATCAAATTTAGAGGTTAATTTATTCCCACCTCATTTAGTGTCATTTCCCCTCAAATTTTACTACGGGGGTTTGGAGGCAATGTTCCCAAGCTCCATGGGTCAAGGGGAAATGTACCTTGTGGTTTCTTAAAATACATTCATAGGTAAGGTCAAGGTGAAACACCCTATGTGAAGTCCTAGAGTTAGTGCCTTCGAAGCTAAAAATCAATTTAATATTGTAAAAGGCATCGAGAGTTATACTTTTCTATTGGTCAGCTTATTATAGCCTTAATTTTGTAAGAAGAAAAATTATGTATGAAAGGCATAGGGTTAGGGATTTTTTGATGTATGATGAGATTGTAGCTTCTTGCAGTGACATTGAGGTATTAGGGATTATAGACTATAACCAGTTCATAATAATTGGATAAAAAGAATATTGAACTTTTTTTTTGGTAGATATAGCTCAAGAATTGGGTGAACCATGTTGAATCTTTGTGTCTTGTGTTCTCTTCTGTGTGATTTATTATTTTTTGATATTGGTTATATTTTCTTGTAATTTTTATTTCTATCCCATTAATCCTAACATTTTTTTTAAAATTCACCTGTTCACCTAGATTGAGTCTCTCTTGGTTATCTCTTGTTTGGGTAAAAGTACAAAGCTATGTCACGTTTCATGAAAAATTATCAGAATGACTAAATTTGAGTATATCTATCCAAAATTAATTTTTTTAAAAACATATGATCTAGATAAATTCTTTCTAGCTAAGTTATATATGGTCTCACTCTTTTTCGATTGGAAATGTCTAATAAATGCATGTTTTATACTAATTTGTATCCAATTACTAAAGAAATAAAATTATTTTAGAAAAGTGGCATTTCAATAAATCTTACTATTTTTTATGATATAACATATAAACACCATTTTATATAGCTTAGAGTCAAGAATATTCTCAAGTGGAGTTTATAGTGTTTTAATTAGATATAGTATATTGAAATTAAAAAATTTCACAACCACTTATTTTAACACTCAAAAAGATGTTGGTTTTGAGAAAGAAAAAAATATCAAATCATATAAAAAAAATCTAAAAATGATATGACATTCTAGAGGAGAGAATCCTCTTCTAGAATGTGTAATTTTTCTCCTAGTTAGAATAGATTTTTTTTGAAAAATGTGGTGGTTGATGAAAACTATTGATTTCAGGTGAGTTGAAATTTCAATCCTTATAAAAGAGAAAATATAGCTCTAAAGATGATTTTTATTTTTGATTGTTCTAGATATATAAGTTATCCATAGCATAGTTTGACATCAAAGGGAAATAAGTTTATTTGCATATAGTTTTGTGGTGGGAACTAGACCCCTAATTTTTAGCATTTTCAACACCTAGAAAATTATCTGTAAAAATTAGGAATATATCAATCCTTGCTTCAAATAATTATTAAAAATTATAATCCTAAAATTCATCCATTTCTACACATTTCATTAATTTAGTTCATTTCCAAATTCAAAATAATAATACCAATTTTATGTTATTGAAGGTGAATAGTTATGTATTTTTGTTAGCCTTTTCCTTTACAAAAGGGTGACACAGGTTTGTGCTTTTACCTAGTTATATCTTACAACCTCTTGTAGTTTAGAAATTTCTCTCTCAGCAACATTTGATAATATCATTCTATATTTTGTCACTCATTGAGCATCATAGAGTTTATCACATCTCTTTTTCATAAAATAATTTACTTGTGTACCTATCTTTTGGCCAATCAATCTCTTTGGTTTATGTGTTGGTGGAAAAACAAAAATAGGGACTTGAATAAGGAAAGTCCCTTAACAACCCCAATCATTTTTTTTCTCATCCTTATGTGCATATTTAATAGGAGAGTTAAAATACCTTGTGTTTCTATTATGTTTAATTTATTTCATTAAATTTCACATCTACTATATAGTATTTATTTTTAAATGTTGCCAACATTTGGGTTTTGTAGGCATTTGCACCCTTGGCAAAGATGCTTGGTATTGGACAAAAACTCCCTATCATCTATTCTTTCTATTTTTGTAATCAATGTATCATTTTTCTTTATCTATTATTACATATCTTAACTAGTTTATCCATTTGGAGGTATTTAAATGTATAGTTATTTAATATTTGTAACTTTACTATATTTAGACATAATTTTATAAATATTAGATTATCACATCTTTGAGTAGTACTTTTACTATAAAAATGATAAATAATATAGAGTAGTTTACATTGTTAATTTATAAATAATAGGTAAGCTTTGACCCAACATTATTGTACATTATTTCTTTAATTTGGCATATTTATTTTGAGACTACATTTTCTTCCATCTTTTATAAGTTTAGTTTCTAGTTTTAGTCAAAGTACTAGCCATGTCCCTTCTCATGCATGTGATGGTGACTTGGCCTTTTCTATGTCCTTATAATCTTTTGAGACCTCTTCTAAAATTTTATCCTTTACAAATGATATTTTATTTCAAGAAGATAGGATCATTTATAGTTTTTATAGTTTTACTCTAGCATCTTTTTGTTTCAAAGTACCCTATTCTTGATAATGTACACTAGGGAATGGATATTCTTATATCAGTTCTCCTCTCAAGATGGTGCATTTGGAAAAGATAATTATTCTATTAGATTGTGTGATATTTCATAGGTCGATGTGACGAATCTTCCTTCAAATGAATTTTCTACATATTTTAACAAATCCCAAATGTTATTGTAGTCTTTGCTACCCCTTGTAATCTAAAGAGAAAAGTTATTTATGTGATCACAACCAATCCTTCTAAAATATATTTATTCATATTTGGGTTAATCCTTCCAATAATAACTCGAGGACCCTAATCTTTTAAAGAGAAAGTATAAGGCTCCTTACTGAAAAATGGTAGTCCATACTCACAATACTTATAGCACTAGGAGAAATTTCCTAATAATAAAAATTCTTTACCACTCTCAACTAAATATCCCTCAAGCATATGAATCTCAAGTTAAGAAACCATGTGACTATGATCGTATTGAAAAAAATCAAGTTATCCTACTAATACCTCACTTTGGATTTACTTCAAATTAGTCCAATTTACCAAGGTGTGCTTCAAGAAGCTATTTAAAAAATAATACTACATTCTTACAACATAGACCTACAAATCAGAAGCATTTATATATAAATTTGAAGAGGATTTCAAAAATGAAAATAAAATTGTATGGATGAACATATAGAAATAAGGAATGCAGCATACCCAAATATGATCATTGTATGTTAAATGTATTGGTATTTAGAGTTTTACTAACAATAGTTCAAATCTAAATGTTTATAGTCTAGAACTATTACTTAAAATAAATATGGATCTATTTTCCTTAATTATATATTCTTTATTTATTTACAGGTTTTATAATAAGGGCAAGACAAATATAAACATTTTTATATTTTTATTTAAAGGTTGATTAGGTATTATTCCAATCTTTATGTTTATCATGCAAGGACCTTCAACATACAACCTTTTCTTCAGTATACCTTGGATTCATAATTTTGGAGTGGTGTAATATACAATTCATGGTTCTATTATGTTTTCTTATATAAATCATATAATCACTATTAAAGCTAACCCGAATACCATGTATTTATGTCAATTATTAGCTACCATTTATTCTTTAGATAAATTGACATTTGAAATCTATATTCCATCATTATATTATAATATGTCAACAACTATCCCTATGGTGTCCAACAAAAACAAGGACCATGAGGATATTGTCCCTAAATGAGATAATCTCGAAAAAAAAAAATCCTCCTAAAGTAGAGATTCCTAAGTCTAACTCCTATCCTTAATCTCCTTTTAAATAAAATGTATATCTTGGTGATGATTGTGGTTCTTTACTCTTTACTTAGCATTTTATAAGAGCATCTAAAGTCAACTCTATCCACTATCAAATTCCCTAACTAAATTTAAATCCCTTATGAAATGTGAACACTCTTCTATATTATGGGATCAAGCCAATACTAAATTGATTATACCATTCATGGTGATCCTTCACTAGTTGATATTCAACCACATTATGTTCTAGGATATAAAATTATTTCTATATATGGATACAAAGGAGATAGTATTGGAAATATGGAATAAAAAGTGTTCCCTTTTAAAAGGGACTTAGGTTACAATCCTTCTCCTAATTTTCAATCCCTCCTGTTGGAAATTGAATCACAAGAAAATGACTCAAGGGGGGGTGGGGTATGTGAATTAGGAACCAATTAAACTTATTCACTTAGATTATTTCTTCTCTCCTTCTTTACATTATCTAATCTACTTTAATGCATGAACATAAAGTAACAAAGAGATTAACACCATTAAATTTTGACACAATATTAGTAACCCAAAAACCCTCAAAGTAGAAGGTAAAATTGGGGTGGCGATGACATCCATAATAGTTCATAACAATAGTAATAAAGTTGGCCTATTAGGGCTTACAATTGATGACTTTTTGATGATCTACTCTATTAGGAGTATGAAGGACTATTAGGTCTACCTTGCAAAAGGATTTTACAATATAATGAAGTATGTACTATATGAAGAGATTCAAAAAAGGATCGTTAGGCCCACCTAGTTAGAGGATTTGACTAATGCACCTATTAGGATGAATTATCAAGATGATCTCTTCTTTGTAACATTATTTTTAGAAGCTGACATTTGAATAATATGATCACCTGACTATGATGGATGAGTCTCTTCTCTTCCCTTTATACTACTTTTTAGCCTTCTTACTCAATATGCTCCATATTCTCTCTTTGTCTTCATCTATGTCTTTTTTTTCACAACTTACTTGTTAGACACAACGTAGACAAATCCATATATGTATCCATCAATCAATAACTTCATACCAAGTTAGCTCACACAATAAATATCTTCATAATAACCAAAATCTACCTTTAGTTCAACCCAAATGCTAATGCTCAGGAAATATAGTGAGATCGTGTGATATACTTTTACTTGGTTAGCATTGGATGCTAGGATAACATTGGGGCACTCAAATGATACTGGAGCATATTGACTTCATCTAGATAGCTCAATTTAAACTTAGAGCTTAGCTAACACTACGAACTCAGTTCATAGTGGGAACTTGGTTTCCTTTGACAACATAGATAACTCAATTTATACTTTGAGCTCAGTTAACATAGTATAACCTTCATTTGTTTAGGCTACACTGAAATTTATTTATGCATGGAAATATTGGTTATAGGGTAAAAATACAAACCTGTGTCACCCTTTTGCAAAGGAAAAGGCTAACAAAAGTATAATTGTTCACCTTCAATGACATAAAACTGGTATTATTATTTAGAATTTGAAAATGAAGTAAACTAATGAAATGTGTAGAAATGGATGAAGTTTAGGATTATTATTTTTAATAATTACTTTGGATAAGAAATGATATATTTTCCAAATTTTTAATGATAACTTTTTAGTTGCTAAAAAATGCTTGAAATTAGGGGTCTAGTTCCCACCACAAAACTACATGGAAATAAACAAGTTTCCCTTTGATCTCATATTATGTTATCGAAAACATATGTAGCTAGTGTGAGGCCTCATCCTGTCCCATCATAGCCATTTATTTGAATTTTAGATAGTTTATATTTTGAGACTTTGTTATATGTTGGACTATTTTGGACTTTACTCAGACTATTTGATACTATAGGACACTTTATTTTATGGTAATCATTTATGATGTTAGAACATTTTTATGATGCTTGATGATTAGTTACATTCATGTACTTGGTTGGTTATTTTATTAATGAGTATATGCACAATGGTTAGAAATGGAAAAAAATTAATCAATTGAGAAATTCCTTATGTTTTGATTCAATTATGAATATAGAATTGATTGAGGATTTATATATGCATATTTTTTATTTATCTTGGACTACTGATATGTGGTTTGAGTGTGTAGGAAATATCCATGGTAAAATAGAGAACCAAGACTATACCTTTGTATAAATTGAGTATTTTACTTTGTGAATGTAATGTGAATGGATGTCTTAGATTAGATTTCTTTTTTTTTGTGAAAATTGATTTGCCACTCATAATGTTAAATGTATATTTCTAGTGTCACTTGACACTTGTGTTGTTATGTGTTTAAGTGGCAAGTCACGTTGAGATATTGGCAAAAGACACCCAACCTTATTCCTAACCAGTTAGAAATGATTAAGTTTTCATCCCCTTGCATAAAAATATCTTATCAAAGTTTTAATTAAATTAAATTTCGGATTTCAAGTTTAGGGTGACTTTAGAGGGCTTTGTTTGAGTCTTAGAGTGTTCTTTTAGTGAAATTAAGTTACCTACATGTTAGTACTATATGTTAGGGCTTCAATTTTGGCTTTAGTGGAGTTAAAATTTCTTTTCTAACACTTTTAAAATCTCATTTCTTAAGTATTGCAAAAATGGAAGAAGACTTACCCAAAATTCCTACCTTATCTCCAGTGAGTTGATAATTCCAACCAAATAGGGAAACTTAGGTTGAGTTAAAGTGTTGTTCTCTTTCATGATGGAGAAAAGTTAGGAATGTCCTTCTTTTAGAGGGAAATCAAAAAATAGAGTTGGCATTCATGCACTCTCTAGTTTTAGAGATTTTTGGTTTTGGAGATTGCATTATGGAAGGATAGAGGGCTCTTCTCAAATTGGTTCATTTACCATAGCTTGGAGAAAGGTTGGAGCTTTCGCCATGTTTTGGAATCTATGTGTTGTATTTTTTTTTTAAAATAAAAGATGTGTAATTTTTTCTACAAATGCATGTATGTTTTGTTTATTGTCCCTATTGTATTGCTGGGTGTGGATGAATTTCTATTTCCTTATTTTCATTTTTATTTTTGAGAGTATGATGTTATGGGTGTGGAAGGACATCACTCACCCTTGGGAGGGAAGAAGTGGCCTTCAAGTGAAGGGGTTTGTTGGGCCTATCCCCTGAGTGTAGAGACTCTTCCCTAGAAGGAAGAGGGATAAGCATGTAGTATGGGCTGCATGTGCCAATACTTTGTTATGCACTTTGGGGCTGATAAGGGGAGAAGTTTTGTGAGATTTGGTATTTATTTTGTATGCCTTGTGAAGGCAAATTTGGTTTTCTATATTTGGCTTCTCCTCAGGATTTTTAGGCACACCTTCGCTCATTCTATTGGTTCCTTTGGTAACCTACTTTGTAAGCTCAAAAAGCATGTTAAATGTTGTATCCTATATTGTTGATTTATATGTGTATGCTTGATTGTTACTGGTTGGTCTTGGTTGTCCAAGCTTGATGGGTGATCTCTTAGAGACCTAGGCTGGGAGGTGAGCTCTCCATGGTTTACAAGGTTTTTTTGTATAGGTTTTCTAAACGGATATGTGTTGAAGAAAAACTTGGAAGATTTTCATTTTCTTTTGGAGATTTGAAGATGTTTTATTATGAACATTTGTAAAAGTTATGTTTTGTAAAAGATTAGAAGTAGATCTTCTTATAATTTGTAAATTGATGTAAGGATCCAATTATGATTGTAATATTTGAAAGGACTTTCCAATACTATGAATATATTTTAGTTTAAATATTTCTTAAATTGTTTCCAAGAATTAAAATTAAATATTATTATGTACGTGTGTGTCTTGTTCAAGAATTTTTTTTCATGATAGCTAGAACAATCAAAAATAAAAATTAGCTTTAGACCTATATTTTCTCTTTTATAACAATTCAAACTTCAACTTATTCAAATTGATAGTTTTCATCTCCCACCACATTTGTCAAAATAATTCTCTTCCAACCAAAAGAAAACTTATAGATTCTAAAAGAGGACTCTCTCCTCTAGAACATCACATAATTTTTAATTTTTATTGATTTTATTTAATATTTTTTTCTTTCTCAAAATTGACATCTTCTCGAGTGTTAAAATACGTACTTGTAAAATTTTTCAATTACAAAATACTATATCTAATTAAAACACTATGAACTCTATATGTGAATATTCTTGACTTTGAGATCTATAAAATGGTGTTTATATATTATTAAAAAAAATTATTAAAAAATAGTAAGAGTTATTGAAATGTTAGTTTTACAAAATAATTGTATTTCTTTAGTAATTGGATACTAACTAGTATAAAACATGCATTTAATAGACATTTCCAATTGGAAAAGTGTGAGACCATATATAACTTAGCTAGAATAAATTTATTAAGATCATATGTTTGAACAAAATTTATTTTTAGATATAAATACTCAAATTTAGTCATTCTAATAAGTCAGCCTGAAAGCTGACACAACTTTGTACTTTTACCGTAGTACAATATTAACTAACATTCCTAGACAGCTTAAGTGGTTTGTCACTAATTGACCATATGTCTTTCCATATGGTCAACAATCTTCCCCTTTGGAATTAGTTGAAAAAACACTTATCTTAAATGGTTTTATTAGCAATCAAATATTTCTTGATTAAGAAGTTTTTGTCTAACTCCCCCTTTCCTTGTGCTAAGTGTTGTAACTCTATTTGAACCAAAATTGTAGCTTGGTTATAAATGAATGGATTTTGTTTTTTCCAAAATTATTTTTGTTTTTCTATACATCTTATCATTTTCATAATAAATATATATTTCCTCTATGCATATATCCTTATACATATTTCCCCATTGATTTCATATTGTATTTCCCCCCTTTTTTTGTTACAAATGCTATAACATATACTTTACAAGGTAATGCCAAAATGTGTAAGGAAATAAGTATGTACTTTCAAAATTAAAGGCATATTTGTATCCCAATTTTCCTATAGTACCTTCAAGATGTATAATTCAATTTGGACTTCAATTGATAACTCCATCATTAGATCTACAACTTAGAAGTTTGTGTCATGTACTAATATCTTTGCATGTGCAATATATTTCTTCATCAAATCCATTTGAGGAAGTATCATAATCTAGATATCTGATATGGTTTCCCTTATTTTGTCTTTCCCCCTTAAAAATTCTTCCTATAAAATCTATTAAAAATCTTACCTTTACAAATTGACTTGAGTTGGAACTTGGGTCAAGTGCTAACTTATTAGCATTGATCTTCAAGTCTTCATCAATTTTGGTTACTTTGTCTTTTATTTCCTTGGTGAGAATTGTAGTATCACACAATTTTGTAAACAAGAAGACAACATTATTTACAACTCCCTCTAATATATCAACAAGAGCGGAAAATTCCACATGATTACTAGAATTTTTCTTTGCTACATTCTCAAAAACTTTATTTTCAAACTTTATTTCTACCCTTTGCAGAAGTCTTTCTTGGCCATCTATATCCTTATTGAATTTATGTACAATATCAACTAATTTCACAATAATAGAGGCCTTATTGTTTACCTCAATCTTCATTACATTCAAAATCATAACCTTGATGTCTTCAAGAACTTTTCCTCTGTCTCTTTCTACTTTCACTTTTCTTTGTTGTGGTCTTTTACTCCATAAATCACTCAGGATTTCCATTTTCTTAGTAGTGAGGGATTGATCCCAATTTGGAATCACAATCTTTGTATCCAGATCAATCTCATTAGATATTTGTTTCTTTTCCTTTCCCTTTGTACTAGGAGAAACTATGATTGCTTTATCTTTTTCATCATGCTTCTTCTCTTCTTCACTCGATTGACTCTAAGTTTCTTCTTTGTCTCCTTTGTTAAGCTTGTCTTCATCCTTTTCTCTCTACTTGGTTAAATCTATCTTAGAGGTAGATAGAGTCTACAACTCAGTTCCTACTTGGGTGGATAGAAGACCATGTTTCTCCTTCTCTTTCTTTTCTATATTTGATGGAATGATGGCTTTGATCAGTTTAGAAGGTAGAGAGCGAATCATAGAAACTACCATCATTTCTATATTTGACTTTATCATAGCCTGTACCTCTTTCTCTTCATCTTTTTCTATTTTTCCTTCTTCCTCAAAAATGGTTTTCCACAACTTTGTTTTGGACTGTACAACCTCTTCAATATTTTTAGAAAAATTTGAAATGCCTTAAACCTAGGAGTTTTCCTATTTTCATGCCTTCTCATCTATCCCCTTAGTATACCCTAAGATAATATTTCCTTTAGGTCTATTCAAGGTTTTCTGATGAGATTTATTCACAATTTCTCAATTCACACTTGCTTAAATGTTCTATGACTTCACATACCCTAACTATGTGACTTTCCTGTTCACTTTTCAATTTTCTTCTTCTTAAAGTGTGGCATTTCTCACCAATAGATCTTCTATGGTTGCATCTACTTCTTTTAAAAATATTTCTTTACAAAGATATTCTATTATTTCTTATATGTAGAGATTGTTATTCATCTGTATATCCAATTCTTTTCTTCTTCTCAAAGAGTGATTAAGATGTTCCTTAAGTTTCTTGATTTTCTCCATACCCATGTATAGATCAAGTTTTCCATTCTTAATAGCTTTATCTAACTTGTACACTTCCATTTCCTTATATCTTTACTTTCAATTTGTTAAGCCTCTAATAGGAGAATCTTTCTTTGATACCCATTTTTGGAAATGTAATGATAAGCAAGTGACTTGGGGGGGGGGGGGGGGGGGGGTGAGGGAATTGAGAACCAATTAAACTTCTTCACATACATTACTTCTTCTAAGTTACTTCTTTACATTATCTAATCTGCTTTCATGCATGAACATAAATTAACAAAGATATTAACACCATTAAACTTTTACACAATGTTGCTAACCCAAAAACTCTCCAAGTAGAAGGTGAAATTGGGGTGGGGATGACACTGAGAATGCTTCACTATTGTAGTAATAAAGTTGGCCTATTAAGACTTACAATTGATCACTTGTGGTAATATACTTTATTAGGAGTATGAAGGACTATTAGGTCCAACTTCCAATAGTATTTTGCAATACAATGAAGTATGTACTCTATTAAGAAATTTAACAAAGGATGATTAGGTCCACCCATCTAGATGATTTTATTTATGAACCTATTAGGATTGATCAACAAGATGATCTCTTCTTTGTAACTTTATTTTCTAAAATAGATCCTTTGAATAATATGATCACCTAACTATGATGGATGAGTCTCTTCTTTGCCCATTATACTACTTTGTAGCCTTCTTACTCAATTTGCTCCATGTTCTCTCTTTGTCTTGATATATGTCTTATTTTTCCACAACTTACTTGTTAGGCACACACTAGATATATGAATTTCTTTTCCTTATACCCATCAATCAATAACTTTATACCAAGTCAACTCTACCAACAGGTATCTTCATAATATCCAAAATATACTTTTAGATCAGCCCAAATGCTAATACTCAAGAAATATAGAGAGCTCAGGTGATACATTATTACTTGGTTAGCATTGGATGCTTAGATAACACTGGGGCATTTGGGTGATGCACAACATATTGACATTATATGAATAGCTCAGTTCAAACTAAGAGCTTAGCTAACATTGTGAACTTGGTTCACACTAAGAACTTGGTTTATACTATGAGCTTGGTTAACACAGTATAACCTTGATTTTCTTAGGATACAATAAAATTTGTTTACTGATGGAAATCATAGATGTAGTATTAACCAACCTTCATCAACAACTCAAGTGGTTTGTCACTAATTGACAATATGTCTTGCCATAGGGTCAACACCTTCTCCATCATCTAATGTCTCCATGTCTTGTTCTTGCAAATAGAAACAATTACTCCACAAGGGAAATGGTTTCTTCCTACTCCTCATTCTTCATTTGAAAAATAGATTTTTTTTTTTGTACCACTCTCAAATCTCACCTTATTAGTCTACCTCCTATGCATATGAAGTTTCATAAGCATAATGATTATTTTGGTTCATACACTACTAGATGAAAAATATGTGATTACACAACTAGAAATTTTAGTCACATGACCAAAAGTGACTAGTTTTTTACAACTTGCAAGTATAACTGATTAAATAAATGACACTAGTAGAATAACAACCAAATCATTAGTTATAAAAATAAAAATAACTATTACTCCTTGATTATTTTTTCTTTGAATTTGATCATAATCTATAGCTATATAACATTACTTTTTTATAAATAATCAAAATAATATGATAGTTATATATAAACTTCATTAGATAAATTTATAAATTGTGAAATATTACTAGTGCTTGCACCAAGGTTCAAGGGTATAGCCAATAGTTTTATGTACTCATTTGAAAATGCAGTAATACTAACTTATTTTTTCACAATGTAACTCTCTTTCAATTGTATGAAAAATGTCTAACCATCACTATTTGTACTAGTTGGAAAAAGATGTCCTTATTTATTCCTTGTCTTTCTCAACTTCTCCATATGATGGTGCTAATTAAGGAATATATTCCACCAAAAAATAGCCTATGAGGATATAATCTTGATTTATCCTTTTATCATATTTAATTATTTTTCTACAATATTCTACAATGTTATCCTATGCTCTAGTATAAATTATTGAGTTTAATAAATAAATTGAATATTTAAGTTATGAAAAATAACAATATGAATCACAAGATCATTATAAACATAACATAATGTTGAGCTTCATAATTATTTGATGAAAATTAAATTTTTTGTGAGAATCTCTCTCTTGAAAATTCAATAAAATATCAACTCCAAGGTTCTAGGAGGCTATTTTTCAATTGATTAACTAGGTAGCTCAATTGAAGATAAATGTTTATATTTGATAAGGAAGCTTTTGCTAGTTTAGTGAGTCCAACTAGTAACTTTGTGATGCTTAGAAAATATTTAGTAGAAAAGAGTATTTTTATTATTTTCTAAATTTTATGATGATGCATGCAAGTCTTTAAAATTAATAAAAATCTCTAAGTTAACCCAAAAAAATTAAACAAAAAATAATAAAGAGATAAGGTAATGAGAAGATAAGGGAATTATTGAAATTAAAATCTAAATGGACATAAGCCACAATGACAACATGTCTACAAATTAAATGTTCAAAGAGAATGGTGAAAGGCCAATGAAATTTGGAACAACACTACCATAATCTCCCTAATGCAATCATCAATGGAACTTTCAGAGATAGTATGATTTTTTTTACAATTCATCAAATTTTTCAACCACTGAAAGTACAAGCACATGAGACAATTTTCTATGAATAGGGTATGTGCAGGATCATGGTGTACCAAACTATGGCCTTAAGTGGCAGTGAAAAATCAACAAATCAGGTTTATGTCAACTTGACACATAATTTTGAAGTGGTTATGGACTTTATATCAAAAAGTTGTAAGAAAATAATCTATAGGAAATTGAATTTAGTTTCTAAACTACTAGGCCTTAGTAGGAGAAAAAAATAATTAATTGGTCAAAAGTTTGAATTTTAATGCAGTACTAAAAAAATTTCAGGGCGAAAATAAAAAGTAGGTATATTTTAAAATCAAATCATAATATCTTTTAAATATAATTATAGATATGAAAAGTAGACTCATGCTCGGATGTGACACATATTTTTTGATATTTTTATTCCAAATAAATAATTAAATATGAATTTTCTACAAAAACTTTTTTGAAAAAAAAGTCTCGTGTCTGACCACCTTAACTAATAGAAAATTTTACCAAATTTAAATTTTTATTTATTTTTCTTATACTAGGTGAAGTATAGAATGTGATGCAACTTTTAGATTTAAAAAATGTTATACCGTTTGAAAGTTATAGCTATTTTTCAATTAGTATGTCAATCAACACTTTAAAATAATCTTCATTGATAATTAACTAATAAATACTTATCAAACTCAGAATTTAACAAAAATTATATTGATGGAATCTAGAGAGCGATATTAAAAAACCTTTTTCGTTTTATTCAATTTTGATCAAAATAAAATTGTCAGACGGCTATCCGAAGTTTGAGTATCACTAAAACCCACTTCAAACATGACTTTTGGGTTGACCGGGTAGGCTTGGTAAATACCAAGCCTAATCGGATATCCGATATGCTGCGGGTGGAAAATTTCAAATCCCAATCCATTTTGGAGGGAAAATTGAGTTTAAACGTTATAACTTATGATTTATAAATTATTTCACTTATATAACTATGTAAAGACGTATTTTAATATATATATATATATATATATATATATAATGTAATGTAAAGATATAAGATATAATCTAGTAATATATAATAATATATTATGTTAATCTTATTACAATCTATAAATATAATTTATATTATTATTATTTTTACTAAATATAATAACGTAATATATATATATATATATAATACTTATTATATATTATTATATTAATATGTATGTTATTATAATATATATATATAATAACGTAATATTTTCATTAAATACAATATGTATTATATATTATTATATTAATATGTATAATAATATAATATATATATATATATAATAATATAATATGTTTAGTAAATATAATAACATAGTATATATATATATATAATATTAATATGTATGTTATTAATATATATGTATATTATTAATATATATGAGTCAAAAGGGGTCATAGGTCAACCATTGACTCCTTTTGACGCATTAAATGATGACATATGTCCCATAGGGATATATTACAATGGTTAATATGGGTCAAAGGGGGTCATAGGGTGACCTATGACCCCTTTTGACTCATTAAATGAGAACATATGTCCCTACGGGTCCTAGGATCCCAAGAGACATATTTGAATTGTTCATATGGGTCAAAGGAGGTCATAGGGTGACCTATGACACCTTTTGACCCATTAAACAAAGACATATGTCTCTAGGGGTCATAGGACCCCAAGGGACATATTCGAATGGGTAATATGGGTCAAAGGGAGTCATAGGTCCCTTTGACTAATAAAATGATGACATATGTCCCTAGAGGTCCTAGGACCCCTAAGGACATATTTGAATGGGTAATATGGATAAAAGGGGGTCATAGGGTTACCTATCACCCTCTTTGACAAATTAAACAATGACATATGTCTCTAGGGGTCCTAGAACCCCTAGGGACATATTTGAATGGGTAATATGGGTCAAAAGGGGTGATAGGGTGACATATTTGAATGGGTAATATGGATCAAAGGGGGTCATAGGCTTGACCCATTAAATGATGACATATGTACCTAGGAGTCCTAGGACCCCTAAGGACATATTCAAATCGTTCATATGGATCAAAAGGGGCCATAGGGTGACCTATGACCCCTTTTGACCCATTAAAAGATGACATATGTCCCTAGGGGTCCTAGAACCCCTAGGGACATATTCGAATTGTTCATATGGGTCAAAGGGGGTCATAGGTCACCCTATTACTATGACCCTCTTTGACCCATTAAATGATGACATATGTCCCTAAGGGTCCTTGGACCCTTAGGGACATATTCGAATGGGTCATATGGGTAAAAGGGGGTTATAGGGTGACCTATGACCCCCTTTGACCTATTAAATGATGACATATGTCTTTAGGGGTCCTAAGACCCCTAGTGACATATTTGAATCATTCATATGAGTCAAAGGCGGTCATAGGTGACCTATGACCTCCTTTGACCGATTAAACGATGGCATATGTCTCTAAGGGTCCTAGAATCCTTAAGAACATATTTGAATTGTTCATATGGGTCAAAGGGGGTCATAGGGTGACCTATGACCTCCTTTGACCCATTAAACAACAACATATGTCACTAGGGGTCATAGGACCCCTACAGACATATTCAAATTATTCATATGGATCAAAGGGGGTCATAGGGTGACCTATGACCTTGTTTGACCCATTAAACGATGACATATGTCTCTAGGGGTCTTCGGACCCTTAGAGACATATTTGAATGGGTAATATGAGTCAAAGGGGGTCATACGGTGACCTATGACCCTCTTTGACCCATTAAATGATGACATCTGTCCCTAGGGGTCCTAGGACCCCTAGGGACATATTCGAATGGATATTATGGGTCAAAAGAGGTCACAGAGTGACCTATGACCCCCTTTGACCCATTAAATGATGACATATGTCCATAAGCGTCCTAGGACCCTGAGGGACATATTTGAATGGGTAATATGGGTCAAAGGGGGTCACAGGGTGACCTATGACCCCCTTTGACCAATTAAACGATGACATATGTCTCTAGGGGTCCTAGAACCCCTAGAGACGTATTCGAATCATTCATATGAGTCAAAGGAGGTCATAGGGTGACCTATGACCCCCTTTGACCCATGAAATGATGATATATGTCTCTCGGGGTCCTAGGACCCCTAGTGACATATTAAAATAGTTCATATGGGTCAAAGGGGGTCATAGAGTGACTTATGAACCTCTTTGACCCATTAAATAACGACATAAGTCTCTAGGGGTCCTCAGATCCCTAGGGATATATTTGATTAGGTAATATGGGTCAAAGTGGGTCATAGGGTGACCTATGACCCCCTTTGACCCATTAAATGACGATATATGTCCCTAGGGGTCCTAGGACCCCTAGAGACATACTCGAATAGGTAATATGGGTCAAAGGGGGTCACAAGGTGACTTATGACCTCCTTTGACCCATTAAACGACGATGTATGTTCTTAGTGGTCCTAGGACCCTGAGGGACATATTTGAATCGTTCATATAGGTCAAAAGGCATCATAGGGGGACTTATGACCCCTTTTGACCCATTAAATGAGAACATATGTCCATACGGGTCCTAGGACCCCAAGAGACATATTTGAATCATTCATATAGGTTAAAGGGGGTCATAGGATGACCTAAGACCCCCTTTGACCCATTAAACAACGACATATGTCTCTAGGGGTCCTAGGACCCCTAGGGACATATTTGAATGGGTAATATGGGTCAAAGGGGGTCATAGGTCCGTTTAACTCATTAAATGATGACATATGTCGCTAGGAGTCCTAAGACACCTAAGGACATATTTGAATGGGTAATATGGGTCAAAGGAGGTCATAGGGTGACCTATCACCCTCTTTGACCCATTAAACAATGACATATGTCTCTAGGGGTCTTAGAACCCCTAGGGACTTATTCGAATGGGTAATATGGGTAACCTATGACCCGCTTTAACACATTAAACGATCACATATTTTTTTAAGAGTCCTAAGACCCCTAAAGACATATTTGAATCATTCATATGGGTCAAAAGGGGCCATAGGGTGACCTATGACCCCCTTAGACCTATTAAAAGATGACATGTCCCTAGGGGTCCTATGATCCCTAAGGACATATTCGAATTGTTCATATAAGTCAAAAGAGGTCATAGGTCACTTTATGACCCTGTTTGACCTATTAAATGATGACATATGTCCCTAGGGGTCCTAGGACCCCTAGGGACATATTCAAACGGTTAATATGGGTCAAAGGGTGTCATAGGGTGACCTATGATCCTTTTTGACCCACTAAATGACGACATATGTCCCTAAAAATGGGTCATATAGGTCAAAGGGGGTCATAGAGTGACCTATGACCCCCTTTGACCTATTAAACAATGACATATGTCTCTAGGGGTCCTAGGACCCCTAGGGACATATTTGAAACATTCATATTGGTCAAAGGGGGTCATAGGTGACCTATAACCCCCTTTGACCCATTAAATGATGACATATGTCTCTAGGGGTCCTAGAACCCCTAGGGACATATTCGAATCATTCTTGTCTCATTAAATGATGACATATGTTGCTAGGGGTCCTAGGACCCCTAAGGACATTTATATCATTCATATGGGTCAAAGGGGATCATAATGTGACCTATGATTGTCATTGACCCATTAAACGATGATATATGTTTCTAGGGGTGCGCGGACCTCTAGGGACATATTTGAACGAGTAATATGATTCAAAGGGGGTCATAGGTCACCTTTGACCTATTACATGATGACATATGTCCCTAGGGGTCCTAGGATCCCTAGGGACATATTCGAATGGGTAATATGGGTCAAAGGGGGTCACATGGTGACCTATAACCCCCTTTGACCCGTTAAATGATGACATATGTCCCTAGCAGTCCTAGGACCCCTAGGGACGTATTTGAATCGTTCATATGAGTCAAAGGGGGTCATAGGGTGACTTATGACCCTCTTTGACCCATTAAATGATGACATATGTCCTTGGAGGTCCTAGGACCCCTAGGGACATATTCAAATTGTTCATATGGTCAAAGGGGGTCATAGGGTGACCTATGACCCCCTTTGACCTATCAAATGATAATATATGTCTCTAGGGGTCCTAGGACGCCTAAAGACATATTCAAATCGTTCATATGGGTAAAGTGGGGTCATATCTATGACTATTTTTGACCCATTAAATGATGACATATGTCTCTAGGGGTCCTCAAACTCCTAAGAACATATTTGAATGACTAATATGAGTTAAAGGGGGTCATAGGTCACCCTATGACCCTCTTCGACCTATGAAATGATGACATATGTCCCTAAGGGTCCTAGGACCCCTAAGGACATATTTGAATGGGTAATATGGGTCAAAACTTGTCACAGGGTGACCTATGACTTCCTTTGACCCATTAAACAATGACATATGTCTCTAAGGGTCCTAGAACTCCTAGGGACATATTCGAATCATTCATATGAGTCAAAGGAGGTCATAGGGTGACCTATGACCTTGTTCAACCCATTAAGTGGTGACATATGTCGCTAGGGGTCCTAGGACCCCTAGAGACATATTCAAATCGTTCATATGGGTCAAAGGGGGTCATAGGTCACCCTATACCCCTTTTTACCCATTAAGCAATGACATATGTCCCTCGAGGTTCGAGGATTCCAAAGGACATATTTGAATCATTCATATGGGTCAAAGGGGGTCATAGGGTGACTTATGATCCCCTTTGACCTATTAAATGACAACATATGACCCATTAAACAATGACATATGTCTCTAGTGGTCCTTAGACCCTTAGGGACATATTCGAATGGGTAATAACCTATGACCCTCTTTGACCCATTAAATAATGACATATGTCTGTAGTGGTCCTCGGACCCCTAGAGACATATTCAAATGGGTAATATGGGTCAAAGTGGGTCATAGGGTGACCTATGACCCCCTTTGACCCATCAAATGATGACATATGTCTCTATGGATCTTAGGACCCCTAGGAACATATTCAAATGGGTAATATAGGTCAAAGGCGGTCACAGAGTGACCTATGACCTCCTTTGATCCATTAAATGATGACATATTTTTCTAAGAGTTGTAAGACCCCTAGGGACATATTTCAATTATTCATATGGGTCAAAGGGTGTCATAGAATGGCTTATGACCCCCTTTGACCCATTAAAGGATGACATATGTCCCTAGGGGTCCTAGGACCCCTATGGACATATTTGAATCATTCATATGGGTCAAAGAGGGTCATAGGTCACCCTATACCCCTTTTTACCCATTAAGCAATGACATATGTCCCTCGAGGTTTGAGGATTCCAAAGGACATATTTGAATCATTCATATGGGTCAAAGGGGGTCATAGGGTGACTTATGATCCCCTTTGACCTATTAAATGACAACATATGTCCCTTGGGGTCCTAGGACTCGTAGGGACATATTCAAATCGTTCATATGATTAAAAGCCCTTTGACCTATTAAATGACAACATATGTCTCTAGGGGTCCTAAGACCCCCAGGGACATATTTGAATGGGTAATATGGGTCAAAGGTAGTCATAGGTCACCCTATGACCCCCTTTGACTAATTAAATGATGACATATGTCTGTAGGAGTCCTAGGACCCGTAGAAAAATATTTGAATAGGTAATATGGGTCAAAGAAGACCTATGACCCCCTTTGACCTATTAAATGATGACATATGTCCCTAGGGAAGATATTCGAATCGTTCATATGGATCAAAGGGGGTCATAGGGTGACCTATGACCCCCTTTGACCCATTAAAGGATGACATATGTCCCTAGGGGTCCTAAGACCCCTAGGGACATATTCAAATGGGTCATATAGGTCAAAGGGGGTCATAGTGTGACCTATGACCCCCTTTGACCTATTAAACAACGACATATGTCTCTATGGGTCCTAGTACCCCTAAGGACATATTCAAATCGTTCATATGGGTCAAAGGGGGTCATAAGATGACCTATGACCCTCTTTCACCCATTAAATGATGACATATTTTTTTAGGGGTCATCGGACACCTAGGGACATATTCAAATGGGTAATATGGGTCAAAAGGGTTCATAAGGTGACTTATGACCCCCTTTGACCCATTAAACGACGACATATGTCCCTGGGGGTCCTACAACCCCTAGTGACATATTTGAATAGGTAATATGGGTCAAAGGGAGTCACAAGGTGACCTTTGACCCCTTTTGACCCATTAAATGATGACATATGTCTCTAGGGGTCCTAGAACCTCTAGGGACATATTCAAATCATTCATATGGGTTGAAAGGGGTCATAGGGTGATCTATGACCCCCTTTGACCCTTTAAATGATGACACATGTTGTTAGGGGTCCTAGGACCCCTAGGGACATTCAAATCATTCATATGGGTCAAAGGGGGTCATAAGGTGACTTATGACCCTTTTTGACCCATTAAACGATGACATATGTCTCTAGGGGTCCTCGGACCCCTAGAGAGATATTTGAATGGGTAATATGGGTCAAAGGGGGTCATAAGGTGACCTATGACCCTTTTTGACCCATTAAACGATGACACATGTCCCTAGGCATCTTAGGACCACTAGGAACATATTTGAATGGGTAATATGGGTCAAAGGTGGTCACAGGATGACCTATAACCCCTTTTGACCTATTAAATTACGACATATGTCCCTAGGGGTTGTAGGACCCCTAAGGACGTATTCGAATCGTTCATATGGGTCACCCTATGACCCCCTTTGACCTATTACATCACGACATATGTCCCTAGGGGTCTTAGGGCCCCTAGGGACATATTTAAATCGTTCTTATGGGTCAAAGGGGGTCATGGGTTGACCTATGACCCCCTTCAACCCATTACATGATGACATATGTCCCTAAGGGTCCTAGGCCCCATAGGGATGTATTCAAATCATTCACATGGGTCAAAGGAGGTCATAGGTCAACTTATGACCCCCTTTGACCCATTACACAATGACATATGTCCTAAGGGGACCTAAGGCCCCTAGGGACATATTCAAATCTTTCATATGGGTCAAAGGGGGTCATAGGTATACCTATGACCCCCTTCGACCCATTAAAAGATGACATATGTCCCTAGGAGTCCTAGGGCCCCTAGGGACATATTCAAATCATTCTTATGGGTCAAAAGGGGTCATAGGTTGACCTATGACCCCCTTCGACCCATTTAAGAATGACATATGTCCCTAGGGGTTCTAGGGCCCTTAGGGACGTATTTGAATTGTTCATATGGGTCAAAGGGGGTCAAAGGTTGACGTATGACCCCCTTCGACAAATTATAAGACGACATATGTCCCTAGGGGTCTTAGGACCCCTAGGGACGTATTTGAATCATTCATATGTGTGAAAGGGGGTCATAGGTCCTTTGACCCATTTAATAGTGACATATGTCCCTAGGGGTCCTAGGGACATATCAGAATCATTCTTATGGGTCAATGAGGGTCATAGGTCGATCCATTTAATGACGACATATGTTCTTAGGAGTCCTAGGGCCCCTAAGGACCTATCAAAATCGTTCTTATAGGTCAAAGAGGGTCATAGGTTGACCTATGACCCCCTTTGACCCATTTAAGGACAACATATGTCCCTAGGGGTCTTGGGGCCCCTAGGGACATATTAAAATTATTCTTATGGGTCAAATGGGGTCATAGGTCAACCTATGACCCCCTGTGACCCATTTATAGATTATAATGCTAATAAGATAATATATTATTATATATTATTAACATAGTTCATAATAATAATAATATATTATAGATTATAATAATAATATATATTAAGAACATACATACACACACACAGAGATATATGTGTGTGTGTGTATTACATTATTATATTTAAGATTATATATTAATAACATATATTAATAATAGAGCTCATAATAATAATAATATATATTACGTTATTGCATTTAATAAAAATATAAGAAAAATAATAATAATATAAATTATATTTATAGATTATAATAAGAATAACATAATTTATTATTATATATTAATAGATAATATGTTATATCTTTACCTTTAATCATCATTATATATATATATATATATATATATATCGCTATATACTAAGGAATATACTATTAACATAGTATATATATAATATATACTATGTATATGAAGCAATTATATACTATATAAATATAAGAACAAATATATTACCCACTTAAATATATATATATATACAATGTCAAAAGTGTGCATATATATATATATATACCCACAAATATATAAATATAAAAATAAATATATAAATATATTTATATATAAATATATATTCATATATTTCTTAATATAAATATAAATTTAAAAATAAATACATATATAAAAATATTTAATTACTATCACAAACTGTTTTTCCTTCCAAAATTTTGTGGGGCACATATCGGATATTCGATTTTACTGGCATCAAATTCCAACTTATTCACTATCCTTACAGAGCTGACAACATCACTTTTTGATTTTTTTATCACGGGTTTTATAAAAAGTCGCATTTTGGGGCCCAACCAATCGAAAAAAATTTGAAAATATAACCTTAGGTGTCTGATATTGTCATCTGAATGGGGAGCAGCAGTCGTTGAAAGGCTAAATGCAAAAAGAAGTTATCCAATGAAGATATTTCGGCATATAGGGAAAGGGACAAAATGGGACACCGAAGAAAAAGACAAGGTATGATAAATATGAGTCAAGTTGACGATGAATTGGTCAAAGGTGAAATCATATAATTAGATAATGAATATGTACAGTGGGAGAATGAAAATGTACCTATTGAAAATAATAATGCCGAAATTGATAATTTAGAGAATGAAAATTTCGAGGACGAAATGCTACCAAGTCATAATCCAAATTGCATAATTGACCATGTCGAACATGACAATGCACAGGAATCTAATGCACAAGAACCTTACATATCTCCTAATTATAATCGAAATGAAAGTTCTAGAACACCAAAATGGATAATTGAAATTGATGAAATGATTATTACTAGTTTGGAAGGAAAAAAATCAAAAAGAACCATTCGGTTATGGGCTACAAGACTATATAACATGTTCTTTGGCAACAAGATAGTGGTGTAGCAATGTCAGCTTTTCATGCACTTATTAAAGATGCAAAAGATGAGACCTATGCTTTCCAAATTGAAGATTCGTGTCAATAAAAATTTATAAAGAAATGCCATTATTGTGAAGAATCTTTTCAGTACTCTCAATAGCATTGGGAAAAATAGTAGGGAGAAGGATAACAGAGTTGCTCAAAGGGTTATTACAACCTCTTGGTAAGTCATCATTTGAGAAAGGGTAGATATATGAGACAAACTTGTATTGATTTGAATCTAAATCGTACTACTTTGAGAAGAGCACTTAGTCGACGAGAGAAAATTGATCCTCTTCAAAATGAAACATGGGCATTTGGTGGGAGACTTCCACGTATTGATAAGAAGCTATCCAATGATGTAAAGGAAGAAATTACACAATTTTGACACTCTAACTCACGGATATCACCCAATGCTAAAGATGTGTTAAAGTTGAGAATTGACATCAGACACCGCACAACACATCCTAAACAATATTTGGAGGTAAGTCAAACGATGTTGTTCAAACAATTTAGAGAGACTCATCCAAGTCTTCATATATCACAAAGGGCTTTTGAATCTTTGAAGCCATTTTATTGTGTGCCACTCAAAATTCGAAATACATGTTGTTGCAAATATCATGTTGAGTTTTCTATGCACCATGAACTATTACACTTCATCCATTCTACTTTGCATACTAAAGAAATGTTGGAGGATTGTGGGGTTAGTGGGCTTCCAAAATCATCGAGACTTGCTAGATCAACTTTTATGTTGTAGAGTTGATGGTTGCTTCTTTTATAGAAATACTTGCTTAAATGAGAAGTGTTCAAAATGTTGTGGCTTATCCAAGTTTGACACATGTTTCCATGAGGGGTGCGAACAAGATCTTCGAAAGACAATAGTGAAAAAGAAGGTATATGAAATGGTGAAATACACATTGAAGAGTGGGGGTGAGAACTCTAGATGTGAATTGGTTGGAAAAGATATTAGTGTGGCTAGTTTTGTTTCAAATTTCAAGGAAAATATTTTCTACAAGTATGCAAGACATAGTCACAGGTCTCAGTGGTTGGATCAACAATTTAGAATGTGTAAGGATACTTTTTCCATTGGCACTATTGTATCAGTTGTTGATTTTGCTGAGAACTACACATTGCAACCTCAAAATGAGACACAATCTCAGTATTACAACTCCATTCAAATTGTTATTTTCATTCAAATCACATATAGCCATGCCCCTGATAGTGCAAAAGATAATTGAAAGATTATTAGAGAGTATCATTTTTATATGAGTGATGATAGATCTCACTCTCACGAGTTTGTGCAACATTGTTTTGAGAATTATTTTGATTTCTTACATGAGCATGCAATTGCTATGGATAGACATATCATTTGGTCAGATAACTACACAGGTTAATTCAAGAATGCTTGCATGTTTTATTGGTTGTGTAGAATGCACGTAGAGAGAGGGGTGCCTCATATTTGGAGTTTTTTTAAGTCCGACCATGGGAAAGGGGAACATGATGGAGAAAGGGCATGTGTGAAGGGAGCTCTAGTTAAGAAGTAACTGAAGGTTTCAGCAACAGAGCTTCTTGATGCTCGTAGTATTGTTGATTGGTGTAATTTAGAATTATCATAGGGGGGGACTCTTGATTCAGTGGTGCGCAGGTTCTTTTGGTTGGTTGAAGAAGGGTCGATAGCTAATAGATCAGATTGTGCTATAGTGAGAGACTCATCAAAAATGCATTCATTTTGGAGCTCTGATTCTAGTACATGGACCATTTGGACACGACAACTAGCTTGCTTTTTTCCTAGTTGTTTTCAGTGTGATTGGGATTACTGTGAGTCAAGTGAGTGGGTGGACACATGGGCTCCAAATTATCTTACTCCATTGTCTATCATACCCTCTATCAGAAATGATGACATGGAAAGTTCACTTGAGCATAACCATCTATCAGATCTACTTTAGCCAGAACATGTCTTTGTATTGGTTGCACCACAGGAGAATGATGAGAAATCCAATTATTGGTTAGCACGTTGTGTAAGAGGTAAACAAAAACTTGCACAACTGATCATAGATGATGATGGATTCACATATCCTACTGGTTCAGTGGTTGTCGCTAGAACATGACTACAGACATACATGCTTAGAAAGAATGAAATTCCTACATTCGAAGATTATCAGAAGCACAAAATAATTCTCATATATTCGCATCTTATTATAGCAACAAATGTAAAGTTGTTGAAGCATCAAGGAAGACCAAAAGTAAAAGAAATTTTTACTATTACTAATGCTGATCATGAAGCCCTGTTGGAGACCCTGAAACAGAGAGAGGACCCTACTGGAACACTCGACTAGCTATATTTACTTCTTATGTTATTTTGTTCATAATGATTCAATGAACTGATGATTATCTTGTTTAATACAATACGTTACTAATTTTTTTTATGATATTGGAATGTAGGTACATCATGAAGAGTTGGGGAGGGAGGGGGTGGTGTTTGGGAGAATTCATAAGATTTATGATGTATTATGATGTAAAATGTGAACTTTTTTTGTATATGATTTTTGTAATAACGAAAAAGATAGGTTAAATTAGTTGCACATTGTAATTTGCATTTTGGTAGGTTATTTCTAAGGAATTATAAGAGGAAGATATTGAACAAGTTCTTGCAAATCATATTTGCATGCGATACAAGTCTATAAGGATAATTTTAAGAGCATTTATAACTATATGAAAGATAATTGCTTGCGGATATCTTATTACAAGTTTGACTTTTTTCTTATTTGACATAGAGGTGACATTATGATTATTATAACTATTTTTATCAAACTAATCAAATAAGAAAAATCTAGGAAACGCATGAACAATTAGAATACTTGATTTCTTAAAAAATAATTTGGGGAATGTGTCAATAAGTTTGAATACTCATTCACAATGAGGCATTGAAAGAAAAAGTGATTTTATGATTACAAGTACATGTAAGCCTTTTACTACAAGTCTTATCAATGCATTTCATTATTTTTTATGGTGTGAGGTTTCCATTGTATATTTTACTTATTATTTTTACTTTTGTAATGGATACAAGACCCCATGGTGCAACTATAAGCCTTGGGCATCAATTGGTCCAATAAAGTGGATTTTTTGTTATCTCTATTTTTTGAGGCAGTTTAGATGTTTATAACAATTGTAGGGTCTCTAGTTGTTTGTGGAATCCATTTACAAGCAAATTTGCAATAAAAATTGTAACTCCTAATAGCAAAATCCTCATTATGCCCATTTTGAGGGAGGTTGTCATATTTGCATTGAATTCGGTGCATGTGGTTTTGGGTCGTACTTGTGGAAGGTAAGTGTAGAAACCTTCTGTAGTGTTTTGGGTCCTATTAGAATGCAATTTGAGCTTTGACTCTATCTTAAATTGGAAATTATGTTATGATGGGTGTTATATACTCATCTTATAGGTAAATTATGTGAAATTTATTTTGTGAAAATGAACTATGGGTCATGTGTTGATGAAACATGAAAGTTTGTGAAGGTATTTAATCCAAATGTTTTTGCTAAAATGTTATTAGACATTGATACTCAATAGTCACTTACATGTACATGAAGTTCAGGTGGGAGTTCCTTAGAAAGGTGTTAATTTATTCTATTGGGTGAGTTAAGAATTGATAAAATAAAGGTGGTGAGAAAATGCTAAGATCTGCTAGTTGATGTTTACCATTTCTAGGGCATGAAAGAAGCATTAATAAAATAGTAGATGCAAATTGTATTAGGTCAAGAAGTGGTTCCATGGTTGAAATTATGTATGATTTTTAATTTTTAAAGTGAACCATTATGCTAGCCATGATATGATAAAATTAGTTGTTGATTGTTAAATTACAATGTTTTACTATTTTATGAATTTGACTATCTTGACAAAGATGCATAGCAAAGGATATGAGGATTTTACTGGATAATTGACTTTTACAAGTTTATGTTCACCTTACTTTGTGTCCAACCTAAATAGTTACTAGATACTAAGATCCATTGGGCTCATGATTAGCACCGAAAAAGAGGCATATCATATTCTATACTAAAATTCAAAGGAATAAACAATCTTGAAATCATAAAGTAGGGTATCTAGATGGAGAAAAAGAAAAGGAGAGAAAACCCAGATGAAAGAGTGACCAGAATTTTCACTCCTACTAGAAAAAACTTATCAAAATTCTCACCCAAAAACCACATTCATGTCCTTCATAAATAGGGAAACCTTGAAATTGTTTACATGCTACACACACTCCCTAAATCATCTCCTTGAGTTCTTAAAATTGTCATCTATTTATTCACATGACTCTCCCATTTGGTATGAGCAAGGTCACTTTGCTCAGACATGTGAACAATTCTCATGACATCACCAGTGAAAAAGGAGAATCTCATGTACAATTCCTTTTCCTATTGGAAAAATGTGCAAATATCTAGAAATTTGTATGTAAACTTTAGCTGGGTTTTCGGAGGGTCATATGAGCACCTAGGGCTAAGTTAGGCCTGTTTTACCAAGCCGACTTGGTATACCTACGATAAGGGTCAATTTTAACAATAGGACAACCCTTAGTTGAATTGAGAGGCCTCCCTAAAGTTGGTTTTCCAAGATGGACGAAAATCAACTTTTTGAAGCATGACCTTGGTTAGACAACCTTTCATTTTTGTGCAAAGACTTTTTTCCTTTATAAAGCCATTTTTCTAGTTTCTAAACTTAGAAGTTGTAAGGGTTTGGGAAGAGTGACCAATGAGATCTCACACTTTCACCAAGAGGATTATAGGAAATGTGTGGATCTCTTTTAGGGGTTTTCTCCATGGTTGGAAAAATCATTTCCCACTCTCCAACTTTGGGAGACAAGCTTAGGAGTTAAAGAATTTTGTAGAATTGGAAGGGAGCTCTTCATCAACCATCTTTCCATAACTTGGACCAAGGTTGGTTCTCTTCTCATGTTGTGTAACTGATGTTCTTACTGCAAAATTGGTATTGTAAATGTCGTTGCTTTCCTATAATGGGTAGTTTGGATGACATTTGTTTCTCATTATTTTTCCTTATGTTTTGTTGTGGCATTTTTTCTCTTGTTGATTTTTATGGGTGTTGTTTTCTTCTTTGTGTGTTTTTATGAGTATTCAAGGCATCACTCACCCTTGGGAGGGAAGTAGTGGCCTTATGAGTGAAGGGGCTAGTTGGGCCATCCCATAAGTGTAGAGTCTCTTCCCTTGGAGGGAAGGGGGAAAAAGAATGAAGTATGGTCTCCGTGTGCCACAACTTGTTTTACACTTGGGGTGATAAGGGGAGAATTTGTGAAAAGAATTATATGTGCATCTTGAAGCCTTGTGAAAGCATGACATTGTTTTTTTGGAATTTGGAGCCTTGTGAAGGCATGATACTTGGTGATTTGTTGGCTTCTCCACTTGGGTTTGGCACACCTTCACTCTATTTATTGGGCCCTTAGAGTGGTCTATTGTGCAAGCTTGATAAAATGGTTTTTATTGTTGTTTTGTTGAAGTAGTCCATTATTGACAATTGTAGGTCACTGTGACGCTTGGGAATGAAAATGGAATTTCTTGGTTTGTGTATATTCTTGTGTGTATCTTCTTCTTTTTTTGTGTGTTGTGTGTTTACCCTAGTTTGGTATCTAGTTCTCCTATCTCCTTGAAGGTTGTGTAGGAGTTGGCTTGATCCTTTCTTCCATTGTGCTATCTTTGCATCATCCATGGTCAAGGAGTCTAATGCAGAGCCAAGGAGGTAACAACAATAACTTCACAAAGTTGAATGATTTCACAAGGTTTTCTAGGCTTCTTCAAGGCACCTAATGGCTTCACATGCACACTCTTGGAATATACCTTCAACTAACTATTCCAACCCCAAAAAGCATTTTCCTAGACTCAAAATGACATGTTTAAATTGATTTTACAATCCCCAAACCAATTTCATGCATAAACCCAAGTTAGCCTCCTTAATTAGGCTACTCTTTTTTTGATCAGCAGATCCTATTTTCTTGATTTTTCTCCCAAACTTTCCAAAACACCAAGAAAATAAATAGGCTTTTCATATACCCTTTTTGGATTTTTATAACATATCCAAAAATCAGATATCACTCCTTTGGAAAGATTGTACAAAACAGGGCAATTTGTCTCATAATTAGGCCTAATTATGCCACTTTTACAAAGCAACTATACACAATACCTCTCTAAACTCCACCAAATTCATGGAATCATCATATTTCATGCCCAATTAGACAAATCACCCACCAATTTCACTCTATAAGGTCTTTTGATACAAAATCCCCAATTTCATGCCTTAAAACTCTCAAATCCTAGGGTATCATCAATCTAGGTCAATCACTCACTTCCAAGACCTAAAATTCAGGATTCACCATTTATTCAACTTATCTTCAAAGGTTATCAAATAAAAAGTATACCTCATTCAGCCAAATGTACGGCTGTGTAATGGTTAGCACTCATTTGGGTACCCAAATCAATCCTTTCACCACTCAAACTTGCATATTCTTCACTTTAACCTGCAGATCTTCATTCCTCTTGCATATTAAGGGTTAGTTAGACATGTTAGCACTATAGGTTCCATCCCATGGATTAGTTGTACACAAATTAAATGCATCTAAATAAGAAACTATCTCTAATCTACCCCTATGGCTCATTTGTGTTGGTACGACTTGTACCTTATCATTGTATGGACTGTCTCTAACATGGATAAATATTTCTACCCATGAATTCATCATTTAATTGCAATAAAAGGTGGCCACCAAGCCCTAACATAGTGAAAACAAGAGGGAAATTGAGGGGACAATCATAGTGGGAATGATTTTCCTTAATGAGGGCAGGGTTTGAGAGTTGAATCTTGTTTATGGTGTTAAAACATAGAGGTCTATAACTTGAATTGGTCAAGTAAGGCATTATACGTGGGAGATTGAGCATACCCTAGAAACAAGGGTTTTGAATGCATGATTTGGGGCTTTTGGGGCTAATGAAGCCATATACTGAAATTGATTGTGCAATCATCTAATTGAAGGCATTTGATGAGCCTATACAAAGTTTGAAGTCCATACATTAAGTATTGCTATATGTTGCTTTGTAAATGTACTAGTTGTTCCATTATTAAAGACATGGTCATTGTGAAGAAACTTTGATTTTTTCCAAAGGAAGCCATCCAATCTTGAAATATGTTTTGTATAAGGATAAAGGGTACTTGAAAAGGTCATTGGTTCAGAGAGTCACTTGGGAAAATCAAAAGATATCTGCCAATTTACCTTGCTGCTGTTATAGAAATTGAAAATTGTCATTGACAACATTTTGGTTTGCTATGCATTTTTTCTCCAGAGGTGTTGAAACTTGAAGATGATGTTTGGAACATGTTAGATAGGCTAGAAAAAACATATTAAAGCCTAAAAACATCCTAGAGTTGGCTATTTGTGGGATTTTCCTATCAGGACCTATAAGGGTCACTAGGAACACAACCACAATCTTGCTCATTTTGGGTGGTTACTTGGGTCCATCACCCTATCCTCTACACCATAAATCTTTTTAATCAATCACATACCAACCACATCTCATCAAAAATAAATAAATAAAGTAACACATACATGAGGTATGCACAATCACTAACCATTCTATGCACTTTTTTATCACATCAATACATGGAACACTAGTGTAAAGCACCTAATCATTTTTCTTGTCTTGATGTAATAAGGTCTAGGGATGGATCTAATGATCTCCCTATGACCATCCACATTTGTAATGGACACAAGACCCCATTGTGCACGTATAAGCCTTGGCCATCAATTTGTCCAATAAAGTGGGTTTTTGATAAATTCCATATTTTTTAGGTAAGTCTAGAATTTTAGAACATTATTAGGGTTCCTAGGAATTTTTAGAGTCCATTTGCAAACAAATTTGTAATAAAACTTGTCTTAGTGCAAAAATTGCAAAAATTGCAAAAAGTTGCTTAGCAACTTTTGCAATTTTCTTGACAACTTTTCAAAATCTAACTTCTAACAGTTAGAACCATTCAAATCATTAGTTCCATTAGCTCCAAGTGGGTAGGTGAACCCTAGTGACACCCTTGTTCCAGCCATAGAGACCATCCATCGTTCGTGGGCACCCCATACCGAGGAGTCTCCAAGGTGCTCTAAGTGCATTTCGAGGTCGATCTTTCGAGGGTCATAACTTGAAGCTTGTGAGGGCTATAGATGAACTGTCAAATGCTACAAGATGGTGATGCTGAGACCTAAAATAACATATCTCATTTTTGAGAGATCACATTCCATTTGGATTAGGCATAGTGATCTCGCTCGATGCCAAAACTCGCAGTGTGCCTCAGTTCATAGGTGCACCACAGCGTAACTTTGAAACCGCTGATCTTGGCATCGAATCATTAGTGCCATTATCTCTGGGTGGGCAGGTGAACCCTAGTGACACCCTTTTTCCATCCATGAAGACCATCCATTGTCCATGAGCACCCCGTACCGAGGAGTCTCCAAGGTTCTCTAAGTGTGTTTCGAGGTCGATCTTCCAAGGGTCATAACTCGGAGCTCATGAGGGCTATTGATGAACTATTGAATACTACAGGATGGTGATGCTGAGGTCTAAAATAACCTATCTCATTTTCAAGAGATCACATTCCATTTGGATTCAGCACAGCGATCTCGCTTGATGCCAAAACTCGCAGTGTTCCTCAGTTCATAGGTGCACCACAACGTAACTTTGAAACCGCTGATCGTGGCATCAAATCGTCTGTGCCATTAGCTCTGGGTGGGCGAGTGAACCCTAGTGACACCCTTTTTCTAGACACAAAGACCATCCATCATCCACGGGCACCCCGTACTGAGGAGTCTCCAAGGTGCTCTAAGTGCTTTTCGAGGTCAATCTTCCGAGGGTCATAACTTGGAGCTCATGAGGGCTATCGATGAACTGTGAAATGCTATAGGATGGTGATGTTGAGGCCTAAAATAAACTATCTCATTTTTTAGAAATCACATTATGTTTGGATTCGGCATAGTGATCTTGCTCGATGCCAAAACTTGTAGTGTGCCTTAGTTCATAAATGCACCACAAAGTAACTTTGAAACCGCTGATCTTCGCATCGAATCGTCAACGCCGTTAGCTCCAGGTGGGTGGGTGAACCCTTGTGACACCCTTTTTCTAGCCATGGAGACTATCCATCATCCGCGGGCAACCTGTACCGAGGACTCTCCAAGGTGCTCTAAGTGCGTTTCGAGGTCGATCTTCTGAGGGTCATAACTCGGAGCTCGTGAGGGCTATTGATGAACTGTTGAATGCTACAGGACGATGATGTTGAGGCCTAAAATAGCTCAGAGCTTATGAGGGCTATTAATGAACCATCCAATCAAGTCTCTTAAGTTGATATATTTCGAGGTTTTGTTGAAATTGAAAAGTTGTAGTATGAGGATAATAACAAAGTGAAGTGCTAGTTATCAAAGATTATGAATCTATGAATGACTTGGTGGTTGAGAATAGAATCCATGGTTGAGGAGTGGAGTCATTAACTATGTTGAGATTAGATTTGAAATCAAGAGTTAGTTTCAAGGTTGAAGGTGGAGTTTAAAATCAGATTTGGGGTTATCTGAACCTTGTGTAGGATGTTAACAAGTGTGTTTATGTTATGATAGCACTTCAAATTATACATTGCATCAAAATTTGATAATAAAGGTTGTTAAAATGTTATTAAAAAATTATTGCATTTGAATCGAATATAAAAAACATAATCATAATTAATAATATTCCATAAACATGAACAATACACATGATCTACGATAAATTAAACATTACTAGATACTAAATTAATATGTATATCATTGTACACATAAATGACAAAAATATATATCAAAATACACGTATCCATAGATAAAATTTTAAACAAATATATATCAAATATCATGTATCCATAGACAAAGTACTCAAATATATATCAAAATACATAGATCCATATACAAAATGTGGCTGATCATGTCATCAAAATGTGTATAATATCAATGTTTCTGTATACAATGTGGCATATGCCATCTCAAAATGGCTCATGATGCATCCTACGACAACTATACTATACTAGGGTGCTAGTGGATGATCAAAATGCAGCCTCTTCATTGCACTAGGTGGATCAGATGCCTCCTACATAAACAAAAAAGGAAAACCAAAAGTTAGACTACTAAATTTATATGATTCTTTATATCTAACATTGAATTACTCAAATGCATAATGATCATTTTTGTAATGAATATTTATACTGTCAAAATTTCATAATAAATACCTCTCTCATTGACCTCCTACGCCAGTCAGGAGTCCTCTCATATGCCATCAACAATGATGGTACCTCGCTGATTGTGGGTTGTATATGTTCAAATACGTTTGTCAGATCAATCTACATTTTAAACTATAACATTATAACTCATCAATGCTAAATTTATAACATATTTTATCATGAATTCAAACTACAAATTACTATTGTAGGCTCTGCCTCAGGAGAGAGTGGCCGCATCATCAAATCTACATAACTCCCCCATCGGACCTCATGTGCACTAGGAGTCTCCTATGAGATACAAAATAGTAGTTGTTAATATCACGAAAATTAATTTTGAATTTATTTATGAAGATAAGTGATGCAGGAGCATCCCATGCTCATTAGGGGAACATTGAAGATCCAAGGCATTACAAAGGTCATGGAGCATCTCTTGAAGTCAATTGGGTAATCCTTGCACCAATTATGGCTCATGGAAGCATAAAAAGTTATAATGTTGGACTCATATGTGGAAAAAAGTTGTAATTGGGCATGAGATAGGATTTTAGGATTTCATATGGTAGATGAGTCATTTGATAGGTTCATTTAGGTTGTCATGATCATATCTTGTCATTAGACAAGTCAAAATGTTCAATAAGCCCATTAAAAACATAGTTTAATAGTTAGAAATTTGAATAGTAACGGTTATGTGTTTTTTTGAGGGAAACTCCATAGCTTAAATTTTATGAAGAGTTAACAAAAGAAACTGATTGGAGGTGGTTGATGGGGTTAATAACCATCCCTTAAAACTTATAAATTGTGATTGTATGGCTTGGAGGGTCAGATTTGTATGGACTATCTCAAAAAATTGAATGAAAGTGCTTGGTTTTCAAGAGCAAGTTGAAGAATCCTTTGTTTTGTAAGTGCTTTTTGATATTAGAATGAGTGGTAATATCATCTTATATATTTAAATGCATGGTGAATGCTGAAGGAGAAGTTCTAGAATTGAGTTTTGCGGTTTGAACAAGCAGGCCCTGGTTTTTAAGCCATTTTAAGGAGGGTTTTGAAGTTTGGGTGTTTAGGAGTGTGATAAAGACCTATAACCTTGAAAATCCTTTGATTTATATCATTAATAGAGACTATGAAAAAGTATTAAGTCAGACTGCAAGTTTGAAGGGTACTTGCTTTGTAAAAGTGGTCTAGTTAGGCCTAATTTTGAGACAAACTGCCCTGTTCCGTACAATCTCTCCAAAGGATTGATATCTGATTTTTGGATATGTTATAAAAATAAAAAAAGGGTATTTGAAAAGCTAGTTTATTTTCTTGGTTTTTTGGAAAGTTTGGGAGAAAAATCAAGAAAACAAGGTCTGCTGATCCAAAGAAGAGAATAGCCTAGTAAAGGGCAAAACTAGTCTCTTTTGTATCTACTGAAGATTTTTGGGTTTTTAAACCTTAGAAACATGTTGGTTGAAGTTTTTAAAGGTGTATAGAGGTGGAGGGAACACTTGGTGAATGTAAATCCAAGTTTGGAATCTTTGGTGGCATTGTGTGCATTTGGGAACACCATTGAAACATAGGGGTTGGGTCCATATTGTGCTTGAATTTGCAAGTTTGTGGTTAGATCCTCCATCCTTTGCATCAAATGGTATTACTACATCAACAAGGTCTTTTGGGTGTAGATAAGTTGTAGGTTTCGTAATCATAGAAGTCTTCATCATCCTTAGTGTGCTGGTCCCTTTATTGAAGCCTTGGAGTGTCTAATTCCTCCTTGTGTGTGCCAGAGTTGAAAGGTACATAAGTGGTGTCCAAAGATTTCTTGGTGAGGAAAGACAAATAATTGGTGAGTTGGCCCTTGGGAAGGAAGAAAACTTGTTGTGAAAATGCCTCCTAAAAATCAAATGGCTAGAGAACTTGAAGAATTGATAGAAGAGTTGGCAAGAGAGAAAAGAGAGAGGAGAGAACTTGAAGCATCTAGAGTGAGGGAAGAAAGATATATGAGAAGAGAGAGGCTATAGCTTATTGCAAGGATAAAATCCTTAGAAAAGGAAAGGCAAGAACCTAGAGGAGAAGAGGTTAGAGGAAGAAATCATGGAGAGAACCATGAAGAAGAAGAGGTTGGTAATGCAAGGCAAGAGCATGAGACAACAGATGATCCTAAAGAAAGGAGATTTATGAGAATCATTAAGGCAGTACAAGTTAATGGTGGGAAGAACCATATTGATTTGCCAATATACCAGGGTAAAATGGATAGTGAATAAGTGCTAGGGTGGATAGAGGCCCTTGAGAACTACTTTGATCTTGAAGACATAGAGGCAGATAAGAAGGTAAAAGTAGCAAAAACAAGACTTAGAGTAACAACACTCGGTGGACTAGTGTTCATAATGAGAGAGAGGAAAGGTGGTGCAGGGTACCTAACCTATGTGGTAGGGGGGAACAAGTATCTATGTTGTTGGACACCTTTCCACTCCATGAAAGCGAGGATTCAAGTAGATTAAGAAGTTGGAATAAAGGTTTGGTCCATATTTTACAAGTTGGTCTATGTTTTGTAATAAAGGAACATGTAAGGCCCACGAGCATTTTGCTATGGTTATAAACCAAGTGACTCCATGGGACCAAAAGGCCTTAGAATAGGGTATTTAGACTCTAAATAATATTAGCAAAAAGCGGTTGTTTGTTTGTTTTATGCTTGGGAATGCCTATATGGTTGTTCCAACGATCATGTAGACCTTTATATATGTCATATGTGATCTCATTTGAAAGGGGGAGATCAGAGTGTATGGTGGTTTGGAGAAAAAGCAATAAAAACTTCAATTTTTTGGAAATTTACTGGTAATCACTCAGTTGTTACGGATCTGTATTGAACTTGTATGATTGCTCAGTGTATGAAATAGTTGTAGGGGTGAGTTAGGAAACTTTTGGTTTTGGTTTGACTCAAAAAGGAGTTGGGGTTTAAAATTTATCTACATTTTAGTAGAAGGTGGTCTGAAAAGCCTTGGTTCCTAGACCCTTCCACAAATGCATCCCTAACTTGCATTCCCACCGGTGGCACCCTCTAAAACTGAGGGATATGCAAGTTAGGAGACTAGGAAACAGAATGCTAGAGGTTGGAGGCCTGGAGAGAAGGGCAACTATTTTTCCAAGTCAGCCCTATGTCAAGTAAGCCCATGTGCTTGACCGATTTTTGCAAGGTATTAGTGACAATCATGGTTGTAGGCACTTCTAATTAGTTTGAGTGATGAATTTGGATGCATTGAGTGTTTTGGAGATTTCCTTAAGTGTTTTAGGTCTTGGGAACCACCTTGCCAATTCTTCCTTGAAGCCCTAGCCTAACTTGATCAACTAGGCCTCGGTACCAAGAAGCAATTTGGAGGGTGCTGGAGTAAGATCAGCCCAAAAGCTTTTGGATTCTTAGTAGGTGCCAAGAAGGGTGTTTGGACCTATGGAGAAGTCCCTATGCTATTAAGGGATACTGGGAGAAAAGTGCAAAGAAGCTAATTAGAAGGCTACAAGGTTTGTAGGCCTAGAAGTGCAAAGGTGTGTTGAGAGTTTGGTGGAACCAAACAAATTGATGCTTTTGGGTTGGAATAGTATGTCCATGATTGTCTCCATTTTTGGTGATGGTTGGTGAGGCTTTTGAAGTGGGATTGCCTTGTTTGGCTTGGAGGTTGAGTATACCCCGAGTGGGTAAGAGGACTTGTGAGAAGTCCTAGAATCCTAAGTTGGATTGTGACAGCCATTTATTGGCTTGTGGAAGGTAGTTGTTGCAGACTCTACATCAAAAGGGGATTGAATAAGATTTTAGATTGGGAGAGAATCAAGACCATGGTGAGAAATCAATTCTTGCCATCTGATTTAGCAATCCAAATAAAGATAAGAAGGAACAATTTGAAAGAGAGGGATATGGATGTCATGTCCTATACTGAGCAATTCCATACCCTGAGTATTAGGGGAGGAATAGAAGATGAAGATGAGAAGGTGGCTAGATACATTAATGGCCTCAAGTACAATATTCAAGATGGAATAGGATTAAATGTACCAAGGACACTTGGAGAATGTTTTCAGTTGGCAATCCGGGTAGAGGAGAAGTTGAAAAGAAAGAATGAGAGGCAAGAAAATCAGAGAGGAGGTGAAACAATGAGAGGAAGAGGTGTAAGAAGTTAGTTTGACATTTCAAACAATCAAGACAAAGATAAAGGAAAAGAGATTACATCTGAGACAAGAGGAAGTTTCAGGGGAGGAAGATTTGGAAGTGGAAGAGGTAATAGTGTTTTCACAGGTAAATGCTTCACATGTGGAGAAGTAGGCAATCAATCCTACAAGTGCCCTCAGAAAGGTGTGGATTTTAGGAAGGAGGAGAGGAGAGTCACCTTGACCCAAGGAGAAGAGGAAGAAAAGAATTATGATAATGCAGACCCTGAACTTGAAGGAGAATCTTTGATGGTGAGAAGAGGACCACAAATGCAGCAGCAAAAGGAGACCAGACCATCCATTTTCAGGACAAATTGCATGAGCCATGGTAAGATTTGTAAGATGATAATAGACTCTGGTTCCTTTGATAATTTAGTGTCTTATGAAATGGTAAATAAACTAGGATTGAAGAAGTATCTTATTGATAGACCATATAGGGCATCTTGGGTCAGTGATGCACAAAATATTGTTGTAAGGGAGCAAGCAATAGTGGATTTCTCTATAGGAGAATATAAAGATCAAGTTATATGTGATGTCATTCTAATGACATGCTACCATGTAATCCTTGGAAGGCCTTTGCAAGCCTCAAGGAACACTATTCATTTTGGCTCATCAAATGTTTATATAGTACACAAAGATGGTGTGAAGTTTAAGCTAAATCCTTTGAGTGGTCATGATGAGGAAAGAGTTATTTGTTTTGGCAAGAAAGAGTTTGTGGACTTGTAGGAGTAGAGGGAGAGTAAACATGATATGCCAGATCTGCCACTGAAGCCATCTCTTTTGGTTATGAAGGATGAGATTGTTCAAGATAAAACTCAAAATTCTACTTACAAGCAGACAGTGACAACAAAAGGAGTGATGATAAGAATAGTATGGTGTCCTTTGGTGATGAGAGTGAACAAAGAAGTGAACATATCCATGCAGGATAAGAGACAGGGTCAACATGACCTTAGACAACAAGTTATTCAACCTTAATCAAGGATAAAACATGATTGTTCACAATCAGTAGGTAGTAAGGTTACCATGACTGGTAACAAGGATCCAATGCTTTTTGTTTCTAATGATTTGTATGCAGGTGTGCAGGGTAATACATTACAGGTGCAAAGTTGTAAACATCCCTCTAGAAGGATGGGAGGAAAGAAGATAGTACCCCTTAACTCTTAGGACAAGAGTTGCTTTGAAGGTGGGGTATTTGGTGCAGGGGAACCTATTAAATCATCTAAGAGAGCCTTGGTACCAGATGAAGATAGAGGATCAAAGACATCATTGATTGTTAATTGGGATATATTAAAACCAATAATGGAATTATGTAATAAACAATGTACTTTGAAAGACAAAAGTCATAAAAGTCCTAGTAAGGACCTAAGGGAAACATGATGTAAAATGGCCAAAAGAGCCATATGGGGTAGTCTTAGGATAGTTTCATACTTAGTTGCATTTAATAAATCCATATGACCAATTTTGAGTGAATGGAATAGTTTAGAAAGTTAGGGAATGCATAAAAACTATAGTTTGAAATTTGAATTTCAAATTCAAACGGTCATATTAGTTTTGGAGGGAAAGTAGTAATTTGGTATTTGTTTGATTAAATAAACCTTTGTAACCAACTTGGTCGGTTGGATAGGTGCATATAAGTCTATTTAAGTTGTAATGAACATATGCAAGACATGAATCATTATTGGTACGGAAAAAATCACAAAAATTGTACGAAACAACAATCATACTTTCCTCTGCATCAATAAGAAAAATAAAAAATAAATGATACCTATACATACAATGGGGCTCTCTGTGCGAATGAAAATCCTTGATGATCTAGGATGCCGAATCTATATAGGCTCATCGCCAGTAGCCACACCTTATATACAATAAAGAATGTAATTAAATGGGATTACCACAAACATTTTACAAGAATGCATCGATATTTAATCAGATAGAAAACATCTAATTACCTTTCCTTTGTCAGTGCATGCTAGCTCACTCCCCGCACTTTGTCCCCCCAGGGCAGGTGGTATCTACAAGATAAAAGAAAGATTAGCAACCATATATGCTACAATATCAAATAGAAAAAAAAATGTGAACACAACATAATGTCCCATAGATAAGGCCAAATGAAATGGCTGAGAGTGTAGCATCGTCTATCTGTCTGAGCTCCTCCTTGGTCATTAACTAAACATGAATGAAGATCACATACATGTAAAATTCAGTATGGCTTAAAAATTAAAATTACTCTATTATAAAAATTAACTTTAAATCGCATATGTCATAACAAAAAAATGTCTACACGTATTGACACCGAAGGATTCCATGCCTTTGCATTCCCCTCCTCTCTCGCATCAAGGTCTGTAGCCTTTGCACATGCGTCTGGTGTATCCTCATCTAATACAAAATGATACTTAGGAAGATCACCTATGGGACCCAGACAAATATTCTTGCATGTAATGCAAGTGTGAGGCACACAAACATGTGATGAGCTAGCCGATGATGAATTGGCACCAACATCATCAACATGAGGAGGCAGGATTGACCTAGCCTAAGATATCATTACGCTACTCAGCCTATGAATGGCTCTGATGGTCTGAGAGCTAGCCTTTGCCATAATATTTGGATGCTTCACTCAAGGAGGGGGGGAGATATTAGTGGGGGGGACAAAAGTGCCAAGTTTATTCCACTAGGAAGAGGGTCTATCCTGAGGAGCTCCTAGTCCTAAGCCCATGTTGGGCTTCATGCTCCAATAGTTCACTTTAAGTTTCAACACAAATTCTACATATAATTTTCTAAGGAAATAAAATGGTATGTCTAAATTTCCATGTGGAGGGATATCAAAGACCATCCACCAATGATCCCAAAAATTTGCACGTATGGCATCATTTGTGCACCATTTAATCGATAGTTTGGATTTTTTTGGGTCAACTGGTATACCCATTTTCGGGTTAACAAAAAGGCTAGCCAAATCCTCTTTGGTTATGTTGAGGGTCATGACCTCATCATAATCCAAACCATCATCAACCATCTGCTGCATTTCATCATGCCAACGAAGAGCAACATTTTCTTGGTTCATAAGGGTTTCAATGTTATACACTATGGTGTTTAACGTGGATAACATAGGAGCCAATGCAGGTACATTATTATATGTTCTATGCAAACCTCTCAACTCGATGAGATTTTCATTTATCAAATCCTTGATTCAAGGAGGGTTTTGAGGAGGTAGAGGATCATTTGGTGGACAGTTTTGTGGGGGTACTAGATCATTTGGTGGTGGGTTATGAGGAATATTATTCCCTACCTCAGTGTCATCATTCTGATCAGCCATTCCTATTGAATTGCAAAACGTAATATATATTTTTAAAAAAACTCTAAATTTTAACCATTTTTGTCAAAAAAACCCTAGATTCAACTAAAACAAACAAAATCATCCTAAAATCTATTGAATTTAGGTTAAAAATGAGTTGAAAAAAAAAAACATAACTGAATATCTAATATCCGATCTTGTATTTGATATCCAATGGATAATGATAATACTAGCCCCAAATTATCATGAAATGAGGGCCCGCGGGTCTATGATTTTATTTTATCCTATGCATAGGTATCAGATATCCGATATGGCCACAATTACATATAATGACATATAATATATATTACATTATATTACATTTTTGTATATTTTTATATTATATTTTATATATATTATTTTAATTTACTATATATTATAATATAAAATATTATATTATATAATAATAATATTATTATAGTGTATTATATTATATTATTATAATTTATAATATATTATATTTTATTATTATATATTATATTACATTACTATATATTATAATATATTAAATATTATATTATATTATTATAATATAATACATTATAATATTATTATTATAGTATAATATTATACGATTATAATATAATAATAATAATAATATTAAATAATATATCATACTATTATATAATAATAATAATTATTATTATTATAATATTAAATAATAATAATAATATTGCTATAATATTATTACTCTAATTATCGGATATCTGATCACATATTGGATATCCGATTTTAAATCGGATATCCGATGTCGAATCAGATATCCGATAAGGCTCGGCCTTACCTTTTAGGTTTGGTTCCTGGATAGGTGAAAAAAAGTCAGAGCGGATTTGGAAGCGCTTTTAGGCATCTTCAAACTCTAAATTTTTCACATTACCACTTTTTGGCACACCACGATCTTGCACATACCCAACACAAATAAGAAATCCCTTTCTACAATTAGACACAATAGAGTTATTATGTGGATATTCATTACAAACTCCTAGACTACTAAAATTGCAAGATCATTTAAATATAATAAGACTATTATCTCATTCATTATTTAAGAACTATCAATTCACAAAGAATATGAGTACATGGAATGAGAGCACTAATAACATATTTTATTGAATAAAATGTCATCCTTGAATACATGGTACATCCTTCTACTTATAGTGAAGGGTAAGTGTAGGATCATGGTCAACCAAACTATGCCCTTAAGTGGCAATGGAAAATCACCAAATCAGGGTTATGTCAACTTGATGTGCAATTATAAACTTGTTATGAACATTCAATCAAAAATTTGTGACAAAAGAATCTATAGGAAATTGAATTTAGATTCTGAAATACTAGTCCTTATCTAAAGAAAGAAAAAATGATTCATCAAAATTTTGAATTTTGATGCAATAGTACAAAAATTTTAGGACAAAAATAAGAAGTAGGTGCATGTCTGACCACCTTAATAAAAATCAAATGATAATATTTTTTAATAAGATTCTATATATAAGAAGTAGACTCGTGCTTGGATGTGACACATATTTTTGGATATTTTTATTCCAAATAAATAATTAATTATAAATTTTCTATTACAGTATTTTCAGAATAAAAAAACTTTGGTGTTTAACCACCTTAACTAATTCCAAAATTTACATAATTTAATTTTTATTTTAGTTTTCTTATAGTAGAAGAAGTATATAATGTGATGCATCTTTTGGATTTCAATTTTTTTTTTACCATTTGAAAGTTATATTTGTTTTTCAAATAGTGTGTCAATCAACACTTTATGCGTAAATCTTTTAGAAAATGAAGAATAATTATTTAATGAACTCATAATTTGAAAGACATTACATTTATGGAAAGATACAAACATGCTTAAGAAACCCTTTTTATTTCATCAAAATTGGGTGAAAATTTAGTCATTGGACTCATGTTTGAAGTTAAAAAAAAATAAGAACATGCCAAAAACATGTTTTCGGGACATTTTTAAGTTGACCATGAAGGTTTGGTATCTAAAGCAATACTAGGCCTTATAAATGTTAGAAATAAAAATGGAAAAATAAACTCTAAGAGGGAGAGTGAATCAACACTTCAAAACTTTAACCACAAAACATTCACCAAACATCCATCTCATAATTTAGCATATAACCTAAAATAGCTAAATTCACATTTTCATCCATATCATGAAACAAATAACACATGACCCAATAAATTGGTTACCTAGAAACCCTCCAATGAGAAAGTAAAACTAGGGTAGGGATGACACCCACAAATCTTCACTATTGCAGCTGTAAAGTATAGCCAATTATGGTTACAATCAGTTATGGGAGGTCTACCCTATTCAAGGCTTATAATGATTATTAGGTCTCACTTTGCTAGAGGATTTATACTTACAATAAAGAAAACACTTAGATAAGAGATTTAAAAAGTCTATTAAGACTACTTTGCTAGGAGATTTTCTCTACATCACCTGTTAAAATAATTCAGTGCCATGATCCTCCAGTTAGCATATTGTTGTTGGATGTTAGATCTTTTCTTTGCTAATAAATCCTTGATCTAATCAAATATATCTCCTCTGTCCTATCTCTACTTTCTTTTGTTCTCTCTAACTAATTATACGATTTAGAACACTATCATAACTTCCACAGCCATCATGAATGCTCTCTCTACACTTAGTATTCATCTCCTTTTGCACATAAAAAATATTTAGAGTTTTCCTTGTTAAATAAACATAGGTGGATTGGGTTAGGTAAGAATCAACGACTGTGGTTGATCCATATTACCACTTAATTCATCCCTTGATTTAATTGGTTGCATGTACTACATAGGGATTCACAATATACCTACATAGTTCTCTCTTAGAATCTTAAAACAATCATTATGTTAGCTTGAAATTAGTATACATAGAAGTTTGTGACATTACAAAAAACTATTTCAAAAAATCTTCATTTGACATCCAAAGACTCTAATTCTTGCTATGCACTATACTCATTATGTTGCAACTTGACTTCTAAATAGCTTAATGCTCTCTGTTTACTTAGTACTTGGACTACTTGGCATATATATACTTCTTAGTGCTTGAGTGACTCAACACATACTATCTACTTGACACATACTAGTGCTTGGGACTAACTAGGTATGTTGATTGACATGTATTGTCTAGAAACTTATGCACAACATTCTTTGATCACTCGGCTGCCACTAATTTCTTGGCTTTCTCTGATCACTCAGCTTGCACTATAATACTACTAAAGAATGACTAAGTTTTTGTCACTACCTTGCCAAAACCAATCTAAGATTAAGAATCTCCCCTTTGACATGAGTTGCAAAAGCAGTTTGTCATGGCATATACATTATTATTTATGCATAAGTCAAACAATATATACTACATTACTTAGCTCATATACAAAATTTTGAAACTTCAACTTCTACAAAATGTCAATCAGTCATCCATTTCACTCCATTACTCCCCTGAGTAAACACTTCATTTGTTTCTCATATTCCTGTAGAGTAGATATTTGCCTCGACAAAACATTTTTTCAAAATTTTATATTCCCCATTTTTCGTTATGTCATTTGGGTTGTACACTTAGAGTGTAGTTATCCAAAAATGGATTATCTAACTCCATGATTACACTAGTACATTTGGACCCAATTTTTGACTAAGGTTCATCACTATTTTTCTTGTCAAAATTTTGACCAAATTGCAAGTTGTTCAAAATTTTGAAGAATACATTTGTTGAAATTTTGACCAACCTACAATTTATTTGTCAAAATGTTGACCAACCTATAATTTGGTTAAAAATTTGATGAGAAAAATAGTGATGAACCTTGGTCAAAATTTGACCAAAATTGGTCAAAAATTAGGTCCAAATTTACTAGTGTTATCTTTAATGTCACATCCTAGTTGTTACAAGCTACCTCTAGTGATTGATATCGAATATCTAGCTTATTCAACCTTTCAAGAGTTTGGCTACTAATAGGAGATGTAGATATTGATAATGTGACCAATGTGTGTATTGCTATCTTCTCCTCTAGCATAGTATCCAACCATGACTCATCACTATTGTTATCATCCATTTGAGCTTTACCTTGTAATTATGTGTTAGGTACAAGACCTACTTCCTAACCTATTTTCACTATAGTTCCATCTTTCTCAATAGTATTGTTGGAAAACCTTAATATTTTAGGCTAGGAAATGATTTTTATGTTTGATGTGCCTCTACCTCTTTCATCTAAAATACAATTATGGGAATTGTATATTGTGTATTAGTTGTAGCAACTAGCTATACTAGGGTTTCACTTTGATATCCTTGAAGATCCTATGTATCTGTCTCTTTCATTTTTGTAGATTAAGGGGGACACATTTGATGTTTCTCGTGATTTCTCCCCTACAGATGCAAGTTCTTCCTTCTTAATCTCATCTACTCTCACCAATATAGGTTTTGTGCATAGTTGTGCTACTATGGTGGAGTTCTTAAGAATTTTCTTCAAACCTATCATAGTCAAAGGATTCATGTTCTGTGATGAAATATTAGTAACATCCTTTATAATAACAACTGAGTCCTGTTGACTCTCCTATTTTATATGTAGTGGACTAACACTTGGCACTTGTACATATTGTTGCTCATCTTTAGCTTAGGACTCTTCAATATTTTCATGAGTCCCTTGCACATCAGCTTCTTTGAATGTAACCTCATCCTTTTTTTCCCACTTTTCTCAAGTTCTTTTGTCTCTTCATCTACTTTCTTTGTTGTGGGCTTCATGGATATACCATAAATGTCCTTTCAAAAAATTGTGCCTTGAGCTACCACTTCTACTATCATTTTCCTCAAAATCTTAAATATCCCCTCGTATTTGTTCATGGCTTTAGCCATCATTTTCTTATCCAAAGTAGACATACCTTGGGCTAATTGAGCCTCTCTTATTTTCCTCTTAGTGGTCAAAGTCAATTGCCACTTTTTCTCAACTCGATCATATAGAATTTTAGGTAAGGAGTTAGTAATCTCTAGTGGAGTAGATTTAAATATATCCATTATCTCATATATGGCTTCTTCAACCTTAATTTTATCTACACTCTCTAGCTTATCAAAATCAACATGTGTGAACCCAGACAAATCTGCACTTGTAATAATATTTTCAAACAAATTATCTATGTCAAAAGAGGGATTGTGACTTACCACCTTGTATTGACTCAATTCATCTAATTTGGTCTTCTTCTTATCCAAATTTGGTTGAGACACTGGCTTCTTCTTTAATAATTTGTATGTCTTTTTAGCAGTCTCGCTTGGCTCTATTGTTTCAAGTGTCCTCTTTCCTTAGGCTTCACAACTTCTATATCTTGAACTGTGGGTTCCCTTGTGCTTGACCTAGTAATACATATAGTTAACTTTTGTTGTGGTTTCTTCATAGGCTTGTCTATTTTCTCCACAATTTTTTCTTTATGTTTCCTTTTCTTGGTCTTAGTATCCCTAGATTCTTCCCTGACTTCTTCTCCCTCGGCACCTTCCTCTTCTTCTTCTTCTTGATCCTCACCTAGGCCTTGAGTTAATTCTAGTGGGACCTAGCCTTTTTTTTCCTCTTCATCATCATCATCTTCTTCATCTTCTCCTCCTTCACCGAATCTCTCCTTCATCTATTTCACTAATTTTTTCATCTTTCTAAGAATTGTAGCTGTCTTTAGATCTATTGTGATTCTTGATTTGGCTTTCTCATAATTACCAAATGAGGTGACACTCTTGGTCAATATCTTCTAGTAGTAGAGCTATAATATTTGTAGAGGCTTCATCTACATTGATCTCATATGGCAAGGGTTTTAGACATTTGAATCTTAACATTGCTTCTTGCACATACGTATGGTCTACATCCACTAGGAAACAAACATCATCATATGATTTTCTACTAGGGATACATGAATCCTAAACCTCTATTTCATGGATTTCTTAAAATCCTCAAAATAGCTAGTCATTATTGACTCAAAATTATCTCCTATTTGTTCAATGAATTCTAAAATTTGTTGTGCAATTGGCCTATTGGCCTTCCAAGAAACTTGACCAAAGGTGGGGAAGTTTTTTTTCACATAAAATAATATGAAAACAAGTAAAGAACCAAATTTTCATGATGGACTTTTTGATTTCTTGATGGCCTCCATTTTTTTTGATAATTGTTGTAGTTGTAGTTAGACAAGGTCATAGGAGGGGTCTCTCTTTACTATCTTGAATCCCAAATTAACAACAATACATGATACAATGTTTAATCAACTAGACTAAAAAAACTTGTGAGCAATTACTCTCACTTCATGTACAATTAGGGGATTTGAAATGATGTCAATAGACATCCCTCTTTTGTTCCACTTGGCACCTATATTATTTTCAATAGTTTCCGTCACATCACTTCACATACTGTTAGGTCAATCAAGGGTAGGGTACCTTGATACTCTATTAATAATCCTCTTAGTGATCTTTATTGGTCCTCCTCTTCCAACCAAATATAGTTATCATGTATCTGGCTCAAAGCAATTTGAATCCATTTGATCTTAAACACTTGGGGGAAATTTGGGGCATGGTTTTACCATTTTCATTAAACAATTTTGTACTATTCCCTAAAGAATCCATTATCCTACAGTTTGTTGTAGGCATCTCTTATCTCCATATATCCTACTTATCCAATCTTTCCCATATAGCAACATCTAACATCTTGGATCATCAATACTTTTGGTGGTATCATAGATAATGCACCAGATGGGTCTCCTCTATATGTTATCTTAGAAATAGCTTGGAAAGAGGCCTTCCTAACATTATTTCTTATCAATTGAATGTTGAAAACTTCTTTCCCCTCTTTCCTAACATTTTCAAAAGAGCTAGACACCATTTGACTACTTAGGGTTTGCAAGAAATAAAATAGTGTAACTTGGAAATAGCTAAATACCTTTTGAATTTGATGATTGATGGTGAGTAGCAGTTGAATCTAGTTCAAAAACACTTGAATCATCTTTATCAATTTGCCTCTGTGCTCTTTGTGTACTCTATAAAATCTACTAAGTGACAATGAGTCAAAAATTAACTAAATAACCCTTCATACTCAACAATAAATGCTTAGTGCTTGCACAACTATAACCCTAGTTATTATAGGACTTTCAACACACTTGACTAACACATGATTTCCAATATGCTTGGTTGTAACTATAATATCACAAACGCTCGACATCAACTATAAAACTTTCCATGCTTAGCAACAACACACAAAATTAAAAAAAACTATAGATTTCCTCAATCTGTTGGATCTTAATTCATGCATATATAATCTTTTTAGATCATAGATTCTTGGAACTAATGCATAATATCACTTTCAAAATATTAGTACCATATGTACCTCTTGATTGCCTAGTTGGGGGTGATGTATGATCATCTAATCCATTAGATGAAGTGACCTCATCTAAGCTTGATGTATTGCAATCTTCCTTCTGCTTCCATGTATTTCTCATTTGCACCTCTACCTTCTCAACATTGACCTTTTCTTTGTCATTTCTAGTTTCATTACTTGGCATTTGTGACCTAGTTGGACAGTTTTTTCTGATATGACTAGTCTTGAGACAACTAAAGAATGTAGTTTCACTCAACCATCTATTGTTGTTTCCTCTAAAATATGTTCTAATGCAATTCTCAAGAAAATTTCTATATTATTGACAATAGTGACAATTTTACCTTGTGTTGTAATCCCAATCATAGGATTTTCCATTGTATTGTACCTTTGTATGCTTATTTGATGTCCACTTGGTCTTGGATTTGCATTCATATGCTTTGTGTCCTTACTTCTTACAATTATAGCAGTATCCTTCGAATATATGAGTTCTTATGGTCTTACATTCATGTGCTTGATATCCATTCTTGTTGCACTTATGATAGTAACCCTTGAATTTCTACTCAGGGTTCTAATTTCCATTGTTTCTCTTACAAACATTTGTTGTATGACCTAGCTTTCAATAATTATGACAAGTGATTTTGTAGCTCTTACCTTTGTTATTCCTTTACTTGCCACTTTTAGATGATTCTTCTTCTTTAGCATTGGAGTATTCCAATCTAACAGTATCATTATTAGGTCTTGTAGATTTCATCAATTTCTCAAAATATTTGATGGCTTCACTAGGTTTATTGAATCTTTTAATGAATTCCATTTCTTCTCTTAGTTGATTCTTTAGTTGATCATTCTACAACTTTAGATTTTTGATCTCAATGTTCTTTCCATTCAACTCATGGTTTTCAATCATTAATTGATTCATTTTATCCAATTGCATGTTAGCAAGCATTTACATATTTGATGTCTTCTCTTCTAGTCTTTTAGTTAGTTTTCTTTTGTCATCTTCAATCATGAATTTTTCTTCTTCAACTTTCTTTTTATGTTTAGTCACCTTACATAGTAATACTAATTGTACTTCTTGTTCTATCTTAATATATATGACCTTTGCACTGTGGGCATTATTCTTTTCCATCATATCTACAACTTCTACATCAAATTCTCTTGATTTTCCATTCTCAAACAATATAGTAGTGTTTTCTTCTTATTATTGAGTGTCTTTTTGTTGAATAGCCACTTCTTTTCTTCTCTATAATGAACATTTCAGTTCATCTCTTTCCTCCTTGAGTTGATGTAGGGAAAGTTGTACTTCAATCTTCTAGTTCTCAGTAGTCTTTCACAACTTGTAGACTTCCATATACAAGATCTTACCTCCAAAGCTATAAAATTTTCCTTTCTATAGAACAAAGATACCAGGGGGGGGGGGAGGGGCGGGGAATCAACACATCAAAACTTGAACCATAAAACATTCACCACACATCCATCCCATAATTAAGCATATAAACTAAAATAGATAACTACACATTTCCATTCATAGCATGAAAAAAATAACACATGATAGAATAAATTTGTTACCTAGAAACCCTCCAATGAGAAGGTAAAAATGGGGTCAGGATGACACCCACAAATCTTGACTACTGAAGCTATATATTGTATCTAATTATGGTTACAATGAGTTTGACCATAAACTATGATCTACCCTATGAGGTGTCTGCCATGTTAAAGGTTTACAAAGACTATAAGGTATCATCTTGTTAGAGGATTTAAACTTACAATAAATCAAGCACTCAATTAAGAGATTTACATAAGCCTACTAAGACTACTCTATTAGGAGATTTTCTATACATCACCTATTTAAATGATTCAACACCATGATACTTTGGTTAGCACACTATTGCTAGATTTCATATTTTCTCTTTGCTAATAAATCATTGATCCTTCTCATTAGATAGGTCTCCTCTGCCACATCTTTGCTTTCCTATATTCTCTCTTACTAATTTTGCAATTCAAAACATTGTCATAACTTCCATAGTCACCATTAATTCTCTCTTTACACTTAGAATTTGTATCCTTTCACACATACAAGGTCTTTAGGGTTTTCCTTGTTAAATAAACATAGTGGAATTGGTTAGGTAAGAATCAATGGATGTGGTTGATCCATATTTCTACTTAATTCATCCCTAAATTTTATTGGTTGCATGTACTCCATACTTATGTCTTATAATCATAGTAAAAATCATTATGTTAGCCCAAAAATAGTTTACATAGAAGCTTATGCCATTAAAAAAAATTATACCAAAATTATTTCACTTAACATCCAAAGAGTTTGATGCTTGACATGCACTGTGCTCATTATGTTGTAACCCAGCTTCTAAATAGCTCAACACTCTATGTTTACTTGGCACCTGAATCACTCAGTATGTGTAGATTGCTCGATGCTTGAGTGACTTGGCACATACTATATTCTTGGCACATACTGGTGCTTGACATTAACTAGCTATATTTCTTGGTATGTATTGTCTGGCAACTTATGCATGACATGCTTTGATCACTCAACTTGCATTATTTTCTTAGCTCGTTCTAATCACTTGGCTTGCAATGTAATACTACTAGAGAATGACTAAGTATTTTGTCACTACCTTTTCAAACCAATTTGATATTAACAATAAAGGTATTAATATTTTGTTTTGGGATCAGGATAGGTGGAAAAAAAGTTAAAATTGGTTTTGAAATTCTTTGAGGCATTTCAAAACTATATATTTTTTAGATCACCATTTTTTTGCACACCTTGATCTTGCACATACCCTGAACCCTCTCCTTTGTGTGAATTTTGGAGATAGGATTTTTCCCATATAAAGAGTATTATAAAAATATTAATATAATTATATATAACTATATAATCTAACTCCTAATATGGTGATAAGTGGGTCTAGACACTTGCTTTTATCAATTAAATGGTGCATGGTCCTTTGCATGGCTTAAAACTATAAAGTGAAGAAGATGATAGAAGAGAGACATTTCTAAGTGGTAGGTAGAGCTTAGGAGCCTCCTAAAATATAAACTCATATTCCTCATTAGTTAACCATTTCCAAGATAATTAAAAAATACAATTTTGGTGCATGAAAACACTAAAAAATAGGAACTGAGAATTAATTTTTAGGTGCAACTATAAGTGGCCAAAAAATGTTGTACCTATGAAGCTATGAATTTGTAAAGTTGTGCACCTTAGGAGATAAAATGTGTTCCTTCACAAAATATTCAAAGTTATGGAGTTGGACAATTGTGAAATTTCGTACCTTCAAAGGTCTTAGGTTCAAAATTAGCAGAATTTATTTTAAGTCAAAATCCCAATTTCTTGCATATGGGTCTAGTTGATCTTTGACCAAAATGATCTCCAAATGTGATTTCTAGAATTTTTTATAGATCTAGTAATTTATAAGGAATTTTATAAGTCAAAGGCTTCATAGTTGGTCAAAGGCTTCATAGTTGGTTGTCACTTCCCCTTGAAAATCATGGATCTCTACTCGTACTTCAATAAAATAATCCATTTTAGAGTCTAACACTTTGTGTGTCTTCTCAACCTTGAATAATCATCAAACATTATCCTAGAAGGAAACTACATCTAAATGTTCTCTAAATTGTTGGATTACTTCTTTCATCAAGCAAAATGTTCTCTAGAGCCATCATAAAAAATTTCTAGGCTTATTCCACTATAATAATTATAAGCCTCTAGTATATGTGTATGGGTTATCCCTTTCATATCTTGTATGTCCTTGTACATGGATAGCATGACCTTATTCCCAACTTGTATCTTCTTGATCCAATAATCAATCTTATCCAAGACTTCCCTTGTGAATATGTCAAGAAACGTCTTCTCCCTTTGGCCCTTAATATTTTTCAAAGAAAAAAAATCATTAGTCTAGGTGGATACTTCATCTACCAACCCAAAATATTGGTTGATTGTAGTTACCAACTTATGTACATTATTATATATACTATGCAATAATTTCATATTAGTCTCAATGATTTCTACTCCTTCTTATTCAAAACTATGATGTCATCTTTTACAAGAATCTAAAAATGGGTCATTTGGTGTAGGGGTTAGAGTTTATTTCTTGAGGGAAACTTTCAAAGCTATCTTGAGCTAAGAAATATCAATAAGACTCGCTATCTCTTTGACAACCTGCAGTAGAATCTTGTTATATTTTCTCAAAACTTTGATCTCTTATTCTTGTTGATCCAATTTATAGAATACTTGTTGAAGACACATGGTCATCAAAACTTTAACTATAATCTTAGTTTCCTTTCCCAATACAATTTTATGTATTTCACAATCTTGTGGGGTTAAAGTTCATGGATTGACATGGGGCAGAGAAATGGTTATATGTGCTACCAAGTTATCCTATCTATTTCTCATTATGAATGTTATTTTATGGTGATTCTCTAGAGGGAGAATAGTTGGTTTCAAGTTATCTATCATAAATACCATTCCCTCTAGTGTTTTTATATATCTCTTCTTTTATGTCTCCACTTCCCATTTCAGCTACATTGGAGTGGTGCTCTTGAAGTGGAAACGTGCACTGACTAGGTGAGGAGATGTCACTGGCATTAGTCCCTTCCCTTTATCCATTCTCTCTAGAGTCCTTTCCACCTTGGATACTCTACCACTAGCATGGCCATTATAGTTTTTGGAGGAGAGGGTTGTCGTGTTACTTTTGGAGGATCTTGTTCTATTGTATGAGCTTCCTCATCTTGATTTGTATGTGTCTCTCCCCTCTATAGTAACTTAACTTTTCTTTTTTGGTATAGGACAAGGAATTGGCATGGTATCCTCCTATAGTGGAGGTGGAGATGTAATTTATTTCCTTCATGGAGGTAGAGGGGATACTTCCATCTATACCCATGGGAATGGATGGAAAATTCTTGAATCATTTATCTTTTGGCTCTTCACATGATGTATCTCTTATTTATCCTTCCTCAAAGTAGATTCCCATAGACATGAAATCAAAATTAGAGATATTAAATTCATCTAAACCATCCCATACTATAGGCTCTATTCATCATTCACTTTCTTGATTGGTAAACTCCTCGATCTAGATAGGCTAGTCATTTGTAACTAGGGGTGTCTTTTTTAGGATTCTCCTCCTTTCCTCTTTGGTTTCCCTAACTAAGCATCCCATTTTATTTGAGGGGATATAATCTATTTGATCTTCTTCCTCCTCCTCCTCAAATTCTTTAGGTATAGTATTGATGATCTAAGGTGAATGAATTATTTTTGTCTATAATCATCTCCTTTTCACTCTAGTAACAACCATCTCCATTATTCTTCTCTTTTGTACTAATAGAAATCCTTCTACTTTATATTGAGGCTCCTTGACTTGTGCTTCTTCTTTCTCTTCCTCCTTAGCCATTTTATTTTTCTTTCCCTTATCCTTTTTCCTCTATGTGGACATTTACTACTTCCTTGTCATGATTTTGTACTATTTCAGGCCCTATTGGAGACTTCTACTTGTATATAGGAATAGTAACCCTAGAACCTTTTACTTTCTTTTGAACATCCCTATTTTATCAAAGTAGGCATGGGCTAGTAGATCTTCCTCTAGAGGATATTTCTCCCACTCCATATCAAAGTTGTGGATGTCTTTTTTCTATTTCGCTTCATAGGGTCTAATGGTGATAAGACACATCCATGTCTTCCTATATTTGTCTTGGGTCCTATCTTATGTTCAACATAGTTGTTGGTAAATATCTAATTGGATTAGTCTATCTGGTAGCTTCTTTAGGCACAATAGGGTGCAATCCACTCAGATTTAGGTAAAGGCATGCTATTGGATGCAATATCCTCCCATGTGTGTGACCTTCATTAATGCCTCTACTAATATCCTTATTTAACAATTATTACTATACTATACTATAGGTTTTCATCTTGAATCATTTTCTTCACCAACTAAGGGCACACAATATATGGCCAAGCATTAACATTTTCTATACTCCCTCTCCATATGATACCTAGGTATGTGGATCTATTTTTGAGTAGGTAGCCTACATATGAGGTCATGTAAGACATAAGGTCACTCTAGACTAAAGTCAACTATCCATCCGAAGAATTTTTGATGATGGTTCCCCAATTAATATTATTGATCCTAGTTCTAATCATTCTATGAAATTCATCACTCATGTCTCTAGATAGCTCACTTTAGGAAGTCTCATCACTCTTCTAAAGAGCATCATGCACTAACCAATATCTACTATCATATACCACTAAGTCATCTTGAATTTTTCTACTTTGTTGTGTGGGTTCCTAGTGATCAAGAACTTATCCTAAACTATGGCTTTAGGCTCTACCTAATGATCTTTGTACTACTTCAGGGGAATCTCATATGTAATCTCATGGTATTCATTAGAAATGAGGAGATGGAACAAATTTTGTATGTTGTCTTTCCTAATTTCCAAGACAATCTTTCTAGTGATGCTCTTCATGACCTTCTTGCTAGTGATGTAATATTGTGCTAGATCCATGATTAGCTCATAAGACTATACTGATACTAGGTGTGAAGAGAAATTGAATAACCCACTTTGTGTACTATAGAGACTATCTCCAATCTCTGATGGGTAATTTTCTAGAGTACTAGATATTAATTCTAGTTAATATGTCCAAGTTTTGTGTCTATGATCTCTAAATGTAGGTCAATGAAACATAAATATTTGGTAATCCTTAGAATTTGAAGGTTGTTTCCTTTGGTGAAATCTTAGTTGTAGCTAATGATTAGGATGACATTGTGATTATCAGAGCCAGAGTTTCAACATTGGGAGCTTTGGGTTTATTGGAATGCCACTAGTCGTTAACTAGTTGAACAAAACAAAAACTTTGAACTATCATGTGTATCTCTTTCAAACTGAAAACTTGAAACTAGGTGAACTGAAATAGAACTTAAAACTGTTACTTGCATATTTTTCATACTTCAACACTTAGGTTTCAAACTTGAAATTATATTGAAAACCTAAATGTAGGTAAAACTAAAAATTAAAACTTAATCTGTCTTCAAAACATGTATCTTTTATTTGTGCTTTAAGGTAGTATGCCCTTGATTGTCTTTGCAAGCATTATGTTGATCCTTTCTTTGGAGTGTTTAGGGAATCTATTGTAGTAGTTGTTAAAAGAGTGAATGTTGGATAGATATGGTTTTTAGTTTATTATTCAACTAGAATCATATTTCTCTAAGTGTGTTGTAGTGTCACTAGTGGAATCATATTCCCCTACAGGGGGAAAAGGGTTCAATGGGATCCGCATAGTGAGTATCTTAGTTTTTCATTCTTGCAAGCTTCCAGGAGTAAGCCTAATTCTAGTGGGGGTGGATGTAGTGCCTGCCCCTAGGTCACATTTTTTGTTATCATTATTGAAATCTTTTAGGGCTATTTTTATGTTGATGGTTAGCAACATTGTTTTGAGACTATCAAATAATGTGCTATGGATTCAGTTGACATGTGATGAGATTACTTAGACTCTATATTTCATGTATGCATGATGATTATTACATTATTTTAGTTATTGATTAGTTAGATGGTTTATTATTATATGTGTTTTCTTATGGATACTTACCACATACTTGCATGTGTATGGTGTGTGTGTTTGTTCTTATGGATGACATTTTTGATGTGGTTAAGGAAGGGAGCCGTAGTCACCTGCTAGTCGAGATCTACACAATGCACCACTTCCTGCCATTGCCTATTTAGCTTAGCATATATATATATATATATATTGTATGTACATGCATGGTTTTTATGCAGGTTGCAGGTACTGGGTATCGACTTCCCTGAATTGCCAGGATGAGCGTACCCTATTGCATTATCTCAATGGTAAGAGAGGAGAGATAATTCTCAAGTCCAAATCCCAACCCTTTAAGCCATTTTTCCTAATTGAAAATTAAGACAAGTATCTGAGTTGAGTCCCCTCTGAATGCATTGGATGACATAATTAGTGATATTAACCCTTGGATTGATTTTGTATGTATTTTGGCTATGATAGGTTTTCGTATTTTACTTTGTGAGTCTTTGGAGTATTTTCTATTAATTAAGCCTAATTAAAAGATTTTAATTAATGGTTTAATTTAATGAAAAATTAATATAATATTTTAATATTTATTCTATTTAATTAATTGGGAAATTAATTAAATTTGAAGATAAAAGTTATAATTTTAAAGTTGGAAAGTGATAATATTTATTTAAGTTAATAAATATTTTAGCAATTAAGTTTTGGAAATGAATTTAAAAGTGTAAAATATATTAAAATTATTAAAAGATTAAAGGTTGCATGATGTATGCATGTGATTAAAATATAAATATATTAAGATAAAACAAGTGGAGATATTATAGTTAGTGCATGATATTTAAAAAATAATAAATAAATTAAATTGAAAAGAGTAAAGTAAATATTATATTAATTATGTTCATTATTTTAATATTTGTTCACATAGGAGTTGCAAATTCTCGAGAGTTGTCATGTAGAAAACATAGGAGTTTGCACTCTAAGAATGCACAAGTTGTCTACACTTAGGAGTTAGCATATTATTTGAACACATGGTGTCTACAACTTTATGACTCATCTAGAAGGTTGGAGAAAACTCATGCTTATTTGTCATGCTTATCTTCTAGTTTTTTCTAGAGACATTCTAGATGCATCTTAGAGGCCTTTAAATAGAGGCTCTCCTAGTGTGTTTGGACAAGCTTCAAAGCTTATATGCATTTGAGAAGCTCATATGCTTCTACATGCTCATATGTTTCTACATGCTCATATGCTTCTACAAACACTTCTAGTCACTTGGAGGTTTCGGTTGGCTTGGATCTTGGAGGAATTGCGAATGTTGGAGAAGGAAGGGATTTTCTATGGACTTCTGAGGCATGGCAAATTAGCATTAGTGTCTAGGTGCACTTGTGATTTTTGCATATTTCATTTTCACTCTTTCTCTTCCTGTCTTCATCGTGTCTGTTATATGTGTCTGAATATTCGTTTTGATTAAATCTGTAATCTTGAAAATTGGAATCCAGATATGTATGTTAAGTTTATTTGGTTGCGAAGACAAAAATAGAAAACCCTAGTTCCAATTAAGAAGAAATTAGTTTTAAATTGAGTTTGGGTTCGAATTGTAATAGAATCGAGAATTTGATTAGATAAGGATTTTTAGATGCGTATGAACAAATCCTTTTATTTAATGGATAAATTAGAGATCAGTTATTTTATGAGAATTCTTAACTTATAGAATTGGAAAGCCCTTTTTATTTTAAAATTATGTATTTATTCTCTTTTAAAATTATGCAAATCTGTATACATATATGTATGTATGTGTGTATATATATATGTATATATATGTATATATGTGTGTGTGTGTGTGTGTGCACTATAATTCTTGATAATAATTTGCATTTAATTATATATATATATATATACATATATAAATATATACATATATATATATACACACACATATATATATATACATATATATATATATATATATATATATATATATATATATATATAATAAATCATTCTTAAATTGTCATTGGGGAAAATTATTATTAAATTCGAATTCGCAATTCGTAATATGTTTTGGAAAGTCATATGTATATGATATGTGCATTGCGAAAAAAATGATTTTTGCATTTCGATTTTGTAATGATTATTATTAAATGTTTATAAATATACATACATATATGTATGTATGTATGTATGTATGTATGTATGTATGTATGCATGCATATATATGTATATATACTATTCATAATAAATAATTATTATAATAATTTAAAAATATTTAATTAAGTAACATTGTAATGATAAGGGGGTCATGGATTGTGAAACTATGTACATTATTAATCAACTTAATTAATATGATTTAATTAAGATTAGTTAATGTAAAAGTTGTTAATTCAAGTGTTGAGATTAATGTAAAATTGATTTAATAGAGTCAAGATGAATTTGTTGAAATTCTAGAGCATTATTTTAATGATTTAAATGTTAGATGGTTAATTATCCTTGACTATTTTTGGAGAATTTTAATTAAATATCAAGAGAATATTCTTTGATTTTTGTAAAATAATGGAGAATTCGTTATTTAAACTATTAATTCAAATGTTAATGGAGTTGCTAATATAGTTACGTAACGGCTATTAAATTAATCAAATTTAAGCAATGGGTTTAGTTGAACGATTATCAATAATACCATTGTTAGGGAAATTGCAAATTTGTTAATATTAATATTTGTTAGTTCAATTGTTATGTATAAATGCTAACAATTATTATGTTAGAGATGAATTGTCAATAATTTTGACAACTATTATTAAACTGAATAGTGAATATTATCATAGATTTATATAACTTGTTAATAGTTATTAACAAGTTATTATTAATTTAAATATTAATGGATTTGGAGTATAGCTGATTGTTAATCAACCGATATTTATTGAGTTGTTCATATAGTTATAATATTAATTAAGTTATGCGATAGAATCTTAATTGAAATTATTATCAATAATACAAATTTGTTAATGAAATATTAGTATTCATTGAAAAGAGTGACGAATGTGGTCATTATAGATTTATTAATAAGATTTCCAGTATAACTTGTTATTAAATAATAACAAGTCATTGTTGAACTATTAATATTAGAGAATTGGACTATGGTTGGCCTTTAACTTACATATTATGGCTAGTTATTAATTGGTCATTGATATGGATATGTAATTATTAATTTAATTAATTAATTAGAGTTAATTAAATTTAATTAATAATTAAGTTATGTAATAGATTTTAATTGATATGCTAATATCGATTCTTTTAGTGAAGTTGTAAAGTATTTACATCAAAGTTGATAAGTCTTATTCTAATGACTTGAATAATGACCTTAGATATTTTAATGGTGAGACTTAGTAATATTTAATTGAGAACTATTAGAATGTTAAAAGATCATGGATTGCGTACCTATGCTAATTGATTGATTTAATTGATCATTTTAATAAAGTTACAATCTTCTTATTTGAAGATTGATAATTGGCTCTCTTATAATTTAACAAATAATGATCCTTTGATTATGTTGAAAAGATGAAGTAACATTAAGGAAGTGTTATTTGATTAGAACATTGGTCTTAGCAAAATAAAGTGAATGATTTTATTAAGTGTCAAATGATTTAATGAGTAGATATTTATCCTTAAGTTATTCTTAGAATATTATTTTAAATAATAGAAGGATAATGCTATTGGGGAAAAAATGGGTGGACTTGTAGGTCAAATGATAAATCCTATACACTTGAAGTATACTGGTAAAAATAAACTAAAACTCCACACATTATTCAACTATGTGATTTTAGTAAACCAAAACATGTGTCTACATCGTGTTTTCTCAATGCTTCTTGTTTTGGGTTTTTGGGTTGACTAGTGTTGACCAGTCTTAGGTTGTTACCAGAGGCTTAGGGGTTGATGAGATGTGATGGCATGTTGATCTTATTTGGTCTCGATATTTCTAAACCCAACCATGGTTATGTGATGGAATGCTCTATGAGATGTTTGCATTTACTGATTGTTATTGCTCATCAGTCTTCTATTGCTCATCAGTCTTCTTGAGTGAAGTTGGGTTATATGTATCTGAGACACTTGACTTAACCATTTTTGAGTCATTGATCAGTTAACCTTGGATTACTTTCTAGTTGCCATGATGGGACTGAAATGTTGATTTATTTCTTGATGATGTCATGTTGTGACATCAGTATGTTCTTGAAATATATTTTGGTTATTGAGAACCAATGGATACTTTTGATTATCAGTGATACCTTCAGTTGCCAATTGAGAACTATTGTGGTCATGATTATTTATGGGTGCTTTTTAGTTGCTCATGGAGATTTGATGTTTTTTTTATCATGGAGATTTGATGCTTTTATTGTGGATATTTGATGATTCTTATTATGGATTATCTTTTGGTATTTCTTTCCAGTTGCTCGTATAGGACTAGGGTGATTTTATGATTCCATGAGCTTAGGGTAGGATATCTACTTGTAGTGTTGGGAAGTGGCTTGCAATGGGGGCTGGGGCCCTAAGTGGCTACCAGGGTAACTCATTATAAGTTTTGTTAATAAGTGATAACATTTACACACTAAATAGTGATTAAATGAACCTAAAAAGATAATTTTTTTGGTTCTTGCCCATGCCTCTAGTTCTTGTACAGACTAGGATGGGAGTAGAGAGAACGCTTGGTTGTGACCTTGCATTCCACAGTATTCCTTATCAGTATGAGAGGATACTAGTGGCCGCATGAGGATTAGTAGGGATCGATGGAGTTTAGCTAACTGCTAGGGTAACTTCTACATGATATATGTGATGACACTTTCCCGCTTGCACAGTAGGTTTCCTACATGTCTTTGTGTGCCTCTGGGATTAGATGTTAGTTTTGTGATTGGAACCTTTGAGTTAGTATACTTTTAGGATTCTTGGACTTAGAGAGTATTTATGTTATGTGATAGCCTATTTGGGATTTGAGATTATCTCCTCAGCATGGTGGGAGTGGACCACTTAGGTTCTACGTGGTCGGGTGGTAGTGCTTTATCACTCTTATCATTTGAGATCCGTCCGTAGACACCATGGCTGGAGCATCCTTGGTTGGTATTTATCTTCATTATGTTCTTGGATCATTATGATAGATGATATACCCTATTATGGATGAATTTACTAGTATGTTTCTTATATTGATGATTTGCATATGTTAGATGATGTTATCTTATGCTTTACTTTGCATGTTAGATTACTTTCTGCATATGATGTAGTATGTTTTAGGAGTGACATTCCTACTATGTTAATACCGATGATCTCTTCGATGATTTGGAATGTTATGCACAGAGGGATGGCTAGGATCCATGATGGTCTAAAGATGCTATTAACGGTTGAGAGGAACCGTGCATTTAGATTAGATGTATTTTATGATCATGGCTATCTTTGATGATGGATGTTTATATCTTTTATGATGATGTATCATGTATGATATGTGGTTTCATTTACTTTAATTGCATCATGGATTAATATTGGATGATGATGAACTTTATTTACATGGATGTTTATTCTTTTAAGCCTTTTTATACCCTGTGACATGTACAGTGGATGTTTGAGCAATAAAAAATGTAATTTAAGAACGTAGGACTTTTCATTATGTGGATGTAGTATTAGATGGAACATAATTAGTTATGTTAGATGTGATTCAACGTTAAGGGATCTTTAAAGAATGTAACTTTTTATGTATGTTATGTTTACTTTTATTTGAAATGTTGCTATTGCTTATGTTACTATGTATAAGTTGTGAATGGTTTATCTTTCATGTTTTAAAAATTAAAAAAAATGCTACCAAACTTAGTGAAACTTCATATTAATTCTTTGGATCCCTTGGCAGGGCATTATAGTGATCAACATAAAATGAAAAATGTTACAAACATATGTTGTCTAGAAGGTTAAAGGATGCTTTGCAACTTGGAACAAAGACAGAAAAAAAAAAAAAAAAAAAACTCAGAGGTACAAAACTAGTGAAAATGTACATATAAGTAGAAACTGCACACATATACATGTGCACATGGTGTACAATATGCATAGAACTAGAAAAGGTAAGGGAAGAAAGATGGGATGTGTGCATATGTTACACCTACTCATGTGTGAAATGTGTATAATTTTTCAATGTAGAGTTCATGCCCATGTACGATCTTAGGTGTTCTCAATTAGGTGGAGGCACAAACCCTGTGCACCTTGTACACCTATGCAAGTGCATAAGGTGCATAGCTATATGGGTGTAGTGTTGTGCATGTGCACAAGTATACACTTTTTTAGTGTTTTCATAAAAGAATTCATTTTCAACCATCAAATTCGAACTAGGTTGGCTTTTCCCAATTACTGAATCTATGTCATTGTACTCTTGTTCCCCAAGGCACCTCAATAGTGTTTGTTAAATTTTTTTCCCTCTTGCTAGCTTGGCTTTGCCTTGACTTTAGATGCCTAGAATGTGAGGAAACAAAATGTTGTGAATGTATGTGTTATATCACTTCCCTTTGAATTATAAGGCATAACTCCTTTATATGCAATGAATTGTGTTTTTAATAGATCATTAGGATAGGGGGTACCTAAGAGTAGAAGAGGATAAACTAGGATGCTCATAATTATAAACATCTCAGGTAGAAATAGATTTGGGTAACCTATAACACCTAGTGGAATGGATATCACAAGCTACCTTGAAGCCCTTCTAATACTACTCCTACTCTATTCTAAATGCAGATTACTCCTACTAAAATGCAATCTAGTGAGAGAGAAGAGATGCACATGAAAGATGAAATGGAATTCACCTTGACTAATAACCCCCCACTAAAATGGAATCTAGTAAGATATTGATAGCTTTAGATACATCTATCCTATAATACCATAGAAACTACTTTACTATGCAAGGTTAGCTAACCTGGAGGAGACAATAAATAGAACATTAGAAATGGTGATCTCAAATGGAATTGAAACCACATAAGACCTAGTTACATATATCTATCAAATCCTCAATTTCACACAATATCTCAATTCTCACATAGTATCTAGAAATATAGGGGGATAAGTTGCACAAAATTTTTGATCCTTTGCATTAATTTAGAAAATTACATATATAGCCTCCTCTTACGGTTCTTGGCTAGTTATAAATTCATCAATTACATTAACAGAGCACTTGAATTTCTCAAAAATCCAACAGTCATTGATTGGAATTCACTACATTAGGGAAAGAAAGTAGAAATGATTAGAATTCCTCAAAATGGTTCACATTCTTCTCTGGTCTATAATAGTCACCTTGGCACCAAATCTATATAATTTGAATCTCAATGATCACAATAGATTAAGATTCTAGTTGTTGATCTTCTATCAATGATCATGATTAAAACATAATAGACCTTCATTTATTTTTCATTATGATTTTCTTTCACTGCAACCACACGAAAAGGTTTAAATTATTACATCACTTAGACACTGCTTTAACTATAAGTTACCCTTAACTACATGTGGCCATGTGGTCCAATAACTATTCACAGTTTCCCAAGTTAAATTTGGGTTACCTTTAACCACATATGACCATGCAAATAATAGTTTTCATTGCTTCACCATGTTAATTCTTGATTACCTTTAATCACAAAAAAATATGTGATGATCCTTGATCCTTATTATCTAATGGGTAAGATTAGAAGACTTTAACTCTCTTTTATGGTCTACAGTGTGCGTCCATCTATTAAACATGTCAAATCATTATTATGTTGTTTTAGCTATTCTTTGTGCAACTTTCCATAGTGGGGTATGTGCAGGATCATGGTCAACCAAACTATGGCCTTCAGTGGCAGTGAAAAACTAGCAAATCAGGGTTATGTCAACTTGACACATAATTTTAAAGTGGTTCTAGACTTTATATCAAAAAGTTGTAAGAAAATAATCTATAGGAAATTGAATGCAGTTTCTAAACTATTAGGCCTTATCTAGAGAAAAATAATAATTGATTGGTCAAAATTTTGGATTTTAATGCAGTACTATGAAAATTTCAAGGCAAAAATAAAAAGTAGGTGTATGTTTGACCACCTTAATCAAAATCAAATGATAATATTTTTAAAATATAATTATAGATATAAAAAGTAGACTCATGCCCATATATGACACATATTTTTAGGTTCTTTTATTCCAAATAAATAATATTATATGAATTTTCTACTAAAACTTTTTCGAAAAAAAATCTTGCATCTGACCACCTTAACTAATAGAAAACTTTGCCAAATTTAATTTTTATTTTATTTTTCTTATACTACGTGAAGCATAGAATGTGATGCAACTTTTGGATTTAAAAAATTTTATACCGTTCGAAAGTTATAACTATTTTTCAATCAGTATGTCAATCAACACTTTACAACCATCTTCATTGAAAGTTAACTAATATATACTTATCGAACTCAGAATTTGATAATAATAATATTGATGGAATCTTGAGAGTTTTATAAAAAAACCCTTTTCATTTCATTCAATTTTGATGAAAATAACATTGTCAAATGGCTACCCAAAGTCTGAGTGTCAGTGAATCCCTTCTCAAACATGTTTTCTAGATTGACCAAATAGGCTTGGTAAATACCAAGGCTAATCAAAAACCTGAATTAAAATCGGGTTTTCGATCAGGTCCAAGATTTTTCAATTGAAATTTGGAGGGAAATTTGAGAGGAGAGATTTTCTAATGTAAAATTTGGAGGGAGGGAAATTTGAGAGGAAATAAATTTAAGAGGCAAACTTTAGAGTGTTTTAGAGGGAAATTTATTTGGGGGAAGTGTGGACATTGATATTATTATTATTAACTATTATTATATATATTAATATATATGGTTATTATTATTATTAAATCTATAATCTAGTAACAGATATGATTATTATTTTTATATAATCTAATAATATATTATTATTATATTAAAATATACAATATTATATAATTATTAAATATAATATTGTCATTAAATGCATCAAAAGGGGTCATAGGTTAACCTATGACCCCTTTCAATGCATTTCATGACAACATATGTCCCTAGGGCCCCTAGTGACACCTTTCAACACATTTCCAATGGGTCCCTAGGGGAACTAGGGGTCCTAGGGATATACATTGTCATGAAATGCATCAAGAGGGATCATACATTAACCCATGACCCCTCTCAATGCATTAGAATAAACCAAATGCATCCTTAGGAGTTCTAGAACCCCTAGGGACATAGGTTGTGATGAAATGCATAAAAAGAGGTCATAGGTCATCCTATGACCCCTTTTGACTCATATAAATGATTATAATATGTCCTTAGGGGTCCTAGGACCCCTAGTGACATATGTCATCATGGAATGTGTCGAAAGGACCTATGACCCCTTTCAAACCATATAAAAAATTATAATATGTCCCTAGGAGTCGTAGGACCCCTAGAGACATGTGTTATTATGAAATGTGTCAAAAGGGGTCATAGGTTATCTTATGGCCCCTTTCGATCCATACAAACGACTGTAACATATTCATAGGGGTCCTAGGACACCTAGAAACATATGTCTTTATGAAATGTATCAAAAGGGCTCATAGGTCATCATGTGGCCCCTTTTGACAAAAATAAAGGATTCTAATATGTCCTTAGGGGTCCTAGAACCCCTAGAGACATATGTCATCATGGAATGTGTTGAAAGGGGTCATAGGTCATCCTACGACCCCTTTTGACCCATATAAACTATTGTAATATGTCCCTCAAGGTCCTAGGACCACTATAGACATATGTCATCATGGAATGTGTTGAAAGGGGTCATAGGTCATCCTATGGCCCCTTTCAACTCATATAAATGATTGTAATATGTCCCTAGTAGTCCTTGGACCCCTAGTGATTTATGTCATCATGGAATGTTTCGAAAGAGGTTATAGGTTATCCTATGGCCCCTTTCGACACATATAAATGATTGTAATATGTCCTTAAGGGTCTTAGGAGCCCTAGAGATTTATGTTATCATGGAATGTGTTGAAAGGGGTCATAGGTCATCCTATGGCCCCTTTCAACCCATATAAAAGATTTTAATATGTCCCTAGGGGTCCTAGGGGCTCTAGAGACATATGTCATCATCGAATGTGTTGAAAGGGGTCATTAGTCATCCTATGAGCTCTTTAAACCCATATAAACAATTATAATATATCCTTAGGGGTCTTAGAACCCCTACAGACATATCTTGTAATTAAATGTGTCGAAAGAGGTCATATGTCATCCTATGGCCCTTTTCAACCCATATAAATGATCATAATATGTCCTTAGGGGTCCTAGGACCCCTAGAGACATATGTTAGCATAAAATGTGTCAAAAGGGGGCATAAGTCATCCTATGGCCCCTTTCAACCCATACAAATGATTGTAATATGTCCCTAGGGGTCCTAGGACCCCTAGAGACATATGTCATCATGCAATGTGTTAAAAAGGGTCATAGGTCATCCTATAGCCCCTTTTGACCCATATAAATGATTGCAATATGTCCCTAGGGGTCCTAGGATCACTAGAACCATATGTTGTAATAAAATGTGTTGAAAGGGGTCATAGGTCATCCTATGACCCCTTTCAACCCATAGAAACAATTATAATATGTCCCTAGGAGTCTTAGGACCCCTAGTGACATATGTTGTAATCAAATGTGTAGAAAGGGGTAATAGGTCATCATATGGACCCTTTTGATGCATATAAAGGATTCTAATATGTCCCTAGTGGTCTTAGGACCTCTAGAGACATATGTCATCATGGAATGTGTCGAAAAGGGTCATAGGTCACCCTATGGCCCCTTTCGACCCATATAAATGATTATAATATGTCTTCAGAGGTACTAGGACCCCTAAAGATATATGTCAACATGGAATCTATTAAAAGGGGTTATATGTCATCCTATGGCCCCATTCGACCCATATAAATGATTGTAATATGTCCCTATGGGTCCTAAGACCTCTAGAGACATATGCCATCATGAAATGTGTTGAATGGGGTCATAGGTCATCCTATGAACCCTTCCAACCTATATCAATGATTGTAATATGTCCCTAGGGGTCCTAGGGCCCCGAGAGACATATGTTGAAATAAAATGTGTTGAAAGGGGTCATAGGTCATCCTATGATCACTTTTGCCACATATAAACAATTATAATATGTCTCTAGGGGTCCTAGGACTGCTAGCGACATATTTTGTAATAAAATATGTGAAAAGGGGTCATAAGTCATCTAATGGCCCCTTTCAACCCATATAAATAATTATAATATGTCCCTAGGGGTCCTAGGACCCCTAGCGACATATTTTGTCATGGAATGTGTTGAAAGGGGTCATAGGTCATCCTATGGCCCCTTTCAACCCATATAAATAATTATAATATGTCCCTAGGGGTCCTAGGACCCCTAGCGACATATCTCATCATGGAATGTGTCAAAAGGTATCACAGGTCACCCTATGGCCACTTTTGACCCATATAAACAATTATAATATGTCCCTAGGGGTCCTAGAACCTCTAGAGATATATGTCATCATGAAATGTGTTGAAAGGGGTCGTAGGTCATCCTATGGCCCCTTTTGACCAATATAAATTATTGTAATATGTCCCTAGGGGTCTTAAGACCCCTAGAAACATATGTCATCATGGAATGTGTCAAATGGGGTCATAGGTGACCTATGGTACCATTTGATTCATATAAATGATTGTAATATGCCCCTAGGAGTCCTAGGACCCCTAGAGACATATGTTATAATAAAATGTGTCGAAAGAGGTCATAGGTCATCTTATGACCCCTTTTGACCCATATAAATAATTATAATATGTTCCTAGGGGTCCTAGGACCCCTAGAGACATATGTTGTAATAAAATGTGTCAAAAGGGGTCATAGGTCATCTTATGGCCCCTTTCGACCCATATAAATGATTATAATATGTTCCTAAAGGTCCTACGACCCCTAGAGACATATGTCATCATGGAATGTGTCAAAAAGAGTCATAGGTCACCTTATGGTCTCTTTCAACCCATATAAATGATTATAGTATGTCCCTAGGGGTCCTAGGACCCCTAGAGACATATGTTATAATGGAATGTGTCGAAAGGGGTCATAGGTCATCCTATGGCCTCTTTACACACATATAAATAATTATAATATGTCCCTAGGGGTCCTAGGACCCCTAGAGACATATATCATCATGGAATATGTGGAAAGGTGTCATAGGTCATCCTATGGCCCCTTTCAACCCATATAAATAATTGTAATATGTCCTTAGGGTTCTTAGGACCCCTAGAGACATATGACATCATAGAATGTGCCGAAAGGGGTCATAGGTCACCCTATGACCCCTTTCAACCCATATAAACTTTTATAATATGTCCCTAGGGGTCCTAGGACCCCTAGAGGCATATGTTATCATAGAATGTGTCGAAAGGGTTCCTAGATCATCCTATGGCCCCTTTTGACCCATATAAATTATTCTAATTTGTCCCTAGAGGTCCTAGGACCCCTAGCAACATATTTCATTATGGAATGTGTCAAGAGGTGTCATAGGTCATCCTATGGCCCCTTTCAACCCATATAAATAATTGTAATATGTCCCTAGGGTTCCTAGGACCCATAGAGACATATATCATCATGGAATGTGTCAAAAGGGGCCATAGGTCATCCTATGGACCCTTTCGACCCATATAAATGATTGCAATATGTCAATAGGGGTCCTAGGACCCCTAGAGACATATGTCATTATGAAATATCTCAAAATGGGTCATAGATCATCCTATGGCCCCTTTTGACCCATATAAATGATCGTAATGTACCTAGGGGTCCTAGGACCTCTAGAGATGTATGTCATCATGAAATGTGTCAAAAAGAGTCATAGGTCATCTTATGGCCCCTTTAGACACATATAAATGATTATAATATGTCCCTAGGGATCTTAAGACCCCTAGCGGCATATGTCATCATGGAATGTGTTGAAAGGGGTCATAGGTCATCCTATGACCCTTTTTGATCCATATAAACAATTGTAATATGTCCCTAGGGGTCTTAGGACCCCTAAAGGCATATGTCATCATAGAATGTGTTGAAAGGGGTCATAGGTCATCCTATAGCCCCTTTCAACCCATATAAATGATTGTATTATGTCCTTAGGTGTCTTAGGACCCCTAAAGACATATGTCGACCCCTAGAGACATATGTCATCATGGAATGTGTCAAAAGGGGTCAAATGTCATCCTATGGCCCCTTTTGACCCATATAAATGATTTTAATATATCCCTAGGGGTCCTAGGAACTCTAGAGACATATGTCATCATGAAATGTGTTGAAAGGAGTCATAGGTCATCCTATGTCCCCTTTCGACCCATATAAATGATTGTAATATGTCCCTATGGGTCCTAGGACCCCTAGAGACATATGTCATCATGGAATGTGTCAAAATGGGTCATAAGTCATCCTATAGCCCCTTTCGGCCCATATACATGATTGTAATATGTTCGTAGGGGTCCTAGGACCCCTAGAGACATGTTATCATGGAATGTGTCGAAAGGGGTCATAGGTCATCGTATGGCCCTTTTGACCCATATAAGTGATTGTAATATGTCCCTAGGGGTCCTAGGACCCCTAGATACATATGTCATCATGAAATGTGTCGAGAGGGGTCATAGGTCATTGTATGGCCCTTTTTTACCCATATAAAGAATTATAATATGTCTGTAGGGGTCCTAGGACACCTAGAGACATATGTCATCATAAAATGTGTCCAAAGGGGTCATAGGTTATCCTATAGCCCATTTTGACCCATATAAATGATTCTAATATGTCTGTAGGGGTCCTAGGGCCCCTAGAGACATATGTTCTAATAAAATGTGCCAAGAGGGGTCATAGGTCATCCTATGGCCCCTTTCAACCCATATATTTAATTCTAATATGTTCCAAGGGCTCCTAGGACCCTTAGGAACATATGTCATCATGGAATGTGTCAAAAGGGTGCATAGGTCATCCTATGGCCCCTTTTGACTAATATAAATGATTATAATATGTCCCTAGGGGTCCTATGACCCTTAGAGACATATGTTGTAATAAAATGTGTCGAAATGGGTCATAGGTCATTCTATGGCCCCTTTCAACCCATATAAACAATTTTAATAATAATAAAAACAATATTATATGATTTTATAGTAACAAATAAAAATAATATAGTAAAAATTATAAAAGTATAATATAATAATCATATCTATATATATTAATATATATTATATTTATAGATAATAATAATAATAATGTAATATATTATAGATTATAATTTATAGATGATAATAATAATAATATATATTAATAACATATATAATATATTTCGTTATTATACTTAATAATAACAATATAATAATAATAATAACATGATATATTATTATATATATTAATAGTTAACATAGGTCATAATAATAATAACATATATTATGTTATTATATTTAATAATAATAATAATATGATATAATAATTTCATATATATATATTAGTATATGTTATATATTTATAGATTATAATAATAATAACATATGGACTTCTACTGGTGCCCGCCAGCCAGTATCCAGGATCTCTTCATTTAGTGGAGTAGCAACCACAAAGGCCTGGAATCCCAAATTTTGAGTTCCTGGATTATCCCACACTTTTGTTGGGGAATCTGGAAGGAGCACAACAACAGGATATTCAGAGACAGAGAAGCTCCTAAGGGTATTATAGTAGAGAAAATTGATGGCCTCATGAAAGAGAACTATTCCACAACTAGAGATGGAAACATAAAGGATGGAGGGAAAATTAAGACCAGGAAAGAAGACAGGATCAAAAGAAGACAGCAGGCTACTTGGTCCTTCCCTCCCGAAAATTGGCATAAAGCCAATTTCGATGGAGTGGCTAAGGGGAACCCTGGTCCCACCGGATGCAGTGGAATCATAAGAAATAGCTTGGGAGGGGGAATTGCTGCTATCTCCTCCCCTATTGGTCACCAAACCAACCATTTGGCTGAAGCCAGTGCGGCCAGACTCACTATTAAGCTAGCCCTGGACTCAGGGATTGAACAAATGTGGCTTGAAGGAGACTCCCTAAATATAATAAATTGTATTTTAGGAGTAACCAAACCATCATGGACCATTGAAAGCATAATTGAGGACCTAAAAATGGACTTGATCAAATTTAAAAATTACCACATCAGCCATGCCTACCTTGAAGCTAACATGGTTGTTGATTGGTTCGCAAACGCAGCGGTCACATTTAATTTGGTGATGACGTGGGGAAACAATAATCATTTTTCAACGGCGACTATGGAGCTCATCTGAAAGGAGAAAATTCAAGGTACCAACTCAAAATCTTTTTATGATGATGAGACGTGCTAAATCATGTTTTAAAAAGGGAATCATTTGGAGTTATGCGGAACCCCCACTGTTTTATAATAACGTGTACGAATTACACGAGCAGAAGAAAGCCAGAGTTAAACCAAATAACATGCACATTAGAGCTCTCGTCCTTAGAAATTTTTTCATCCTTGAGCTCTACAATTCTGTTAAGGGTTTAGGGTTAGAGAGGTGTAATATTGCAATGGTGGGAGAAAGGATTAGAAGGGAGCCATGGGGAGAAACGAAGAGCTGGAAAGAAAAAGGGAAGGTTTGGAAAAAACTTCAGAAGGGTGGCATAACTAGCTTCATGGAGAGGCTCCATGGTTTCGATGTGGGAGTTACCAAGATTATTGTTGATACCTAGCACAACGAAAAGGTCAAAATTGATGGTTTCTCCCACCAAATCACAGAGGGTCTCATCGTGGAGGTGACATGCTTATCCTAGGAAGGCATGAGCTTCTTCAGGGATAAGAAGATATCCGCCAATGTTGTCAACGCTTTCGTCAAGAACGACAAGGAGAAAAGAAAACTGGTAAAGATTGACACCTACTATGACATTGAGTCCATCAAGAAGTTTTGGGGGCTTGTTCTGAGTATCATCATAGAGTATGTCACTTTGGAGCCCAGGTTTGATAGAATCAGGACACATCATTTTGTTCTTTTAGACATAAAGTGAAAATCTCCTTTCCTTTCTATATTTATACTTCTATGACTAAGAATATAGAGAGTTACAAGAAATGTCCTGTCAAGAACCCCACCCTTCACGAAGGTCTTCTGCTCCTCATTTTTTATTTTTTGAAAACCTAGACTAGAGTCAAGTCCATTGGGGTTTTGGGTGGCTCCTCAGAGGACACTGCTAGCTCAAACTCAGGGGAAGTGCACGTTGTGAAATCTATCAAGTCTAAAACCCCAAAAGCCAAACCCTCTCCTTGCTTCCCTAGTAGGAAGAGCCCCAGGTGCCCTCCCCCTAACCCCCCTTCCCCTCATCCTAAGGATTCTAGTGATGAGTCAAATACAAAGTCAAAGGAGGCGAATTCGGTGGCAGAGAAGGAAAGTGAGTTGGAAGATGACAAGGAGAAAGATAATGACAAGAAGGAGATGACCCCCTTGGTAACCCAGGATAACCCCAAGAAAATAAAATTGGACTAGACCCCAACCCATAATCATCTCAGTGAAAACGCTGATTTTCCCCCTAGCCCTACTACGCCCACCTCCCCCCTAGAGGTCCCCATTTCGCCCCTAGAAGAGATGATAAAAGTCATGGTTGAAAAGGGGGGGGAGGCCATTAGGAAAAATAAGAGAAGAGCCTGGAGAAATTTCAATATGGATAGTGTCAGTATGGGCATTGTTAGAGAACTTGCTAAAATCCAAGTGTTGGGGGATCTCGATAGTAGCACCCACTATGATGAGCTCCTTGACCCGACTCTTCTGGTTCTCTCTGACAATGTTCGTGAAATGGGTTTCAACTTTCTCAACAATGCAAAGAATAGCCTGATTGACAATTTTTGCTCCATTAAGTGGCTTTTTCAAGAAATTGAGACTCTGAACGATAGGTCCAACTAGACCAACAATAGAGGGGATGTCAAGGATCATGAGACCTGAGGAAGTAAAGACCAGGTGGGTAACTAGGAAAAAGATAGAAGCCAAGACCCTAGAGACAATCAGGAGGACAGAATCACCCGGCTCGAGCAAAAGGTCCAAAGGCTGGATTCCGTCCACCAGGTTGTGACTAAATAGATTGTGGATACCCTCCATACCTTGAATGAAAACATTGTTAATCTAGGAAACTATCTAACCAATGCTGGTCTTGTGGAGAATGTGGAGTAGAGTACAGAGCATGGAACCAGCCGAGAAGATCCTCAGAAAGAGACTGAAATCCAAGAAAGTCAGGGGGACTAGATACATTTCCTCCCCACGATCTAGGAGGAAGAGGCCAACCAGAAGGAAAATGACACTGCAGAAACCCTACAGGCAATGGAAAAGAAGAGACACTAGTCTGCCAGCCAGGCTCTGTTCTTGGCCTTTGTTTCTTAGGCTTCGGGCCTTTTAGTTTCTGGCCTTTTGAGGCAGCTTTTTTGTCTGTCTTTTCTTCTTTAAGTTGTTTTATGCTGTAATACTTTGGGTTTCAGGATCCCTATAAAACTTGTTTTCCTAATCAAAAACATATATTATTATATTTAATAATAATATAATATAATAATACATTATAAGGTAATACATAACTCATAACTCATATATTTTGGTAATTCATAACTCATTACTCACAAATAATGAATAGTAATTCATTTTTCCCTCCAATATTTGGGTGGCAATATATACCTGATTTTACTAGCATGACTTTCCAAAAATATTCCCAAAAAACTTTAATAATATATCCCCAAGTGTCTGATATTATCATCTGAATGGGGAGCAGTTGTCATCAAAAGGCTAAATGCAAACGGAAGATATCCAATGAAGACATTGTGGCATATAGGGAAAGGAACAAAATAGAACACCAAAGGAAAAGACAAGGTATGTTGAATGTGAGTTAAGTTCATGATGAATTAGTCAAAGGTGAAATCATAGAGTCAAATCATTAATATGTGTAGTTGGGGAATGAAAATGTACCAATTCAAAATGATAATGTTGGAATTGAAAATTTAGAGAATGAAAATTTTGAGGATGAAATGCTACTAGCTCATAATGTAAATTGCATAATTGACCATGTCGAACATGACAACTTAAAGGAACCTTACATATCTCCTTATTATAATTGACATGAAGGTTCTAGAACACCAAAATGGATAAATGGAATTGATGAAATGATTATTACCAATTTGGAAGGGAAAAAATCCAAAAGAACCATTTGGTTATGGGCTTCAAGAGTATATAAGATATTTTTCAGCAATAAGACAGTGGCAGAGCAATGTCAACTTTTTATGCACTTATTAAAGATGCAAAAGAGGAGACCTATGCTTTCCAAATTGAAGATTCGTGTGAATAAAAATTTGGAAAGAAATGTCATTATTGTGAATAATCTTTTTAGTGCTCTCAATGGCATTGGGAAAAATAGCAGGGAGAAGGCTAAGAGAGCTTCTTGAAGGCTTATTACAACCTCTTTGGTAAGTCATCATTTGAGAAGGGGCAGATATATGAGACAAGCTTGTATTGACATGAACCTAAATCATACTACTTTGAGAAGAGCACTTAGTTGACAAGAGAGAATTTATTATCCTCTTCAAAATGAAACATGGGCTTTTGGTGGGAGACTTCCACCTTTTGAAAAGAAGCTATTGGATGATGTGAAAGAAGAAACTACACAATTTTGGCACTCTAGCTCAGGAGTATCACCCAATGCTAAAAATGTCTTAAAGTTGAGAATTGGCATCAGAGATCGCATGCCACATCCTAAACACTATTTGGAGGTAAGTCAAACTATGTTGTTTAAACAATTTAGAGAGAGTCATCCAAGTCTTCATATATCACAAAGGGCTTTTGAATCTTTAAAGCCATTTTATTGTGTGCCACTTAAAATTTGAAATACATGTTGTTGCAAATATCATGTCGATATTTCTATACACCATGAACTATTATGCTCCATCCATTATACTTTGCATAGTAAAGAAATGTTGGAGAACTGTGGTGCTAGTGGGCTTCAAAAATCATCAAGAGACTTGCTAGATCAATTTTTATGTCATAGAGTTGATGGTTGTTTCTTTTATAAAAATGCTTACTTAAATGAGAAGTGTTGAGAATGTGGTGGCTTATCCAAGTTTGACACATGTTTCCATGAGGGGTGTGAAAAAGATCTTGGAAAGATAATAGTAAAAGAAGAAAAAGGTATATGAAATTATGAAATACACATTGAAGAGTGGGGGTGAGGGCTCTAGATGTGAATTGGTTGGAAAAGAAATTAGTGTGGTTAGTTTTATGTCAGATTTCAAGGTGAATCTTTTCTACAAATATGCAAGACATAGTCATAGGTCATAGTGGTTAGGTCAACAATTTAGAATGTGTAAGGAGACTTTTCCCATTGGCACTATTATATCCGTTGTTGATTTTTCTGAGAACTACACATTGCAACCTCAAAATGAGACACAATCTTAGTATTACAACTCCATTCAGATTGCTATTTTCATCCACATAACATATAGACATGCCCTTGATAGTGCAAAAGATAATTAGAAGATTATTAGAGAGTATCATTTTTATATGAGTGATGATAGATCTCACTCTCATGAGTTTGTGCAACATTGTTTCTAGAATTATTTTGATTTTTACAAGAGCATGTAATTGCTATGGATAGACATATCATTTGGTCAAATAACTGTACATGTCATTTCAATAATGCTCACATATTTTATTGGTTGTGTAGGGTGCACATAGAGAGGGGGGTGCCTCATATTTGGAGTTTTTTGAGTTTGGCCATGGGAAAGAGGAACATGATGGAGCAAGGGCATGTGTGAAGAGAGCTCTAGTTAAGAAGCAATTGAATATTTCAATAGCAGAGCATCTTGATGCTCATAGCATTGTTGATTGGTGTAGTTTAACATTATTACAGGGGGGACCCTTGATTTAGTGGTACGCATGTTCTTTTGGTTGGTTGAGGAAGGGTCCATAGGTGATAGATCAAATTTTTCTACAGTGAGAGACTCATAAAAAATGCATTCATTCTGGAGCTTTGATTCTAGTACAAGTACCATTTGGACACAACAACTAGCTTGCTTTTTTCCTAGTTGTTTTTAGTGTGATTTGGATCACTATGAGTCAAGTGAGTGGGTGGACACATGGGATCCATATTATCTTACTCCATTGTCTATCATACCCTCTATCAGAAATGATGACATGGAAAGTTCACTTGAGTATAACCATTTATTAGATCTTCTTCAACCAAGACATGTCTTTGTATTGGTTGCACCATAGGGGAATGATGAGAAATTTGATTATTGGTTAGCATGTTGGGTAAGAGGTAAGCAAAATCTTGCACAACCGATCACAGATGATGATGGATTCACATATCCTACTAGTTCAATGGTTGTCATTGGAACATGGCTATCAACATACATGCTTAGAAGGAATGGAATTCCTACATTCAAAGACTATTAGAAGCACAAAATAATTCTCATATATTAGCATCTTATTATAGCAAAAAATGTAAAGTTGTTGAAGCATCAAGGAAGACCAAAAGTAAAAGAGTTTTTTACTATTACTAATGCTGATCATGAAGCCCTATTGGAGACCATAAAATAGAGAGAGGACCCTACTAGAACACTCGACTAGGTATATTTACTTCTTATGTTATTTTCTTCAGAATGATTTACTGAACCGATGATTATCTTTTTTAATACAATAAGTTACTAATATTTTTTATGATATTGGAATGTAGGTACATCATGAAGAGTGGGTTGGGGGAGGGGGGGGGGGGGGGGGTGGGAGAGAATTTATAAGATTTATGATGTATTATGATGTAAAATGTGAAGTTTTTTTGTATATGGTTTTTGTAATAATGAAAAAGATAGGTTAAATTAGTTACACATTCTAATTCCTATTTTGGTAGGTTCTTTGTAAGGAATTATAAGAGGAAGATATTGAACAAGTTGTTGCAAATCATATTTTCATGTGATACAAGGCTATAATGACAATTTTAAGAGCATTTATAACTATATGAGTATTGAAGCAAGGAGACAATGAAAGATAATTGTTTGTAGATATCTTATTACAAGTTTGGCTTTTTTCTTATTTGACATACAACTGACATTATGATGATTAAAACCATTTTTATCAAACTAATCAAATAAGACAAATCTAGAAAATATGAATGAACAATTTGAATACTTGATTCCTTAAAAAACAATTTTTGGAAGGTGTCAATAAGTTCAAATACTCATTTACAATGAGGCATTGAAACAAGAAGTGATCTTATGATGCTGATATTGTGTAAAAAATTTACTTCAAGTCTTATCAATGCATTTCATTTTTTTTTTATGATGTGAGGTTTCCATTGTAGATTTTACTCATTATTTTATTCTAATAATGTGATCTTGTATATTGTCAAAGTTAAACTCTTGTATATTGTCAACATTTTGGACTAAATCAACATGTTGCTAGTTTGAATGGTGACTCCTCCTTTGACTTGAGCTAGGAAAAATACCCAATTGCATAGCCTCTTGAAAGAAAAAAATTTAAGCTTGATTTGCTGGTTTCTATAGTGTTTCTCCTTTTTTTTGGTTCATCATCGTTACCATGCATTATTAAAACCATGCCAACTCTTCCTCCACTGGCAAAAAGTGTGGTAAGAATGCTTACCAAATTGATTTGCCCCGTGATATTAACTTTTCTCCTATATTTAATGTTTCTAACTTGTATGCTTTCAAAGGTACTTTTTCAACTGATGTGGATGTAGGTACACTTGAAGAACCCAAGGAGGAGTTAAAGAAAGCCATACCACCTATTCCTAAACTAGTGGTGGAAACTATTTTGGACAAGAGGATAAGTAAGAAAAAAAGGAGGAAAACATATTATTAGTATCTAGTATAGTGGGAGGGGCAAACAACAATAGATGCCACTTGGTTGACTGAGAAGGCTCTTAAAGCCTATTGCATTCAATCTTCACTTCTCAACACTCTAGAGACTGGAGTTTCTTTTATGCAGGGGAGAATGGTATAGAGAACCTAATTTTTTAGTTTCTTTTCTTGATGTAATAAGGTGTAGGGATAGATCTAATGATCTCCCTATGACCATCCACTTTTGTAATGGACACAAGACCCCATGGTGTAAGTATAAGCCTTGGGGATCGATTGGTCCAATAAAGTCAATTTTTGGTTATTTCTATGTTTTCTAGGTAGTCTAGGTCTTTATAACACTAGTAGGGTTCCTAGGAGTTTGTGGAATCCATTTACAAGAAAATTTGCAATAAAAGTTGTCTTAGCGCAAAAATTGCAAAAAGTTGCTTAGCAACTTTTGTAATTTTCTTGACAACTTTTCAAAATGTAACTCCTAATGGCTACAACTATCGATAGGTTGCTTTAATCAGTTTAAAATAGCCTATAAAGGCTTTGAAATTTCGAAAAAGGAGATAGATTGAAAAAACACATTGTACTTGCTCTCAAATCAATAAAAACTTGTTGTTTCCAGTGCATTTTTTCTAATTTCTCACATGCAGTACGAAACCAAATGGTTGAAGGGTGAACTTTTTGCATTGATAAGTTGGTACTATTCATTTAGAAGATCTTAGTTTTGGTTTGAAGTCCCTATCAATCATTTTGCAAAAGATATCCTATTTTCTTGGTTGCTGGTTTGAGAAACCCATAAAATTAGGGTTTGGTCACAAAAATGACCCTAACGTGACTCTCCACTGGTGGATTTTTTCCCATTTTGGAATGAAGCAAGTTAGGGATGTAGTTTATCATATTTTGGAAGTTTTGGATTAGGAAGATACATTGGTGAATTTTGAGAGTGAGCCTTAGGTAAAATATCTCTTTGTATTTGACCCTATTTTGGAGAAATTTGAGTGGATAGGATGGTGGAAAGAGTTTGAGGACTTTGTGTAAAAATAAAGTACCCTTATTTGAGTTTGAGGCCTCCATGTCAATTTGATAATTTGAACATATAGGGACTCATATAGGGGTTGTTCTATTTCTTTTGCAAGGCTATGACCCCTAAAACTTGGAATCTCAAAAATAGGAGGTATACTTGGATATTGTAGAGGATCAACATGCCTAGAGCTTGAAAATTCATTTTTGAGGACCTCCACTTTAATGGGTTGTTTCATTGACTAGGAACACAAGGTGGTTGGGTCTTTACCTCTTGAAATTGAGAAAACTGCAATCTCATCTACTCTTCTTTTATAGTTATCTCTCTTGCAAGATATTCATCATACTTCCTTTGTTGCCAATCCATTTTTTGTTGATCTTGGTAAGCACACTCATCATTATGCATGTAATACTCTTGTTGTATATCAATACTCCACATCTCCTCTTATGTTATCAACATGCAGGGGATAGTTCATAAAAGTTCATAGGTGCACCACATCCATAAAAGTTCATAAAAATAACATTCTATGACATTAAAGGATGATAGTCCATTTGCATACACTTTTTAACATCTCCGAATGAGCTATTCATTAATATGCTGATTTAACATCACTAAAACATGTTGAGCTCTTAGGTCCACCCCTTGAAACAAGAGTAAAATTGACAAGAATCCCTTTGCATGTAGTCTCATGCCTCCTCAAATGAACTAGTCATTACCAAGGTGGTTCAACATCACCCATTAGTGTTGAACCCTTAGGCCCACCCTTCCAACTAAGAGGAAAATTGGTTCTTAGTCCAATAACATTAATGAAATACAAGGTTGTTGATCATTCACATACCTAGTTCATCTAATAAAAAGAGTTTTCAAGAATGCATGACATGTTTCCAAATGCATATCTATAAAAATGTACAAAAATCATATTCCACAATATTAAAGGATGCTAGTCCCTTTTTACACACCCTTTAGCATCTCTAGAAGAGCTAGTGATTTTCATGTGGATTCAATATCACCCAAACATGTTGAGCCTTTAGGTCCACCCATTTGAATTAGTAGGAAAATTGATTGTTTATCCAACAATGCTCATGCTAAGAAAGCTTGTTACTCGACCACATACCAACCCCATCTCATCAAAAAATAGATCAAGTAATGCATACATGAGGTATGCACAATCACTAAGCATTCTGTGCACTTTTTTATCACATCAATACATGGAACACTGGTGCAAAATACGTAATCTTTTTTCTTTTCTTGATGTAATAAGGTCTAGGGATAGTTCTAATGATCTCCCTATGACCATCTACATTTGTAATGGACACAAGACCCCATGGTGCAACTATAAGCCTTGGGGATCAATTGGTGCAATAAAGTGGATTTTTGGTAAATTCCATGTCTTCTAGGCAAGTCTAGGTGTTTAGAACATTAGTAGGGTCCCTAGGAGTTTGTAGAGTCCATTTGCAAACAAATTTGCAATAAAACTTATCTTAGCACAAAAATTGTAAAAATTGCAAAAAAGTTGCTTAGCAACTTTTGCAATTTTCTTGACAACTTTTCAAAATGTAACTCCTCATGGCTAGAACTATCCATAGGTTGGTTGAATAATTTTTAAATAGCCTATATAGTGTCATTTCCCCTTTTCAAATAATTAAAAATAATAATCTTTGCTAAGGCAGGCAGGCCCAAAAAGGTGAAGTTTTGGAAAAAGGGGATAATCTTTGGAAGCTAATGGACTAATAAATGAAAATTATTATTAAAATATGTTTTATTAACCCCTCTTGGATGTGAGTTAGGGTTATGCCCTCTTTTAAGGGGTTTGGAGGCATTTTGGGCTGATTCTAGAACTTGATTTTGCTCATTTCTTTGTTGTTCTTTAGAGGCTACCAAACCTGTGGAGAAGGAGACCCAAGAATGGGAGTTTTTAGGTTTCTAGGAAGGATAAGGATGGGATTTTGAAGCCATTCCATGTGCATGCTCATGCAAAGTTTTCCTTTGTGCTGAACAGTGCAGATTTGTGAGTTTTCGAGTGTGTTTTTGTAAGAGTTTGGTGTTTCTAGTTGAGTATTTCATATCAGTTTGGGTTGCTACTGTATGTTAGAATTTTAGATGTTAAAATATAGCTGAATATATGTATTTAGTCATGATTATACTTCTGTGATAGATTATTAGTGTTTCTGTGGTGTTTTCGGGCTATTCTATGTTGTTTTCGGGAGCCTGATGAGCATTGTTTTTATCCTCCGTTTGGGAGCTGTTGTGTAAATGTTATACAGATCTGAAAATGTAATTTTTTAGGCTGTTATGCTGCTGAAATTTCTATAAATATTTCCACTTTCAAATTTACTAATAATATGTGAAGTTGTGAAGTTTTTGGCACTATTTTCGGTATACCCGATTTGGGGTTTATTGAGAAATTGGTGGATCTTTGAAAGATTAGTTGTTTGATCTTAAAGATCTGATTAGAAGCTTGAAATATCATATAAAATCAGAAAAGGGACATTTCATTGGTATCAGAGCTATGATTTTGCTAGCCTGAGGGTTTGTAGAAGTTTGCATGTCAATTTTGACAACTACCCAAACCTTGCATGTCAAAATTTATGGTTGCATGCTACTTCTAATCATTTGCATGTTAGTTCTTGGTGAATTTGGTGGTTGCATGTTGCTTCTAATCAGTTGCATGTCAAAATCTATGGTTAAATGCTACTTCTAATCATTTGCATGTTAGTTCTTGGTGAATTTGGTGGTTGCATGTTGCTTCTAATCAGCTGCATGCCAAAATCTATGGTTGCATGCTACTTCTAATCAATTGCATGTTAGTTCTTGGTGTTTGAAGAAGTTATAACTTATTGGGGTTACACTCTAATTTATCTAGAATGGATAGGTATAGTACAGAGTCTCAGAGGACATGATCTTGGACAATTGATATCCAGAGTCAGAACAGTAGAAAGGATGGTTATTTAGACATTCAAGATAAACTTAGGAAAATAAGCCATGACATGTCTAAATAGTTGGTTGAGCACCACCATATAATGAATGACATGTTGTCTGACCCAGCTAAGGTGGATAAGTTTACTGAATTTCTATTTGGAAAATTTTCTCATAGGGAAGATGACACAATTACCAAGAACTTGCATGAGGAGTTTGAGAAACTAGCTTATAGCCAGGCTGAGGTCTCAGATTCTACTCCACCATAGGAGGTAGCGAGAAAGGATATTACATAGATTGATAGTAATGGTCAACTTGATACTCAAATTGAGACAATTGTATACAGGTTGTCAAAGGGTGATGTCACAGGTATTCAAGATGGTATAATTACAATAGGTAGTGACTACAACGTAGTGGGTTTAGATGATGATTATGAGAATGTTGTTGTGCATGATGGTGAGATACCTGGTAGAGATGAGCTGACATTGATAATTCATGACTTTGCTGAGAAAGAGTACCAGGCATAGTTAGATGCTTTGACACATGAGGTTGAGGCTCGTAGTACTTCACATGATTTGTCCAGCCAGCTGAAAGTGAACAAAGATAGTATTGTGACTTCATTATCTCATCATGACAGGTATGTGGAGTTAGTTGGCATTGGTCATATTACTCAGGTGAGGATTTTTCTTGAGTTACCAGCTGATTCTAGTTAATAGATATGGACTTGAGATTGTTATATTGGCATTTGGGATTCAGTTGATTGGAGATCTTTAACAATTTTTGGTAGCAGTGTTTGTTTGGGTGCTATCATGGATTTGATTAGCAGATTGCATAGTGTTGTCTTTTCTTGTGCCAGCAGCTTGTCCAATACTGGTATTAGTTTTTATACACTGGTGTTGGGCTTTGTTCATATATCCAGTCGACCATACTTGCTGAAATGTGTTGATGATCTTTCATATTTGGAAATGTGTATAGATGAGTCCCAGGATCATATTGGCATTGACGACATCCAGGAGGATGCAGTGGGTAGTTTTGAAGACTTAGTTTTCTTGGCAGTTTCTTTTGGTATAGAGGAGTTAGACATCAGTGGTATAGTTTTTGATACTCCATATCTTGATATGATCTTTGGAGTTGATTCACAAGATATGGAAGGTAATACTCTAAAGACTAGTAACTTTGAGGATACTCCTTTAGACAGTGCATTAGAGGAGGTTTCTAGGAGACAGTCTAGCCAGTGCCATCATGTGTCTAATCAGTTGAGAGTTAGTGAGTGAGACATTGCTATCGCTTGCCAGCATTTTGATGTTGCTCGTCAGTTGTTAACAGTTTATGGATGGGATTCTCCTACTAGTGATGAGCAGGGAGGCAGTTATCTTTCCTTGATAGAGTTCCACTCTTTATGGGAGGCTATCCAAATTCTGAGGCAAGATTATATGCAGTTAGTAGCCGATAGAGATTATCTTATGGAGTGGGGCAGTACAGCATATGATACATTGTTGGCCAAGGAAGATGAAGTGAGTGAGCTTACTTAGCAGATTGAGGTGACTTCTAAGATTCTTGAGGGTACACAATTGGCTTTCAAGGAGTCACAGTTTCATTTGGCTAAGGTGACCATGGAGTTAGAGCAACTAAAGTCTTTATCAGATTCTATACTATCACAAGCTATGGTGTGTGGTGATCCGAGGATGTCCATGGTCGAGATTGTCAAAGATAGTGGAGATGGGGATGCATCCATCCTTGATACTAACATGGGCATATCGGGTTTGTCCCCACTAGAGTTAGGTTCAGTTGAGTTGGGTGCTGCAACAGATTGTTGTGGTATGCCTGACATGGTGGTGACCTCTAGTACTAATGGCACGAAGACTAGAGATGATGTATCAAAGACCATATGTGATGTTGGTGAGCCAACAGTTGGCATGGTTCCTACTAGTAATACTACTCCCTTGGCGATGTCTTTAGAGGTAGTAGTCAGTTCCAACTTGGTTAGTGATCAATTGCAGTTAGTTACATATGGATTGCAGTCTAAGCCACTGACTGAGATTGGCGCATTCTATCAATATTACATTTTGAGGTATGCTCATCAGTTCACCTTTGATGACCATGTTGATGAGATGATGATACAGAGATGTACTTTGGTTCCTAGTGCTTATCATCAGTTATGGGATAGTTTGATGCCTTGGGATGAGAGTTCTGATGGGCACGACATGGCGATAGGTGAGCAGGAGTTTTGGAGTGATGCTTCAGCGGGTGTTGTTATTGATTCTACTCCTTTGGCTATGACATCTCCTAACTTAGCTAGTGATCAGTCACAGTGGGTTGTATCACTTGTTCATGGTGAGTTGTTGACTGAGGTTGGTTTTTCTTATCAACATTATATTGCAGGGTATGTACATAAGTTAGCATTTGATCCTTGTGCTGAGGAGTTGATGGCAGACAAACTTGGTTTGGGTTCCATTTCTTGTTGTTTATCTTGTGATGTCTTTTCACCATCAGGGGTGCATAGGAGTTATGGTTATGAGACAATGACCGGTGATCTACAAAGTTGTGTTGACTGAAGGAGTTGTACAGTGTGTGGATTCTCCATACTTGGTACAGTTTCGTTTGGGAGCATTCACCGTTGTTGTAGAGTTGCATTGTACATTTCGTATAGGCCAGTGGGATGCATTGATGGTATTTACTATGTTGGCAATTTGATTTGTCCACTTTAATTGAGTTTTGATGTTCTATGAGTTTGTGTCTCGTGGGTTTCTGACTATCGAAGTTGTGACTTTGGAGTTTGGTTGAGCAGTAATTGTCAATTTGATTATGGATTCCTCTTGGTTATATTGTAGAGTATATTGCAGGAGCTTGTGTTAATTGACAATAGTATAGTTCATGACTACATTTGGGATCTAGGTGGATTGATTGGTCTATTTTTAAGCCATTTCTTGAGGACAAGCAATATTTGGAAGGGGAGGACTTGTCATGTCCCCTTTTCAAATAATTAAAAATAATAATCTTTGCTAAGGTAGGCAGGCCCAAAAAGGTGAAGTTTCGGAAAAAGGGGATAATATTTGGAAGCTAATGGACTAATAAATAAAAATTATTATTAAAATATATTTTATTAACCCCTCTTGGATGTGAGTTAGGGTTATGGCCTCTTTTAAGGGGTTTGGAGGCATTTTGGGCTGATTCCAGAACTTGATTTTGCTCATTTCTTTGTTGTTCTTCAGAGGCTGCCAAACCTATGGAGAAGGAGACCCAAGAATGGGAGTTTTCAGGTTTCTAGGAAGGCTAAGGATGGTATTTTGAAGCCATTCCATGTGCATGCTCATGCAAAGTTTTCCTTTGTGCTGAACAGTGCAGATTTGTGAGTTTTCGGGTGTGTTTTTGTAAGAGTTTGGTGTTTCCAGTTGAGTATTTCATATCGGTTTGGGTTGCTGCTGTATGTTAGACTTTTAGATGTTAAAATAGAGCTGAATATATATATTTAGTTTTGATTATACTTCTGTGATAGATTATTAGTGTTTTTGTGGTGTTTTTGGACTATTCTATGTTGTTTTCGGGAGCCTGATGAGCATTGTTTTTATCTTCCATTTGGGAGCTGTTGTGTAAATGTTATACAGATCTGAAAATGTCATTTTTTAGGCTATTATGCTGCTGAAATTTCTATAAATATTTCAAATTTCAGATTTACTAATAATATGTGAAGCTGTGAAGTTTTTGGCACTATTTTCGGCATACCCAATTTGGGGTTTATTGAGAAATTGGTGGATCTTTGAAAGATTGGTTGTTTGATCTTAAATATGTGATTAGAGGCTTGAAATATCATATAAAATTAGAAAAGGGACATTTCATATAGGCTTTGAGCATTCGAAGAAGGAGATAGATTGAAGAAACACATTGTACTTGCTCTCAAATCAATAAAGAACTTACTATTTCTAGTGCATTTTTCTGATTTTCCACATGCAGTACGAAACAAAATGGTTGAAGGGTGAAATTTTTGCATTGATAAGTTGGCACTATTTATTTATAAGATTTTGGTTTTGGTTTGAAGTCCCTATCAATCATTTTGCAAAATTTATTCAATTTCCAAATACACATCCATAAAAGTGCAAAAAAATAACATTATACGAAATTAAAGGATCACCACATCGTAACTTTAAAATCATTGATCTTTGCATTGAATCATTATCACAATTATCTCTATGTGGGTGGGTGAACCCTACTGACACCTTATTCTGTCCACAGAGACTATCTGTTGTCCATGGACACCCCATACCAAGGAGTCTCCAAGGTGCTCTAAATGTATTTCGAGGTCGATCTTTCAAAGGTTGTAACTCAGAGCTTGTGAGGGCTATCAATTAAACATAAAATTATATAGGATGGTGATGCCAAGGCCTAAAATAAACTATCTCATTTTTGAGAGATCACATTCTATTTGGATTTAGCACAATGATCTCGCTTGATGCCAAAACTCATAGTGTGCCTCAGTTCATAGGTGCACCACAGCGTAACTTTGAAAACGCTGATCTTGGCATCGAATTGTTAGTGCCATTAGCTCTAGGTGGGTGGGTGAACCCTAGTGACACCCTTGTTTCATCCACATGGACCATCCATTGTCTGCGGCCACCTTGTACCGAGGAGTCTCTAAGGTGCTCTAAGTGTATTTTGAGGTCAATCTTTCGAGGGTCGTAACTTGGAGCTCATGAGGGCTATCGATGAAACATCAAATTCTATAGGATGGTGATGTTGAGAGCCAAAATAAACTATCTCATTTTTGAGAGATCACATTCTATTTGTATTTGGCACAACGATCTTGCTCGATGCCAAAACTCGCAGTGTGCCACAGTTCATAGGTGCACCACAATGTAACTTTGAAACCACTAATCTTGGCATCAAATAATTAGTGCCATTAGCTCCATATTGGAAGGTGAACCCTAGTGACACCATTTTTTTGACTGTAGAGACCCTCCATCATCTACGACAACCCCATACTAAGGAGTCTCTAAGGTGCTCTAAGTGTGTTTCGAGGTCAATCTTCTGAGGGTCGTAACTTAGAGCTCGTGAGGGCTATCGATGAACTATCAAATGCTATAAGAAGGTGATTCTAAGGTCTAAAATAAACTATCTCATTTTCAAGAGATCACCTTTCATTTTCATTCGACGCATCGATCTCACTTGATTCCAAAACTCACAGTGTGCCTTAGTTCATAGGTGCACCAGAGTGTAACTTTGAAACTGCTAATCTTGGCATCAAATCTTTAGCACCATTAGCTCCAAATGGGTGGGTAAACCCTAGTGACACCCTTGTTCTGGCTATGGAGACCATCCATTGTGCGCAGCCACCCCGTACCTAGGAGTTTGCAAGGTGCTCTAAGTGCATTTCGAGGTTGATCTTCTAAGGGTCATAACTCAGAGCTCATGAGGGCTATTGATAAACTATCAAATGCTATAGGATGATGATGTTGAGGCACAAAATAACCTATCTCATTTTTGAGAGATTATATTCTATTTGGATTCAGCATAATGATCTTGCTTGATGCCCTAACTCATAGTGTGCCTCAGTTCATAGGTGCACCATAGCCTAACTTTGAAACTGTTGATCTTGGCATCAAATTTTTAGTGCCATTAGCTCTCGATGGGTGGGTGAACCCTATTGATATCCTTGTTCTAGTTATAGAGACCCTCCATCATCCATAGCCACCCTGTACAGAAGAGTTTCCAAGGTGCTCTAAGTGTGTTTTGAGGTTGATCTTCTGAGGGCCGTAACTCAAAGCTTGTGAGGGCTATCGATAAACCATCAAATGCTACAAGAAAATGAGCAATAATTTTTTCTTGAAAAGTGAAAATGAGTGAAAAGAGTTAGTTAGGGGTTTGAGCGTGACCATACAAGGTTGGAAACACCTATATAAGGTGTGAAATGATAACATGCATTAATGAAGCCAGTTTTGTAAAGTGGATTAGTAAGGGTAATCTGATCAATGTGAGAAATGTATACATGTTATTCATATGGATATGGTATTGGGGAACCAAGTTAAAAAGGTTTGATCCAATCAATTCTCTTAAGTTGGTATATTTTGAGGTTATGTTGAAATTGAAAAGTTATAGTATGAGGATAGTAACAAAGTGAAGTGCTAGTAATCAAAGATTATGAGTCTAAGAATGAGTTCATGGTTGGGAATAGAATCCATAGTTGAGGAGTATATTCCTTAAGTGTGTTGAGATTAGATTTGAATCCAAGAGTTAGTTTCAAGGTTGAAGGTGGAGTTTAAAATCAGATTTGGGGTTATGTGAACCTTGTGTAGGAGGTTAACAAGTGTGTTTATGTCATCATAGCACTTCAAATTAAGAATTTCATCCAAATTTGATAATAAAGGTTGTTAAAATTTTATTCAAAAATTATTACATTTGAATCAAATATAACAAACATAATCATAATTAATGATATTCCATAAACATGAACAATACACATGATCCATGATAGATTGAACAATACTAGATACTAAATTAATATGTATATCATTGTGCACATAAATGAAAAAAATATATATCAAAATACATGTATGAATAGAAAAATTACACAAATATATATCAAAGATCATGTATCCATAGACAAATTACACAAATATATATCAAAATACATAGATCCATATACAAAATGTGGCTGATCATGCCATCAGAATGTGTATAATATCAATGTTTTTGTAAACAATGTGGCATATGCCATCTCAAAATGTCTCATGATGCATCCTATGAAAACTATACTATCCTAGGGTGCTGGTGGATGATCAAAATGCAGCCTCTTCACTGCACTAGGTGGATCAGATGCCTCCTACATAAACAAGAAAGGAAAACCCAAAGTTAGACTACTAAATTTATATGATTCTTTGTATCTAACATTGAATTACTAAAATGCATAATGATCTTTTTTCTAATGAAGATTTATAATATTAGCTTTCATAATAAATACCTCTCTCATTTACCTCTTGTGTTGGTCAGGAGTCCTCTCGTATGCCCTCAGCAATGCTTGTACCTCATTAATTGTGGGTTGTGTATGTTCAAATATGTTTGTCAGATGAATCTACAACTTAAACTATAACATTATAATTCATAGCATGCCAAATTAATAACATATTTAATCATGAATTCAAACTATAACTTACTAGTGTAGGCTCCTCCTCAAGATATAGTGATTGCATCATCAAATCTACAAAACTCTCCCGTCGAACCTCGTATGCACTAGGAGTCTCCTATGAGATAAAAATAGTAGTTGTTAATATCATGGAAATCAGTTTTGAATATATTTATGAAGATAAGGAAAAAAGAAAAATTAATGATGCTTATACATATAATGGGGCTTTTGGTGCAAATGGAAATGCCTGAGCATCTACGATGCAGAATCTATATGGGCTCATCACCATTATCCATGCCCTATATACAATAAAAAATGTAATTAAATTTCATCACCACAAACATTTTACAAGAATGCATTGATATTTAATCAAATAGAAAGCACCTAATTACCCTTCCTTTGTCAATGGGTGCTGGCTCATCCCTTGCACTTTGTCCCCCAAGGACAAGTGGTACCTGCAAGATAAAAGAAAGATTAGAAACCATATATGCTACAATATAAAATAGAAAAACCAATGAGAACACAACATAATGTTCCATAGATGTCTTAAGGCCAAATGAAATGGTCGAGAGTGTGGAATCATCAACCTATCTAAGCTCCTCCTCGATCATCAACTAAACATGAATGAAGATCACATACATGTATAAGTCAGTATGCCTTAAAAATTAAAATTACTCAATTATAAAAAAATTAACTTTAAATCACATATGTCATAACAAAAAAATGTATACACATACTAACATAGAAGGAGTCCATGCCTCTGCATTCCCCTCCTCTCTCACATCAGGGTCTATAGCCTCTGCATGTGTGTTTGGTTTATCCTCATCTAATACAAAATGATACTCAAGAAGATCACCTATGGGACCCATGCAAATATTCTTGCATGTAATGCAAGTGTGAGGCACACAAATGTTTGATGAGCTAGTCGATGATGAACTTGTGCCAGCATCATCAACATGGGGAGACAGGACTAACCTAGCCTAAGATATGAAAAGGCTACTCAGCCTATGAATGGCTCTAATGGTATGAGAGCTAGCCTCTACCATATTATCAAGATGCTACACTTGAGGAAGGGGGGAGATATCAATAGGGGGACAAAAGTGCCAACTTTCCTCTACTGGGAAGAGGGTCTATCCTGAGGAGCTCCTAGTCCTACACCCATGTTGGGCTTCATGTTCTAATAGTTCACTTTGAGTTTCAACACAAATTTGGCATATAATTTTTTAAGGAAATAAAATGGCACCTCTAAATTTCTATGTGGAGGGATATCAAAAACCATCCACCAACGATCCCAAAAGTTTGCACATATGGCATCATTTGTGCACCATTTGATCAATAGTTTGGGTTTTTTTTTGTCGACTGGTATACCAATTTTTGGGTTTGCAAAAAGGCTAGCCAAATCCTCTTTGGTTATATTGAGGGCCACAACCTCATCATAGTCCAAGCCATCATCAAACATATCATGCATTTTGTCATGCCAATGAAGAGTGGCATTTTGTTGGTTGGTAAGGGTTTCAATATTATGCACTATGGTGTTTAATGTGGATAACATAGGAGCCAATGCAGGTACATTATTATATGTTCTTTGTAAAGTCTTCAACTGGGTGAGATTTTCAATTATCAAATCCTTGATTCAAGGAGAGTTTCTAAGGGGTAAAGGATCATTTGGTGGATGGTTTTGCAGAGGCATTGGATTGTTTGGTGGGAGGTTACAAGGAATAGTAATCATTGCCTCAGTATCATCATTTTGATTAGCCATTCCTATTAATTTGCAAAACATAATTTATATTAAAAAAACCTTAATTTTAACAATTTATATTAAAAACACCCTAAATTAAACTAAACCTTAAAAAATTATTATAAAATTTATTAAATTTATATTAAAATTGATAAAAAAACAAAAAAAATTACCTTATATCGGATACACGATTTTAAACTTGATACCCAAAACCCTGTGCACAAAAATCTCACTATGATAACAACCCATGGGTTGTCTTTTTTTATAAACACTGACATGTATCGGGTATCTGATATTATATCAAATATTTGATATAATATCAAATATTTGATATAATATCAAATATCCGATACAATATTGGATATCTGATATTTGCCACATCAAACCCACGTCAACTCGCGGGTTGTCTTTTTTGAAATAACTTGCAGGTTAAAAATGACATATTGGTAATTTATAATTTAATTTAAACTACTATTTCCTATAATAACATATGTACAATTATACTATAATTAATAATTAATATGTTAACTATAATATAATAATTACCAATATTAGTGATTATAAATTAATTATACTATTATACTCATATTAATATTTGTGAATGATTTTTAAAATATAAAAATATTAATCTTCATAAATAATATAATATATATTTATTATTTTATAATTATATAGTGTAATAACTAATTTATTATTTCATATTACTTTATATATATTTCATACCATATATTTTTAAGTATTCAATATCGAGTATCCGATATTATATCAGATATCTGATATAATATCAGGTATCTGATAAGGGTTGGGTGGGCCTTACTTTTTAGGTTTGGTACCTGGATAGGTGAAAAAAAAGTAGAGCATATTTTGAAATGCTTTTAGACATTTTCAAACTCTATTTTTTTCACATCGCCACTTTTTGGCACACCATGATCCTGCACATACCAAGTGACATATGTTAGAAATATAAGAGGAGTAATTGAGAGGGGAGGGGTGAATCAATTACTACTAAAATAAATCCTAGATCCCTTAGATGTCAGTACAAAATAAACTCTAAAAACTAAACCTTGTTGATGCTTGGCAAAGACAAAAAAATATTGTAACTCGGTAAACATTGAAAATGCTTGGTAAATGCTTAAGATGTTATCTAAATTTTAATATTACTTTAACTTAGGTGCAAACACATAAGAGAAATAACATAAACCCATTTGACACCAAGATTTAATGTGGAAACCCAATTCGGGAAAAACCACCATTTACAACTAGCTACTAATTTTCACTCTTCTAAAGTGAGCCCTATTAGGAGCCAATCCTGTTAAAGATTTAAAAACACACTATTAGGTGTGATCCTGTTAGATGATTTAATCACCCTATTAGGAGTGGCCTTGTTAGAGGTCTTTAGAAAATTTAATAGAAATGCCACCTTGCTAGAGGATTTACAAATAGTTGATAAACCAATTTTGTTAAGAGATTTTGACTAGTGCTACAATGGTCAGGGACTAACAATGAGATGACCTAATTTTGGATGCAACTAAATTTCTAATCATAGATCTCAATTTTTTCTTGTACACTTGATCCTTCTTGATCGAATATATATTTTCAGCTTTAGAAGGATATTCTACTTTATCCTTTTGATTTGCTTCCTCTTTGCATTATTAAATCTTCAATTATCTTCCATGCATTCACACTTTCTAAATTTCAACTTGACCTTACATTTGTATCTTTCAAATTGTTAAGTTGGCTAGAATATAATTAGAATAATTAATGTTCATCTCCTTAGTCAACTAGAACCAACAGGCAATTCAATTGAATTCAATATGCCAAAACAAGAACATACTTTGTTAGCTGAACTTGCTAAGTAGACACTAATTCTAAAACAATTTTCCTATGTTAACCAAGTGAACTTAGTTAACAATGCACATTCAAAAAGATCCTTTGGTAACTAAGTGAGCTTGATTAATACTAGTTCCATCTAATATTTTCTTCATTAACCAAGTGAGCTCAGTCAACACTCAACTTTCACAAACTTTTCTTTGACACTTGAGTAAACTTGGTAGATACTATCTTCTAAACTAGGAAAATTTTGGAATACTCAGTAGACACAAAAAACTATCTTCAATGCCTGAGGGAGCTCGACATACACTAACTAGAAATGATATGATATTTTTTGTAACAAATATAATACACAATTAATCAATTATTTCAAAAATCTCCCTCTTTGGCATTGATGGCAACATAACATGTCATAATGCAATGAAATTTTAGAGCAAGAATAAACTAAGGAATTATCCTTAGTTTCATTATGATTCTCATCCATGAGAACTCTGTCTATTAGTGTGAGCTCTTTCTATCTTCAATTTCTCCCTCTATCAGAAAACTTATGTCTACTACAACTTCTTCTGATAGAAATCTCTTCCTTTGAAATCATACCAAGTTCATTCTCCCTTTTTTACATCTCTTCCTCTTTCTATTTACAAAATTTCTCTAACATATGACTAAAAACCTCTAGCTCTTTGACAGCTCATGCTAAAGACAATAATCAGTGAATATCAATGTACCTCAACTACTAATTTAGTTGCAATATGTCATTATCAATACTACACCAATTGATTGATCTTCAACATGCTCTATTTGATGCATCACTAAACTTTATTTAGTGAGTTTCACATAGGGTAATGACCCCTAGATTACCTCTTAGATACATAAATGTATCCTTAGGTAATGGCTTGGTGAATATTTTTGCAATTTTTTCTTTTGTATTCACATATTTTGATCTTACTTCCTTATCTTATACCAATTCTCTCAAGAAATGATATTTTATAGCAATGTGCTTTGTTTTAGTATGCATCATTGGATTCTTTGATATATTGATTGCACTAGTGTTATCACAATATATAACTACTGGATCCTTGATCTCTATCTTAATACCTCACAATAGTTGTTTGAACCAAACAATATTAGAACAATTGACTACTACTCCCACATGTTCTACTTTTTTTGTGGTGTAAGAGATACAATTATGTTTCTTCCTTGTCCAAGACACTAATCTTTTACCAAGAAAGAATGCTCCACCACTGGTGTTTTTTTTCAGCAATACTTCCTACCCAATCATCATCTATGAATACTTTTAAATCCAAATTGCCTCCTATTTTGTACCATAAACCATATTCTTTAGTAACTTTCAGATATCTTGTGATTCTTTTGATTTCCATCATGTGATTTTCTTTGGAATTTGCTAAGAATCTTGCCACCATACTAACTACTAATGCAATATTAGGCCTTGTATGCACTACATATTGTAATTTTCCAATCATTGATCTATATGTGGTATTATCTACTTCTTTGGAATCATCATTTTTGGAAATTTTATATCTAGTAGACATGGGGGTTCCAACTAATCTTGAATCTCCCATTTTTAATTTCTTTAATATTTCCTTGATATATTTAGATTGAGTAATGTAGATACCGTATTTCTCCCGCTGGATCTACAATCCAACAAGGAATTTTATCTCTCCAAACATAGAAATGTCAAATTCCAAGTCATCACTTCCTATGAATAGAGTCTCATCAATAAAAATTTCTGCCAATACAATCCTTTTGTCTAGTCCTTCTTTGATATACAGACTACTATTTTCATTTATACTTTGAAAACCAATGTATACCAAGTAGTTATGAATTCTTTCATACCAAGCTCTAGGAGCTTGCTTGAGACCATATAATGCATTGTGTAATTTGCAGACCATGTCTCTTCTACTAGGATCTACAAAACCTTTAGGTTGTTCAATGTAGACTTCCTCTTCAAGAATTCCATTCAAGAATTTAGATTTTACATCCATTTGGTAAAATTCAAAACCTCTGTGAGCTTCATATGCTAGTAAAATTCTAACACCTTCTAATCTTGCAACAGGAGCAAAAGTTTCACCATAATCAATACCTTCTTTTTGAGAATATCATTTACATATTAACCTTGCTTTATTTCTAGAAATGTTTCCATCTTCATTTAGCTTATTTCTGAACACCCACTTTGTGCCAATTACATTTTTATCCTTGGGTCTAGGAACAAGAGTCCAGATTTTATTCTTCTATATTTGTTCTATTTCCTCATTCATTTCTTGAATCCAACTTTCATTATCCAAAGCATCTTCAATATTTCTAGGTTCAAATTCAGAAAGTAAACATGTACCTTTCAATTTGTTTCTTGTCATTGTTACATCTGATTTGTCTCCAATGATCTGGTCAGGTCCATGATACCTTCTGAAATATTTTGCTAGCATAGGTATTTTTGATTTGGATTTTATTTTACTAATTTCTTCATGAACCTTAGTGTTAAGCTCAAGTCCCATTGTCTATGACTTGGGTTCATAAGACTTGGTTTTCTCTAGTAATAGCTTGGTAGCCTCTAACTGTGACTCATGTCCGTCAAAATATGACTTGGGTTGCATAGATTGCAACTCAGTAGCTATTGGAGATTTTGGGTACTTAGAAGATGAAGCCTCCTATCTACTAGATAGATTTGGCAGGGTATCAAGTTCATAGTAAACAAATCTTTTCTAATCCTCAAGCTCTTTGTTGATTTTTCCTTCACTCTTTTCTGCAAACTCATCAATTCTCACATATTCACTTTATTTGATTTTAAGAGTAGATCAATTCAAACATTTGTATGCTTTTCTTTTGTTGGAGTATCCTAGGAATATGCCTTCATCACCTTTGACATCCAATTTACCTTTCCTAGATTCTTTCAAGATACAACATTTGCTACCAAATATTCAAGTAACTTACATTAGGTTTGTAGCCATACCATTGTTCATAAGGAGTTTGATTTGAGTCCTTCTTCAATTGTACTCCATTCAAGGTATGTACTATAGTGCTAATTTCTTCCTTCTAGTATTTGATTATAACATTCTTTTCTATCATTAGTGTTATTGCATAATCCATGATAGATCTACTCCTTTTAGCTATATCATTCTACTGAGGTGTATCGGGTTCTCATACTTGTCTTTTAATTAATTTTTCAATGCATAATTCATTGAATTCATTAGAGATGAATTCACCACTTCTATCTCATCTCAAAAATTTCAACTTCTTTCAAGTTTTTTTTCTACTCTTGCCAGATACCACTTAAATTTCTAAAAAGCTTATGATTTTTCTTTTAGATACATTACAATCATCATTCTAGAATAGTCATCAACAAAAAGAATGAAAAACTTATCTCTACTATAGCTCTCAATTCCAATATGTCCACATAAGTTTGTATGTACAAGCTCTAAGAATTCTTCAGAATGATAGTTCTAGTCATTGAAACTAATCTTTCCCATCTTACCAATTTGACTATTTTTTCATAGACCCATATTAGGTTTCCTCAAGCTAGGAATACCTCTTACTCTTCTATTTTTTATTATTTTAATCAAATTATCAAAGTTCACATGTCATAATATCTTGTGCCATAACCATCTTTCTTCTACTTGAGCAATAAAACATTAAGTTTCACTGAGATCTAGATAGAATAAGTTACCTTTTGTTTGTTTGCCAAATCGAACCAAATTTAATTTTCCATCAAGTAGTTTGGCCTTCCCATTCATAAATTCTACCTTGAATCCAATGTTATTTAACTATGCCACACTTAGTAGATTGTTCTTTAGTCCTACAACCTAATAGGCATTATCATATATAAGTTCACTGGTCAAAGAGATACATATGTTTCCCTTTATGGAACAAGGTTCATTGTTTCCAAATCTTACACTACCACCATCATAATGTTCCATGTGTTCAAAATTTTTTTTGTCTCTAGTCATATTATGTGAGCAACCACTGTCAATAATCCATGTATCATTTTTTCTAACATGAGAGATAAGTGCCATGTTATCTCCTTCATTATCAAATTCATCTTTTACAACAATATATACCATTTCATCTTCACTATTATCAGAATCTTTAGCCATAAAAAAAGATGTCTTACCTTTGTCCTTGTAGTCCTTGTATTTTTTGAATTCCTCCTTGCCTTTATACTTATTTCTTTTATTTTCATCCTTGTTTTCTTTGTTTAGGCACCTTGCAACAATCTGACCAACTTCTTTACAAGAAAAATAGATTAGAAGAATCTTACCTTTGTACTTTCCTCTTCCTTTGGAATATTTCCTTGCAAGTAGGGCTTCAACAACTTCAAGATCACTATCTGAACTTTCTTCTTCTTCTTCTTCACTTCTTGATTTATTAGTATTTGATTTCTTCTCTCTTTTCTTAAGTGAAAGTTTGGCTTCAAATGCAAACCCAATACTTTTGGAACTAGGAACATAGTTGCCATAGTTATCCAACTCAAAAGTTGTCAATCTTCCAACTATAGCATCCAAAGTTATATTGCTATTTGGATCACATCTCATCTCTTGAATAGTAAACACCCTAACTACATAGATAGGAAGAAGGGTTCTAAGTACCTTGCTTACAACTATTTTTTCCTCAATATCTCCTCTAGATGCTTCGATTGCGCTAACACTTTATTTGATTCTTTCCACATATTTTGCAATATTTTCTTCTTCTCTCATCTTTATCTGATCAAATTGTCCTTTGTGAATTTTCACTTTAGCTCTTCTTACATTATAATCTCCTCCATAGATGTCTTTTAATTTAATCTAGATATAATAAGTTGTACTATAGTCATTGACTTCATCAAATTCAGCATAATTAAGAGCAGATGCAATGTCAATCATCATGATGTTATGATTTTTTCTTTTTAGCAATATCTTCAACTAATAATGTTCCAGTGGGAGTCTTGTATTCAGTATCAAGATACTTACAACTTGAATCACTAATAGTTACTAGATGTAACCTCATAAGTCCTTTCCATGTTGCAAAGTTGTCTTTGTTTAACTTGGGAATCTCTCTTCTATAAGACATCTTGATCTTTAACTTAGATCCTTGAAACCTTCTCTGCAAGCACCAAAAGCTTTGGTACCAATTCTTGGAAATACAAGAGGATTCATTGAGAGGGGATGGGTGAATTAGTTACTACTAAAATAAAACCCATATCCCTTAGATGTCAGTACAAAGTAAACTCTAAAAACTTAACTTTGTTGATGCTCAACAAACACACAAAAAAATGTTGTAACTCGGTAAACACTAAAAATGCTCAATAATGCTTGATATCTTATATAAATTTTAATATTCCCTTAACTTAAGTGCAAACACATAAGAGAAATAGCATGAACCCATTCGACAGGAAGATTTAGCATGGAAACCCAATTTTGGAAAATCCACCAATTATAACTAGTTTCTTATTTTCACTCCTCTGAATTGAGCCCTATTAGGAGCCAACCTTGTTAAAGGTTACAAGACACACTGTTAGGTGTGACCCTGTTAGAGGATTTAATCACCCTGTTAGGAGTGGCCTTGTTAGAGGTCTTTGGACAATTGAATAGAAATTCCATCTTGTTAGAGGATTTACAAGTAGCTGTTAAGCCAACTCTGTTAAGGGAATTTGATCACTGCTACAATGGTCAAAGAGTAACAATGAGATGACCTAATTTCAAATGCAACTAAATTGTTGATCACAGATCTCAATTCTAGCTTGTATACTCTATCCTTCTTCGTCAAATATATGTTTTCAGCTTCAAAAGGATATTCTTCTTTATCATTTTGATTCTCTTCCACTTAGGATCATTAAATCTTCAATTATCTTCCATGCATTTACACTTCCTAAATCTCAACTTGACTTTATATTTGTATCTTTCATATTGTCAAGTCAGCTATAATATACATAGAACAATTGATGTTCATCTCCTCAATCTATTAGAACCAATAGATAATTCAATTGAATTTAATATGTCTGAACAAGAAAATCCTTTGTTAGTTGACCCTACTCAGTAGGCACTAATTCTAAAACAATTTTCATGTGTTAGCCAAGTAAACTCTATTAATAATGCATATTCATAAAGATCCTTTAGTAACTTATTGAGCTTAGTTAATATTTGTTCCATCCAATATTTCCTTTATTAATCAAGTAAGCTCAATTAACACTCAACTTATACAAAGTTTTCTTTGACACCCAAGTGAACTTGATAGATACTATCTTCTGAACTAGGCACATTTTGGAATACTCACTAGACATAGAAAACTTTCTTCAATGCCTGAGTTAGCTTGGCATGCATTGACTAGAAATGATATGACATTTTGTGTAACATCAAAGACAATACACAATTAATCAATTGTTCCAAAAACATAATGAAAAGCATGGATCTCTTTTTGATCTGACTGCTAAGGAGATTCATTATTAAATAATTATAATTCCACCTTAAAAACATCATCTATCAATCTGGTCTTCATTTAATGATCCAAATTTATTCTCTAAGCCCTTTGACTTGTAACCTTTGCAACGTAGGTAGTCAAATCAAATGTGAGCTATAATTTTTATTTCAAATAAATTCATAACACCTTTGACTGGGTTCTTTCATCATTTTTGATGATTTATCTATTTTTACTACATTTGATTCTACTTCTCTAGTTTATATCATGTTCTTGTGATCTACACTTTGATCTTGAGCTTCCATTCAAATTATTTTAGTCATCATCTACTTTGAATGTAGGTGTGATCTTATTTTTGAATGCATCATGTCTTACCATGAAATACTTGATCATATAATTAGGGTTTCTTAAAAACTTTCACTTCATTTGGGAAATGCATAAAATTACCCTCCCTTTCCTAATCATGTAACATGAACCAATGCATTAGATTTCTTTTGAATACCCACTTGGGTGTACAAAAAGGAATAGATGAGAAGAGAAGTTCATTAAAGGAAATCTAGACATAAAAGTGACATCCCATTGGCTTGATCCTAATCCTAGAAGTTTGAAAAATATAGGGAACTAAAATCATGGTAACAGTTGGCTCTGACTGGGGAACTAGGCATGTTAGTGCCTACACAGGTACCTAACAATCTCTAGTTTCATAAAAGGTTAAAAAAAAACACACACATCAATAAACTAAACAACTCCTTTATTAGAGAAAATACCAAATAGAAAATATCAATTCCTTAGTCCATTGGGTTGCAAATTCTAAAGTATCATAGGGAGATGATATGCATTTGGGTGGTGGGGAAACATGGCAACCAACACAAAAGAAAAGAAAACACATAGAAAGCAAGAAAGAAAGGAAAAAAAAACTATACTAAACACACATCTAACCTAACATATTTATAGAGGTGAGGTGAATCTCACTTTATGAAACTAGAAACAAAAGATACTCAATTGACTCCACTTACTGATTGACTAAAGTAGGATTCCTTCCTCCACAATTGATTTTGGTTTCTAAGTAGGATCCCTACTTGTAGCAGCAACAACAACATGGAAACTCCACATGTTTCTTTGATTATATGGACTAGATGGCTATAAATTTAGGTCCAAATAACCATGCTTGGTCATATACTTCATTGTCTCCCTTTGAATTTTTCATATTATTCTCCTGATGGTCTTCTATTGTGTCAAGGAGGAGAGGAAAGACATACACTTCTTCTAAGAAAATGAACTCATTCTTGCAGTTTTTTGAACTTTCTTTATGAGCCTCAATGTAGGAAGATGCCACCTTCACCATGGAATCCACTAGTTGATGATCAGTCACCTCATTACTTTGAAAACCCAAATCAATTTCATTTCTTCCCTCTTTTAGTGCACGATCACTACATCCACAATTTGAATGTGTAGAAAGAGAATCAAAATCCAATGACCCTTTTTCAAGTTTTAGTTTCATATTTGGGTCATCTTGAGAGGATTCATCTATTCCAAATGGTGACAAGAAACCACAAGCAATCTCCTCTTCCTCATGTGTATCTAATGAATAACACCTAAAATATGTGGATTTTCCTTCATGCAAAGTTAAAATTCCTTAATTGATCTATTCTAAATACTGAAGGAAATCATAGATTATAGCTTCTCCATACTTTTGGATTCCTAGACACATCTACATAGTAATATTGCTAAATTTTCCTTTGCTATTCAACTCTAGTACTTGATACAAGGTTGTATGGGTATTCACTAAACTATCATCATAGTGCTCCAAATTACCTACAGTATAGGATATACCTACATGGGTTACTTTGATTCCATTTACTTCCTCCAAGATTGGGGTCAATATTGCATGTCATGTATATGGTCCAATATACTCCAAAGCTTCTTTGGATACCTTGAAATCCACCTCATTAGTGACCTCTAAGGCATTGTGGAGATTGAATGCTTTCCTTATAGACTCTACATAAATTGTTAGTGACACCTCTCCATCCAAATCCCTAATGATGTGGGTAATATGATTATATCTCATTTCTATAGTTTCCAACAACAAATCAATATCCACTAAAATAATGGGCCTACCAATTTTCCAAGGTCATATAGCCATACATTATGCAAAGGGATTCAAGGATTACCCTAAACATACCATCTTTTCAAAACATCTAGGCCCTCACAAGATATGTTTATTTCACACACATTTACAAATTTATCCTTTAATCTTGGATGAACATCATTATTTAGGGGTTTCCATATCTCTATATCTTACCTTATTTAAAATAGGGTAACTGATATATGAATTCATTATTTAACCTCCTATCCTCAATTGAATTTTCTAGAATATTTTTTGGGATGCATTTTGTCAATTGTGCAAGCTACTTGTTCAATTAAAATTAACAAGGGTTTAATAATTTTAAAACTAGGGTTTCAAATGATGAATGAGAAATTAAAAAGACTTCAAGAATTAAATCTTGGTAGAAATAATGGAAACTCAAATGGGTCTCTATACTTATTTGTGTTTTCCTCCTTTTTACTGAGGAAATCCTGCTTTAAAGTCTCGCTATGAATTCTCCTCCCATGGGTAATCTTGAAGTTTGAAGTCTTAAAACACCAAGGTGGTGAAAAATAATGACAAGATTGATTTTAATTCCTTTTTAGTGCCATTGACATCATTTCATGTGGAAAAGCTATTGACTACAAGTGAAAAATCACTTTCCTTTGTTTCAACTTAAAACTTTGAATGCTCAACATTGATTTAACTTTGTTTTGGATCCAATGGATATGATCACTTTTTGACCTCATTCGACCATCTTACTCATCATATAAGACTTTTTAGACATCCAATATGATATGACTATGATTCCTCATTAGAGTCTTTGAATTTTCTACATTTTGAGAAAGAGTACATGTGTCATTATCTCTCTTTTTCATGAAGAAATTACTAGAGAATGTGAATAATTGTGGTCTATTGATCTTGATTCAAGATGCCTCTTCATAAGTGAATCTTCATCATCATGAGATTAATTCCAACCTATTGATTAATGCATGTGGGGAATTATTACCTCTGGTTTTACCGCCAAGGATTTAAATTTGAATGCATGGCTCGTGCAACGGTTAGTCTCGAATTAGTATTTTAATGCTACGACCCATGAGTTTCTGGCCGTCAGATCTAAGCGATACCGACGGTTGGCGCCATTGCGCTATAAAGGAAATGTATGGTGTTTATGATAGTGTGATGATGCCCTAACGACACATTGCAGGGGTGGGTCTGGCATTCTGCGAGTCGAAAAAGGTTCTTTAATGCCCTTGGCGCTATGTCGCTATCGCATATCAGCCAAAAAACCTCCATAGCGACATAGCGCCCAGCAGAAATATTCATGACAGTGAGTTTCAATGACCGATAGAATCAGGTGTCGCATCGAAAAATCAGAAGGGACCACGTGTGCCAGGTCAGAGTTTTTGTCGACATGGCTAACACAGTCAGGGTTTACGATCTCCACCATCAGATCAGCTTGGATCAACGGTAAGCGCCATTGCGCTATAGAGGAGTTGTGCGAGGGTTATGACAGTGACATTGCACCCTAGTGACACATGTCAGGTGGGGCCATGTCTCAAGGTGATGCCAAGTGTGCCAACATGAAGGGCGGAAGTATGAGGTGCGATGGTGCGGTGATTGTCGAATTAGGTTGCATCGGCGGATGGCGCCATCTCGCTATGGCAGAGATGCACGGGTTTTATCATCGCGCCATAGCGACCATCCGCCGTGTGGATCGATAGGACCAAGTCTCACCAAGGATTGCCAGATGTCATCCAAAGTGTGGTGCAGTTGCAGGGGTGGCGCTGAGTGGGATGGGTTCGGTCGCAGATCGTAGAGTACGGCAGATAACAAGTTTCACGGCCTGAAGGTTTCAAAAAATGGCAAGGCACCATGGCACCAATGGAAAACCAATGCATTTTCTGATGGTGACATAGCGCCCAAGCAGAAAGTTCATCGTGGCGAGGAATGATTAGATGGATGGGTCCTAGCGGGTACCTTGCAAGTGCAGTCGACATGGAAAATCGGATGGGGACACGTGTAAATCTCAGGGTCTTGGGTTGCCAGCTGGTGTTTCGTCAAACCAAATAGGGAAGTGCCATGTGTATGAGTCAATGCATAGCATACAGTGGGTCTAGTAGTCCCAAAAGGAATGGCAAGTCTTCACGATCGTCGGATCCGTAGGGATCTATGACTGGCACTGTCTCGCTATCAAGAATTGCTCGAGAGTTAACACCGGTGACATAGTGCCCGTGCACCACGTGTCCTGGCAGGGCCACGTTTCATGCCACCGGTGCAGTTAGATTTAAATAAACAATAGACCAATGAGGAAACACCACGTATCAGCAGGCTCGAAAAAATCACGGGAAAAGGAGGATCGCAAGAGATCATGTTTTGCGACCGTCGGATTGGAAAAGGATCGACGGCAGGCACCATCTCGCAATGGCGAAGTTAACAAATTTTTTAGCATAGCGACTTGGCACCCTTGCGCCACATGTCCTCATGGGTCCAGTTTTTGAGGCGTAGTAAGTAGGACGGTTGGCGGTTGGCAGTCATTGTGATCGTCACAGTCAACGTGGTGGTTAACGTGAGGTTACGACAAGATGATGAAAGGTGGCGCAGTCAAGTTGAAACCCTTAGGTGCTATGGCGCTATCAAGATCTTCGAAGACTTTTTTGATAGAGACATAGTGCCCAGTCGCACGAAAAGGGTGGTAAGCGCCTAGTCAAACGTAAAGGGACTGTGAGGGTGGCAAGATCGAAGGTTTGATTGGCCTACATGGCCCAGTTGGCTCGCCGAGCCTGTTGATTGATCGATTCAATGGATGCACGAATCATGAATGATGAGAAATCTAGTTTTTGCCACAATCTGATGGTGTGATTAATTACCACCAACTCGGAATGAATGCCAAGCATAGGAAGACACTCCATCCATTCGGTCGATCCATCTACCATGTCAGGGAATGTTGTGGCACCGTTCCTGTCTTCTCCAAGCTCTTTCTTAGAGGGATATCAGATTTCTTGGTATGCAAGCCATTTTCAATCAGATTTTTGATTGGATTCTCAGGATGGAAAGTTAATGCCAGTAGGTGAGAAGTGAATGTAATGCAAAAATCTTCAGCTATGCTTGATCTATAAAGGCAATTTGGCGATCTATTCTTAGAGTTGACTCTCCCTGATTTTCTCTGCTGCTGCTTGCAGATTTGCAGCGTAAAAATCCCTTTGTCTCTGAGCTAGATAAGCATCCTGTATCATCTCTTTCAGCCATCAATGTGTATGTGTATCATTTTGCCTCTCATTGATGTATTGTTGAGATCAGTGGTCCGCATACTGTATCTATCTTTGGCCTATTGAATAATATACAAGTGAAATCTTCTGTTCCTAGTGTTATTTAGGTTGTTTCCTGATCTGTATGTGGTTGTTGATTGATATAAGTCTGAATGAATGTATGACTTTGGATGTTACCCTAGTTCTATAGTGCATATATGGGTAGAAATGAGTCTGAACACTCTATTTTGGTGCATCACCGCCTTAGATTAGACTAGGTAGATTTGCTTTAGTGCTCTCTTTCTCCCTTTTCCTTCTGAGAAGAGATAGGTGTGCCCTGACAGTAAGAGGAAGCCGACCTTCTCTGAAGACTCAACCTCGCAGTTCAAGTCCCACAGCTTGGAGGTTGTTTCCATGTTTCGCTAGGTTGTCCTCGCGCATAGGCCTTGGACAAGGGTGCAAACCTAAGTGACAATAGTTTTTTGCACGCCCGGTGGGACTCATATCAGAAGATTTCAGGTCTATTGGTGTCAAGAAGAAATAATTCTAGAGATAAATGCTGAAGAAGTAGTGCTGGCTTCAGTTTTCAAGCCTTCAACAGGCTGATTCTTCAAGTACTTGGTGACTTTGAACATCAAAAAGTCTGGTTCTAGACCAAGTTTGCAGTGATTCATGCCCAGGACTGAAACAAGGGCGTCTTCTAGAGGTATATTTCAATATCAAGAGCTTTCTCTTTCAAATCCTAGAAGAAGGAGGGCTAGAACTTCATTATCACCAGTTAGGGATAGAATAACAGTTGATATACCTGTAAGCTCTGTCTCTACTCCCCCTACTATTCGAACTCAGCCTAGATTGCCATCAACACTCATCAATAGGACACTTGTTTATATGGCATAGCCAAGAGTTCATCCTTTTGCCACCTTTAATGGTGGAAGTCCTTAGTTGTTAGCCCAAAGAAATGATATACCAGTATCTGCACTAAAAAGTCTACCTGATTTTACTGGTGAAACTTCTATTTCCCCTTTAGAACATATCCAAGAGATAGCGAATGTCAGCAATATTCATGGTATTACAGAAGACGATGTTGCTATCAGACTTCTAGCCTCATCTTTAAAAGAAAAAGCATTACAGTGGTATAGAGGCTTAGCTCATGGTTCCATAACTGATTGGGATGGACTAGGAGCAGGATTATGCAAACATTTTGAGGATAAGAGTGACCATTTGTCACTATTGGAGCAGTTGACTACATTAAAAAGAGCCCCCCATGAATGTATGATTTATTTTAATTATAGATTCCAAAAGACATGGGATAGAATACCTACTATAGTGAAACCTACCCCTGGTAATGCCTTCTTGCATTACCTTAGAGCTTTCAATAGTGACATTGCCACTACAATCCAAACTATGGGAGGAGATACATTACCGAATGCTTATGAGATAGCTATAAAAGCTGAGAACATCCTAATACAAGGAGGAAAGTTGGCTCCAAGGCCTCCTATGCCTTTCTTTCTTGATGTTCCCAGCCACCAACCAGCAATAGCCCCCCTTCCTACAATTTCTACATCACAAGCCCTTACTCCAGTTCCCCAAGCTTCCACATCCTCAAATGAAATAGATGAACTCAAGGAAATGCTCCAAGGTCTAGTGCTGAATACAGATAAAAGAGAGAGGACTCTAGATAAAAAATTGCAAGAGTAGGGGAAGGAGTTGAAGGACCAAGGGAAGAGATTAGAGGATATTTTTTCTCTAATACAAAAAATGAGTAACAAGGTGGTGGCCTTAGAAAGGCAGCAAGCCCAAAGTGGCAAGCCTCCCCAATTACAACATCAGGCTCCAAGTGGTGGTAGGCCTCCTAATCATTGGAATAGCTCTTTTGATCAGAATAGGCATAATAGTCATGCTGCTGCTTCAAGCTCAAATCAGAACAGAGCTTTAGTTCCTCAAAATAACTTAGCCCAAGATCAAGACTTCTGTCCTTCATGTAACTATTCTTATACCTATTGCCTATGTCAGAAGGTGGAATCTTATTTGGCCCTAACTATCCAGGAGCCCATAGTAAAGCAATCATACAAGGAAGGTCATCCCAAGGAGGCCTCATATATTCAGAGGGAGGGTGATTGCTCTTTCATGAATCATCAGATGGAGGAGCATTGTAATGTAAACCAGGATTCCGTTGCTCATAACACAAGAAGTAAGAAGAGAGCTATGGAACATACTGCCCCCCTTTCTCCTAAGCAGGCCTCAACTTTGAGTGTTATACCTCATACACAAATAGAAAATGAGCAGACAAACACTTCACAACAACAAAGGCAAGGTCCAAGAAAGGAGGATGCAAGTGATCCCTATGTTGGTCCATCTCAGCCTCTCATGAGTACAGCTCCCAAAGTTTCTTCCAAAATTCCTAATACACCCTTGAGTGTGGTAGAGAAAATGAAGAAAACCAATGTAAGCATTTCCATGTGGGATGTCGTTGCCACCATACCAATGTAGAAAAGGATGCTGTAGCAAGAATTGGAAAAGATTGAACCCAAAGATCAATCATCTACCATGGAGAGTGACACTAGTTTAGTACAACCAGCGGGTGATGTGGAGACAAATAAAAAGGTTAGACCTCCTCCATTCTATGTTTCTCTGATTATAGGGGGCAAGTTAGTCCATAATTGCATGATAGATTCGGGGGCTAGTAGCTTAGTAATGCCTAGGTGTGTTGCTGATGCTTTAGGAATGAAATATGAGCCCATTATTAGGGATGTGTTACAACTAGATGGGAGTACTATCAAAACCATAGGCATCCTTAGGAATGTGGAAATGGCCCTACATGCATGCCCTGGTTGTACTGTGATTCAAGACATATCTGTTGCTGAAGTCAAGCCCTATTTTGCCATCTATCTTTCAAGAGACTTCACTGCCCAAATAGGTGGATTCATATCTGTTGATTGGTCTTATATGTCATTTAAGACCAGATATGGGGCCAATGCTTCAATTAGAGCAGAACCTCAAGCCCTTCATCACACTGAACCCTACACCCCCAACTTCATTAATATGAATTGCCCTATTCTAGAGATGGATGAAAATGACATAGTAAATGAGCCCGACACCTCCATAGCAAAGATTCCTGATTTCTTCTTAGATGAGTGGGCAAATACATGTCAGTTTGAGCCTATGTTGAAAACTTTTGAGACAGGCCTTAGTACATGTTGCATAATAGAGAAGGAGGCTCAAGTTCTTGATCTTGTTGGAGCTAATGATGACATAAGTGGAATATGGAGTATGTACTTTGATGGCTTAAGGAATAGAAATGGATCAGGGGCTGGTGTTATGTTGATCTCTCCTGCACAAATAAAATACTACTTCTCTTTTAGGCTCCAATTCAGTTGTACCAATAATGTGGCCGAGTATGAATCTTTGATCCAAGGTCTTCTACTTGCCCAAAAGAGGGGAATTCAAGCCTTCAAAGTATAGGGAGATAGTGAGTTGGTAGTGAACCAAGTGAGAAATTAGAATATCACTAAAAATGGCTTGCTCAAGTCTTACAAACACAGAGTTTGGGATTTGCTTGAGGGTTTTCAAGCATTTAATATCCAGAGCATTCCTAGGAAAGAAAACAAATATGCTGATAGACTTGCAGCAGTGGGTGCATCTTATGATGTGCCAGGGAATCTTGAGGAAGAGAAGAAGCAACAAATAAAGGTGGTAGTAAGGCCTGTTGTTCTTGATAATAATACTCATTGGCAAGTGTTTGAGTCTGATGAGCAGATTGTGAGTTTCTTGCAGAATGAAGCAAAATTTTCAGAAAGAAATCAGTCAAGACTACAAGATCAGTATGGTGATCAGATCATTCACCTTAGTTCCAACAGGTTGCCCAAGGGTCTCATTACCTTGGAGAGTGTCTTTAATTCAGATGATCAGTCAAGAGGCAAAGGAATAAATCTAGCTGTAGAAAAGGATGATCATGCCCTAGTTACAACTGTTGATGGAAAATCTCTTAACATGGGGAAGGTATGTTCTGAGGCTAAGCAAGAAAATTTCATTCATCTATGTCAAGAATTTAATGATGTGTTTGCTTGGACATATGATGACTTAAAGGGGTTTGACCCTAGTCTGTTTCATCATACCATAGATTTAGTTGATAGGGTCAAACCAGCAAGGCAAAAATAGAGGCCAGTGAATCCCAAAATTGAACCCTTAATGAGGAAGGAACTATCCAAGTTGATTGAAGCTAACATAATTTTTCCTATCAAACACTCATCATGGGTAGCTAACCTTGTCCCTGTAAGGAAGAAGAATGGAGAAATCAGATTGTGTGTGAACTTTAGGGATCTTAATTAGGCTTCCCTTAAAGATCACCATCCTCTCCCTTCTATGGAGCAAATTCTGTCCAAGGTCAGTGGGTCAAGGAGGTTCTCTTTTCTTGATGGATTTTCTAGTTATAACCAAGTGTTGGTTAAAGAATCTGACAGATATAAGATAGCATTTACTACTAAATGGGGCACCTATGCTTATTGCAAGATGCCATTTGGATTAACAAATGCAGGTGCCACATTCCAAAAGGCAATGGAGGTGGCTTTCAAAAGATTAATTGACAAGTTTGTCTTAGTATACCTTGATGATATAACTGTATATTCCAAGGATGTAGAAGATCATCTTGATCATTTGAGACAGGTATTTCTAAGATGTAGAGAGTTTGGGGTTTCCCTCAACCCAGCCAAGTGTGTCTTTGCTACAAACCAAGGAAAATTATTGGGACACATTGTATCTAAGGATGGATTGACCATTGATCTAGAAAGAACAAAAGAAATACTTGCCCTTCCTCTTCCTAAACACAAGAAGGGGCTGCAAAGTTTCCTTGGTAGGATGAATTTTGTAAGAAGGTTTATTCTTAATCTTGCCATCATGGTGAAACCCCTTACAGACATGCTTAAAAAAGATATGGTCTTCTCATGGACCAAGGAGGGGAAGGAGAGTTTTGAAAAAATCAAGGCAGCCATAGCCTCAGCCCCCACTCTCATGAACCCAAATTTTGAGAAAGATTTCATCCTCTACACTTTAGTTGGTGAGTCAAGTATTTCTACTGTCTTGACTCAGACAAATGACAAAAATGAGGAGCAGCCCATAGCCTACTTTAGTGAAGGACTCAAGGAATATGAAGATAAGTATAGCTTTGTTGAGAAGCAAGCCCTTGTAGTCATTAGAGCCTTGAAGAAATTTAGACACCTCTTATCCCACAATAGGATCCATTTGTTGGTGCCCGAGTGTAAAAGACTTCCTGTTAAGCAAGGGCATCAACAAAAAGAGAGCTGGATGGATCACTAGGGTAATGGAATATGATGCTGATATTCAGATTACCAAATTGGTAAGAGGGAGAGGATTATGCAAAGAAATTTTATCAGGTCAGGATTCAGATGAAGAAGTTGCTATGGTAATAACAGAGCAGCAGGAGATAAGAAATGGTAATGGTCCTAGGAGCTGGATGGATGACATGAGGAGCTTTTTATCAGGGAATGGATACCCTCAGGGATTGGACAGAGCTAAAAGAAGACAATATAGGCTGTAGTCTATTCCCTATGTTGTGATTGATGATATCCTATTCAGGAGGGATTTTAATGGGACCCTGTTGAGATGTATTGAAGAGGATCAGGTTGAGAGGATGATTAAAGAACTTCATGATGGCCCTGATGGTGGCCACTTCTCTGCAAGAACAATCGCCATGAAGATCATGAGAGATGGATATTATTGGCCATCTCTATTCCATGATTTCCATAGTATGTGAGAAAATGTGAGAAATGTGCTTTTTTCTCAGGCAAACAGAGACTTGCAGCTCTTCCTCTTCATCCTATTCAGGTGGATCAGTCCTTCGCCCAGTGGGGGTTGGGTTTTATAGGCCCCATTAATCCTCCATCTAGTACAGGTCATAAATGGATCTTGGCTACTACCAATTATTTCACTAGGTGGACAGAGGCAGTTGCCTTGAAGGATGCTACAGAGTCATTAGTTGTTGAATTCCTTGATGGAATTGTATTTAGGTTTGGTGCTCCTTCTACTATCATCTCAGATAATGCCAAATCTTTTGTTGGAACCCAGATTTGTGCATGGGCAATGAGTCACAATATCTATCTAAGCACATCATCAAATTACTACCCCCAGGGTAATGGTTTGGTTGAATCTTCCAACAAGAATCTGATCAGAATCATAAGGAGAACGATAGAAGACAATCAGAGGGTCTGGCATAAAAAATTAAGGACTGCTCTGTGGGCTGATAGGATAACACCCAAGAGATCTATTGGGAATTCACCTTTTGTGCTAGTATATGGTATGGAGGCCAGACTTCCAATCTTGTTGGAATTCCCATCCTTGGAGTTGGCTCATCAGCTGGAATTGGTTGAAAATAGTTCCATGTCAGTAAGAATAGCAGAGTTGATTGAATTGGAAGAAAAGAGAAACAAAGTTATGCAAACCCAAGAGATACACTAGTAGCAGATGAAGAAGAGTTTTCATAAGAAGGCAAGGGCCAGAATATTCAGAGAAGGAGATTTAGTTCTCAAGTGGGACTCAGACAGAGAAAAACCAGGAAGGCACTCCAAATTCGATCCACTATGGAGTGGCCCTTATCTGATCTCCAATTGCAAATAGGCCAATGCGTTCCAGCTAGCAGGCCAAATGGTGAAATTCTGCCCATTCCAGTCAATGGAATCCATCTGAAGCCCTGTTTCTGAGAAGGTTGTGAATCCATGTACATAGTTAGTCTAGTTGTTTCCTGTTTGTTCCTATTTTGCAATAAGTGCGCATGCACATGGCTCACTTCTTGAGTCGCCAGTTCCCAAAGTTTTGACAAGTCTCAGGTTGCTGAGGAGGTTCTATTTTTTGTTTCCAAGTCGCAGAGACAGAGCCAGAGTTTCAAGGGTTTTCAATGTTTTGTTTTCCTCATTAAGGGTTAGGGTTTCTTGCAGCTCTCAGTTTCGTACCTTCCAGGTCCTCTTTTTCGACTCCATGGCCCAATGGATCATTCTCAAGCACTGGTCATGCATTGAGCAGGCTCATGCCCCCTGCAAGTCGCCAGAAGTGTTACCTCTGGTTTTACCACCAAGGATTTAAATTTGAATGCGTGGCTTGTGCAACAGTTAGTCTCAGATTAGTATTTTAATGATACGACCTACAAGTTTCTGGTCGTCAGATCTAAGCGGTACCGACGATTAGTGCCATCGTGCTATAAAGGAAATGCATGATATTTATGATAGCGCAATGATGCCCTAATGACACATTGCAGGGGTGGGTCTGGCATTCTGCGGGTCGAAAAAGGTTCTTTGATGCCCTTGGTGCTATGTCGCTATCGCATATCGGCCAAAAAACCTCCATAACGACATAGCGCCCAGCGAAAATATTCATGACGGCGAGTTTCAAAGACCGGCAGAATCAAGTGTCACGGCGACAAATCAGAAGGGACCACGTGCGCCAAGTTAGAGTTTCTGTCAACACGGCTAACACAGTCGGGGTTTACGATCTCCACCGTCAGATTAGCTTGGATCAACGATAAGCGCCATCGTGTTATAGAGGAGTTGCGCAAGGGTTATGACAGTGACATCGTGCCCTGGTGACACATGTCACATCGGGCCATGTCTCAAGGTGATGCAAGGTGTGTTGACATGAAGGGCAGAAGTACAAGGTATGATGGCACTCCGATCATCAGATTAGGTTGCATCGACAGATGGTGCCATCTCGCTATGGTGGAGATGCACGGGTTTTATCATGGTGCCATAGTGACCATCCACTGCGTGGATCGACAGGACCAAGTCTCACCAAGGATTGCTAGATGTCATCTAGAGTGTGGTGTAGTTGCAGGGGTGGCGCCGAGTGGGATGGGTCCATTTGCAGATCGTAGAGTACGGCAGGTAACAAGTTTCATGGCCCAGAGGTTTAAACAAATGGCGAGGTGCCGTGGTGCCAATGAAAAACCAATGCATTTTCCGATGGCGACATAGCGCCCAAGCGGAAAGTTCACCATGGTGAGGAATGATCAGACGGATGGGTCCCAGCGGCTACCTTGCAAGCATAGTCGACATGGCAAATCGGATCGAGACACATGTAAATCTTAGGGTCTTGGGTTGCCAGCTGGTGTTTCGTCAAACCAAATAGGGGAGTGCCATGTGTATGAGTCAATGCACAACATACAGCAGGCCCAGTAGTCCCAGAAGGAATGGCGAGTCTTCACGATCATCGAATCTGCAGGGATCTATGACTGGTGCTGTCTTGCTATCGACAACTGCTCGGGAGTTAACACCGGTGACATAGTGCCCATGCGCCACGTGTCCTAGCGGGGCCACGTTTCATGTCACCGGTGCAGTTAGATTTAAATAACCAACAGATCAACGAGGAAATGCCGTGTATCAGTGGGCTCGATGAATCACGGGAAAAGAAGGATCACAGGAGATCATGTTTTGCGATCGTCGGATTGGAAAAGGATCGACAGTAGGTGCCATCTCGCCATGGCAAAGCTATCAGTTTTTTAGCATAGCGACTTGGTGCCCTTGCACCACATGTCCTCATGGGTCCAATTTTTGAGGCACAGTAAGTAGGATGATTGGCGGTTAGCGGTCATTGCGATTGTCGCAGTCAATGTGGCGATTAACATGAGGTTACGACAAGATGATGAAAGGTGGCACAGTCAAGTTGAAACCCTTAGGCGCTATGGCGCTATCGAGATCTTCAAAGACTTTTTCGATAGCGACATAGCGCCTAGTCACACGAAAAGGGTGGTAAATGCCCAGTCAAACGTAAAGGGACTGCCAGGGTGGCGAGATCGAAGGTGTGATTGGCCTGCATGGCCCAGTTGGCTCGCCAAGCCTGTTGACTGATCGATTCGATGGATGCACGAATCATGAATGATGAGAAATTTGGGTTTTGCCACAATCTGATGGTGTGATTAATTGCCACCAACTCGGAATGAATGCCAAGCACAGGAAAACACTCCATCCATTCGATCGATCCATCTACTATGTCAGGGAATGTTGTGGCACCATTCCTATCTTCTCCAGGCTCTTTCTCAGAGGGATATCAGATTTCTTGGTATGCAAGCCATTTTCAATCAGATCTTTGATTGGATTCTCAGGATGGAAGGTTAATGCCAATAGGTGAGAAGTGAATGTAATACAAGAATCTTCAGTTATGCCTGATCTATAAAGGCAATTTGGTGATCTGTTCTTAGAGTCAACTCTCCCTGATTTTCTCTGTTGCTGCTTGCAGACTTGCAGCGTAAAAATCCCTTTGTCTCTGAGCTAGATAAGCATCCTGTATCATCTCTTTCATCCATCAACATGTATGTGTATCATTTTGACTCTCATTAATGTATTGTTGAGATCAGTGGTCCACATATTGTATATATCTTTGGCCTATTGAATAATATACAAGTGAAATCTTCTGTTCCTAGTGTTATTCAGTTGGTTTCCTTATCTGTATGTGGTTGTTGATCGATATAAGTCTAAATGAATGTATGACTTTGGATGTTACCCTAGTTCTATAGTTCATATATGGGCAGAAATGAGTCTGAACACTCTGTTTTGGTGCATCACCGCCTTAGATTAGACTAGGTAGATTTGCTTTAGTGCTCTCTTTCTCCCTTTTCCTTCTGAGAATAGATAGGTGTGCCCTGACAGTAAGAGGAAGCTGGCCTTCTCTGGAGACTCAACCTCGCAGTTCAAGTCCCACAGCTTGGAGGTTGTTTCCATGTTTCGGGTAAAAGCATAGATCTGTGTCACTGTTTGTGATACAAAAACCTGTTTTGGTCAAATCTCATTTCTCTATCAAAACTCAATTTTAAAAAAAAACTAAAAATACCCTTTTATAGATTTTAGATTCAATATCATCATTATATAAATTTTTGAGTGTTTTGATTAGTTATAATATGTTATAATCTAAAAATATTATAAGTCAATATTTCAACATTTCAGAAGATGCTCTCTCAAAAAATGAAAAAAAATAGTAAATCATATCAAAAAAATTAAAAAGATATATTTATCACTAGAGGAGAGAATCCTCTTCATGAATATGTAATTTTTTTTCAAGAAGGTATAGATTTGATAGGGAAGTTTTGACGGGAGGAAAAAACTGTTGGATTCTGACAAGGTCAAACTTGAGTACTTATAACAAAGAAAATATACATCAAAAATAATTATTTCTTTTTTTGTGCACTAGCTGTACATGTCATCTATAAAAAATTTCAAATCATAACAAAAAAAGATGATTTGCACATACTTGTTTGACGGGAACTACATCTCATATTTTTTACAGTTAAAAAAGGGACTTCAAAATAAAATAAAATGAATAAATTCTTAGTCAAAAAAATAATAAAAATTATAGGCATAAAATTCATACAATTCTACACATTTCATCAGTTTACATCATCTTCATATTTTAAACACAAATACCATTTTTTTTGTCATCAATGTTGAACTGTCACATTCTGATATCACTTTTCTTTATAAAAGGTGACACAGGTTTGTGCTTTTACCCTTTCGCTAGGTTGTCCTTGCGCATAGGCCTTGGACAAGGGTGCAAACCTAAGTGACAACAGGAATCTTTCTTTAAGTTACTATGTCCTCTAGTACAAATAGGACACATAGAGACATCACCCTTATTCACCATTAGGGAGAAAGAAATTTGTTAACAAATGAGGGTCATTTGATATTCTTCCCCTTGGATCCTATATCCATCATCACTTAGGGAACACTAATAAAAACCATGTGGCCAAATGAAAATTCTCTTTTACACAAAGTGATTAGTTTCCACTATCAATTCATCATGTTGGACCTATACACATGTCATCATCACACTTATTCACCATGTATGTGTGTCAAGAATATGAATGAGCATTGGCCTTCTAATCTTTTATCATTCAATTCCTCTATGAATACCCATCAATCTATTTGACACATGCTGAAAAAACCATTTCATTGACTATACTTAGAGCCCACCCTCCATAATCCAAATTACAAATACGTAGACCAATAAGAGCTATCATAACACTACCTATTGAGATTATGGGTGTTGCACACATTGCATAATATTTCTATATTATTTTGTTTTATTTTATTATGTAATTTTTTTATCTAGGAGCACCTAGATGGATGTGCAACATGTAGATATTTCCATGGGATATACTTGATGAGTTATATTTTAACATTGTGCTAATATTTGATGTAATTATTTAATATTGGCGAAAAATATTAAATGTCCAATATTAAAAGTGAGGTCAGTAGGTTAGGTAGCACATGGTTTATGTAATACCACTTGGTGGTTTCATGAGACTTCCTACTATATAAGTAGCCACTAGGGTAGTTGTTGGTGTGAAATAAGATAAAAGAGAAAAAGGCAAGAGTTGAGAAAGATATGGCTTGACAAGCTAGCCAAAGGAACATTTGTAAAGGTTGAAAGAATGGCATGGGATATGTGGATTCATGTTTGTTCACATGGATTGCTTGATTGTGGTTATGGCTTTGAATAATTCTGTGGTTGTATTGCAATGGTGATTTACTGAATAATACATGGTGGTAGATGCTGTTGGAGGTTGGGTTTTCCCCTAAGTGAGGATTTCCCAAGGTATATCTTATCTCACATTTTTTGTGGGTATGTCATCTACACTCTTGCACATGGATTTTAATTACATATTTATTTCATATTTATTATGGGTTATGTGGAAATGGTTATATTTTTGTTGCAAGTTTCCTTACAAGTGGTATCAAAGATATGGTTTTATTGTAGTAACCCTAGATTGAATCCATGGGAATGCATGAGAGGATAAAAAGAAAGGGAAAGATATATGGTTTCATAACTTGTTTATTACAGGTCTGAGGGTTTTGGACTTTTTGTTATGATGGGATGTTATCATATTTTGGCCATGTGAAATTGTTGGTTAAAAGGATTTTTTGGATTTTTTATTTAAATGACTGTTTTAGAGGGTAGCTTGTAGAAATGACCTCCTTGGAAAAAAAACAGACCTCACCATTGGATCTGAGTTGGGTTTTCCATAAATTTTGATATATAATATGCCCTACTTTGGCCATTTTGATAGAAAAAATAAAATATTTTTAGTTTTAGCACATGATGACCGTCAAATTTAATCCCATCTAAATTTTAGTAAAAAAAAAAAGAAAAATCATAGTGAAAATGGTAAAAAGGTTGTCTTAGTAAAAATACCATAACTTTCTCTTAGGATATCAAATTTTAGACTTCTTGTAAAGGTTGGAAAGCAAATTCAAAGAACTACAACTTGATGTAGATTTGATTCTATGAATTTGATATTTTGGTAGGTTTTAAGAGCCTAAAATTTAGATGTTTTTTATTTTGAGCATAAAATAGGGCATAACTTGAGCATATGGAGTCAGATTTCAAACTTTGAGTAGTCAACAAAAATATTTTAGAGAGATCTACACATTGATTCAAATTTGGTGTAGGTTTGGTATGATTTATGTGGTGATATATTGATTTAAGTGATTTATGATATATATTGACTATGGTAACATTGAGTTTATGAAATTTTACATTTTGGAGATTTGAGATTTGATGTCATTGTACACTTTGCTTATATTTTAGGTTGGTCTCATGATGATATGTTTGTTAGAAATAATAGTCCACCAAGAAAACTAAGAGGGTGGAGTGAATTAGTTATCCAATTAAAATATTTATCAACCTTAATTAATCTTAACCATGTAACCATAGTAAATAGCAGCCATAACAGGATGCACATACATAATTACACCAGATTTGTTAACTAGGGAAACCCTTGATCAGAGGGAAATCCCTAGTGGGAATGATGCCCACAAAGATATACTGATATATATATTCCTTGTTAGAGGATGGACTCTATTAGGAGTCTATAAACACAAAAATTTAGTACATAAGAGTCCCTATTAGAAGAATTTGAATCCCTGTTAGAAGATTTTGACCCTATTAGGAGTTGTGCTAACCCTAATAGGAGTTGTAGAAGGTAGAGGGACCCAATGTCCAAACAACTCCTAGGGAAAGACCACTAAACTTCATTGTTTAATTGTGCTCTCAACTATTCCTTGCTGAATAATTATTCATACTATGATTTATCCTCTTTCATATGTCCTATCAACCAAACCAATCATTGGTAGACCTTGTAGACCAAGTCACAAACCTTAGATCCAAGTATCAAACTTTGGATCTTGAAATAAAACATCGGCAATGAATTTTTCTCCAACTTCTCTCTACTCTACTTATCTTTGCAATTAACTTGTTTCTCTTATATTCTACTCTTTTTAATTCATACAATCATCCATAAAATCATATACAATCAAATGAAAATGTCCTTCCTTTATACCAAATCTATAAAACAATTTCCTGAGTCAACTATTACACCTCAATTAATTATTATAAGACCTCGCTAAGAACATGTTATACTTAGTGATGAAATCAATTAGTCACCTTGTAACTTGAATAATTTTTTGTATGTGTAATATTCTAACAAGAAAGCTTAGCCACATCATCATCAACATGTCTTATACATGCCTTTAACTTTTCTTCTTAGAATAATAATTTTGCTAAGAGATATAACAAGTTTACCAGAACATGCTTCTATAAACTCTATCTTACAATAGTCTTCACCAAAACTTGCATAACTTCTTCTAGACTTAATATCTTTTTTGTCCAATGTTAGCTGCGTATGCTAGCCACTTAAGTATCTCCCTTTAACCTTGCTAGTGAAAATAATCAATGATCTACCCATACAAACTTGATCGTTACCATTGTTCTTCTATCAGATACCACAAAAGATTGCTATGTTGACATCAATGACAAACACAGTTATGAATGCAACATATTATCATGATAATGATCTAATCATGTGTCTAGAATACTCCCCCATAGGAATATCATCAGCATTCATGTTTCTAACAATGGTTATCAATGTTTGATTTGGGTATATATTATGACTTCTTGGGTCTACAAGTTGCATTTATGACTTTAGTATGGAAAATATTTTCCTATTGGTCTTTTAGTATTGATGCATATTCAAATTGGTTGCTTGGATTTGAGTTTTCTATACCCTAAGTTACATGATCTACTTATTTTTCTTCATGTAGAAGAGATGAGGTGTTGTTACTACGTACAGTTATGGTGGAGGATTTTGGTTGAATATTTCATGCTAACATGTTTGACACTTTAAGAGTTAAATACTTGGCTCATAAATGTGGTCATAGTGCCATGGATTTTGGCATGACATGATTGGATATAGAGGTATATCCTTGATTTTTATTGGTTTGGATTCTTTATTTGATTATGGTGGTATATCTTCTTGGTTGAGTATCATGGTTATTTGGTTTCTATTAAGGAGCTCATGATGTGTATGTTGAGTTGTTTGATGGTTTGATGCATTGATTGATTCTCATAGTTAGAGGAAGGTTAGTCATCATGAAGTCATAGATATCTTGGATATACATCTTAGTGGGATCTTATGATAGTGATGAGGTGGTAGTATGTGATTAGTTCCTTGTTTGATATGTATCTTCTTGGTTTGGAGATCTTGGTTTCACTTAGTACTAACACTTTGGTTGTGTGAGTGTATACTTGGGGGATCTTCATGTAGGAGCTAGATTTTATGATGTCATGGGTGACTTGATACTATATTTTAGTAGGATTTTTTGGCACTAGTATATTTATTAATTTTTTGTGCAAATGTTGGAAGTTTATCTTAGATAATGTTACTATAGAAGTGTCTTTGACATTTGCATGGTGCACTTGTTATCTTCTTAGTGTGTGAAGATGGTTGGATCTTGAAGACTTATGGGGTTCTTGGCTATCTTCATGGTATATGAAGATGGTTTTTCACAGTATGTGGAGATGGTACTCTTCATGATGTATAGAGATGGTTGCATCTTAAGGACTTGTGGGGTTCTTAGTAAAGATGTGGTTTATGCTCTCATTTGACATGTTATCCTTGGTGTTAGGATGGTTTCATTTTTAAGTCATGACATACTCTTGATGTGCATTTAGAGTTTTGACATGTTATAATGTGTTCATATGGAGCATGTTATCTCTTTGGTTGAGATGCTTAGATCATATTGTCATGTTTATATTCTTGAGGCCATGTTGGAACTTTTACATTGCTCTTGATTTAATTTCTTTATATTGATTGTATTGATCATTTGTTGGATACTTCTGTCATGTCCCCTATTCAAATAATTAAAAAAAATATAAACTTTGTTAAGGCAGGCAGGCTCCAAAAAGGTGAAATTTTGGAAAAAGGGGTTAATCTTTGGAAACCAATGGACTAATAAATAAAAATTATTATTAAATTATATTTTATTAACCCCTCTTGGACGTGAGTTAGGGTTATTCTCTCTTTAAAAGGGGTTTGGAGGCATTTTGGGCTCATTCTACATCTTGATTCTTGCTAATTTTCTTGTTGTTCTTCAGAGGCTGCCAAACCTGTGGAGAAGGAGACCCAAGAACGGGAGTTTGTAGGTTTCTAGGAAGGCTAAGGATGGGAGTTTGAAGCCATTCCATGTGCATTCTCATACAGAGTTTGCCTTTGTGCTGAATAGTGCCGATTTGGGTGTTTTTGGGGTTGTTTTTGGTTTGAGTTTGGGTTTTCAGTTGAGTGTTTCATATCAGTTTGATTTGCTGCTGTATTTCAGACTTTATGATGTTAAAATAGAGCTGGATATATGTATTGGGTCGTGATTAAACTTTTGAGATAGTTTATGAGTGTTTTGTGGTGTTTTCGGGCATTTTTGTGTTAATTTCGGGAGCCCGATTGAGCATAGTTTTGCCCTACATTTGTGAGCTGTTGTGTAAAGGCTATAAAAATCTGGAAATTTCATTTTATAGGCTGTTATGCTGCTGAAATTTCTGTAAAAATGTCCATTTTCAGATTTATTAATAATTTGTGAAGTTGTGAAGTTTTTGGCACTAATTTGGACATACCCGATTTGGGTTTTATTGGGAAATTGGCAGATCTTTGTAATATTGGTTGTTTGATTTTAAAGTTCTGATTTGAGGCTGGAAATATTAATAAAAATCAGTAAAGGGACATTTCAGTGGTATCAGAGCCGTGATCTTGCCAGCCTGAGGGTTTGTAGAAGTTGCATGTCAAGTTTTGATAACTACCCAGATCTTGCATGTCATATTTTATTATTGCATGCAACTAAGTGAAAGAGAAAAAAGATATTTGCAGCGAGAAAAGAATAAAGAAATTTTGATCAAACCCCCAGTTGAAAGAAAAAGTACAAAATCCAAGGAAGAAAAAAGTATGGCTGATCCAGATGAGATGGCAAAGAAATTCTTCCAAGACATCCAAAATACTCAGAAGCAAACAGTGGATGGTTTGGCGAAAACTAGAGAGGCTTTGTGAATATTGACAGAAAAATTACAAGGAATTGCATCTATTAATGAGAAAGGGAGCACTTCAGAGGAGCCGAGAAATGGGAGATCCACACCATCTAAATCAACCAAATCTATTTTTTTGCCTGCAGATGAGCCACCAGTACCAAATCCAGCCATTAATCCAGTGGAAGAGGTTACAGGTAATTTGATTACATTAAGAGCTACTTACAATGGCTTAGATGATGACTTTCGTAGTTTAGTTCCTTTTAGAGAATATGTGGATATGATGAACGCTTTGATGCCCAAGAAAGAGAATAGGAGGGAGCATGACACAAGTGTAAGAGAGCTCAAAAATAAAATAAGCAAGTTTACAGCACCTACTTTTGATGGAACAAATAAAATTTCAGCTAGAGCATGGCTACAAAAATTACAAACTTTCTTCACACTTAACCCCATGAAAGAGAGTGATGCTATTCAATTTGCAAGTCTACACTTGGAAGATGCAGCCTATGATTGGTGGTATCATGGAATGACTACTCAAGGTCACGATCAGGTAACTACATTTGAAAATTTCAGTCAAAGGGTGATAGATAGATTTGACCTCAAGGATGATGAAGAGTACTTTAAAGAATTGTCAAAGTTGAAGCAAAACAAATCAGTTAATGAGTATATAGAAGAATTTCAAAAAGTGACTGTTATGGTACCTGATATGAGTGAAAAGAGGATCATTTATTTTTTTCTTGATGGTTTAGAAGATTCTGTTAAGGGTTTGGTTAAGGTTTTCTCACCCTCAACCTTACAGGAAGCTATCAAAAGAAGCTTGCAACTTGAAACTTGCATGCCTATGAAATCAATCACTAATCAAAAACCCCCAAATCTTTGGCAACATAAGGAAAATTTTCAAAAAAAGACTTTCCCAACACTACCACCAAAAGATGTGACAAATGTGGCAAAAAAGAAGGTAGATGAAGAGACTAGGAATGAATTACGAAGGAAAAAGCTTTGTTTTACTTGTAGAAAACCATGGGTTCCAGGACATAGATGTTTGGAGAAAGGTCAAGTGCACTATATTGAAGTTGCTTCAGAATCTAATTCAGATGAGCATGAGGAATTTCATGATACTAAGGAGGAGGTAGAAGAAGAGAAAGTAAAAGAAATCAGCAAGGATGGCACTTTAGCAACATTATCAGGATTCGCAAGATACCATCCCTTCCGAATTCGAGGGGTACTAGCAGGGCAAAGGTTGACTGTTCTTCTTGATAGTGGGGCAACTCACAATTTTATTGATGAGGGATTTGTCATGAAAAGAGGGCTTAAAGCAGAAGATTTTGAGGGATTCAATGTTACTGTAGCTGATGGATTCACTATGCCTTGCACACGGGTGGTGAAACAACTCAAGATGACCTTAGGAGATTATGAGTTATGTGATGACTTCTATGTGGTTGGTATTGGGGAGATAGATTTTGTATTGGGTGTTCAAAGGTTGCACTCTATCGGAGGCTATTACATGAACCATCAAACTATGGAGTTTAAATTTCATTCCAATGGGAAAGAAGTCATATTGAGAGGGTTATCGAATGGAGCACCTAAGGCGGTCTCTGCAAAGAGGATGGAGAGGACTTTTCGAAGAGGACAAGTAACATGGGCAGCAGGAGTCATAATCCAACCAACAAGCTCTCCAAAGAATCAAGGTAATTTCCATTTTGAAATTCAAAATATTCTTGATAAGCATAGTATAGTTTTCAATGATTTGCCTCCAGGATTACCACCAGATAGAGGTTTTGAGCATGTTATAGAGTTAGAACAGGGTGCCAAACCAGTTATAACAACCCCATACTGCCATCCAAGAGGTTATAAGGAAGAAATTGAAAAAACTATTAAAGAACTCCTGGACATGGGATTCATAAGGCCTAGCTCTAGTCCATTTGCATCATCTATGGTACTTGTCAAGAAAAAGGATGGTACAATGAGAATGTGTATAGACTACAGGGCTCTAAACAAGAAGACCATAAAAAATAGGTATCCCATACCATGCATAGATGAACTCATTAATGAGTTACATGGTGCTGTATACTTCTTAAAAATTGACTTAAGATCAGGCTACCATCAAATCTGAATGAGGAGTGAAGATGTGGAAAAGACTGCTTTCAGATGTCACTATGGGCACTTTGAATTTCTTGTTATGCCATTTGGACTCACTAATGCAACTGCAACATTCCAATCTTGTATGAATAAGGTATTCAGTCAGCATCTTCAAAAATTTGTTTTGGTATTTTTTGATGATATCTTGATATACAGTAAAACATGGGAAGAGCATCTAAAGCACATAGACACTGTTTTGGGAATCTTGGAGCAGCAATCCTTCTATGCTAAGCTATCTAAATGTGAGTTTGGTTTGATAGAGATCCTATATTTGGGACATATTATAAGCTCTAAAGGAGTACAGGTTGATCAACAAAAAAATCCAGGCAATTTTGGATTGGCCTCCACCCACTAATCTTACATAGTTGAGAGGTTTCTTCGGGTTGTGTAGCTACTATAGAAGATTTTCCAAGGGTTTTTCTTAGCTTGCTGCCCCCTTGACTGATTTGACAAAGAAAGGAGCTTTTTTTTGGACAGAAGAGGCACAAAAAACATTTGATAAGCTTAAGGAGGTAATGAGTTCATGCCCTGTGCTTGTAATTCTAGATTTCTCTTTACCTTTTGTTGTTGAATGTGATGCTTCGGGAGAAGGTATAGGGGCTGTCCTAACTCAAAGGGGACATCCAATAGCATTTGAGAGTCAAAAATTAAATCAATCAGAGAAAGGGTACTCCATCTATGATAAGGAAATATTGGCAATCATGCATGCACTTTATAAGTTTAGACAATATTTGGTATGTGGGAGATTCATTGTAAAGACAGACCATAATAGCCTCAGGTTCTTCTTGAACCAAAGGGATTTGAATGATCATCAAAAAAAATGGGTAAGAAAATTGCAAGCTTATGATTTTGATATTGAATACATGAAAGGAAAGAATAATGTGGTTGCTGATGCTCTCTCAAGAAAGCCCACTTTTTGTTCCTTATCATCTATCTCTGCTGATTGGAAAGTCTCCATAATTTTAGAGTATGCTAGAGATTCATTTGCCACCAAGATTTTGGATAAGTTAGTGGATGATAACAGGTACAAGGTTGTTGATGAATTGATTTATTACAAGAACAGGATCTTCTTAGTGCCAGGGTCAAAAACTAAGGAGAGGATATTGAGGGCCTTTCATGACACACCTTTGGCTGGTCACCAGGGATACTTCAAGACATACAGGCAAATTCGAGAGCAGTTTTCATGGAAGGGTATGAAGGAGGATGTCCTTAAACACATTAAGGAATGTATGGTATGCCAACAAAGCAAGAGTGAGCAAAATTTTCCTGCATGGTTGTTGCAGCCACTTCCTATTCCCGAACAAAAATGGGAAAGTATTTCCATGGATTTCATCACTGGGTTGCCCAAGGTTCAAGGTAAGGATTGCATATATGTGGTGGTAGATAGACTAACTAAGTATGCACATTTCTTTCCTATCACATCTGATTTCAAGGCATCACAAGTGGCCGAATTGTTTTTCAAGGAAATTTTTAGATTACATGGTTTGCCTAGAAACATTGTTAGTGACCGGGACAGTAGATTCCTCAGCTCTTTTTGAAAGGAGCTCTTTCATTTGGCAGGAACTGAACTCACTCCTAGTACTAGCTATCACCCTCAAACAGATGGACAAACAGAGATAGTTAATAAATGGATAGAAGGATATTTGAGGAACTATGGTTCAAATCAACAACATGCTTGGGTGAAATGGTTACACCTAGGGGAGTATTGTTACAATACATCTCATCACATGTCTATTGGTATGCCTCCTTTTCGTGCTCTTTGTGGTTATGATGCCCTTTCCTTTGTTGATCTAATACTTTCCGATAGCAGAGTACCCACAGCAAGTGAATTCATCAAGCAAAGCCAAGACATAATAAGGTCCCTCAAGGATAATCTACAACATGCACAAAACCAACAAAAGATATATGCTGATAGGGAAAGGATTGAAAGATCTTTTGAGGTGGGAGATTTGGTATTTTTTAGGTTTTATCCATATAAGCAAAGCACCTTGAAGAGAAGTGGGGCAGAGAAACTCAAGCCAAGGTTCTATGGGCCTTATAAAATCATCAAGAAGGTAGGAGAGGTAGCTTATGAATTGGAGCTCCCACCAAACAGAAAAATACATAATATTTTTCATGTATCTTGCTTAAAGAAGGTTCTAGGCCAGCAAACCATAGTATCTACAAAATTACCACCTCTTGATGATGAAGGGAAATTAGTTTTGATACCAGAAGAGATTTTGGATACAAGAGAGAAAAGGTTGAGAAATAGGAGCATCATAGAGCATTTGGTCAAATGGAAAGGATTACCACTAGAGGATGCAAATTGGGAAGGAGAACATATTCTTGAGAATTCCAACCTTCATTTCTTGAGGACAAGCAATATTTGGGAGGGGAGGACTTGTCATGTCCCCTATTCAAATAATTAAAAAAAATATAAACTTTGTTAAGGTAGGCAGGCTCCAAAAAGGTGAAATTTCAGAAAAAGGGGTTAATCTTTGGAAACCAATGGACTAATAAATAAAAATTATTATTAAATTATATTTTATTAACCCCTCTTGGACGTGAGTTAGGTTTATGCCCTCTTTAAAAGGGGTTTGGAGGCATTTTGGGCTCATTCTACATCTTGATTCTTGCTAATTTTCTTGTTGTTCTTCAGAGGCTGCCAAACCTGTGGAGAAAGAGACCTAAGAACGGGAGTTTGTAGGTTTCTAGGAAGGCTAAGGATGGGAGTTTGAAGCCATTCCATGTGCATGCTCATACAGAGTTTGCCTTTGTGCTGAATAGTGCCGATTTGGGTGTTTTTGGGGTTGTTTTTGGTTTGAGTTTGGGTTTTCAGTTGAGTGTTTCATATCAGTTTGGTTTGCTGCTGTATTTAAGACTTTATGATGTTAAAATAGAGCTGAATATATGTATTTGTTCATGATTAAACTTCTGAGATAGTTTATGAGTGTTTTGCGGTATTTTCGAGCATTTTTGTGTTAATTTCGGGAGCCCGATTGAGCATAGTTTTGCCCTACATTTGTGAGCTGTTGTGTAAAGGCTATACAAATATGGAAATGTCATTTTGTAGGCTTTTATGCTGCTGAAATTTCTATAAAAATTTCCATTTTCAGATTTATTAATAATTTGTGAAGTTGTGAAGTTTTTGGCACTAATTTGGACATACCCGATTTGGGTTTTATTGGGAAATTGGCAAATCTTTGTAATATTGGTTGTTTGATTTTAAAGTTCTGATTTGAGGCTGGAAATATCAATAAAAATCAGTAAAGGGACATTTCAACTTCATGATATTTATTTATTGCATTTAGAGTTGACATGGATTGACTAGTTACAGGTGCTCATGGACACTTGGAGATGGTAGTGATGTTGATTCCTCTTGTGATTAGAGAAGTATTTGTTGAGATAGTTGATAGTTTTAGTAAGGAAGTTTGAGGGGCATTCACCTAATATAATTTGAGAGGATTTTTTTTTAGATGATTCTTAGTTGGATACTTGGATATCTTGATGATCATTCTCATTCCCCACTCTTTGTCTACTTGTTGATTTTCTACTGGAGAGGTATAGCCCATTGTTTCTCTCAAGTGCATTATGTTTATGCTTGTCTTTCATGATTGTGGATCTTGAGCTATGGTAGATGAATTAGTTTTTGAGGGTTAATTTATAGATGGTTTAGCATTGGTTATCTCCATGTGCATATATTATTTCTATGTTGGTTGAGTTTGAGACATGGTTTTATATTGGGCATATTCCTTGGATTAGGAATGGTTATTCCTTGGTTTAAAAATGGTTAATGAGTTTAATATTCTTAAGAGAGGATTACATGCATGATTAGTTATATGGTATGGTTTGCATGTTGTTGTGGCTTCTTGGTTGGGTTATTATGGAGGAGATCACACTTGCACAATTTACATCTAAAGGTGTGTGTCGAAGGACATGATACATGTTATGATTTGTATGATTTCTCTTTGAACTTGGTTATCTTCCTACATGTTTGATTTCACTTGCATTGGATTTGAGATTGGTTAGAGATTATGATCATTGATTTGTGTTTATGTATGTCATGTGAGAGATGGGATAGTTATTACTTTATCTCTTTCCTTTGATGGTTATGGATAACTTTGGAGAGAATTGGAGAGTTGTTATGAGAATTATTCTTGTAGGTTATTAGTTTATGTATTGTAAATGTCCTTGATACTACATGGATTCACTTCTATGACATGTTGTGAGTGGATTGGTTATAGATTTCATATTATCTTTTGTAGTTGGATATTCTCAGTGTATATGTGCATAGGTATTTCTCTTGAGGCTTGTGATTGCAAGTTACAGATTGGATATGTTGATGATGTGAGATTCACTTGGTATACCTTTGGAGGTATGGATAGTTGGATGGGTTGGCACTTGATATGGGTGCTATTTCAAATATGAAGTGTTTTTTACAACTAAAAATACATGTGATTACCATTGGATCAAGTGTTTGTTCTTTCCATTTCAGTTGGTATAGGATTTTATGATTCTTAAGTGACAGGTTAGGTGTATTTCTCTTTCCATAGCTTCTATATATGTCCAATAGCAGTGCCACTATAAGAGGTGGGATCATTCATGTTTGTGATGCTAGATACCTTGAGTTTTTTGTGGGTACTATTTTAGAGCACATAATGTACTTTGATCCATGATGGTGGATGTGCTAGTAGGGGTTGTTTTCTTGATCATTTATGAGGCTACATATTAACCCTATGCAATGTATACAAAAAATGGAAGATTTTTAAGATTATGGGTGTTGCACACATTGGATAATATTTTAATATTGTATTATTTTATTTTATTATGTAATTTTGTATCTAGGAGCACCTATATGGATGTGCAACATGTAGATATTTCCATGGGATATACTTGATGAGTTATATTGTAACATTGTGACAATATTTGATGTAATTATTTAATATTGAGAAGAAAAAAATATTAAATGTTAGATATTAAATGTGGGGTCAATGGGTCAGGTAGCACATGGTTTTATCACATGGTTTATGTAATACCACTTGGTGGTTTTGTGGGACTTTCTACTATAGAAGAAGACACAAGGGTAGTTGTTGTTGTGAAATAAGACAGAAGGGAAAAAGGAAAGAGTTGAGTGAGATAAGGTGATGAAGGAGAATCAAGCTTGAATTTTTGTGGAGTTATGCTTTTAATGGTTAAGGATGTGTTGGAGACACATTGCATAGAGATTGGAGTTATCATGTTGAAGTTAGAGTCATTTTTACCTTGTTGCTGGAGCTGTATTTTTTGGTTTCTAGGTTCATTTTGTGGGCCATGTAACTAATTATCCTTAATAAATGAGTGGATGGAAATTTCAGTGATTAAATAAGAAATATATTTCTATCCATTATCAAAGTCACAAGTCCTAGTTCATTATGAGTTAAGAGATATGACAATCCTCCTCAAACATCAATTTTCTATTAGTTTAAGCATCAGGTTTCAATGCATGAGTTTTGTGATGAATGCATAGTTATCCTTAATGAATAAGACTTTACTCACTTAAGGGGTGTTATATTACCTAAATGAATACCTTTAATCAAGAGAAAAATTCTTTATTAAATTAGAGTGAGGAGATATTGTGAATTTTCTAAAGTATCAATTTTTGGCTAGTTTTGCATGAAACATGTGGAGTTTTTGTCTTGTGTGATTTCATATGATGAAATGGGATATTTTTAAAAGAGGTACATGTTATTGGTTCATGTGGTGACCTAAATATAAATTTTATTTTATTTTTTTCATTTTTTTTTATAGTTTAAGTTTACTCTTCCATGGTGGACCTATATTGTAATTAAATGCTTGACTAGCGGACTTGTTGCTTAGCTAGCTATTTAAGGAGGGATTGGCTAATTTCTTAAGAAATAATAAGAAGAGGAGGAAATTCATTTCATTGTGGGAGCTAGAGAGAAAATATTCAAGTTGGAATCTAGAATGAGAGTTTGTTAGAAGAGCTAGTGGTTGTAGTTTAGAAACGAGGTTCCTTGGTGGCTTGTGAGCGAGGTTTCTACCAGATTGTTTTTGTGATATAGGTCTATGCTAGCTATGAATTGAGTTGGATCTTGAGATATCTTGAAGAAATATTGTAATTTCTTTGTATTTTTCCATAATTATGAAGGCCTTATAGCCTGACACATTGCAAGTAATCAACTATTTTATGAATAAAGAGGGTATGTGTAGGATCATGGTGTGCCAAAAAGTGGCGATGTGAAAAAAATAGAGTTTGAAAATGTCTAAAAGTGTTTCAAAATCTGCTCTAACTTTTTTTCACCTATCTAGGTACTAAACCTGGAAAGGAAGGCCCAACCCTTATTAGATATCCAATTTGATATCGAATACCCAATATTATATCGGATATCCGATATAATATCGAATACCCGATAATGAAAACTTAAAAATATATCGTATGAAATATATATAAAGTAATATAAAATAATAAATTTGTTATTACATTATATAATTATAAAATAATAAATATATATTATATTATTTATGAAGATTAATATTTTTATATTTTGAAAATCATTCACAAATATTAATGAGTTTAATATAATATAATATAAGATTATATAATATAATATAATATTATATAATATAATATAAGATTATATAATATAATATTATATTATATAATATAATATAATATTATAATATAATATAATAGTATAGTATAATATAATATAAGATAATAGTATATAATATAATATAATATAATATTATACTATAAGATAAGATAATAGTATAAATTACAACCCACGGGGTGTTTCAAAAAAGACAACCTGTGGGTTGACGTGGGGTTGATGTGTCAAATATTAGATATCTGATATTATATTGGATATCCAATATTGTATCGGATATCCAATATAAAATCAAATACCCGATATTTGCCAATTTTTATAAATAAATAAAAATAACCAATGGGTTGTTATCACAGTGAATCTCGTGCACAGGGTTTTCGATATCGGCTTTCATATCGTGTATCCGATACAAGTAAGTTTTTTTTGTATTTTTTTAATCAATTTTAATATAAATCTAATAAATTTTATCATGAATGTGTTAGTTGTAGTTGAATTTGTTAGAATTTAGGGTTTTTTTGATAGAAATTGTTAAAATTAGGGTTTTTTTAATATAAATTATGTTTTGCAAATTAATAGGAATGTCTAATCAAAATGATGACATTGAGGCAAGGAATACTATTCCTCGTAACCCCCCACCAAATAATCCAATGCCCCTACAAAACTGTCTGCCAAATGATCCTTTACCACCCAAAACCCTTCTTGAATCAAGGATTTGATAAATGAAAATCTCACTGAATTGAGGGGTTTGTGAAGAACATATAATAATGTACCTTCATTGGCTCCTATTTTATCCACGTTAAACACCATAGTGGATAACATTGAAACCCTTACCAACCAACAAAATGCCGCACTTTTTTGGCATGATGAAATGCATGAGATGTTTGATGATGACTTGGACTATGATAAGGTTGTAGCCCTCAATATAACCAAAGAGGAGTTGTCTAGCCTTTTTGCGAACCCAAAATATGGTATACCAATCAACAAAAAAAAACCCAAACTATCAATTAAATGATGCCATACATGCAAACTTTTGGGATCACTGGTGGATGGTTTTTGATATCCCTCCACATAGAAATTTAGAGGTGCTATTTTATTTCCTTAGAAAATTATATGCAGAATTTGTGTTGAAACTCAAAGTGAACTATTGGAGCATGAAGCCCAACATGGGTGTAGGACTAGGAGCTCCTCGGGATAGACCCTCTTCCTAGCAGAAGAAAGCTGGCACTTTTTTCCCCCCTATTAATATCTCCCCCCTTCCTTGAGTGCAGCATTCTGATATTATGGTAGAGGCTAGCTCTTAGACCATTAGAGCCATTCATAGGCTGAGTAGCCTATTGATATCTCAGGCTAGGTCAGTCCTGCCTCCCTATGTTGATGATGTTGGCACCAGTTCATCATCAGCTAGCTCATCACATATTTGTGTGCCTCAAACTTACATTACATGCAAGAATATTATCCCATAGGTGATCTTCTTGAGTATCATTTTGTATTAGACGAGGATACACCAGACACACATACAGAGGCTACAGACCTTGATGCGAGAGAGGAGTGGAATGCAGAGGCATGAAATCCTTCTATGTCGGTACGTGTATACTTTTTTTTTTATGACATATGTGATTTAAAGTTAATTTTTATAATGGAGTAATTTTAATTTTTAAGCCATACTGACTTATACATGTATGTGATCTTCATTCATGTTTAGTTGATGACCGAGGAGGAGCTCAGACAAGTTGATGATGCCACAGTCTCAACCATTTCATTTAGCCTTGGGACATCTATGGTACATTATGTTGTGTTCTAATTATTTTTTCTATTTGATATTATAGCATATATGGTCACTAATCTTTCTTTTATCTTGTAGGTACCACCTGTCCTTCGGGGACAAAGTGCAAGGGATGAGCTAGCACCCATTGACAAAGGAAAATGTAATTAGGTGCTTTCTATTTGATTAAATATCGATGCATTCTTGTAAAATTTTTGTGGTAATGAAATTTAATTACATTCTTTATTGTATATAGGGCATGGCTACTGGCAATGATCCCATACAGATTCTGCGTTGTAGATGCTTAGGCATTTCCGTTCACACCAAGAGCCCCATTGTATGCATAAGTATCATTTATTTTTTATTTTCCTTATCTTCATAAATAAATTCAAAACTGATTTTTGTGATATTAACAACTACTATTTTGTATCTCATAGGAGACTCCTAGTGCACACGAGGTTTGATAAGAGAGTTTTGTAGATTTGACGATGCAACCACTATATCTTAAGGAGGAGCCTACACTAGTAACTTGTAGTTTGAATTCATGATTAAATATGTTATAAATTTAGCATGATATGAATTATAATGTTGTAATTTAAGTTGTAGATTCATCTAACAAACATATTTGAACATACACAACCCACAATTAGCAAGTTACGAGCATTGCTAAGGGCATACAAGAGGACTCCTGACCAGTGCAGGAGGTCAATGAGAGAGGTATTTATTATAAAAACTTAATAGTATTAATCTTCATTAATAAAAAAAGATCATTATTCATTTTAGTAATTCAATGTTAGATACAAAGAATCATATAAATTTAGTAGTCTAACTTTGGGTTTTCCTTTTTTGTTTATGTAGGAGGCATCTGATCCACCTAGTGCAACGAAAAGGCTGCATTTTGATAATCCAATAGCACCCTAGGATAGTATAGTTGTCATAGGATGTGTCATGAGACATTTTGAGATGGCATATGCTACATTGTTTATACAAATATTGATATTATACACATTCTGATGGCATGATCAGCCACATTTTGTATATGGATCTATGTATTTTGATATATATTTGTGTACTTTGTCTATGGATACATGATGTTTGATATATATATATATATATATATATATATATATTTGTATAATTTGTATATGGATACATGTATTTTGATATATATTTTTGTCATTTATGCGCATAATGATATACATATTAATTTAGTATCTAATATTGTTTAATTTATCGTGGATCATGTGTATCATTCATGTTTATGGAATATCACTAATTTTGATCATGTTTGTTATATTTAATTCAAATGCAATAATTTTTGAATAACATTTTAACAACTTTTATTATCAAAATTGGATTTAATGTTTAATTTGAAGTGCTAGCATGACATAAACACACTTGTTAACCTCGTACACAAGATTCACATAACCCATACTGATCCACTTAAAAAAATTGGCTTCATTAATGCATGCTATAATTTCACATCTTATATATGTGTTTCCAACCTTGTATGGTGGTGCTCAAACCCCTAATTGACTCTTTGCACACATTTTCACTTTGCAAGAAAAAGTTGCAAAAGTTGCAAAATTGCAATTTTGAACAATTTTTGATACAACTTTAAATTCTTAATTAGATAAGTTCACCAAACTTGGTAAGCTATTAATGATAGCCCTCACAAGTTTCGAGTTACAACTCTCAAAAGATCAACCTTGAAATGCACTTAGAGCACCTTGGAGACTCCTCAGTATGGGGTGGCCACGGATGATGGAGGGTCTTCATGGCTAGAACAAGGGTGTCACTAAGGATCACCCACCCATTCAAAGCTAATGGCGTTGATGATTCGATGCCAAGATCAGTGGTTTCAAAGTTACACTGTGGTGCACCTATGAACTAAGGCACACCACGAGTTTTAGCATCAAGCGAGATTGCTGTGCTGAACCCAAATGAAATATGATCTCTCAAAAATTAGATAAGTTATTTTAGGCCTTGAAATCATCGTCCCATAGAATTCAACATTTTATCTATAGCCCTCAGGAGCTCTAAGTTACGACCCTTGGAAGATTGACCTCGTAATGCACTTAGAGCACCTTGGAGACTACTCGATACGAGGTGGCCGTAGATGATCAAGGGCCTCCATTGCTAGAAAAAGAGTGTCACTAGGGTTCACCTATTCATCCAAATCTAATGGCACTGATGATTCAATGCTAAGATCAGTGGTTTCAAAGCTATGTTGTGGTGCACCTATGAATTGAAGCACACTGCAAGTTTTGGCATTGAGCGAGATCATTGTGTTGAATCCAACAGAAATGTGATCTCTTGAAAATGAGATAGGTTATTTTATGCCTTGGCATCACCATCCTATTGAATTTGGCATTTCATCAATAGCCCTCACGAGCTCCAAGTTATGACCCTCAGAAGATCAACCTCAAAATGCACTTAGAGCACTTTGGAGACTACTCGATACGCGCTTCTCTCAAATGATGGAGGGTCTTCATGGCTGGAACAAGGGTGTCCCTAGGATTCACCCATCCATGTAGAGCTAATCAAACTTGCAATTTGATGCCAAGATCAGCAGTTTCAAAGTTACGCTGTGGTGCACCTATGAACTGAGGCACATTGGGAGTTGAGCGAGATCACTCTGCTGAATCCAAACATAATGTGATCTCTTGAAAATGAGAGAGGTTATTTTATTCCTTGGCATCACCATCTTGTAGAATTTTACATTTCATCGATAGCCCTCACAAGCTCCGAGTTATGACCCTTAGAAGATTGACCTCAAAATGCACTTAGAGCACCTTGGAGACTACTCGGTATGGGGTGGTTTTGGATGATGGAGGGTCATCATGGCTAGAAAAAGGGTGTTAATAGGGTTTAATTGTTCATCCAAAGCTAATGGAGCTAACGATTTGATGCTAAGATTAGCGGTTTCAATGTTACACTGTGGTGCACCTATGAACTGAGGCACACTACGAGTTTTGGCATCGAGCGAGATCATTTTTGCCAAATCCAAATGGAATGTGATATCTCAAAAATGAGATAGGTTATTTTAGGCCTTAGCATTACCATCCTATAGAATTCAATGTGTCATCAATAGCCCTCATGAGCTCTGAGTTACGACCCTCAAAAGATTGACCTCAAAACGCACTTAGAGCACCTTGGAGACTACTCAGTACGGGCTGCCCGTGGATGATGGAGGATCTCTGTGGCTGGAACAAGGGTGTCATTAGGGTTCACCCATCCATCCAGAGGTAATGGTGCTAACAATTTGATGCCAAGATTAGCAGTTTCAAAGTTATACTATGGTGCACCTATGAATTGAGGCAAAATGCAAGTTTTGGCATCGAGGGAGATCGCTATGCTGAATCCAAATAGAATGTGATCTCTAAAAAATGAGATAGTTTATTTTAGACCTTTGAATCACCTTTTTATAGATTTTTAAATTTCTTTGATAGCCCTCATGAGCTTTGAGTTACAACCCTTGGAAGATCGACCTCAAAATGCACTTAGAGCACCTTGGAGACTACTCGATATGGGCTACCTGCGGATGATGGAGGGTCTTTGTGGATAGAAAAAGGGTGTCACTAGGGTTCACCAATCCATACAGAGCTAATGGCACTGAAAATTCAATGCCAAGATCAGCGGTTTCAAAGTTACACTGTGGTGCACCTATGAACTAAGGCACACTACAAGTTTTGGCATTGAGCAAGAGCACTATGCCGAATCCAAATAGAATGTGATCTCTCAAAAATGAGATAGGTTATTTAAGGCCTCAGCATCACTGTCCTATAGATTTTTATGTTTCATCGATAGCCCTCACGAGCTCTGAGTTATGACCCTCAAAAGATCAACCTTGAAATGCACTTAGAGCAACTTGGACACTACTTGGTACGAGGTGGCCATAGACAATGATGGTCTACATGGCTGGAACAAGGGTGTCACTAGGGTTCACTTGCCCATCGGAAGCTAATGGCACTGATGATTTGATGCCAAGATAAAAAAAATATGAATGAGATGGTAGCTAACTAAAGCTTAGAAAATTATTTTTATAGTATTGTAAAAGTTTTTTGTGAGAACCTTGATACTGAAAATTCAGAGTATATACATTTTTCCTAATGATTCTATGCATGAATGCAAGATGGATCCATTTCTCAAGAGCATTCAATAGGTTGATATTTGTTATGAACTTTGAGCTACCTTAACAAAAGGAGGGGACTCCTTGACCATGGAGGAAGAGTTGGCATGGTTGTAATAATGCATGGTAACCATGATGAACCAACAAAAATGAGAAACACTATAGAAACCAGAAAATCAAGCTTAAAGTTTGTGCTTTCAAGAGGCTGTGCAATTGGGTATTTTTCCTAGCTCAAGTCAACGGAGGAGTCACAATTCAAACTAGCACTTGAACATGAAGATGATTATGGAGAGGATCAAATGCAACATGTCGATTCAGTCCCAAATGTTGATACTTTCAATCAACAATGTGAATTAAGTCACACCATTTTCATTCATTAATAGATGTTGCATCAAATGATTCAATATTATTCATTTATCCATATTTTGGTATTTTCCTTTAAGCATGTTAATCATGGCACTTTTAAGAATAAAGTCAACTATTTTAGCCAATCTGTGAATGAATTTATTTAGCATTTGTCTTGCTACTAGTTAGGTTAGAGTAGGTTAGTTTTCAAGCTTGCTACAAGTGTTACCTTTGGATAATACTTGTTAATTGTGGAGTATAAATTAAGCCTAAATTTGGCTCGTTAATATCTTTCCTTTCTTGTACATAGATTCAGTAGGAATTTTGAATTCTAGTTCCACATTTTTGGGTAAGTATGATGATGTGTCACTACCATGTCTCTCTTCTAATAAACCAACATGGAAAAAGTTTGAAAGGTGAAACACCTATTTTAATTTGACATATCTTTGGAGATGTTAATTCACCCCCCTTAGGATCATACAACCAATAGGCTTTACTAGAGTCATAATAACCAATAAGGATTAATTTTCAATGTTATTATCATAATTTGTTGTCTTCTCTTTTTGGGATATGTTAACCTAGGTTGACTGAGTCTAGAATAGGTTAACCTAGGTTGATTGAATCTATAATAGTTTAACCTAGGTCCAACTATTACAAAATAGGATGACTCGGGTTGACCTATTCCCTAGGGACTTTGGGTCCCAATGCAATTTTTTTGTTAGAGTTGTAAATTTGGAATTTGGGTGACTTGTAGGCTTGCTTTGTTTTTTTCCATTGTAGAATTTGAGCAATATAAATTCATGAAACCCTAAAGAACACATGTATGCAAGAACTTGTCACAGATAGGTAAAGAGAAAAAAAGACAAGGGTTTAACTTTGACAATATACAAGATCACATTATTAGAATAAAATAATGAGTAAAATATACAATGGATATATATGGACAAAAATACTTTGAGTTTATACAAATAGATTAGATAAATGTAGAAAAGAACACAAGTGTTTCAATAAGTTTATGTGATCATTGTCACACAATTAGAGCCTATATAATATATATAACCCAAAATTTGACTTGAACTATAACAACCAACTTTAATAAAGTGTAACAGAATCACCCTAGAACTCCCAAGATATAGAAAAAAATTATCTAAATCAACTATTTCTTTCACCCATCACTCTTCTTGCACAACGAGTCTTTGTTTATAATAACCTAGAGATGGAAACCTCACACCATAAAAAAAAATGAAATGCATTGATAAGACTTGTATTAAAAGGCTTACACAATATTAGCATCATAAAATCACTTCTTGTTTCAATGCCTCATTGCGAACGAGTATTCAAACTTATTGACACCTTACCCAAATTGTTTTTTAAGGAATCAATTATTCAAATTGTTCATCCGTATTTTCTAGATTTGTCTTATTTTAGTAGTTTGATAAAAATCATTTTAATAATCATAATGTCAACTCTATGTCAAATAAGAAAAAAGCCAAACTTGTAATAAGATATTAGCAAGCAATTATCTTTCATTGTCTCCTTCCTTCAATGCTCATGTAGTTATAAATGCTCTTAAAATTGTCCTTATAGCCTTGTATCACATGCAAATATGATTCGCAAGAGCTTGTTCAATATCTTCCTCTTATAACTCCTTACAAAGAACCTACCAAAATACAAATTAGAATGTGTAACTAATTTAACCCATCTTTTTCATTATTACAAAAACCATATACAAAAAACCTTCACATTTTACATCATAATACATCATAAATCTAAAGAATTCTCCACAACACCACCCCCAACCCCCCCCCCCCCCAACTCTCCATGATGTACCTACATTCCAATATCATAGAAAATATTAGTAACTTATTGTATTAAACAAGATAATCATTGGTTTAGTAAATCATTATGAAGAAAATAACATAAGAATTAAATATACCTAGTCAAGTGTTCTAGCAGGATCCTCTCTCTGTTTTAGGGTCTCCAATAGGGCTTCATGATCAGCATTAGTAATAGTAAAATTTTCTTTTAATTTTGGTCTTCCTTGATGCTTCAACAACTTTATATTTGTTGCTATAATAAGATGCGAATATATGAGAATTATTTTATGCTTATGATAGTCTTCGAATGTAGGAATTTCATTCCTTCTAAGCATGTATGTCGGCAGCCATGTTATAGTGACAACCACTAAACCAGTAGGATGTGTGAATCCATCATCATCTATGATTGGTTGTGCAAGCTTTTGTTTACCTCTTACATAGCGTTCTAACCAATAATCAGATTTCTCATCATTCCCCTATGGTGCAACCAATGCAAAGACATGTCCTGGCTAAAGAAGATTTAATAGATGGTTATGCTCAAGTGAACTTTCCATGTCATCATTTCTGATAGAGGGTATGATAGACAATGGAGCAAGATAAATATGATTTGCAAGAACTTGTTCAATATCTTCCTCTTATAATTCCTTACAAATAACCTACCAAAATACAAATTACAATGTGCAACTAATTTAGCCTATCTTTTTCGTTATTACAAAAATCATATAAAAAAAAGTTCACATTTTACATCATAATACATCATAAATCTTATGAATTCTCCCAAACACCACCCCCTCCCTCCCCAACTCTTCATGATGTACCTACATTCCAATATCATTAAAAAAATTAGTAACTTATTGTATTAAACAAGATAATCATCAGTTCATTGAATCATTATGAACAAAATAACATAAGAAGTAAATATACCTAGTCGAGTGTTCCAGTAGGGTCCTCTCTCTGTTTTAGGGTCTCCAATAGGGCTTCATGATCAGCATTAGCAATAGTAAAAATTTCTTTTACTTTTGGTCTTCCTTGATGCTTCAACAACTTTACATTTTTTGCTATAATAAGATGCGAATATATGAGAATTATTTTGTGCTTCTGATAGTCTTCGAATGCAGGAATTTCATTCTTTCTAAGCATGTATGTCTGTAGTCATGTTCTAGCGACAACCACTGAACCAGTAGGATATGTGAATCCATCATCATCTATGATCGGTTGTGCAAGTTTTTGTTTACCTCTTACAGAACGTGCTAACCAATAATTGGATTTCTCATCATTCTCCTGTGGTGCAACCAATACAAAGACATGTTCTGGCTAAAGTAGATCTGATAGATGGTTATGCTCAAGTGAACTTTCCATGTCATCATTTCTGATAGAGGGTATGATAGACAATGGAGTAAGATAATGTGGAGCCCATGTGTCCACCCACTCACTCGACTCACAATGATCCCAATCACACTAAAAACAACTAGGACAAAAGCAAGCTAGTCGTCATGTCCAAATGGTCCATGTACTAGAATCAGAGCTCTAGAATGAATGCATTTTTTATGAGTCTCTCACTGTAGCACAATCTGATCTATCACCTATGGACCCTTCCTCAACCAACCAAAAGAACCTATGTACTACTGAATCAAGAGTCCCCCCATGTGATAATGCTAAACTACACCAATCAACAATGCTACAAGCATTAAGAAGCTCTGCTACTGAAATCTTCAATTGCTCCTTAATTAGAGCTCTCTTCACACATGCCCCTGCACCATCATGTTCCCCTTTCCCATGGTTGGACTAAAAAAAAATTCAAATATGAGGCACCCCCCTCTCTAAGTGCATCCTACACAACCAATAAAATATGCAAGCATTCTTGAATTGACATGTACAATTATTTGACCAAATGATATGTCTATCCATAGCAATTGCATGCTCCTATAAGAAATCAAAATAATTCTCGAAACAATGTTGCACAAACTTGTGAGAGTGAGATCTATCATCACTCATATAAAAATGATACTCTCTAATAATCTTTCGATTATCTTTCGCACTATCAGGAGCATGTCTATATGTTATGTGGATGAAAATAGCAATATGAATGGAGTTGTAATACTGAGATTGTGTCTCATTTTGAAGTTGCAATGTGTAGTTTTCAACAAAATCAACAACTGATATAATAGTGCTAATGGAAAAAGTCTCCTTACACATTCTAAATTGTTGATCCAACCACTGAGACCTGTGACTATGTTTTGCATACTTGTAGAAAATATGTTTCTTGTAATTTGAAATAAAACAAGCCACACTAATTTCTTTTCAAGCCAATTTACATCTAGAACCCTTACCCCCACTCTTCAATGTGTATTTCACTATTTCATATGCCTTTTTTTTTTTAACTATTGTCTTTCCAAGATCTTGTTCACACCCCTCATGGAAACATGTGTCAAACTTGGATAAGCCACCACATTCTGAACAATTCTCATTTAAGTAAGCATTTCTATAAAAGAAATAGCCATCAACTCTACAACATAAAAATTGATCTAGCAAGTCTCTTGATGATTTTGGAAGGCCACTAGCACCACAATTCTTCAACATCTCTTTACTATGCAAAGTGGAATGGATGGAGTGTAATAGTTCATGCTGCATAGAAAACTTGACATGATATTTGCAACAACATGTATTTTGAATTTTAAGTGGCACACAATAAAATGGCTTCAAAGATTCAAAATCTCTTTGTGATATATGAAGACTTGGATGACTCTCTCTAAATTGTTTGAATAACATAGTTTGACTTACCTCCAAATAGTGTTTAGGATGTGTCATGCGGTCTTTGATGCCAATTCTCAACTTTAACATGTCTTTAGCATTGGGCGATACTCGTGAGCTAGAGTGCCAAAATTGTGTAATTTATTCCTTCACATCATCGAATAGCTTCTTATCATAATGTGGAAGTCTGCCACCAAAAGCCCATGTTTCATTTTGAAGAGGATCATCAATTCTCTCTTATTGACTAAGTGCTCTTCTCAAAGTAGTATGATTTAGGTTCAAGTCAATACAAGTTTGTCTCATATATCTACCTTTTCTCAAATGATGACTTACCAAAGAGGTTGTAATAACCCTTCGAGTAGCTCTCTTATCCTTCTCCCTGCTATTTTTCCTAATGCTATTGAGAGCACTGAAAAGATTCTTCACAATAATGCCATTTCTTTCTAACTTTTTATTGACACAAATCTTCAATTTAGAAAGCATTTAATAAGTGCATAAAAAGCTGACATTGCTCCACCACTGTCTTGTTGCCGAAAAAAATGTTATATAGTCTTGGAGCCCATAACCGAATGGATCTTTCTAATTTTTTCCTTTCCAAATTGATAATAATCATTTCATCAATTTCAATTATCCATTTTGGTTTTCTAGAACCTTCATGTCGATTATAATTAGGAGATATGTAAGGTTCCTTTGCATTAAGTTCCTATGCATTGTCATGTTTAGCATGGTCAATCATGCAATTTACATTATGACTTGGTAGCATTGCATCCTCCAAATTTTCATTCTCTAAATTTTCAATTCTGCCATTATCATTTTCAATTGGTACATTTTCATTCCCCAACTGCACATATTCATTATCTAACTCTATAATTTAACTTTTGACTAATTCATCGTCAACTTGACTCACATTTAACATACCTTGTCTTTTCTTTCGGTGTTCTATTTTGTCCCTTTCCCTATATGTCGCAATGTCTTGATTGGATACCTTCCTTTTGGATTTAGCCTTTCGACAACTGATGCTTCCCATTCAAATGACAATATCGGACACCTAGGCATATATTATCAAACTTTTTTTTATTGTTTGGGCCCCAAAATGTGACTTTTCCTAAAACCTGTGAAAAAGGCCCACAAAAAGCAATGTTGTCGGGTCTACAATGACAAGGAACATTTTGGAAAAATAATGATAGTAACTATTAGGTATCCAATTTTAGATCGAATATTTGATATTGCCACCAAAATATTGGAGGGAAAAAAAATTACTATTCATTATTAGTGAGTAATGAGTTATGAATTACCAAAATATTATTATTATTATTATCTATAAATATAATATATATTAATATATATATGAAATTATTATATCATATTATCATTATTTTTACTATATTATTATTAAATATAATAACGTAATATATTATATATGTTATTAATATATATTATTATTATTACTATATTATTATATTTTTACTATATTATTTGTATTTGTTATTATAACAACATATAATATTGTTGTTATTATTATTAGAATCGTTTATATGGGTCAAAAGGGGCCATAGGATGACTTATGACCCCTTTCGACACATTTCATAATGACATATGTCTCTAGGAGTCTTAGGACCCCTAGGGACATATTACAATCGTTTATATGGGTTGAAAGCGGTGATAGGATGACCTATGACCCCTTTCAACACATCTCATGATGACATATGATGCTAGGGGTCTTAGGACCCTTAGGGACATATTACAATCATTTATATGGGTTGAAAGGGGCCATAGGATGACCTATGACACCTTTTCACAAATTCCATGATGACATATGTCACTAGGGGTCCTAAGACCCCTAGGGATATATTATAATTATTTATATGGGTCGAAAGTCATCATAAGATGACCTATGACCCCTTTCAACACATTCTATATGTCTCTAGGGTTCCTAAGACCCCTAGGAACATATTATAATCATTTATATGGGTCACCTTTTGACACATTCCATGATGAAATATGTCTCTAGGCGTAGGAACCCTAGGGACATATTACAATCATTTATATGGGTCGAAAGGGGCCATAGGATGTCCTATGACCCCTTTCAACACATTCCATGATGACATATGTCTCTAGGGGTCCTAGGACCCCTAGGGACATATTAGAATCATTTATTTCAGTCGAAAGGGCCCATAGGATGACCAATGACCTCTTTTGACATATTTTATTACAACATGTCTCTAGGGGCCCTAGGACCCCTAACGACATATTAGAATAATTTATATAGGTCAAAAGGGGCCATAGGATGACCTATGACCCCTTTCAACACATTTCATGATGACATATGTCACTAGAGGCCCTAGTACCCTTAGGGACATATTAGAATAGTTTATATCGGTTGAAAGGGGCGATAGGATGACCTATGACCCTTTTCGACACATTCCATGATGACATATGTCTCTAGGGACCCTAAGGCAGCTAGGGACATATTAGAATCATTTATATGGGTGAAAAGGGGCCATAGGATGACCTATGACCCCTTTTGACACATTCTATGATGACATATGTCTCTAGGGGTTCTAAAACCACTAAGGACATCTTATAATAGCTTATATGGCTCGAAAGAGGTCATAGGATGGCCTATAACCTCTTTTGACACATTCCATGATGACATATGTCTCTAGGGGTTCTAGGACCCCTAGGAACATATTATAATCATTTATATGGGTTGAAAGTGGCCAAAAGATGACCTATGACCCTTTTCAACACATTCCATGATTCAATATGTCTCTAGGGGTCCTAGGACACCTAAGGACATATTACAATCATTTATATAGGTCAAAAGGGGCCACAGGATGACCTATGATCCCTTTCAACACATTTTATTAAAACATATGTCTCTAGGGGTCATAGGACACCTAGAGACATATTACAATCATTTATATGGGTCGAAAGGGGCCATAGGATGGCCTATGATCTCTTTCAACACATTCCATGGTGACATATGTCACTAGGGGTCCTAGGACCCCTAGGGACATATTATTATCATTTATATGGGTCAAAAGGGGCCATAGGATGACCTATGACCCATTTCAACAAATTTCATGATGACATATGTCTCGAGGGGTCCTAGGACCCCTAGGGACATATTACAATCATTGATATGGGTTTAAAGGAGCCATATGATGACCTATAACACCTTTCGACACATTCCATGATGACATATGTCTCTAGGGGCTTTAGGACCCCTATGGACATATTAGAATCATTTATATGAGTCAAAAGGTGAGATAGGATGACCTATGACCCCTTTTGACACACTCTATAAAAACATATGTCTTTAGGGGTCCTAGGACCCCTAGGTACATATTGCAATCATTTATTTAGCTCAAAAGGGGTCATAGGATGACCTATGACACCTTTTGACACATTTCATGACAACATATGTCGCTAGGGGTCCTAGGACCCCTAGGGACATAGTATAATCATTTATATGGGTTGAAAGCGGCCAGAGGATGACATATGAACCCTTTCGACATAGTAACACATGTCTCTAGGGGTCCTAAGATGCTTAGAGATATATTACAATCATTTACATAGGTCGAAAGGGGCCATAGGATGACCTATGACCTCTTTTGACACATTTTATTACAACATATGTCTTTAGGGGTCATAGGACCCCTAGGGACATATTATAATTATTTATATGGGTTGAAAGGGGCGATAGGATGACCTATGACACCTTTCGACACATTCCATGATGACATATGTTTTTAGGGGTTGTAGTACCCCTAGGAACATATTTGAATTGTTTATATGGGTCAAAAGGGGCCATATAATGACCTATGACCCCTTTTGACACATTTCATGATGACATGTTGCTAGGGGTCCTAGGACCCCCATGGACATATTACAATCATTTATATGGGTCAAAAGGGGCCATAGGATGACCTATGCCCCCTTTCAACATATTCCATGTTGACATATGTCACTATGGGTCCTACATCCTGTAGGGACATTATAATCATTTATATGAGTTGAAAGGGGCCATAGGATGACTTATGACCCCTTTCAATACATTCTTTAATAACATATGTTGCTAGGAGTCATACAACCCCTAGAGACATATTAGAATCATTTATATGGGTCGAAAGGGGCCATAGGATAATCCACAACCTCTTTCGACACATTCTATGATGACATATGTCTCTAGGGGTCCTAGGACCCCTAGGAACATATTACAATCATTCATATGGGTTGAAAGGGCCCATAGGATGACCTATGACCCCTTTCGATGCATTTTATTACAACATATGTCTCTTGGGGTCATAGGACCACTAAGGACATATTATAATTGTTTATATGGGTTGAAAGGGGCCATAGGATAACCCATTTTGACACATTCTATGATGACATATGTCTCTAGAAGTCCTAGGACCCCTAGGGACATATTATAATCATTTATATGGGTCGAAAGGGGCCATAGGATAATCCACAACCTCTTTCGACACATTCTATGATGACATATGTCTCTAGGGGTCCTAGGACCCCTAGGAACATATTACAATCATTCATATGGGTTGAAAGGGCCCATAGGATGACCTATGACCCCTTTCGATGCATTTTATTACAACATATGTCTCTTGGGGTCATAGGACCACTAAGGACATATTATAATTGTTTATATGGGTTGAAAGGGGCCATAGGATGACCTATGACCCCTTTCAATACATTCTATGATGACATATCTCTGTAGGGGTCCTAGGACCCCTAGGGACAGATTATAATCATTTACATGGGTCAAAAGGGGCCTAAGGATGGTCTATGACCACTTTCAACACATTTCATGACAACATGTGTTGCTAGGGGTCTTAGGAACCCTAGGGACATATTATAATCATTTATATGGGTCAAAAGGGGCCATAAGATGACCTATGACTTCTTTCAACACATTCCATGACGACATATGTCTTTGCAGGTCCTAGGACCCCTAGGGATATATTATAATCATTTATATGGGTCAAAAGTTGTCATAAGATGACCTATGACCCCTTTCGACACATTCCATAATGACATATGTCGCTAGTGGTCCTAAGACCCCTAGGAACATATTAGAATCATTTATATGGGTCGAAAGGGGCCATAGGATGACCTATGATCTTTGTTGACACATTTGATGATGACATATGTGTCTAGGAGTCCTAGGATGCATAAGGACATATTAGAATCATTTATATGGATCAAAAGGAGCCATAGGATGACCTATGATCCCTTTTGACACATTTTATTACAACAAATGTATCTAGGGGCCCTAGGGCCCCTAGGGACATATTAAAATTGTTTAAATGGGTGGAAAGGGGCCATAGGATGACCTATGACCCCTTTCAACACATTTTATTACAACATATGTCTCTAGGGGTGCTAGGACCCCTAAGGACATATTAGAATCATTTTTATGGTTCGAAAGGGACCATAGGATGACCTATGACCCCTTTCGGCACATTCCATGATGACATATGTCTCTAGGGGTCCTAGAACCCCTAGGGACATATTATAATTGTTTATATAGGTTGAAAAGGTCCATAGGATAAGCTATGACCCCTTTCCACACATTTTATTACAAGATATGTCTCTAGGGGTCATAGGATAAGCTATGACTCTTTTTCACACATTTTATTACAACATATGTCTCTAGGGGCCCTAGCACTACTAGGGACTTATTAGAATTGTGTGTATGGGCCGAAAGAGGCCATAGGATGATCTATTACCCCTTTTGACACATTCCATGATGACATATGTCTCAAGGGGCCCTATGACCCCTAAGGACATATTACAATCGTTTATATGGGTCAAAATGGGCCATAAGATTATCTATGACCCCTCTCCATGCATTTCATCATAACCTATGTCGCTAGGGGTCCTAGATCCCCTAGGGACATATTTGGTTGGTTCCAATGCATCTAGAGGGGTCATAGGTTAACCTATGACCCCTCTCAATGCATCTCATTACAATTTATGTCCCTAGGACCCCTAGGACCCTTAGGGACCCGTTATGAATGTGTTCAATGCATTTTATTACAATATTATATTTAATAATAATATAATATTGTATATTTTAATATAATAATGATGTAGTATTAGATTATATAACAATAATAATCATATATGTTACTAGATTATAGATTTAATAATAATAATAACCATATATATTATTATATATAATAATAGTCATATAATATTACTATATATATTTAATAATAATATTTATTATATATATTAATATATTATGTTTAGTTATAATAATAATTATTATATTTATAACTATATTATATTTAATAATAATAATCATACATATTACTATAATATAATAATAATTATAATCATATATAATAATAATAATATCAATGTCCACAATTCCCCCAAATAAATTACCCTCTAAAATACTCTAAAGTTTCCCTCTCAAATTTGCCTCCCTCCAAAATTACAATTGGAATATCTTTCTTCTCAAATTTCTCTCCAAAATTTTAATTAAAAAATCACGATCCTGATCGGATACCCGATTTCATATCTAGTATCCAATTTCAAATTGGATACCTAATCTTATTTTGGGTATTTGATTAGGCTCGGTATTTACCAAGCCTATTTGGTCAACCGAAAAAACATGTTTGAGAAGGGTTCCACTAACACTTAGACTTCGGGTAGCCATCTGACAATGTTATTTTCATCAAAATTTAATGAAACGAAAAGAGTTTTTTTTTAATAACACTTTCAAGATTCCATCTGTATAATATCTTTCAAATTCTAAGTTTAATAAGTATTTATTAGTTAATTTTCAATGAAAATAATTGTAAAGTGTTGATTGACATACTAATTGAAAAATAGCTATAACTTTCAAATAGTATAACATTTTCGAAATCCAAAAGTTGTGTCACATTCTATGCTTCACCTAGTATAAGAAAAATAAAAATAAAAATAAATTTGGTAAATTTTTCTATTAGTTAAGGTGGTCAGACACGGGAGTTTTTTTTTCTGAAAATTTTTTAGTAGATAATTCATATTTAATTATTTATTTGGAATAAAAATACTCAAAAATATGTGTCACATCCAGGCATGAGTTTAATTTTTATATCTATAATTATATTTAAAAAATATTATCATTTGATTTTGATTAAGGTGGTCAGACATACACCTACTTTTTATTTTTTCCTTAAAATTTTTGTAGTACTGTATTAAAATCTAAAATTTTGACTAATCAATTATTTTTTTCTCCAAATAAGGCCTAGTAGTTTAGAAACTACATTCAATTTCCTACAGATTATTTTCTTACAACTTTTTGATATAAAGTACATAACCACTTTAAAATTATGTGTCAAGTTGACATAACCCTGATTTGCTAGTTTTTCATTGCCACTTAAGGCCATAGTTTGGTTGACCATGATCGTGTACATACCCAAGAGTTGTGAATTGGTATCAAATCTTGTGTTATTATTTATATTCTAATGTGTATTTATTTTTTGGGGGTTAGGACATCCCCTTTGAGGATTCTCCTTCCGTGCACTACATTAGGTGGTATTAGAGCACAATTGTTCCTAAGTATGTAGATAGATCACCAAACCTGAGGTAGTTTGCACGAGGACCTTGTGTTGAGAGAAGTTGATCAAAGAAGATATCTATCTTGTGGTGGATTGTTCTTTCTAGAATCCTAGGTTGTGAGGTGGCTGATCATTGTTCTGATTTACAATTTTAGAGGACTCGTAGATTGATTGATGGATGCAAAGATGGAATATTGATCTTGCTAAGGCATGATCATAGATAGTTTTTGAATTGCAGATTTGTGTTCCTAGACTTGTGTTTTATTTATGGTTGTTTGTGTGAGGTGGCATGTTGCAATCTGAATTACAAACAATTCAAGGTTATCACAAGGAGCATTGGACGGATTTATTGTAGAGGGTTTGTGTAGATCATTGAAGATGGCTCTAAGAGGATTGGACCCTAAGATGATTGCAAATCTTCATGATATATTGGAGAGAATAATTAATGAAATAATGGTTCAGGTGGGTGTTTTTGTGGATGCTACTTTTTTCTAAGAGAATTGAGAAACATAAGAAGCAAGTTTTATATTATTAGATTTGGAGTCTACCAATCTGGAAGAGAGTTATTTGGTTAGTTAGAAGACTTGTTCAAGAGAGAAGATGGCATAGCAACATTGAGGAGGAAGAAGTTGGTTTTTTTGATTAGTTTCTGGAGTTTGGTGTGAAACCTGTAGAGCAATTGGAGGTTGTTGCTGAGGATATTCCTAACCTTGATGATGTTAAGATAGAGATTTTTTTTCATGATTAGTTTGTTGAGTATGACATGGAAATTATAAAGCACTTGGTCATGAATAATTAGATTGTTGTTGGTGATGAGTTACATGTTGTAGAGCATCTATAATGCTCTGCCATGTGACCCAAAAGAAGTTAACCTAAAGTTTTACTAAGTTTTTCAAACACTTTTTTTAAGTTAAAGATAATAACTTAACAACAATAGTTATAACATAGCAGAATCAATTAACATTCACATAAACACATACCATAAAATCAATTACAACTCTTAAGGGTGCCATGACATTGAATCACATTTAAGTTTATTAATACTAACACCAATATATAACACATCCATATTAAATAATATACAAGTAAAAATTCCATTTAAACAATATACAATTATATACGATGTCATTTGGAAATAAACAAAATGTACAATCATCCACTATATAGGTCACAGGGTATGAAAGGCTGAAATAATATACATCATGAAATAAATTATATCATCTCTTAAGATCTTATGAAATCAAATACAATACAATAGTACAACCATCCAACATAGAAATACAAGAATAGATAGAAAGGAACATCTGCACAAACACGTCCAACAGTGACATGTGATGGTTGGATCTCAATGGTATAAGAAAAAGCACTACCACTCAACCTCAGAAACCTAAATGGCCCACTCCCACCATGCTAAGGAGATAGTCTCAAGTCCCAAATAGGATAACAAACTCAAAAGTCAAAAACCAACATCTAGCTTCAAGGAATCACCTAAAAGAAAACTATCTCAAAGGGTACCAAGACACAAATATCAACTAATCCTAGAGGCAACATAGGCATGTATGTAATCTACTATGCAAGTGGGAAAGTGTCATCGCACGAGCCAACTCTAGGTTTACCTTGCTATTCTTTTAATCATCTAGCCCCCAACTGACTCTATGTGGCACTAGTATCCTTTCATACTGACAAGACATACTAATGAGTCAACTCTAAGGTCACTCGACTAGTCTTTTAATCCTCTGGCCCCTTAGTAACTTTTTGTGGTACCAATATTTTGTTAATTCATTTTAAACCCATTTAATGAAATGTTATCACTTATTAAACAACTTGCAATGGGTTAACTTGGTAGCCACTTTGGGCCCTGACCTCCATTACAAGCCACTTCCCAACTTAACATACAGATAACCTACCCTAAGCTTAGTAAAATCAAAAGATCACAAATGACCACATACCATACATTAGTTTTTAAACAAGCAATTGACAAGTATTGAAAAACACTGATCATAATCACAGATTCCACCAATACGATCATCCTAATAGGATTGATCCCAAAATCAAGTATACATAAACCAAACCATGTCATAACATGACATCACCAAGCACAAATAATAAAAACACATTAGTCCTATACAAGCAACTAGAAAGCAATCCAAAAATAATTGATTGAAGACTCAAAGGTTATATCAGATAGATCACACCATTCACCTTAGTTTCACACAAGAACATTGGAAAGAAATAACAATAAATACATCAAAACATCTTATAGAACATACGAGGCACATTACTATGATTGAGTATAAAAGATCAAGATCAAAACATCATCATGACATCACAAAATAGAACTCTCAAGCCTCTGGTAAACATCCTAACTAGCCAAAGCTAACTCAAACCTGAAAACCCCAACACCAGTAAATCACATGTCACATAAAGTACATACAAAAGTGAACTTCATAATTCATTAGGTTTTGAAAACCCTAAAGTTCAATATTTACTAAAAGTTTTTAGATTAAATTATAGACAATTCTATAATGGAAATCAATTTTCTCAAACAAGGGTTTCAACACAGAGAAATTTTGAAAATAGAAACACAACATACATGAAGAAGACATGAATTCAAAGAATGAGCAACTATTGCACAAACCCACAAGATCCTACCTAGATCTAATGCTAAAAGAATGAACGCACAAACATGCAAGAATCTTCCTTTTCCTTCGAAAACCCCCTTTTCAAAAATTGGCTCCTCCAAATTGTGTATCGAGAAATGAGCTCTAATTTGCTTAATAAAGAGTTTTTCTCCCAAATCAAGGCTTTGATCATGCAATCATGCGAAAATTCTTTGTCATTAATTACTATATTTTAATATTCATGCACACACTTTATGCAGTGTAATTAAAATAAACTTTATTAAATTAAAGCTCTCTCCCTTATTAAATCATGTGACATTTTTAATATAGTGTTTGTTAATTTAACTAATAATATTTATTTAGAATTTATTAAAAATAAAACTCGTAAATAAATTATTATTATTATAAATATGCCTAAATTAGAACTTTAATCAAATCTTTTAAATTTATTTTTTTCAAGCAAATTTAGAGAACTTTTAAATTAAAATATTCTTTTATAGTTTCTTTTCCTCCACTTATTAATTAATGTAAGCACTATTTAAAGCATATTTTATTTTTTAAATTAATAAGAATAATTAAAGGTCATTATTTAAATGAAACTCTAATTTAATCATTATTAATTAAATAATCATAATAAAACACTATATTTAATATTTAATCTTTTAATATTTTAATTCTATTTTAATCCAACTTCTTAAATTACACTTTTAAAATAAATATTTTAAACTCAAGTACATATTTAATTAATTTCTAATTAATTAAATAACATCGTATTTTAATCTTTCTTTAGCCAATTTTTTAAATTTAGACCTCTAATTTAAACTTCTAATTTTAGACTTTTAATTTAAAGCATAAATTTAATTAGTTTTTAGTTAATCAAATATTCACATATTATAATCTTTTCTTTTTAATCAAATAATATTTACCACTCAACTAATAATATTATTTAGAGGTTATTAATTAAATAAAACTCTTAAATAATATTATTAAATTAAATAAATATAAATACACTAAAATTAGAACTTTATTTTAATCTTTTAAATTTAATTCTTTTTTAATTTAATTTTTCAATTAATTAAAGATAATTAAAGATTGAATTTTCTATATACAATTTCCATGCAACAACTTTATCTAATTTAAATTAAAATATCTTTATTAAATTAATTTTCTTTCTCACTTTAATTAATCATGGGACATTTTTAATATAATATTTATTAATTTAACTAATAATATTATTTAGATTTTATTAATTAAAATAAAACTCCTAAATAAATTATTATAAAATTAAATAATTATAAATATGCCAAAATTGGAACTAGAACTTTATCTTTAAATTTTATTCTTTTATTTAATTAATTCACGAGACCTTTTTAATAATATATTTATTAACTTAATTAATAACATTATTTGGAGTTTATAATTAAAACAAAACTCCTAAATAATTATCATTAAATATCAAATTTCTTTAACAATTTCCATTAAATTAAATAATTAAATTATCTTTTAATTTGATTTAATTATAACAAAGAATCACAATAGACCCACAAAACAAAAAATGGGAACTCAACTAAAAACAAAGGACAATATCAAATTTTAGGGTTAAAATAATGAATTCACATCACTTGATGAATTCAGACAGGTAAACTAACTCAGATGCTTGTCCTACTTTCTAGGACAATTGGCTTAGGGTTTAGAATTTGGACTCAAGAGTTATCTCCCCACTTATACCATTGAAATACTATGATAGGGTATGCTCATCCTGGCAATTTAGGGAAGTCGATACCTAGTACCCGCAATCTGCATAGAATCTATGCATACACAAACATAATATTCTAAACTAAATAGGTAATGGTAAGAAGTGGTTCATCATTTAGATCCTGACTAGCAAGTGACTACAACTCCCTTAACCACATCATAAACATCAAACATAAAGAAAACATACATGCACACCATAAACATACAAGTATGGGTTAAGTATCCATAGAAACTGCATAAAAATTATTTGTCTAACTAACAACATTCTATAACTAAAATAACTGGCACTAAGTAACTGAGCATATACATACATACATACATACATACATATATATATTTATACATGTGTGTGTGTGTGTGTGTGTGTGTGTGTGTGTGTGTGTGTGTGTGTGTGTGTGTGTGTGTGTGTGTGTATCAACTGAATATGAAATACAACTAATCTAATCTGGTAACCAAGCACCGATAATCATAAAACATAATAAAAAAATTGACCTAAAAGAATCTGGCACGATAATAAAAATTTCAAGTAGGGGTAGGAATTACATCCACTCCCCCTAGAATTAGGCTTACTCCTAGAAGCCTATAAGAAAGATAAACTAAACTAGGGGTAGGCATTACAACATCTTGTTGTAAGAAATGAGATTGCTGAGCATTTTCATATGGACAAGGATTTTCATATGGTTGTTGGTATCGATCTGAATTCATATGGTGTTGTTGAGTTGATTAAGGATATGGATGTTCCTACTAATGTGGAATGTGATGTTGTTGGTGTGGGTTTGCTAGTTGTTGATTTAGTTTTGGATCTAAATAATACTGCAGATCTGTATGTTCCTAATTTTCCTGTGGTTTACATGGATGAATATTTACATGTTTTCCTTATTGGGGATTTTAACTTACATGATTTTGAATTGGTTTTGGAGTTACATGATGTTTCTAACATGGAGTACATGTTTGAGGATATTTTTGTTGTTGGTTGTGATCAATTGCAAAGATTCTTGGTGAAGCATTATCTTCAATTAGTTCTTGGGAGTGAGCATGTTGATTGGGTTACTGAGGTTTATTTGATTCTATTTTTTTAGTGAATGAAGCATTGATTTTTTATTTTCATAATTTTCCTATTTAGTTTGATGAAGTGGAAGCCTTTGGTAAATATGAAGTTGGTTGCAAATCTTTCTTTGGGCATCAAAGTATGGGACATACTTTTCTATTTACCTGAGTCTAATGTAGGAGCATCAATCTTGGATTTTGGTGGAGTTATGATTTTAATGGTTATGGATGTGCTGGAGACACATTGAAGAACCTTTCCTCATGAGTGCATAGAGATTGGAGTTATCATGTTGAAGTTAGAATCATCTTTACCTTTTTTCTGGAGCTATATTTTTTGGTTTCTAGGTTTCTATTGCAAGATGTGTAAATAATTATCTTTAATTAATGATAGGATTTTTATTTTAGAGATTTAATAAGGCCTAGATTAATATCTATGGTTGAAGGTGCAAGTCATAATTCATTATGAGTTGGGAGATATAACCATTCTCCAGGGACATCAATTTTCTATTAGTTTATGCATTAGGTTTATGTGCATGACTTTCATGATGAATGTGAAGTTATGCATAGTGAATCATCATTTTTATACTTAAGGGGTATTAGAGGACCTAAATTGATCCCTATAGTTAAGATCACAAGTCTTGATTCAATTGGAGTGAGGAGATATTGTGATTTTTCTTGGGTATCAATTTTTGACTAGTTTCACGTGAAACATGTGGAGTTTTCATCTTGTGTGATTTTGTATGATTAAATGGGATCTTGTTAAGAGAGGGATATGTTATTGAGTCATGTGTGGACCTAAATATAACTTGCCATTTATTTATTTTCATTTTTGTTATAGTTTTGGTTTACTCTCCCAAGGTGGACCTATATTGTAATTAAATACTTGACTAGTCAACTTGTGGTTGAGTTGGCTATTTAAGGAGAGCTTGGGTAGTGTCTTAAGAAATAATAAGAAGAGGAACCAATTCAATTTAGTGTGGGAGATGGATAGAAAAGATTTGAGTTGGAATCATGAATGGGAGTTTGTGAGAAGAGCTAGTGGAGCTATGGAGGAGGTTGCTTGGTTGCTTACCACTACAAGTTGAGATCTTGGAGGTTTCTACCAGATTGTTGTTGTGTTAGAGATTTGGGATAGCTAGGAATTGAGTTATATCTTGAGAGATCTTGAAGAACTATTGTAATTTATTTGTATTTGGCCATAACTCAGAAAACCTTACAGTCTGGCACATTGCATGTAATCAATTAGTTTATGAATAAAGAGTTGTGAATTGGTATTAGATCTTGTGTTATTATTTATATTTCATTGTGTGTTTATTCGTTGGGGGTTAGGAAATATCCTTTATGGATTCTCCTGCCTTGTATTGCATCATAAGCTTTGACAAGTTAGTTGTGACTATGGATTTGAAGGCTTTTAAGGTTGTATTGAAATGATGGTGTTTTTTTTTGAATAATACATGGTGATGCATACTTTTGGAGGCTAGGTTCTCCCCTTAATGAGGGTTTCCCAAGGTATATCTTGTGTCACATTTTGTTTTTGGTATGTCATCTATTCTATTGCATGTGGATTTTTATTACATATTTATTTTAGATTTATTATAGTTTATGTGGAAATGGTTATATTTTGTTTCTAGTTTCGTTACACTTCCAATGAGATAGGTGACACCTTGAGTGTTTATGCTCCTTCTCTTGAAATGTAGCACCATCATGTTTATTCACTATAAAAGAGAGAGAGGCTCATGAAGAAGTGAGAACCATCGATCTATTCAATTTCAAGTGAGAATGGCTTAGAATCCTTGGGCCTAGCATAGGATACATGCTCACATCTTGCATCTTTAGTTCAACAATTACCAAAAGCCACAAATAAGCATGAGTCATTGATCCAGTCACTCCACTCCACCCATGCATATGTAAGCAAAAAGAATTTGAACTAAAGTTAAAACAAGGGAATTAATTTTAGAAACATTGTGATAATATTAGGAAAAGGTGAAAAACAACTAGGAAAAAAGAAGATAAAATCCATTAAGAACCACATAACCCTTAGGTAAGTGATATGCAAATGATTTATTTCATGAGGTCAAAACATTAGGTTAATCACTTAGGACAACAGGGGGAGGGGGGGAGCAATAAATCAATTACGTAAGATCCCTCAAATTAAAACATTAAAAGTTAATGATAAAACATAATACCTTAAGGGTTTATGGAATGTTACTATGGGTTTTTCATATTTCTTTGATAACTTTCAGCTGTTATACAAATGCTAGTTAGAAAGAATCTTATAGGACCAAGAACATAATTTTTTCCCAACCACTAGAGAAAGGTTCCAATAGAGTGTTGTCTAAGGAACATTCAAAGCCTATTGTGAAAGATATTCCTAATGATGGAAAGTTAGATACCAATTTTATGTTGGTTTGCATCTATGATATGGAGAAGTTCTTTGGGATTGAAATCACTCTTGATACTATGAAGGTGAAGATTGGAGTCACTAGGTTAAAAGATCATACCTCACTATGGTGGGAGCATTTGAAAACTAATAGACTAATAAGGAGAAAAGAGAATATTAGAACCTGGTTGAAAATGGTAAACAAGGTGAAGAAGAAGTTCCTTCCTTCTGAAGGTAGAGGATTTGACAATACAATATGAAACAAAAGATATTTTGAATAGAAAATTTATGAGAAAGGAAAGACCAATTGGAAAGGTAGTAATTATTACCAAGGAGGTACTAGTTTTTACCAAGGAAGAGGTAATTCTTATGCTAGAGGTGGTTTTTGTGGTAATTATTTTAATGTGGTAAAGAAGGGCACAGATCCTTTTAGTGTAGATATTCTTCTAAGAGTGAAAATGATAAAAAAAAATTTGTGATTCAAGGAGATCAAGAGGGTTGACCAAGTGGACCTGAGGGTAGAGAAAAATTGATGGTAAGGGGAACTCTATGTATTAAAAGAGTTGATAAGGTACCTATCCTAAAGAGAAGTCTTTTCAAGACTAGATATAAAATGACTAGAAAATATTACAAAGTGATCATTGATAGTGGTAGCTTAACTATTTTGGCATCACATGAGTTCATTACAAAGTTGTATTTGCATAGGTTGAGACACCCTAAGCCCTATCATGTTACATGCATCAAGGATGAGCATAAATTATCGATGAGTAATGTGTTGTGAAATTCAAGATAGAAAAACTACTTTGATGAACTTATGTGTGCATTGTGCCTATGGATTTTTGTCATACTCTATTGGGTAAACCTTGGTAGTATAATAGACATGATGTGCATGATGGTAGATTTAATCAATTTACTCTTTGGGTGAATAAAGTGAAAAAACATTTTTTCCTTTTTTAGAATATATAGTCCACTAATATAACTAAGAGGGGGCTTGAATCTATTATCCAACTATTATCACAATTATCAACCTTTAAAAAACTTAACCATATGAGTAATATAAACTGAAACCACAACAAGATACTCATACAAAATAGCACCATATATGTTAATTAGGGAAACCCATGATCAAAGGGAAAACCTTGGTGAGGATGGTACCTGCAAGATGGTGTACTAATATAAATGTCTCTTGTTAGGGGATGGACCCTGTTAGGAGTCTATGAATATATTCATTACATATGAGTCCCTTTTAGGAGACTTTGAATCCCTGTTAGGAGATTCCAACCCTTTTAGGAGTTGCGCCAACCTTATTAGGATTTGTGCCAACCCTATTAGAAGTTGTGGAAGATAGTTGGTCTCACTACCCAAATAGCTTCAAGGGAAAGACCAATGAACCCACTGTCCAAATGATATTTGTATTATTCCTTGTATAATAATAGAATTGTACTATAATTTTCCTTCCTATTTCTCTATTCTATCAACCAAACTTCTACTCCTCTTGATCTTGTAACCATATCACAAATCTCACATCAAATAATCCCTTGGATTGCTTACACACATTCAATAAGCACTATGGTCCTTTTTGTACTTCTCACTTCATAAAATAGTGGATACTATTTATAATCAAGGAAAACATGTTTCATTTATACTATATCTTCAAAATAATTCCTTGATTCAACTTTGAGGCTTTCCCAATTAATTATAATAAGATAATTAATTAATTACAATTATAATGGCACTATCAGCTCACAGTTTATACAAAACTTCACACATGCAATACTAGGGCTTGCGCACTCACTAACATTAGTAGTTGACTTTCCTTTTTCACTATATTACTATGCATCTTCTCATTGCATCATAGATGTAAGATAGAAAACAAAAATTAGGAATTGCTTTCCCAATACTATGTCTCTAAATTGCTCTTTGTAAATCAAGTACAAATTTTGTACATCTTTCACTTAGACTCTATGCACTGAAACACCTCATTAGGACATAGTATAGAGCATGTCCATGACTATGAATCACTAGAAAATCAAACCATTGTCTACACCATCAAGATCTCTTTTCTTCTACTCATCTAGTCTTTACAAAAACCATGTTATGTTGACATCAATGACAAACAAAATATGAATGTAGCATGTTAATACTCTCCAATGCTCAAGATACTCTCCAAATGTAGTATCATCAACATTCATGCTAACATCTTTTGATTGAAGTTCTAGATGAGGTAAATTGTACTACTATTAGAGTTTTTATGGTTAGTGGAAAAAAATTTGAGAAGGAGATGAAGAAGAACCAATTTTTTTGTTGTAATTCATGGAGTGTTGAGTTGTAATTATAAAGGTTGAGTAATAGAAAATAGTAATGGTAGAGTGACATAAGAAAATAGTGACCAAACCACAAAAGATAATAGAGGACAATTAATAGTAGATGTTGATAGTGTTAGCCAAGTGCCACCATAAATTGAATTTCTTTTTTGATGAATACAAGGAGATTGTTGCAAAAGATATTCCTTCTTATTTACCACTATTATGAAGAATAATTCATTGTATAGATTTTATTCCTTGATATAGTTTTCCAAATAAAGAAACATAAATATTGAGCTCTAATGAGAATGAAGAAATTAATAGACAAGTGTGTGAGATTTTACAAAAAGGTTTGACAAGAGAAAGCTTGATTTCATGCATTGTACCTATTGCATTGGCAACTAAGAAGAATGAAGAATGGAGAAGGTGTACTGATTCTAGAGCTATTAACAAGATAAAATTAAGGTATTGGTTTCTTATGTTAGGGATGGATGACATAATGGATTGCTTGAGTGGAGAAAAATAATCCACCAATAATGATTTAAAAATTGGTAATCATTTGTTATAAATAATAATCCACCAATATAACTATGGGGGGGGGGGGATGGGGGGTTCGGTTGAATTAGTTATGTCACAATTTAAAAAATTATCATCTTTAACAATCTTGATCAATCAACCAATGTAATAACCATAAAGAGATGCTAATACACAATTACACTAGATATGTTGACTAGGGAAACCCTTGATCAGAGGGAAAACCCCAGTGGGAATGATGCCCACAAAATGATGTATTAATATGAATATTCCCTGTTAGACAATGGATCCTATTAGGAGTCTATTACAACATTTAGTACAAAGAGTCCTTGTTAGGAGACTTTGAATCCCTATTAGGAGATTCCAACCCTGTTAGGAGTTGTACCAACCCTATTAGGAGTTGTAGAAGCTAGCTAAACCCACTGTCCAAATAGCTTTAGGATCAAATAAATGAAACCACTGTCCAATTGACTTCAGTATTATTCCTTTAGAATAATAGATGTGTAATGGGATTTTACTTCTTCCTCTAGCCAGTATGTCAAACTTCTTCACCTTCAGATCATGCAATTAGATTAGGAACTCTATGATTAGTAATAGTAACCCCTAAGGTCACTTACACACATTAGTATGTCACTCTACTCTATTTCTTAGTAATTCACAAGTCTTCTTCACTTAAATATATCTAAAATATGGAAAGCATATTTCCTTTATACCACACTTAATTAATAAATCCTTGAGTCAGCCTCATACTTCATTATCATATGTTAATTAAATGAAATACACGTTTAATTAATGTTTTCAGCTCACAATTATACACAAACTTTCACACATACGACATCCATGCATGCGCACACTTTGATGTCATCAACGATCAGTAAACTATCTCCATTTCACTACATAACCCTTCACTACAATTGTAACGAGCTATAGCAATCATGCAATAGGACCTACTTTCCCGATACTCTATTTCTATATAGTTCTCTATAAATCAATCATATCTTTTGTACATTGTCAATTCACATTATGTACACTTGCCCATGTAACAAATACACAATGTAGTATGTGTTGGTAATTGCACATAAGTAGATAAGTAATATAATGTCCTCAATATAGAAATCATAGTCTACTCTATTGTTAGTCTTTTAAAAACTTATTACTATGTTGTCATCAATGAAAAACCCAATTATAAATACATCATAAAAATGTTCTGTAGTGCTCCCCCATAGCATCAGCATTCATGCTAACAATCTCCCCCTTTGGCATTGATGGCAACATTTATGAAAAGCATCTAGTTCTAAGAATATCAACAAGTCTTTTCAAATCCTCTTTACCAATCAAATCTTACTTCATGTAAATCCTTCATTGCAACACTTGTTTCCCATAGTACAATTTTTTTCATGCCATACTTCTCCCCATTGATGTCAATGTCAAAGATAGTACACAAATGGTTCAATTTTCTTGAACATCTAATCAGCATGACCACAAGCTAGTCTATTGCTTTACAATTTTGTATATAAATCCATAAACAACTCAAGTTTCTAAAGACACTATTGTATACCAATTACCAAGAGTCCTTTGTTGACTCTATTCACTATAGATACTCCCCCATTGAGGAAGCATCAACATTCAGTCCAGTCTAATAATGATGCTATGTACCCTGGACTATTGCACTTTTACATCTTTTATTCTGAAATAGGCAAGGGCATAACCCCAATCATACCTCTTAGGTACTCAAATGTATCTTTTGGTAAGGCCTTTGTGAAAATGTTTGCAATTTGTTCCTTAGTGTTAATGTACTCTAGTCTGATTTCTTTCTCTGCAACTTCATGTTTCAACACATGATACTTTATAGAGATGTGCTTAGTCTTAGAATGCAAAACAAGATTCTTAGAAATGTTAACTATGCTTGTATTATAATAGTAAATAATAACAAGTTCTTTGAATGTAATTCTAATATCCTTTATCATCTGCTTCATCCATATGATTTGATTACAATTGTTCATTGTTGCAACATATTCTACCTCTGCAATGCTTTGTGAGGTGCAATCTTACTTCTTGCTAAGCCAAGGAACCAATCTTCCACCAAGAAAGAATGTTCCTCCACTGGTGCTTTTTCTATCATCCATATCTCCAACCCAATCAACATCAATATAAATTCAAAGAGTAAAGTCATTACTTCCATCATACCAAATTTCATAATCATATGTCCCTTTTAGATATCTGAATATCATTTTTACTATTGCATAGTGATATTCTTTAGGATCAGCCTAAAATCTTGCCACAATTCCAACTATATTTTCTATATTAGGTCTACTATGAGTTAGGTACTACAATCCTCTAATCATAGATCTATACTTATTCTTTTTAATAGTAGGTGATTCATTCTTTCTTGATAACTTGTGACCAATTACCATACAGGTTCCAACAGGTTTACAATTTTCTAGACCAAATATTTTTAGCAAATATTTTAAATACTTTGTCTGAGAAATAAAGATTCCTTCTTTGCTTTGAACAATTTGCAATCCTAAGAAAAATTCCATTTCCCCTATCACACTCATCTCAAATTCATTCTTCATATCTTTTTAGAATCTGTTACTAGCTTCATAATTTCCTCCAAAAATGATATCATCAATAAATTCAATAATTATCAGCAAACCACCTTCTATTTTTTTCAAGTACAAGTTACTATCTGTTGTTCCTTTAGTAAATCCAATATTTTCTAAGTATTTATCTAACCTTGCATACCAAGTTCTAGGTGCTTGTTTTAATTCATACGAAGCTTTCTTTAATCTGCTAACCATATTCTTCTCTTTTGTTAAAGGAAATCCTTCTAGCTACTCAATATAGACTTCTTCTTCAAGTTCTCCATTCAAGAATGCTGGCTTAACATCCATCTAATATACCTTGAAATTTTTATTTGCTGCATATGCCAAGAACATTCTAACTACTTCCATTCTTGCTACAGGTGCATATGTTTCCTCATATTCAATTCCTTCTTGCTAAGAGTAGCCTTTGCATACTAGTCTTGCTTTGTTTCTTATTACTTCTTCTTGTTCATTCATTTTATTTCTAAATACCCATTTTGAACCAATCACATTTTTGTCCTTGGGTCTAGAAACCAGTTCCCATGTGTCATTTTTTATTATCTATTGAAGTTCTTCCTTCATTGCTTTTATCCAATGATCATCCTTGATTGCTTCATCTACATTTTTTGGTTCTACTTAAGATATTAGGCATAGTTCTTCATTGATTCTACTTCTTGTCATTACTCCTTTTTCTTTACTTCCTATTATCTAAATAGCAAGATGATTTTTCATTAGATTCTTATTTGGGGTAGGAGTTGTTACTTCAACTCTTATTTTAGGTACTACACTATGTTCTTCCCTTACTTCTTTTGTTTGCACATTATTCTGCAAGTCATTGATAATGATGGCTTTCATATCTTCATGGTTAGCATCTAGACCAACAATAGTTACTAGAGCTATCTCTTCTACTATTTTCTTTTTATTAATTTTATCACAATCGCTTATGAATTCTTCATCTTTATTAGAAAGAAAACTCTTTCTTTCTTTTCTCAATCTCTTAGGAAATTTACTTGAAAATGATCAAACTTTTTGCATGTCCAACAAATAAGAAACCTCATATCTTTAGGTTCTCTACTTGTAAGAAAATCAATACCTTCTTTTATCTTTGTATCACCTTCTGTTTTGGATCTATTTTCATTTGTGGTGTTGTTTCTTTGTATGCAGCAAAAGGATTTTGGATCTATAAATTCAATATTCTATTCTTTACACAAATCTAACAACTCATCAATAATTTCCATAACTCGTGTATCAAATTTTCTTTTGTTAGATGCAGGACTTTCTTCCTTGAGTATGTTCAACTGAAATACATTACCTCTGGTCCTTATGCCAGTACCAAGTAGTTTTCCTTCCCTTTTCTTGATAATGAATGTGTCATTACCAAATTGAAATTGGTAACCTTTGTCCATAAGCTATCCAACACTTAACAAGTTATGTTTTAGTACATCAAAAAAATAAACATCATTAGTATTTGTTTTACCATCTAGTGTGATAGATCCAATTCTTATAATGTGGTAGGCTACATTGATCCCTACTCTAACAATTCCTCCAACACGGCTTCTGAATTTGACAAATTTTCTCATATCACCAGTCATGTGATGTGAAAAACCACTATCAATGATCCAATCTTTCATTTTAATTTGTGAGATCAGCACACTTTCTTCTCTGATTTCCTTGTCAACATCATCGTCCTTTATAGCTATGGATAATATTCATCTTCACTTATGTTTTGATCAAATTCTTATTCCTCTTCTTCTTCATTAGCATATACACAACTTCTAGGTCTTCTAGCTTTGAATCTTCCCCCTTATAATTTCTTTCTCTTTTGGGACACTTAGATGCATAATGACAGTATTAATTACATGTCCAAAATTTAAAGATATTCTTACCATCCTTTTCTCTTTCCACAAGAAGAGTCACTTGTTCCTAGATCTTTTCCTTAATAGACTTGCTCCTGCTAGCAATGTCTCCTTGTGCTTTTGTGTTCCTTGCTCGACCAGGTTTTATGTTAAAGGCACTAAATGTTGTCTCAACTTTTGCTAACTCTCTAGATTGTTTTAGATCAAATTCTTCAGCTTTCAATCTACCAAGCAATGTTTCTTTAGTGAAATTAGTCATACAAGGTAATATTATCTAAATCACCTATGTTATTGTCTTGAAAGGTGGTTTCAAACTTTCCAAGATCTTCCATATTACTTCATCATTAGATTTCTTTCCACCAAGAGATATGATTCCTGCAACAATCTCAAATATTCTGCCAATATAGCTTCTTATAGATTCATCTTTGATCATTTTGGCATCTTGGAACACAAAATAGAGATTTTATAATCTAATCTAACTCTTTTTGCATATGTATCACCTTCATAATTAGCTTCTAAAGTTTTCCAAATTTCATGAGATGTTTTGAGTTGTTTTACCTAGCTATACTCACTTTCAGGTAGAGCTAACAATATTGTTTCTCTTGCCCTTATGTTGCACATGAATACTTCTCTCTGTTCCTGGGTACAAATTTTAAGATTGTCTTCTTTTGCAATGTTTTTAGATGCCTTGGTTACAAGCCATTATCCTAGACCCATGCACAAAAGATGAGTTTTCATTTTATCCTTCTAGCTATCATAATTTGTGTCATTAAATCTCAAACTTTCTTTTATGAACATGTTCACCATGGATCTCCCAAAGTTGTTAGACTTTTTTTTCAAGGACCTGAGGCTCTGATACCAATTGTTAGAAATAATAGTCCACCAATATAATTGAGAGGGGGTGGGAGGGGGGAGGAGGAGGGGGTGGTAAATCACTTATGTGAAAATTAAAATAGTTATCCTCTTTAACAATCTTGATCAATCAACCAATGTAATAACCATAAAGAGATGCTCATACACAGTTACACTAGATATGTTGACTAGGGAAACCCTTGATCAGAGGAAAAACCTTGTTAGGAGTCTATTACAACATTTAGTACAAAGAGTCTCTATTAGGAGACTTTGTATTAGGAGATTCCAACCCTATTAGGAGTAGCGCCAACCCTATTAGGAGTTATGGAAGGTAGTTGAACCCACTATCCAAATAGCTTCAGGATCAGATCAATGAACTCACTGTCCAATTGACTTTGATACTATTCCTTTTAGAATAATAAATGTGTAACAAACTTTCACTTCTTCCTTTATCTAGTATTTCAGACTTCTTCACCTTCAAATCATGCAATCAGATCTAGAACTTTGTGATCAGTAATGGTAACCATTAAGGTCACTTACACACATTAGTATGTCACTCTTCTCTGCTACTTAGTAATTTGGAAGTCTTCTTTGCTTCCATATATCTAAAATATGGAAAACATCTTTCCTTACCACACTTAATTAATAAATCCTTTAGTCAGCCTCATACTTCATTATCATATGTTAATTAAATGAAATACACATTTAATTAATGTTGTCGGCTCATAGTTATACACAAACTTTCACATGTGTGACTTCCATACATGCACACACTCTAATGTCATCAACGATCAGTAAACTATCTCCATTTCATTGTACATCCCTTCACTACAATTGTAACAACCTATCACAATCATGCAATAGGAACTACTTTCTTGATACACTATTTCTATACTATTCTCTATAAATCAATCATATCTTTGGTACACTATCAATTTAGGTTTTGCGTGCTTGCCCATGTAGAAAAAACACAATGTAGTATGTGTTGGTAACTGTGAATAAGAAAATAAGTAATAAATGTCCTCAATATATAAATCATAGTCTACTACTCTATCAATCTTTTACAAACTTATTATTATATTGTTATCAATGATAAACATAGTCATAAATACATCATAACAATGTTCTATAGTGCTCCCCAATAGCATGAACATTCATGCTAACATCATCATATCAGAATCAAAGAAGGTGATAAGTGGTAGACTTATTTCAAAACTAAAGATGGTTTGTATCTGTAAGAATTTGGTATAGCTCTGATACCATGTAAGAATTTTCCTTAGGGCAAGATTCGCCCAAGATCGAAGAACTCAAACACAAGCACAACTATAGACCAAAAAAGAGTATGATCAAAATACTAGAGTATGTCCTCGTACATTGCTCTTTATTGTATATGATGAATGTGCCTGTATATAAAGGCCTCTCAAGAAGCACCTAGAATGTCTCTAGAAAGAACCAAGAGATAAGATAAGCATAACAAATAAGCACATGTCTTATCCATTATTCTAGATGAGAGGATAAGAATGACAAGGTGTATCTCAAGTGGAGATGTTGTAGACACCATGTGCATAAAAGAGGTGTAAACTCCTGTGTGACAACTCACAAGAGTGCACATACTCCTAGGTGACTAATAAATAAATATTAAGATAATGCATTAACCTAAGTAAACTATTAGATTGTGGTGACTAATTAGGAAAGTACTGTACATACTTCATAATTAGTGGGGTTCGAGGCATTGGCCTGAAATTTTTTTTTTGGGTACTATTCGCCATTCATAGATTCAGCACTAAAGTTATGGCTAATTATGGCTGACATGTTATAACCCTAAAGCGGTTTAATACTTGTATAAAAGGGTTTAGGGTTGGGTATATTTTTTTTATTATGTTGTGATGCGAAATTGCTTCTTGCAGCACTATTGAGTTGTACGAGATTATAGATTATAATTAGGTTGTAATTACTAGATTGTAATAATATTGGACTTGTTGTTTGGTGGATGTAGCCCAGGGATTGGGTGAACCATGTTAAATCTTGGTGCCTTGTGTTCATTTTTGTGTGATCTATTTTGTTTTTATTGGTTATATTTGCATATAGTTTTTTATTTCTGTCTATGGTTTATCCTAACAAGTGGTATCAGAGTGAGGTAGTCTTTCAGATATCCTTTGCAAGAAAGTCTCATGGTCAAGTGGGAGTCTCATGGTTGAGTGGGAGTCTCACGGTTGAGTGGGAGCGATGGCAAATGAGGGTAAGCTAAGGGTTGACAGGTTTAATGGGCATAACTTCTAGTTATGGAAGATGCAAATGGAAGACTATCTATATCAGAAGGATTTATGGAAGACGTTGGAAGGCAAAGCCAAGAATTAGGGAACTATGTCAGAGGCTAAATGGGATCTTTTGCATAGAAAGACACTTAGAAGCATTTAGTTATGCTTAGCACCATCGGTGGCATTTAATATTACAAAAGCAAAGATGACAAAAGATTTGATGAAAACCCTAGCAACACTATATGAAAAGCCCTCCGCTTCAAACAAGGTATTTCTCATGAAGCATTTATTTAATATGAAAATGGCAGAAGGTGGATCTATTGTAGATCATTTAAATGAGTTTAATACTATTACTAGTCAGTTATCTTCTATGGGTATCAATTTTGATGAAGAAATTAGGTCTCTCTTGATTTTGTGTTCCTTGCCTGAAAGATGGAATGGCTTGATAATGGCGGTGAGTAATTATGTTCATGGATCTAGTACCCTAAAATATGATGATGTGATTGGTGTTGTTTGTAGTGAGGAAACTCATAGGAAATCCTCAGGTGGATCTACATCAAGAAGTGCTTTGAATGCACAAAGAAGGGGTAGAACGACTGAGAGAGGAAGTAACTCTAGAAATTATGGAAAATCAAGAGGAAAGTCAAAGGGGAGGAGGTCTCAATCGAGAGGACCAAATGATTGCTGGTACTATGAGAATCCAGGGCACAAAAAGAAAGATTGCTAGAATCAAAAGAAAAATAAAGGAGATAAATCAAATGGAGACAAGGATGCAAATTTGGTAAGTAACAAATTCAAAGAGGATACTTTGATTCTATCTTTAGAAAGTGTAGATGATTCATGGGTTTTAGATTCTGGTGCTTCATTTCATGCTACACCTCATAGAGGTTATTTTATTGATTGTGTCCAAGGGGATTTTGGGCTTGTTTATTTGGGGATAATGAACCCTGTCAAATTTTTGGAAAGGAAAAAATTAAGATTAAGTTGCAAAATGGGAATCATTGGCTACTACATGAGGTAAGACATGTTCCAAGGCTAAGTAGGAATTTAATTTCAGCAGGGCAACTCAGTGATGAGGGTTGTGTAGTTACTTTTAATGATAAAAATTGCAAGGTTTCAAAAGGTTCCCTTGTAGTAGAAAAAGGTGTGAAAGTAGGTACATTATATCTTTGTATAGATCATATTGTTCTTTCTACTTTAATTGTTTCAGAGAAAAATGAATGTTCAGGAACAATTGTTACAATTGAGCAAGGAGAACAAATAGCTGTTGTAGATTCTGATACAACACTGTGGCACAACAAACTTGGGAACATGAGTGAGAAAGGTATGAAAGTACTTCATTCAAAGAAAGTTTTACCAGGTCTGAAATGTGTTAATATGGATTTTTGTGAAAGTTGTGTGTATGGAAAACAAAAGGGAGTGAGTTTTGTAAAGACTAGGAAGGAAAACAAAAAGGAGAAATTAGAGCTTGTGCATACAGATGTATGGGGACTAGCTCAGGTATCTTCCCTTGGTGGCTCTTATTATTATGTTACATTTATTGATGATGCAACTAGAAAAGTATGGGTTTATTTCCTTAGACAGAAATTTGATGTATTTCAAACTTTTAAAAAATGGAAATGCTTGGTTGAAAATGAGACTAGTAAGAAATTAAAATGTCTCAGATCTGATAATGATGGTGAGTATTGCAGTCATGAATTTGAAGATTATTTCTCCACTAGTGGTATTCATAGACAGAAAATTGTTCCAAGGACTCCATAGGAAAATGGAGTTTCTGAACGCATGAACAGGACTATAATGGAGCAGGCAAGGAGCATGAGGTTGCATGCTGGGTTGCCCTTACACATGTGGGTGAAGGTTGTCAATACTACAGTATATTTGATTAATAGAGGTCCCTCTACTCCTTTGGGTTGTGGTATTCCAAAGGAAGCATGGACTGGTAAGAAGGTGAGTTATTCTTTTCTCAAGACCTTCGGTTGTGAAGCTTTTGGGATTTTAAAAATCATAAAATTGTAAGAAGTTATGATGTCATATTCAATGAGAAAGTGTTGTACAAAGATCTGTTGCAGCAACATGAGAAGAAAGAAGATGATTATGTAGTGCTGGATGATACTCCAAAAGCTGATGTTCCAACAATTCTTCATGATGTGCAAAAAAAAATACCACACACTAGTGAATGTTAGATGATCAATGAGGCAAATTAGACCTCCACAAAGATTTTCTCCCTCTTTGTATTTTATTTTACTTACTGATGCTGGTGAACCTGAAAGTTATGATGAAGTTGTGCAGGTGGATACTAAGATTTAGTAGGAGTCTGAATGAAATGTCCCTTTACTGATTTTATATGATATTTCATGCCTCTAATTAGATTTTCAAAATCAAACAACTAATATCACAAAGATCCACCAAATTTCTCAAGAAACCCCAAATCGGGTATGCCGAAAATAGTGCCAAAAGCTTCACAGCTTCACCTATTATTAATAAATCTGAAAGTGGAAATTTAAAAAAAAAATTGAGCAGTATAACAGCCTATAAAATGAAATTTCAAGATCTATATAACATGCACACAATAGCTCCCAAACGGAGGACAAAAATAATGCTCATCGAGCTCCCAAAAATAGCACAAAATAGCTCAAAATCACCACAAAAACTTAATAATCTATCACAGAAGTATAATCATATCCAAACACATATTTTTAGCTCTATTTTAACATTTAAAAGTCTGATATACAGAAGCAACCCAAACTGATATGAAATACTCAACTGGAAACACCAAACTCTTACAAAAAATACACCCGAAAACTCACAAATCTGCAATGTTCAGCACAAAGGCAAACTCTGCATGAGCATGCACATGAAATGGCTTCAAACTCCCATCCTTAGCTTTCTTGGAAACTTGCAAACTCCTATTATTTGGTCTCCTTGGAAACCTACAAACTACCGTTCTTGGGTCTCCTTCTCCACAGGTTTGGTAGCCTCTGAAGAATAACAAAGAAATGAGCAAAAATCAAGTTCTGGAATGAGCCCAGAATGCCTCCAAACCCCTTAAAAGAGGGCATAACCCTAACTCACGTCCAAGAGGAGTTAATAAAACATATTTTAATAATAATTTTTATTTATTAGTCCATTCACTTCCAAAGATTATTCCCTTTTGCTGAAACTTCGCCTTTTTAGGGCCTGCCTGCCTTAGCAAAGATTATTATTTTTAATTATTTGAAAAGGGGACATGACAAGTCCTCCCCTCCCAAAAATTGCTTGTCCTCAAGCAATGGATGAAAAATAAACCAATCAATCCACATGGATCCCAAATGTAGTCATGAACTATACTACTACCAATTAACACAGGCTCTTGCAATATCCTCTGCAATATGACCAAGAGGAATCCATAATCAAACTAAAAATTATAGCTCAACCAAACTCCAAAACCACCACTGGCATAGTTAGAAACCCATGAGACACAAACTCCTAGAACATAAAAACCCAAGTAAAGTGGACAAATCAAACTACCAACACAGTAAATACCATCAACGCATCCCATTGGCCTATACGAAATGTACAATCCAACTCTGCAACAATGGTGAATGCTCTTGAATGAAACTGTACCAAGTATGGAGAATCCACACACTGTACAACTCCTACATTCAACACAACTCATCAAATCACTGGCCACTATCTCATAACCATAACTCCCATGCACTGCTGATGGTGAAAAGACATTACAAGATAAAGAGTAAGAAATGGAACCCAAAACAAATTTGCCTGCCATCAACTCCTCAAAAAAATGATCAAATGCTAACTGATGTACATACCCTGCAATATAATGTTGATTAAAAAAACCAACCTCAGTCAACAACTCACCATGAACAAGTGATACAACCCACTGTGACTGATCACTAGCTAAGTCAGGAGATGTCATAGCCAAAGGAGTAGAATCAATAACAACACCCGCTGAGGCATCACTCCCAAACTCCTACTCTAAGTCACATATTATCAAGCTATCAATTGTAGAACCTATCACCATGTCATGCCCATCACAACTCTCATCTTGAGGCATCAAACTATCCCATAACTGATGATAAGCACTAGGAACCAAAGTACATCTCTGTATCATCATCTCATCAACATGGTCATCAAAGGTAAATTGATGAGTGTACCTCACAATGTAATGCTAATAGAATGCGCCAATCTCAGTCAATGGCTCAGACTGTAATCTAGATGAAACTAACTGCAATTGATCATTAACCATGTTGGAACTGACTACTACCTCCAAAGATATCACCAAGGGAGTAGTATTACTATCAGGAACCATGCCAACTGCCAACTCACCAACATCACACATGATGTTTGATACATCTCTAGTCTTCATGCCATCAGTACTAGAGGCCACCACCATGTCAGGCATATAACAATCTGCTACAACACCCAACTCAACTAAACCTAACTCTAGTGGGAATGAACCTAATATGCCAATGTTAGTATCAAGGATGGATGCATCCCCATCTCCCCTGTCTCTGACAATCTTGGCCATGGACATCCTCGGATCGCCAAACACCACAGCTTGTGACTGTATAGAATCAGGTAAAGACTGTAGTCACTCTAACTCCATGGTTACCTTAGTCAAATGAAATTGTGACTCCTTGAAAGCCAATTGTGTACTCTTAAGAATCTTAGAAGTCACCTCAAGCTACTGAGTAAGCTCACTCACCTCATCTTCCTTGGTCAACAATGCATCATATGCTATACTACCCCACTCCATAAGATAATCTCTATCGACTACCAACTACATATAATCTTGTCTCAAAATTTGGATAGCCTCCCATAAAGAGTGGAACTCTATCAAGGAAAGAAAACTGCCTTCCTGCTCATCACAAGTAGGAGAACCCCATCCATAAGCTACTAACAACTAACGAGTAGCATCAAAATGCTGGCAAGTGATAGAAATGTCTTGGTCACTAACTCTCAACTAATTAGACACATGATGGCACTAGCTTGACTGTCTCCTACAAACCTCCTCTGATGCACTATCTAAAGGAGTATCCTCAAAGGTACTAGTCTCTAGAGTATTACCATCCATGTCCTGTGAATCAACTCTAAAGCTCATATCAACATATGGAGTATCAAAAACTATAGCACTACTGTCCAACTCCTTTGTACCCAAAGAAACTAAGTCTTCACAACTGCCCATTGCATCCTCCTACATGTCATCAATGCCAATATGATCCTGGGACTCACCTATACACACTACCAAATATGAAAGATCATCAACACATTCCAGCAAGTATGGTCAACTGGATATATGAAAAAAGCCCAACACCGGTGTATAAAAACTAATACCAACATCAGATAAGCTCCTGGCACAAGAAAAGACAACACCATGCAATTTGCTAATCAAATCCATGATAGCACCCAAACAATCACTACTACCAAAAAGTGTTAAAGATTTCCAGTCAATTGAATCCCAAATGCCAATATAACAATCTCGAGTCCATATACATAAACTATAACCAGTTGTAACTCAAGAAAACTCCTCACTTGAGTAATATGACCAATACCAACTAACTCCACATACCTGTCATGATGAGATAATGAAGTCAAAATACTGTCTTTGTTCACTTTCAGCTGGCTAGACAAATCATGTGAAGTACTACCAGTCTCAACCTCATGTGTCGAAGCATCTAACTTTTCTTGATACTCTCTCTCAAAAAAGTCATGAATGCTCAATGTCTTCTCATCTCTACCAAGTATCTCACCATCATGCACAACAACATCCTCATAATCATCATCCTTGAGGTCAAATCTATCTATCACTCTTTGACTAAAATCATCAAATGTAGTTACCTAATCATGACCTTGAGTAGTCATTCCATGATACCACAAATCATAGGCTGCATCTTCCAAGTGTAGACTTGCAATTTGAACAGCATCACTCTCCTTCATGGGGTTAAGTGTGAAGAAGGTCTGCAATTTTTGTAGACATTCTCTAGCTGAAATTTTATTTGTTCCATCAAAAGTAGGTGCTATAAACTTGCTTATTTTATTTTTGAGCTCTCTTCCACTTATGTCATGCTCCTTTCTGTACTCTTTCTTGGGCATCAAAGTGTTCATCATATCCACATATTCTCTAAAAGGAACTAAACTATGAAAATCATCATCTAAACCATTGTAAGTAGCTCTTAATGCAATCAAGTTACCTGTAACCTCTTCCATGGGATTAAGGGTTGGATTTGGCACTAGTGGCTCGTCTGCATGTAGAAAAATAGTTTTTGTTGATTGAGAGTGTGTGAGTTTCAGATTTCTTGACTCCTCTAAAGTGCTCCCTTTCTCATTAATAGATGCAAATCCTTGCAATTTTTCTGTCAATATTCACAAAGCCTCTCTAGTTTCTGCCAAACTATCCACTATTTGCTTTTGAGTATTTTGGATGTCTTGGAAGAATTTCTTTGCCATCTCATCTAGATTAGCCATACTTTTTTCCTTCCTTGGATTTTATACTTTTACTTTCAACTGGAGGTTTGATCAAAAAATTTTTATTCTTTTCTTATTGTAAATATCTCTTTTCTCTTTCACTTAGTTGCATGCACCCATAAATTTTGACATGCAGCTGATTAGAAGCAACATGCAACCACCAAATTCACCAAGAACTAACATGCAAAGATTAGAAGTAGAATGCAACCATAAATTTTGACATGCAGCTAATTAGAAGCAACATGCAACCATAAATTATGACATGCAAGATCTAGGTAGTTGTCAAAACTGACATGCAAGATCTAGGTAGTTGTCAAAACTGACATGCAAGATCTGGGTAGTTGTCAAAATTGACATGCAAGATCTGGGTAGTTGTCAAAACTGACATGCAAGGTTTGGGTAGTTGTCAAAACTGACATGCAAACTTCTACAAACCCTCAGGCTAGCAAGATCATAGCTATGATACCACTGAAATGTCCCTTTTCTGATTTTATATGATATTTCAAGCTTCTAATCAGATCTTTAAGATCAAACAACCAATCTTTCAAAGATCCACCAATTTCTCAATAAACCCCAAATCAAGTATGCCGAAAATAGTGCCAAAAGCTTCACAGCTTCACCTATTATTAATAAATCTGAAAGTGGACATTTTTATAGATATTTGAGTAGCATAACAGCCTATAAAATGACATTTTTAGATCTATATAACATGTACACAATAGCTCCCAAACGGAGGACAAAAATAATGCTCATCGGGCTCCCGAAAATAGCACAAAATAGCCCAGAATCACCACAAAAACTTAATAATCTATCACAAAAGTATAATCATATACAAATACATATTTTCAGCTCTATTTTAACATTTAAAAGTCTGATATACAGCAGCAACCCAAACTGATATGAAATACTCAACCGGAAACACCAAACTCTTACAAAAAAATACACCCGAAAACTCACAAATCTGCAATGTTCAGCACAAAGGAAAACTCTGCATGAGCATGCACATGGAATGGCTTCAAAATCCCATCCTTAGCCTTCTTGGAAACCTGAAAACTCCCATTCTTGGGTCTCCCTGAAAACCTACAAACTCCCGTTCTTGGGTCTCCTTCTCCACAGGTTTGGTAGCCTCTGAAGAATAACAAAGAAATGAGCAAAATCAAGTTCTGGAATGAGCCCAGAATGCCTCCAAACCCCTTAAAAGAGGGCATAACCCTAACTCACATCCAAGAGGGGTTAATAAAATATATTTTAATAATAATTTTTATTTATTATTCCATTCACTTCCAAAGATTATCCCCTTTTGCTGAAACTTCGCCTTTTTGGGGCCTGTCTACCTTAGCAAAGATTATTATTTTTAATTATTTGAAAAGGGGACATGACACTGAAATGAAAGATGAAATGGACTCTTTGTTGAAAAATAAGACATGGGATTTGTGCAAGTTGCCTACAGGTAAAAAGGCTTTACAGAATAAGTGGGTTTACAGGTTGAAAGAAGAGGAAGGAGGCCATAAAAGATTTAAGGCCAAGTTAGTTGTAAAAGGATTTGTAGAGAAAAAGGGAATTGATTTTGATGAGATATTTTCTCTTGTTGTTAAAATGACTTCTATCCATACTGTTTTAAGTCTTGTGGCTATTGAATATTTTCATTTAGAGTAGTTGGATGTTAAAATAGCCTTTCTTCATGGTAATTTGGATGAAGAAATATATATGGCTTAGCCATGGGTATTTGAGGTCAAAGGTAAGGAGAACTTAGTGTGCAAATTGAAGAAAAGTTTATATGGCTTGAAGCAAGCACCTCGGCAATGGTATTTGAAATTTGATAGGTTTATGCATGAGCATGGTTATAATAGGTGTCATTCAAATTATTGTGTTTATTTTAAGAGGTTGGATGATGATAGCTACATTATTTTATGTTTATACATTGATAATATGCTTGTAGCTAGGTCTAACATGGATCATATTAAGGGGTTGAAATGCCAGTTAGCACATGCATTTGCTATGAAGGATTTGGTGGCAGAAAAACAAATCCTTGATATGAAGATTTGCAGAGATAGGAAGAATGGAACATTAATGCTATCTCAGGCTGATTATGTTGAGAAGGTGTTGCAACATTTCTCTATGCAGAATGCTAAAGCTGTCAGCACACCTTTACCTGGTCATTTGAAGTTGATGAAGGAGATGTGTCCTAAGACACATGACGAGGAGGATAAGATGTCCAAGGTACCCTATGCTTCAGTTGTAGGAAGCTTGATGTATGTTATGGTATGCACTAGGCCAGATATTGCACATGAAATGGGAGTCATTAGCAAGTATATGAGTCATCCAAGATTTGAGCATTGGAATGCTGTCAAGTGGATTCTCAAATATTTGAGAGGAACATCCAATAAATGTTTACACTTTGGGGGCTCTACTACTGATTTAAAGGGCTATGTTGACTCATATTTGGTAGGGGATATTGATACCAGGCAGAGTACTACAGGTTATGTCTTTACTGTTGGTGGGGCAGCTATGAGCTAGGTTTCTAGGTTATAGAAGATTAATGCTCTATCCAATATATAGGCAGAGTATGTTGCTGCTACATAGGTAGTCAAGGAGATGATATGGATTCAGTTTTTCTTAGAAGAATTGGGACATCCTTAGAAGGATAATTATTTGTTCACAGATAGTTAGAGTGCCATTCAACTTGCAAAGAATTCAGCTCTACATTCTAAGACCAAACACATACAGTTGTGGTACCATTTCATTTGGTCAGTTTTGGAGGATGGACAGTTAAAGCTGGAGAATATACATACAAATGACAATCCAGTAGATATGTTGAAAAAGGTTGTAACAAGGGAGAAGCTGAACTCCTTTTCGGGTTTAGTTGGTCTTTTAGACTAAATATAAATAAAAGAATAGCAGACTCCAGGTTGGTTTGATCCAGTGGGAGCCCCATGTGGTAGTGGTATTGCTACAGGATCAGTCTGCAAGTAGGAGGTTGTTGTTTAGTGTGGAACTTGATCAGTCCCCAAGTGAGCCTGATCAATCCCCAAGTGGGAGATTGTTAGATTGTGGTGACTGATCACTAAAGTATTGTACATACTTGATAATTAGTGGGGTTCGCAGCATTTCCTTGAAAGAATAAATTTGATACTATTTTCCATTCATAGATTTTCCACTAAAGTTATGGGCAATTATGGTCAACATGTTATAACCCTAAAGTGGTTTAATACTTCTAAAAAAGGGTTTAGGGTTGGGTATTTATTTTTTATTATGTTGTGATGCAAAATTGCTTCTTGTGGTGATATTGAGGTATAAGAGATTACAGATTGTAATGAGGTTGTAATCGCTGGATTGTAATAATAATGGACTTGTTGTTTGGTGGATGTAGCCTAGGGATTGGGTGAACCACATTAAATCTTAGTGCCTTGTGTTCAAATCTATGTGATCTATTATTTTTTGTTATTGGTTATATTTGCATGTAATTTTTTATTTCTGTCTGTGGTTTATCCTAACATAAACTTAAGTAAGTGTAAATAGTAAATACTTATTTACACCAACACCCCCTCTTATGTGCAATTTAGGGGAATGCCCTTAAGTTCACAAGAACTAGGATGAAATGCATAATGGGTCTTGGCTACGAGGTCATGTTAGGTACCCATGTACATAATGAAATGCAATGAAATCTCTCATAAAGTAGAGAAAGAGGGAAAACCTCATGGGAAAAATGCTCCCCCAAAAAGAGATATGAAATAGGATGCATAGATGGATGAAGTAATCATGACCCCACATTATTACATACATCCAGTATATACAAAAGAGAAGTGGGATAAGGACAAAACCCCCTAAGAGGAAAATCTCCCCCCCAAAAAAGAAAAAGGAGACAAGGTAGTGCTCCCCCCTAAAGACAGTGTGCCAACTAGTGAGAAATGCTCTAATGTAGAAGCTGATCCATGACCATTGAATGATGTTCCTCCCCTTTGGAAGAAACAATGGCAGTGGTACTCATGAGATGCTTCCCCTATGTGGACAAAGAATCTCTAAGATGAAAGCTGTCTCTAAAACCTAATCAAGTGTCCCTTTGTCGATACTGATGATGGCTCCTTCCAAAAGTGTTGAGAAGAAGTGCAGATCTAGCAAGGATTGTTATAGAGCCTATTTCAAGGAACCAACAATCTCCTCAAATGATAGAGAGACCTCTTGCAACTATTGTACATAAGTATCCACAATCACACCAACCTGTAAAGATTGATCATGTAGAGAATGGACATGAGGGTTAGAGTGAGTGCTTGCAACAACTGTAGAGGGATCACCCTCAACAAAGAGAAGTGATAGATCATCAAAGAAGTCTCCCAAGCCTATGATGTGTGACTCCATGAACAAACCTGAAATGTTAGTCAAGAAGTCATCACCTAAGGCTGGCACTGGAAGACAAAGTGTACCCTATTGTGCTGAAGTACATGAATTAGTCACTGTGGCAATAGATGAAGAATTTTCCTCAAAGAGATGATGAATATCATCAAGTATGTATCCCATATCTTCAATGTGAGACTCCATGAACAACTGTACAATGTCTGGTAGGAAGTCATCGCATGAAGGTAAAGTAGGAAGACATAAAGGGTCTTGTTGCACTAAATCCGAAGCATCTGTGGCTGAAATAGGATCAATAGGAGCAACAAGAGCATCTAGAGGTGTGATCACATCTAGAGTTGAAGAAACCATAGCTAGAGTGACTAGATGTAGAATGTCTCATGGAGATGGAGGAACACATGGATCTCCATATGCTTCCCAAATAAACATCCAAATATCATAAGGAAAATTTGCCATTCTAAGAGTAGAAAAAGATTCCTTACTCATACTATTATACAAAAAGCAATGAAGGTGCACTAGATGTGTCCAATTAAAATGTGGTGGCAATGAATAGAGATAAGGAAGAAATTCTTGATGGTCTATTAGATGATCAAGTATCAAAGCACCCCATTTGTCATATGTTCTTGTTGTCAACTATGGTCTAATACTAGACTGACATATCTAACAAGACTCCATGAGATCAATCAATGAACCCCTCACCCCCCAATGAATGATTTAGGCATGTGGTAGCCACTTGCCAATTTAGGGCATATTTTTGAAAGTGGTATTTTTATCCATAGAACCTATAATATGATTATAGGTCTAGAAAGAAGATAAAAAAATGCACTTTCAAAAAAAATAAAACCTAATTTGGAGTCCAGATGAGCACGTACTAAGCATTTTAAGAGGCAAAAATTGGGATTTCCAAGTTGCAGAAAAATTTAGGAACAAAGATCACAAACCACTTGCACCAATGTGTAGATCATGAAATTTTAGCCCAAAAAAAATAAATTTCTCACAAAAAGGAGTCTGTATGAGGGAGATATCACTGTTTGAAAATCGTTGCTGTTGTTATTTTTTTTGAATTACCGTCGTCGCGCCTCCAAAAATCAAATGATTTTAGATTTCACCATGGATGTCCAATTTTGGTGAAACAAAATTTCAATTTGGGGGTTTTTTTGACCTTCTAAATGTGATGTAAATATCTGATTTGCACTAGCAAACACCAATCTTTACCTAAAAAAGAATCTCTCCTAAGGTCCGATAGCCAAAAAAATTCCAAAAAATAATGCAAATCTGAAAAAAATAGCAAAGATGCAAATGAAAAAAATGTAGATCTGAAAATTAAAAGTACAGATCTAAAATGATCATACCAATTTCACAAATTTGGCCTTCGGGTTGCTGATTTGCAAAAAAAATGTTGCCTCACAATTAACTTTGGCCTAGGGTAGGAAGCTTTATAGACGATTTTCACCGAATCGATGTTTTGGATATAATGGCAAGGTCAGATCTGGCTCTAGATGCTCCTAATATCTGTGATACTCCAAATTTGGGCTAAGGTGCTAAAGCAAGAAGATGGTCTTGAATGTCTATGTGAAGAGAGATTCTCCAAGAGCTCTGATACCATGTAAGAATTTGGTATAGCTCTGATACCATGTAAGAATTTTCCTTAGGGAAAGATTCACCCAAGATCGAAGAACTCAAACACAAGCACAATTGTAGACTAAAAAAGAGTATGATCAAAATATTAGAGTATGTCCTCGTATATTGCTTTGTATTGTATATGATGAATGTACACACTAGGAGTGCTTATATATAAAGGCGTCTCAAGAAGCACCTAGAATGTCTCTAGAAAGAGCTAGGAGATAAGATAAGCATGAAAACTAAGAACACGTCTTATCCATCATTCTAGATGAAAGGATAAGAATGACAAGGTGTATCTCAAGTGGAGATGTTGTGGACACTATGCGCTTAATTAGTGTGCTAACTCTTGTGTTGTAGACACCATGTGCATAAAAGAGGTGCAAACTCCTATGTTGTCAACATGACAACTCACAAGAGTGCACATACTCCTAGGTGACTAATAAATAAATATTAAAATAATGCATTAACCTAAGTAAACTTAAGTAAGTGTAAATAATAAATACTTATTTACACCAACAGTATGAATGGTTTGTAAGGAAAATTGCAACAAAGAATATAACTATTTCTACATAACCCATAATAGATCTAAACTAAATATGTAATTGAAATCCATATGCAAAAGAATAGACAACACCCACAAAAATGTGACACAAGATATACCTTGGGAAACCCTTGTTGAGGAAAAAAAAACCTAGCCTCCAAAAGCATCCATCACCACGTATTATTCAGTAAAAAATACCATTGCAATACAACCATGAAAGCCTTCAATGCCATAGCCACAACTAAGCAATCCATGTGAACAAGCATGAATCCACACATCCCATGCCATACTTCCAACCTTCACAAGTGTTCCCTTGGCTAACCTATCAAGCTTTGTCCCACTTGACTCTTGCCCCTTTTTTTTCCTTTTGTATTTTCATTACAACTAACCTTGTGGCTTTTTATATAGTAGCAAGTCCCATAAAGCCACCAAGTTGTATTAGTTGCAACTTAGTAGCTTCTGATTGTGACTTGGGTCCTTCAAATTGTGGCACCTAACCATGATGCAGAAGATCATGGTGAGGCAACTGGAACAACTTATAAATCCAAAGTTCTTGTATTTGCAATGTATGTTAGAAGGCATCATGTACTTTAGAAAATGATTACAAAAAAATTAGATGGTACATGGACAACAAACAAATTGAAAGATACATGTTTACTTACTAAATTTGAACCTAGAATAGTCAAAGATGCTTTGGATAATGAAAGTTATATTAAAGAAATGAATGAAGAGATAGAATAGATAGAAAGGAATAAGACCTAGACTCTTGTTTCTAGACCCAAGGATAAGAATGTAATTGACACTAAATGGGTGTTCAGAAATGAGTTGAATGAAGATGGAGAAGTTTCAAGAAACAAAGAAAGCTTAGTATGCAAAGGTTATTCTCAAGAGGAAGGTCTAGATTATGGTGAAAAAATTCTCTAATTGCAAGATTAGAAGGTGTTAGGACCTTACTCTCTTATTTTACAAAAAAAAGATTTAAAGTGTATCAGATGGATGCAAAATCTACATTCTTGTATGGGATTCTAGAAGAAGAAGTTTACATAGAGAAACCTAAAGGTTTTGTAGATCATAGCAAAAAGGATATGGTTTGTAAATTGAACAAAGAATTGTATGGTCTCAAACAAGATCCTAGAGCTTGGTATAAAATAATTCATAATTATTTGATGAAGATTGGTATTTTAAGGATAAATGATAACAACAACCTATACATCAAAGAAGGAGCAGATAAGAAGATTGTGTTGGAAAAAATCTTTATGGATGATACATTATTTACTAGAAATGATGATTTGTGCAAATATTTTTCAGAGAAAATGAGTAAGGAATTTAAGATGTCAATTTTTGGAGAAATGAAATTCTTTGTTGGCCTATAGATTCAACAAAAGAAAGATGGTATCTACATTACTGGATCTAAGTATATCAAGGAGATATTGAAGAAGTTTGGAATGGAGGATTCAAGACCAATTGAAACACCTATGTCTACTGGACATAAGCTTTCAAAAAATGATAATTCCAAGGAGGTAGATAAAATTAGATATAGATCTATGATTGGGAAACTTTAGTATATGGTACATATTAGGCTTGATATTGCTCTTTTAGTTGGTATGGTGACAAGATTTTCAGATTATCCTAAAGAAAATAATATAATGGAAATCAAGAGAATCATGAGGTATTTGAAGGGTACTAAAGAGTATGGAATATGGTACAAGAAAGGATGAAACTTAGAGTTGGAAGCCTTCACTGATGTAGATTAGACATGTTGGTCATTTTTTCCTTCTTGCCAAAATTGCCATATTTGAGTTCAAACATAGTAACATTCAAATACTTTAAAATTCAAATAAAATGGGGCACAAAATACTTTATACTAAAACATTAGGTTATCTCCCTTTTCATAAGTGATTGGTATGATTTAATACCTTTATGGGCCTGTATTTCACCCACAATTAGATCTTTTTGTGATCCATGGCCATCACTTTGTCACTTTGTATAAATGCTCATTAGTGACATCACACCATGTGTATGTGTTGGTCTAAGTCAAGTTTGGTGGATCATAATGAAAAATTAAAGACTTGTCAGATAGGTTGGCATATGGTGGGAATTTCATTGGCTGAGTCTCTGACATGGTTAGTTTGGTGGGTTGGTTGTTCTCAGTTTCTTCTTTCACTATCAGATAATGACAGATCAACGGTCCTCACTATGTAATTATGGAAAGCTACAAGTATTTTAGTTATAGAGTCATAGCAAGCACTTTCCACATGGATTGTGGGTCCTCTTTCCTTAGTGGGTCACAAAAACAAAGACATATCACACAGGTTGGCATATAGATAAGTCTTGATTGGTTTGTGTTCTAGCATGCTCAATAAATTTGTTGTGTGTTTTTGAGTCATAAAATGGAGTAAGATCAATGTCTCTTGTTATGTCACCATAGAAAAATGATCGATCTTTAGTTATCATGACATAGCAAGGATTTGACACATGTACCTAATGGGCCCCTTTTCTTCATATCATAAGAGGTGAAAGGTTAGGGTTACAACAATGTGACTGTGTTCCATGTTATGATCTTACAATTTGGCATAAGCTCATGAAGTTAATTAATAGAGCCACTGATGTTATGATATGTAGTTATCAAAAAATTATAGAAGCATATGGTTACAAGAGATAGAAAGAAGTTTATGATCTTACGATATGTGGTTGTTATAAGATCATAGATGCAAATGAAGAGGTCTTTTGAAGACATGAGGATGAGGGTTTTTCATAGCATTGTGGTGATCGTAAGATGGTAAAGAGATTTCAAGGGGAGCCCGATGTTAAGATAGGTTGACAATAGCAAGATCATAGAACTTTGAGTTGACCAAGATAAGGATGTTTCACTTGTCCAAGCTAGAAAAGAAATGGGTCTTGAACCAACAAAACTATAGGAAAGGGACATAAATGAATGTTGAGTATGATTGACCTACTGATGCATCCAACTTGGTGTGTTGATAGTAAAAAATAAAAATGACTTTTTAATTGCAGATCAGATTTTTTGATCATTTGTAGATTGTTTTCAGCATCCCATCACTAGTAAATGAAAAAGGAGCATGCACTCATAATCTAGTTAACAATCTACCCAACTATGTATTGATTGGCACCATTTTTATCACTTTAGGGTTTACTCTAGTCAAGGTTTCCATGATTTTCATGTCGTTAAAAGTGTACCAAATTAAATCTATTGTTTGGATTGTCTTGATTGTTCTCTGAGCACTTAATGGTAGTGGTTGTGTAGTAATTTTAGTTAGGAGTTCCTTAGTTATTCTTCAACTATAAAAGCAAGTTTTTTACCCTTTCCAATGGTGGTTGTTGATATTTCTCTAATTCTCTAGTATTGCTTCCATACATACTATTGTAATCTATCATGCCTTTGAGCTATTATAATTCTCTATTGAGTCTCTTTTAGCCATTAACACACTATGTAAGATTTCTTTGCCTCTAGTTAATGTTCTTTTCCATATTCTAAAATTTTTATGATCCACATATGATTGTTGGATTAAAAAAAGTTTGAATCTGTATTCCTTGAGGTTATAACTAGTTAATTGTGCATTTATGGGTGGAGATAAGATCAAACACTCTATTTTGGTGCATCACCTCCTTATAATAGATTACATAATTTTCTTCTATTCATTCCTTCTCCTTTTTCCTCTTGAAGAGTAATTAGGTACATCCTGATAGCAAAGGAAGTTGGCCTTCTCAAGAGACTCAACCTCATAGTTCAAGTTCCCAAAAATTGGAGGTTGTGTTCATGTTTCACAAGGTTGTCCTTAGGTAAAAACTTTACACAATGGTGAAAACTTTTGTAACAATAGATTTTAGCATTTCTAGTGGGACATATTCAAGAAGATTTCAAGTCTATTGATGTCAAAAGGAAATAATTTCAAGCTAATGTTGAGAAGATAGTGTTTCTCCTAGCATCTTAGGCCTTCAAGAGGCTCTTTTCTACAAAGTACTTGGTGACTCTACATCATTCACATCTGGTTTTAGACCAAGTTTGTTGTGATTCATGCCCAAATCTTAAACAAGGGAATCTTCTAGAGGTAATTTCCAATATAAAGAGCTTTCATTTTCAAATCCTAGAAGAAGAAAGACTAGAGTATCTTTATGACTAGTTAGGAGTATGAAGGAAATACATACCCCTACAAGATCAATCTCCACTCCTCTTGTTGTGAGATCTCAACCTAGAAAGCCATAAGGTCATATTAATATACCACTTTGTTATATGGCTAGAGCTCATGCTTTTTACACCTTTAATGGTGGAAGCCCTCTTTTATTGGTCCAAAGGCATGACATAGCAGTAGCTGTGCTTAAAAGTACACCTGAATTTATTGGTGAAACTTCTATCTCTCCCTTAGAACACATCCAAGAGGTTGTAAATATCTACAATATCCATGGTATTATAGAAGATGATGTGGTCATTAGTGTTGGATACAATTGTCTAATTGTGTGTTGTCTTTGATGTTACACAAATGTCATATCAAATGCTTACTAAGCTCAATTGGTCAGCAAGGCAATTTTCTATGTCTACCAAGCATTCTTGGAAATTACTCTATGTAGATAGTGTCTACTGAGCTCACTCAAGCATTGAAGGAAATTGTGGAGGAAAGTAGTGTTAACTGAGTTCTCATGGTTAACAAAGAAAAGTTAGTGTTCACCGAGTTCACTCAGTTGCCAAAGGATTTTGCAAAGTTTGCAATGTTAACCAAGCATTTGTTGGTTAACACAGGAAATCATTTTAGGATCAATGTTTATCGAGTTGGGTTGATTAATGAAGGATTTTTTTAATTTGAGAAATGAAGTTTAATTATTTGAAGTATTCATTCTAGCTAACTGAGGTAATGATTATTGGTAATTGGAAGTTGTAAATGAGCTGCCTTGATAATCTAAATGGTATATATGAAAGGTCAAGTTAAGATTCTAAAGTTTGAGAAAGTATGCAAGTGTATTGATTTTTGGAGAAGCAAAGTGTGAGTGAAATTTCAAGGATGGTTAGATATCCTTGAGGAGTAGCAAAGTTATATTTGATCAAGAAGGATCTAGTGTGAAGTAGAATAGAGATCTATATTAGCAATTCAGTTACATCTCATTCAGGTCATTTCATTGTTACTTTCTTACAATTGTTGTAGTGATTCCAAAATCTCTTAATAGAGTTGGTTTTGACAACCATTTATAAATCCTCTAATAAGGTGACAGTTCTACTGAATTTTTCTAAAGACCTCTTGCAAGGCCACTCCTAATAGGGTGATTAAATTCTCTAACAAGATCACACCTAACAATGTGTTTTGTAATCTTTAACTAGGTTGGCTCCTAATAGAGCTCACTTTAGAAGAGTGAAAATCAGTAGCTAGTTACTTGGTGGTCTTTCCCATATTGAGTTTCCATGTTAAATTTGGTGTCTCATGTGTTCATGTTTATGCTTGCATGATAATCACTATGAATTTTTAAGATCTATTAAAGATAACATACACTACATTTACTGAGTCACAACAATTTCTATATGTTTACCAAGCATCAGCAGTAAATAATTTTATCAGACATCTAAGGGATCTATGGATTTGTTTGTGTGGTAACTAATTCACCCCTCCCCCCCCTCTTAGTTACTCCATCTATATCTCCAACAATTGGTATCATAGCTTTTGGTGCTTGTAGGAAAGGTTTCAAGGACCTAAGCTAAAGATCAAGATGTCTTACAAGAGAGAAATTCCAAGGCTTAATGGAGATAACTTTTTAGCATGGCAAGGACTCATGAGACTTCATATGGCTTCCATTGGAGATATAGGATTGAAATACCTTGATGAATAATATACAACTCCTTCTGGTGCATTATCTATTAATGACATTTCTAAGAAAAAGACTCATAACACCAATGATGATAGACATTGCGTCTACTCTAAGCTATTAGGAATTTGATGATATCAAGGACTACAAAACTACCTTTGCTATGTGGAACAAGATGAAAGATATCTAGATGGTGATGAAAATGTGAGGAGAGCCAAACTAGAAAGTCTTAGAGGACAATTTGAGTAGATGGGAATGAGAGAGGATGAAACCATTGTCAAATATGTTGAAAGGATCAAAGAAAGTGTCAGTGCAATCAAATTTTTTGTAGGAGAGATCAAGGAAGAAATAGTTGTAAGTAAAGTTCTTAGAATATTTTTTCCCATTTATGCAATTAGAGTATCTACAATTCAAGAAAGAAGATATGAGATGAATCATAAGATAACTTTGGATACCCTAGTAGGAATATTGATAGCCTTTGAGCTAGATAACTATGAAAATTATGTTCTAGCTTCCAAAAATATTGAATTTTCATTTGAGGCCAAGCTTTCTCTTAAGTAAAAAGGCAAGAAAATAAAGGACACTTAGTCAAAAAGTGAAGAATAATCAAAGGAAATTTTTGATAGTAATCCTTAAGTTATTGAAGCTCTACTTGCAAGGAAATATTCTAGAGGTAGAGGAAAATACAAAGGTAAAGTTCCCCTAATCTATTTTTCATTGAAGAAATTGGTCATATTGCAGCTAGGTGCCCAAACAAAGCCAGCAAAGATGAGAAGAAAGGTCACAAGTGCAATAGCAAGAAGGACTTCAAATCATTGAAGGACAAAGGTAAGAAAACATATTTTATAACTAAGAATTCTTATAATAGTGAAGATGAAATAGTTTACATTGTTGTGAAAGATGAATCTGATGATGATGAAGAAGATAAGATGGCACTTATCACTCATGTGAGCAAAAATGATGCATGGATCATAGATAGTGGATGTTCACATCATATGATTTGTAACAGAACAAAGTTTGAATACTTTGAAGATTATGATGGTGGTAGTGTAAGATTTGGAAACAATGAACCTTGTTGCATAAAAGGAAGAGATTGAATCTCATTAACCAAAGAACTTGTATGTGATAATGTCTGTTGGGTTGAAGGACAAAAACATTATCTATTGAGTGTGGCATAGCTAATCAATATTGGATTCAAGGTGTAATTCATCCATGACAAGGCAACATTGTTGGATGATAGAGGAAAACTGATTGGATCAGGAAAACAAACAAAAGGTAACTTATTTTATCTTGATCTTGGTGAGTGCTCATGTTTTATTGCTCAAGTTGAAGAAAGTTGGTTATGACATAGAAAGTTATGTCATGTGAATTTTGATAACATGGTGAGAATAAGAAAATTTAGGAAAGTAAGAGGCATTCTTAGTTTGAAGAAACTTGATGTAGGTCTATACAAGAATTGCTAGATTGGAAACATGGCAAAGACTAGTTTTAAAAGTAAAAACTATCAGTCTAAAGATATTTTGGAAATTGTGCATACTGATTTGTGTAGACCTATTGGAATTGAGAGCTATACTGGAGAAATTTTTTTAATTCTTTTTGTTGATGAATACTCTAGAATAATGACTGATATGTATCTAACATAGAATTCATAAGCATTTGAGAAGTTCAAACGGTATTTGGCAAGAGTAGAAAAGGAAACAAGGAAAAGACTAAAATTCTTAAGATTAGATAGAGGTGGTGAATTCATCTCCAATGAATTCACTAACTTTTGCATTGAAAGAGGAATAAAAAAATAGGTATTAGCCCCTGGAACTCCCAAGCAAAATGGAATAGTTGAAAGGAGGAATAGATCTATCATAGATTGTGCAAGGACTCTAATGATTGAAAAGAACATTGCTATCAAATATTGGAAGGAAGCTATCAACACTATAGTTCATACCTTAAACTGAGTATAGTTGAAGAAGGACTCATTCAAAACCCCCTATGAGTTATGATATGGCTATAAACCCAATGTAAGTTACCTAAAAGTATTTAGAAGTAAATGTTACATCTTGAAAGAATCTAGAAAAGGAAAATTTGATGTGAAAGGTGATGAAGGTATATTTTTATGATATTCTTGCAAGAGTAAGGCATATAGATGTTTGAATTTGTCTACTCACAAAATCATAAAAAGTGCACATGTGAAAGTTGATGAGTTTGTAGAAAGGATTGAAGAAGAAAGCATAAAGGAACCTGAAGATTACAAGTTTTTTTTTACATTGAACCTAATACATTGCCAAACACATTTGTCAATTAGGAGAATACTACTCTTGATTCTTCCTCAGTCATCAAGTTGCAAGAAGTTCAAATCGAGTCACAAGGACCCAAGTCACATTCTGAAGCTACAAAGCCATTTCCTACTGAGTTTTAGTAGCTAGAACTTGAAGTTGAATTTCAAGAGGATGACAATGCAATTCATTCAAGAGGCAAGGAACCTGTATTGGCCAAGTATATCAAGAAGCATCATGCACCAGATCAGATTATTGGAGACAAACCAGAAGGTACTATGACAAGAAGTAAGCTAAAAGGTACTTGTTTACTTGCTGATTTGGAACCTAGGAATGTCAAAGATGCATTGGAAAATGAAAGTTGGATTGAGGCTATGAATGAAGAGATAGAGAAAATAGAAAAGAAAAAAACCTAGACTCTTGTACCTAGTCCTAAAGATAAAAATATGATTAGAACAAGGTGGATATTCAAGAATAAGTTGAATGAAGATGGTAAGCTATCAAGAAAAAAAGCTAGGTTGGTGTGTAAAGGATATTCTCAAGAAGAAGGAATTGATTATGGTGAAACTTTTGGTCCTATTCCTAGATTGGAAGGTGTCAAGACCTAACTTGCATATGTAACACATAAAAAATTTAAGGTATATTAGATGGATGTTAAATCTACATTTCTCAATGGTATTCTTGATGAAGAAGTTCACATTGAATAACCTAAAGGTTTTGTTGATCCAAAAAAAAAGGACATGGTCTGCAAGTTACACAAACATTGTATGGTTTGAAACAAGCCCCTAGAGCATGCTATGATAGATTGCATAACTACCTTATTTAGATTGGTTTCCAAAGAATGAATAATAACAATAGTTTGTACATTAAGGAAGGACCAGATAACAAGATTGTTTTGGTAGAAATATTTATGGATGATAATTTGTTTACAAGGAATGATGATCTATGCAAAGAATTTTCAAAGAAAATGAAAAAATAATTTGAAATGTCTATGATTGGTGAGATTAAGTTCTTTGTTGGTTTTCAAATTTAGTAGAGCAAGAATGGTATCTGCATCACTCAGTCTAAGTATATCAAAGAGATACTCAAGAAGTTTGGTATGGAAGATTCAAAACTAGTTGGAACCCCCATGTGTATTGGACTAAAGCTTACCAAAGATGATGATTCAAAAGAGGTAGATCAGACCTTATATAAATCAGACCTTATATAGATCAATGATTGGAAAATTATAGTATGCAATTCATACAAGGCTTGATATTGCTCTTGTAGATGGTATAGTAGAAATATTCTTTGCAAAACCCATAGAAAATCATATGATGGCAATCAAAAGGATCTTGAGATACTTGAAAGGTATTGAAGATTAGGGTTTGTGGTATAAACTTGGAGAAAATTTGGACTTAAAAAAGTTTACTGATGCTGATTGGGCAAGAAACATCGATGACAAAAAGAGTACAAGTGGTGGAGCATTCTTTCTTGGAAAAAAGTTGGTATCTTGGACAAGAAAAAGCAAAATTGCACATTCCAATCAAGGACAGAAGCAAAGTATGATGTAGCAGTGAACTATTCTAATATTGTTTGGTTTAAACAATTGTTAGATGTAATAAAGCTTGAGATCAAAGAACTAGTTGTTATGTTTTGTGATAATACAAGTATAATTAACATATCAAAGAATCCAGGGATGCATTCCAAAACCAAGCACATTGCTATAAAATACAACTTTGTCAAAGAATTGGTGCAAGACAAGGAAATTAGATTGGAATATGTCCATACAAAAGAATAGATTGCAAACATATTCACCAAGCCTTTACCTAAGGATGCATTATTGTATCTAAGAGGTATGTTAGCGGTCATTCCCCTATCTGAAGCTCACTAAAATAAAGTTTTAATGATGCATCAACATGACCCAAGTTGAAGATCTATCAGTTGATGTAGCAGAGTCAAGGAAATCATTACATATGAATTAGTACTCAAGATACATTGATACTCTTTTGGTATGTGTTGTCTTTAGCATGTGTCTTCAAAGAGGGATAGTTTACTATTTTGAGAAGAAGCTATGTAGTTCTTTCACAGAGGGATATTATTGCATTAGAGAAGTTTGTAGCATAAAATCTAAGAGGGGGAAAATTTTCTATCAGAGAAAAACTTCTTTTCAAATTTCATTGTGCTATGACATGTTGTGTTGCCATCAATGCCATAGAGGGAGATTTTTGGATACAATTATCTAATTGTGTGTTGTCTTTGATGTTACACAAATTTCATATCAATTGGTAGATAGTGCTTACTGAGCTTAGTTGGTTAGCAAGGCAATTTTCTATGTCTACTGAGCATTTGTGGAAATTACTCTGCATAGACAATGTCTACTAAGCTCACTCAGGCATCGAAGGAAATTGTGGAGCAAAGTAGTGTTAACTAATTTCTTATGGTTAATGAAGGAAAGTTAGTGTTCACTAAGTTCACTCGGTTGCCAAAGGATTTTCCAAAGTTTGCAGTGTTAACCAAGCTTCTGTTGGTTAACAAAGGAAATCATTTTAGGATCAAGGTTTACTAAGCTGGGTTGGCTAATGAAAGATTTTGTTAATTTGAGAAATGAAATTTAATTATTTGAAGTATTGATTCTAGGTGACTAAGGTAATGATTATTGGTAATTGTAAGTTTTAAATGATATGACTTGATAATCTGAATGGTATATATGAAAGGTCAAGTTGAGATTCTAAAGTATGAGTGAGTATGCAAGTGTATTGATTATTTGAGAAGGAAAGTGTGAGTGAACTTTGAAGGATGGTCAAATATACTTGAGGAGTAGAAAAGTTATATTTAATCAAGAAGGATCTAGTGTGAAGCAGAATAGAGATCTATATCAACAATTCAATTGCATCTCATTTAGGTCATTTCATTGTTACTTTCTTATAATTGTAGTAGTGATTCTAAAATCTCTTAATAGAGTTAGTTTAAAAGCCACTTATAAATCCTCTAACAAGGTGACAATTCTATTAAATTATTCTAAAGACCTTTTGCAAGTCCACTCCTAATAGGGTGATTAAATCCTCTAACAAGGTCACACCTAGTAGTGTGTTTTGTAACCTTTAACTAGGTTGGCTCCTAATAGGGCTCACTTCAGAAGAGTGAAAATCAGTAGCTAGTTACTTGGTGGTTTTTCTCATATTAGGTTTCCATGTTAAATATAGTGTCTCATGTGTTCATGTTTATGCTTGCATGATAATCACTATGAATGTTTAAGATCTGTTAAAGATAGTATACACTGCATTTACTGAGTTACAACAATTTTTGTATGTTTATCGAGTGTCAGCAGTAAATAGTTTTATTAGACATCTAAGGGATCTCTAGATTTTATTTTTTGTGGTAACTGATTCACACACCCCTCCCCCCCCCCCCAACCCCCCCTCTCAATTACTCCATCTATATTTTCAACAGATAGATTCCTAGCTTCATCTTTAAAAGGAAAGGCCCTATAGTGCTACAGGGGTCTATCACATGGTTCTATAATGGATTGGGATGCATTAGGAGTAGGAATATGTAAATATTTTGGGGACAAAAGTTACTATTTTCACTTTTAGAGTAGCTGACTACTATAAAAAGAGCCCCCCATGAATGTATGACTAATTTCAACTATAGATTTCAGAAGACATGGGATAGAATACCTACTTCTGTGAAGCCTGCCCTGGAAAATGCCTTCCTACATTACCTTAGAGATTTTAATAGCGATATTTCCACTCCAATCAAAACCATGGGAGGAGATACCTTACCTGATGCCTATGAAATAGAAATAAGGGTAGAAAACATATTGATACAATAAGGAAAGTTACCTCGAAGGCCTCCTATGCCTTTCTTCCCTAATATCTCAATTCATCAACCAACAATGGCCCCTATTCCCACAACTTCCACATCACAACCCCTTGGTCTAGTCCCTCAAGCTTCTACATCTTCAAATGGAATGGATGAAATCAAAGAGATGATGCAATCTATGATGTTGAACATAGATAAAATATTGCAAGGTCAAGAGAAAAAGTTGGAGGATAGATTCTTTGTAATGTAGAAAGTGAGTAACAAAGTGGTGACTTTGGAGAGATAGTAAACTCAAAGTAATAAGGCTCCTCAATGGGAACATCAAACTCCGAATAATGGTAGGCCTCTGAATCACAATTTTGAGAATACTTCTTTTGATCAAAGTAGATAGAACAGTCATGCCTTCACTTCAAGCACAAATCAACGTAGGGCCATAGTCCCTCAAAACAATATGGCTCAAGACCAAGATTTTTTATTCTCCTACAATTGCTTCTATGCCTATTGTATGTGTCAATAGGATAAATCTTATTTGGCTTTAACCATTCAATAGCTTGCAACAAGAAAATCATATAATGAGATCCAACCCAAGGATACCTTACATATACAAAGATAGGGTGATTTCTCCTACATGAATCATCAGGGGGAGGAACATTATAATATAAACTAGGACTCCATTACTTACAACACTAGGAGCAAAAGTATAGCTATTGAAAATGCTACCCCTCCTCCTCCTAATCAATCTTCAACATCAAACGTAGTACCTCATGTACAAGTAATGAATGATCAATCCTACGCTTCTCAACAAAAAAGATAGGGTAATTGTAGAGGAGATGTAAATGACCCCCAAGATATTCCATCTCAACCTCCTACACATTTGGTTCCCAAGACTTTTACTAGAGAACCTAATGCCCCATTTAGTGTGGTAGAATAGATGAAGAAGAAAAATATCAATATTTCCATGTGTGGTGTTGTTGCTACTATAACCATGCAAAAGAGACTAATGAAACAAGAATTGGAGAGTATTGAACCAAAGGATCATCCACCTCGCATGGAAAGTGCCACAAGCCTAATAAAACCATCAAGGGAGATGGAAACAAGTAAAAATGTTAGACTTGATTATAGGGGATAAGCTAGTCCTCAATTACATGATTGATTCAGGGGCTAGTAGTTCAGTAATGCCTAAGTCTATTGCTGATGCTTTAGGAATGAAATATGAGCCCATTGTTAGGGATGTGTTACAGTTAGATGGTAGTATTGTCAAGACTATAGGGATCCTTAGGAATGTGGAGATGGCCCTGCATGCATGCATTAGTTGTACTTTAACTCAAGATATATCATTTTCTAAGATCAAGCCACATTTTTGCATCTATCCCTCAAGAGACTTCACTACCCAAATAGGTGGTTATATATCTTCTCATTGGTCATATATATTCTTTTTAGAACTAGATACAAGACCAAAGCTTCAATCAGAGTAGAGCCTCTAACCCTCCATCATATTGAACCCTACACCCTTAATCTCATCAATATGAATTGCACTATCCTAGAGATGGATGAGAATGACATAGTGAATGAGCCTACCACTTTTTTGGCAGAGATACATGATTTTATCTTAGATGAATCAACTAATGCATATCAATTTGATCTCATATTAAAAACCCTTGAAACAGGCCTTGGTGCCTATTGTATATCAAAAAAGGATGCTCTTGTCCCTAACCTTATGAAGACCAAAGAAGATATGAGTGGCATATGGAGTATGCATTTTGATGGATCAAGAAATAAGAATGGATTAGGGGCTGGTGTGATGTGTATTTCTCCTGCACTAGAAATGTACTACTTCTCCTTTAGGCTCCAATTTAGTTGTAGCAATGATGTGTTCACATATGAATCCTTGATTCAAGGTCTTCTGCTAGTTCAAAAAAGAGGAATCCAAACATTAAGTTTATATGGAGATAGCAAGTTGGAGGTCAATTAGGTGAGAAATCAAAATATCACTAAGAATGGTCTTCTCAACTCTTATAAGCATAGAGTATGGGATTTGATTGAAAATTTCAATGCATTTAATATTGAAAGCATCCCAAGGATAGAGAATAGACATGCTGATAGACTTGCAACAGTGGGTGTATCTTATGATGTGCCAAAGAACCTTGAAGCTAAAAGGAAGTAGGAGATTTAAGTGGTAGTTAGGCCTACTATTCCTAACAACAAATACAATTGGCAAGTGTTTGAATTTGATGCAAAAATTTTAAGTTTCTTGCAGGGCTAGGTAGAATTCTTAGAAAGGAATTAGTCAAGGTTGCGTGACTAGTATGGGGATTAGATCATCAATATCAGCTCTAATAGGTTTCCTAAGGGTCTCATTACCTTAGAGATTGTCTTCAACCCTGATGACTAAGCAAGAAATAGAAGTATAAACTTAGCCACTACTTGTGTGCATAAAAGTGTCACACTTCTATAAACCATTATTCTTGAGAGAACCCATGGAAGAGGGAGTCTCAAGAGCTAGCTTATAGCTCTTTATCTATGATGTGCAAAGGCTATGAGATGGCGGCTCTCAAATGAACCAAACTATGCAACCCTAGAAAGGTGCACCATAGAATGAGAGATTCAAAGAGTAGAGGAAAGAGTGCCAATATCCAAGAATCTAGAATAAAATGTAATGCAAATGCAAGCTATTCTAAATGAAATGCAATCTAACAAAAAGAACTAAGCTAAAGCATCAATGAAACTAAGCTAAAAAAATATGCCATAATGTAAGTAGAATGAGAGCTAAGCTAGAATGCAAAAATGCAAGAATGCTCCAAGTCTCCAAAATCACCAAGAAAACCCGCAACATAACAATAGCATGAGAGACTAAGATTTTTTGAATGAGAAGAGAGCCCTCCCTTTTAAAGAAAAATAGATGGTAGAGATTAAGGGGTAAGAAGAATGTAATCAAGGGTGGAGTTTGAAAATGGGAGTGATCCATGTGTACAAGCATCTCAACCAATCACAATTAATGGTTGACTTTTGAGAGGGTTTGAAATGTGTGGAGAAGAATTAAAGTTATTTTAAAAGTAGAAGATTCCTCTCACATAGAAAAATGTGCATTCATGTGTAGACAAAAATGTCTTTTCTTTTATTTCTAAAATAGGAATAATGCTTTATGTGCACACACTTAGGATAAGTGGGAAGTGGGGATTTTATTTAATAAAAAGGGGGACATTTTCTTTTAATTAAATATGCACTTGGGATAAAGTGGTCATACCATAGGTTATAATCAAATAAATAGACTTTTTAGGATTTGATAAAAAATAACCATTAGATAAATTATGGAAAAATGCTAGAAAGGGGGCTCATAGTCTAGATGACCATTTTTAGTTGATTACACTACCAAAGGTGATTACATGCTAGTTGTGATTTCTAATGGAAATACCTTAAATATGGGGAAGGTATGCTCAGAAACTAAGCAAGAGAATTTCATTCATCTATGTTAGGATTTTAATGATATATTTTCTTGGACATATAATGATTTAAAGGGGTTTGACCCTAGTTTGTTTTACAATACCATAGACCTAATTGATAATGTCAAACCTATAAGGTAGCAACAAAGGCCAGCGAATCCTAATATTGAACCTTAAATGAGAAATGAGCTATCCAAGTTGATTGAGGCTAATATAATTTTTTCTATCAAGAACTTATCATGGGTAGCAAACCTTGTCCCTATTAGGAAGAAAAATGGAGATATTAGATTATGTGAGGATTTTAGTGACCTTAACCAAGCTTTTCTTAAAGATCATCATCCCCTTCCTTCCATGGAATATATTTTTTCCAACGTTAGTGGTTTGGAGAGGTTCTCCTTCTTGGATGGGTTCTTTAGTTATAATCAAGTGTTAGTCAAGGAGTCTGATAGATATAGGACTGCATTCACCACTAAATGGGGTGCCTATGCTCATAGTAAAGTTCCTTTTGGGCTAACAAATGTAGGTGCCACATTTCAAAAAGAAATGGAGATGGACTTCAATAATATGATTTAAAAAAATGTATTGGTCTATCTTGATGATATTACAAAATATTCCAAGAGCATGATAGATCATTTTGGCCATCTCAGATAGGTATTCCTAAGATGTAGATAGTTTGGAGTATCCCTTAAACCAAGAAAGTTTTTCTTTGCTACTAATCAAGGAAAATTATTAGGACACATTGTATCAAAGAATGGTCTGACCATTGATCTAGAGATAACTAAAGCCATACTTGCTCTTTCCCTTCCTAGTCATAAGAAAGGTCTGCAAAGTTTTCTTGGTAGAATAAATTTTGTAAGGGATTTATCCCTAATTTAGCTACCATGGTGAAACCTCTTATAGATATGCTTAAGAAGAATATGGTATTTTCATGGACCAAGAAAGGGAAGGTGAATTTTGAAGAGATCAAAGTAGTCATAGCCTTAGTCCCTACTCTCGTCAATCTAAATTTTGAAAAAGATTTCATTCTTTATACCTTAGGTGGTGAATCAAGCTTCTCTACTATCTTAACTCAAACAAATGATAAGAATGTAGAATAGCCTATTAAATTCTTTACTGAAGAACTTAAGGAATATGAAGACAAATACAGTTATATAGAGAAGAAAGCCCTTGTGGTCATAAGAGCTTTGAAGAAGCTTAAGAATATTCTATCACACAACAAGATCTATTTGCTAGTGCCTCATGCAAGAATAAAGGACTTTCTTTTGAGCAAGGACATTAGTGAGAAGAGAGTTGGATGGATCACTAAGGTAATGAAGTATGATGTTGACATCTAGATTACTAAGTTGGTAAGGGGAAAAGGATTGTGCAAATAGATGATCTCATCTAAGGATTCATATGAGGAAGTTACCATGGTGTTGACAAAGCAATAAGAACTAAGAAATAATAATCCAAGGAATTAGATGGATGACATGATGACCTTCTTATCATGCAATGGATATCCTCAAGGACTAGATAGAACTAAAATGAGATGGTATAGGTTGCAGTTAATTCCTTATGTCATAGTTGATGATATCCTTTTTAGGAGGGATTTCAATGGATCCTTATTGAGATGCATTGATACAGACCAAGCTGAAATTATGATCAAAGAGATTCATGATGTTATGATCCATGATTATACATTCATTTTGGACATCCATGATTGATCCATGATTATACATCCATTATTATGCCATTTTTATGATGTAGGTTTGGAGAGTGATTTTTGGAGAAGGAGTTCAAACATTAAAGCTATTTGTGGAGAACTTCTATCTTCTTGTATTCTTCTCTCATGCATCCATGTCTTCCATCATGAGGTTTCATTCTTGCATTTTCATATTAGCTTAGGTCCATATTTGTTTTCATAGATTAGTATTGTATTGTTATTACATTTCCTTTCTTGCATTGTTTTGCATTGTTATCATATAGATTAGTTTTTATTTCCATTTACATGCATTTTGGATCCTTTAATCTATTGTTTCATGGTGTACTTTCATGGGCACAAACTAGATCAAATTGAGGGCCTCCATTACAAACCCTTGCACTCCATGAATAGAGAGCTATGAGCCACCATTTGAGACCTCATTATTGAGGAATCTTGGATATAATGACTTATAGAAATGTGCCCACATTATAGGCATACATTTTTTGTACCCACCGTGGGACAACCCACCTTTACTTGCTAGTTTTGGACATTTTTAGATTTAATCCCTTATGTAGATTTGTTTGGAGACAAAAAACCCTAGATTTGAAAGATTTGATCATATCTCCAAAATGGAAAAGTGTTTTAATCTAACTTTTTTTTACAAGGTGGAGACATATTAGAAAAGATTCAATCCAATTTTTAGATTTTTCTGAGATATTTTTTATTATTATAATTCTTTCTTTATTTTTAATGAAAAATTTTTTTATGGAGAAATTTAGTGAATGTTTTGGAAAAGTTTGAATTTTTTGAAAGCTCTCTAAATTCCAAATAGAGTTGGTTCTTTGTTTTTTGATTTTAGAGATCATATTAGGGCTCAATAATTCAATTTACAAAAACTGGTCTATTTTGACAAAATGGCTCCCTATAGCACAAATAAAAAGATATTTTCAAAATTTTGACACTTTTAGAGAGGTCTCTAATTTTTGATACGGGTCACTTTTCTACATTTAGGGTTTTGGATCTGAATTCATATCATATAGGTCCAATCTTGATGACTAGGTCAAAAATAAATTTGAAAAGGGCATTTAATGAATAAGCTTGCATTTAATTTTTACAATGGATCAATGCATAATGTGAGTTTTCATTTGGGTTTTTTTTTTATTATTATCATCTTAAAAATTAAATTTTTAGATCTAACCCTAGTTTTGCATAAGTTGGATATATATTGCATATCTTGTATTTGCTTGTTTTACTTGTTTCTTTGTTCGTTGCGAGCCAGCATTCAAGCATAAATAAAAGGTACAATAGGGAAAAGATGTGTTGGATGCATTACCAGGTATTTTGTTGGATCTCTATAAAAGATTCACACTTTGTTTGGTGCTCTAAAATTGGATCTAGATTTGCTTTCACACATCTATGTTTCACATAGTAATTAGGCCCTATGAACACTATTTGGGAGATCTTGAGAGACTAAGCTTCATTTACTTTCTTTACATGTGAAGCTTCTCTTGATGATAGATCCCCTTGTAGGTAGGAAAGGATATTTTTCATTATCTAACTATTCTACTTGGATTTGTCCTCAACATCCATTCATACTTTCTCTTTTGAGATTGGTGGTGTTTGTTGTTGGATTTTCCAAAAAGTTGGTGAGGTGATTTCAAATTAGCATGTCAAAGAATCTTTTTTTCTATGTTTGAGTAAGGTGAAGAGGCTAGAGGACACTAGTACATTAGGCCCCCATTTTCGACCAAAGGCCTATTTGGGTTGTTAAATTAATTTTTTTTTTAAAATGGGCCTAATATGGTCAAAATTTTGACCATGGTTAAACTGGTTGTCAAAATTCTGACCTTGAGAACATAAGATGTGATAATATAAAAGGGCATGGTAGTGTTAACTTTGTTTTTGCATGCATGACTACAATAGGTGGGAGTTTGGCATAGGGTCAACAAGATAGGAGAAAGGATGTAAGAATCAATGACCCTATAGTTTATGGTCACCAAGATCATCTATTTAGAATGCATTTGTTTTGCTTTTGGGGCTTTAAAATCACCATCTATGTATGGTGCCTGTTGATAAAATCTTTCAGTATCTTATACCATCTATGTCTGGTGCATGCACCTTATACCATTCAAGAAGCTTATATTGATTGATACAATCTTTTAGTATACAAAATGTGTGCCTCTAATTCAACATCAAAGTGATTCAGTGGTTGGATTACACTATTCATGGTTTAGACTCTTGAGCTACCTTACTTTATGTTGAAAAAAATTGAAGAGAGGCTATCAAAGTGAATTATAAATGTTAACATCTTGAGCATGAATTCTTATGTTGTAGACCCCTATATATTTTGAAAACTTGGCAATTTGAGATTCCTATGTCAATAATGTAACACCTTTCAATAAGAAAACTTGAATCTGGTAATCCAAAATTTAACATCCTGAGCATGAATTCTCATGTTGCAGACTCCTAAATATTTTTGTAGACTTGGCAATTTGAGAGCCCTATGTTGTTAATATAACGCCTTTTAATAAGCGTGCTTGAATTGGGCAACCCAAAATTTAATAACCCAAAATTTAATGGTAGATATTGGGTATTTTATGGTGAGCTAAATTGATTCTTAAAGTTTCAAAAATGGGTCCTCTCCAAATTTGCCACTTTTCATACAGATCGATTTGTATAATAATGCTTGGATTGGGAAAATGAAGGCATTACTTATCCATCTAGTCTTTCTCAATCCCCCCCACTTCTTAAAAATATCTTTATCTTTTTATACACATACACATCTCTATGCATAAGAATTTAGAAGGAATCCCTCAAAAGGAATTGAACTTATGATACAACTTTGAAAAACTTTGATTGTGCACTCGAAGGTGCACAGATTGCATGAAGTGGGTATTATAACACAAGAAACTATTTTTAACTTCTCAAGGTGTGTTTGGACTTGTTTGAATGCATCTTATTGCCACCTAGTTTATTCAATCAGATATGATGGAAAAATCAGCTTTGATGGCTATTTTATTTTGGAGAAGTTGCATCATTGGAACATTTCAATTCAAGTATTCCAATGGTGAGAGATCATCAGGAAAATATTATCTTCCTTAGAGGAAGAGGACTCATTCCCTATCATATGCACCATTGAATGCTCCCAGTTCATACCCTCTTTACCATTCTTCTACAATGGGTAAATTAAATTATGTATTCATTCTCTATCAGGAGCTTTCATTTACTGAAACTGAATTATGGGTGCTCCAAGAGTCAGAGCATTCTAATTCTGTCTATTTTTTTTAACATTTCAAGTTGTGTAGATATTATAGAAACCTAAATCTAGTAGCACATTCAATGCCATATGATAGCTATTATGTTTTTGATATTCCAAAACAATATTTTAGCAATAGAAATGGAACAAACAAATTCAGCAAGCCATGAAAGCTGCCATCTCAAAGTTTTAATCCTTGTGCCTATCATCTTTGCACCATTCCTTATTGGAGCCATCTTGTTGTTTGCCTATTGTAGTTGGGTGCACAAGTGAAATTCAGATCTAGTTCATCCACCATCTCAAGTTCAAGCATGAGTACACATTGATGGTTCAGGTTTTCTTCTCTTTTCTTAATGGTTGAAAAACTTCCTATGGGATCCTCTTCTATACACATTAATCTTACAATTTGTGAATTTTGAATAAACATCATCATAATCTCTTTATGGGATTCAAGGCTATAGATACATCCATTAAAGGAAGTTTTGGGCATTCTTCTTGTAGTCCCTTTTTGGTCCCAAATGGAATTTAAATTATTTTACTAATAAAACTTTGAACCAACTTGTCTTTTCAGATGGCAGTAAGGGAATATCACTTGGGTCATTCATTAATTGCTTGAGCTCTTTCTAAATTACAAAGAGGGGAGAATGTGTATCTACAATTGATTACCTTATTTTTCACGAGGCAACAAATAATTTTTGTAGTTATAATCTTCTAGGAAAGGGTGGCTTTGGTTTTGTATATCAAGCCCAGTTCCATGATGGATTTTGTGCTGCTATGAAGAAGTTGAATGGTGATAGACAATAGGCAGAGGAAAAATTTTAGGTATGTAAATTAAAATTATAATTGTCTCCATTAGCCCTATTCTATCAATGTTTTTCTTTGGGATTCATGAAATGGCTTAACTTTTCTGTAATACTGAAGTCACTTTTCTTGTTTTTCTTTTGGCTCGATGATTCAATAATGTTGATATATCTTTTCTTGTTTCACTTTTTGGTTTAATGACTAATAATTTTGGGATGCCTTTTCTTATATGATTTGTCCAAATATCTTAATATACAGACTCAGTTTTTCATGTTGACTATGAATGCTTCAATAGTATTGAAGTGTCTATGTTACTAATTTTTCTCATGTTGTCCATGGCTAACATTCTACTTTTCTAATGTAACATTACTTCAATTGTACTACATTGACTCGCTGACTACAAATTTCAATTGAAATAACTTTTGAATATATGTAAGAAATTTTTCTTCCAATGTGTACTCTAGAAAAATCTGTTAGGCAAATTGGTCAATGTTCCTTTCAAAATTTGATTTAACTACTTCCTGTAGATTTTATAAGTCTAGTTGTATTGAGCACTAATAGGTCAATATTTTGGTGTAATGGCAACAAAATTTGTAACAAGTGGTATCATAGCTTGGTCTTGTTTGAGTCCTTTCGATTAATGTTAAAAGCTAGATTGGTAACAAATTGGTAAGCACTTCCCTCAGAATTTGTAACATGATTTAACCACTTCTAATAAGAATACCACCTTCATGAAAACTCACAAAGATGTTATATTATATAGCAGCAGCACCCCTACCACTACTCCACCATTGTTCACCCACTGTCCCTCCACCATCTCCAAATTTAAACCCTCATTCCCATTCATGAAACCTTGCATCCCTACATCTTTTTTCAATAAATTACTATTGAGATTATCGATTTAGTAGTTAGTGCCTCTTTTGAAATTCATGCCATGGATTAGAATAAATCTACCATTTTTATCCAACATTTATAGTTCAAAATTTTGATGCAATTACAAATACTTATAACAAATATATGTAGCTATGGAAAACACATAACAAATTTGGTTTTTTTTGTCTCGAGACAGATTCTTGTGAAAGAGTTTTCTTGTTTTCCATACAATCAATTTTCTTGTTCATCATGGTGTCGATGAAAATAGTGAGAAGTGGTTACAAGGGTTTGTTCAAAATTTATTTTGATGGGAAGAGTAGTGGGTTGATTGTATTTTTGTCCACATGATCATTACATCCTGATCTAGTCTATTCATTGGCATTTTCTTTTCCAGTCTTCTTTATCGCATCAAATCTTTAGTTATATTTGTTTTCAAGTGAGATTCTATACTCATTTATTATTATCTTTCAATTCTTAAAATTATCCCATTTTTATTCACCCTTTCAATTCTAAATAGGTTCAATAAGCCTCCTTAAGTGGTTATGGGCTATTAAAACTTCTGAATAGACCATCCTTTGTTTTGGTATTGTTTTATCTCCTTTCTGATGCCTATTCATTTAGTTTCAGTGAAAATGGTTTGAGCCAATAGTGATAATGATTTGAGCCAAGAGCATATTCTCTGTGTTTTTTTTTTGTAAAAATAAAGAAAGTGTAATAAAATTTGAAGTTGTTATGCCCTAAATATTACAGAGTGCTAAAGCATTTGTACGAGCACTGTGATCCATCTATCATTCACTATGATTTGAAATCATCAAATGTTCTCCTTTATACAAACTACAATGCCAAAGTAAGTAAATTTTATTGTAAGGGAATATTTTCACATAGAAATTATGTTTCATAACAGTCTTACCTGTTTAATATGGCATGCAACTTTCAGATTTTGGTCTTGCTGTAACAATTCAAGGAGATGTGGATAGAAACTTTTTTCAAGTTTTGGGAACCTTGGGATATTTAGCTCCAGAATACCTTGTAGATCGTATGCCTCAAATACTAGGTTGAGGTTTCAAATTATGTTTATGGCATATCTGCTTCCCAAAAAAATCATATCCTAGGAAAATAGATATAGTTAATATTAATTTTCTATGTTGTGAATGCCCCCATGAAATTGATTCACCTCTACTTAGATAATTTTCTTTGTAAACCCATGACAAAATTATCTTTGTGTAACCAATGATAGGGAAATTGACAAAAAAAAGTGATGTCTATGCATATGGAGTAGTTCTATTGGAACTAATTACTGGAAGAAAGCCTATAGACAAATCTATGCTAGAAGGAGGCCAATCTCTCATTACCTAGGTATGCTTTATCATTTCATGTTTTAGCTTAGGAAATTCAATGTATTAGTTTCCAAGAAAGAGCACTGACATATTTTTGAAGGAGATCAGTGTCATTGGTCTTAAGACTATTGTTATAAATGTGAGTGCTTTCAATGGCAGGCATGAAGTCACAAGGACTAGTCTCTCTCAGTCCATGTGATACCAAGGCACATGTCATAGTGGTGTTAGCAATTAAATCAAAAAGTTATCAAATATACCGTATTTTATAGGGAGTGAGTTTATTGTTGAATATGTTTTTGATTACTTGAAAATAGGTTTTTGAAGGGATCTTAAAACCTTTTAAAAAATAGTGCTAAAGATAGGCAGAATTATAGTAATAACTGAGAAACATAACAAAAACAAAATAGGCCAGCCAACCAGAGATGATGACAACAAAGCAAGGGCCAAGCTCCCCAACACAAAGACCCAAGATAGAAAAACATAGAGAAGAATCATAGACAAATAGCTACCTAAGACTTTTGAGCAGCTTAGCCACTTCCAATGCAAGCTTGTTCATATTCTCTACCACTTTCTTTAGCTCTTTAACCTCAGAGGCCATAGAAGATTATTTCCTCTTATAGCTAGCTCTAGTCCTTCTACTTAGTCCAATAGGATTCTTTATCGCATGAGGAGCAATGTCATAAACGAGCTAGATAATGGCTCTATCCTCATTAGAATTCTCCAATTTACCAAGAATAATCTTGACATGCTCATTAGAAGCCTTAAGAAGTTTATAACTTTGATTAGCAATGCTCATCAAGACAGAGTCCAAACTAAAAAACCTTGTACTTGATTGTTGGATATGTTAAAGAAGAAATGAATGGCAGTTAATTTATAGACTAGAACTGACTTGAATTTGTTGATGTATTTTTTAAATTTTGAGATGCATATACTAAAGAATTTTTGGTTGCTATAGGCCAAGCCACAGCTGACAAATAGGTTAAAGCTTCCAACTATTGTGGATCTTGTGATTAAAGAGTTGCCGAACTTGAAACATTTTCAGAAAGTAAGTTGCATGCCAGATATTTCTTTTGAAGGGAATTGACATTATTTTTTAAAAATACATTTAGTTTATACATTTATTTTTTATTTTTTAAGAAAACGTGGCAAGCCACTATAATATTTATTAATCTGATTCAACAAGGTCAACTAGGAAAGAATCAATGAAGAAAACCCAGCATCATCCCTAAAGTTTACAAGTATGTGTATATAAATAGAAAATAATTACAAAAGGTTATCACCCATCTTAAGATAACCCACTCTAAGCTTCTGAATAATACATATACAATAAGTTTGGTAGCAAATAGTCTTAGAGCTGCAACATAAGAGATACCTCCAATTGAAAAAAGATAATTTCCGAGGTGAGCCATAGCTTTGCAATTCTGCCCAAACTGAAAAAACATGAACAAAAGAGCTAGAGACCAAAAAAGAGAATTCCATAGCCAAATCATGAAACTAAATTATGCACAAGCCAATCTAAATCAGAGTTAGGCACATTGATTGAATCCCAAAGATTCTATTCCAATGGTTGTGGAGTTACTGCCAATGCATTCAACTGAGTAGGGGTTGAAACATTAGGATCCGACTGCAAATTAATCATGGCCATTCCTACTGACAAGATTCTTTCCACCACCCTCTCACCCAAAAATCGTGGATCAAAAGACAAAGATTGTTTCAAATAATTGATATTGTAGTTATCTATGGAATTCTTCATTGCCTCAAGAACACTATAATATTCATGCTTTTGTAGGATTTGAAAATGTGAAAACAGACCACCTACTAAAGCCATACCATTCCATAAATCATATTTCTGCATGGCCATCTCCACTTTATAATCCAGTAAGAAATGTGGCAGAATTACCTTGCAAGCCAATCCTTGAAGTAACTTCAGAGATTATAGAAGATCCATGGCATTGGAGAGGAAAATAGATATGACCTAGGAGGGATATAAAAACACAAGTGCTGAGGGACAGAGAAGCTCCTCACCAATGATGCACTGAATGGCTGAACTGATCGAGTGTGAGTTCATAGTGAACATTTGATTTAGCACCTCATCTGTAATATGCCTAGGAAGCACAACTTCATCCAAGGCCAGTTGTAACCAAATTCAAATTTTTTTTGGCATGAATAAATGATGTTGCATATGACATGTTGCGCAGGCCAAATCAATATCCCACCCAAAATTCATATTTCAACACAAACTCAGGTAACAGACTCAAATTGCCTAATTTAGCATTTATAGATACTTGTTGAGATGATGCAATGAGTCTTATTAAATAATCAAATTACAACTTGTCATTTAATCTCTCCAATGATGTCCCAATCCTGCCTGTAAAAGGTACTACAAACATTACTGCTTAAATATGCAAATTTGTTCACATGAAGCAATCGACCAACATGACACCAAAATTGAATATCATCAGAAAATAAAAGTTTTGGATCTTGCAAATTGTACTTTGGAGGTCATGTTAGTGTAAATGCTCTGAATAAAATCATGTGACATTAAATTCATTTGCATATGACACCAACTTATAAACAAGGTAACTCGACATCTGATAAGCATAACTTGGCATCAGAGACACTCAAAAACTTGGCATCTGAATTAAAGACTCAATTTCTTAGCACTTAGTAACTTGGCAATAACTACTTTTATGCCTACTCGACACTTGAAAGGATCTTGTATACTTAGCACTACTAAAGAACTCAACACCTGAAGCCTGAAGAACTTGGCACAGCTAAAGAACTCGGCACCAGTTATCAGATTGCCAACTCGGCACCTATTGTATACTCGGCACTACTGAAGAACTTGGCACCTGAAGCCTAAAGAACTCAGCATTTGAATTAAAGACTCAGTTTCTCAGCACTCAAAAACTTGGCACTAATTATTGTTATGCCTACTTGGCACCTGAGAGAATCCTGTATACTCAACACTACAGAAGAACTCGACACCTGAAGCCTGAAGAACTCAGCATAGCTAAAGAACTCGACACTAGTTATTAGATTGCCAACTCAACATTGACTAACAATGAATAATATGAAGGAGCTCGGCTCCTGAAGGATGATGCATAGCTTGGCACATGAAAAAAAAATACTCGGCATCTTGAAATAACTTGCTTATCTCAAACATTACTATTATCAGTTGCTGCCATGTCATTGTGAATAATTTTTTTTAAAACCTTATGTTGCTCAATAAAAGGTAGAGAATGAAAATTAGAAACATTAACCCCATCACATCCCAAATTTGATAAAAATATACAACTTTATTTCCTTCATGATAAGTATGCGAAATGAAAACTTCCCAACATTCATGAAGGAGTCTCCAGATTTGATTGAGAACATACTTTAGTTTCCAGGAAATAATGTGTCTATGAGTACAAGCATCAATGATAATTGAAGAATCCCCTTCAATATGTAACCTATTAAGATAGCCTTGTTTAGCTAATAAAAGCCCAGCTAATAAAGCATGAGCCTCAGCAATATTGTTTGTGTCAATAGGTAAAGGAGATACTCTAATTGCTACAACCTTACCAAAAGAATCTCGAATACAAACTCCAACACCTGAAGGACTAGGATTTCCTCTTGAAGCACCATCAAAGTTCAACTTCCAAAAACCAAAAGATGGGGGTCTCCAACTATTATTCCTGAATAAGATCTGAGTTGGTGATGTACTAATTTTCCACCCATTAGGAATAAATAATAATTTCCATTCCTAGACAAGTTGTGAATCCCAATGAGTCACAATTAGATTAAATTTAATCCTTTTCAAATTGGAATTAGTCACTTCCAAAATAGATCTTTCAATTCCATTTAAGACAATTTCTAATCAAAGGGATTCTTTTCTAAAAATCCGCTTATTTCTTTCCCACCAAATAGCCCAAACTACCAAAGCTGGAACACATTTCCATAGGTTTGTAAACAAAGATTTTTTTATAAAGAATTACTCATGTTTTGGTGGATAAAAACTTAACTTTCTTCCACATTCCTTGCCCATTTTATTACATATCTAAAATAAGACATAGTCTTGCCATTTTCCAATAGCTAAATGTCTTTAACTATGATTGGAATTTGGCATAGAATGTATTTTTAAGGTTAGATTGTCAGCTAGTTCTGGTTGATTTCCATTTGAAAATTAGAGGTGCTAATCCTTTCATTGAAGAGAAAGTTTATAGTGCACTACATATCATCACACTTACCCAAAAAAGTTGAGCCAAACTCTGAAAGGCCCATTGAATCTATAGAAGGAAGAGAAGAAATTGATTATCTAGATTGAAAGTCATTGTCCACTTCATAATCTTTGCAAGAAGAACATCATAAGTGCTTGAGAACCAAGTATTTATGATTAAGCAAGAAAGAAAGAAAAATTAAAAAATGTGTTGAGTCGAGAGATAGACATTGGAAAGAAAGCTATTGATTATAAAAAGTATTAAGATCAAGTTATAAAAGAATGTTTTAATTGACAAGCACAAAGCAAGATTAGTAGCTAAAGAGCAACAAATTGAAGATTGAGGAATCTTTTCTCTAGTTGCAAAGATAATTATGATTAGAATGTTGGCAGCACTTATTTCCAATCATAGTTGGAATATCCACCAAATAGATATGAAGTACATTCCTAAATGAAGATATAAAAACCCAATTTTGTTAGAAAAGAAAGGAACACATTGTATGTCGCTTGAAAAGACACTATATGATTTGAAATGAACTCCATGACATTAGTATTCAAAACCAAATAAGTACTTTCCCCAAAGGAAATTGATTTTTTTTTAAAACTCAATTTATACATCAAGAAGTCTAATTGTACGTTATTGTTCCTTCAAAATTTTAGTTATAGGGTATTGGTTGTAGCACTAGAGGTTGGTTTTCTAATTATTGTAAATAACTTATATGTGAGGTGAACAAAGATATGAAGATCAATTTGGAGACCACAAGGAACTACCCACAACCTCAAGCCAACTCATCTACCTATGCAAGCTCAGCAAAACAAACTATTATACATATGTAATTGACTATTATTGTTTGATGTTGTAGGATACTACTTTTACTATGGGACTTGAGTGCCCTATGAGAATGGTGGACTTTGGTAGAAGGTTGTGCCATGGAAAATAGTGGATAATTTAAACCTCAATAATTTGTTTAATAACTATTCTGAGCCAAATTCATGATGATATGTTTGGTTAGGATACCAAACCACCTTGAAAACTAAGGAATCGATACATATTTTTATTGAATTGAAATTATAAAGAAGGAAGTTGAGAAAAAATAGGGACTAAATGGGATAGAAGAGAAATGGAATTGTCTTATATTAGGACAATTAATGTAAGATGTTTAGCAAAGATTTTGGGATATAAAATATATTGTAGTTGAAGACACATATCAATGATAGTAGGACTCATATAAACTACATATAAGACAATGATAGACAAAGGAAAATTTTGATGTGTGCAAGATCATAAGGAAACAACTACTTGAAAATGTGAGGATAATCAAACATGAAAAGATCCAGCCATTTATATTTAGATAACTAATTATGCATATATACTTTCATATCTTACATAAATTCCCTAATATGTCAAATTCATCTTGGGTGTTTGATAAATGCACTATGGAACCTATCATTGATTAGTACAACATGTAGAATAAGGCTATGATTATAGAAGGTAACTTTGGAATGATTAAAGGTTTTTAGATTAATATGAAATAAAGACATAGAATTCCAAGGGCAATTATAGAGAAGTATGTAGAGAACATTCTCTTTATTATGGAAATAGACCGATTATACCTACATGAAAGTAGTTGACCCATGGAATATCTTCATACATCCTATGTTTTATGAAGTGACACAAGAGATGCTAGAAGGGTATTCTAAAGTGATGTTAGAATCACCTAGGGACACTACTTGTGAGAGATGGGGTACCTACCAAGAGAAGTATAGTATGGCAAGAGAACAATTATATAGTTGTACTAGGAAAAGGAAAGTGGAAAACATGGTAGAAGAGATAGCCATAGAAGGAGATGCAAGAAAAGAAGAGTGGAAAGAAGTTAAGAAAATGGTAATGGAATCTCTGCGCTTATTACCTCAAAGATCCAAAACCCCCAATCCTCTTAGGCCACTCAAACTTGTAGGCAAGGTCCCTATTGTAGACACCTAAAAACCCTTTAGAAAATAAAGTATTTTTATTTTCTAAAAAAGTCCCTGATGACATCATCATTATTTATTTATTTATTTATTTATTTATTTATTTATTTATTTATTTATTTATTTATTTATTTATTTATTTATTTAATTTCTTTTTATGCCATTAAATCCCTTTATCTTAATTAAAAATATTTAATTAAGGAATCCCTCCCAAAAATGTTTAAATCTTATTTAAATATTATTTCCTTATTTTTAATTATTTAATTAATAAATTGACCAAAAATCCCAAAATAAATAATTTATTTATTTTTTTCCCAAAACTTGGCCAATTTCCTTAAGACCACTAACCTCTTCCAAAATCTTCTAATCCTTCTTTAATTTTGATTAAAGGCTAATCCCATCATTTCCTACCCCTAATCCCAACTCAAAATATTTAATTAAGATTAAATATTAATCCTCATGTTTATTAAAATATTTTAATAAATATCTCCTCAAACCAAACCCTTGAAATAAATAAAACTTTATTTATTTCCGAAAAACCTTATTTATCCTCATCCAAGGAAGTTCTAGACTCTTCTAGAAAGTCTTCATCCTCATCCAAAGCCTAGACTCTTCTAGAAGATTTCAATCCTTATCTTTGACCCTAATCCTAATCCCCCCTTAACCTTGTCACATTCCCTAAACATGGGTTAAGACTTGCTAACCCAAGCCAAAGCCAACAAATATCTCCTCCTTCACCCACCCTCATTAAATGCCATCCACTTGCCCATCTCTAATAAGCCTAATCTAATCTTAACCCAAGCCTAATCCAAGCCTTAATCATTTGCACATTCCTAAGTCAAGCTTAAGACTTTCTTAATCCAAGTCAAATATCTCAACTCTCTCACAAATATCCCAACCATAAAATTTTATGAAGCCCACAAAGCCATAAATGACTCTTACAAACCCATTCATTGCTCTTACAAGCCATTATGAGGGTCTTTATGAGCTTTGAGCCTCCTTTGTTGACCCCTCAACCCCTCTTGCTCTAACCAATGACCCTGTGACATGTGTCACTCCCTGATTGTTTGTACGGAAGTACAATCCATGTGCTCTCCTCTCATTAAATCTAAACCTTCCATAAGCTTTCTCCCATCCTTGCATCCTAGCCCTTTTCCTATTTAAGGAATCCTCTCCCAAGCCATTTTAACACAATCACCCATAGTAACAAAGTAATGCCATTTTGATCATGAAGTAAAGTCATAATGCCATTTTTGAGAATGCATTTTACATCAAATCCATTCACCTAATCCAAAATCCATAAAGAACACCATTGAAGCCTTTGGAGAATTGAGCATACATCCTATCTAATTAGACAAAGCTACTCAACAAGAGAACTTCTCATTGAGAGAGCCCATTAATGGTTCATATTCTCAATTGAGAGCTCATCTTAGTCTATATTGAAGTTACGTTTATTTAGTTTTGTGAATACTTTTGATTTAATATTTAGTGTTCTTTGCATTACTAATCCTCATATACATTCTAATCTTGCAATCCATTCTCTCCTCTTCTACTCTAGCCTTGGGCATCTTATTTTCTTATCTTTGATGCCATGCCACTTGTGGCATCACATCAAAGAGGGGCAAAATGTAGACACTTAAAAGTCCTTTAGAAAATAAAGTATTTTTATTTTTTCAAAAAGTCCCTGATGACATCATCATTTATTAATTAATTAATTTATTTATTTATTTATTTATTTTTATGCCATTAAATCCCTTTATCTTAATTAAAAATATTTAATTAAGGAATCCCTCCCAAAAATGTTTAAATCTTATTTAAACATTATTTCCTTATTTATTAATTATTTAATTAATAAATTGACCAAAAAACTCAAAATAAATAATTTATTTATTTTTTCCCCAAAACTTGGCCAATTTTCTTAAGGGTAGTTAACTCTTAGCTCCAGCTTTCATGTAGTTGGCCTACCCACACCCCCGGGCGAGACGAAGGAGATGTCCCTTTCTCGCAGAGGAGATTGCCCATAAAATAGTAGGGCCAGCCCTGTTTCCCTTGAAATAAAAAAAGCTTTATTTATTTCCTAAAAACCTTATTTATCCTCATCCTAGGAAGTTCTAGACTCTTCTAGAAAGTCTTCATCCTCATCCAAAGCCTAGACTCTTCTAGAAGATGTCAATCCTTATCTTTGACCCTAATCCTAATCCCCCCCTTAACCTTGTCACATTCCCTAAACATGGGTTAAGATTTGCTAAACCAAGCCAAAGCCAACAAATATCTCCTCCTTCACCCACCCTCATTAAATGCCATCCACTTGCCCATCTCTAATAAGCCTAATCTAATCTTAACCCAAGCCTAATCCAAGCCTTAATCATTTGCACATTCCTAAGTCAAGCTTAAGACTTTCTTAATCCAACCCAAGTCAAATATCTCAACTCTCTCACAAATATCCCAACCATAAAACTTTATGAAACCCACAAAGCCATAAATGACTCTTACAAAACCATTCATTGCTCTTACAAGCCATTATGAGGGTCTTTATGAGCTTTGAGCCTCCTTTGTTGACCCCTCAACCCCTCTTGCTCTAACCAATGACCCTGTGACATGTGTCACTCTCTAATTGGTTGTAAGGAAGCACAATCTATGTGCTCTCCTCTCATTCAATCTAAACTTTCCATAAGCTTTCTCCCATCCTTTCATCCTAACTCTTGATCCCTCAAGCCCTTTGCCTATTTAAGGAATCCTCTCCCAAGCCATTTTAACACAATGACCCATAGTAACAAAGTAATGCCATTTTGATCATGAAGTAAAGCTCTAATGCCATTTTTGAGAAGCAATTTTACATCAAATTCATTCACCCAAGCCAAAATCCATCAAGAACACCATTGAAGCCTTTGGAGAATCGAGCATACATCCTATCTAATTAGACAAAGCTACTCAACAAGAGAGATTCTCATTGAGAGAGCCCATTAATGGCTCATATTCTCAATTGAGAGCTCATCTTAGTCTATCTTGAAGTTATGTTTATTTAGTTTTGTGAATACTTTTTATTTGATATTTAGTGTTCTTTGCATTACTAATCCTCGTATACACTTGTCAAGAAATTTGACCTTTGCTAAGGTTTTCTGAGAATTTTGTTTTTATTTTGAGCTATGATTATCCAATGTTATTGTCAACAAAAATATTTTCATTATAATGTTAAAAGAAATCTACTCAAATCTGCATGGATTCTTTCATGGTTTTAGATTCTCTCATTTATTTACTTTGAGCTATGATTGTTCAATTTTATTATTAACAAAAACTTTTTAATCATAATGCCTGAGGAAATCTACTCAAATCTATAGTTCTTTCCTAGTTTTAGATTCTCTCTTTTATTTACTTTGAACTATGATTATTTAATGTTATCATCAACCCAATAAAACATTTTCATCATAATGTTCACTTTGGTAGAACAACAACTTGTAGCCTAGTTGTTCAGTGTTGGGGCAATTCAATTGTGTGTTGCAAGTATTTCAATGAATTGGGAATTGTCTTTGTCAAATCATTTGGTTGTTTCTATGGGTACATAGTATTATGATGGATAGGAAAATGTTCACATAGACTATCCTATAATTGATCTTCTCCAAATGATGGGGCATGCTAGTAGACCTCTACTTGATAATGGCTGAAAGTGTGTAATTTTATGCCATGCACCTTGTAAAGAATATTATAAAAAAATCTTATATGAACCATTTCCCATGGAGAGTCATCTAGATCACTTTCTCAATGATCATATCAATGTTGAAGTTATCGTGGGTACTATTGAAAGTAAGAAGGATGTTGTAGACTATCTTACTTTGACATTCTTCTATTGAAGACTCACCCAGAATCCAAATTACTATAATCTACAAGGTGTCAGCCATAGGCATTTGTTAGACCACCTTTTTGAGCTTATAGAGAGTATGCTCAATGATTAGGAATCAAGAAAATGTGTTGCCATAGAAGATTATGTGTATCTTTCTCCTTTGAACTTGGGGATGATAGCATCTTACTATTATATTAGATATACCACCATTAAACTCTTTAGCTCATCCTTGTCTACAAAACCAAAGCTAAAAGAGCTTCTTGAAATTCTTTCTCCTACCTTAGAGTATTCACAGCTTCCCATATAGCTAGGTGAAGAAGAAACAATAAGAAAATTGATAAATCATCAAAATTTTCCTATTGACAAACCAAAATATACCAATCCACATATAAAGGCAAATGCATTGTTGCAAGCTCACTTTTCAAGGCATGTCATAGCTAGCAACCTAGCACTAGATCAATGAGCTTCTTTATGCTAACCAACTTCTTCAAGCTATGGTGGATGTTATTTCTAGTAATGATTGGTTCAATCCAACTCTTGCACCAATGGAATTGAGCCAAATGGTTACACAAGGTCTTTGGGACTATGATTCTATCCTATTATAGCTTCCACATTTCACCAAGGAACTTGCTAAGAAGTGCCATGAAAATCTAGGGAAAAGCATTGAAACTTATTTTGATTTAGTTGAGATGGAGGATGATGAAAGGTGAAAATTGTTACAGATGATGGATTCACTGTTGTTAGACATTGCTCATTTTTGTAATCACTTCCCAAACATTGATCTGACATATGACATAGTTGATAGTGATGATGTGAGGGCTGGAGAGAATATAATAGTATAGGTCACTCTAGAAAGAGATCTAGAAGGTAGACAAGAGTTGGGTCTAGTTGATGCACCAAGGCATCCCAAAGCAAAGGAAGACGTATGGTGGCTAGTAATTGGGGATTTAAAAAAGCAATCAGCTATTGGCCATTAAGAGGGTATCGCTCCAGAGGAAGACTAAATTCAAGCTTGAGTCTACTGCACCTTCAGAGCTATGAGAGAAGACATATACAGTATATTTAATGTGTGATTCATACCTTGGGTGTGATCAAGAGTACACTTTCATAGTCAATATGAATGAAGCAAAAGATGAAGAAAATGTAAAGGAATGAATGTTATTTACTGAGTACCATAGCTGTACAAATTTTGCATGAAGTTTATATGGTCAATATATGATGATGGAGAAATATTGTGTGGCAAAAATCTGCAACTCAAATATATGGGCTCATAAAATAAGCTTCATCTAGTAACTTGAATGCTTTTACCATGGGTTTCAATGATACATGATTTCAGTTTAAAATTTGTTAATAAATAGCTCATACCATTGGTTTCACCAATCTATGATTTGAATACAAAAAATCATTACTAACGCTAATATTAAGATGAATTCTGGCATGCTTGTATTTAATGCAACCCATTAATTGGGAATCAAGACTTTAGCAAACTAGGTAAGTGTACTTGTGGTTATTGTGTTGAGCTTGTAATAACTTAAATAGATAATATTGTTTTCACAATGTAGAAGTATTTGGAATCCCCCCTCAATGACCAAACTTTTTTCATGCTCCTCTTTATGAAAATACTTGAACGTAGAAAGGACCTTGTCCAAATTTGCTAAGTCCCTTATAGAAGGATAGACATTGAAAATTGAAAGAAAACCTTTAAATTCTATTGGAAAATTCTCTTGATAATCATCATATGGAATGGATGGAATGAAAGATGTTGAAAAGAGAATAGAGTAACTGAGAGGGGGAGGGGGTGAATCAGTTACTACAAAACTTTCCAAAGTCCCTAAGATGTCTGAATATACTCTTGATCTGATTAATATAAAATGTTGAAACTTGATAGAGTAGTAAATGATAAATATTAAGAACTGATATGTTATCATGCACAAAGTAATTCAGCAATTAAGAACACAAGAGACACTAGTTTTAATGTGGAAACTCAATATGGGAAAAACCACCAATGTAACTAGATATTATTTTTCACTATTCTGAAGTGAGCCCTGTTAGGAGCCAACCCTGTTAAAGGTTACAAAAACACATTGTTAGGTGTGACCCTGTTAAAGGATTTAATCACCCTGTTACGAGTGGCCTTGCTAGAGGTCTTTAGAATAATTCAACTTAACTCTCACCTTGTTAGAGGATTTATTGAATGGTTGTTAAACCAATTCTGTTAAGAGATTTTGAATTCACTGTTACAATGGTTAGAAAGCAACAATAAAGTGACCTGATATAATGTACAACTTATCTTTTCTAATTATAGATCTCTGTTATGCTTGACTGGATCCTTACTGATCAAATACAACTTTACAGCTCCTTCAACACATCTGATCCTTCATCAAACTTTTCTCAACATTCGCCTTTTCATTTCATGCATTTATAGCTTCCTTTTCACAATCACACACTTTAATTCATAACTAGAATGACCATATATACCTTTCAAATTATCTTAGTCAGCTCAAATTACTGACTAAATAAACAATTACAACAGTTAGGTACAAGTAATTAATTTGTAAATCCCTATACTGGCTAACCTTGCACAATAAACTTTGTTTAGAAAATAATTCCTGTGTTAACCGACTGAGCTCGATTAATGCAGCAAACTTTGTGACAATCCTTCAATTTTTTGGAGAACTCAATAAGTACTGAGTTTCCTGAGATAATCAAGTGAGCTTGGTGGAAACTACGCTTTGGAAATCGAGCGAAGCTTGTTTAACATTGACTTCTCCATGATTCCTTTGATGATTGAGTGAGCTTGGTAGAAACTACCCTTTGGAGACCGAGTGAAGCTCGATTAACACTGACTTCCTCATTTTCGTCATTGACCGAGTGAGCTCGGTGAACACTATCTTTCACCTTTCCTTTGTTGACTGAATTAGCTTGGTTAACACTATCTTCCTCATTTCCTTCAATGATTAAGTGAGCTCGGTTGGTATTGTAGATTGCATTGTAGACTATCTGAGCTCGGTGAACCTGAGACTAATGACTGATATGACATTTGTGTGACATCAAGGACAACATTATCCAACAATCTCCCTCTTTGGCATTGATGGCAACACAACATGTCATAACAGAATGAAATTTTGAAAACAAGTCCAAGAAGATAACAGACTTCTCCCTCCTTCAATAATCTCCATCTGTTAAGGGACTTCATGGAAAACTTTTCAAATTTCACAAATTTCATAAGGATGTGATAGTAAATCTCTCCCTCTTTGACAACACATGCCAAAGACAACAGAAGTTAAGTGAATTGTAATTTACCTTTAGTACTGATTCATATGCAATGATTTCTAATTAAACTGCATCAACGGATAGATCTTTAATTTTGTATGCGTTGATGCATCTCTAGAACTCATTTTTAGTAGACTTCAGATAGGGGAATGACCCCTAACTTACCTCTGAGATACAAAAATGCATCCTTAGGTAAAGGCTTTGTGAATATGTTAGCAATTTGTTCCTTTGTATGGACATATTCCAATCTGATCTCCTTGTCTTACACCAATTCTCTGACAAAATGATATTTTATTGCAATATGCTTGGTCTTGGAATGCATCACTGGATTCTTAGATATGTTGATTGCACTAGTATTGTCACAGAACATGACAACTAGTTCTTTGATTTCCATCTTCATTCCTTGCAATAACTACTTAAACCAAACAATATTTGAACAGTTTACTGTTGTAGCAACCTACTCTACCTCTACTGTAGATTTAGATGTATAATTCTTCTTTTTGCTTGTCTAAGAAACCAATCTTTTTCCAAGAAAGAATGCTCCTCCACTTGTGCTTTTTCTGTCATCAAGGTTTCCTACCCAATCAGCATCAGTAAATACTTTCAAATCCAAATTACCTCCAAATTTGTACCATAAGCCATAATCTTCAGTTCCTTTCAAATATCTCATTATTCTTTTGATTGCCATTAGATGAGTTTCTCTTGGCTTTGCTGAAAATCTTGCAACAATACCAACTGCAAGGGAAATATCTGGCCTAGTATGAACCACGTATTGTAACTTTCCAATCATAGATCTATACAATGTTTGATCTACCTCTTTGGATTCATTATCTTTAGTAAGTTTCAATCCAATACACATAGGAGTTCCAACAGGTTTACAGTCCTCCATACCAAACTTTTTCAATATCTCCTTGATGTATTTTGATTGAGTGATGTAGATGCCATTCTTATTTTGTTGAATTTGAAGACCAAAAAAGAATTTTATTTCACCAAACATAGACATTTCAAATTCCTTGTTTATTTTTTCTCAAAATTCTTTGCAAAGATCATCATGCCCTGTGAAAAAAGTATCATCTACAAATATTTCTGCCAAGACAATCTTATTATCTGGTCCATCCTTTATATACAAGCTACTATTATCATTAGTTCTTTGAAAACCAATTTGAATAAGCTAGTTATGCAATCTTTCATACCATGCTCTAGGGGCTTGTTTCAGACCATACAGTGCCTTGTGTAATTTGCAGACCATGTCCTTTTTATCTGAATTAATAAAACCTTCAGGTTGTTCAATGTAAACCTCTTCATCTAGTATTCCATTGAAGAATGCTGACTTGACATCCATCTGATAAACTTTGAATCCTTTGTGAGTAGCAAATGCAAGCAAGGTTCTAACTCCTTCCAATCTTGCAATAGGAGCAAAGGTTTCTCCATAATCTATGCCTTCTTCTTGAGAGTATCCTTTGCATACCAATCTAGCTTTGTTTCTAGATATCTTACCATCTTTAGTCAACTTATTTCTAAATACCCACTTGGTTCCAATTACATTCTTATTTTTAGGCCTGGGTACAAGAGTCCATGTCTTGTTCTTCTCTATCTATTCTATTTCCTCATTCATTGCCTCAATCCAACTATCATTTGTCAATGCATCTTTAATGCTTCTAGGTTCAAAATCAGCAAGTAAACAAGTATTTTTCATCTTGCTTCTTGTCAAGGTTCCTTCAGTCTTGTCTCTAATGATATGATCTGGTGCATGATGTCTTCTGACATAGTTAGCTAATACAGGTTCTTTTCCTCTTGAATGAGTTTCATTGCTATCTCCTTGTGCTTCAATTTCATGTTTAGGTTGCTCTAGCTCAGTAAGAATTGGCTCAGGCACTTCAAACTCGGTAGACACTTGCTCAGTAATGTCTAAATGTTGTTGTGGCTCGGTTTGAACTATTTGCAATTCGGTTACTGATGACTTGTGAGTTGAGGATTCTTGAGTGAATGGTATGCATGGTATAGTATCTGGTTCAATGTAAACAAATCTTTTGTAATCTTCAAGTACCTTTTTGCTTTCTTGTTCAGATTTGTCTACAAACTCATCAACTTTCACATGTGCACTTTCTATGACTTTGTGAGTGGATAGATTTAAACATCTATATGCTTCGCTTTTGCAATAATATCTTAAAAATATTCCTTCATCACCTTTTACATCAAATTTTCCTTTTCTAGATTCTTTCAAAATATAACATTTGCTTCCAAATACTTTCAGATAACTTACATTGTGTTTGTAGCCATACCATAATTCATAGGGAGTTTTGAATGAGTCCTTCTTCAACTGTACTCGCTTTAAGGTATGAACTACAGTGATGATGGCTTCCTTCTAGTATTTGATAGCAATGTTCTTTTCTATCATCAAGGTTCTTGCACAATCCATGATGGATCTATTTCTTCTTTTAGCTATTCCATTTTTTTCAGGAGTTCCTGGTGTTGAGACTTGTCTTTTAATACCTTTTTCAATGCAGAAGTTGTTGAATTCATGTGAGATGAATTCAACACCTCTATCTGACCTTAAGCATTTTAGTCTTTTTCCCATTTCTTTTTCTACTCTTGCCAAATACCATTTGAATTTCTCAAATGCTTCTAATTTATTCCTTAGATACATGACAGTCATCATTCTTGAGTAGTCATCAACAAAAAGAATGCAAAACTTTTCTCCAGTATAGCTTTCTATTCCAATGGGTCCACATAAATCAGTATGCACAATTTATAATATATCTTCTGATTGATAGTTCTTACTTTTAAAACTAGTCTTTCCCATTTTACCAATCTAATAATTCTTGCATAAACCAACCTGAGGTTTCTTAATGTTAGGAATGCCTCTTATTTTCTTAAATTTTCTTATTTTTACCAGATTATCAAAATTGACATGACACAACCTTTTATGCCATAACCAACTTTCTTCAATTTGAGCAATAAAACATGTGCATTCTCCAAGTTCTAGATAGAACAAGTTACCTTTAGTTTGGGTGCCAAATCCTATCAGCTTTCCTTGCTCATTCAACAGTCTTGCCTTTCCATGCATGAATTCCACCTTGAATCCAGTATTGAGTAACTATGCCACACTTAGCAAATTATGTTTAAGACCTTCAACCCAATAGGCATTATTACATACAAGTTCTTTGGTTAGACAGATTCTTCCTCTTCCTTTTATGAAACAAGGTTTATTATTACCAAACCTTACACTGCCACTATCATAATATTCAAACTGATCAAACTTAGTTTTATCACCAGTCATATGATGTGAGCAACCACTGTCTATAATCCATGTATCATTCTTACTTATGTGAGAAACAAGTGCCATTTTATCTTCCTCATCACTGTCAGAATCATCTTTAACGACAATGTAAACAATTTCATCCTCACTATCATCAGAATCTTTAGAATTTTCAGCCATGAAGCATGATTTCTTACCTTTGTTTTTGGATGATTTGAAGTCTTTCTTGCCATTCCATTTGCAATCTTTCTTTTCATCATTATTTTTCTTGTTTGGACACCTTGCTGTAATATGACCAATTTCTTCACAAGAAAAACAGATTAGAGGAACTTTACCTTTGTATTTTCCTCTACCTCTAGAATATTTCTTTACTAGTAGAGCTTCAATTACTTCAAGGTCACTGTCTGAACTTTGGCTTGATTCATTTTCACTTTCTGACTAAGATTCCTTCTCCCTTTTTTTTTTCTCCTTGAGTGAGAGCTTGGCTTGAAATGCTGATTCAATGTTCTTGGAGGCTAGAACATAGTTGTTAAAGTTATCTAGTTCAAATGCAATTAGTCTTCCAACTATGGCCTCAAGATTTATCTGATGATTTGCTTCACACCTTCTTTCCTGAATTGTAGAAACTCTGATTGCATAAATGGGAAGCAAGGTTCTAAGAACTTTGCTTATAACTATTTCAACTTTGATATCACCTCTAGATGCTCTAATTGCACTCACACATGCTCTAACTCTTTCAACATACTTTGCAATGTTTTCATCCTCTCTCATCCTCATTTGATCAAATTGTGCTCTTAGACTTTCTGCTTTTTCTCTTCTCACATTACATCTCCTCCATAGATCTCTTTTAGCTTGTTCCACATCTCAAAGGAAGTTTTGTAGTCCTTAATGTCATCAAATTCTTCATAACTGAGAGTGGATGCTATGTCTATCATCATATTGTTGTGAGTCTTATTTTCAGCAATGTCATTGACAGACAATGTGCCAAGAGGTTCTTCATATTTTTCTTCAAGGTATTTTAGTCCAGTATCACCAATAGTAGCCAGATGAAGTCTCATCAATCCTTGCCATGTGGAGAAGTTATCTCTATTGATTTTTGGAATTTCTCTTTTGTAAGACATCTTGATCTTTGGCTTAGATCCTTGAAATCTCTTCTTGCAAGCACCAAAAGCTCTAATACCAATTGTTGAAAAGAGAATAGAGTAACTGAGAGGGGGAGGGGCTGAATCAGTTACTACAAAAATTTCCACGGTCCCTAAGATGTCTGAATATACTCTTGATCTGATTAATATAAAATGTTGAAACTTGATAAAGCAGTAAATGATAAATATTAAGAACTGATATGTTATCATGCACAAAGTATTTTAGCAATTAAGAACACAAGAGACACCAGTTTTAACGTGGAAACCCAATATGGGAAAAACCACCAATGTAACTAGATATTGTTTTTCACTCTTCTGAAGTGAGCCCTGTTAGGAGCCAACCCTATTAAAGGTTACAAAAATACATTGTTAGGTGTGACCCTGTTAAAGGATTTAATCACCCTATTAGGAGTGGCCTTGCTAGAGGTCTTTAGAATAATTCAACTTAACTCTCACCTTATTAGAGGATTTATTGAATGGTTGTTAAACCAACTCTATTAAGAGATTTTGAATTCACTGTTACAATGGTTAGAAAGCAACAATGAAGTGACCTGATATAATGTACAACTTATCTTTTCTGATTACAGATCTCTGTTATGCTTGACTGGATCCTTACTAATCAAATACAACTTTACAGCTCCTTCAACACATCTGATCCTTCATTAGACTTTGCTCAACATTTGCCTTTTCATTTCATGCATTTATAGCTTCTTTTTCACAATCACACACTTTAATTCATAACTAGAATGACCATATATACCTTTCAAATTATCTTAGTTGGCTCAAATTACTGACTAAACAAACAATTACAATAGTCAGCTAGAAGTAATTAATTTGCAAATCTCTATATTGGTCAACCCTGCACGGTAAAATTTGTTTAGAAAATAATTCCTATGTTAACCGACTGAGCTTGATTAATACAAAAAACTTCATGACAATCCTTCAATCATCAGGATAACTCGGTAAGTATTGAGTTTCCTAAGATAACTGAGTGATCTTGGTGGAAACTATGCTTTGGAGACCGAGTGAAGCTTGGTTAACACTGACTTCTCCATGATTCCTTTGATGATTGAGTGACCTCGGTGGAAACTACCCTTTGGAGATCGAGTGAAGCTCGGTTAGCACTGACTTCCTCATTTCCTTCATTGACCAAGTGAGCTCGGTGAACACTGTCTTTCACCTTTCCTTTGTTGACCAAGTTAGCTCAGTTAACACTGTCTTCCTCATTTCCTTTAATGATCGAGTGAGCTCGGTTGGTACTGTAGATTGCATTGCAGACTGTCTGAGCTCAGTGAACTTGAGACTAATGACCGATATGACATTTGTGTGACATCAAGGACAACATTATCCAACAAAAGAAACTCAGTAATGGAATGAAATAATATTAGTAATATCAAGACAATTTGATATTTAATTAGTTAGTTTAATTAATTTCTTAGGCAAAATATATGAGGAACAAATACATTGCATTAGTGTAGACTATAGTAAATGACTTGGACACTTAGATATTGGGAAATTTGTACTTGTTTAAAATTGAAACATCTAAGTCCCATTAAATTCTCAAGCATTATTGGAAGAGATAAAGTAGAAAAAGATTAAGATATTTGAAGCTTGATAAGTAGGAGATATTTTACACAAGAATTCAAAATGTGATCTTACTATTAGGATTCATTTGTGTGTTTTTTTTATTAGAATTATAGTTTATAAAATATCTTAATATCATATGTTTTTACTCCAAAGTTGAGTCCCAAACATCTTTCTTGGTATTTGTGCCTTTGAAGTTTTCTTTTGTGTTCATTTTGTGTTGTATTAGTTGGTTTTCTAAATAAAAATTGGTTCCCATATTTAATTTTATTCTCACCTGAGAACTCACTAGTGTTATTCCAAGGAGTTTTAGGTAGAAATTGTAACAAAGCAAGCATGTGTTGAATCAATTTTATCATTTTCTATGGAGTTTTATATTGATCTAAATTACAATGTTCATGAGAATCCAAATGTTTGTAGTTTTTTAAACTAAATTTTTGTAAAATATGCTCTAGAAAGGTACTTTCCAAGATGAAAGTGATGATGATATAGATCTGCATGAAAAATTTGGTACTTCAAGCACTACACCAAAAGTGCCAGAAGAAAATGTCAATGATGATGAGATTGTTGAATTAGACATTGAACTTGACAATGAAGGATTTGTTGAACCAGACAATGACCCCCCATAGAAATTAAGGCTTGGATTTATAATATTTTCTATTAAAAACTAAAATATGTATGTCATAGTACATTCTAAGTGTGAGTTAGTATTGCTTTTGGAGCTTCTACATGATTGATGTTATTAACATCAACTCCTTAATTAACATATGTAGTTACTAATAGATGGGAGATCCCTCTATTGAAGTAACTAAAGAGCAATGAGATTCTGCCCAAGTAGCCAAGGGCAAAGCAATGGAGGCAATGTCAAATGGTATAAACTCTTTGCTAATAGAATCCCTAGAGTAGCTGTCATATATTATTTCTGGAAGGGTATCACATAGACTGCCTTTTGAATTTGTTCTAATCTTAGAGTTTCTCAGGTGATTTGGAAGAGGCTATAAACCATCTTATAGAAGCATAAGGATTTATTTTCCCTTCAATTCCTTTCAGTAAAAACAGATTTGCAGACTAAGTTTCCTTAGGAATTCTCTTTCAGTTGAGCTCGCAAGGGAGATCAGCTAGTGAAGATGCTTTCTTAGCTTTTAATACACTTCGCAGATGAGATTGCATTATATGGTTTGAACAAGATGTGGAAAAAAATCAAGTGTGTGATATTTCAGAAGAATGCTCCCAAAAAGTTTTTCAAATTAGTACAATATTACAAAATATCCTTTGCAATTACTTGCAAATGCATCAAATGTTGTCAAATTGTTGAAGTAGTGAAACATGACAAGAGAAATTTGAAACGAATGGGTTTTGATGATTTTTTGGCTATTAACTATCATTATGCACTAGTGGGTGTGTTTTTCCCATTTTCTCATGCTTCTTGACAAGGAACCCCCAAAAAAATTGTTGGTGAGTTTACTTACCCAAAGAGATTACTTTGTGAGTGCTTGCAAGTTGGTGAGTTTGCAAGGGAAAATAAACCAGTTACATAAATATCTCACTTTGGTGTCTATGCACTTATATTAATGTGTGTTTGTAAGGAAAAATAAACTATTTACATAAATATCTATGCTATTTAGGTAAGTAGAGTGTTTATTAAATAAATGCCTTAATTAAATAAGAAAGGAATATATCATTCACAATGTTGGGATTTTAGGCCTTGTTAAGTTTATTTTCTTAGTACATTCAAACTAAAAGTTTACCTATGGGAGTGTAGACTGAAACTAAATTTTTTATGTTGATTTTAATTTTGAACTATACTTGAGGTTGTTAGATGGTTTTCTTAGATCCTTCAAAGTGAGTTAACTTTCTTATGGTTCATCTATATAAGTGGATAACTGAACTTCACAATTGTGAAACTTTATTTGATGTATGCATATGAATTGTAGGTAACAAAATGATTTGGGAGAATTTTAACTATTGGAATTGCTCACCTCTATCTTTTTAAATTTGAATTTTGTATGGAAATTGTAGTGTTTACAATCACTTTTGGACCATGTAATAAATCATGAGGGTTACATTCTTAGTCAGCCACCTTAATTGGATCGATTATTTGGCTTTGGAACAATGGTTGAAGACAAGTAGCAAGCTTGCAATGGTTGATGTCATGGTGTATTAATGCTCTATGATAAATATTCTTCAAACACTCTAACAATTTCTAGGTTAATCCTCTTTCTAGCATGATTTTAAATGTATGAGTGTCTTTTAAAAAACACTTTCAATTTTGATCAATTATTCTCGATACAAGTTGGTGTTGAGTTTCTTTTTTATTAATTTGCAGATCTATTGCTATTTATTTAATGTGCAATTGTGGAGAACTTTTTATATTATCGACTTTTATGTTTTTGAGGTTTTCTTACAAGTAAGAAATATTACTTGATTAAAAAGTTCACAATGTCTTTTAGACTCCTATGGGGAAAATGTTACACATCCACACCCTGGCGAAGATTCCAGTCCATCAATAGTGGTAGTAGGTTTTCAATATGGATCATTGTTTGTTGTTGTTCTATTTCACACAATTCATATGAAAAATGCTTATCTTAATATTTTGGGTTTGGTGCAAATATCAGGTGGTTGCATCTCAAGACTAGCCTAAAGTCACAAAGTATGCAAGCCTAGTTTGTGCTCAGGCACACCGATAGGATCTCATTCAAGATTTGTATAAAATCTTGCAAGATCTAGTACGAGGAACTATTACTAGAGGAATGATAAAGTAGGCATCATATGTGGTATTTTTTTAGTCTACGCCTGGTTGTCATGTTGCTTAGAAAAAGATTGTTACATGTTTGGTTCAAAAGTTATATATTTCAGGGGTGTGTATTTGTGCTGGGGATTTTCTTGACTATAACTTTAGATTTTAAAAGTAGTCTTTTGGTACATATCATATATCTACCTACATTGTTATGTCCTTGTAAGTTCTATTTGAGATGTAAATGTTAGGATGCTAATTTAGTTAATATTTGATTTGGAGGTGTTCTACTTGAAATAATGACCACCTTTTATACCAATGTATAGTACTCAATTTATATTCAATCTTAAACTAGGATGATTACTTGTATTATGTAGTGACAATGTATAGCTAGTACAATCTACAAATCTAGAATGTAAGAGATTTAATTTACAAAGAATTAACTTGGGGAAAACTTTTACAACTTCACACACCATGGATTAGGGATGTGTTCTGAATTACTAAATGACGAAGAGGAGAAAACCCTCTAGAGCACAATTTCTACCTTAATCATTAAGCATTTTATTAACAAAATTCTTAGACAAGTTACTACTCCTCAAAATTAAAAATATGATTTTTGGAAATTCACTTGCTACTCAAAATTTAAAGTATGATATTAGGAAATTTGAATGATTATTTCACTTTGATTCTTTGCAGGGAGCTACTAATTTCTTTTCGTAGAGAAATAGGACAAAAGCCTTTGCAAATCATATTTTATAGGTAATTTATTTCATTTTGATTGGTTTTTGTGGTGAGATTTAGTTTTGCATTTCTTATGTCTCCTTAGTGATAGCTTTGGTATTTATTCAGAGATGGTGTAAGTGAAGGATAGTTTTACCAAGTTCTACTTTATGAATTGGATGCTATTCGCAAGGTCAGTTTCCTAATACTCACTATAGTACTCGCTATTTAATTGAGATTGACCGGCTCATTAGTTTTTTTGTATTCACTTTGGATTTTTTTAAAGAAGATAACTAAATGCTATATGAACTAAAAGTTATGTGGTGTGAATAGGGTTGTGCATCTCTTGAGCCAAATTACCAGCCCCTAGTGACATTTTTTGTTGTTCAAAAGTAGCACCATACTAGACTATTTGTAAACAACCATGCAGATAGGCATTCTATAGACAAAAGTGGGAACATCTTGCCAAGTAGGAAGGTCCTATAAGGCTATATAGTACTATTCTTCTCTATTTAAAGGTGTCAATTTGTAACACTAATGTGGGTTTTCTATATTTTGTTAGGCACTATGGTTGATTCCAAAATTTTCTATCACATAGAATTTGACTTTTATCTCTGTAGTCATGCTGGGATATAGGTATAATACTTATTTCTTAGATAAACTTGTCATGCTTTCTTTTCTATGTATTATAATGAAAATTGATCTGGTTTTTATCATTTACAAGGGACCAGCAGACCAACACATTATCATGTGCTTTGGGATGAGAACAAATTGCTAGACTGGGAACATGACTAAAGGATTAGGGGTGCCCAACATTCAATATTAGGCATCTCTCGAAGTAGTACATGGTCAATGCTCAGGTATAACTCAAAACACTCCATTCTCATAGATTTTACTCTTGGGCTTAAAAGTACTATTTTGTCACTTGAAGTAATGGATAGATGTGAATTGTTAAGCTTTGAGTAAAAATGAAATCAAAGATTGTTTGATAATCTATTTAATGGTAATGGTTGTCTATCAATATTCCCACAGGCCCTATAAAGAATATGCCAACTGCCTACAATCATACACACAGATCAAGAATTGGATGAAAAAATGTAATAGTAGTACCCTTAATGCAAGGAGAACAAAAAATGAAAATGGACTTTGATCCAATGATAGGTGGTTTGCAAACCACTTGTCAAGATGGATTGATTATTCATGTGATAAATGTTCCCCAGTTCTCTAGAGTGCCTTTGTGGAGATTATCATTTCGTGCTAGTTCTATTGTAGTTGTTTACTCAACCTGTGTTCCTAGCCACTCCATATCTTCCATCTCCTTGTCTACACATGCCCAAATTCTATGTTGTTAAGCTTGAAAGCATTTTAAATAGAGACAAGTTGAGTTCATTGTTTGTTGATAGATCCTCTGAGATCATCAATGAAAAGTGATAGTGGCATCCTGACAAGGCATGATGTTTCCCTTTCTCCTTCTTTCTAGCTATTTGATCAGTACCAATAGTCCTATATATAGATTGATAATTGGTTGATAACACATAATAGCCATAATACAAAGATAAACAAAAGACAAATTAAAACCAACAAAGAGTTGGTGCAAGCCACTACTAAATAAGGATTGGTCATGCATGCCCTAGATACAACCTAGAAATTCTAGTTGTCTTTATGGAGATTATCGTCACTTGCCATTTCTGTAATAGTTTTGTCTTAAGCTCTCAATGGCCATTGAGAAGCCATAGAAAGTGCAAGTTTCATTGGGATGAGAAAGAGAACATAAGGACTGAGTCGTGAAATGATGACACCATTAAGACGATACTTGATATGTTGAATTGCACTTTTGATGTTTCTAACTACTAATATTAGTGAGTAAGGTGTAATGTCTCCTTTTAGGATAAATAGGTAAAATGGGACGATTACTCTAATTCCTTAGATTTACATTATATAACTTCATAATAAAATTGTGTAGTTGGTAATATGCTACTTGCTATCTAATTAATGATACACTATAAAATTGCACAAGTTGGAATTTTTAAAGGTAAGAAGTCTCCAAGTCCAATGCTTTTTAAGTGTATTTGCTAATTGTAATGTTTACTAGATTTTGTTTTCTAAAAATTTTGAGCTAAAAATCATAGACTTTGCATCAATGAAATGATTTTTATCCCTGTGAGTCAACTACTTTTGCCTACAATACTCAATTGCTATTGTAATTGTTTCATGTTTGATAATTGCTTGCTTGTTGGTGAGACTTGCTCAGCTGTACAACATTGTGATGATTTATTTTCTAGTTTTTTTTAATATTAATCACTTTGAACTTGAATTAATATTTTTTACCCTACAATGTTGATGTTGCAAGAATTTCATTATGTGCACTTTTTTTAATCACACCTTTTGAGGATATATTGCCGCTAATTCCTGTCGTAAATAACCTGTGCATTTTTATTTTCTTTTAAATGGGAGAATTTTTTTGTCTTTAATTAGGATTGTTGTTTGGAGATTGTAGTGTGGAAGAGTATGCTCATCACTTGGAGACAATCAAAACATATGAGAACAAGCCATCTGATAGTATTCTGGAGCGTATTGACAATGACTATCTATCACGAGTATTCTTCATACCTCTATTGAATAAAAGTTGTGCACTATTCATGTAGATTCAAAACATAGAAATATTCATTTCTTTTAGCTAGGAATAATAAAGATAAAATGACTAAAAGAAGAAATAGATTTAGAAGAACCTCTTTAAATGAATATAAGACATTTATGTTAAATTGTAGCTCATAGTTTGAGATCACCACACATAACTTAATGTTGATATCAATATGTTTTAATAGTTGGAGCAGCCTTATGTTAATTGGATATTGCATTAATATTGGTACCAAGTAGTACTGAAACTTTCTTGTATTGAAATGATAAGCTAATTATAATCCAAATTCTCAGTCAAGGTAGAGGATGGATATGATGTCTAGGACTTAATACTTAGGATTGTTGATATTGTAAAATCAGAACTACATTGATGGTCATTGGATATCTTAAGGTTGAATTGAGGGTTGGAAGTAGGTTGTATTTTATAGATTATTGACTCTTATTACATCTATTAATTGAGACTCCCAACCAAGGACATGAAACAACCACCATGCTTCCAATCAATGCTTCAAATCTACTAGACAAGAATTGCTGATTGGGTTTCTCAATTTGCTAACTATATTGGTGATTGTTTTACGTTGTTTATAAGCTAGTAGATGAAGTTATTTTTATTGGGGGTACAGTTGATTCGATGTCATTTGATGGTACTTCCTTTGAAAAAGTAGTCATTTTTATGCATAAAAATAGGGTACCACTCAAGGGTAGTTGTGCTAATCCAAAACCAACATAAGGAAATCCATGATATGTCGTAATACACTAAATAGGGCATCAGTGAGAATCATTGCATTGTCACATATCTTGGGAAAAGCTAAAGTCTACCCATTTAAAGTATGTAGAAGGCCTAAACGATAGAGAATTAGACTATTGGAACAATTTGAGAGAGTGTTGTATTGGGGTATTGAAATTGTGTTGGAGCTTTTCAATCTGTTAGCTTGATTTTTCACTATGTAGAGGTTCAAGGAAAATCTTGTGAAAAATCATTTAAATCTTGAAATTTTGAAAATTAGGGTTTTATTCCTTGTGTTTTTTCAAAGTCATCAGATTGCCCTAGCTTTAGAATACCCTCAAAATTATTTTCAGAAAAAATGTTTTCAATGACATTTTTCCCCAAGGGAGGGCTTGCATAAGCATGAGGTCATTATATTTTTGTTTAATCTTACATGACTACGCTTAGCATAAAAATTGATTAATCATTTTGTTAGCCATTACCTCTAATGACGCAAAGTCTTTTTAATCATTGATCTTGTTCAGATCAACGAGTATCGCATACCTGCAATTTCAAAGTGCAAGGCCTTTAAGTAATGCAAGCATGCGACTTGGTGACATGTAGCCTCTACATTCCTAAATTCTAGTGAATCATAAATTGTCAGGAACTTTTGCAGGTTTGTCTGTAATTTTGTGCATGTCCTGATTTTATTGCGATGTCATTGGTGGATTTACCTGCAGAGATATGCAATTTATCACCAAGAAGTGTCAGCCATTGATTTCATCTCAATCAAGGGCTAGTGCTTCCTCGCAAGAATAATATGCTCGATAGGTAAATAATGCGGGGAAGCAAAAGTTGGACAAGTGGCATAGTTTGATGAGATGGGCCCACTGTTAAAAGAATAATGGTGAGGTGTCCTTCATGGTGTGTGTTAGATAAGTTGGAATAGGTGGAGGAATGTCATTCATCACTATTAGGCAATATGCTACTCAAATGGAAAATTTTATGTAAATGTTGATCTATCAGAGATCAAAGGCCAGTGCATGCCCGCAATTTGAAACTACACAGGAAATAAGTAGTGTGAGCAAGTGGATTTTTGACATATGGCAAGGTGGGGTCAGGTATTTGCAAAGCAGTATGCCACACTATAAATGATTGATGACATGTACTACTAGATGTGCCACAAGGAGGAGTTTTGACTGCTAGATGGAAATGAAATCTTATCAACTCTAGATCTTTTGAAGATCTACAGTTAGTGCAATCCTGCATTATGAAGCTACAAGTCAGATAAGAAAAGTAGGAATGTGCCTTTGTGACATGTGTCACAGTGGGACCAAACCATGAAGAATGTAGGAGTCACACCATAGGTTCTGCCAAATGTGCTTAGCTGGAGCTATTTATGATCTAGGCCTGAAACGTGTCAGAAATAAACACAATACTTAGAACATGCAGGTTAAAAGCAGTCATGTCATTGGCCCAAGTGGATAATGTGAGCATAAAATGAAGAGTTGTTTATGATCATTGATCTCTTTCCTGATCAATGAAAGGCACTTCCCTACATTTTGAATTTGAGTGATGTTTAAAAAAAGCAAGAATGTGCCATGTAGGGTAAGATCAGTATCACCGTTGATCTTCCAAAGATTGACGGCTAGTGCAAGACCACAATTTGAAAATGCTTGTTAAATAAAGAAAGTGAGAATGCGCTAGCATGACACGTGTACTAAATGATGCCAAGTACTTTCTCGCCCAAATGAAGATATGGCATCTACTGGCGTGGAATGTGGTTAGATAGTATGAGCTCATATGGCAGTTTCTTATTGGTCAGTACAGCTCACTAGTTTTTAATAGAAAGTGGATTAGTCAGATCATTGATCTTGTCTTGATCGACAAATGGCATTTCCCCACAATTCTAAAATGAAGGGATTTTAAATAATGCAGGGAAGCAAAATTGTGACACGTAGCATTATTTTAAAAGCTGTAATGCTTGTTACCTTTTAAATCAAGATTGTTTGATTTGGTGAAAATCTATGGATGGGTTTCAAACTTGGATGCAAATTGCGGGTAATAGTTACTAACAATAAATATGATTCAGACCTTATGCGTGCGATTTTGTTGCATGGTAAGAACCCATGATTTCACCATTAATGAAACACTAAAGCACAAAGAGAATATCAGGGCATACAAAATTTTTAGAGCTAGGGCACAAAAATTCTTGGTTAACAATCTAGTAGAATTATAGAAGTTTTCACATAGTGCAGAAGTGCAAATTTTTGCGGGTAAGTACTTTGTGGTTTTCTAAGTAAATTTGAAGTATTTTCTATTGTAAAATTTTCTAGGGTTCATTCAAAATTCCTCCCCAAAAAGAGTTTACTAGGAAAATAGATTATTTGAAATGTTCTATGCATGATGACTTTCTTGAAAAATTCCCCTTATCAGTGCATAAAATAACTAAGGGAAGGGAACTCATACTCAAACATCCCAGAATAGTTGTAGCAGAGGGTTTTTCCGACAAAGCTAATTGGCTAAGAGATGCTTAGGTTTCCATGGGAGGTCTAAAGTTATTCAAGAAATGGTTTTCAGAGTGAAAACTTGACACTCCTATGAGTAATGTTTGGGAGTTTGATATTCGTAAACTAGTAGTCCCCACTATTTTCTTTGATAGTGATTTATTGATGGACCTAGCAAAGAAACATGATCCTATTATGGGATGGATAAAAAACCATTCTAGAATCAATCTTTTTAGGGTTTCCCCTGAGCTATTTAGTGAGGTTTTCAACCTTAACCCTAACCACATTGTGCATGAAATCATTGATATGGATGATCTACAAGCCAGATATGATGCATAATGAATTTACCTAAGAACAGGGCCACTACAGGAGCATGCTGCCAAAGTTGGTAATTTTCCTGTGATTACAACTAGTACCCTTGAGCCATTGTTAAGAAGACATTTCAACTTGAGAGCTCAAGCACTATATTTTTCTCTTTGCAAGATTTTGGGGATAGATGAAGGTGATCAAATTCTAGGTTCTATTGTTCTTATAATGGCTCAAACCCTTCAATTTGGAATGAGTACCATTCTGGATTTTGGCACTTTTCTATCAAAAGAGACTCATAATGGTTTGGTTGGAATAGCAAGGGAAAAAGTAAACAAACCATTCTATTGGTACTCATTGTTGATTCATGTATGCTTATACAAGGGATACACTTTCTTCTCCAAGGGTATGGAGTTCAAAAAAACCAAGGATGGAGAAAGGAATCCAGTGCAGCTGTGGAGTGTGGATATGACCTTAGAGGTCACAGATGCTAGTTATGTAAGGTTTGAAAGATTTTTTGCATCTAAGATAAGATTAATTATGAGAGGGGAAAGCCCCAAAATTCCACAAGCATTGTTGCAATTGGTTAGACCTAGAGATCATGTACAAGGGTTGTTGGTTAGTCATAATTGGGGGGATATAATCCCTCATAATGTTTCAACTGTGATAAGGGTATATGGTTTTATGGGAAAGCCACATGTGTTTCCTTTTCATGTGCCTTTGAAGATTGGGATTGTTGAGCTCTTATGGCAGATAGGCACTATAGATGAGAGGGAATTGATTAAAAAGGGCAATTTCTTTCCAATTGTTACTATAGTGCATGACTATGTCTTTGTCAGAAAAGGGTGGAAGCACCTGAATTTGTTTTTGGATAGATATACATGGAAAAGTCTCATGCCAAATTCAGTGACCCTTAAGGATTCTATGACCTTTTAAAATAAAGGGTAAGAGCTTCCCATATGGTACATCGGGTTTACTATCTAGAAGATATAATCAAAAATATACAAGAATTGAGAAAACAGAAATGGATAGTTTTTAGAAAGACCCTAGAATTTATTAATGCTTTTGACCCCCAGTACGACCCATTGAAAGATAAGAAATATTGGGGAGCTAAAATACAAGCATTAATGAATAATTTTTCTATAATAATTCAAACCATGAATGAAAAGAAAGCTATGTATGTTGAAACACATCCAAACAAGGCTGTAGAAGTACAAAGAAGAATAAGCAGTAGAAATGTGGTAGCTCCTAGCCAATATACATTAGAGAAGAGGGCAGGTTATGTTATGATTCAAAATGTGCAACAGACACCCTCTCATTAGAAGCAAAGGTCAAGAAGCCCATTTGCAGCCCGCTCTCCAAAAAGGAAAAAATTAAAGCAGGGGTCTTCTTCTTCTCAAAAGGAACAATACTCCCCAAGCCAATCTCCAATCCATATAGATGATGAAGCATCTCTAAGGGAACAGCTTAGACAAATGGGTGGAGAAGGGGATGTGATTGTCACTTCTACAGGCTTGGATGTTGGAGAGCCACAAGAACCTCCTGTACCTTCCTTGGACCTAACCATTGCTGATTACCAAGGTAAGGAGATTGACCCAATAGTTGCATAGGCTTCTAAAAGATTTATTAATGATGAAAATTTTGTAAGATCTAGGGCTTTTTCTCAGTTTTTGCGGAGATTAAATATGGGAAATTTTGAGAAAGCCTGTGAGAAAATCAAAGCTGAGCAACTAGATAAACCTGACTCAGTTATTAAGGGAGAGGTGAAGTCAAAATTTTTGAATGACTTTGCCCAATTTACTCCTAAAGTTGAGAGGCAAATATTTAGATAGTCAGGAGTCCTCCTTTTGCCAGAATGGGATATAGAAAAAAAAAAAAAAATTTATTCAATAAGGAAGCAGAAAGATGTTCAACTAACAACTGCTAAAGAAATATTACAGGCTCATAGAGGAGTCAAATTTAGTGATGACCACCAAAGCCCTTGTTATATGGTCTATGGAAAAGAGGGAAAATACTAGGCTGCATGAGTTTCCCACTACAGAGCATACTGGTACATTGATAGTATACAGGGCTAGTGAAGTAAGTAGTAAGAAAATAATGGGAATGGCCTCAGAAGTGCTGAAATTGGGTGGTGTTGTATCTGGCCAGGAAGAAGATAAGTTTACCCAACTCAATGCTAGGTTTGAAGAAGTTTTAAAAGCATATGAGGAAATAGGTATACAGATACAGTCACTAGAAAACAAAGTGTCTCAAATGGAGAAGATACTTGGGAAAAGAAAGGTGGGAGAATTTAGTGCACCTAGAATTGCATACCCTCCATAGTCATTTGATAGAACAACCCCTATTGTTGAAATAATAGACACCCCTGAAAGGCCCCAATTCTATACTGTAGAGGACTTTGAAGAAGAAAAAAAAAAATTACATGAGTTGCAGGTAGAATTAGGAAATCAATATGAAGGGAAATTAAAGTAGGGTGTGATGTATTTAAGGGATAAAATACAATGGTCAATCTTCTTTGATCAGTTGACAAGAATTGCAACCCTCATGGATGAGTTGAATAGGGGTAAGGATAAATTAACTCCCCTTGTATAGAAGTAGAGGGAGATGAATAATGATATCACAATTATGTGTATATCTGCCATCCAAATGCCCTATCATCAAGTAGAGAAAATTTTTGATTTGTTAAATAAACTAGAAGACTTTGATGATAAAAGGGATTCTTTGCAGAAAAGATTAACACTTTTTTTTTCCCAGTATATTGCTAAAAAATTCACTTTATTTCCATGTGATTTAGAATATGTTGATACAATAAAGGAAAAGGAAAAGTGGAAAAAAGAGTTGGATGAAATATTTTATGAAAGGATCAAGAACATCATGAGTGAAACTAGCCACTGGTTCTAGGTAAGGACAAACAAAGAGTTAGTAAAGATACAGTTATTTTATAATGGCTTGAGAAAAGAGTTTGATGATTTAGAGGAATTTGCAGATTCTTTAGTCATTATACAAAGAGAGGCTCTAAATTTTGATGGGCTAGATGATGCTACTTATAATAAATGGAAAAATTAGTTTGTAGAACAAATGTCAGAAGATGAGGAGGAGGAAGATGCAAAAGTAAAAGTTACCCTTATAGTTAGTAATGAAGGCATGGAAAATCCCCAAATTAAAGTAAGTTTGTAGGTAGTTGAAGATGATACATCACTTTTTCACCTCATGGCCATTTACTCTGAGGATGAACAATAAATGATGAATCAGATCATATTTTCTTGTCTCAACAGTTGAGAAGCATAATACAAACGGACCCACCAAGGAATGTTCGATGTAATAGCCTTCCTGTTATTTGCTTTTGTCTTTTATGATAGATATTTGTCAGTATCTTTTAGAAGAGACATGTCACTTTCTTTTATCCTGAAGCTTGTTGCATCTCACACTATTTTAGTGAGATTCCAAGGCTAAAGAATGGTCTAAATTCTAATTTTCTAAGTGGTATGCTTAGTCTTTCTTTGGTCCAAATTTTTGAAAGCAAGTTTATGATGTATTTTCTCTATCAATTCTATGAGAATACATGAATATAGAATGAGCTATGTTTCTTTTTGAAGGTCATTCTGAGTCTATTGTAAATGATATACCATTTTTAAAGAAAATTAATACAAATTTTGAATTGTCCCCATATTAGTTCTTTCTGAATCTTTTCTCCTTCCAATTACTTGGTTGTCTTGATATTGTATAAGTAAAGGCTTGTGCAATTGAATGCAATCTAGTTAGGTTGTATCTGTTTATCACTGTTGTTAATTCAATGGATTAAATAAAAGCTTTGATGAATGTGATAAGGTTTGTTTAGTAATGGAAAGGGTTTTGAATGATAAATTCTGATAAGAGTTGCTGATAGAATTTGTTGTAAAGAAACAAGTTAGATCTAAGAATTTGCTACAGACTCTGAACCCCAATGGATTAGGCACTGATCAAATTGATTCAACTGAAGGAGAAGTATGTCACAAATGGTTGTCAAAAATGCAGAATTAAATCAATTTTACTTTTGTTTCCTATAGATCTTCAAAGCTAGCCAGCACTTGTCTACATGGAATAATTTAGCTTCAGTTAGCCACTATTGTTAAGAACATCTACAGATCTATAGAAGAAATTTTGGCCATATCTATTATATGGGATGTGTTTATCAAGTTATTAAGAATTATGTATGTGTTTGAGGATTTTGAAATGAGAATCAGAATGAAACTAAAAATAATCCTCATACAGTTTTACCAGTCTTGAATCATCCCTAGGTATACCCACCCTTTTTTTGTAGATCCAAAAGAGTAGAAAACTACCTTTGGTTTTATCGAAGTTGGATCCAAATGCTTTACACATGCAATTTTTAACAAGAATTGGCTGACCTTTAGATTGTATGAGGATTATCATCTTGGTATTAATCATTTTATTGCTTAGTAGTTTTAGTCCTTTTAAAAACACCAACAAAATGGCAACTCTGCTAGGGTGCTAGGGAGTTGTCCAACACATCTGTGAGAAAGTACTGTAGTTTCTTTGGTTTTGTTGTGTACGTGTGTGTCAGGTTCTCCAAGTTTTGCCCACAGTTTTAAGGGAATATTTTAGTGACAAACCTTGAGAATTTAAAGAAGATAAAGCCCAAGACCGTAGCTACACACTGATGTATCTAGCTTATCCAAGTGTCTTATCTAACAAGCAAGAGTTGTAGTCTTACAGCATCAGTGATTGATCTATCTGTGCCAGATATTTTTGCTCCTACTTGTTTGTTGTTTAATTTGAGTCAGCATTAAGTGTCATTGTGTATTTTCCCAAGAATAGGGTTGTGACTTAGTCAAGGTTTTGAAGCTAGTGCTTATTTTAACAAAAGGTGAATATGGCTGACAAGAGAAAGAACACAAGAGCTTACATGAGAGCCAGTCCTAATGTATCAATGTATACTGATCTACCCCAAGGTGGTAGGAAGAACCAAAATAAGAAAAAGACAGATCCAAATCCCACTTGGAAACCTAGAGGCAATGCATCCATCAATTCTCAGTATCAACCAGTATTAGGAAGAGAGTCTTCTTCACTTATTCTGAATCTGAAACTACAAGACTCTTAGGAGGCATCTTCATTAACCCATTACCAGATGAGAGATTATTTTAGGAAATAGATGTGTTCACAGTAGGAATTGCTTCATCAAGGCCAGATCCTATAGCAGATATGAAATATAGGCTAGGATTTAGGAGTTCATTTGATAATCCTTTTAATCCTAGAGCAGCCCCATATGTGGAACCAAATCTTATAGATCTAGACAATCCTACTAATTCAGAAACTACTTCCACAGATCCTAAAGAGGTGCATTCTGAGATAGGAGTTTTGAAGAAATGGATTGCTAAGGAAGAAGCCAAACACATTCATCTTGGAAAAGAAAAGGACCAAGCCACCTTGGATGCCATAATAGAAAGGGATGCTCTACTAAGAAGGATGGCTGCTTTGAAGGAGCAGAATAAAAAGTTAGAAGAAAATACCACAACTCTCCATACTGATGTATTTGGAGATGTAGACAATCTAAGAGCTAAAGTTTAGGAACAAGAAAAATTCCTGAATCAAAGGCAAGAACTAGTCATTGCTCAAGTCCAAGCCTATAAACCTGTTCAAGTGGACCCTATAGAGCCCACTGCAAAAGCTCCAAATAAAGGGAAAGGCAAAGCTATAGGAATCCAAATAAATGAACCTCAAGCTCTACCAAGCAAACCCATACAACCCTCCATGTCAAAATTAGATTTAGATCTAGAGAAGGCTAGAAAAGAAAAGGAAGATGTTGCAAAAGAGCTTGAGAAGGTTGAAAATGAAGCTCAAGTTGTAGAAACTAGGAGAAAAATCCAATTCATAAAATCTAATTTTGCATTGGCTTCATGGCCCAATTTTTCTATCCCACTTGCAATTCCTGCACCAGCTAGTGGTCAAATAATCTCAACTCAGGGAATACCCCAATCTACTCCTGCCTCATCTTCCACTATTGGCACCCAAGTCCCATTTGTCCCACCTCAACAATCCCAAGCTGCTCCTCTAAGTCAAGCTAATATAGCTAGTACCTCAAATGTTCCTGGTTTCCAGAAGAAACTTGTATACCTAGAAAAGTATAGAAAAATATCATTTTCTGGTATTCCTGGTGCTCCACATCCCATATCATTTGATTTAAGAGACAAAGTGGTTAAGTTCTCTAGGAATAATGTTGTTACTGGTGAAGAACATTTCAGAATTTTCATTGATATGTTGAATGATTATGAAGTTGAACATGAAGATATGGTAATGAAATTTTTTGTGCATTCACTAACTGAAGATGCAAGGGATTGGTTTAGGAGGTTGCCTAATGATAGTATTACCTCATGGAATGACTTGGAGAAATTATTCAAGGAGCAATATGGAGACAACACTAATACAGGATTCATGTTAAATAAATTCAACAACATCAAGAAGAATCCAAATGAGTCCACATTTGATTTCAATGTAAGATTCCAGAAAGGTATGTACAAATTATTTCAAGTTATGAGGTTGAATGAAGATGTTTGTCTCACAACATATTTCAATGCTTTTGATAGAAAAATGGCTTATCAATTGAGGGATAAGGATCCCAAGACTTTAAGGGATGCCTATAAAATTGTAGTAAATATAGAGAATAATAGGAAGGCATCTGGAAAATTGGGTAGGAGGGATGATCCAAAGCTTTTCAATCCTAAGAACAATAATAAAAGGGAGGCTGATAAAACCCCTAAAGGAAAGAAGCTAGAAGAACCCACTATAAGCCAGGTTTTGGAATTGCTTAAGAAGATGAATCCCACTAATTTTAATAGGCCAAATATTGCTAAGAGAATTCGTGTGAATAAAAAAAATTTTAATAGGCAACCTAGAATGCAAAATTATGCTTACACCACTCAATGGAAAGATGGTAAGCTAGTTCCAAATCAAATCCAAAATGTGAAGGATAAGGGTACTCCAGATCCCCTGCAAAGGAACACAATAAATATGAATGATGATGTAACATGGTGCATTATATGTCAGTCACCTCATTCTGCTAATTATTGTCTTGTTGCTCATTCATTTGCCTAAGGTCAAGGTGTGCAACCTAAAGAAGAAAGTGAAGAGAAAAGCCATGATGATATAAGTTGCAATATGGTAAGCATGTGTGATGATTTGATAGATTTTGATTCAGAAGAGCCTGAAAATGACATTATCAATCAGAGAATTGTTTATCATTTACATCATCAGAAAGTGCTTTCAGATGATGAAGGGTATGATACAAATAAGGTATTCATTACATCTTCTGATGTAGGTCTCACAAGCTTAAGAATGCCCTCCAAAGAGGAGATTGACAGAATTACATTAGAAATGATTTCACAAGTCCATAATAACTACAATCTGAAAATTAGAATAGTAAATAATGATGTAGGAAAGCCATCCAATGTATTCATCAAAGATATTACCCATAAGATGAATGATCAAAATAGGAGAGTCAATGAAGATGTGCCCAAGATCAAGGACAATAAGGGTAAGAAGTGGGAACCAAAAAAGAAGGTTCAATTTCAAACAAATGAAATAGCAAAAGTAGATGTGCAACCAAAGAAATCAGAACCTGATTCTATCAAGCAAATAGTTGTGCCTGCTGCTTAAAAGATTCCAACTCTAGGTACTCTTGTAAAACCCACTATTATTGAACATGTTGATATGATATCTATGGTGTCCCAAATTACTGTAAAAGTGCCCTTGTCTGAACTTCTTAGAATTGAAGAGCATAAGAACAAGGCTTTATCATGGTTGGGTGGAATAGGAAACAATAATACTATTGTAAATCAAACTATTTCCCAACAAACCCCATTAGTAATAGAGGATAGTGGTATCATATCCCAGATTCCTCAAATGTTTTTAGATGATTCCTCAGTGGCATTTATAGAAGATATTGATCCTTTTTTCCTTAGTCTAATCATAAAAGGGAAGACCCTAAAAAACTGTATGATAGACTCAGGAGCTTCCAACACCATAATGCCTTTCAAAGTAATGGAATCCTTAAGATTGAAAGTGGATACCAAGCAGGGTAGATGTAGAGGAATGGATGCTAGGGAAGTCCCAATCATAGGTACCATAAATGCTTTACCATTCAAACTAGTTGCATATCCTGACGTAGAGTTAACCATGTCTATCTTGGTGGTGGATATACCTCCACACTATGGAATGTTACTATCTATAAAATGGAGTGCTACCATGGGGGGAAGCCTGTAGTGTGACTTAACCTATGCTACTTTCCACATTGGGAATAAAGTTGTCAGGGTAAATAGAGAACCAAGGGTTAATCACATTTTAGGGGAAGAAATTGACAAAGATGCCACTTGTTTCTTAGATACTAGGGTCAATGCTTTCATAGCCAAATTGATTATTCAAGAAGTTGAGAATTTAATTGCTATAATTTAACATGAAGTTGAATGTTGTGCAAACTCACCAAAATTATGGACAATGTTCTTTGATGGGGCTAGTTCTAAAGAGGGTGCAGGGGTAGGTGTAGTCTTTGTCTCCTTTGAGAATAATACATTCAGATATTCATTTACACTAAAATTTTCCTACACAAATAATATTGCAGAATATGAGGCATTGTTGCTAGGATTGAAAGTTGCTACACATCATGGGATCAAAAAGTTACATGTTATAGGGGATTCTGAGTTAGTCATCTCCTAGATAAAGGAAACTTGTGCATCCAAGAATAGGAGACTAAAGTAGTATAGAAATGCAGTTTGGGATTAGATAGAATCCTTTGATGCATTTGGTATCTCATGGAGAGATAGGACTCAAAATAAGATGGTTGATTTGTTAGCAAATGTAGCAATCAAGCCTAAGGAAATATAATTTGTAGGAATATCTCAAATTGAGGTAAAAAATAGGCCTTCCATACCTAATAACATTGAAAACTGGCAAGTCTTTGAAGATGACAAAGACATTACAAATTTTTTGCTAAATGAAGATAAGTACCATGGTCAAGAAATGGATTGCAGTGAACTAGTTGAAACCATAGATGGTAAGGAAACCATTTTTTGCCAAGAGATTATGCAATTGAAAACCAATAAAGTGCCTAAGGGGCTAGTGGTCTTGGAAAACATTTTTGATAACCAGGATAGAGTAAAACCTAGAGTTAAGGATCTTAAACCTCAAGAGTTAGAAGAGATAAACTTAGGCACTAATGAAGCCCCCAAAAAGGTTTATATTGGCAAAAATATGCCTATTAAAATTAGAAAAACATTGATTGACCTACTTAGAAAGTATAGACATGTTTTTGCATGGTCATATGATGACCTTAAGGCTTATAGGGAAGATCTATTCTAGCATGCCATACCCTTAAAAGATAATGTAAAACCTTTCAGACAGAAACAGAGACTAGTAAACCCTACCCTAGCTCCCAAAATGCAAGAAGAGTTGATGAAACTAAGGGATGGGGGAATAATTAAACCAATTAGGCATTCCACCTAGGTTTCAAATTTGGTCCCTATCAGAAAGAAGAATGGGGATATAAGATTGTGTGTCGATTTCAAGAATTTAAACATTGCATCTTTAAAAGATAATTATGGATTGCCTAATATGGAAGCCATGTTGCAGCAAGTGACTGGTTCTGAGTTAATGTCAATGATGGATGGTTTCTCTGGATATAATCAAGTTCTAGTAAAGGAAAGTGAATAATTCAAGATAGCCTTCACAACCCCATGGGGAACATATGTATATGTAAGGATGCCATTTGGCCTGATTAATGCAGGAGCTACTTTCTAAAGAGCCATGGATGTGGCATTTCATGATTATATTGACAAATTTATGGTTGTATACTCTGATGACCTTATAGCATATTTTGAAAAGGCTAAGGAGTACTGTAGACACTTGGAGAAAATTTGTATCAAATCTTTGGAATATGGAGTATCCTTGAACCCAAAGAAATGCACATTTGGGGTGACAGAAGGCAAATTACTAGGACATATAGTGTCTAAGGATGGGGTGAAAATAGACCCTGAAAGAGTAGTAGCTATTGGTAAAGTCCCCAAGACAAAAAATATAAAAGGAATTCAATCCTTCTTTGGTCAAGTCAATTTCCTTAGGAGATTTGTTACTAATTTTGTTGAGATCAGTAAACCTATCTCAAAGATGCTCAAGAAGGGAGCCACTATAGATTGGAATGGTGAACCTTCATAAGCATTTCAGGATATTAAAACTACATATAAAAAATGTTCTAGTACTGAGAACTCTAGATTACACAAGTTCTATGCATATCTTTTCTTTTGCATCTTTTCATACTGTAGCTATAGTTTTATTGCAAAAAAATCAAGAAGGATATGAGCAGCCCATTGCCTTTTTCAGTAAATCATTGCAGCCAGCTAAATTAAAATATGAGATAAATAAAAAGTAGGCATATGCTCTAGTAAAGGCTGTAAAAGCTTTTAGATGCTACCTAGTAGGTGCTACTATCATTTCCTTTGTACCTAATACTACAATGAAAGATCTATTTTCTCAGCAGGAAGTTTCAGGTAGAAGGTGTATATGGATCGATAGGATCCAAGTATTCAATATTGACATATAGATAACTAAGTTGGTAAGAGGTCAAGGTTTGGCCAAACTCATGGTTGAAGCTAATCTAGAGGCAAATCAGATAAATTTGGTAAGTGATGATCTCAGAGCTAACTTATGTGACATGGATTAGTGTGATTGGTACACAGATGTTATATATTATCTACAACACATGGAAGCTCCCCCTCATTTGCATAAAAATGAAAAGAGGAGTACTAAATTGCAAGCCATCAGGTATATAATTGTCCAAGGCAACCTATGGTGGAGAAATTTTGAGGGAGTATTGTTGAAATGTGTTGATCAAGAAAAGGAAAAAGAGGTCTTGAAGGAAATGCATGCTGGAGTGTGCAAGGGACACTATATGGCCAAAACTACTACACATAAAGTAATGAGGGCTAGATTTTGGTGGACTTTCCTTTTCAGGATGCTCAGACTATGGTTAGAAAATGTGACCCTTGTCAAAGATTTGTTGGAAAACTAAAGTTCTCAGGTAATACTCCATTGAAGCCAGTAGAGGTTCAAGCACCCTTTCAACAATGGGGTCTAGATTTCATAGGAGAAATTTTCCCCAAGTCTAGCACTAGCTACTCTTGGATTCTAGTGGCTACTAATTACTTTACAAAGTGGGCAGAGGCTATCCCCACAAGAAATGCAACAAGTAGAGTTGTCAATAATTTCCTACTAAATAATATTATCTCTAGATTTGGTTGTCCTCAGAAAATTGTAACAGACAATGCTATGTGCTTCAGGTCTGAGGAATTTATTAAATTTTGTGATAAATATGGAATAACAAGGTCATCATCTTCTCCTTATCATCCACAAGGGAATGGACAAGCTGAATCCACAAATAAGAGCTTGTTGAAGGTTATTAAGAGAACTTTGGATGATAACAAAAAGGCATGGGATTCCAAGTTACAATTAGCAGTATGGGCTGACAGGGTAACTGTGAAAAAGGCCATTGGTGTGGCTCCATTTGATATGGTATATGGAATTTAAGCCAGAATGCCTCAGAAAAACTTGATGGGACTCTATAATTACATTTAGTTGTATGATGAAGATACTACAAATGAAATGCAAGAAAGGATGGATGAATTGGTAGGACTGACAGAAACCAAAAGAGAAGCATCTCTTAAGAACTAGAAGTTGCAACTGCAAGTTAAGACACTCTATGATAAAAGAACAATAAGTAGGAAGTTTGAAAATGGAGATCTAGTCTTAATGTGGAATGCCAGAATTAAAGAAAAGGGGAAACATGGAAAATTTGATTCTATCTGGTTAGGCCCTTATTTGATTGAAACTACTTGGGGTGAGGATTCCTATATACTCAAAGATTTATTGGACAATACTCTTGAACTGCTAGTTCATGGACAGTTCTTGAAGAGGTATTTTTCTTGAAAAATAATTATTTTCTCCATGAACAATAGTGTTAAGGTTTCTTGGTGTTTTGTACATTCTGTAAATCCTTGTAAATATCACTATGCAGTTTGGTTTTTTCTTTCTCTTTTTTGCTCTGTGCTCTCTGAAGAAGTTGTCATTTTGCACCAAGTATGTAGTCTTCTCTCCCATAGATTCTAAATTCTTGCATAGACTCAGGTAGTCTATCATCCCCAGATAGAGCCACTATTGGCCTAATTTTGCACTATGCAGAGGTTAAAGGAGAATCTTGTGAAAAATCATTTAAATCTTGAAATTTTGAAAATTAGGGTTTTATTCCTTGTGTTTTTTCAAAGTCATCAGATTGCCCTAGCTTTAGAATACCCTCAAAATTGTTTTTAGAAAAAAATTTTTTAGTGACACTTTTCCCCAAGGGAGGGCTTGCATAAGCATGAGGTCATTATATTTTTGTTTAATCTTACATGACTGTGCTTACCATACAAATTGATTAATCATTCTGTTAGCCATTACCTATGATGATGCAAAGTCTTTTTAATCGTTGATCTTGTTTAGATCAACGAGTATCGCATACCCACAATTTCAAGATGCAAGGCCTTTAAGTAATGTGGGCATGCGACTTGGTGACACGTAGCCCTTAAATTCCTAAATTTTGGTGAATCATAAATTGTCAAGAACTATTGCAGGTTTGTCAGTACTTTTGCACATGTCCTAATTTTCCCATGATGTCATTGGTGGATTCGCCTATAGAGATATGTAATTTATCACAAAGAAGCGTTAGCCATTAATTTCATCTCAATCAAGGGCTAGCAATTCCCCACAAGAAGAATATGCTCGACAGATAAATAATGTGAGGAAGAAAAAGTTGGACAAGTGGCACGGTTTGACGAGATGGGCCCACTGTTAAAAGAATAATGGTGAGGTGTCCTCCATAGTGTGTGTTAGATAATTTGGAATAGGTGGGGGAATGTCATTCATCACTATCATCCAATATGCTACTCAAATGGAAAATTTTATGTAACCGTTGATCTATCAAAGATCAAAGGCCAGTGCATGCCTGCAATTTGAAACTGTATAGGAAATAAGTAGTGCAGGCAAGCAGATTTTTGACATATGGCAAGGTGCGGTTAGGTATTTGCAAAGTAGTACACTATAAACAATTCATGACATATGTGCCACATGGGGGAGTTTTGACTGCTAGATGGAAATGAAATCTTATCAACCATAGATCTTTCGAAGATCTATGGTTAGCACAATCTCGCATTATGAAGCTGCAAGTCAGATAAGAAAAGTAGGAATGCACCTTTGTGACACATGTCACAATGGGACTAGACCATGAAGAATGTAGGAGTCACGCCATAGGTTCCACCAAATGTGCTTAGCTAGAGCTATTTATGATCTAGGCTAGAAAGGTGTCAGAAATAAACACAATAGCGAGAACATGCGAGTTAAAAGTAGTCATGTCATTGGCCCAAGTGTATAATGCGAGCATAAAATGAAGAGTTGTTTCTGATTGTTGATCTTTTTCCTTATCAACGAAAGGCGCTTCCCCGCATTTTGAATTTGAGCAATGTTTAAACAAAGCAGGAATGCACCCTGTAGACACGTGTTTGTGGTGACATCAAAAATTCTGTTTAGATGCCCTACAGGGTAAGATCAGTATCAACGTTGATCTTTCAAAGATCAACGGTTGGTGCAAGACCACAACTTTAAAGTGCTTGTTAAATAAAGAAAGTGGGAATGCACCAGCATGACACGTGTACTAAATGATGCCAAGTACTTGCTTGCCCAGAAGAAGATATGGGATCTGCTGGCGTGGAATGTGGTTAGATGGCATGAGCTCATATGGCAGTTCCTTATTGGTCAGTACAGTTGATCGATTTTTATTAAAAAGTGGATTAGTCAGATCGTCAATCTTGTCTTGATTGATAAACAGCATTTCCCCACAATTCTAAGATGAAGGGATTTTAAATAATGCAAGGAAGCATAATTGTGACACGTAGCATTGTTTTAAAAGTTGTAATGCTTGTTACTTTTTAAATCAAGACAGTCCAATCTAGTAAAAATCTATGGATGGGTTTCAAACTTGGATGTAAATTATGGGTAATGGTTACTAAGAATAAATATGATTCAGAACTTATGCGTGCAATTTTATTGCATGGTAAGAACCCACGATTTCACCATTAATGACCCACTAAAGCATAGAGAGAATATCGGGGCATACAAAATTTTCAGAGCTAGGGCACAAAAATTCTTGGTTAACAATCCAATAGAATTGCAAAAGTTTTCACATAGTGTAGAAGTGTGAATTTTGGCGGGTAAGTACTCTGTGGTTTTCTAAGTAAATTTGAAGTATCTGCTGTTGTAAAATTTTCTAGGGTTCATTCAAAATGCCTCCTCAAAAAGAGTTTACTAAGCAAATAGATTATTTGAAACGTTCTATGCATGATGACTTTCTTGAACAATTCCCCTTATCAGTGCATGAAATAACTAAGGGGAGGGAACTCATCCCGAAACATCCCAGAATAGTTGTAGTAGAGGTTTTTTACAACAACGCTAATTGGGTAAGAGATGCTTAGGTTTCCATGGGAGGTCTAAAGTTATTCAAGAAATGGTTTTCAGAGCAAAAACTGGACACTGCTATGAGTAATGTTTGGGAGTTTGATATTTGTAAACTAGTAGTCCCAACTATTTTCTTTGATAGTGATTTATTGATGGACCTAGAAAAGAAATATGATCCTATTACGGAGTGGGTAAAAAATCATTCTAGAATCAATCTTTTTAGGGTTTTCCCTGAGCTATTCAATGAGGTTTTCAACCTTAACCGTAATCACGTTGTGCATAAAATCATTGATATGGATGATCTACAAGCCAGATATGATGCACATTGAATTTACTTAAGAATAGGGCCACTACAGGAGCATGCTACCAAAGTTGGTAATTTTCCTGTGATTACAGCCAGTAACCCAGAGCCATTGTTAAGAAGACATTTCAACTTGAGAGCTCAAGCACTATATTTTTCTCTTTGCAAGATTTTGGGGATAGATGAAGGTGATCAAATTCCAGGTTCTATTGTTCTTATAATGGCTCAAACCCTTCAATTTGGAATGAGTACCATTCTGGATTTTGTCACTTTTCTATCAAAAGAGATTCATAATGGTTTGGTTGGAATAGCAATGGGAAAAGTAAACAAACCATTCTGTTGGTACTCATCACTGATGCATGTATGCTTATACAAGGGATACACTTTCTTCTCCAAGGGTATGGAGTTGGAAACATCCAAGGATGGAGAAAGCAATCCAATGTAGTTATGGAGTGTGGATATGACTTCAGAGGCCACAGATGCTAGTTATGTAAGGTTTGATAGATTTTTTGCATCTAAGTTGAGATTGCTTATGAGAGGGGACAACTCCAAAATTCCACAAGCATTGTTGAAATTGGTTAGACCTAGAGATCATGCACAAGGGCTGTTGGTTAGTCATAATTACGGGGATATAATCCCTTATAATGTTTCAACTATGATAAGGGTATATGGTTTTATGGGAAAGCCACATGTGTTGCCTTTTCATGTGCCTTTGATGATTGGGATTGTTGAGCTCTTATGGCAGATAGGCACTATAGATGAGAGGGAATTGATTAAGAAAGGCACTTTCTTTCCAATTGTTACTGTAGTGCATGACTTTGTCTTTGTTAGAAAAGGGTGGAAGCACCTAAATTTGTTTTTGGATAGATATAACATGGTAGAGTCTGACGCCAGATTCAGTGACCCTGAAGGATTCTATGACCTTTTAAAACAAAGGGTAATAGCTTCCCATATGGTACATCGGGTTTACTATCCAGAAGATATAATAAGAAATATCTTCACATTACAGGAACAAGAATTGAGAAAAGAGAAATGGATAGTTTTCAGTAAGACTTTGGAATTTGTTAATGCTTTTGACCCCCAGTATGACCCATTGAAAGATAAGAAATATTGGGGAGCTAAAATACAAGCATTAATGAATAATTCAAACCATGAATGAAAAGAAAGCTATGTATGTTGAAACACATACAGACAAGGTTGTAGAAGTACAAAGAAGAATAAGCAGTAAAAATGTGGTAGCTCCTGGCCAATATACATTGCAGAAGAGGGTAGGTTATGTTATGATTCGAAATGTGCAACAGGAACCCTCTCATTACAAGCAAAGGTCAAGAAGCCCATATGCAGCCCGCTCTCCAAAAAGGCAAAAATTAGAGCAGGGGTCTTCTTATTCTCAAAAGGAACAATACTCCCTAAGCCAATCCCCAATCCATATAGATGATGAAGCATCTCTAAGGGAACAGCTTAGACAAATGGGTGGAGAAGGGGATGTGATTTTCACTTCTACAAACTTGGATGTTGGAGAGCCACAAGAACCTCCTGTACCTTCCTTGGACCTAACCATTGCTGATTACCAAGGTAAGAAAATTGACCCAATAGTTGCATAGGCTTCTGAAAGATTTATTAATGATGAAAATTTTGTAAGATCTAGGGCTTTTGCTCAATTTTTGTGGAGATTAAATATGGGAAATTTTGAGAAAGCCTATGAGAAAATCAAAGCTAAGCAACCAGATAAACCTGACTCAATTATTAAGGGAGAGGTGAAGTCAAAAATTTTGAATGACATTGCCCAGTTTACTCCTAAAGTTGGGAGGTAAATAGTTAGACAGTCAAGAGTACTCCTTTTGCTAGAATGGGATATAGCAAATGCAATTGTTTTTTATTTAGTAAGGAAGTAGAAAGATGTTCAACTAACAACTGCTAAAGAAATATTACAGGCTCATAGAGGAGTCAAATTTAGTGATGGCCACCAAAGCCTTTGTTATATGGTCTATGGAAAAGAGGGAAAATACCAGGCTACATGAGTTTCCCACTTTAGAGCATACTAGTACATTGACAGTATATAGGGCTAGTGAAGTAATTAGTAAGAAAATAATGGGAATGGCCTCAGAAGTGTTGAAATTGGGTGGTGTTGTATTTGGCCAAGAAGAAGATAAGTTTACCCAACTCAATGCTAGGTTTGAAGGAGTTTTAAAAGCATATGAGGAAAGGGGTATACAGATATATTCACTGGAAAATAAAGTGTCTCAAGTGGAGAAGATACTTGGGAAAAGAAAGGTGGGAGAATCCAGTGCACCTAAAATTGCATACCCTCCATAGTCATTTGATAGAACAACCCCTATTGTTGAAATACTAGACACCCCTGAAAGGCCCCAATTCTATACTGCAGAGGACTTTGAAGAAGAAAAAACCAAATTACATGAGTTACAGGTAGAATTAAGAAATCAATATGAAGGAAAATTAAAGCAAGGTGTGATGTATTTAAGGGATAAAATACAATGGTCAACCTTCTTTGATCAGTTGACAAGAATTGCAACCCTCACGAATGAGTTGAATAGGGGTAAGGATAAATTGACTCCCCTTGCAGAGAAGTGGAGGGAGAGGAATAATGATATCACAATTATTTGTATATCTACCGTCCAAATGCCTTACCATCAAGTAGAGAAAATTTTTATTTGTTAAATAAACTAGAAGATTTTGATGATAAAAGGGATTCTTTGCAGAAAAAATTAATACTTTGTTTTTCCCAGTATATTGCTGAAAAATTCACTTTATTTCCTTGTGCTTTAGAATCTGTTGATACAATAAAGGAAAAGAAAAAATGGAAAAAAGAGTTAGATGAAATATTTTATGAAAGGATCAAGAACATCATGAGTGAAACTGGCCACTAGTTCTAAGCAAGGACAAATGAAGAGTTAGTAAAGATACAGTTATTTTATAATGCCTTGAGAAAAGAGTTTGATGATTTAGAGGAATTTGCAAATTCTTTAGTCATTATACAAAGAGAGGCTCTAAATTTTCATTGGCCAGATGATGCTGCTTATAATAAATGGAAAAATTAGTTTGTAGAACAAATGTCAGAAGATGATGAGGAAGATGCAAAAGTAAAAGTTACCCTCATAGTTAGTAATGAAGACATGGAAAATCCCTAGATTAAAGTAAGTTTGCAGGTAGTAGAAGATGATACATCACTTTTTAACCTCATGGGCACTTACTTTGAGGATGAACAATAAATGAAGAATCAAAACATATTTTCTTGTCTCAACAATTGAGAAGCATAACAGAAAGGGACCCACCAAGGAATGTTCGATGTAATAGCCTTTTTTTTATTTGCTTTTGTCTTTTATGATAGAAATTTGTTAGTATCTTTTAGAAGACACATTTCACTTTCTTTTAGCCTGAAGCTTGTTGCATCTCACACTATTTCAGTGAGATTCCAAGGCTAAAGAATGGTCTAAATTGTAATTTTCTAAGTGGTATGCTTAGTCTGTCTTTGGTCCAAATTTTTGAAAGAAAGTTTATGATGTATTTTCTCTATCAATTCTCTGAGAATACATGAATATAGAATGAGTTGTGTTTCTTTCTGAAGGTCATTCTAAGTCTATTGTAAATGATATACCATTTTAAAAGAAAATAAATACAAATTGTGAACTGTCCCCATATCAGTTCCTTTTGAATCTTTTTTCCTTCCAATTACTTGGTTGTCTTGATATTGTATAAGTAAAGGCTTGTGCAATTGAATGCAATCTAGTTAGGTTGTATATCTATTTATCACTGTTGTTAATTCAATGGATTAAATAAAAGCTTTGATGAATGTGATAAGGTTTCTTTAGTAATGGAAAGGGTTTTGAATCATAAATTCTGATAAGAATTGCTGATAGAATTTGTTGTAAGGCAACAAGTTAATCTAAGAATTTGCTACAGACTCTGAACCCCAATGGATTAGGCACTGATCAAATTGATTCAGCTAATGGAGAAGTATGTCACAAATGGTTGTCAAAAATGCAGAATTAAATCAATTTTACTTTTGTTTCCTATAGATCTTCAAAGCTAGCTAGTACTTGTCTGCATGGAATGTTTTAGCTTCAGTTAGCCACTATTGTTAAGAACATCTATAGATCTATACAAGAAAATTTGGCCATATCTGTTATATGGGATGTGTTTATCAAGTTATTAAGAAATATGTATGTGTTTGAGGATTTTGAAATGAGAATTAGAATGAAACTAAAAATAATCCTCATATAGTTTTCCCTGTCTTGAATCATCCCTGGGTATACCCACCTTGGTTTTGCAGAGCCAAAAGAGTAGAAAACCACCTTTTGTTTTGTCGAAGTTGGGTCCGAATGCTTTACACATGAAATTGTTAACAAGAATTGGCTGACCTTTAGATTGTATGAGTATTATCATCTTGGTATTAATCATTTTGTTGCTTAGTAGTTTTAGTCCTTTTAAAAACACCAACACAATCCTTGAGTTCAAATGTTTTAAAGTTTATGAAGCCAAATCCTTCATTTAGGGAGCCTTGAAAATACATGATGATGGATATCCCACATTCTCTTTGGTATTTTTTTAGTTAGCTGGTTTATTTTACAATTTAGATATTGTGGATTGCAAAAAAAAAAAATTCATTCTTTCAGTATTTGTGTCCATTGATGGAAATTCAACTATTAAATTATTTAGTTTAAAATAGAATTTTTCTTTCACTTGAACTATGTGATGGAGATTTAGAAATGTTTTCTTGTCTGGAAACCATTTAATCAATTAGATATTGCTAGATGAGTTGTTTCAGAACTTAAATGCTTTGAGAGAATAGTAGATTTTCATTTCTCACTTTCAATGTAATGGTGAATGGGCATTAAATATCTGTTTGGCATGAGGTTTTTGACATTGTGGCTTAGCTTTGATGGAATTGATCACTGCATTTAATAAAAAATTATATCAGCTTTTTAAGGACAAGTCTTGATAATTCTTCATGAATTAAATAGTATTTGAATTTCCAAAGTTGAACTCTAATATAGAATTTGTTGCTTATTACCTGCATTGGTTATGTTCAAACACCAAAAGAAGTGCTTGAGCCAAGCCTCATTAATCTATGGGTGGAAATTCAGGATCTTGATGGATTGTTCAAAATGTTGATCCAGATGGTATCTATAGACCATTCAATTGAACAATGTATCTGTTGTAGCCTTCCTCTAGAAGGAGGATTGAATTGAACTATTCATCTAGGATTCCACATTTTGCATGCATGTCTACTAGGGTAGTTGCAACTTAAACAAATATATTCTCTCAATATATCTATTTTGTGCATATCCAAAAACCATGGCTTTTGATGACCACATTACATTCAGACATCATGTCAAACAATTCACATGACTTATCTATGCTTTCATTTTGCAAGCATGTCTCCCAAGGAAAATGCTACTACTTCATCTACACCATCTAACAAAATCCTTCATGCTTTGATGGATGCCTATAGCTTATCCCAAAGCTCTCATTCTGTAGTAATGAGATGATCAATCAAGAGGAAACAATTGAGAGCTTAGAGTGACACAATTTTTAGATGATCATATGAGATGAAATGGGCATGCAAGTAGCAAGAAACTAGAAAGACATTGTGTACAGATGAAGGCATGAAATGGATGGTTTTGGAGCACTCAACATAGACACTTAGCATTCAGTACATATCATCATTTGAGATCAAATGGGTGTGTGGGATTATATGCATAGTGAATAACAAAGGAGGGAATTGAACCCTCCTTGAGGCTCACACTTGTTGAGGTCCACTTCAGCAATAGCCCTTCCTATGAAATTGTTGCCTAAAACCTTTCTAATGAGATAATGTGTTATGAGCTCTTCATTAGTGGGATGCAACGTGAATCTAGGAGGCTATTGTGCATCACCCATATCATGACTATAACTAAAGTTAAGAGCCTCTATTATTGAATTCTCTTTCCTATTTCCCATAGCAAAGGAAATGAATATGGGTGATAGGGAAGAGAATTCAATAATAGAGGCTCTTAACTTTAGTTATAGTCATGATATGGGCGATGCACAACTACCTCCTAAATTCACATTCTATCCCACTGATGAAGAGCTCATAACACATTATCTCATTAGAAAGGTTTTAGAAGAAAATTTCATAGGAAAGGCCATTGCTGAAGTGGACCTCAACTCAAAAAAGTTTTGACCAATGCTTGGCAGTTTTTGACCAAGTATTGGTTGAAATTTCAACCAATTCTATGTAGTTTTCTATCAGCATTGGTCAAAATTTTGACCATTGCTTGGCAAAACTTGGGCCGATGTGTTTGAAATTTTTTGACCAACTTATTGGTTGAAATTTCAACCAACCAATAGGTTGATCAAAATTTCAACGAGAAAAATTCTAACCAATGGGTTCATCACTTTTGGTCAAACTTTGGTCAAAATTGGGTCAAAAAATGACCTCAAATGTACTAGTGGGAGTATGCTCTATTCCCTTTTGGGCACATCAAAAACTTGGAACCCTTGAATCCAAACCAAGTCCCCATGTGGTACAACTTTGTCAGTCTTCCTTGATTAGAGAGGGTTAAACCATAGTAGACATTCCCTTTATTCAGTCAACCACGTGGATGGTATCATAAGTGGTAATAGCCATTTTTGATGTGGTAGTAGCAACCACTATATAAATGTATGTGTGGGGGAAATCCTCATGGGTGTAGTCTTTTGTTGGGTTATCAGATCTCCTCAATATCTTTGATTGATTAAATTCTCAAAATATGTCAAAACCTTAGTGCACCAAGATTGGATTTTGCCCACTCTAGATTGCAAAAGCTACAGAGTTGAACATTACTAAGAACCATAGTGCTGCCAAATTTTATTTTCTAGGACTATGTGCATGATTGGAAAGCATTTTGAGAATATACACAATAGTGGATCTAGGGATTAGATCGATACTACAACACTATTCTTGTTCATGTGAAATGTTTCTTTTTCCCTTGCTCATTGTTTAAAGACATTTTCTTGAAATCCCTAATTGATGTCTTGCGTGCTTGGTTCATGATTAAAAATCTATTGATACACCTAGTTGGACATTTAAAACAAACAAAATTTGAGTTCTTGAGTTGAAACTTTACGATCAAATTGTTTTCAATCTCTCTAGGTTGATTCAGTTTAGATTAGGCTACTTACCCCATTGTTAGAAGCTTGTTTACACCTTGGGTTATTATGCTTTGACCTCTTGAATTAGTAATCATTGATTTCCCAGGAGACCTTGTTTGAAGTTGTGAGTCAGAGACTATCCTTGTTGAGAAAGATATACTTTGGATTCTTTGATATTATGCTTGGAGAGTCTTAGTAATCTCTTGTCCATCCACTTTCATCAAAATTCAATTTTAATTAATTAAAATTTGGGTAAATCATCCTCCTAGTCCATATGTGCTAGTGTATTCACCCAAAGTTGTGGGCACCTCTATGGCAATGTTGGTTTACGCCTATTATAAAATTTTATCTTATCATTTCTCTTTCTTGGACAAGTGAGTGCTTTTAGTATCCTAGTTTGGTACCAATGTTTCTTAGGGTTATCCTATCAACTAGTACCTTTTCTTTCATGTTGGTTACAAGTGCCATTATATGTTTCTCAACATTCAAATGAATTCAATTTATATTAAATTTCACAAAATGACTCTTGGTCTTCTTTCTTCTTCATCTTCCATGTCTTTCTAGTCTCTCATTTCTATTCTTCCTCTTCTTCATGTATTCCTTTTTTTTCCCTCCTATTATCATATAGTCTACCTTTTTCTATTCACCCTTTCTCCTCTTCCATGCTTCATTCTTCTTCTTCTAGAACTGTGGATCTTGAATATCTTCTCAGGGACCATCATTTGAGTATAGATGAACTCAACCTCCTTATTGAATTTGAAAAGTGTTGTTACTCCAATAGATATATGGATGCCAAACTTGTGACAAAAATGATGGAAAAAGGGAAGAAAATAGATGTTCTTGATAGGATCATATGCAATATCATATCACAATATCCCTCTTCCAAATATTCCTCATCTTCTAAGTCTTACCATGATTCTTATAAATATTGTTCAGATTCTTCATCTTCTAAGTCTTATCATGATTCTTCTAAATATCATTTAGATTCTTCATCTTCTAAGTCTTATCATGATTCTTCTAAATATTGTTCAGATTCTTCATCTTCTAAGTCTTATCATGATTCTTTTAAATATCATTCAGATTCTTTATCTTCTAAGTCTTATCATGATTTTTCTAAATATCATTCACATTCTTCATCTTCCAAGTCTTATCATGATTCTTCTAAATATCATTCATATTCTTCGTATTCCAAGTCTTACCATGATTCTTCTAAATATCATTCATGTAGATCTTTATTGTTGGAAATATTTAGGACTAGCTAGGTTACTAAGAGGGGAGGGGTGAATCAGTAACCTCAAAACCTTTTAACAAATTCAAAACTTAATTGAATTAATATTAATAAATCTGATCTACTGCATGCATGAGAAATTGAGAAACATAAGACACCATGAACACAAAATTTGGTGATCCAAAAACCTTCCAAATAGAAACTAAAATTGGGGTGGCAATGATACCCACAAAAATTCAATACTATAGCATAAAGTTGGCCAATTAAAGCTTACTTTGATCACTTATGATGATCTACCCTATTAGGAGCAATTAGGATTGCTAGGTCCACCTTGTTAGAGGTTTTACAAACATACAATGAATTATACACTTGTTAAAGAGATTTAAGAAAAGACTGTTAAGTCTACCTTGTGAAAGGATTTGAAGTAGATTCACCTATTAGGATGAAATAGTAGATCTCTGACTTACAACTGAACTACTAATTGATATCCTCGAAGTACTAATCACCTCTATGTGATAGATATAACTCTTTTGCTCCTGATATGGCCTTACAATACACTTTACTCTGCTACTAATTCACATTCGCATGCTTACATTCCATTAACATTATCTCATATATGTCATCTAAGGAAATGATATATTATATATATATCAATCCAATTACAAAGTCAACCATTACACAAGTTAACACCAATATTACAAGGTCAGCCCAAATGTAGATACTCAAGTTTTGAAAACTAAATTGGTGAAGTTATGATACACGACATCCACTATCATTACTCGGCATCATCATGGACTCGATAGAACTAGAATCTCGGTCCATACTAATCACTTAAACATAGTTTCAAACTTGGTATTCACTAGTGACTTGGTAGATACTGTGTAACTCAGTATAAACTGCATTCTCTAGTTACCACAACTATACTCAGTAGACACTATTTTCCATTCAAATGAGTTAACACTAGCTTCGCTTGACTTAAGTTGTTAACTAGGTAGAAACTATAAAGCTCGGCAAACACTAAACTGCTCGATTTGAACTATAGTGCTTGGCAAACACTAAACTGTATTATTTAGCAAACATTGTATATAAAAACTGAATAAGTATTGTCACTAATAACAAGCTTGACTAAATGTCAACAATCTCCCCCTTTGGCATTAGTGACAAAAACACTTATCAGCCAAAACTTATGTACAACATAGTGTGATACTTAGCTTGGTATGGCATGCTAATTTTTGAGACTTTTCAAAATTTCTCTTTGTAATTCTATTATATATACATTTTCTTTGCATGATTCTCCCCCATACAATGTACATATCATGACAAGCATATTGACATACTAAGTGTATCTCCCAGTATGGTATCTTTCTCTCTTGATATTTACAAATATCTCTCCCCCTTAAATATATATAAATTTCTCTCCCCCTTTTTGAAAATAATGCCAAAGATTTATTCACAATCTATTTATATGGAGACACCAAAATGTGAGAGAAAATCAAAATATACTTTAAGAATGAGAGTTAAGGTCGTATCCTAGTTATGTTGCAAAACTTTGCACATCTATAGAGCAACTTGCACCTCTGTAGATAGTTTGATCATGTAATCTACAATTGAGAAATTATTGTCATGGATCAATTTTTTGGAATATGCAATGTGCTTCTACATTTTATCCATGATTGGAAGGATCATATACTGAATTTCTATGAGTGTAGACTAGATCCTTGCTTCCTCTCTCAATAATTTTTCCTACATAGCTGACAAGAATCTAATCTTCATATGATGTACAGAGCTTGAACTAGGTTCAAGTTGCAACTACTTTGCACTAGCCATCAGATCTTCATCAATTTTAGTCATTTTTCTCTTTATTTCCTTAGTATGTTTAGTAATATCACATAACTTTTCAAAAAGTGATGTTACATTTGTGTAAGAAGTTTCAAGACTTGTTGAAATTGAAGAAAGATCGACCTGCAAGATAGCTATTTGCTAACCAATGTGCTCAAGCACTTTGTTATCAAATTTCTTTTGTAATTTCTCAACCAATTTATCTTGACCACTGGAATCTTCATTAAATTTACTGACTACCTCTTCTAAATGTAACAAAATTTGTTGAGAAGTATCAACTTCAACACCTATAGCTTCATTCAAAATGTTCTTTGCATCCTCAATAATATTATATTCTCTGTCTCTGTCTTCTCTGAGTTTATTCTGCTTTTCCTTCCTTTGGAGAAGATGACCAACTATATGCATTTGATCCACAGAGATATATCAAAGTCTCATTTGTGAATTTTAATTTCCTCATCCAAATCTATATCTTCATCTATTTCCTTTTCACTAATCAAAAGTCTTGGTTGAATCTTCAGATCAATTGTCTTCGAAGTTGATGCTTTAAAAATATATAAACAATAATGGAAATAGTAGGACTAGTAGTGAAAATTTGTACAATTCCTACTGGTGGAATACTAACTGGAATACTTTCAAAATCCAAAACTAATATTTTTACCAAACTTTCCACAACTAAAATATTCATAAGTGAAAAATTGATAGAAGTATTTACAACTAAAGCACTTACAGGAGTATGCACAATTGAGGTACTTATAGGAGTATGCACAACTAAGGTACTTATAGGAGTATGCACAACTGAGGTTTCCAAAATTATAGAATCCAAAATTGTACTTACTGCTAAGGAGCTTAAAATTGTAGAACATTTTGTATCCATTACTAAAGTTGACCTGATAACTAAAGGATTTTGTAGCTCAGTGGATGAAGTGGTAGACACTTCTATCAATGATGTGCTAAGCTAAGAGGTAGTAGGGAGTGATTGGACATTTGATGTAGCAATGATTGTCACAATCAAATCCATTGAAGCTATCTCCAAGCTTGATGATGTTGCAAGTTTTGTTGGAGAGTGAGGAAGTGAGGTTATGATAGCTACAACTATCTTGATGGGGTAGATCTCTTCCTCTTCTTGCTTGGCTTCTTCTGTAGCTTCTTCCTCTTTTTCTTATTCATCATCCTTCATTAGCTCCTGATATTCATCTACATCAATTGTGACAAATTGAGTAGAGTCTTCATTATTTTCTTCATCCTTGTCAATTTCATCACATTATCTTTGATTTCAATAGGATAATCACTCAGTTTGTGAAGATGGAATACATTTTTCCATAGGGTTGTAGCATTCTTCACAACATACTCTATATCTTTCATCAAAACTAGACAAGTGTTGAACTTTAAAGTCATTTTGTTCTCATTATCTTTTAATGCCTTATTTACCTCTACATCAGTCAAGTTGGGTACCAACTATTTTAATGTTTGTTCAAAAATTTCTTTGACAATCTACTTGGTGTTCTTCCATCTAACCTTGACCTTATCTAACAAAATTGCAAAGACCTATGATGCTAGCTGATCTGGAAAGAATTTCCATCTATCCAACTTGTCCATGACTAGATCTTCAACTTCTTTCTGCTCTACTAGAGTCCTTATCTCATACTTTTATTGCTTTAAAAAAATTTATTCCAACACCTTCTCTTAGTATCTTTAGCCTTTCTTGAAATGTAATAGGAGGTCAGTTGAAGATTACATCATTGCTTTCTTCCTAGATCTCCTTGTAAATACTATAGTGGATGGCTTTGGTGGCTTGGTGATAATCACCTTGCCTTTTTTTCTTATGGGCTCTTCTTCCTTTTCTAATTCCTCTTCATTCTCTAATTCTTCCACATCTTCTCCTTTACCTTTGGTTAACATAAGAGGGGTGCTTGTTCTCAATTTTGTTATCCTCCTCTTGCCTTTGTTTACCACCTTTGGAAGCTTGATTTCAAGTTCAATTATTGCTTTTACCTCATCATAAGCTCCAAAGTAACATGCCTTTGGATCTATAGGCTCATTTGATAAGGCTTCAATTATTTCCTTAGCCTCATCAATGTTAACCTCATATGGAAGAGGTTTTACCCACACAACTCTAGGCCTTACTACCTAGATGTAGACTCTATCATTATATACCATAAATCAAACATCATCCTTATAGTCTTCTACTAACTTATTTGGTATCCTGAATCTATTATTCATCTTTTCTTTGAAGACTTCAAAATAGTTATCCATGATACTAGCAAAAATTTCACCTATTTTAGCAATATATTCATTAATCTAATATAAAACTGGCATATATTTTCTCCATACAATTGTGCCTTTAGAAGGGAAAAACTTTTTAACATAGAAAAAAAAACATTTCAACAATGAACCAAATTTGTATGGGTTATTCTTTGAAGTTCTAATGTTTTCCATGTTTTTGTTCTTCTGCTTCAACAACAAATCTGCTAAGTCATATAATAGATTCTTCTTCATGACCTTAAGAGCTAAGTCAACTACTTTGCATGACACACTATTGAGTTGGCTTGAACTATAAAACTTGTGTGCTATCACATGGATACCAAATTTTAGTTTTGTATCAGTTACATTACTAATTTTCATTCCTTTGGCATCCCATTCAGCTAGGGTTTTCTTTTGTAACTCATCTCGACCTAGAGTTTTAGTGGGTTTACCTTTGGTGAGCATGAGGAGACTAGTAATGTGATGTATCATTTTCTTGGTTATCAAAACTACTTTCTCTAACCACAGTTGACCATTATGAACTTAGCTTAGTATATACCTAATCAATTTAATTTGAAATTTTTGAAGTAGGTGAGGAATATGAGTTAAACCTTTTTCTTCCAAATGTTTGTGCTCAGGTTTGAGAATTTTGTTAACACAAAGTTCACTTAGGGAATTATGCATTTCAAGGGTTCCTATATCCTAAATTGCACATTTAAAATGAGTTCAAATACCATTTATGAGAGGTACCTTAGGTGGGATCTATGACTGAGATCCATTCGAGTCAAGGGTTTTGGCTATCACTGGCACAGGTTTGAAGTTAGGGGCTTCCCATTCAGCACCTCGCACCAACATTTTAGAACCTTTCTTCACCTTGTTGCGACTAGTGGATGCCATGATAACTCAGTAAGTCAAGAATTTTTTTGAAATAACTTTGCTACAAATTCTACTCAAAGTCACTTGGATGCACTACAAATCGCTCTATTCACAATATTTTGAATTCTTGGTGAAAATGAAGTTGATTTCCTACCTTTTGATAAAACTTCACATTACTGCTCGATACATCGGGAGCCGTGATGAGATTGTGTGTAACAGCTTGTCATCCACTATTTGTATGAATTTCTTAGTGAAAGCTTGTAACTTAGCAACCAAACATAACCATGTTACTCCTGACTTCGCTCAGTAGAGTCCATGACCCAACCTTGCTCAGTAGAGAAGTCAATTTAGTGATAACTATTACTGATCTTGCTGATGATCCTTCTATATCTTGAATACCAATATGAATCTTTACTTCCTTTTAATTGGAACTATTTAAGATGTGACCTTGAAAACACAATTCCAGTTCTTCCTTAAGAACTTAATTGGAAATGATGAACTCACCCACTTCTTGAGTGGCATGACTATCATCGCTTGAACTATCTTGCTTAGTAGATTTAGGAATTCATTTTTGTCTCATCTACTTCTTGATGCTATTTTCTTTTGCTTTATTTTCATTGTTAATTCTACCTATATTCATGCAATTCTTAGCTATATGACCAAGTTTGGTACATGTGTAACATCTTATGGTGGTATCCTTTCTTCTCATGTGATGTTTAACACAATTCATGCCAATGTGTCCATATTCTCCACGGTAATGACATCTACACCAACTATTGTAGTCCTGACTGAATATTACCTTTACAAATTGTTCAGCTAGATTGAATGACTTAGATCTGCATTCAGATGCCTTATGACCTTGTTTCTTGAATTTATGACACTTGCCCTCAAACTTTGGTTTTTATTTGCATTGATTAGCTTTATGACCATGCTAACTACAATTATAGCATTTTCCATTGAATTTTTCTTTTCCATTACTCCAACATTTGTTTGATGTATGACCTATCTTACCATAGTGATTGTAGGTAGGTTTTTGTTTCTTTTGTGCACCTTGTTTGGAGGACTCGCCTTCTTATTTGTATTCAATTCCTACCTTACCCTTTTACCTACAGAGATTCTACTCATTTTGTTGATTTAGTTTATCCATGTCTGCTTGGGATTTCATTATTCTTTCATTGAGTTGCTTTTCAAAATTTAGATCAATTTTCATCCTTTCATTGATTTTCCTTTGAAAGTTTAAGTCATTCCTTAACCTTTCATTGATTTTTCTTTTCAAGTTTAGATCATTCTTTATTCTTTCATTTTTCAGATCTCAGACTCGTGATTTCTTCATTTGCATTGGAGAGTTGATCAATAAGATTTTCTTGCTGAATGGATTGATTCTAGATCTCATTTTTTCTTCCATCCAATTCTTCTTTTATCTTGTTTCTTTGCTCCAAGATTTCACATAGCTTTATTGACTGAATTTCTTGTTCTCTTTTCAATTTTCTTACTTGTTCTTGTAGGGAACCATTCTTTTCTACGAGTTCTTTGATTGCATCATTTGCTTCATCTCAACTACTTGAAGGGATAAAGTCTTCAATCTTTTCTTCAACATACTGGTGCTCATTCATCTGATTTGCAAGTTCCTTCCTTCTTTTTAGAGATTAGGAAAGATTCTCTTTAGCTTTCTTGAGTTGAGCTATGGCCATCTCTAGATCTAACTTTTCATTGTTAATAGCTTTGTTAAGTCTGAATATCTCCATTGTCCTTGATATTTTCTAAGCTATCAAATTTTATCCTGAGAACCACAATGCTCTAATACCAATTGTTGGAAATATTTAGGACTAGCTAGGTTACTGAGAGGGGAGGGGTGAATCAGTAACCTTAAAACCTTTTAACAAATTCAGAACTTAATTGCATTAATTAATAAATCAAATCTACTGCATGCATGAGAAATTGAGAAACATAAGACACCATGAACACAATATTTTTTGACCCAAAAACCTTCCAAATAGAAAGTAAAATTGGGATGGAGATGATACCCAAAAAACTTCAATACTACAACATAAATTTGGCCGATTAAAGCATGCATTGATCACTTCTAATGATCTTCCATGTTAGGAGCAATTAGGACTATTAGGTCCACCTTGTTAGAGGTTTTACAAACATACAATGAAGTATGCACTCAGCAAAGAGATTTAAGAAAAGACTATTAAGTTTACCTTTTTAAAGGATTTGAAGTTGATTCACCTATTAGGATGAAATAGTAGATCTTTGACTTACAAATAAATTGCTGATTGAAATCCTTGAAGTACTAATCACCTCTATGTGATAGATATAACTCAATTGCTCCTAATATGGCCTTACAATACACTTTACTCTACTGCTGGTTCACATTCACATGCTTACATTCCATTCACATTATCTCATATATATCATCTAAGGAAATTTTATATATATATCAATCCAATTACAAAGTCAGTTATTACACAAGTTAACACCAATATTGTAAGGTCGGCCCAAATGTAGATACTCAAGTTCTGAAAACTAACTTGGTGAAGTTCTTATACATGGCATCCACTATCACTACTCGGCATTGTCATGCACTTGGTAGAAGTAGAAGCTCAGTCCATACTAATCACTTCAACATAGTTTCAAACTCAGTATTCACTAGAGACTCGATAGTTACTATGCAACTCTGTATAAACTGCATTCTCTATTTACCACAACTATGCTCAGTAGACACTATTTTCCATTCAACTCCGTTAACACTGGCTTCACTTGACTTAAGCTATTAACTAGGTAGAAACTTTAAAGCTTGGAAAACACTAAACTACTCAGTTTGAACTGTAGTGCTTGGAAAATACTGAACTACTTAATCATAACTGTAGTACTTGGCAAACATTGTATACAAAATCTAAATAAGTGCTATCACTAATAACAAACTTGACTGCATGTCAACACTTTACCTACCTCTTTTGATGATATCATTCTTCTTCTACTTCTACCAAGAGTCTTATTCCTCTTATTGAGACATACCATAATGAACAACATGAAAAGTCTTCTAATATGCCTATCTATAATGTCTATAGTGACAATGATTATGATGATGATGACTATTATATTCCTATGAGTCCTAAATGTCCTCCTAGTCCTATGCTTGTGCTTAAAGTGGATGAGTCACGGGTAGATATTGATGGTAATCCATGTGACTTGAATCTTGAAAACAACATTGATAAATTTTGTGAACAATACCTAAATGATAAATCTACATTTTTTGAGGAAGAGAAAGCATTTTTTTAGTTGAAATAAAACATCAATGACATAAGAGTTCCTCTTCTAAGAACCCGCATGCTGAAAATAAATATTACCCTCTTGAGCAAGATCATATTAATGTTGAACCTTTGTCTTTTGACGCTCCCCTTCCATCTTCTACCTCCTCCACTATCCATACATCCCTAAATATTCTAAGTCTCTCAAATCCTCTACCAATCCTTCATTCAAGAAATATCCTAATGCTTTTCATGCAGATCCCTATAGTTATCCTCAAAGGTTACCTTTTAAAGAAACTCAAGCTAACCTTCACTTGGCTAAAAATACTTTTGATAATTCTGAACCTAAAGATCCTAAGCCTTTATGTGTTTTAATTCCTACTTTAGCTAGTCCTTCATCATCTATTCCAAAGTCTTCCATACAATTCCAACATGATTCCTTCTCCTTAGGAGTGGCTTCATGTCAAGAGGACTCTAAAAATGATAAACAAAAGAATAAAAAGAAAGATCAAGATCAAGAACCCTCCATGTCATCCAATTATTTTCATGATGTCTCTAATCCATTTCATGGTTCTTTTGATCCTTTGTTCCCTTCTTCATTCATTACACCATGTCTTAAGTCTTCTCCTAAGCAAGATCAAGCTACTACTTACACCGCTAAGCTTATTGACAATCCTCATGACCTTAATATAGTTGTGCCTTCCAAAGATGATACTTCCATTAAGGTTATTAAAAATATTTTTGTTACTTCCAATGTTGAGCCTATTGAAAATCAAGAGAAAAACTCTACACTTATGCTATCCAAAGATCCTTGTTAAGATCAAGGTCTTCCATCTTCTTGTTCTACCACTCCATGTTCCCTTCCACTTTCTACTCTTCCTAAATCTTCTCAAGATTCAAGTAGTCCTATCAAAGAAGTTTCTCCTATTCAAGATGTTCATGATCCTATTGAAAATCCTAATTCTCACTCTGAAGATGTTGATGTCCTTGATTGTCATATAGATGTTGATGAACTTATTGATTACCCTTTTGCATCTTCCACATCCATCCTTGGACCTTCCCCATCTATACTAAATGCTTCACATCTTTCATCCATCTTGGGTCCTTATGTCCCTTCACTTTGCCCTCCCAACTCTCCTAATTCATTATCCATCTTGGGTCCTTACGTCCTTGGCTCTCCTATCTTTCCTTAATATCAACATAGATGCATATCCTTGAATTCTTTTCATCCACCCACTCACCTAAACCAGTCATATCATCCTTCTTGTTCCACAAGTCTGAAGTCTTTTGGAAGTAACCTAAATGTTCATTACAAGAAGCAGAAGCAATTCAAGAATCCATATAAAAAAGAAGACCACCATGTCTCCTCTAATCGACATGGGGGCATAAAGTCAAAGGAGATATCTAAGAAAAAAATTATAAGACATGGGTTCCAAAATTCATCATTGAAGATATTATCTCTAAACCATCAAAAAGAAATTAAAAGAGGCCTATAGCTATATGGACTCCAAAGTCTCTTCAGAGAGATTCTAATATTGAACAAGAATTGAAGTTAGCATTCAAGCTTCCAAAGGATTCCACTTCATCTTCTTCCAAAATCATTCTTCCATTCCATGAACCTAAACCACAACCTCTTCTATTCACTCACCACATTCCTTTATGTATTCATTCATTCACATTTTTTCCATCCTCTCACCACCCTTCAAGGTGTGTGTTGATGTTGATCTTGCCTTCATTTCCATCTTCCAATCTCACTCGCTTTGCATAAAGCCATATCCTCCATTTTGTCTTCTATCTTCCTTTCCCTATCAGCGTCTTTGAGCATATCATTTCAACTCATTTCCATGTCATGGTTTAAAATTTCAAGGAGCATTATATGAAAATCTTGACTTCTTCCAAAAAAAATCAAAAAAATTAAAAAATTTTGAAAAAAAAAAGAAAGAAAAAAATGAAAAATTTGAAAATGTGTCTTGGTGAAAACCTGGTAATCAGGGACCTTGGTAGCAAAAGTAAAGAGAAATAAATTCATCCTATGGTGAAAACCACTCCCTTGTGGTGCCTTGCATAAGTACCATGATGAAATCCAGGAAATCAGGCATCATGCGTAGTTCTTCTACATATTTCATTCATTATGTCTTCTCTCTTTGATCTTGACAATGTTGACCTATACACAAACATTTGGCTATCTTGTGAGCTATCTTATGATGATCTTGTTTTCATTCCTTTCATGTTTAGCCTTCTTATCTATTTTTTTCCATTCATTCTAGTCTCTCATTATCCTTTTCCCATTTACCCCTTTGGTCTTGATCTAATAAAAAAAAGTAAAATATGATGCTATGAAGCCTCTTGACATGTCTTCTCCTTTGGATTGCATCTTTCCCACTTTTACATTATGCTTTCATGAATTATCCCATGCTAACCTATCATTTCTTGTCCAAATGTGATTTACATGACAAATTTTCCCTAGCTTGGGTACTATTGAGGAGTTTTCCCTTGAGGATTTCTTCCCTGTATTCCTATTCATTCTCTTGTCTTTCATTTCTTCCACTAGCTTGCTAATCACTCTTGTCCTCCACCTTGCTAGACATTGGGACTGTACGATGTGATCTTTATTGAAAGTTTGATGCTAATTCTATCTGAGGGCATTTTATATTATTTGAACATATTTATTGATCTTGCAAAAATACAAAAAAATGATATATTTCAAAAATCCAAAAAAAATGATATATTGTGAAAATTCTAAAAGTTGAAAAATGTCCTAAAAAAATGATCATCTTAGTAATAAGCACTTTGATGTATCTCCAGAAAAATTATATATTGCAAAAATATTAAAAAAATCAAAAAATTCAAAAATTCAAAAAAATAAATAGAAAAAGTGCCTTGGTGAAAACCTTGAAACAAGTGCCTTGGTAGCAAAAATACAAAAAAAAAATTTTATAAAATATCCTCAAATAAAAAATCCAAGTGGTCAAAACCTAGAAACGAGCACTACTTGAGGCTTTTGCACCCCTATTTCTTAGCGTGCATTCTCGACACTTAGCCTTTCTTCATCATGCCTTGTCCTTGTTGCCTTGGTTTGGAATTGGTCTTTGTCTAGGGGGCATAAGTGTGTTAGCTTTGGTCTCTTGGCTATGTTAGTCTTTAGGACACCTCTCAATCGAATTTTTCATCACCATCCCAATTGTATTTTTTAATATGACCCCTGACATTGAGTGTTTTTTTCAACACTTATCAGTTTGGTCTTACCTATTTTTGTCATGTAACCTTATCTACTTGCAAGAATTTGATCCTTATCCTTAGAACTCAGTATCAGTTAACACACTTAAATTTTTAAGAAAAAACACTTAATGCTTGACTTATGTCATGACCTTTTCTTTGTGTGATGACTATTATTGATTTTTTTTGAGTGTCCATGTCTAATAAGTCTCTTCGAGATGCAAGGCTAGAGGACTTGGGCCATGGGGCATGTTTTTATTTTTTTTCTACTTGTGGGTGTGGTCTTGAAACTCTAGAGCATCTCTTGTTGTCCTCTTGAAACACTTAGGAGATTTGAGGCATCATCCTTGACTGCTTTTGTACAACCATTCTTATGGTCATCTTAACATCTATGCCTTGATGTGAGCATGGTTTTGCTACATTAAATTGGGTAAGCTAACATCATAGTCATCTTGACCTTTATGTCTTTGATGCTTATGTTAGAATCTTTCTACATTCCAATCTGATATAAATCACATTCATATCTTCATAGTTGCACTTGTGACTAGTGATGATTGTGTGATTTTTTGATGTCCATTAATAATGGCCCAACGATGAAAATAATTTCCTTTACATTCTCTAATGAATGATGAATACAAAATCCTATGTTACAGTTTCTCTTTTACAAGTACACCATTGCATTTTCATGTAGCTTGCATTATTAGACTCCATGTTAGTTTGCATTTGTAGGCTGCATTATGAATTTGAGAAGTTTTTTCCCTTCATCTTTCTTGTAGAATTTTAATCAACTGTGACCATGTTTTGATCTTCATTTCCTTATCTTCTTTTGAAATCTCAATTGAAATTTCTATCTTAAATAGTTGATTGATTTTGGAGCATTCTATTTCTTATGAAAAAAATTCTTTTCTTCTTTCTATTTCTTTTTATCTCTTCCAAACTTCTATCTTCCATTTTCTTTTACCCCACTTCTTTTCTTCTAATTCAACTTTGGGGCATCATATTTCATGCTTGATGATCTATCTTGGTTCTATGATTCTTATATCTTTCATCTTACATCAAGAACTTCATCTTTTGTTCAATTTGATCAATTTATCAATTTGTTGTTTCTCCTCTATCTGATTTTGATTTTGATCACGAGGGGGCAGTACTCATCAAACTTCAATCCTTGATTCATTTTTATCAATTTTATTCTCAACTTTTTCAAAGTCAATGTATGCACCCTAAAATGGTCACCCAGTCTATGGGCCCCCATTATTCAATTTATCAATTTATCAAATTTCCTAAATCAATGGTTTGCAATATTTTATTAAATCAATTTCCTTGATCAAATTCAATTATTTATTTTTCTAAAGTTGATCATTTTATCCTAAGTCTCGTTTAATCAAAAGAAAATCTTCCTTTTAATTAAATAAAATGGATCCCCACTAAATTAAAACAAAACCTCTCTTTTAATTGAATTCATCCACATTTAATTAATTAAGAGAAAAACCCCTCTTTTAATTTAATTAAATATTTTCTATTTAATTAAAATAACTTCCTCCCTTTTAATTAAATAAATCTCATGTGAAAAAGGAAATGAAACAAATGAAAATTAAATAAATTCTTTTTTCCTTCCCTCATTTAATTCTTCTCCTCTTTTATCATTGGTGAAATTTTGTCTCGCATGGATCAAACTCTATTATCCCATATTGGTTGTGAGAAGCCTCCCACCACCACATTTTTCTTCATAAGGGAGAGCCCTCTCCTCATTTTGGACATCCACAATTGATCCATGATTATACATCCATTATTGTGCTATTGTTATGCTGCAGATTTGGAGAGTGATTTTTGGAGGAGTTTGAACATTAAAGCTATTTGTGGAGAACTTCTATCTTCTTGTCTTCTTCTCTCATGCATCCATGGATTCCATCATGATGTTTCATCCTTGCATTTTCATATTAGCTTAGATCCATATTTGTTTTCATAGATTAGTATTGCATTGTTATTACATTTCCTTGCTTGCATTATTTTGCATTGTTATCATATAGATTAGTTTTCATCTCCATTTACATGCATTTTGGATCCTTGAATCTCTTGTTTCATGGTGTACTTGCATGGGCACAAACTAGGTCAAACTGAGGGCATCCATTACAAACCCTTGCACTCCATGACTAGAGAGCCATGACCTATCATTTGAGACCTCATTATTGAGCAATCTTGGATATAATGACTCATAGAAGTGTTCCCACATTTTAGGAATAAAAGACCAAGTAAGACATCGATGATATTATGTATTGTTGATCTTCTTAAGGCTAAACTAAATGGTTACTTTAGCTAAGCCAAGAAGAAGTGTTTCCATAAAAAGTGTCTGCCAAGCCTGGCCAAGAAAATAGTGTAAGCCAAGAAAATTCTAGTTTAGGTTAAGAAAAAAGTAGGTATATGTCAAGAATCGATAAAATTTAGTAAGTGTCAAGCATTAGGGAAATAACAGTAGAGATCAAGCTGAGAAGTCATAGTTGGTGCTAAGAAACATAGTGTTTGCCAAGCATCATAAGACTATTATTATTGAGTGAACAATGTAGATGTCGAGTCACAGAAAAATGTGTTAAATCAAAGATTTGACAAATCTCAGCTAACTAATTTGATTTCTTGAATTATGTGAAGCATGTGGAAGATAATTATGATGGGCTAGTTGCATAGAATTCAAGATGAACCATTTTGAGGTAAATTCATGAAAGATTGTAGAAGAACTTTCTAGAGGGACTAAAATGGAAAAGTGAGTAGATTCATTGAATCTCACCTAACCCTAAAATGGACAATAATTCTTAAACATACACAAATCTAAATTATCTATTTACAGAGATAGCGAGCTAGAAGCAAAGGTTTTCATGTGTGAGAACCTAAGGAAGACAAGAAGTCTAGAGTGTTTCTTCATATGGCGGCTGAATAAAAGAGACTATAATTGGTATACAAAGAAAGAAGGCTTAAGAGGTTGAATTCTTGAAGGATAAATAAGTTTTCAAAGATGAAGAGTATGAATGCCAAGCAGAATGGAGGACTAAACTAGAGATCTGTAATCTAAAAGTGAGTTGTATTGTATTATCAGATCAAGTCTTGATGTTACTTTCTAACAATTGTATCAATTTGGATAAATCCTTTTGATCAAGGTTTACCTAATAGTTATTTGAAAATCCTTTAATTGAGTGACATTATAATAGAATATTATAAGCTCCTATAACAAGGCTTACTCCTAATAGTGTGATTGAAATCCTTTAACTAAGTCTCATTTAATAGTTTGTATTGTAACCTTTAACAGGGCATCACTTTAGAAAAGTGAAATCGAGTAGCATATTACTGCCAATTTTTCCAAAATTGGGTTTCCACATAAAATCCTCATGTTAAATTGAGTGAATGAGTTTTTAGTATTTCATGTTTACATTTTTGTAAATTTATTTTGATCTAGAATAGTGACCTACTAAATTAAGGTATTGGATGATCTAATGGATGCATGCATGATATGGATATGAATTTGTTAAGCACTAAAACATTTATTTGTACATTTTGACCATGGATAACTAATTCATCCCCTTCTCATTTATTCTAAAGAAGTCCAAAAATAGGTATTAGATCCTTGGTGCATGTAAGGAAGCAGTTTGAAGGTAGTAAAAGTTAAAGATCAAGAATTATAGAAAGGAGGTGTCCAAAGTGAACAAGGAAAAAATCTTGCATGGAAAAGTTTGATGAAGCTACATCTAGGAGGTCTTGGAAACTTTTCATAATATACAATCACCACTAAGCATCTTGACCATACTAGAGCCCTTTCTACTGATGATCTAAAAATGAAGAAAGAAAATAATTAGGCAATCTTAGAGCTTGCCTTTACCCTAAAATACTAAAAGTTTGATGACATCAAAGGATGTAATTCTACTAAGAAGATGCGGGATGCTATAAAGATGATTTATGAAGGAGATAAGAATATTCTATGAGCCAAAGCTGAAAGCCTAAGAGGAAATTTTGATGACATGAGAATGTAAGAAGGTGAGACTATATTCCAATATTGCACAAGAATCAAAGATGTGAAATCTATTAGAGGAGAAAATTGTGTTATTGAAGATGAGACTATGTTCAACAAAGTATTGAGAACCCTATTGCCTATCTATGATATTAGAGTCTCTTCCATACAAGAACTAAGGTGTGTTCCTGGTAGTAATGTAACCCTCAAAGGACTAGTGAGTAGTCTCACTTCTTTTGAACTTTCTAACTTTGATAATTTCAAAACTGAAAATGTCAAATCTGCTTTCAAAGCTAAACTAACATTGAAAGAACCTAAAGAGAAAAAGAAAAAGTTCAAGAATGTTTATAGTGATAGTGATACAGATGGAGATGGTGTAGAAGATCTTGAAGCATTATTGTTGAGGAGATTTCACAAAGACAAAGATAAATACAAAGGTAAGCTACCTATCATGTGTTTCGATTGTAGTGAGGTTGGTCATATTGTTTCTAGGTGCCCAGAGAAGAAAAATAATAGAAGTGGAGATAAATACATAGGTAAAAGAGATGAGAACATCAAAAACTATAAAGATAAAGGAAAGAAGTCTTGCTACATTTCTAAAGAGGGAAAAAAAAATGTATCTGATGACCATGATGATGAAGTTGTGTATATTTCTATGAAAGATGATTCTAATGAGGATGAGGCAACTACATTGATATCTTATGTAAACAAAAGTGATAGATGGATCATTGGAAATGTATGTTCACATCACATGGATGGAGATAAAAGTAATTTCATTACCCTTGAGTACTACAATGGAAATAGTGTTAGATTTGGTAATGTTGTACCCCATCTAATAAAAGGTAAAGGATTAATCAAACTAATAGAAAAGATCATTTGTGACAATGCTTACTATGTAGAAGGACTTAACTATAACTTGTTGACTATGTCACAATTGAATAGTTTAGGTTGCAAAGTTAAATTTAATAACAAGAAAGGAAAGATCTATGACACTGATGGAAAACTAATTGAAAATGGAGATTAGATTAGAGGTAATCTATTTAATTTTTCACATGAATGATGCTACATGTTTTTTTTGTAGAATTTGATGGTGTATGTCTATGGCACAAGAGGTTATGTCATGTTAAATTTGATAACTTAGTCAGTATTAGTAACATGAAAAGAGTCAGAGTTTTTCCAAAATTGAAGAAACTTGATAATGTGATTTGCAAACAATGTGAGTTAGGAAAGATGAAAAAATATAGTTTTAAAAGCAACACTCAGTCCCCAAAAGAAATTTTGGAATTAGTTTATACTGATTTGTGTGGACCAATTGATGTGCAAAGCTACAAAGGTGACAAATGCATTATCCTATTTGTTGATGGTTATTATAGGATGATGACAGTTATGTTTTTGAAACAAAAATATGATGTTTTTAAAATGCTTAAGTGTTATCTAGAAAGAGTTGAAAAGGAGATTGGAAAAATCTTAAAATTTCTGAGATCTGAAAGAGGTGGAGAATTTACATCAAATGAGTTCGAAATATTCTATAATGACAGAGGAGTCAAGAGATAGAAGTTTGCACTTAGGACCCCTCCACAAAATGGGATTGTTGAAAGGAGGAATGAATTTGTAATGGACTATCCTAGAACATTGATGATGGAGAAGAATATTTCTTTGAAATATTGGAGAGAAGCTATAAGTATAGCTGGTTATACCTTGAATCAAGTACAAGTCAAGAAAGGTACAAATTCCACACCTTTTGAACTATGGTATGGATGCTCACCCAATGTAAAATATTTTAAGGTATTTGGAAGAAAGTGTTATACTCTTAAGGATAACAAGAATGGTAAACTTGATGCTAAAAATAAAGAAGGTATATTTCTAGGCTATTCCACAAGAAGTAAAGCTTATAAATGTTTAAATACTAACACTAACAAATTTGTGGCCAATGAAAATGTGAAGTTTGATGAATATACAAAGGGATATGAAGCTAAACCTAAAAGGGAACTTGAAGAGTATAAAACCTAATATACTACTATGAATACATGAATATAGATGAAGTTGTAAACCAAGGTGTAAATCAATAGCAACAAGTATCAATGATCGCCAAGTCATATAATGGATGTTGGGTTACATTCAGGAGTTGAGTTATAGATAGAAGCTGAGGTACATTCTAATGCTGAGATCAGTATACATGAAAGTGTTAACAATTGCCTAATAGAGATATGTAATTTTTGTCATTTATGGGAACACATGATGTACATGCTTATATGATACCTTAGAAATAAAGATACTTAGTGTTTGGTAATCAAAAAAATTTCTATGTATAACTTGTTGCTGACATCATATTATGACTAGAAAAGTTATATGGAGATATTATACATGTTGTTGATGAAGTGTATGACCTTGAAATTCAATATGGACTATACATAATAGAGATAATCATGTTTTAACAAAATAAGAGAGTGGAATTACGGAAAGGATTATTTTGTTTACAAAATAATTACTTGTCCAATCAGGACTGACATCCTAGATGTTTACTGTAAGTTGGAAAAGTAGATTGTGGCTTTAGCCAACCTAGCAGAAATTTGTGTAAAGGCATGGAATTTATGCAAAGGAAATTTTTTAATAAGAAGTGTGTTAAAAATGTAATTCTAATTTTGAGGAATTGTATGTGAAGTTTTGTGAAAGCAATATATGTGAAGTTTTGTGAAAGCTATTTTGAGATCCAAGATCAAACTAAAGATCAGAGATCAGTCAACAAGAAGTTATAGTACCTATACTCTAGGAGTCTAATTACTTTTTTGGGAAATGATCTCTTCTTTTAATTAGAAGTGCATGTTTGGGTAGTGGGCTCATCTTGCATTTACTATACTACAACTCCTAACAGGGTTGGAATCTCCTAACAGGGACTCCTTATACTAGATTTTCTCACTAACAGGGTCCATCCTCTAACAAGGAACTTATATATCAGTATATTGTCTAGTGGATATTGTCACCATAGGGGTTTTCCCTAGTTAACAAAATATGGTGTTATGAGTTATCTTTGTGCATTGTTACTATTACTGTTCATCATTACTTTATTTCTTTCTTATGCATGGTTTAAAGTAAGAAATAAAATCCAGTTGGTGACTAAATTTTGTAGATTATTGATTCACCCCTCTCTCAATAATCCCTATTTATAATAGAAAGGGATGTTGATCTACCTAATAGAAAAGTACGCAGTAACTTTGAAGTTGACAAACCCATTGAAGAAAGAAGAGCAGAACCAAGATTGTCAAAATATGTCATGAGGCATCACCCTTTTGAAAAAATTATTGGAGATAAAGAAGCTAGACCAATGACAAGGAATACATTGAGAAGTGATACATGTTTTTAAAGCATGCATGAGCCTATGTTAGTGAAGGATGCATTAGAGAATGAAGACTAGAGTAAATCCATGTAAGAAGAGATTGATCAAATTGAGAAGAACAAAACATGGACTCTAGCACCTAGACTAGAGAACAAGAATGTGATTGGAACCAAGTGTGTGTATAGAAATAAACCCAATGAGAATGGTGAAGTTAAAAGGAATAAGGAAGGATTAGTTTGCAAGGGGTATGCACAAGAAGAGGGAATTGACTATGGAGAGACATTTTTTCCATTTGCTAGATTGGAAGGAGTAAGAACTTTTCTTTCTTACTCTCCATACAAAAGTTTCAAAGTTTATCAAATGAATGTGAAGTTAGCATTAGTGAATGGTATACTAGAAGAGGAGGTGTACATTGAAGAACCAGAAGGATTTGTTGATCCAAATAACAAGAACATGGTATGTAGATTACACAAATCTTTATATGGTATAAAAAAAGCCCCAAGATCATGGTATGAAAGGTCTCGCAGTTATGTTGTGAAGATTGGTTTTGAGAAGACTGGTGATAACATCAATCTATATTTGAAGACAAAAGGAGGTAAAGGAATTTTACTAGCTGAAATATTTCATGATGATATCATATTTGGAGGAAAAAATATATTATGTAAAACATTTGCAAATGAAATGAAGAAAGAATTTGAGATGTCTATGTTTGGAGAGATAAAGTTCTTTGTTGCTTTGCAAGTATATCAAATGAAATGTGGCATTTACATCGCTCGATCTAAGAATGTAACATAAATACTAAAAAAAAATTGTATGAAGGATTTAAAACATGTTAGTATTCCTATGGTGATAGGACACAAATTATCAAAAATTGATGATTTTGCTAAAGTAAATCAAACATTGTGCAAGTCTATCATTAGCAAATTATAATATGTAGTACATAGTAGACCTAACATTGCATTAACTATTGGGATTTTTGCAAGGGTTTCTACAAATTCTAAGGAGAATCATTTGATGGTTTTTACAAGGATCATGAGATACTCGAAAGGAATAGAAAAGTATGGTCTATACTACAAGAAAAATGATAAGTATGAATTAAGAAACTATACAAATGTTGATTGGGCTAGAAACATTGATGAAAAAAAGAGTACAAGTGGTGGAGCATTTTTATTAAGAGAGAGATAGGTCACCTGGACCAATAAGAAACAAAATTGTATATCTCAATCTACTGTTGAAGCTAAAAATGTGGTTGCTACAGTAAATTGTACAAATGTGGTATGGATCAAATAGCTACTCACAGAAATGAAGGAAGAAATTATTGAACCTTTGGTACTTTATTATGATAATACAAGTGCTATAAACATATCAAAGAACCTTGTGATGCACACAAAGACAAAGCATATTGCACTCAATTATCATTACTTGAGAGAGTTGGTTCAAGACAAAGAAGTGAGAATAGAATATTTGAATACAAAAGAATAGATAGATTTGATATTCATAAAAACTTTACCTAAGGATGTCTATGAATATCTTAGAGGTAAACTAGGGGTGATACCCCTATCTAAAGCTACTTAAGAAGCAAGAGTAGTACCCTATATCAACTAAATTAAATGTCATATCTTAAAATTTGGTACAGTGGATCTTACTTTAGGAGCTACCTAAAGTAATGAAGGAATTGAATCAAAAGTTTTAAGTCGCATTCAAGGTGATACAGGGAGAACCTAAATTGATTATATCTACATGAAAAGATGACAATTCGTTGGTATTGTTGTCAAAGAGTAAGATATAATAAAAAGGGAGATAGTTAGTAGAGACAAATAAAAGATTGAGGTATAAGGTTAAAGGAAAGAAAAAGAAAGAGGCAATATATTGATAGAGGGATAAAATTCAAAGATATTAATTTTCTTTTTTGTATTTTTGTTGATATTAGTTCTCCATCAATGCTAAAGAGGGAGATTGTTGAAAAGAGATTGTTTGAAGTGTAGAATCTATCATAGAACAATTATTATTTTTTCAATGATGTCAAACCTGCTACTTGTTGGTGATACAATTTCTTTTTTGTCTAAATGCTATCATATGTTTGATTGATGAAGAAGATTTGAAAAGAAAAAATAACAAGAGAACCTAGAGAAAGGTTGAGTTATTTAGTGTATAAAAGGAGCACTAAGAACAAGTAAGACATTGATGATATTATGCATTGTTGATCTTCTTAAAGCTATACTAAATGGTTAATTTAGCTAATCTAAAAAGAAGTGTTTTCATAAAAAGTGTCTGCCAAGCCTAGCCAACTAAACAGTGTAATCCAAGCAAATTCTAGTTTAGGCTAGGTAGAAAATGGTGTTGGAAATATAAGAGGATTCACTGAGAGAGAAGGGGTAAATCAATTACCACTAAAATAAATCCTATATTACTTAGATGTCTAATAAACTCTAATTAAGCCAATAGTGGCATGTTGTGATGGTTAAGTTGTTAAGTTGTTATCCTTGCCATCAAAGTTTAAATCTAATGGGGATGAGGTTCCCTATTTGTGGCCTCACTAGTTTATAGCTCTAGGTCAAAGCAGTTACCCCTCTTTAAAATAAAATAAAAATCTGATTAAATTGAATTCTATTGTTACTCAGCAAACACACAAGCACTCAGTTTATACCAGCAAATGTTGTAACTTGGCAAGAACTATAATAACTTGGCAACTGCTTAGCATGAAAATATTAAGATATTATATGTGATTAATCTTACTTAACTTAGGTATATACACATAAAATAAATAGCATGAACACAATTAATACCAAGATTTAACATGGAAACCCAATTTGGGAAAAACCACTAATCACAACTAGTTACTAATTTTCACTCTTCTAAGGTGAGCCTTGTTAGGAGCCAACCCTATTAAAGGTTACAAAACAATGTGTTAGATGTGACCCTATTAGAGGATTTGATCACTCTATTAGGAGTAGCCTTTTTAGAGGCATTTAGACACTTCAATCTATAAATGTCACCTTGTTAGATGATTAACAAATAGTTGTTAAGCCAACTCTATTAATAGATTTAGATCATTGCTGCAATGGTTAGAGAGTATCAATGAGCTGACTTAGTTTTTGATGCAACTAAATTTATAATTATAGATCTCATTTATAGATTCTATACTTGATCCTTCCTAATCAAATGTATCTTTGCAACTCAACAAGGATATTCTACTTATCCTTCTAATTCACTTCCTCTAAGCATCTTCAAATCTTCTATTATGTTTCACACATTCAATCCTCAACTTGACCTTATATTTACATATTATAAAATGTCAAGTTAGCTTGAATACAACTTAGAATACTTAATATTTATCTCCTCAGTCGGCTAGAACTAACAAACAAATCAATTGAACTCAATATGCCAAAACAAGGAAATCCTTCATTAGCCAACCCTGCTCAGTAGACACTAACTCAAAATGATTTTCTTGTGTTAACCAAGTAAAATTAGTTAATACTACATATCCACAAAGGTCCTTTGGTACCTGAGTAATCTCAGTTAAATCCATCCAATATTTCTTTTATTAACTGAGTAAGTTCGGTTAATACTCAATTTTTATGAACTTCTCTTTGATGCTCGAGTGAACTTGATAAACATTGTCTTCTAAACTTGGTAAACTTTGGAATGCTTAGAAGTGATGCAGGAGCATCTTGCATCACAAAAAATAGGGGTATGATCAAAATCATTTTAAAAAACTAGAGGAGAGAGAAAGTGACAAAAATTAGAGGAAAAATTTAAAAAATTAAAAAATAGGAAAAAATGAGAAAAAAAGGAATTTCTATTTTCAAGGTGCATAGGTGGCATAAATAGAAAATTAGTTGTCATTCCATTTATCAAAGTTTGTAGGTAGCATCTTAGAAGTTTGTGGAAAGTTCTTTATATCATGCATTTAATATTTGTTGTGTTCCACAAAAGAAATGTAATTTTCTAATTGGGCCACATGGTGGTGCTTAATTGTATTTGGGTGGGAATTTAACATTTTTTTTAAGGTAGTTGTATTTACCTTTTATCCCAAATTGGTTGTGTTTGTAATATCTTGAGTTAGAAGTGCCTATTTAAGCAAGGCTTCTGATCATTTGTAATTAGGCTCTTCAAGTGTAATCTCTTGTAGTAAAGCTCTTCAAGTATAAGCTCTTCAAGGATAAGCTCTTCAAGTAGAAGCTCTTCAAGTCTAAGATCTTCAAATAGAATCTCTTCAAGCTCTTTTGTTTTACGCTCATCTTGTTGAAGCTCTTGTTGTGCAAACTAGTTGGAAGCTCTTAGTATGGAAGCTCACTTATATTGTAAGAGTTTGGAGTTCTCTCATTTAGAGAATATTGTAAGAATTTTCAAGTATAATAAAAGCATGCTTTGTGAAGCATTTTATCTACTCTTTGTCTCCATATTTTTTCATTCTTGATTGTGAGCTGGTAAGGGTGGTGTGGCCCTTCATCATCAAGTGGTATCAAATCTTACATTCATCAGTAGTATGAGAGTGGGAGTTTCTAAGCATGTGGATAGATCATTGAATGTGAGGCATTTTGCACTAGGACCTTGGGTTGGGTGAAATTTTTCAAAAAGTTCTTGATTGCGTGGATAGATCATTGACTATGAGGCAATTTGCACAAGGTGCCTATTTTGCAAAAGATTTTTCTTTTGAAGACTTGAGCATGGAGAAGAGAAAGAAGAAGATAACTTTTGTGATTGGATATATTCTGAGGATTCCTAGACTTGAGAAAATTAGAGCAAAAAATCAAGAGGTATTACGAGTTACATTATTTGATTTATAGAAGCAAGTGAATGAATTAAAAGTAGATTTGCAAAAGAGAAGAGCACATCACTAGAAAATAGATGATGATAATTATTTGGCTGTGGAAAGGAAAGAATATCCAATGGAGTATCACACATGCAACACAAAAGAAGAGCAAGAGGATGAAGATGAAAACTTTTGGAAACTTGAAGTTGAAGAAGATGAAAGAGAGGACAAGGAGCATGAAGATGAAAAGATTTGTGAGCCAAAAGTAGATGAAGATAATTTGAAGACTGTAGTAGTAGAGGATGCATATAATTCCTTGGTTGGAAGTCAAATAATTGAAGTGTTTACTTGCCTTGTTGAAGACATGGAAGAAGAAATCAAAGATGAAGATGTGAAAGAGGTAAATTTCTATGAATAATGAGATGCTAAACTTGAAATGAGTTTGAAAGATCTTGATGATGGTTTGCATGAGGATCTTCCTAGTGATGTGTGGTATGCAAAGAAAGATTTGTATGATGTTTTTGAGTTTATTACAAATTTATTAAATCCTATTAGATTGGAGGAGGAAGCAAGTTATACTTGGACAAAGTTCATGTTGCAGAGGAGTATTTTTAGCATTAGATACTTGTTCCAGCTATGTGTTGGAAGAAGAGGGAAAAAAATTACATCGATAGTGGCTACTTCATTTTGTGAATTCATATCCACAAAATTTTTCCTACCATGGGTGTCTGATGCAGGAGCATCTTGCATCACAAAAAAAGGGGGTATGATAAAAATTATTATTATAATAATATTAAAAATTAGAGGAGAGAGAAAGTGACAAAAATGAGAGGAAAATTTTTTAAAAATAAAAAATAGAAAAAAAGGAAAAAAGAAGAATTTCTATTTTCAAGGTGCATAGGTGGCATAAATAGAAAACTATTTATCATTCCATTTATCGAAGGGTGTATGTAGCATCTTAGAAGCTTGTCGAAAGTTCTTTAAATCATGCATTTAATATTTGTTGTGATCCACAAAAGAAATATAATTTTCTAATTGGGCCACATGGTGGTTCTTGGTTGTATTTGGGTGGGAATTTAATATTTTTTTTAAGATAGTTGTATTTACCTTTTATCCCACATTGGTTGTGTTTGTAATATCTTGAGTTAGAAGTGCCTATTTAAGCAAAGCTTATGATCATTTGTAATCAAGCTCTTCAAGTGTAATCTCTTGTAGTAAAGCTCTTCAAGTATAAGCTCTTCAAGTGTAAGCTCTTCAAGGATAAGCTCTTCAAGTAGAAGCTCTTCAAGCTCTTATTGTAGAAGCTTTTGTTGTTCAAGCTAGTTGGAAGCTCTTAGTGTGGAAGCTCTCTTATATTGTAAGAGTTTGGAGTTCTCTCATTTAGAGAATATTGTAAGAATTTTCAAGTATAATAAAAGCATGATTTGTGAAGAATTTTATCTTCACTTTGTCTCCATATAGTTTCATTCTTGGTTGTGAGTTGGTAAGAGTGGTGTGGCCCTTCCTCATCAAGTGGTATTAGAGTGTACCTTCATCAGCATTAGTGGTATCAAAGAATGTTTTCTTGAGTGTGTAGATAGAGTGCCGACTGTGAGGCATTTTGCACTAGGACTATGTAGTTGTGGGATTTGATATAGTGAGAAGATGGCTCCACAAAGAGAGCATAATGGAAGGGCCAGCATTGTTCCTCATGAGGTTAGAACCCCCCCAAAGACAAGTTCAAGCATTGCAAGAGGAGATCCATAGAGGGATAAATATTGTTGTTAGTGACGAAAGAGAGGAGGAAAATGAAGAAGGAAATATTGGGTAGGAAGGGGAAGAAGATGAAGAAGTCCTAAACTAGGAAAAGGAGAAGCTTTTTAGTGCCATTTCCAAGCTAGGAAAAAGACCTAAAATTGGCATTGGCATATTTTTAGGAAATCTAAACCTGGATGAGTTGATCGACTAGATTAATGAGCTAAAGGAATATTTTGAGTGTGAGGATATTGGGGACCCTAATAAGGTTAAGTTTTTGAAGGCCAAAATAAAAGGCCATGCTAAAATCTAGTGGTAAGATATTTTTTTGGAAAGAAATAGAAGAGGAAAGGAGAAAATCATAAGATGGGATCACATAGTGGAGAAACTAAAGAAACAATTCATTCCTGTTGATAATGATCTTGATTTGTTCAAGAAGATGCAAGGGATAAAGTAAGAAGGAAATTTTTTCTAGGAATACATAGATGAATTTTACCAAGTCCTTATTAGGGTAGGGCATGTGGAAGCAAACAAGGGGAATGTTTCTCATTACCTTAATGGCTTAAGACCTAACATTCAAGAGGAGTTAAGTATGGTTAGAATGACTAGCATTGAAGAGGCATACCAGTTTGCCTTGCAAGTTGAGGAGAAGCTAAACAAAAAGTTTCATGGAAGGAAAAGAGGGTGCAATCAAGGAGGAAAGGGTGGTGGAAGGTCATTTGGAGGCCGAAATGAGAACCAAAAGAAAAATGAAGATATGGGTACTAGCTGAAACTAGAGGAATGAGGGTTTCAACCACTCCCATCATCAAAACTTTGGAGATTAGAGAGGAAGAGTTGGAGGATTTGGACAAGGTTTAGGAAAAGGAGACTTTTGTGGTACCTATTTTCATTGTAATAAAGAATGCCATTGTGCCTATGAATGCCCTTAATGCCAAGGAAGGATAGATAGGACAACTGATGGTAAAGCAAGGGTTACTCATGTGCATAATGATGCATAGTCATCACATTTAGAGGATGTAGAAAGAGGAGACATTCTATTAAATCAAAGGGTCTTACTAAGAAATGAGGCTAAACTTGGACAAAGGAGGAGTTTGTTTCATACTAGGTGCAAGTGCAAGGGTAAATTTTGTGATGTGATTGTTGATGGTGGAAGCACTGACAACTTGGTGTCAGAGGATATGGTCTCAATGCTAAAGCTCAAGAGGGAGAAACACCCCCAATTCTATTAGATTGCTTGGGTGTAGGGTGATCCTGAGGTCCTAGTTAGTCAAGAATGTTTGGTAAAGTTCAAGATTTGGAATTACCATGATGAGGCTCTCTGTAACATCATCCCAATGGATCTCTACCATTTATTTTTGGGAAGGTCATGGCATTTTGATAGACATGCTACACATAATGGTCATGCAAATAAATACTCTCTAACAAAGGATGGAGTTTGCAACAAATTGAATCCCTTAATAAAGGAGGGTGAAAAGGTATGTGGTAGTGTTACGATATGTCTTGTTGATGGAAGAAAAATTTTGGATGGCATGATGCATCAGCATATATGTTATGCTTTAATTCCTAGATAGGATAAGGAAGGTAGTAGTGAAGTTCTACTTGAAGTTTCAACTCTATTAACTGAGTATGGACATGTCATATTTGATAATGTTCTAGAAGGGTTGCTGCCAATAAGGAAAATCAGTCATCAAATAGATTTAGTCCCTAGAGCTAGTTTGCCTAACAAGGCTACTCATGGGATGACTCCTACTAAGACTAAGGAGCTAAATAGACAAGTTTAGGAGTTGTTGAGGAAAGGTTTAATTCAAGAGAGCATGAGTCCATGTGTAGTACCTATAGTGCAAGCACCAAAGAAGGATGGAGAGTGGAGAATGTGTACAAACTCTCATGCTATAAATAAAATAACTATCAAGTACCAATTTCCTTTATCAAGGACAGATGATCTTATGGACTACTTGAGTGGAGCTTAGTACTTCACAAAGATAGATCTCAAGAGTGTCTATCACTAGATATGGATAGGAGAGGGAGATGAGTGGAAGACTACATTCATGACCAACAAGGGTCTATATGAATGGTTAGTCATGCCCTTTGGACTAACCAATGCGCCAAGCACCTTCATACGGCTTGTGAATGAGGTACTAGAGAAAATTTTGGGAAAATTTTTTATTGTCTATCTGGATGATATTTTTATTTTTATTTTCAGTAAATCTTTGGATGAACATTTATTGCACATTCATAGTGTCCTTGAAAGGTTGAGGGAAGAGAAATTGTTGATTAATTTGAAGAAGTGTAGCTTTGTCAAAAGGGAGTTACTCTATTTGGGGTTTGTTGTATCAGTTGGAGGTCTCAAAATGGACCTAAAGAAGGTGAAGGTCATCTTGGAATGGCCTACTCCAAGGTTTGCCACTGAGGTGAGTTCATTCCATGGTCTAGCAAATTTTTACAGGATGTTCATTAGGAATTTTAGTAGTATATGTGCACCCGTTACTAAAACAATGACAAGGGATAGAAAAGAGTTCAAGTGGACTACATGAGTTGCAAGGAGTTTTGAATTGCTAAAGAAGAAGGTGATAGAGTAACCTTTTTTGGCACTTCCTAATTTCAACAAAGTGTTCTAGGTGGATTGTGATGCTAGTTATAGTACTATTGAGGCTGTGTTGAACCAAGAAGGTAAGCCTATTGCCTATTTCAATGAAAAATTGAATGATGCAAAGAAGTATTCTATTTATGATCAAGATTTCTATGTAATAGTCCAAGCCTTAAATAAATGGAGGCATTATTTGTTTCCAAAAGAATTTTTTTTGTATACTGATCACTAGGCATTATAGTACCTAAAAAGCCAAGGTAAATTGAATTAGAGACATTTGAAATGGGTAAAGTTCATGAAAAGCTATACATTTGTATTAAAACATAGAAGTAGAAGGTCTAATAGGGTTGCAAATGCATTAAGTAAGAGACAGTTTTTGCATATATTAATGCAAGTTGAAGTCGTTGGGTTTGATGAGCTTAAGAGTATGTACCTTGAGGATCCTAACTTTGCAGAGGCTTGGAAGGCTTGTAAAGAACCTATTACTCTAGACAGGACTAGGTGGCTAGATTACATGATTCAGGATGGTATGTTGTTCAAGGGAAGTCAATGGTATGTTGATCAAGGAGATGCACAGTGGAGGGATGGTAGGACACTTTGGTTGAGATAAGACCATTTCTATTATTAGAGAAAATTATTTTTGGACTCAATTGTCATAAGATGTGAAGAATTTTGTGTAGAGTTGTCACATATGTCAAACAACTAAAGGATTTAGTCAAAATATTGGACTCTATCAACCATTACCTATTCCATCGAAGCCTTGGGAGGACATAAGTATGGATTTTGTTTTGGAATTTCCAAAGACACAAAGGGTAATGACTCAGTATTTGTGGTGGTTGATAGGTGCTACAAGATGGCACATTTCATTCCATGCCACAAGACTCATGATGTAGTGCATATTGTAGATTTGTTTTTCAGAGAGGTGGTGAGGCTACATGGTCTCCCAAAAAGTATTGTTTCTGACAGAGATACTAAATTTGTTGGGTATTTTTGGAGGACTTCATGGAAGAAGTTGAAGACAAAATTGAAGTTTAGTTATGTACATCATCTACAGACTGATGGACAAACATAAATAGTAAATAGAAGTCTCAGCAATTTTTTGAGGTGTTTAGTAGGAGATAAGCCCAAGGGATGGGATTTGATTCTACCACAAGCAGAATTTTCTTACAATAATTTTGGGAATAGTCCAAGGATTGCACCAGAGCTGAGGAAGATGGTGCAAGGGGAGAGGAAAAGTGCTGAGGTAGAAGACTTTGCTAAACATGTCAAGAACCTACATGAAGAGGTGCATGCACATATTGCCAAGATGAACCTACAGTATAAGGCTAGGAAAAATAAAAAGATGAGACATAAGGAGTTCCAAGTTGGGGATTTGGTTATGGTATACTTGAAGAAGGAATGATTTCTAGTAGGTACCTACAACCAACTGAAGATAAAGAAATTTGGTCCATACAAAATTTTGAAGAAATATGACTCAGGAAATGTATATGAGGTAGAGTTGCCAAACGGGATTCACATTTCTCCTATTTTTAACATTGCAGATGAGGAGTTGATACTGGAGCCATGTCCAATTCCTACTTCTAGAAAGGAAGAGATTGAAGAAGTTCTAGATAGTCATATGGGTCAGAGTACTAGAAATAGGTAGTATGAAGAATACCTAGTGAAGTGGAAAGGATGACTAGTAGAAGATTCAACTTGGATATCCACAATGGAGGTTGCTCATTTGGGTTTTCCTCTACCTAGTATAAAGTGACAGGGTCACTTTTCAATCTACCCTGGGTGTCTGATGTAGGAGCATCTAGTTATGTAAGGAAAATCCTATATCACCCAAAAATATGCTTAGTGCTAGTTTCTGTTTAATGTGTTTAAATTTCTAGATACCTAGTTGGGTCAAATGGGGATTCCAACTCTCATAGTTTGACTATTGGTTTTTTGGGTTAGAGTTTTTGAGCACCTTTGGATATGTGCCAATGTAGAAAATATGTTATTTTGTAATTGAGACATAACTATAATGAGTTAGAGATTTTAATTTGGAGGGATGATTATACTTTTAATTTAAATTACTCCAAAAAAAAATCAAGTCAAAAGGCTTTATAGTTTGAAAGTTATTGCAGTTTTAAGTTGCCTAGAGACCCCTTATGAGCACTTCAAAGTCAGATTTGAGGAACTAAATGGCCTCACATAGGCCCAAAAAATGGGTAACAAGCAAATTTGGTCTAGAGGACTATAGATTACTTGGAGAACTTTCTATAAATATAAAGGGTTCGTCAATCAGAGTCCTGGATCAAAAGTTATGTCTCCCAAAAGTTTTGGACTACCATTTCTAGATTCTTCTAATTTTACACTAAATTCTGACAATTTTTCTAGAACCTTTTGTTTTGGTGATGGATACAAAATGGCATATTCTAAAATGTAATCCTAACCCTAAACCTAATTTGGGTTACTTAAGAATATTTATGACATTGTCAATGCAGTTTTTGGTGGAGTTTGGGAGAAGGTACTGTGAGAAAGGTTTGTCTCTAGACTTTGATAACATTGTAAGCCATAGGGAATTTTAGTGGGTCTATTTTCATTGTACTAAGTGTAATATCATATCACTCATAATAATAATATTCCCCTTTTCTTGTTGTGTTCATTTTGGTCTTGGATTGTGCCCTCATCAAGTGGTATCAGAGCATACCCTTGTCAATGGTATTAGAGCATACCCCTCATCAAGGAGAGATAGGAAACTATCTTCAATGCCTAAGTGAGCTCATCATACACTAATTGGCAATGATATGAAATTTTTTGTAACATCAAAGAGAATACACAATTAATCAATTGTTTTCAACAATCTTCCTCTTTGGCACTGATGGAAATACAACATGTCATGATACAAAGAAAAGAGAAAGAATAAAGTAAGAAACATATATTAGGTTTCATTCTAATTCTCATCCATGAGAACTCCCTCTATCAGTGTGAACTTCATCTACCTTTAGTTTCTCCCTCTGTCAGCAAAACTATTTCTTCAACATCTTCTTCTGAGAGAAAATTATCCTTCTTTGATATCAGACCAAGTTCTTGCTCTTTGACATCTCTAGAAGTAATAAAAATTTTGTGAAATATTTATTCTCCCTCTTTAGAAATTTTTTGTTATATGACAATAAACTCTCCCTCTTTTACATCTTATGACAAAGACAATATTAGTTAATATCAATGTACCTTTTATACTGATTCATATACAATGTGCAATTTTTAATATTCCATCAACTATCTAATTTTCAACATGTTCTAGTTGATGCATTACTAAATTACATTTACTGAACTTTAGATAGAGGAATTTCCCCTAACTTAGCTCTTAGATACCAAAATGCATCCTTAGGTAATGGCTTAGTGAATATGTCTACAATTTGTTCTTTAGTATTCACACATTCCAATCTTACCTCTTTATCTTTTACCAATTCTCTCAAAAAATGGCATTTTATAGCAATGTGCTTGGTTTTGGTATGCGTCATAGGATTCTTTGATATATTAATTGCACTAGTGTTATCACAGAATATAACCATTGGATCCTTGATTTCTATCTTCAATCCTTGACTTTTATCTTCATACCTACCAACAGTTACTTGAACCAAAGAACTATTGCTGCCACATATTCTGCCTCTTCTGTGGACTGAGAAATACAATTTTGTTTCTTGCTTGTCCAAGACACAAGTCTTTTACCAAGAAATAATGCTCCACCACTATTTCTCTTTCTAACATCAACACTTCCTACCCAATCAACATCTGTGAATGCTTTCAAATCCAAATTGCCTCCTTTTTTTTACCATAATCCATATTCTTTAGTACCTTTCAAATACCTTATGATTCTCTTGATTTCCACCATATGATTTTCTTTGGGAATTGCTAAGAATATTTCCACCATACCAACTAATGCAATAGTAGGCTTTATGTGCACTACATATTGTAATTTTCAAATCATTAATCTATATGTGGTTTGATCTACATTCTTGGAATCATCATTTTTGGAAATCTTATGTCTAGTGGACATAGGTATTCCAACTGGTCTTGAATCTTCCATTCCAAACTTCTTTAGTATATCCCTTATATATTTGGATTGAGAAATGTAGATAACATCTTTCTTCTGCTAGATCTGTAATCCAACAAAGAATTTTATTTCTCCAAACATGGACATCTCAAATTATTTACTCATCTATTCTAAAAATTCCTTGCATGATTCATCATTTCCTATAAAAAAAAGTTTCATCCACAAATATTTCTACCAATACAATCTTCTTTCCTAGTCCTTCTTTGATACATAAACTATTGTTATCGCTTGTTCTTTGAAAACCAATCTTTATCAAGTAGTTATGAATTCTTTCATACAAAGCTTAAGAGATTTCTTTAGACCATACAATGATTTTTGAAATTTATAGGTGATATCCTTTCTTTTAGGATCCACACAACCTTCAAGTTGTTTTATGTAAACTTTCTCTTCAAGAATTCCATTTAAGAATGTAGATTTTACATATATTTGATAAAATTTAAATCCTTTATGGTCTACATATGTTAGTAAAGTTCTAACACCTTCTAATCTTTCAACAAGAGAAAAAGTTTCACCATAATCAATGCCTTCTTGTTGAGAATAACCTTTACACACTAACCTTGCTTTATTTGTGGAAACTTTTCCATCTTCATTTAGCTTATTTCTAAAAACCCATTTTCTGCCAATTACATTTTTATCCATGGGGCTAGGAACAAGAGTCCAAGTCTTATTCCTCTCTATCTATTCAATTTTTCATTCATAGGTTCAATCCAACTTTTATTAATGAAAGCATCTTTAACATTTCTAGGTTCAAATTCAGCAAGCAAGCATGTACCTTTCACTTTGTTTCTTGTCATTGTTCCATTTGATTTGTCTCCAATGATCTGATCAGGTGCATGGTTCCTTCTAACATATGTTGCTAACATAGGTACTTTGGATTAAGAATTTATTCCACTAACCTCTTCAAGATCTTCTACATCAAGTTGGGTTCCCACTATGACTCAGATCCTTCAGACTATGACTTAGGTTGCATTGGTTGCAACTCAATAGGTTTTTTAGAGTTTGAGGACTCAAGAGGTGAGGCCTCCTAACTTCCAAATAGATTTAGCAATGTATTAGATTAGTAGAAAAAAAAACATCTGTAATCCATAGGTTCTTTGTTGCTTTCCTCTTCACTCTTTTTAGCAAACTCATCAATTCTCACATGTGCACTTTCTATGATTTTATGAGTGGATATATTCAAAAATTTGTATGCTTTACTTTTACAAGAGTATCCTAGGAATATTCCTTCATCACTTTTGACATCAAATTTACCTTTCCTAGATTCCTTTAAGATATAACATTTTCTATCAAATACTTTCAAGTAACTTACATTATGTTTGTAGCCATACCATAGTTCATAAGGAGTTTGATTTGATTCTTTCTTCAATTGTACTTTTTTCAAGGTATGTGTTGGAGTACTAATTACTCCTTTTCAGCATTTAATTGCAAAATTATTTTCTATCATTAAGGTTCTTACACAATCCATTATGGATATGTTCCTTCTTTCAGCTACACCATTCTATTGTGGTGTACTAGGGGTTGATGCTTGTCTCTTAATTCCTCTTTTGATGTAAGATTTATTGAACTCATTTGAAATGAATTCACCACCTCTGTCTAATCAAAAAAATTTATCTTCTTTTCAATTTCTTTTTCTACTCTTTCTAGATACCACTTAAATTTATGAAATGCTTTAGACTTTTCTTTTAGATACATTACAATCATCATTCTAGAATAATATTCAACAAAAATAATAAAGTACTTATCTCCATTTTACCTCTTGATTCCAATAGGACCACATAAGTCTGTATTAACTAGCTCCAAGACTTCTTCAGAATGATAATCCTTACTTCTGAAACATGTATTTTCCATCTTACCAATTTGACAACTTTTGCATAGGCCCATATCAGGTTTCCTCAGACTAGGAATACCTCTTACTCTTTTCTTCTTTCTTATCTTGATTAGATTATCAAAGTTCACATGACATAATATTTTTTTCCATAACCAATTTTCTTCTACTTAAGCAATAAAACATGAACTTTCTTTGAGATCTAGGGAGAATTGGTTATCTTTTGTTTGTTTGCCAAACCCAACTAGATTTATTTTTCCATCTAGTAGCTTGGCCTTCCCATTCATGAATTCTACCTTGAATCCAATGTTATTCAATTGTCCCACACTCAAAAGATTATTCTTTATTCCTTCAACCTAATAAGAATTATCACATATAAGTTCATTGGTTAGTGAGGTAAAACCTTTTCCCTTTATGCAACAAGGTTCATTGTTTCCAAATCTCACACTACCACCATCATAATGTTCCATGTGTTCCAAAAAAAATTATTGCCACTCATATGATGTGAGCAACCACTATCAATAATCCATGTATCATTTTTTCTAACATGAGAGATAAGTGTCATTTTATGTCCTTCATCATTAGATTCATCTTTTATAGAAATACATACCATTTCATCATCTTCTCTACTATCTAATTCTTTAGTTATAAAACAAGATTTCTTACATTTGTATTTGTAGTCCTTGAAATTCTTGAAATCCTTCTTGCCTTTGTACTTGTTGTGGTTCCTTTTGTCTCTGTCTTCTTTATTATGGCACCTTGAAGCAATGTGTCTAACTTCCTCACAAGAGAAATAGATTAAAGGAATTTTATCTTTATACTTTCCTTTTCCTTTGGTATACCTTCTTGCAAGAAATGCTTCAATGGCTTCAAGATCATTGTCAGAACTATCTTCCTCTTCAATTTTAGATTGTTTTCTTTTAGATCTTTTAGCTTTCTTCTTTAGTGATACCTTGGCTTCAAATGTAGACTCAAGGTTGCTAGAACTAGGAGTATAATTATCATAGTTATCTAGTTCAAATGTTGTCAACCTTCCCACTAAAGCATCCAAAGTTATCTTATTATTTGGATCACATCTCATCTCTTGAATGGAAGATATTCTTATTGCATAGATTAGAAGAAGGATTATGAGTACCTTTCTTACCACTGTTACATATTTGGTTGTTCCTCCAGAGGCTTTGATAGCATTGACACCTTCTTTGATTCTCTCAACATATTTTGCAATGTTTTCATCCTCTCTCATTTTCATCTGATCAAACTGACCTCTTAAGATTTTTTCCTTGGCTCTTTTTATGTTATCATCACCTTCATAGATATCCTTCAGTTTAGTCCACGTGTCATAAGTAGTAGCACATCCTTTGACTTCATCAAATTTAGCATAGTTAAGAGATGATGCTATGTCAATCAACATGATATTATGATTTTGCTTTCAAAAATAATTCTATAGTCATTTGTACTAGTAGGAGCTTTATAAGAAATTTTTAAGTATTTCAAGCATGAATCACTAATGGTTGCCAAATTTAACTTCATAAAGTCTTTCCATGCTGCAAAGTTGTCTTTGTTCAACTTGGGAATCTCTCTTCTATAAGACATCCTGATCTTTACCTTAGGTCCTTGAAACCTTTTCTATAAGTACCAAGAAGCTCTGATACCAATTATTGGAAATATAAGAGAAGTAGCTAAGAGGAAAGGGGTGAATCAATTACCACTAAAATACATCCTATATCCCTTAGATTTATAATAAAATCTAATTAAAATAAATTCTATTGTTACTCGGTAAACACACAGACATTCAATTTACACTAGCAAATGTTGTAACTTGACAAGCATTGTAATAGCTCGACAACTGCTTAGCATGAAAATCTTAAGATATTATCTTTGATTAATCTTACTTTACTTAGTTTCATACACATAAAAGAAATAGTATGAACATAATTGACACCAAGATTTAACATAGAAACCCAATTTTGGAAAAGTCACCAATTACAACTAGTTATTGATTTTCACTCTTATGAAGTGAGCCCTATTAGGAGAAAACCCTATTAAATGTTACAAAACACACTATTAGGTTTGATCCTATTAGAATATTTGATGACCCTATTAGGATTTTCCTTGTTAGAAGTCTTTAGACACTTCAATCTAGAAATGTTGCCTTGTTAGAGGATTTACAAATAGATGTTAAACCAACTTTGCTAAGAGATTTAGATCATTTCTATAATGGTTAGAGAGTAACAATTAGATGAGCTAATTTCTTATACAACTGAATTTCTAATTATAGATCTTAATTTTGGCTTTTATACTTGATCCTTCTCGATTGAATGTATCTTTGCATCTCAACAAGGATATTCTACTTATACTTCTAATTTGCTTCCTCTAAGAATCTTCAAATCTTCTATTAGGTTTCACACATTCAATCCTCAACATGACCTTATATTTATATCTTACATAATTTCAAGTCAGCTTTAATATAACTTAGAATAATTAATATTCATCTCCTTAGTCAACTAGAACCAACAAACAAATCAATTGAACTCAATACGCCGAAACAAGAAAATCCTTCATTAGTTGACCCTACTTGGTAGACACTAACTCAAAATTATTTTACTATGTTAACCAAGCAAGCTTGGTTAACACTACATATCCATAAATTTCATTTGGTAACTGAGTGAGCATGATTAGCTCTAGTTCCATCCAATATTTCCTTCATTAATTGAGTGAGCTCAGTTAATAACCCAACTTCTATAAACTTTTCTTTGACACCTGAGTGAACTTGGTAGACACTGTCTTTTGAACTTGGCAAACTTTGGAATGCTAATTAGACATAGGAAACTATCTTCAATGCCTTAGTGAGCTCGGCATACACTAATTCACAATGATATGACATTTTGTGTAACATCAAAGATAATACAAAATTAATCAATTATTTTCAAAGGAGCACTAAGACCAAGTATGACCTTGATGATATTATGTATTGTTGATCTAAATAAGGATAAATTAAATGGTTACTTTAGCCAAGACAAGAAGAGGTGTTTTCATAAAAAGTGTTTTCGAAGCCTAGCCAAGAAAATAGCATAAGCTAAGAAAATTCTAGTTTAGGCTAAGCAAAAATTTAGTATATGTCGAGCATCGATAAAATTTAGTAAGTACTAAGCATCAAAGAAATATTAGTAGTGACTGAGCTATGAAGACATAGTTTATGTTGAGAAACCTTGTGTTGGCTAAGCTTCAGAAGACTATAATTGTCAAGTGAATGATGTAGATGTCGAGTGATAGAAAATAGTGTTAAATCAAAGATTCGATGAATCTGAGCTGACTAATTTGATTTCTTGAGTTATGTAAAGTGTGTGGAAGAAAGGTATGATGAGGTTGTGGCATAGAATTCAAGATGAGCTATTTTGAGGCGAATTCAAGGATGATTGTAGAAGAAGTTTAAAGAGGGACTAAAATGGAAAAGTGGGTAGATTCATTAAATCTTACCTAACCCTAAAATGAACGATTGTGGTTAAATAGAAAAAGATATAAATTCTTTATTTATTGAGATAGAAGGATAGAAGCAAAGGTTTTCATGTGCAAGAAGCTAAGGAAGACAAGAAGTCTAGGATGTTTCTTCATATGGTGGCTGAATTAAAGATACTACATTTGACATACAATGCAAGAATGGTTAAGAGGTTGAATTCTTAAAGGGTAAACAAGTTGTCATAGATGAAGAGTATGAATGCCAAGTAGAATGGAGGATTGAACCAAAGATCTATAATATTTAATTGAATCATATTTTATTATCAAATCAAGTCCTATTTTTGCTTTCTAACAATTGTATTAGTTTGGATAAATCCTTTGGATTAAGGTTGACCTAATAGTTATTTCTAAATCCTTTAACTAGGTGAAATTCCAATGGAATATTTTAAAGTCCTCTAATAAGGCTCACTCCTTATAGGCTGATTGAAATCCTTTAACTAGGTCACATTTAACAATGTGCATTGTAACATTTAACAGGGCATCACTTTAGAAGAGTGAAATTGGGTAGCATTTTACTGGTGGTTTTTCCCAAATTGGGTTTCCATGTAAAATCCTTGTGTCAAATTGTGTGAATGAGTTTGCAGTATTTCATGTTTACATTTCCACAAAGTCATTTTGATCTAGGATAGTGACCTACTAAGTTATGGTTTTGGATGATCTAATGGATGCATACATGATATAATTTTATGGATATGAATCTGTTAAGAACTAAAAGTTTTATTTGTACATTTGGACTTTGAAAAACTAATTCACCCCCCTCTTAGTTATTCTAAAGAAATATAACACTTTGATCATTTCATTTAGAATGTCACCTAGTTAAAAGATTTACATAAACTATTAAGTCTTTCAAATGACTATTAGGTCAACCTCTATTAAAAATATTTCAATACAAACTATTTACAATGATTAGAAAGAAAATAGGTTTTGATCTATGTGATTAAAAATCACTTTTGCAGGTTCAAATCTCTATTCAATCCTTGTACTATCTTGTTGATAAGCCCTTTTATTGTCATCTCTAATCTTGATTCACTCAAAAACCTTTCAAGATATCAATCTACTCTTCTTAATAAGACTTAATACTTTTTCTATTAACATCAACATCATCTCTGCAATTTTTCTCCTTTAGCTATGCATTCACTCACACTTTTGCATTTTTTATCAACCTTGCTCTATATGGCTTTCTTCACATACACTTGCACTTTTCACATACACACACAAAGAACCTATTTTTTGGCTTTCTATCTATTTAAATAAGAAATAAATCCTTTACCATTTTATACATCCACAATATATATTAGGGTTTACAATTAGGTTCACCTCAATTCATTATATCTATCAATATTTTTGATCTTCCTCAAGAAAATTTTCTAGAATTCACCTGTTAGATCTTTACCTAATCCTCTCCTTGAATTTCATGATCCAACTCATCAATCTTATCTTCAACATGGTTCACATCTCCAAAGAAATAAACTATGTCACCTCAATCTCCCAATTTCCTTGAATTTAGTCTCATACTATCACTCAACAATTTTTAATTCTAATACTCAGTCATCACTTGATTACTCAGTCATTACTTAACACTTAGTCATTGTAAATGCTTTTGGCTCAGCATCAACTATCTCACTCGGTCGATGCTAATGCTTGGTCAATGCTAGATTTTCTTGGCCCTAATAGTAGCTCAATTAACTCTAGCATTACTTGACATTCCTTGGCATTTTACTCTATTTCTTGGCTTGGTTTTCTTTCTTGACATAAACAATCACTTTGCTTTATCAAAATCTATCTAATCAAATATTCATTGTAACTCTAGTTTCATAACTCAACCTTTTCTCTAGGTGCTATTGCTATTGGAAACTTTTCAAATCATCTTCATAAATCAAATAGATATGACATTTAGATTATGTAGCAATATGTCTTATCAATAGATTTGGCATCAATGAAAAAATAACAATTCTTCCAATAGTAAGTTTCCAAAAATCTCCCTCTTTGGTATTGATGCCAACATCTCAAACATCTTAATACTAGTAAAAAAATTTATCATACAATCCAATAGATTTCACTTTACTTCTCTTGTCTAAATTTTTCTCTCTGAAACAATTCTCCCTCTTTATAATAACTTTCTTTGTAGTGGTCTCTCCCTCTTTCTATAATCTATCCCTCTTTGAAAAAAGTGCCAAAGACACTTAGCTCTCTGACCTTCAAACTCTTCATACATCTTAATTATGTAGATTTTTCATGTCTAGCTGACTTCTATCATGTGTCTATGACTTATCTATTATGTTGTACTAAATTACCTACCTTAAGCATGTCCCAAAGTAGATTCGTATTGCATCACGATGTAGGATATTCTAATTAACACATGTGATGCAGTGCACCTTGACTTCTTAAATATCTTTGTTTAGGTGAATCACCCCTAATTTACCTCTAAGATATTCATTAGCATCTTTAGGTAAGGGTTTTTTGAATATATCATCAATTTGTTCTTTAGTATTCACATAATCTAGCTTCCTTTTTTGTCTTGAACTAATTCTTTCAAGTAGTGATACATGATAGCAATGTGATTTGTCTAAGTGAACATTAATGGATTCTTTGAAATGTTGATAGAATTTGTGTTATCATAATAGATAACCACAAGAACTATAATTTATTCTTTCGTACCTTTCAATAATTGCTTGATCCACATAATATTTGAACAATTTACTATAGCTACCACACACTCGGCTTCAGTTTTTGATTAGGAAAAATGATTATACTTCTTGCTTTTCCATGACACCAATATCTTTCCTAGAGAGAATGCACCTCCACTAGTGCTTTTTATGTCATCAATATTTCCTACCCAATCTAATTCAGTAAACAACTTTAGTTCAAACTTATCATTTCTAGCATAATACAATCCATAGTCTTATGTACCTTTTAGATATCTCATGATATTTTTCACTATTATCATGTGATTCTCTTTAGGATTTTCTTAAAATCTAACAACTTTTCCAATTGCTAAAGAAAAATATATTCTATTGTGAACAACATATTACAAGTTTCCAATCATAGATCTGTATATAGTCTATTTCACATCAATAGAATCATTAATCTTAGATAGCTTATGTACTATATGTTGGAAATATATGTAGGCCTAGGTGACAGAGAGGGGGTGTGAATCAAGACCCAATAAAACTTTAACTTTTATTCACCAATTTATCCTTCCTAAGTAATTATGATCTAATTGCATGCATGAAAGACTAAAAGCAACAAAATATTCATAATACTTCACACAATATTTGTTAATCCAAAAACCTTTCAAATAGAAAGTAAAACTAGGGTGGGGATGATACCAACAAGCTTTGTGTCTATAGTATAAAGTTGGTATGTTAAGGCTTAGAATTGATCATTTTTGGTGGCTTTCCCTAATATGAGCAATAAGGACTGCTAGGTACACATTGTGAAAGGATTTATACAATACAATGAAGTATGCACTTAGTTAAGAGATTTATCATAAGATTGTTAAGTCCACTTTTTTAGAGGATTTGATAGATGCACCTATTTGGATGAACTAGTACTTGATCTCTATCCTACAACTTGGTTTTTTTTATGAGATTCCTTTGATGTAAACTGATCACATTTATGTGATGGATAAAACCCTTCATTTCCTTATACTACTTGTACCATTTGTCTTCTAATTTTCATTCATTTTTCTTCTTTATTGTTACTCATTCACACTTGGATATGATAAGATGTATTAAATGTATACCAATCCAATTAATTACTTCCTAGAGTAGACTACAATACCAAATTCAAACAATCTTCAATATGTCAGCTCACTACTTATACTTAGCTTTTGAAGACCACTCATGTGATATTCTGGCACTCAAAAGCACTATCAACTTGGAAAGCTCTAGCACTTAGTTGACACTAGTGCTTGGTCCACATTGATCACTTAGAGTAGGAATGAATTGAGTTATCATTTGGTGATTTGGTGAACACTCGAGAACTCAGTTGATACTAAAGGGCTCGGTTGACACTACAACTCAGTCAACACTACTTTCCTTCTTCTTAGTTAACATGACTAGGATCGTAGATATTGTTAACTTAGTTAACACTACATCCTTCTTGGTTTACATTGTGAATCTTGGTAGAATTTCTAGATCTCAGCTTATGTTGATTTCTTCTTATGAAGCTTGGTAGACTCTTTGAAGCTCAGTAACAATATAACCAACCAAATGATTAATTGTTTACTCACTAATAGACAAATTATTTGACCATCAAGTCAAAAATCTCCACCTTTTCCATTAGTGACAAACACTTATAATACCAAAATTCTAAATAGGTCAAAACTCCCCCTATCAATATTCTTGGGTATGCAACTCAATTTTGACTGTTGTCTTGACAACTTGATAAACATTAACTCTATTTTTTATTTTTCAAAAATAAATTGTAGCTTTGTTGTACATAACTGCATTTCCCCCTTTCAATATTTCCCATTGGATGCCCTTCCATATTTACATATGCAAGTGATAGTATGATAATAATTATTTCCCCCTTGATTTTGAAACAAATTCCAAAAATACATATTTACAAGGTAACACCAAAATGTGAAAGGAAATCACTACATACCTTCAAAATTATGGACATGCTTTTGTCTTAATCCTCTTACAAAACTTTGGAAGCATGCAAATCTATCTGCACTTTAGCCGATAATTCCATCTTGTGATCAACAATTGAAAAAATTTTGTCATGGATTAATGTTTTTGCATGCACGATGTGATTTTTCATTACATCTATTGGGACAAAAAAATATATGCTTCATTTTTAGTCCCATTTCAAAATTTGATAAATCAAGCCCCATAAATGCTTGTATAATTGGTTCTACCTTTAAAGCCCTTAAGGTGTTCAATGTTTCTGACACCTTTCATTCAATTTGCCTAAACATTCCATGATGATAAATTGTCATTCAGAGTTATCTGACAAAGTCTTATTTTGAACTAATCCTAAATCTACTTTCTACCCCAATTAATATGTAGAATCTAGTCAAGAACCTATTACTTTATGCAAATTTTCCACATCTTTTGAAATCCTTTAGCCCCTTCTAAATTTCTTGCTTAGGGCATGCCTTTTAAACTTGAGGCAGTTATGAAATAATGCTTTGTTAAATCTATTTTAAGTTTAAGGTAATCATGGTTTACATGGTTTTAAATTTAAAAGAGTTTCATTTCAAACTTACCATACGAGTCTCGACGATCATTGATCTTGTTCAGATCGACGGACCCTGCATTCCCACATTTTCAAGATGCGAGGCCATTACAAAATGCGAGGAAGTGAGAAGAGGGCATGTAGCACAGTTTGAATATGTGGGTCCAAAATAATTCAAAGGTTGATTCACCATTGATCTTGGGTAGATCAACGGATGTCGCTTTCCCACAAGATGAAGATGAGCATGGTTTAAACAAAACGAGCAAGTGCCCTTGCGATGTGTGGCATAGTGGGACCAAGCATGGAAGTGACAATGTCATGGGCATGGAAGTTTTGAATGTCACAGTCAGTTTTGTTAAAGCACTTGCATTAAAAGGTGATTTCTCATTGGTCGGGATCATTTTAGTGGGCTGCCAAATATAGAAATCTTGAATCACTGTCAATTTAAGCTATCATCAAGGGATAGCATTTGCCTGCATTAAGGAATCTCAATATGTTTTTAATAATGTAGGTAAATAGGTTGTGGACACGTATCACAATTGACCAAGTCATGCCATTTTGAAATGCCACGTGTTTTGTGATAAAGGAATAGTGCAATGGATATTGAAGAGTTTTCCATCAATCGTTGATCTTCTTTAGATCGACGAAGAGCGCTGGCCCACTTTATCAACATGTAGGGAGATTAAGGAAAGGCGAAATGTGTCATAAAGGCATGTGTCCCTGGTGATATCAAGTCCTCCCTTATGAGCTTACATAGATCTTTCTCGATCATTGATCTTAGTCAAATTAACAGCTGGTGCATTTTTTCTTTATGAAGATGCTTGCAAGATAAGTAATGCAGGAATGTGCAAGCCTGACACATGGGACAGACTCAGGTCATTGATTCAATTTAGATCTATGGCTCTTACATGTTTACATTTCTTAGAAGGAAGAAGCACCAACTAAAAGAAGAATTGCACACATGGCTAATTATGATTGGGTTATTTTGGACCAGCTTATCTAGTGGATTTTGAAGTCATCATGTTCATAGCTTCAACTTGTAAGATCTTCAGGATCGACGGTGCATATTTTACTATTGAAGGCGGTGTCATTTTGCACATTAATGAGATTTGAAAACCTTCGCGTGTGAAAGTGAAGAACAGAATGTAACAGGTAAGATTTTCCCAATTTTAACTTGTGCGAGTAGAAATTCATGAGTCACTTCTGAACAGAAACAATTACTGCTAGAATTGAGATAAATTTGGCACGAGTGTCAAGTAGTTTTCTCAAGGATAAAGTGCAGAAGTTACAGAGATAAAAATAAAAGGCCTCAGGTAAGTTTGTATACCATAGTCTCTACATTTTTCAATCTTGTGTGATTTATTCAAAAGATGATTCTAAAGATTTCACTAAGCATGAGGGTGTGGATAGCGATAGGATTGCTTGTTAAGAGTAATTGGTTTAGGAGCACTGATAGTTTGAAAAATGATTTATTTATTTTCAAAGGATGGTTTTCAAAAGGAAAATGGTTAGCTTCATATGCTTATGTATGGTTTTTTGATAGAGGAAAGCTAGTAATCAAGTGTTGTAGTCAAGTCACCAGGGTGGTAAGAAGGACAAAGAACAGACTTGGTAAGCTAACAACCTATTCAGCAGTAACATCATCTTTTAAACAAATTTTCAAAACATCTTAGTTTGATGCCAGGGTAGCAGAAATATTTGAGACCCTCTGCATAGTTTTGGAAGAGAGTGAAGAAGATTTTATACCCTTGGGTATAGTTTTTTTCATTTTTTGTGCTCGCACCCCCTTTTTTGTGTCAGTGGATGGAAAATTTTGGCAGAAAGTTGGTTAAGGAAGAAGGCATGACTGGGGATCAAAGGATCCCTATTTTGTTATTTTTAATAGCCACATTGTTTTTTAGCTTCTATACTGCATGGTAAGTAATGATTTTATTATTTCTGAAGCTTGGCATGATCAGTAAAGAGTGGGAAGTAAAGATGATTCTCATTCAGTAGTCATCTTGACAAAAACCATGGGCCTAGGTTGGTGCATAATTCTCAGAGTTGATTTTTTCATTGATGGGGCAGTCTTAGTAGTTGCGCACACAACAAATCAGTGGTAAAACTGAGTCAGCAAAAAGTTGTAATAGAAAGGAGCCTACAGGAGAATATTTGATCTACATGATGTTCTGTTAATCATTCTTCTTCTTTTTTTGTTATAAACTTGTGATATCTTTGGTAAGGTACACGTGTCAGTTCTCTATGCCTAAAGCTTGTTGCATCTCATAGTATTTAAGTTAGATCCTAGGGCTAGAGAGAGGGTTGTTGATTGGTTTTCTATTTCTAGTTCTTGGAGCTCTACTCAAGTTGTGAAAGCCACACACCCAAAATATCTTGTATGAACAGCATATGGATTTCATAGATTATTTTGATACACTTGTGTGATGTTGTATCTTGTTTTATGCATTCCTAATGTACTTATTTCAAGGAGATAAATACAATGTGCAAAAGGTTTTGAATTTCAATATAATTTTGTCTCCTTTCTTGTTGAATTTCTAATTTTATATGTTCAAGAACAAAGAGCTTGAACCTATTTGCAATTGCCTGGTTGTATGTTTGAAGTTTTCTTGCCTTTGACTCAAGGAGTCATATAATTGCTTGAGGTTTTAGACAAGGTTTCAAATTCATTAAGAAGGATGTGTGAAAGTATAGGGTTATATTGGAATTGTTGTCTAATTCACAAGGTGAATAGACCAAACATGAATGTCTCAACATATGCCATATATTGATTGATGTTCAAGGATGCATAAATCTAGAGTATAGGATTGCCCTAATGGATAAGGTACTGGTCATTTGTAGGATCATTAAGTTTTTGTTGCATATTGGACATGTTGTCTTTTCTCAATATAAATCAATCATTTTCCCTTCATGTTTAAGTGGACATAAAAGTTTAAACCCTCACTCAGTTTATGAATAATATAGGTTTGCACCTAGCTATTGTAGAATATGTGTTGTTTCATAAGCCACCAGGATAAATAAGGGTTTTATCTGCTTCATAATAGATTCAGTGTATGCTTTGATAACTGGTACCATATAAAGAATCTATAGGTCTACCCGCCTAGGTTTTGCAGAGCCTAAAGAAGAAGAAGGGTCATGCCTTATAGTTGGCCTGGTGTCTGAATGGGCATGTTGAAAATGGGAGTTAGCTTCCCCTAGATGTGTTTTGTTCTCATTAGGGTAATTGAAAATGGGTAACATTTTCAAACACCAACAACATCCATGTTGGTAATTATCATATTTTGAATATCTGCTAGTGTAGCAATTATTCTAGCTTCTTCCCTCAACAACATTGTCAAAAAGTTTTTTAGATATCTAATCTTCATAGAATGTGCAGAGTTAGTGCTAGGGTCAAGTCACAACTGGTATGCACTTACGTTTAGATTAGTATCATTTTTTCAACTTCTTCTTTATTTCCTTTGTAAAATTGGTAGTGTCACTTAATTTTACAGATAATGAAACAAAGCTATTAACAAAATTTTCAAAATTTACAAGAATAGTGGACAATTATACTTGATCAATGATAATTTTCTATGCCACTTTCTCCAAAATTTGGTTATCAAATTTCCTTTCTATCCTTTGCAAAAAAAAACTTTCCCACTCAATTTTTCATCAAATGTGTGCACAATGTCAACAAGTTCATCCAATATAGGTTTCTTCTCATCAACTTCTATTCTTAGTGCATAAATATACCCTTAATGTCTTCAAGCACTTGATTTCTCTTCTTCTTTTCAACTCTCAACTTCTATTATCTTTCCCTTTTCTTCCAAATCTCTCCTATAGCGTCCATCTAATTAGGAGTTAGATTGGAGAAATCCCAATCTAATACGACTATGTCTTCCTCTAGATCAATCTCATCATTGGAGACTTATATCTCTTTACCATTTTCTTTCTAAATGGTAGAATGAATAATTTCTTTTACTTTACTCAAATCCTATGTGCTTGGTTGAGGCTTAACCTTAACTATCATTGTACTTTCAATAGAAATGTTAGTGGTAGAAACAACATTTCTTAATGGAGAAACAACAACTATAGCATGAGTACTTACTATTTCTTTCTAAGACTCAATCTCTCCTAGTCCTGTGAAGAGTGGAGCTTGCTACTTGGTAGATGAATTGGTGGAAAAAACACTCATCATTGCACTTGGTAAAATAGCTCCAATAGTCAATTGGGTTCTTGATGGAACTATGTTTACCTCAATTGATTGTGAATCAGTAGCAACCTTCTCTTAGCTAGATGGCACTAAGCTTTGCTTAGATAGTTAGGAAGGGAGGCCATTACCTCTGGTACTATCTTTTTAGGATCAAAATCTTGGATATCCTAAATATTATGTAGATCCTCACTGATTGTATGATCATCCACAACTTCTTCATCATCATTTTCTTCATTATCAGCATCATCTACTTGTACAACCTCCTCAGTAGGATTTAGAACATGCAATCCATAGATGTTTTTCCATGCATTTGTATTTTATTGCACCATAGCTTTAATATCCTTTGATAGAATCACAAATGCATTGAACCTAGGAATTAGTTTTTGTTCATTCTTTTTCAATGCTTCCTTAACTTCCTTGTCAAAAATAGTTGACATCATCTTTCTTAAGCTCTATTCCCTAATTTTTTAGACTAACTACCAGCCTTCCCCAAGATTTTTGGCATGGCTTAACCATCTTCTATATTCTATATGTCTAGTGGTTGTATCAGGCATTAACAGGTCAATCTTTTGGTGCAATGATAACTCTAGCTTGTAACAAGAGGTATCAGAGCTTGGTCATAGGTTTGAATCTCCTCAAGTAATGTTGAGGGGTGAATTGTTGGACTAATTTCCAACCTTCTCCTTCAAGATTTTTGATATGGCTTAACCACCTCCTATTTTCTATAAGTCTAGTAGTTGTGTCAAGCATGAACAGTTTGATCTTTTGGTGCAATGGAAACTCTAGCTTGTAATAGATATCTTTGGCAATATTTATTGTATTTTTCCATTGATGTGTAATAGCCTTCAATAAGATATCAATAATTTGTTTGGTCAGTTCTTCTAGAGAGTACTTCCACTTAGCCATTTTAACCACTAGGACTTCTTCAATCTACTTTGTCCCTTCTTTACACCTTGTTTTATACTTCAAAAATTTAAAGTCCGCCATACCTCCACCATCTTTTAGTCTTCTTAGTCTTTCCTCAAAAGTGGGAGCATTCCTTTTAAAGGTTACTTGCTACTCTTCTTCATCTTCATCTTCATCCTACAGTTTGAGTTTCTTCCTTGATTTTTTAGGTCTTCTTATGAAGAAGCAGATGAAGACATGTTTGGTTTCTTTATTATAACCTCCCCCTCTTTCTTGGGAGGCTCTTCTTCTTTTGGTTCTACTTCTTTTGCATGTTCCTCTTCTCCTTCCTCTTCTTCAATTCCTAAGGTAGCTTAATTTCCAAATAAATTATAGCCTTAGCCTCTTCATAGGTGCCAAAATATGTTGCCTTAAGGTCCAGTGGCTATTAACAAGAGCCTCAATGATATCTCTTGTGTCATCAATGTTTACCTCATACCCAAAAGGTTTTACCCATGCTATTCTTGGCCTAACTATCTAAATATGTACCTTATCATAGCCCACAAGGAAACAAATATCTTGTTCATAATCATCAACTAGCTATTTTGGTATTTTTAATCTTTTCTACATTCTTTCCTTGAATGTCTCAAAATATGCATCCATGACATAGTCAAAATTATCTCCCATATCAGCTATAAACTCATTAATCTAATATACAATAGGTATATCCTTCTTCCATACCACAAAGCCTTTGGAAAGGAAGAATTTCTTAACATAAAAGAGTAGACATGTCAAAATTGAGCCAAACTTACATGGATTTTTCTTGAATGTTTGGATGCTCTCTATGTTCTTTTTAGCTAGTCCAGCTACAACTCAACAAGGTCAAATGATAGATTATTCTTGACCATTTTGTATGCTAAGTCCATAGTTTCACATAGAACATTGTTCAATATATTGGAATTATAAATTTTGTGAGCAATCACATGGATTCTAAACTTGATTTCCATGTCTTCAATGCCATTCAACTTCATTCCTCTACCATGCTACTTGGCAAAAGTCTTCTTCACTAGTTCAACCTGACCTAGGGTTTTTGTTGTCTTTTCTTTTCTAAGCATTGACAACCTAGTATCCCTATGAATCATTTTCTTTGTTATCTAAATAGGTTGATCAAGCCAAATTACATGTCTTGGACATGTTGGACATGACTCGAGATAAATCTAATCCATTTGATTGGAAATCCCTTGACATATATAAAATGTGAGTTAAACCCTGTGTTTCCAAGTTCTTATGCTTAGGTTTCAATCTTCCATCCATACATAATGCCTCATCTACTTGATTCATCTCAAAAGCACCCAATTCCTAAATTTAACAATGATATGATGACCTAATATTATGAATCAAGAGTACTTTTAGAGGAATTCTTGAATGAGCTCTAACTAGATCTAGTTCCTCCATGATTGTTGGATACAGTTTTAACATCGGGGTTCCACGTTCAACACCTCTTATCAATATCTCAGAACTTTTCTTCATGTTTTTACTGGATGAAGACATCATTATTCTTGGTAACTAATTAGTAAAACCTTCAAAACCTTTCCACTAAATTACTCTAAATCACATGAGGGCTCAGAAATGCTCTTCTCTATTTTCTCTAAAATTTGTGGTGAAGAATAAATCTTTTGATTTCACCTTATAGCCAAAATTTGTCTTTAAGATGCCATTAATGCATTGTACAATATAAATTTTGATGAAAGTCTATTCAACTTGGCATTCATAAGATGCTCAGTTAAGTCCATCAACTCAGTAGATACCTTTGATAACTATATGCTCAATTAGTCTTTTCAAACTTAGTATGTGCCATCAATACTTCGTTGGAACTCTAAACTCGCCATCTATATCCAAGCTCATTTAGGTCTGGCAACCTGACCTTTCTCGATAAGGTCTTGTAGCCCAACCTTAATCAGTAAAGTCTTAAGACATTACTTCAATTTTTATCGAATTTGATGACCCTGGAATGCATTTGAAATATTGATTTGGATCTTCTTACATGCTAACTAGAACTAGTATGAGATGATTCCTTTGAATCATAGTTCTAGTTATCCCCATGGATAACTAGTTTGAAATGGTTGAGTCACCCAACTCATTGACTTGGGTATCAACACTTTCAGGACTTTGATTTGTATGCTCTAGAGATTTCTTTATCCATTTCTTCCTTATTTGACTTCTGATATTGTTGGTCTTTTCATTCTTCTCATCTTCAACTTTACCTCAGTTCATATAGTTTCTAGCTAGATTCCAAGTTTTGTACATATGAAACATCTCTTTGTAGGGTCTCTCTTCCTCATGTAATTTTTTATACAATTTGGTTCAATATGACCATGCTTACCACATAAGTGACATATATACCATGTGTTATAATCCCAACCAAATATAGCTTTCACAATTTGTTCTTCTAGATTCTATTTCTTAGTCTTGTATTCTAAAGAATTGTGCCCTTGTTTGTTACAATTGAAACACTTTCCTTCAAACTTATATTTCTTTGTGCATTCACTTGATCTATGTCCTGGCTTGTTACAACTATAACATTTTCCATAGAATTTTGATTTCCTATTGCTCCAAAATGTGTTTGATGTATGCCCTATCCACAATTATTACAAGTAGATCTTTTATTCTTTTGAGCTCCTTGCTGAGATGATTCACCTTTATCTATATAGCCTAATCCTTCTTTACCTTTGTGTCTGAACTTTGTTTCCTTGTCTAATTGATTCATTCTTTCTTGAAATATCATTATCCTCTCATTGGTTTTATTTTCTATACTAAGATAATTTTGCAATCATTCATTCTCTATCCTCAAGTTGATAAGCTCTTTATTTGCACAATTGATTTGATTAGTCAAATCTGCTTGCTGAAGAGATGGGTGATGGATTTCATTGTCCTTTTCTTCTATTCTTTCAATTAGAAATATTTTCTCTTCTTTGGATTTTTCCTTTTGTTCCATGTCTTCACACATTTTGACTAATTAAACTTCTTGTTCTCTTTTCATCTTTCTAGCTTCTTCATCTAGAGTAAGATTCTTTTCAAGTAGATATTTGATTGGTGCCTCTACTTCATCTGAACTTTTGTCTTGATAAATGTCTTCAATTCTTTCTTCAAGGTAGAGATTTTCATTCAATTATGTTGCTATTTATTTTCTTCTTTTCAAGGATTGAATAGTTTCTCCTTCATTTTCTTGAATTCATCCATGGAAAATTGTAGATCCGACATTTTATTCTCAATATCTTTCTCTAGTCTATAGACTTCTATTTCCTTTAATCTTTTCTCAAGTTGCTAAAATTCTAATGTGAGAACCAAAAGCTTTGATACCAATTTTTGGAAATGTATGTGGGAATAGGTGACTAAGAGGGGGGTTTATTAAGAACTAATAAAACTTTAACTTCTATTCACTAATTAATCCTTCATAAGGTATTCTAATCTAAATGCATGCATGAAAGACTGAAAGCAATAAAACATTCATAATACTTGACACAATATTTGGTAACCCAAAAACATTCCAAATAGAAAGTAAAAGTGCGGAGGGGATGCTACCCACAAGCTTTATGACTGTAGTATAAAATTAGCCTATTAAGGCTTACAATTGATCAATTTTGGTGATCTTCCCTATTAGGAGCAATAAGGATTGTTAGGTCCACCTTATGAAAGGATTTATAAAATATAATAAAGTATGCACTGGTTTAGGACATTTGGTAGAAGACTCTTAATTCCATCTTGTTAGAGGATTTGATTGATGCACCTATTAGGATGAACTAGTAGTTTATCCCTATTCTATAACTTGGCTTTCTATATGAGATTCCTTTGATGTAAACTAATCACCTTTATGTGATGGATGAGACTCCTCTTTTCCTTATACTTCTTGTAGCCTTTGTCTTCTAATTTGCATTCATTATACTTCTTTCTTGTTACTCATTCACACTTGGATATGATAAGATGTATTTTATATTTATATTTATATATATATATATATACATATACATATATATATATATATATATATATATATATATATGCACCAATCCAATTAATTACCTTCTGGAGTCATCTATAATACCAAACTCAAACAATCTTCAATAAGTCAACTTACTATTGATACTCAGGTAATGAAGACCAATCAAGTGATATTTTTGCACTCAAAAATAATGTCAACTCAGCAAGCTCTGGCACTTGGTTGACACTAGTACTTGGTCCACATTGATCACTCAAGAGTATGTATGAACTCAGTTAGCATTTGGTGACCTAGAAAATATTGGAGGACTTAGTTGACACTAAAGGGCTCAGTTGACACTATAGCTCAGTCAACACTACCTTCCTTCTGCTTAGTTAACATTACTAGAATGGTAGACACTATTAGCTTGGTTTACACTACATCGTGCTTGGTTTACACTGGGAAGCTTAGTAGACTTTATGAAGCTTAGCTTAAGTTTCTTTCTACTTTTCAATCTTGATAGCAATGTAACCAACCAAATGATTAAGTTTTTAGTCACTAACTAACAAATGATTTGACAATCAAGTCAACATTGTAGACATAGGTGTACTTGCTAGCCTCAAATCTTCCATACCAAAATTGTTTAGTATCTCCTTGATGTATTTGGATTGTGTAATGAAAATACCAGACTTCATTTGACATACTTATAATCCAATAAAGAATTTAATCTCACCAAACATAGAAATTTCAAATTCCTTCTTCAATTTCATTAGGAAGTGTTTTGCATAATACTTCTCTTCCTCCAAATAAGATATCATCAACAAATATTTCAAATAACAACATTTCATTGTTCTTACCATTCTTCAAATATAGATTGATTTTATCATTTATTCTCTAAAAACCAATCTTCACCAAATAGTTATGTAATCATTCATACCATGCTCTTGGGGCTTGCTTTAATCCATAAAGGGAATTATTTAGTTTACATACCATGTTCTCCTAGTTTTGATCTACAAATCCTTTAGGTTTTTCAATGTAAACTTCTTCCTCAAGTATACCATTTAAAAATGTAGATTTGACATCCATTTAATATATATTGAAATTTTTTTAGGCTAAATATGCAAGACGACTTCTAACTCCTTCAAATCTTGCCACATGAGCAAAATTTTCTCCATAACCAACTCCTTCTTCTTGAGCATAACCCTTACATACCAATCTTGCCTTTTTTTTGTTCCTTCACCATTTTTAATGAGCTTGTTCATGAAAACCCACTTTGTCCCAATAGCATTTTTGTCTTTAGGTCTTGGCACTAAGGTTCAAGTATTGTTCTTCTAAATATAGTTAATTTCTTTATTCATTGAATGAAACCAATCTTCATTCTCTAAAGAATCTTTTACCATCTTGGGATCAAACTCACAAAATAAGCATGTATTATCTTTGAGTATTCTTCTTGTCATAACACTTAATTCATAATCTTGAATATTTTTTTTTAATGTTTATGATGTCTTCTCACATATTTTGCAAGCACAAGTTGTTTCCTTCTTTATTCTTCTAGAAGTTCATCTTGAAAATTAATCTTAAGTTCATTTTCTCCTTCTTGTTCATGTTTTGGTTCATGTTCTACATGCTCAACATTATCTTCCTAATGGTTGGCATTGCATGTCTCTAACTTGACATCTTTAGTCTATTTCTTGGTACCCACTCTCTGCTACTCAGCAATTTGTATTTGCATTGCATCATTTTTTATCTAATGGGAACTTGCAACTTGATTTTCTTGTTCACCTTGAGTGTTTGGGGCATCATCATCTACATAGATGAATGTATTGCAGTCCTCAGGTTCTTCTTTACATAGAATGCCTCTTCTTTTCACAAACTCATCAACTTTCACATTTGCACTTTCCACAATTTTTTTTAGTGTTAGAATTTAAACACTTATAGGCTTTTCTCTTGGTGGAGTAACCTAGGACTATACCTTCCTCATTTTTTGCATCAATTTTTATCATTCTATTATCTTTAAGTACATAGCATCTACTTCTAAAGATTTTGAAATACTTTACATTAGGAGTATAACCATACCATAGTTCAAAAGGTGTATTATTTGTACCTTTCTTGAGTTGTATTCTATTTAGGGTATAAATAGTAGTACTAACTACTTATGTCCAATTTTTCTTTGATACACTCTTCTCCATCATTAATGTTCTTGCATATTCCATTATTGATATGTTTCTCCTTTTAGCTATCCCATTCTAAGGAGTGGTGCTAAGTGCTCACAACTATCTTTTGATTCCTCTATCATTGCATAATGTATTGAACTCATTAGAAATAAATTCACCACCTCTGTCATATCTAAAACACCTTAGAATCTTCCCTAATTCTTTTTCAACTCTGGCTAAATACCACTTAAATAACTAAAAAGCATCAGATTTAGCTTTAAGAAGCATTACATTCATCATCCTAGAGTAGTCATCAATAAATAGAATGAAATACTTATCTCCATAGTAGCTTTCAACATGAATGGATCCACATAAGTTAGTATGAAACAATTCCAAAATATCTCTAGAAGTGTATGTTCTTAAACTAGACTTGGCCATCTTTCCCAATTAACATTGTTTACACATAGCATTGTCAGGGTTTTTTAGTTTAGGCAACCCTTTTACTTTCTTCATCTTACTAATATTCACCAAATTGTCAAATTTCACATGACTTTATCTCTTGTACCATAACCAAGCATCTTCTTTTTGTTCAAACAAACATATCTCACTTGATAGATCAAGATAGAAGAAATTAACTTTTTTTTGGTCGCCACTTCCAACTAGCTTACTATCAGCATCATGTATCTTGTCCTTCCTATTGTGGAATTCAACTATGTAACCTAATTTTTTTATTTATGAAACACTCAATAGATTATAGTTAAGTCCTTCAACCCAATAAATATTATCACATGTTAGCTCATCAGTTAGTTGAATGGTTCCTTTCCCTTTTACAACACATGGAATATCATTACCAAATTTAACACCTCCACCTTTGTATGGACCAATCTTCAATTTTATCTTTGAGACCAATCATATGATTTGAGCATCCACTATCTATTATTTATTTTTCACTTTTGTTTACATAATAAATTAATGCAATTTTCTCATCTTCATCAAAATCTTATTTTATAGAAACATAGACAATTTCATCATCATTACCCTTAGATTCATTGTCTATATCTTCTTTAGAAATATAAAAATATGTATTACCTTTTTCATCCTTATTTCTCTTGTAGTATTTTTCATCTCTTCTTCCTTTGTACTTCTTTCCTTCCTTGCATCCTTATCCTCTCTTTCAAAACATCTAGTAGCAATATGACCAGCTTTGTTCCATGAAAAATAAATGATAGGTAATTTACCTTTGTATTTAACTCTTCCTCTTCCAAATATTTTCTCAATAAAGGATTCAATTTCATCAATGTGATCATCAAAACTATCATTTTAACTCTTCACATGTTTATCTTTCTTCTTTCTAAGAACTTGTTGCAACTTGAAAGCATATTCAATAGTGGCAGGTGTATAGTTATCAAAGTTAGACATCTCAAAACTAGTAAGTCTACCACTTACACCTTCTAAATTCAAAATTTTACCTAGTGTGCATCTCGCTTCTTGGATTGCGAAGACTCTAATGATATAGATAGGTTATAGAGTCATCAATACCTTACTTATCAGTGTTTCATCTTTGATTTCTCTATTTGTACCATGAATAGAATTAACAACCTCTTTAACTCTTGTGCAATACTGTACTATGTTTTCACCTTCCATCATTCTCATGTCATAAAATTTACTTTTACACTTACTAATTTGGCTCTTAGGACATTTTCATCACATCCATATATGGTTTTCAATTTCTCTGACATCTTCTTTTCACTATCACATTCTTTTAGGTCATCCAACTCGACATAACTTAAGGCTGAGGAAATATCAAACATTACTGTTAGGATAAACCACGGACAGAAATAAAAACTACATGCAAATATAACCAATAACAGAAAATAATAGAACACACAAAAATGAACACAAGGCACCAAGATTTAAGTATGTACAGTACTTTCCTGATCAGTCACCACAATCTAACAATCTCCCACTTGGGGACTGATTAGGCTCCACACTAAACAACAATCTCCCACTTGGAGACTGATCCTGTAGCAATACCACTACCAAATGGGGCTCCCACTAGATCAAACCATCCTGGACTTTACTGTTCTTTTATTCATGTTTAGTCTAAAAGACCAACTGAAGCTGAAGAGGAGTTCAGCTTCTCCCTTGTTACAACCTTTGTCAACATATCTGCTGGATTGTCATTGGTATGTATCTTCTCTAGCTTTAACTGTCCATCCTCCAAAACTAACCGAATGAAATGGTACCGCAACTGTATGTGTTTGGTCTTAGAATGCAGAGCTGAATTCTTAGCAAGATGAATGGCACTCTAACTATTTGTGAACAAATAATTATCCTTCTGAGGATGTCCCAATTCTTCAAAGAAGAACTGAAGCCATATCATGTCCTTGGCTGCCTCTATAGTAGCAACATACTCTACCTCTATAGTGGAGAGAGCATTAATCTTCTGTAACCTAGAAACCTAGCTCACAGCTGCCCCACCAACAGTAAAGACATAACCTATAGTACTCCACCTGGTATCAATATCCCCAGCCAAATCTGAGTCAACATAGCCCTATAAATCAGTAGTAGAGCCCCCAAAGTGTAAACACTTATTGGATGTTCCTCTCAAATATCTGAGAATCCACTTGACAGCATTCCAATGCTCAAATCTTGGATGACTCATATACCTGCTAACGACTCCCACTGCATGTGCAATATCTGGCCTAGGGCATACCATAACATACATCAAACTTCCTACAGCTGAAGCATAGGGTACCTTGGACATCTTATCCTCCTCTTCCTGTGTCTTGGGACACATCTCCTTAGTCAATTTCAAATGACCAAGTAAAGGTGTGCTGACAGATTTAGCATTTTCCATACAGAAACGTTGCAACACCTTCTCAACATAATCAGCCTGAGATAGCGTCAAGGTTCTGTTCTTCCTATCTCTGCAAATCTTCATACCAAGGATTTTTTTTGCTGCCCCCAAATCCTTCATAGCAAATGCATGTGCTAATTGGCATTTCAGCCCCTTAATATGATCCATGTTAGACCCAGCTACAAGCATATCATCAACATATAAACATAAAATAATGTAGCTATCATCATGCAACCTCTTAAAATAAACACAGTAATCTGAATGACACCTATTATATCCATGCTCATGCATAAAACTGTCAAATTTTAGATACCATTGCCGAGGTGCTTGCTTCAAGCCATATAAACTTTTCTTCAGTTTGCACACTAAGTTCTCCTTACCTTTGACCTCAAAACCATATGGCTAAGCCATATATATTTCTTCATCCAAATCACCATGAAGAAAGGCTATTTTAACATCCATATGCTCTAAATGCAAATCTTCAGTAGCCACAAGACTTAAAACAGTACGAATAGAAGTCATTTTAACAACAGGAGAAAATATCTCATCAAAATCAATTCCCTTTTTCTATGCAAATCCTTTTACAACTAACCTGGCCTTAAATATTTTCTTACCTCCTTCCTCTTCTTTCAACCTGTAAACCCATTTATTCTGTAAAGCCTTTTTACCTGCAGGCAACTTGCACAAATCCCATGTCTTATTTTTCAGCAAAGAGTCCATTTCATCTTTCATTGCAGACTCCCACTGAATCTTAGTATCCACCTGCACAGCTTCATCATAACTTTCAAGTTCACCAGCATTAGTAAGTAAAATAGAATACAAAGAGGGAGAAAACCTTTGTGGAGGTCTAATTTGCCTTGTTGACTATCTAACATTCACTGGTGTGTGTGGTATTTTTTTTTGTGGTTGTTGCACATCATGAGGAATGGCTGGAACATCAGCTTTTGGAGTATCATCCAGCACTATATAATCATCTTCTTTCTTCTCATGTTGCTGCAACAGATCTTTGTACAACACTTTCTCATTGAATATGACATCCCGACTTCTAATAATTTTAAGATTTTCAAAATCCCAAAGCCTATAACCAAATTCATTAATTCCATATCCAAAAAAGACACATTTCTTTGATTTACCTTCTAGCTTGGTTCTATTTTCAGAGTCTATATGAGCAAACGCTTCACAACTGAAGGTCTTGAGAAAAGAATAACTCACCTTCTTACCAGTCCATGCTTCCTCTGGAATACCATAGCCCAAAGGAGTAGAGGGACCTCTATTAATCAAATATACTATAGTATTGACAGCCTCCACCCACATGTGTAAGGGCAACTCAGCATGCAACCTCATGCTCCTTGTGCACTCCATTATAGTCATGTTCATGCGTTCAGCCACTCCATTTTCCTGTGCAGTCCTTGGAACAATTTTTTTTCTATGAATACCATTAGTGGAGCAATAATCTTCAAATTCATGACTGCAATACTCACCACCATTATCAGATTTGAGACATTTTAATTTCTTACCAGTCTCATTTTCAACCAAGCATTTCCATTTTTTAAAAGTTTGAAATACATCAGATTTCTGTCTAAGGAAATAAACCCATACTTTTCTAGTTGCGTCATCAATAAATGTAACATAATAATGAGAGCCACCAAGGGAAGATACCTGGGCTGGTCCCCATACATCTGTATGCACAAGCTCTAATTTCTCTTTTTTGTTTTCCTTCCTTGTCTTTACAAAACTCACTCTCTTTTGTTTTCCATACACACAACTTTCATAGAAATCCATATTCACACATTTTACACTTGGTAAAACTTTCCTTGAATGAAGTAATTTCGTACCTTTCTCACTCATGTGCCCAAGTCTATTGTGCCACAGCGCTATATCAGAATCTACAACAGCTATTTGTTCTCCCTACTCAACTACAGTAATTGTTCCTGAATATTCATTTTTCTCTGAAACAATCAAAGTAGAAGGAACAATATGACCTGTACAAAGATATAAGGTACCTACTTTCACACCTTTTGCTACTACAAGGGAACCTTTCAAAACCTTCCAATTTTTATCATTAAAAGAAACTACACAACCCTCATCACCGAGTTGCCCTACTGAAATTAAATTTCTACTTAGTTTTGGAACATGTCTTACCTCATGCAGTAGCCAATGATTCCCATTCTACAACTTAATCTTAATTTTTCCCTTTCCAACAATTTGACAGGGTTCATTATCCCCCAAATAAACAAGCCCAAAATCCCCTTGGACATAATCAATGAAATAACCTCTATGAGGTGTGGCATGAAATGAAGCACTAGAATCTAAGACCCATGAATCATCAATACTCTCTAAAGATAGAAGCAAAGCATCCTCTTCGGATTTGTTACTTACCACATTTGCCTCCTTGTCTCCATCTGATTTATCTCCTTCATTTTTCTTTCGATTCCAGCAATCTTTCTTTTTGTGACCTGTTTTCCCACAGTACCAACAATCATTTGGTCCTCTCGATTGAGACCTCCTCCCCTTTGACTTTCCTCTTGATTTCCCACGATTTCCAGAGTTACTTCCTCTTTCAGTCGTTTTGCCCCTGCTTTGTGCATTTAAAGCACTTCCTGATGTAGATCCACTTGAGGATTTTCTAGAGGATTTTTTACAAGTTTCCTCACTTAAAATAACACCGATCACATCATCATATTTTAGGGTACTAGATCCAGGAACAAAATTACTCACTGTCATTACCAAGCCATTCCAGCTTTTAGGAAAAGAACACAAAATCAAGAGAGCCCTAATTTTTTCATCAAAATTGATACCCACAGAAGATAATTGACTAGTAATAGTATTAAACTCATTTAAATGATCTGCAACAGATCCGCCTTCTGCCATTTTCATATTAAATAAACGCTTCATGAGAAATACCTTATTTGAAGCGGAGGGCTTTTCAAACAGTGTCGCTAGGGTTTTCATCAAATCTTCTGTCATCTTTGCTTTTGTAATATTAAATGCCACCGATGGTGCCAAGCATAATCGAATGCTTCTGAGTTCCTTTCTGTCCAAAAGATCCCATTCAGCCTCTGACATAGTTCCCTGATTCTTGGCTTTTCCTTCCAACGGCTTCCATAAATCCTTCTGATATAAATAGTCTTCCATTTGCATCTTCCATAATTGGAAGTTCTGCCCATTAAACTTGTCAACCCTCAACTTACCCTCATCTTCCATCACTCCCACTCAACTGTGAGACTCCCACTTAACCATGAGACTTTCCTGTAGAGGATAACTGAAAGACAACTAGGCTCTGATACGACTTGTTAGGATAAACCACAGATAGAAATAAAAACTACATGCAAATATAACCAATAACATAAAATAATAGAACACATAGAAATGAACACAAGGCACCAATATTTAATGTGGTTCGCCCAATCCCTGGGCTACGTCAACCAAACAGCAAGTTTGATCTTATTACAATCCAATGATTACAACCTGATTACAATCCGTAATCCCTTACAGCTCAATATCGCCGCAAGAACCAATATCGCATCACAACATTTTTTAAAATACCCAACCCTAAGCCCTTTTATACAAGTATTAAACCACTTTAGGGTTATAACATGTCGGCCATATGTACAGTACTTTCCTGATCAGTCACCACAATCTAACAATTACTTTATTTTCTTCTAACTTTTGTTTCAATTGTTCAATAGTCAAATGAGATTTTTTATGTTTACATACTCATTATCTACAAAGTTGATAGTATCATCACTAATACTAGATATGTGCAACCTCATCAAGGTATTTCATGTAGGAAATTTCTCCTTGTTTAGCTTGGGTGCATCTCTCTTATGAGTCATGATCTCTAGCTTTAAGTACCTTCAAAATTCTCTCTATAAGCACTGAGCTCTTATACCAATTGTTAGAAATTTTTAGAATAACTAAGAGGCAGAGTGAATTAGTTACTTAAGGTCCTTTTATACCATTTGAATAATAAAACAAACATTCATTGTTCTGTTCATCTTGGTTTTGCTCGATCTCTACTATAAAATTATTTTAAACATGATTTGATTTGCATAATAAGAACATTATCAAATATAAAACATATAAAGCATTCGTTGCAGATTTGACACTAGGATTTTTATGTGGGAAGCTAATTTGGGAAGAACCACCGACAACATGTCACTCTCTTTCACACTTTTGAAGTGAGCTTTGTTAAGAGCCAACCATGTTAAAGGTTACAAAACACATTATTAAATATGACCTTGTTAAATTATTTAATCACCCTCTTAGGAGTGGCCTTGTCAGAGGACTTTGATCATTCCATTTAGAATGTCACCTAGTTAAAGGATTTACACAAACTAGGAAGTCTTGTAAATGAATATTAGGTCAACCTCTATTAAAAGGATTTCAATACAAACTACTTATAATTATTAGAAACAAAATAGTAGGTTTTGATATGTGTGATTACAACTCACTTTTTTAGGTTTAGATCTATGCTTAGTCCTTGTGTTTTCTTCTTGATAAGCTTTTCATTGTCATCATTGATCTTTATTCACTCAATAACCCTTCAAGAAATTAGTCCACTCTTCTCAAGAACACTTAAGCCTTCTAATTGGATTTACTTATCAACATTGGCATCATCTCTATAAGATTTATCCTTTATCTTTGCATTCACTCACACTTGTGCATTTCTTATCAACCTTTCTTTTTATACTTTTCTTCACATACACTTGGACTTTGCACATACACACATAGCACCAATTTTTTGGCTCTATGTCTCTTTAACTAGGAAATTTTTGCTTTATCACTTTCTACATCCACCATAGATCTTAGGGTTTACACTTAGGTTCAACTTTATTCATTGTATTTGTTAATCTTCTTGATCTTCCTCTAGAACTTCTCTAGAATTTTAATGTTAGGTGTTTACCTAATCCTCTCCTTGAATTTAATGATCCAACTCATTAATCTTATCTTCAACATGATTAACATCTCCCAATAAATCAACTATGTCATCTTGATCTCACAATTTCTTTGAATTCATTCTCATACTATCACTCAAAAATATTTAAACTCTAATACTCAGTCATTACTCAACACTTTGTTGTTATAAAGCTTATTGGCTTGGCATCAACTATCTCATTTGATCAATGCTAATGCTCCTTCAACACTAGATTTTCTTGGTACTAATTGTAGCTTAGTTGACACCAGCATTACTCAGTATTCCTTAGTATTTTACTATATTTCTCAACTTGGCTTGGCTTTCTTGATATAAATAATCACTTTGTTTTATCAAATTCTATCTATTCAAATGTCTATTGTAACTCCATTTTCATAATTCAACCTTTCCTCTAGATGCTACTATTATGAGAAACTTCTAAAATCCTCTTCATCAAGAAAATAGATATGATATTTAGATTAGGTAGCAATATGTCTTATCAATAGATTTGACATCAATGATAAAATAACAAATGTTCCAATTGTAAGTTACCAACATCCTCCACTTATGATTCAATCATTGTCCTATCTTCTCAAAGTCTTATATAAAGTATAGCAAGATAGAAAGATTTCAACATGTGTCTCAAATTCTAGAGAGGATTTCTAGTAGGAATTGAAGAATCAATAGGGACTTAATAGATGATTGGGCTATGTAGATAGTGTCAAAAGTTCAATCACATAAGCACTCATAATATCAATTACATAGGGTAATTAGATGGTATGTGTTTCCTTGCAAGAGACTTTATCTCAGCTTGATGCTTCCACGTGTCCTTGCCAAATCAAGGTCATGCATTGCTGCTCAAAAGGAGAATTGTGCATGAGGGGTAAATTGATGGTGGGGACTTAATTTTATAGTAAATAGAAATCATCTATTTATTTAGAAGAAGATAGATCAATAGTCGATGTGTTATCATGAAGGTTTGGCAGTTGTATAATGATGCAGGCAAGAGGGTGAATAACTAGGGCCAATTGCTCACCTAGCTATCCAAACCACCCTACAAGAGTTAACACAACAGAAGAAAACACAAGGAACAACAACCAAAAGAGAGAGAAGAGAAAATAATTCTATTGATTCATCAAAATATCTTCATACATGCCTAGCTATGAGGCCTTCTGGGTTACGGCCAATTACAATACATTCAGTTACAAATATCCAATAGAAAATTTGCACCTTTAGTTCTACTCCAAAATATTCTTCTCCAAAAACTTCTTCTCCCCAAAAACTTACCTAAATCTAAGCCTAAACACTCTATATATACTTGCCAAAATAGCTTACAAAAAATTCTAGAACATAGAGAAGCCACAAGTTGGCTCTCAGAAAATATAACTACCTATACCAAAATTAAATGTGAGTAAAGTTAGCCCAAATAGGAACCAAACACAGATTACTCAGCAAAAGAAATCTTTCCAAAAGTAGCACTTGGCATCAACTGGCACTTAGCATCAACTGAAAACTGGCACTCGGCACATGAAGGAATGATCAGTACATGAAGAAACACTCGGCACATGAAGAAACGCTCATCACATGAAGAAACACTCAGCACATGAAGGAAGTAACTTGGCACCAACTATAGGATGAACAAAATGAGTAGGATAATAAGGCAACCCAGGATGCTCCTGCATCATATAAAAATGCAACATGATACAACCATGTGTCCCTCCCACTCAAAGGTGTCAAATTTTCAAAGGAGCTTCTGTAATCACCTTCATGATCAATCATTGGTTGGTGATGGGTTCTAAAGGATGAGTAAGATGGTCAGTGAGAGTCAAAAGGAGATCTTGGTTGGCTAATGTAAGTCAAAAGATGATCAATAACATATTTTTAAACTAAGTATAGAGTTGAGAGAGAAAAAAGTTCTTAAGCGAGGAAAAAATGTATTTATTTTGCATGAATTTGTGGTCTTAATATTGATACAAAACATTTACAGTTTTTCACCTCATTTAAATTGTCAACATCTACATACAGTATTTGCAAGAAGCAAAATTTTGAGCTTGAGGGTTTTTCAAAATTAGAATTGTAGTGGTCTGAAATTTGTGAAGTAAACAAGTAAGTCATTTTTTTCTATCCTCTTATGCTCTGAATTGGAAAATTGCATGATCTAAGGTTTGTATTATCATAAGTGAGCCTTAATTTTCATTCGTAAGCCCTAAACAAAACTTAGTTGAGTTGATCATGTGTTCTAAAATAATTCCTCTAAAAAGGTACTCTAGGAGGTTTAATTATGAGGATAGGAGAATTCAAGATGATTTATTGAATAATTGCCTATGGCAAAAGAGGGTAAAGAAGAAATTGAAGCATGGAAAACATTAAAAAATGAAGCATGTCTTGACTTGAAGGATAAATTTGGAAATGTATGTGATACAAACATTACAACCAAAGTTATAGAAATTTTAAGATGGTTGTATGGCCAAGCCAATCTAAGGATTCCTCTCAATAATGTATGGCAATATGATCTGGAAAAATTGATAATGTCCATGGTTCTCCTTCATGTTGACCTACTTCTAGAATTGGTAGACAAGTATGACCTAGTGTTACACATAATTAGATACATAAATGGGGATGTCCTAATTAAGATAGACATTAATTCCATCACAAAAGCTTTTGGTCTTCATCCTACTAAAGATGTGACTGATAGTATAGATTTCAAGATGTTCGAGGAAGCTTTCGATCAAGCGAGGAAAGATATAAAAAAAAATTGGTAACTTATTAAAAGAAGTAGATGGGATCAAATTAACACTTTGGCCATTTCATAAACCATAGGTATCTATAAGCACTACAATGACACTATGATGAACACCCATACTACCCTCTATGAGGTACTAGGGTTGGAAAACAAAAGGAAATTTAGTAAGACCAAAATCTGGATGTGTTTGGGAATTCAAAAGTATGGGGATGCAATAATTTATTACTTTCCTAAATACTAGGAAATAAATATCAATGAGGGATCTTGGTAATTTTGAAGAAGGAAGAGTCCACATATTTTAGATGGAACTCATTTCTTGTGCATATCATTATCTTCTACAATAAGGAATATTTTGTAGAGTACATGGATCTTGAGCTTCAGAGGGATGGTGATTTTAGAATATTTAGAATAACTGAGAGGGGCGGTGAATTAGTTATCCAAGGTCCAGATGTACCAATTGAACAAACAAACACTTCAAAAATATCATTACATTGCTCAGTCTCTACTAGAGGCTTTTAGACGTAACATTAGCTAGTTGTCCACTATTCTAAAATAACAAACTTGCAGAATGTAAACATTAATCAGTGAAGGATCTTAATAAAATCCACATAAGTTTGACACTAGGATTTAATGTGAGAGCCCAATCTAGGAAAAACCACTAGAAACATGTCACCAATTTTCACTCTTCTAAAGTAAGCCCTATTAGGATCCAACCCTATTAAAGGTTACAATACACACTATTAAATATGGCCTTGTTAAATGAGTTAATCACCCTATTAGGAGTGACCTTGTCAAAGGACTTTAGAACATTCCATTAGAATGTCACCTATTTAAATGATTTACATAGACTATTAGGTCTTTATGACTATTAGGTGAACCTTGATTAAATTATTTCAAATACTATTCACAATGGTTAGAAAGTAATAGTAGGTTTGATCTATTAAGCACAACTCACTTTACATATATAGATCTTTGTTCATCTCTCATGTAGTGATTCACTTTTTGGCCTCCATTTTCATCTCAATCTCTGATTATCTTGGCAACCCTACAAGTAATCACCCATCACTTATTCTTAACTCAATTTAGCCTTCTACTTATATTAGCTAGTCAACAACATCACTAACAGATACAACTCTCTAGAACTTCTTCACGCATGCATAGCTTCTCTGCATACATAGAAAGTTTTTTGTATTCCTCCTTAAATAGGTAATTATGATAGTTTATTTCTTAAACATGATTGTAGATCTTAGGTTTTATGATTAGATCCATCAAATACATCATATCTATTCACCATTTTGTTTATCTCTTCTTTTCTAGAAACTTTTCTTTGAATCCATCTCTTAAGTTATTTACCTAATCCTCTCATGGAATTAAATGATCCAACTCATTGATCCTTATCTTCAATATGCTTTTCATATTTGAAGAAATCAACTTAGTCATCTAGAAATCATGATTCCTTGCAAATAGTTAAAATTATGTTCCTCAACCAACATTGTGTTCTAACACTCAATCATCACTAGGTTATTTGATCACTATTAAACTTCATGTTGAGCACATACATTGTCACTGGATTGATATTGATGCTCGGTCCATACTAACTTTTTTGTGCACTTACTATGGCTCAGTTGACACTAGCATCACTTAGTATGTACAACAAGATTCTTTAGTCTTCTATTATATTTCTTAGTTAAGCCTATACATTTGATCTATCATTGTTCACACTTCTAAGTCATGTACATTACTATCTTCTCCTCTTGTAACATGATTTAAACAATCACTTTATTGTCAAAGTATAACTAATCAAATGTCCATTTGTGGTTTCTTTTTCATAACTCAACCTTTCTTCTAGGTTCTTTTTTTATGAACATATTCTCAAATCCTCTTATTTAATAAAATAGATATGACACTTAAATTAGATACAAAATTGTCTCACCAATAGATTTGACATCAATATCAACATACCAATCATTCCAATTATAGTTCCAACAATATCCGTCTTTGGCATTGATGGAAACACTTCTTAAAATATTTTAGGAATACTTCAAGTTAAAATACAATCCAAAACTTGCACATACATGACTAACACCCTCAATGTATCAAATCTTTAGCAATATACGTAGTATCATTCAAATTCATATCTCTAGCAGCATCTTAAGTAAATCTTATGAACTCACTCTAAGTAATCACTCTCTCTTACTTAAGATGTCTTTTCAATCTTTCACTTTTTCCCTCTTTCATTGTGATATTTATCTGTAACTCTCTGCTAATCTCTCCCTCATGGTTTCTTAGATATTCTCTCCATCTAGATATATCTCCCTCTTTATATTTTACATAATTTCTCCCTTCATGAAAACAATGCCAAAGACATTATCTATGTCTCATAAATATTTTCCATGTAGTTACTTTCATGATAGTTATGAATTCTTCACATGTCATCTCCATATGACTGATCCATTATTTTTTCCTTCATCTTTACTACTACCTTAGACAACCTCCTAAAGCATAACTATCAGCATCAATGTGTAAGCTAGTTTGATCAATATATTTGATGTGATACTCAACTTTTCTTAAGTACCTTTATCTAGGTGAATCACCCCCAATTTACCTCTATGATATTCATGAGCATCCTTAGGTAAATCTCTAGTGAATATGTCATATATTTTTTCTTTAGTATTCACATATTATAATTTCACTTCTTTGTCTTGAACTAGTTCTCTCAAGTAATGAAAATTGATAGCAATGCGATTTGTCTTTGTGTTCATAACCAAGTTCTTTGATATGTTAATAGCACTTGTGTTATCACAATAGATAACCATTGGATTAGTAATTTCTTCCTTCATACCTTTCAACAGTTGCTTGATCCATATGATATTTGAATAATTCATTATTACTGCCACATACTCATCTTCACTTGTTGATTAGGAAATGCAGTTCTTCTTCTTGCTTGTCCATGAAATCAATCTCTTTCCTATAAATAATGCACCACCACTTGTGTTATTCTTATAATCAACATTTCTTACCCAATCAAATTCAATGAATACCTCTAGTTCAAATATATCATTCTTCTTGTAATAAAATGCATAGTCTTATGTTCCTTTTAGATATCTCAATATTCTTTTTACTATCATCATGTGATTCTCCTTAGGACTTGTTGAAAATATAGCAACCATCCCAATTGCTAATGCAATATTTTGTCTACTATGAACAACATATTGTAGTTTCCCAATCATTGATCTATATTATGTTTGGTTCCCATCAACATAATAATCATTCTTAGATAATTTGTGTTTAGTAATCATAGGTGTACTAACTGGTTTTGAATCTTCCATCATAAAAAAATTTAGTATCTCCTTGATATATTTGGATAGAGTAATGAAGATAAATTTCTTCATTTGATAGACTTGTAAACCAACAAAGAATTTGATCTCACCAAACATTTACATTTCAAATTCCTTCTTTATTTCATTAGCAAAAGATTTGCATAATGCTTCCTTTCCTCCAAAAATGATATCATGAAAAAATATTTCAGATATTAATACCCCATTGTTCTTGCTAGACTTTAAATACATATTGTAGTTATCATTTGTTCTTGGAAAAATAATCTTCACCAAATAGTTATGTAGTCTTTCATACCATGCTCTTGGGGGCTTGTTTCAAACCATTAATTTTTTTTTCAGCTTACATATCATATTCTTCTTTTTGGGATCCACAAATCCTTTACGTTGTTCTATGTATACTTCTTCTTCAAGTACCATTTAGAAATATAGATTTAACATCCATTTGACATACCTTAAATACTTTATAAGTAGAATATGCAAGTAGTGTTTTAACTCCTTCTAATCTTCATATAGGGGAAATGATTCCCCATATTCAACACCTTCCTCTTGTGCTTATCTTTTGGATACCAGTCTTTCTTTGTTCCTTGTGACCTCACCATTTCCATTTAGCTTGTTCTTGAATACCCATTTTGTTCCAATAACATTTTTTTCTTTACATCTAAGTACTAAAGACCATGTTTTATTCTTTTCAATCTATTCAGTTTCTTCATTCATTTCTTGTATCCAATCTTCATTCTCTAAGGTATCTTTCATAGATTTGGGCTCAAAATCACAAGTAAGCATGCATCACTTCAAAGTATTTTTCTTGTCATAACACCAGACTCTTTATCTCCAATGATTTGTTTAGGTGCATGTTGTCTTCTCATATATTTTGCTAACATGGGCTCTTTTCCTTTTTTTTCTTCAACTTGTTCATTTTTAAAAATGATTTCAAGCTCATTATGTCTCTCTTGTTCAAGTTTTGGTTCACGTTTTGAATACTAAGCATTGCCTTCCTTATATTTAGATTCCTTTGTCTATGACTTGAAATCATTTATCTATTTCTTGACACCCAGAGTTTGTTGCTTAGCAACTGATTGTTGCAACTCAACATTCCTAGCCTGTTGAGGATCTACAACTTTTTTTTCTTGTTTAGGTGGAGTTCTTAGAATGCTATAATTCACATATATGAATGACCTATATTCTTTAGGTTTTGTCTTACATTCAACTTCATTTTTTGCACAATCCATAATTGATCTATTCCTTCTTTTAGCTATTCCATTTTTAGAAGGGGTCCTAGGTGTAAACATCTATCTTTTCATTCCTTTGTCATTGCAGAATATGTTGAGCTCACTGGAAATGAACTTGCCATCTTTATCAAATTTCAAACACTTTGGACTCTTCCATGTCTCTTTTTCAACTCTAGCCAAATACCACTTAAATAACTAAAAGGCACAAGATTTTTCTTCAAGGAACATCACATTCATCATTCTAAAATACTCATCAACAAATAAAATGAAATATTTGTCTCCATAATAGATTTGAACATCAATGGGTCCACATAAATTAGTATGAACCAACTCCAAAATATCATCAGATGAATATGTTTTCTCTTGAAACTAGACTTTGTCATTTTTCCTTGTTGACATTGTTTACACATAGCATTGTCAAGTTTCTTCAATTTTGGAAAAACTCTTACTCTTTTCATTTTGCTAATGTTAATCAAATTGTAAAAATTTATATGACATAAAATTTTGTGTAATAATCAAATATCTTTATGTACTGCAAACAAACTATAAACTATCCATCTATCACTTTGATTCACGTAAGAAATTAGAGCATTCTTCTCATCTTCATAAGAATCTTCTTTCATAGCAACATAGATTATCTCTTAATCATTACTTTTAGATTCAATATCAATTTCTTCTTTAGAAAAATAACAATATTTCTTACCTTTGTCCTTGTATTCTTTGTTCTTCTTGAATTCATGGTCATCTCTTCTTCTTTTATACTTTCTTTCCTTCTTTACATCCTTGTCTTATTTGTCAAGGAACCTTATAGCAATATGACTGACCTTGTTGCATGAAAAATAGATTATGAGAAGTTTAAATTTGTAATTTCCTTTGCCTCTTCCAAATCTCCTAGCTATAAATTCCTTCAATTTCATCAAGTTCATCATCAGAAGTATCACTGTCACTTTTCACATGTTTTCCTTTTCCTTTCTTGGTAAGAATCAGTTGTCATTTAAAAGAAGATTCAATAGTAGAAAGTTTTCAATTATCATAATTAGACATCTCAAAAGAAGGAAGTCTACCAATTACACCTTCCAAGTTTAGGGAATTATCTATTGTACATCTCAATTCTTTTATTGCAGAGTCCCTAATCACATTGATAGGAAGTAGAGTTTTTAATACCTTGTTGATTATTGTTTCATTTTAAATATTTACTTTTTATTCTCTAATAGCCTCTTTCACCTTATATTATTCTCATTTCATTAAACTTACCTCTCAAACTTTTTGATTTGGCTCTTAAGACATTATCATCTCCTACATAGATGGTCTTCAGTTTATCCCACATTTCATTTGAATTCTTACACTCTTTTAGGTCATCAAACTCAGCATAGGTTAGGGTTGAAGCAATCACCAACATTGATTGATTGTGTTATTATTTTTCTTTCATTTCTTGACAAATCAGAGGGACTATTTTTATGTCCACATATGCATTGTCTAGAAAATCCAATGCAACATCACCAATTATACTAGCTATATGTAGCCTCGTCAACTTTTGCTATCTAGGAAACTTTTCTTTGTTCAAATTTGGTACTACTCTTTTGTATGCCATGATCTTTAGCTTTAATTACCTTCAAACTTGTCTTTACAAGCACTAGTTCTCTAATACCAATTTTTAGAATATTTAAAATAACTAAGAGGAGGGGTCAAATAGTTATCCAAGGTCCATATGTACCAACTAAATAGGTAAACACTTAAACAGCTTCAGATCTTACAATTCCATTTCTCAGTCTCTATTGGAAAATTTTAGTAACATTAGCTAGTTGTCAATTTTTCTAAAATAAAATATTTGCAAAATGTAAACATTAATCAGTAAAGCGCCATAATAACATCCACATAAGTTTTAAACTAGGATTTAATGTGGAAACCCAATTTGGGAAAAACTGCCAGCAAAATGTCACAATTTTCACTCATATGAAGTAAGCCCTATTAGGAGCCAATCCTATTAAAGGTTACAATACACACTACTAACTTTGATTTGGCGAGTGAGAGCAGATAGGGAAGAGGATGAGGAAGTGCACCTTTTCAAAATTTGAAACCTTTCCTAGGTGAGATTCCTCAGGGAAGAGGGAATCAGAAGCCTAGAACAGAGGAGGGGTTTGTGGAGTGTCAGGGGATAGTAGAAATCAAAGATGCAATAGAGAATGAAGATGGGGACCCATGTGACAAGAGCAGAGGTCCAGACAGGCCTTTTCTGCCACCCAATGTGGATCATTCTGGGGTACTTTCAACAAAGTGGTCCTCTCTTTTTGGAGTTAAACCTACTAGTAAGTCTTCCTTTCCTCTACTTAAAATTCTATCTAGCTTGGAAAAGGGTTCTTGTGTGATTGCTATTTCGAATGAGTTGATAGATCATAGCACTACTTCAATGGATTCTACCTTGGTGGGAAAGTTTATTGAGCCAAGGCCAAACATAGAGATTGTAAGATCTTTCACTCAGAAGAAATAGAACCTTAAAGGATATGTCAATGTAACAGTGATGGTGAAAGGCTTCCTATCTTTTTATTTCACTTACATTGAGGACTTGTCAAACATCCTATGTGAAGGGCCTTGGAGTATAGGTCACTCAACCCTAGTGCTCCAGAACTGGTCTTCGAAGCTAGATTTGAATGACTCATTTTTTGTGCAAGCACCTATTTGGGTAAGACTTCCAGAGCTGCCTCTAGAGTTTCGGAATGAGGATGTGTTCATGGGGGTGGCAAATTCCTTTGGTGAGCTTTTGTCTATAGACCCGATAATGGCTTCTCGAAGGAGACTAATGTATGCTAGGATCTGTATTGGAGTGAGGGAAGGGGATGATATGCTAGAAGTTATATGCTTTCACTCAAAACTTGGAACACATATTCATAAATTGGATTATGAAAGTGTTCCTTTTTCTTCTTTTCATTGCCTAAAATTTGGGCATAAGGCGAATCAATGTCCTAAGGCTAAACCTGAAAAGAAAAAGATTCCAATTTTTTCTAAACCTGGAAAGGAGAAAAAGATCTAGAAAAAAAAGGATATAAAGGAAGGCCAGAAGATCCAAGAGATTTTAGAGGAGGTCCTAGAGGCTCCTAGCATAGGAGGGAACAAACCAGTCTAGAATGAACAAAGGTAGAAAAGAAAGTGGATAAGGTCTTGTCTGGACCAAAGATTATTGAGGTGGAAGACCTAGTTCAAATAGTGGAAGGCCCTATCAAAGGAGGCAATAAGTTAGACCATAGTGACTCAAATGTAGAAAAGATAGTGGATAAGGTTTTGTCTGGATCTAAGTTAAGTGAGGTGGAAGATCTAGTCAAGAATCTTGGTTTCTCCAAAGTCAAGGAGGTGGATTACCTAGCTAAGGTGGCTATTTTGGCTTCATCTCAAGTGGAGAGGAAGGAGAATAGGATAGGGAATGATAGTTTTTTAGAGAGAAAGGGGGAGTAAGCATTGAGTAATGAAGGGGAGTTAGAGAGGGAAAATCAAGAGGAAGTCTTGGGAGGTCCTTTTTCTTCTAGGAAGGACCATTTTGTTTCATGTAATCTGGAAGAGATATTTGAGATGGACAATTCCTTATCTCTAGTTAAGATGGAAAGGGTTGATGACTGTTTGAAGGAAAATAAAGGAAAGCCTAAAAAGAAAAAAAGTTAGGAGCCATCCCTGACTTCTCGAGCACAGACCAGGATTCATGAAAGACCAAATGTGGGAGGGAGGTCAAGGTTAGTAGGAAGGAGGCCTATTAGTCAATTCATACAAGATGAGGCCAGAAGAAGTTTGGTAGATGGGAGCCAAAGAACTATTTTGGAATGTACTTCTAATTTGAAATGAAGATAATTTCTTGGAATATAAGGGGCCTTAATGGGGTCCATAAGTAGGAAATTCTTAGGAATATGATTAGAGATCATAGACCTGATATTTTGATGATTCAAGAGACAAAAATGAAGAAAGAAACTCTAGGTAAGATGTCCTTTAGTAATAATATGGTTGGTGAGGCTACGAACTTTGAAGGTGTGTTGAGAGGTTTGCTTACTCTTTTTAATAATAAATAGTTCATATTTACTTCATTGTACAATGATAGTAATATTCTCTTTTGTAAAGTGTTTCATTTGCATTCCAATGATTATTGGTTCCTTTTGAATGTCTATGCCCCTAATTCTAAAAGGGAAAGGAAGAATTATTGGACTAAGATTTGTGATAGGGTTTAGACCAATAATTTGAATAAAGGTATCATTATGGGGGACTTCAATATTCCTCTAATGGATGAGGAGAAGTTGGGAAGTTTTGCCCCAAATTGGAAAAGCAAGATGGATCTCTCCAGTTTTATTAATAGTTTCTCTTTGTTGGATGTGCATCTTTCGGGTGGAACTTACACTTGGTCCAATAAAATAATTGGAAGTCATTGTATTCATGTTTAGTTGGATAGAGCTCATATTTCTCCAGACTGGTAGAATTCTTTCTCTTGCAACTTGTCCCTACTCCCAGGAGTTGGCTTGTATCACTCCCCTATATCCCTCTTGATTGTCTCTCTTGAACCTAGGAGGAATTTCCCTTTTCAATTTGAAAAGATGTGGACTTCCCATCCTGATTTATTGAATAGGATATGCTATTGGTGGGGTATGGAAGTGGAAGCAACAGTTATGTTTAAAGTTGCTAAGAAGTTGAGTAATGTGAAATGGGTGATTAAAGTCTAGAATAAGACAAATTTTGGCCATATTTTTCAAGACAAAGAGGATTTGTCTGTCAAGCTCACTTCTATTCAAGACACTATTCAATAGGATGGGTGTAATGATTTGAATAGGAATGTTGAGATGTCTATTTTGACTAACTTGCACAATATTATAAGCAAATAAGAGAAGTTCTGGGAGCAAAGATCAAGAATCAATTGGCTTAAAGAGGGTGATCACAACACCAGGTTTTTTCATATTTCTACTCTTAAGCATAGAGAAAATAATAGAATATTAGGTTTAAAAAAGGGGTGGGATCTTTTGAAAAGAGAGAATGATATTTCTGTCGAGGTTGTTTATTATTTCTCTTCTCTTCTATCTTAGGATCCATTGTTATTAGAGGTGGATCAGAATGAAATTGTCTCTTTTCTTCCATAGATTATTCAACCCCATCATAAAAAAATGTTGAGGGGGATCCCAAAAGTGTAGGAAGTTAAAGAAGCTTTGTTTTCTTTGTCTATTGACAAATCCTCTAGACTGAATGGTTTTCCAACTTTCTTTTTCCAAACTTATTGGGAGGTGGTTATGGAAGATGTCGTGAAGGTTGTTCAAGAATTTTTTGGAGCAAGAAGCATTCTAAAGGAGATCAATTCTACTTTCTTGGTCCTCATCCCTAAAGTTCTTGGGGCTAATTCTTTGGATAAATTTAGACCTATTAGTCTTTGTAACTCTTTCTACAAGATTATCTCAAAAGTGTTAACTTATAGAATTCTTAAAATTCTCCCTTTGATTATATCTTAGCAAAAAATGGGTTTTGTCCTTGGAAGACAGATATTGGATTGTATCATGATGGTTTATGAAGCGATTCATTCCATAGAAGTAGTAAAAAGAGAAGATATGCTTCTTAAGCTAGATCTTTCTAAAGCCTATGATTGGGTGGACTAGACTTTCTTTGGTTTGGTGCTTTTGTCTTTTGGCTTTGATCAAAAAGTTTGCAAGCTTATATCTCAACGTATTTCTACTTCTCTTGCAATCTTGGTAAATGGTGCTTCCTCAATTTTTTTCAAACCTTTGAGAGGGTTAAGACAGGGGGATCCTCTTTCTCCTATTTTGTTCATTATCATGGTTGAATGTATTGGAAGGTTGATTAAGAGAAATAAACAAGAAGGGAGACTTATAGGGATCAAACTATCTTCGAGGAGTGCTTCTTTTTCTCATCAGTAGTTTGTGGATGATACTATTATGGGAGAGGAGGCATCTATTAAGGAGGCAAAAGTGATGAAGGATATTTTGGATATGTATATTAGAGGATCAAGGTAGCTTATTAATTGGGAGAAAAGCTCTATTTTCTTCATTAATACTCTAGAGGAAAAACAAAGGAAAATCGTGAGGATTCTTGGGTGTGGAGTGGGAAAGCTCCTTTCTACCTATCTTGGTCTCCCTATGGGTACTAGGCCTCTTCATTCTTTCTAGAATGGGATTCTTGATAGGTTCAACAAGAAGTTTATGGGGTGGAAAGGGGGTGGAAAGGGGCTTCTATTAGTCAAGAAGGTAAATGTCTTTTGGTTAAATCCACTCTTCAAAATCTCTTGATGTATACCCTAAGTCTATTTGGGATATTGGTTAAGTTTGCTGACAAAATGGAAAAGATCCAGAGATATTTTCTTGGGTCTAGCCTTGAGGGTCAAAAGAGATATCCCCTTGTTGCTTGGGATAATGTCTATCTTCCTAAGTGCTATGGGGGCTTGGGAATTAGGAAATTAAAGCATCTTAATAAGGCTCTTCAAGCTAAATAGATTTTGCATATCTTTAATAGTATAGGGGAATGGAGAGATATTTTTGTTAATAACTATGTCAGAAGACCTACTATTTAGTTCTTTCCCAATAATGAAGACATCCCAAATGGGTTTATCATTTGGAATGGAATCCTTAAGGTAAGGGACCTAGCCAAAGCTAAGATTAAAGGAAAAGTGGATAATGGTGAGGACATTATATAATAGCATGATAATTGGTTGATTCAAGGCCCCCTTATAAATAATCCTATATTTGAAAACTAGTCAAATATTTGTATTAGGCAATTTGGTTTGAAAGTTAGTGATTATAGAATAGACCAGGGTTGGAGAGACCTATCTTTCATTCTAGATGACCTCAAGCCAATTATGATAATGTTGAACTCTATGATTCTTAATAACAAGAGGGATGAATTAATATGGGGAGATAACCCTAATGGTTGTTACTCAGTTGCATTGAGATATAACTCTCTTTGGAGCTTGAAAGAGAAGCCCCCTTTGGCTAAAGCCTGGGTACCTAGTCTTACCCCAAAGATTAATATTTTTTTCTAGCTAGCTTTACAAGAAAAAATTCTTACCTAGGATAATTTAATCAAAAGAGGACATTATATGCCTAATAGATGTATAGTATGTAAACATCAAATGGAATCGGCTAATCATGTGTTTATCCATTGTCTTTATTCAAGGGAGGTTTGGGATAGCTTAACCAAGAACCTTGGGGTAAGTTGGTACAAGCTAGGTAATGTAATAGATTTCTTTTGTCAATGGAATAGTATGTTTAAAGGTAGAGATTTTTAGGATGTAAGTACCTAGTCTTTTCCTCATTTCTATTGGGGAGTCTAGAAGGAAAGAAACAATAGAATCTTCAGAGGTAGAGAGGAACCTACTTTTTTTTTGGTGGAAAAGATATATAGAAGCATGCAAGAAAATTACCAAGTTAGAAAGGGGGGAAGATATTGAAAATGGTGGTAATAAGAAGGAGAAAGATAAGGATAGGAGGACTAAAAGATAGGAGGTGAAATGGTTTCTCCCTCCTAAGGGATGGCATAAATAAAATTTTGATGGTGCAGCTAAAGGAAACCCTGGACCTTCAGGTTGTGGAGGTATCATCAAAAATAGCTACGATGGAGGGGTGGTGGCTTTTTCCCATCCTTTGGGTTATCAAACAAACAATTATGTAGAAGCCAATGCAACATGCCATACAGTGAAATTAGCTTTGAACATGGGAGATAAAAAATTATGGTTGGAGGGGGATTCAAATAACATCATAAGGTGTATTAAAGGGGTCACCCAACCATCATGGTCCATAGCTAATATTATTGAAGAGACCCACTCCTTTCTTGGAAATTTCAAAAGTGTCCACATCACCCATGAATATAGGGAGGCAAATTTTGTGGCAGACTGGTTTGCCAATGAAGTAGTTAGGCAAGAAAAGGGGATGATTTGGAATTTGGGTGGAAATATCCCAGAAGAAGTGGAAAGCCTAATTGAGTTGGACAAAATCCAAGGAGGTACGGTGGATATCTAATTGTTATAATGGTTATTAATGAGAATTAGGGTTTGAGTACTTATAATTATGGTGTTTACGAGAAATGCAGTTAGATGAGGTTAATAGTGTCAAATCGACACATTTCTTGGGTCAATTTTTTTCTCTTCCTTAACCATTTTTGAGGAAAAGAAAGACATATCAGCTATTATTAGAGAGGTGACCATTAGAGTTTTTAGAGGTTGGAGAAGGGATATGAGAGGTTAGAGTTTATGAGAATAGTTAGTGTTGAAAATATAGAAATGGTGGGGCAAAGAAGTAGGAAGGAACCTATTGATAAAGCAAATAAATGGAAGAAAAGGACTAAAGTCTAGGAAAAGTTAGAGAAGGGTGGTATAGCCAACTATATTACTAAACTTCATGGTTTTGACCCTGTGATCACTAAAAAAATGGTTCATTTATGGAAGGACATGAGGGTTAAAGTGGATGGGGTTTCATTTCAAGTCACCAAGTCATTGCTCTTGTAACTAAAATTTTAGCAAAGGGGTTGAATTCTTACAGAGATAAGAAGGTGTCAACGAATGTTGTGAAGGATTTTGCAAAAATACTAAGAGAAATGAATTGGTAAAGTGTGAAACTTACATTGAAATGGATTCAATCAAGAAGTTATGGAGGTATGTTTTATGGGCTATTATAGAGTATATTTCTTTGGACACTAGATTTTATAGAGTAAGAACACAACATTTTGTTTTACTCAGTCACTTTCACTATGGTGCCAAGATTTCATTCCCTTTTTATTTATTTACTTCAATGTGTAAGGGCATTTCTAGGCATAAGAAGAAACCCTTTGTGAATCCAGCCTTGCATGAGGGGTTATTGCTTGTAATTTATGAGCATTTTAAAGCTCAGACCATAAGCAAAACCCACCTGCAGGGCATGGATGCATGGATACGACAAGCTCTAGCTTTTCATTTGATTTTGAGGATTTTTGAAGTATTAGTTCAGAGGGTGAAGAAAATAATTCACTTAGAAAAATAGGTCAAGGATTTAGAGAAGAAATTACCCTCGTCAATTAAAACCTCGAGCAGGAAGAGCCCTACAGAACATGAGTCTAAAGCTTCAGGCTAGGGAGATGAAGAATACAACAAGGAAGGGGATGATATGAAAACTAATGAAGAGGTTGAAGAGGAGGTAGAAACTAAGATAGGTGGAGCTGGTGGCTTAAAAAAGAGGAGGTTTAAAGAGAAGGATGCAAAGGGGATTTTGGATTCTAGGCAGGAGCTCTCTGCCATTCCTCTTTCCCCTATTCATCCTTAGGAATAGGAAAAGGAGAAGAAATATGGTGAGGGAGGAGAGGTGGTAATTAAGGATAGGCACGTGGCATAGAGAAACTTTAATGTAAAAACTTCCAAAATGGGTATAATCAAAGAGGCTATGAACCGACAAATTTTAGAAGAAAAATAGGGTTAGCTCTAGTTGGAGGATCTCATTGATCCAGCAATGGTGGCCATTATGGATAATGCAAGGGAAACTAGCATGAATTTTCTTAATAATTATAGAAATAATATGATTGACAATTTTAGGTCAATCAAATGGCTTTACCATGAATTGGAGGAGTTTAGAGAAAAAATAGGCTAGTTAGAAAACAAAAGGAAGATGCCACATTGTGATAATTTGAATGAACAGGGTGATCAATACAGTTTGGCTGAGAAGAGAATCCAAAATTTGGAAAACTACAATCATAAACTAGAAAATTAGATGATATCTATTTTGACTTCTATCAATGATAATATCTTGTCCCTTAGTAGAATGCTGAAAGCCAAAGGTCTTTTGGATGAAAATGAGGAAAAGGACAAAGAGAGCCAGAATGGAATAGGATGTGATGATTGACATTACCTTCAGCAGCATGGATTAGGATGGTCAGAAGAAGTAGGAGCAGATGGTTGAGGAGATTAACAAAGCCTATGAAGTAGCAGAAATGATCTAGGAGCTTGAGAGAAAGATAGAGGAATAACTTTGGTTTTTAGTTTCCTATCTTTTGGACTGTTAGACTATTGTAAGTTCTTGGTTAGTTGGCTTTTTGTCTATCTATTTTATTGGCCCTTTGGTTGGCCTTTTTTTTTGGTTGGGCTTTAACTACTTATTAGTAGCCTTTGGATTTTTTTCTATCTATTGTACTACCCCTTTGGTTGGCCTTTGTTTTTTGGTTGGGCTTTAACTGCTTATTATCAGCCTTATGATATGTTTTAACTCTCAAGTTTCAAGATCCCTATAAAACCTATTTTCCTTATAAAAAACTCTAATCTTATTAAATTATTTAATCACCCTATTAGGAGTGGCCTTGTTAGAGGACTTTAGAAAATTCCATTAGAATGTCACTCATTTAAAGGATTTACATAGATTTTTAGGTCCTTATGAGTATTAGGTCAACCTTGATTAAATGATTTGAAATACTATTCATAATGGTTAGAAAGTAACAGCTGGTTTCATTTGTTAAGTAGAACTCAACTTTCATGTATAGATTTCTATTCATCTCTCATGTACTCATTCACTATCTAGCCTCCATTGTCATCTCAATCTCTAACTCACTTGACAACCCTTTGAGAAGTCACCCTTAATTTCTTCTCAACTCAATTTAGCCTTCTTCTTAGATTAGTCATTAAATAACATTAGTAATAGCTCCAACTCTCTAGAAATCATTCACACATGAATAGCCTCTCTGCATACATAGAAAGTTCACCTATATTCCTCCTTAAATAGGTAATTATAATTTTTTACCACTTAAACACCACCATAGATCTTAGGGTTTATAATTAAATCCATTAAATATATCATATTTGTTCATCATTTTTTTATCTCTTCTTTTCTAGAAACTTCTCTTGGAATCAATCTCTTAAGTCATTTATCTAATCCTCCCCTAGAAATAAATGACCCAACTCATCGATCATTATCTTCAACATTCTTTTTATATCCCAAGAAATCAACTTAGTTAGCTAGAAATTTTGATTCCTCAAAAATAGTTAAAATGTTGTTCCTCAGCCAACATTGTGTTCTAACACTCGGTCATCACTGCATTACTCAGTCACTATAAAACTTCTTTTTCAACACATACACTATCACTTGGTCATTATTGATTCTCGTCTAATGCTAAATTTTATCAACACTTACTGTGGCTTGGTTGACACTAGCATCACTTGGCATGTGCACCAAAATTCTTTAGTCTTCTACTCTATTGATCGATCAAGCTCATACATGTTATCTATCTTTTTTACACTTTCAAGTCTTGTACATTATTGTCTTCTCCTCTTGTAACATGAATTAAACAATCACTTTATCTTGTAAAAGTCTAACTAATCAAATGTAAATTTGCAGTTTCATTTTTATAACTCAACCTTTCCTCTAGGTGTTTTTATTATGAGCATCTTCTCAAATCATCTTCATTAAAAAAATAGATATGACACTTAAATTAGATAGAAAATTGTCTCACCAATAGATTTTACATCAATGACAACATAACAATTGTTCCAAATGTAGTTTCCAATAGGTGAAACATTGCTTGTCTAATTAAAGTCAACTATTATATCAATGGATTGGGAGGATTTTGGCTTTGTGCTATTTGAAAATTAATTTGGAACCACTCTCACCAAAAAAAATCATGCTAGTGGTTGATGACTTTCCCCATCAATTGAACATTTTCATGAGGCATGTTGACTATATCTTGAAGCCAAAGATGTTCCACCAATGGGAAGACATTTATTTCTACCCTTATACCATAGTCATTAGGATATATGGATTCCTAGGGAGGCCTTTTGTGCTTCCTAAATATGTCCCATTTAGAATTGGTTTCCTTGAATTCATAAGGGAGATTTCTAAGCTACAAGACACTAACTTCCCTCTAGATAAGGCTAGAAAAGGAACTTTCTTTCTTGACCTCATAGTTTTCCATCATTTTGCAATTATCAAAAATGGGAGGAATAATGAAGTTCAATTTCTTGCTCAAACCCTATAATTTGGAGGTTATCTCAAAGATGATGAATGATATATAAGGTTTCTATGAAAGATTATTTTGTAAGATAAACAAGGCTCAAAGAGGTAAGCACGAGTTTAACTACCCAGAGGACATCATCAGAAATGATGAAGATTTAAAATCTTGAAGAAGAAAGAAATTGTACTAGTATATGTATTAGGAGAACTTGGAAGATATTCAAGAAAATAGCCAAAATTTTAATCAACTCTTAGATTGTAAAAGCTTAGAATAGAGATTGAGAATACTTTTGGGAAACTTCCAAAGTATATATGATACCATAACTGAGAAGTTGGGAGAGAAAAAAGGACAAAGGTGACTTTTGATGATGATAAAGTAACCCTAAATGTGTTGTTACAATCTACAGATATAGTCTCAAAAGAAAGAAGAGGATAGAAGAGAATAAGAGAGGAATCACAAGTCCATGATGTTGAGTCAAAAAATATCTTGAGACTCCAAAGGGTTTAAGATTGTATCAAAGGAGAATGATGAGAGCAAAGCCCACCGACCCAAGAATAGTTGAGATAAAAAGTACAAAGATAATAGTACCATATGATCTATCAAGAGGATCTCCATCTCTAGAATCTCAAAGAACACCTCCTATAGCTTCACCACATAAAGGGCTTACTAGTAATATACATGAATAAAAGGAGGAGGAGACAAATAAAGAAGAAATTATGGGGAGGTAGAAAACATTCAAGGTATAGAGAAATTTGGGGCATTGAATCTTCCATATGGAGATGATGAAGAAGAAGAAGAAGAATACATCTATGTTCCTGAAGAAAATGTGGCAAGAGATATTCAAGTTCCTAGAGCACCAATCTTTGGTAATTACTACCCAAGAGATAAAGGGACTATTCCCAAGGGAGTTAAGAACACAGTCTTGCAAGGTGGATGTAGCTGATAATGAATTTTTATAATCAGTCCCCTTCAAGAAATCATTACGGCAATATTTTAGAGGGGATTTCCACAAAATGGTCAAGGAAAAGAAGAAACAAAGGTTGGATGATGATCTTGATGACCTTGCTAAATAAGTTCAAGATGAAATAATGATCAAATTTGTTCCATTAGTCCACAGGAAGAAAGGAAAATTGTAAGAGTTAGGAGTCTAGTTGTTTCCAAATATCAATACTGTAATTGCATTTGACTCTATCATGAAAGATATGAGATTGAAGAGACCTAAGAGGGAAGCATAAATATGTACCTCTAGGATGTACTATAGTGAATACCTAGTTGTCTTGGCTACTTGGTCTCTTTCACCCAATTATTATGGTCAAGGAAATGGTGAGGACAGTGGAGTAAGGGGAAATGTGGTTTTACCAAGATTTGAAGATGCTAAAATTTCCCAATCCACAAGGAATCTTCAAGTACATGTGGCCTATGTTCACAATGTAGTAGAGGGGACAAAGAAAAAACACTAACTACAAGAAAGGTATAATCATGTATATGTCTCTTATGAGCAGAGGAAAAAGGAAAATTTTGACCTACATAGCTAGGTAAGTTTCTTAGACAAAATGATAACCAAACTTAAAGAAATCAAGGTTTCTAGCATGGATCAACCACCCATTAAAGGGGAAGCTACCTCATTAATGTTGTTAAGCATGGTACCTTTTGTCCCAGCAATTTTTTCAACCCATCCCAAAGAAATCTCATCAAAGAAAAGAAGAACTAGTGATGCACAAATAAAAGAGGTTGTGGATCTACAAATGTAGTTAGAAAGAAAATAGAATGATTTTGATTACAGTAAAGAAGTCATACTCAGAACTACATTAATGTTTTTATTTGAGAAGATTAATTCTAAGTTGTTTAAAACTCATGAAGTATGTAAGATTCTTTATTTGTCCATTAGAAAAATGGAGGATAATAGTAGGTTGGTTAAGCCAACATACCAAAAGTGGATAGGGAGGATTGAGAAAATTAGGAAAATTGAGCCATGTGTAAGAGTAGACCCTAACCCTCCCCCAAGTGTCATGGCTACGATGAAAATTTTTAAATCACTTAGGAACTTTTTTATTTTTCCAAACTACATTGAGAATAAGATGGTGGAATTAAAATATCAAATAGAGTCATTCCAAGTCACTCTGGTGCCACCTATCTTGAATAAAGATAGACTTATCAAATATTTTTCCATTTGGAGAGCTGAAGCTATTACAGTAATGAATGATATGGTAAGAAAGATAGTAGAGGGTGTGACATGACACTTTTTCAAGAATGTATGTCCAAGTTGGTTAACTTAGGGGCATTTTATGAAAATTTTGAGAAAGAAGTCACCCAGGCCATGGTTAATTATATTCCATATAGGTAGCAGATCTTGGAGCACACGTGGCCAGCAGATAATGAGTTTGAGTGGGTTAGAAGATACATTCCATCTGATGATTCAAATCATGAAGATTCCCCACCTCAAAAGCAATATGTAAAGGAATATTTTGAATAAGAAAAAATGCAAAAAGTGAAAGAAGACATGTGATCACATGATTAAAAATTATCACATCAAATTTTTAAATGGTTTTAATTTTTTGATGTTTTGTAACAAAAGTTGAAGTGTCACATCAAATGATGACATGTATTCTAATCTCTATGCTTGAATCTTATTGCAAGTCATCTATATAAGTGAGTTCCCAAGGCTAGAGAATGGTCTGAGTTTTGATAAAATGAAAGTATATTATCATCTTTTGAGTCACTCCAAGAATATTGTATAGATTTTTTCTATGTTTCTTGTTCATAAAAAAAGAATACAGGAACATGTTGTGTTGAGTCTTTTGAGAGTTATGTTTTATGGGATCTGACATTTCATTGTATTATTTTAATTTAATTAATACAAACACATAAAGTGTTGTGAGTTGCTTCATTCAGATCTTGTCTCTATTTATGTTATTCTTTAATTTTCTAAGATTTGATAACAATGTCTATTGAATTTCAATTGTAATTCATGTTGAATTATATCTTATTTTATGTTTTTCTCATAACCAAATGGATTATGTAATTGCTTGATATAAATTAGGAGAATTAAAGGCTTCATGAATAGATTGATAAGAATGAGATATGAAGATATGTATTGATATTTCCTTTTACAAAGTGGGGGAATATATCTACTAAGGGTATCTAATTATGTGATCCTATAACCCAATAGATAAAACACTAGTCAAAAATGAGAGTTGCACAAGAAGATGAATAATTCTATTAAGTGTCTAAATTTAGAACCAAAAATCTCTTATATTTTATGTTTTGTTAAAAAAAAAATTGAAAAGCTAGCCTATACTTGGTCTAGAGAGCTTTAGGGTTTGGAGGATTAGTTATCATGTGTCCTTTTTTGTCTCTAGATTAGAAGAAGCAAAGGAAAATATTTATTTTACTATAATTTATGATAAATAACATTGTAAGGAAGACTAAGGATAGATCCCAAGGTATACTCTCCTAAATCTTACAAAGTTATATGGGGATAAGACCAAATGTATTGTCAGTTGGCCTTATTGGCTTGCACTGAATCACCTATAATGGTTTTTAGCTAATTCCTAGTTTTTTCTTTTACTTTCTCATAAGGTAGTTGAAATCCTATAAAATTAGGAGCCAACACATCTGAGCCAACTTCATAGAGTTGATTCAAAATTAATTTTGAGTCCAATCTCAAATTATAGTACTCTTCCTATGATCTCCATCAGACACTACCAAACAAAATCTTCATTCAAATTTTTTTCTCAAGCATTCAACAAGTTATTATTTTTTGAAAAGATCAATTTTTGAAATTGATAAGATCTTCCTACATCATAATGACATACATAGGTGGATAAAACTCTTGAGTAGTGTTTTCCTTTGTGCACACCTAGAAAATACACAAACTCTCAAGTAGCATTTTCCTCTACACAAATTCATCTACGAATGCAATAAATCTAAGAATATTCCTTATCAAAGTTTGAAAGTAAATTCAAAAACAAAGTCCACTATTGTAGTAGTAGTTTTCTCCTTTTGTGACAACAATTTTTCCTAGAACTAAAGCTGATATAAAAAATTATCCATCTTTAATCTTCACTAATAAGTTAACACAAATAGAGTGAATGCTAGATAAAATTATACATTGTGATGGGAAAAAATGGGAATACTAGCAAAAATGCAATCAAAACAAACAAATCAATGAATCACAAACTTAGTCCATACTTCAACAAAACTAAATATGCAAGCTTGAGCATCCTCTAGACATCTATAGTTTTGAAGCCCTGCAATTACTCCCAAAATTCAATTTAATACAAGGGAAAGACTCTGAAACAAGATCATGATAGTTTAGCTAGCAGACTAGAAGCTTTAACAAAGGATCAATGAAAGCAACAAGAAAACTTCTTCTCAAAAATGAAATACTCAAAGGTAGCTTGCGAAAAATCTTTAAAAATCCAAGCAACACATCATTCACAAGGGGAAAGAAATTTTATGTATTCAAATTAGAATGAAAAGGTATCCCATTAGAAAAACCCTACTTTTATTAACTGTAAAAACCCTTAGATGGAAAGATAATAAATTACTATAACAAGTAAAATAAACTACAAAAAGAACCCTAAAATCTGTAAAAACCCTAATCTTACCCTTCTTCATCTTGATCTTAATTTAGAAATTAACAAGCTTCCTTTAGGAGGATATTTCCATGAGAACCCTAAAGTCTACATCCCTCTACATAGGAAAGTTGATCATCCACTTATAAACCAAATTAGCATTCATAGTCTAAATTCGAAGCCTATCTGTATTATATATATTCTCTTGTTGGACCTAGGGTAATATCCAGTAAAGATTTAAAAAATAAGGTATCTTTTGAGCTAGAAAGTTTCCACTTGGGAAGTCACATCTCCTAGGCTCCCAAATACCATCAATTAAAAATCTTAATAATCAATGAGAAATGATGGATGGAATGCTAGGATTTCATAGTTTTTTTCTTACTAGAACGACCCAGAAGGTAAAAAGTTCAATTTTATAAGATGGATAGAATACTTCTACATGGAATAGTTAAGTATACCCTTCTTCTAATTGTTTTCTTTACATTCATTGTAAAAACAAAAATATTAGAGATGATTTTCTTATAGTTTCTCATTACTTTTATAAAGGATTCTCTATGAAATTCATTAAATGGGAACAAAATTTTAATGAATATATTGCTAGAAAACACCATGAACCTATTATATTGATTTAGAATAATTGAGAGGGGGAGGGGGTGAATTTTTTATCCTTGGATCTAAATGTATCAATTCAACTTTTAATCACTTCAAATGGATTAATCAATAACAAATGCCCACTTGGTCTATATAGCATATCATCAGCAATTTAACAGTTCATGCAATATCATAACTCTCTATCTCTATATGTGTTGACTACTAGTAAATAAACTACTATAAAATATAGTATGCAAAACAATAACATCCACACATGAAAATAACATTTTGACACCAAGGTTTGATGTGGAAACCTTATTTGGGAAAAACCACCAAGTAACCTGCTACCAATTTTTCACTCTTTTGAAGTGGGTTTGGTTAAGATCAAACCATGTTAAAGGTTATACAAGACAGTATTAAATGTGACCCTATTAAATTATTTAATCACCATTTTAGGAGTGACCTTGTTAGATAACTTTAGAACATTCCACTAGAATTCTACCTTGATTAAAGGATTTACAAAATGATTATTAAGTCAACCTTGATTAAAGGATTTTTGACTAATACAATGGTTAGAATGTAATAGTAGGTTTGAAAATCTCTAGTAGAACTAGATAAGCTAAATATAGAAGCAGCAAGAATTGAAGGATATAGCAACAAAAACCCTAGTAACATTAGAAAGAGTGGTGACAAAGGAGAAGAGATGGAAGAAGGGGAAACCTTAGAAGATAGAATGGACAATTAAAACTTAGCATGGATTAAAGAACAACAAAAAAATAGAAATTCAACTGATGATGAAAATGACCACTCAAAAGAGAATGGTATAAACTCAGGGGAAAATATCTATAGTGAAGAAAACATAACTAGATTACAACACTACAAACAATGTCTTTATCAAATATATTTATAGAAAATCTATGGAGAAATTGACCACTTACAATAGGTTGACCCATGAAATCATGCTTATTCAAAATGACATCAATGATCAGATGATTTTATGGGATGAAGCTCAGAAGGGAAACTTGCAACTAAAAAATTATATTGAGGCAACAGAAAATAGAGTACAAAACAACAAGAGGTTGGCAAGTAGCATAAAGTGTAACAATCATAAAAACCAAAAAGTAATTCTTCATATAAACTAAAGCCACAAATGAATAGTGAGAACTTATCCTCTAAATTAACAAAAGAACAAGTCATTCTCTTAGAAATGAATCAATCTAATAATAGAAAGGAGGACTAAATATCAAATAATCAGGATAAGAATGATATAAGAAGGGGTGTAACCCCAAATATGAGCCTTAAATCTATCCCAGATAGAGTTAACTTAGATAAAGAAGACAATCTTGAGTACAAAAAATGAAGAATAATTAAAGTAAAAAAAATGGCTAATTGAAATAATTTTGGAAATGGATAAGGAAGATTCTAAAAATTAAAGACTCTGTAAGAATTTGCCTCAAGATCTGATACAATGTAAGAATTTTCCTAAGCTAAAGAATGAAAATGCCAAGATCTAGAAGCTCATTTGATAGCACAAGAGAGACAAAATGATGTGATCAAATGAATGATTCAACATTAATCAAATAATAATCATATTTCATATAATTGGATGATTACATCATAGTGTCTTGTATATAACATCAATCAAGATGACTAGGAGTCATGAAAAGTGATAAGAAGAAATTATGAATATGTCCACTAAGAGTGGATTATCCTCCATTGTGCATGAATATGTGTGAAACAATGAGAGGATAAGATTACAAAGGTATATCTCATAAAGAGATATAGTAGACAACATGTGCTCAAAAGAGATGTGAACTACTACATTGTCATTATGAAAACTCATATGAATATGCAAACTCCTAGGTATCTACATGACAACTAATATGAATAGTCATTAACCTAAGTAAACTTAAGTAAAGTGTAAATAGTAAATACTTATTTACAACAACATCCCTCTTAAATGAAACTTAGGGGAATGCACTTAAGCTCGCAAAATCTTGATAATAATGCAAGATAGGTCCGGGATAATAGGCCATGTTAGGTACTAGTGTACAAGATACAAGTGAAAAAGATAGATGCAATGCATTCTCTCATAAAGTGGAGAAAGAGGGAAAACCATATAGAAAGAAACCCCTTCCAAAAAGTGAGATAAGTACAATAAGAGAAAATGAGAGAGCAGAAGAGCTCATGTGAGGAAAATATCTCTCCTATAAGAACAAAGAAGATGAAGAGAGACCAAGTAGCGCTCCCCCCCCCCCCCCCACAACAATGTATAATGTTCGCATGTGCTAGATGTTACAGGCTTAATACAAAAATATTTCCATGGGTGTAGAACAATATTCCTTCACTTAGGAAGAAACAAAACCAAAGGTGTATGAGTGAAGCCTCCCCCATTTGTAGGAAGAAACCTCAAAATGTATGGAATCTCTAAAACTTTCTCAAGTGTCCCCATGTCAATACTAAAAAGTGTCTCTTCCAAATCATGTATACTATGCCACTCTATTAAAAAAGGCAAGTTAAGATCAATCAAAGACTCAAGTGTCTCCTCTAGAGAGAAAGTGAGTTCCTCCAATTTTTGAATCAAAGTATCCATCATTATGTCAACCTCAAAAGAATGATAAAGTAAAGATTGAAGATGAGGGTCAAAGTGTTTCCTCATAACAAATGAAGAAAGATCATCTTCACCAAAGAGAAGATGGATTTCGTCAATAATATTTCCCAAATCTACAATATAGGATCTAATTTGAGCTCTAATTATGTTATTGGATTAACCTGAGGTGCATGCTTTTTGTCAAGCAAGCCTATCCATTTTGCTAGATTGAACTAGAGCCTTTGTATCAGAAAATACTCAAATCTGGGCTCTAACCCTGTTATGGGAGAAATGAACAGTTTTGGACTAGATTGACTTGCAACCCTTTTATTAATCCACACTCCTAACCACGCCATAACCTTTTTATTGAGCAAGAATGAGCCATATTAGTTTTTTGTATTGAGAATACTTTGGGAGATGAGGTAGTTGGAGTGCCAAATAAGTGGGTCTTAATGGTAACGAGGGTTAAGATGTGCTAAGTTTATGGATCTGTTTTGGACCTTTGGTGATATATCTTTTCTGTCATAATCTAAATCCTTTTATACTTTTTAGTAGCTTTTAGATCTTTATTTTATTTTTCAGCCATAAATATTGCATGCTAAAAACAATTTCAGCCTACAAATATGAAGAAAGTGTGTTTATTTTTATCAACAAATGTTTTCTTGATGACAAGATGTTTCAACGTAGACTAGTATAAGTAATGCATGTCTTAAATTTTCTAAATTGCCAATTCTTAGGTTCCAACATCTCCACATATTTCTGTACATCTTATTTCACTCATTATTAAATAGATAAAACATGAATTTTTTAGCATCTGTACATGAAAGATTTTGTCATTTGCTAAAAGTCCAATAGTTTGATGGTCCAATGTGCTAGAAAAAGAAAATATTGTGAATTTCTATTTTAGGATTCATTGGTTTGTAAATGATAAATTCATAGATTAGCAAAGATTGCTTTGGGGTAAGTGTAAATGTAGCCTCAAAATGTTTTCACCAATTTTAGTCAACCAACATGATTTTACATGCGCCCAGTGATTGTAAGTGAAGTCTTCTGAACATTATAATATTAATATTTTATTGCATATAGAAATCAAATATTGAGGCTATAATATATTTTTGACAAAATGCTTGTTAGCTGGACAGATAATGGCCCTGGAACTCTTTGTGAAGGTTGTAAATAGAAGGAACTTTTGTGGATTGTTTTTGAAGTCTCATGAATGATTAATATTTTGTCTTATTTGAGATTTTCCACATACAAGACAATTGATGGACATGGGCATCGAATAAAGCTAGTGGGCAAGTGCTTATAGTTAAAAGAGTGTGAACATATCATTATAAAAAAATTAGAATTTGAAGGTGGTCGAGGGCCTAATGTTGATGGAATTCAAATAAAGCCAAATTCATGGCATATATGGATAGATCGTTGCAGCCTTAGTAATTATGATGATGGACTTATTGATATCACACGCCAAAGTACTGATATAACTATCTCAAGGTAAAGTAGCATTTTTTTAGTTTGGTTTGATTCAAGTAGTTCTTTAAAAAGCTATCAGCAGCCATAGGACCTTGAAAATAACATATATATTAATAGTCTTAATTATGTAACAAGCATATATAACTACATTTCTATTATGCCTCAAGTTAATTCATATATGCTTGTCTTGGACTGGACAAACCTATAACTGGATCTTTGTTTGAGAAAATATTTTCTCTTATCATGATCTAGCTTGGTTCCAAAATACCCTGGGATATAATTATTATTCAGTCTTCTTACAATCATAATTGATTCTTACTTTCAGTAGCCTATACGCTATATGCTGATATGATGAGTATAGAAAAAAAAGGCCTTATCCTCTAGCTTGGGCCTTGTTTGAATTTTTCTATTTAAAGATGAGTTTCCACATTTTACTTTTGTTAGTCGATACATATTAATGGTTTAATACATTGATTATTGTGTTAAAAAAAAACTATTTACAAGGAAAAAATAAAAATGTCACTGGATTAATATTTTTCTTGATTGCCACACATCTTACTGGAATTCGGTTCTTTAATAGCCATCAAAACTTTTATCTTGTTCTGTGCCTTCACATATATTTCACAAAATGTATTGAGAAATTTTGTTTGAAATAACAAACAAAATGGGATTGGCTTGCAGCAACACCTTTCAAAATTAAACTAGAAGATGTGGAATTGGTGGCTTGGTTCATTGGCCTTCTTTTGTGTGAACATCACTAAGATGAATCTGGAAACTTAAAACTTAAATCAGGGACCAATACTCAACTTTTTTGCCAAAAGAACCAAGAATTGAACCATCTAAATATGCTCTTACATATCTTAATTTCTACAAGAAACAAGAGTTTTTGGAGGAGGTTTATGGTGTCAATCCTTAGAGCTTTTCTTCATGTGGTCATTCTGAGATAGGGTGGTGGAAACAATGAATAGATTACCCAACAACTTAGTGACTTGTTCTATAATTGGACCTCTAAATTGTGCATTATCATTCTTCAATTATTTAGCTATTGGAACCTTTACTAGTATCTTCCAATCTATGATTATTAAGTGGACCAAACTTTTGGTTAACTTGTTTGAAGGTAGTTTGTCATGATTTAATTTCTTTGCTATTACCTCATGGAATTTGTTTATTATTCACCTTTTTCCAATTCTAGACCTTTAATTAGCTTATTAATAACTTATGATATTTAGAAAATGAAAGGTTAACTAGTATCTACTAGTCTATGATCTTAAGGTGGACCATACCATTAGTTAATTAGTTTGAAGGCAGTTTTCTATAATCTAATTTATGTGTTATTATGTCCTAGAATTTTTTAATTATTCACCTTTAACCCATCATACTCTCTTACCTATATGTAATTAGATGATCAATCTTAACTACTCTGCCAAGTCTTGTGAAATCCTTGTACTAAGTTGGTCATACGTTGCCCAAACTACTAAAGCATTTTCAAAAGCATTGTGATGTTCCTTGAATATCATCTCAATGTCCTTCCTCAATTTTTTTGTTATCTTCCTCAGTCCAAGAAGAGTCACTAATGGTTGACACATTATTTGGGTATAGAGTTTTATGTTGATGTTGTCTTTCAATTGACACAAAACTTCCAAGTTGATCCCTTGCTTGATTTTCGTGATCTAAAGCCATGTCAATATTCACACTTTTTGTTGAAAATGATGATTCATTTCCAATAACTATATCATTCTTTGTCTTTGATTTATTCTTGATTATTTTAAGACTCTTCTCTAAGATAGGGTTATCTTCTGCTTCTATTTCTTCAGTTTCATTTAAAAAGTATGAATTCTCCATCACACTAACATCTTCTTCCTCCATAATTGAATTGTTTGTATTTAGGCTCTGGTCAAGTTGATCAACAGTAGCAACACCTAGTGCTTGGGCATGACCCTGATCTCCTTAAAACACAAATTGAAACTCCTCTCCCCCATCCATGTCCAACTCATCCACTTGCTTAGAAGAGCCATCTCTATTAGGATATTGTGATGTCGTATCTGATACTTTTACCCTCCCTTTCCAGTCTTTCAAGGCATCACCAATGCTACAAAAAGGATTGGCACTCATTCTTTCTAAAGATTACAAATGTCTTTCAGATGATGCAGGTACATTAGGATCGGGCATGCCTTCCTTTCCACTATCAAAAAATAATGATGGAAGCTCAGCAGCTGCTATACTTAATGCACCTCCAATAGAACTATGTCCATCTGCATGACTATCTTCAAGAATAATATCATTTTGAACCTCAAAAATAATTTTTTTTCTAATCCTTGATTTTTTTTATGATAATGATTTCTTTTTTCCATATTTGGAATATGTTGAAAATCTGGAAGATTCTGAGAAGCCCCAACTTGGGAGGAACTTTCATAAACTTCAACTGATTGTTCAACTCCTCCAGATGAATTTTCTTTAATTTCACCATTTTCAATATGTTAATCTTGTTATTGCTCCATAGAATCATTTTCAACTTTCTTGCAATCTTCCATGTAAGAGTCTTCTTGTGTTGATTCCCCATCTTGCATATTATTTTTAGTGGTCATATCATCGAGGCATGAATCAAATTCATCCTTAGCCTCATCTGAACCTTTAGGCTCATCCACCTCCATATCATCATTAAGTTTGAATTCCTCCTCCACATTGGGTTGCATCCCTGTAGGTTCTAAATATGCATCATCTTTGTTCATGGTTAACTCCTCAAGAATGTCAGTCACATTAGCACCTGAATTGTCAAGAATTTCCATGTCATCATTTTCAGCACCTTCCTTGTCATCCTTATTGTTTTTTCCTATTTCACCATCATCCATATCCTAATTTTCTCTAAGCTCCACAGAATCTACACCCATCTACTGCACAGAAGATCCTCTTTCACGCTTCTCTTTTTTATTTTGTGGCTAAACATCATCCTCTTTGTTCCATAGATTTTCATCAACCACCTCATCATCCTCGCTTGTCTCCCCCATAGCTAAATCTAGATTTACATCATTGTGATTCTCCCCACTATCATCCCCTAAATCCTCACTGACATTGTACATATCACCTGTAGAAAAGTCTTGCTCCATTTCTATGCCTTTATCATGTTCACTGGGACCTTTTGCAGATGTAGAAGGTTCCTCACTTGGTTGAGACATGAAATGAAAGGGATGATAATTAAAAATCCTATAGGCTAAATGAATGGACCATAAAAATGAAACCTCAAAGATATGTGACAAAACTGAGCATAGCAATAAAAACCAAAGTGTATAATAAATACCTTGTTAGAACTGCCAAGAAGTTGATCCTTGTCTTGGATCTAATCACTTACATCCTTGGCACTTTCACCCTCTCCCATGCCTATTCTAGTAGCATCTTCAAACTTGAGATTATCTCCCTCATTCTCGGGATCTTCTTTAGTTACACAGAAACCATCAATATACAATGCTACAAAGATTTTTGAGAGGATATAATCCAATTTCTCTACCTACACAAACACAAATCAAAGGTGTAATATATGATCAGAGGCATAATATATGACATTATAGACATGCCATAAAAACAAAAATAAAAATTGAAAATCTAGAAAATATAGAAGGTCAAATCAAAATCCCTTCTCAAAATAGTTGGCTAATTAAGGACCAGCAAACTGAATAGAATGCCTATTAGGGAACAAAAAAGAACATATTGTCTTATGCATGTATATATGATAAAAAAGGACTACCTTTCTAGCACTTATGATCATATGCACAAATAAATACAAACTTCCTAACATTTTTTCTGTGGAGATACAAAGCTCATTTTTATCCTGAGCTCCATAGTTGATGAGTTTAACTTCTTGAGGCCCTTATTTTAATTCAAATCCTAACCCAAACATAAAAAGCCATAAGATTTAAATTAAAATAGGTGCCTCAAGAAGGATGACTCTTAGCATATTATATAATATATATAATCTAGTTAGGAAAACTATTGAACTCTTGAATATTAGATCAATTTGAAGGGAGAGAAAGAAATCCAACTTATTGAGTCATCCAAATCATTGAATGAATGAGTTAAATATTTTAATTCAAATTTTATGATCTGATAGATGTAATTAAAAGTAGTCATTCAATTCCTTACTTTGTCAAAGAAATTCAAAGCAAGAGGTGGCAACCAGCATGCTCATCTAACTCGCTACTATGATCCATTAAGCCCCACAATCCATTTAAGGACACCTTGCCTCATAACTGTCACCAATGCTTAGATTCAAAGCACTCTTCATTTCTTGGCTAGCTTGCTCCAAAAGTCCCTACATTTCACATCCTGGCAACAACAATAGTATCAAAACCCCTGCTAAGGCCAACTTCTCGCCTTATGGTAGAGATTTTCCTGGTTGGGTTCCCACTGTTTGATTCACTAATGGAAAACTCACTTCAGATTATCTTAGTATGCTTTGCTTATCAACAGTAAAAATATTGGATTTCAATGTTCTAGATCATAAACTGTATTCAGGTTTGAAAAATAAATGATCTTTATATCTTGTACATGAACTATGTGAAAAAATAGATGTTTATTTAGTGCATATCATCTTAAACTCCAATCTTTATTTCTTACACATTAAGTGTTGTAAATAGCTCAATCTTTATTTCTTGCACATGAAGTTCTTTACAAGTCCTATCTTTGAAGACTTTGTAATATGTATATGATAATGCCTCCAAATGTTTTGGCCTCTACATATGCTCAGCATATGTTATGCCTAAAAGCTTATTTTTTCATGACACTACAATGATTTTTTCGTTCTACTTGGGTTTATCTTTTTAGCTCTACCTGAAATGATTCAGCTCACTACTAGCAAATATATCAAATTTCAGTGTTCAAATCTATAGATCATTTAATAATCGACATTCTTTAAATTTTTTCATATTATCTATTTTCAAAGTCTAATCTATGTAAAGTCTATAATATGTACTATTTGCATGACGCTCCAAATTGTTTTGTTCTCCATATATGTTCAGCAAACGGCAATGGTTGAAGGAATTTATTTTTTAGGTCCTCAAATGCTTTATATAGTCTGCTTTAAATGATTTAACTTGTCACCAGTATAGATGTCAACATCCAGTGTTTAGATCCATAGCAAAAGCACCACCTTTAGTTTTTTTTAGATAGTCTGTTTTAAAAATCTAATCCTTGTATTTAAATTCAAAAACTAGCTATAGTGAATGAAATATTTTCCTTTTTCATGTCATCAAACAAGTTTCTATTCCTACTTGAAATGATATATTTGCTTCCCTTATAGTATTGATCATGTGGAGTTTTTTCTACAGCATCTACATTGGGCATCAAAGAAGCAGTTCCAACATATCTAGATGACAGTCTCACCTCAAATGATTTTCTTACAAGAGTAAGCTTCGCTTCAACTAGCTCTAGCTATGATAATTTTACTGCAAAGAGTGGGGTAGGCATAAATAAGTCTTTTTAAAGCATTTCCATTTAAGCATTAAAATGGTTAAATTACCAGTGCATGTAATGTGGATAATTTGTTGTTGTTTTTTAATCTTCATAGTCTTAAGTAGTCTTCACCTACAATAAACTGACATGCATTCATTTGTGAACTAAAAAGGAGTTTGGATTTATATCTTATGGACATTGCCATCAATTGGAAATAACGCAACGACTATACTCTATCAGAGCTTATTTAAACAATTTGACCATTATTATTAGTTTTTTTGGGAGTTGATTTTGTGAATAATTTTTATTATTAGTGTGTTAGATTATACTACTTAATCCATCATCAACATTTCTTCTACTCCTTTGCATTTACATCTTGATGATGATCCAAAATGTTGATGATAGAAGATGTTCACACAATCAAATTCAGAAAAAAAAAAATTTAATAATATTGATGAATTGTTGAAATTTGATAGCTCTAACAAGACCATTTTTAAGTATCAAACAACTTATTCTAATGTCTCTTGGTATACATGATGTGTTATGATTTGTACAAGTTTTTAAAGAAACTTCAGCATTTTTTTATGTTGCCATGTCAAGTTTTTTTATTGTGGCAAAATTCTGCCAAGTTGGAGTTTTCCAACTACAACCTCAAGGATGCTACTTTTTTATAGAATAATATTTTTGAAAAGAAAATAGGCTTGACTATTGTCTTCCCAAGTGAGACAACGCATATTCCCCAAATGATAATATTATTAGAATAGCAAGAAATCAGTCAAATAACAGTTTAATCTAATTGTAAAAATAAAATTCAATTAAGTTTGGAAAGGAATGATCGAGAAAAAAGAAAATCAAATAAGAAAACTCATACCCAAATAAAGAAATGGTATAGTTCCCTAATATTATTTCTACTAACCTCTCTTATAGCCACAACCTCAGCATGTGCAGTTGGATCTGTTTGCTTTAGACTCATGTTATGACAACTCACAAAAACTTCCTCTCCAAAGACCACAACAACACCAAAGGCTCACCATCTTTAGATTCTACAGCATTGTATGCTTCTTTTATTGCCTTGGATACGAATTGAAAGTCCCTATTCTCAATTGCTGACAAAAACATAAGATATGCTTAGCTATTAACTTTCACAACCAGGCAAACTACATACTGGACTATTGCAAAAAGAGATATCATTATCCAAAGAGATGATGAATTTTGTGGCTCACATAGACCTTCATCATTTAGGTCAATTCTTATCTGGCAGGCAAGCAAATGCTTCTCAAGAAGCTCTGTAGGTCTTGGATATTGTGTTGCATGAGTTGCCTACACATAGGTGCCTTTACTTAATTTAATTTGTTTTCACAGAGGATGAATAGTTGGATGAGAAGGGAAGTTATTAAGTTTGATTTTCATTGTAGGTATTGTCCTGTCAGAAGATCTTTTTACTCTCTTGATTTGGGAAGGAGGCAATAGCTTGGTGAGGGTCTATAAAGCTAGCATGGATTTTACTAGAGCATAAGACCAACTCAAATGGGATTGTCACTTAATATTGGTAGGAAGGAATAGAAGTCCAATCTTTGTTGAAGTGTTTTTTCTTGTTTATTTTTTTTGCTCTGTTATTTGTTAACCTTTTACTAATTAGGATAATTTGCGTTTCTTTGTTAGAAAATGTTTCCCATATCATTATATTATATTCTGTATTAGGAAGGTGTAATTATTAAGTTTACACTTGAATGGTGACCTGCAAATAACAATCGACAACCATCTCCCTTGTTGCAGATATGTCATCAACTACCTTCATTGAGCCACTAAACGTTATTGATTTTGTGGCTCATCTATTAAATAGGGACATGGGATCTAGACCATTGTCTGATGCTGATCGTATCAAGGTATAAGGTTTCACGAACACCCAATTGGATTATATAAGATAATTTTAAAATGTGGACGTAAATAATGAATTTAGTCTAATATAGTCATTATGACATCTCTGTTGAGATAGATTAAGAAGGCCTTGAGAGTTGTAAAACTTGAGGTTACACATGGAGCAAATATGCAGAGGAAATATCATATTTCTAGGTTGACTTCTCAATCCACCTGAGAATTAACATAAGATTCTCAAGATGCTTAATATTAGTAATATGAAAATGGAAATATTTTTATTACAAGAGGCTACAAGTTACCTATATATGGTACACAACATCTTGTTGCTAATTATATTATTTTTATAGGTTTTCTATGGATGATAAAGGAACAATGAAATCTGTGGTGGAGTATTTCCAGAAGACTTATGGATTTACCATACAGCATACTAGTTTTCCATGCCTACAAGTTGGAAATCAGCAAAGGCCAAACTATTTGCCGATGGAGGTATACTTTTGTAATTCAAATAAAATCTTTTGGAACAAGAAGTGCTTTGTAGAAGTTAGCTATATTTCTATCTATTTATGCAGAATACTCATTGGTGTAACTAAATAGGTCTGTAAAATAGTAGAGGGCCAATGCTATTCAAAATGTTTGAATGAAAGGCAAATTACTACCCTTTTGAAAGTTACATGTCAGCATCCTCGAGAAAGAGAGATGGACATTTTACAGGTATTCTCTCCCTACACTGTAGATGTCTTTGGTGATAATTTAAATAATTATTTTTTCTATTTTCTGTAGTGTTGTAATATTAGGGAATCCAGTACAATAATTGATGCATACAAAAATGTGTTGCCCAAATGATAGCTAATTATAGTAGCTAACATGCCCTCAAATTGTTGCAATAGTTGCTACCTATCAAAATGAATGTAGCAAAGAATTATTTATTATTGAGAAATGCACATTCAGAATCCTAATCATGAAAATATAACTTTATTGACACATCAACATTCAAGAGTATAGCTTTGCAACCCTCCCAAAAATTACACAAAAAAATTTAACAAATTAAATTTAAAACATGCCAACAATAGTGCAAATATTGATTTGGAAGTTATTCCAAAGTCAAGGGTTTACCTCATCACTTAGGGAAGTAGCAACTTCTAACTTAAGAAATAGAAATGCAACATATAATTCTTTATTATTGAGAAATGCACATTCAGAATCCGAATCATGAAAATAGAACTTTATTGACACAATAGCATTCAAAAGTATAGGTTTGCAAGCCTTGCAACAATTACACAAAAAAAACAATTTAAATTTAAAACATGCCAACAATAGTGTTAATATTGATTTGGAAGTCATTCCAAAGTCAAGGTTTTGCCTCATCACACATCTTTGAATTCTTCTCTGATCACTTAAGGAAGTAGCAGCTTCTAACTTTCTTTTTAGACTTCCCCCTTGTATTATTGTATATGGATGGATATAGCCCACTATTTCCCATGATCTTAAAGTAGTGGTTTCATCAACCTAAAGCATGTGAATTGATAGATAATTGTACTAGCTCATACAATGATCTATAGAAGATTTTTTAATGAGATGTATTGGAGCTGCTAGAGAGTACTAAAAAGAGCTCCAAAAGCTCAAGATTCCTTGCCACCCTATATGGTTGAAGTAATGGCTACTTAAAGCTATTTAAAATAGTAAGTATTAAATTTGAAAGTAACAGCTACTACAGTGATGGTACCATAGTAGACAAGGGCATGGTAATGGCCCAACTATAGGTAGGTATTTTTTAATCCTACTAATCAAGAAATAGAATATATTATAATGTCACTAGGGGATTGCTGAGATAGCCATGTGATGCCTGATAAGTAAACACAACAAGTATAAAAACTCCCAAGTTGATTTATGAAGATTGGCTATGCTCAACAGATAGAGATCAGAACAAACACACAGAGAACCTGCAAAATTGAATCCCAAAATTGATTGAAGAAATCTCTTTGGGCATGTAGGATTGCATGTGCCCCAAATGTTTTTAGCACAGTTAAAGAAGAAAAGGATTTATTAGAGTACTTTGTAGCTTTTAAGACTAATTTGTTGCTTCTTTCTATGCAGACTATATTCCACAATGCATGTGATTCTATTGACCTAAAGGATCCTTAACCACAAACAATAGTAGTCTCCTCTATCCAAGATAATACAACTTTGTTTGGATTTAAATAAGAAAATCATAGCAGCATTATTAGTGAGGATTTGTGTCTGCTCAGAAACTTCTTATCTAAGAAAGCCTTCCTGAGGGTTGTGAGCTTGTCTATTTTTCCTTTACGTCAAAGGTTCAATGTGAGCATGTTGTTAAGAGCCTACCCAAGGTTAAAAATGCAAAGTGAACTGGTTTTTTATTGTCTCTTTTATTAGAGTAGATTTACCTGTGGGGTGTAGAGCACATGGAGAGCTTGCCCACTTATTTAGAGTTTTGTTTCTCATCCTTTTCCTGAATATCATATCATACAAAATACAAAGAGCTCACAAAAGTTTATATTATTCTCTTTCTAATTTTGGCAGATAGAAAACTATTATGGCTTGAGACTATGTTCAACATAATTTACAACCTCAACAAGAGTTGGAATCCCAGTTTTATACATATGTGGCATTGGTTGCAATAACAAGAATTTCTCTACATCATCTGGATATATTCAACAAATCAATATGCATATCCTACAATATTGGCTTACTATTAGATGACATTTCATGAAGGCAGTCAATAAAACAGTTCAAAAGCCTTACCTATGATTCCACATTTTGCATGCATGTCTACCAGGGCACTTGCAACTTAAACAAATATATTCTCTCAATATATCTATTTTGTGCATATCCAGCAACCATGGCTTTTGATGACCACATTACGTTCAGGTATCCTATCAAACAGTTCACATGACTTATCTATGCTTCCATTTTGCAAGCATGTCTCCCAAGGCAAATGGTACTACTTCATCTACACTGTCTAACAAAATCCTTTATGCTTTGATGGATGCCTATAGGTTATCCCAAAGCACTCATTTAGTAGTTATGAGATGATCAATCAAGAGGAAACAGTTGAGAGCTTACAGTGACATAATTTTCAGATGATCATATGAAATGAAATGGGTGTGTGAGTAGAAAGAAACTAGAAAGACATTGTGTACAAATGAAGGCATGAAATGGATGGTTTTGGAACACTCAGTATTCAGTACATATCATCATTCGAGATCAAATGGGTGTGTGGAATTATATGCATAGTGAATAATACAGGAGGGAATTGAACCCTCCCTGAGGCTCACAATTGTTGAGGTCCACTTCAGCAATGGCCCTTCCTATGAAATTATTGTCTAAAACCTTTCTAATGAGATAATGTGTTATTAGCTCTTCATCAATGGGATGGAACATGAATCCAGGAGGCATTTGTGCATCACCCATCATGACTGTAACTAAAGTTAAGAGGCTATATTATTGAATTCTCTTCCCTATCACCCATATGCATTTCCTTTGCTATTAATATGGGTGATAGGGAAGAGAATTCAATAATAGAGGCTCTTAACTTTAGTTACAGTAATGATGGGTGATGCACAATTGCCTCTTGGATTCACGTTCCATCCCACTGATGAAGAGCTCATAACACATTATCTCATTAGACAGGTTTTAGATAGCAATTTTATAGGAAGGGCCATTGTTGAAGTGGACCTCAACAACTGTGCCAAGCATTTGTCAAATTTTGACCAATGCTTGAGAATTTTCTACCAAGCAATGGTCAAAATTTTGACGAATGCCTAGCAATTTTCTCCTAAGCATTGGTCAAAATTTCGACCAATGCTTGGCAGAAAATGTGCCAACAATTTCAAAGTTTTCGACCAACTTATTGATTGAAATTTTGACCAACCAGTAGGTTGGTCAAAATTTGACAAGAAAAATTTTGACCAATGGGTTGGTCGAATTTGGTCAAAAATTTTGACTAAATTTGGTTGAAAAATGACCTCAAATGTACTAGTGTTTGAAAGTGTTGGGATATCCTAGGAGATGATCTTTGAAAAGAAATTGAGGTGACCAGGAACTCTGGATCTTTTTTATAGAAATTAACAATACCTACTTAGCTTTAATTCAAGGGTAGTTAGAATATGAGGATCCAAGAGATTTTAGGCCCATAGCTTTATGTAATACAATTTACAAAATTCTTTCAAAAGAATTAGCCAATAGACTTGAAAAAGTTCTTCCAAAACTCATTTTAGAGGAACAGACATGTTTTATTTGCAATAAGTCAATCTTCGATGGTATTTTGATTATTCAAGAATTAATATACTATGTAAAATCAAATAAGGAATTTTGTATGTTGATGAAATTAGATATTCAAAAGGCTTATGATAAAGTAGATTGAATATTTCTTTATAAAACTCTTGAATCTTTTGGATTCTCTCATCAATTGGTCAATTTAATATACAATTGTATTTCAACTCCAAAAATATCCCTTCTCCTAAATGGCACACCTGAAGGTTTTTTTAGTATTTCTAGAGGCGTGGGACTAGGGGACCATATTTCATCTTTTCTCTTTATAATTATGGCAGAAACTTTTGGTAGAGCAATAATAAATGCTCAAGATGAAAGGAAGATAAGAGGTATTATAGTTATTGGAGAAGTTTCTTAAATAACCCACCAATAATTTGTGGATGATACTATTTTGCAAGGAAAAACTACTATGCAAGAAGCTCAAAAATTTGAACAAATAATAAAAAAATTACATGGAAACTTCAGGATAAAAGATAAATGACAATAATTCATAAAGTTTCTTCATTAATAAAAAAAGAGGAAGTGGAAAGAGAAATTTGTAGAATTATGAGAAATACAAAAGGAACCTCCCCTTGTAAATGTTTTGGGATTCAACTTGAAATAGGTATTAGAGAAGGTAAATCTTAGGACTAAATTATAGAAAATTAGATTTAAAAAATGAGAAGTTGAAAGGAAAATGGTTAACTAATATTGGAAGGATGACTATGATGAAAGAGTTTCTTTCAGCTATTCCTATATATCATATGTCATGTCTACCACAACCCAAAGGTGTTGAAAGGAAATTGGACTCTAAACTTCAAAATTTCTTCTGAAAAGGGACTGAAGAAAAGAAAAAACAAGCTTTCATAGAACGTGATAAAATATGCAGACCTAAAGAATATGGAGGATTGTGAATGAAAATAATTAGTTGGCAAACCAAAGCATTAAGGCTAAATTTTGTAGAGAATATTCAAAGAACATAATAGTAAATGCGCCAAAAATTTATATCATAAATATTTAAATAGAAGTAATCCTTTATCTCTAATTAGAACAATAAATATGCCAAAAGGATCAAGAATTTGGAACTTTATGTTGAGTTGTCATCATTTAATAGTTAAAAACCTAACTTGGGATATTGGTTTAGGACAGGAAGCTTTATTTTGGGAGGACCCATGGGATGGGCTTCCTTCTCTAGATAGTGTGAATCTACTACTGAACGTAAAATAAATCCTAACAAATCTATGGGGTATGTGTGCGATTACAAAATTTTAAAAAAAAAAAAAAAAACCAATATGGAGAATGGAAATGGAAATCTTTAGATGACACCCCTTTATTAGATCAAGAGATACACATATTTAGTCAATTTTCAAATAAAAGAAAAACAAATCATAAAGAAAGGGAAGATAAACTAATTTGGGGAGCATCGAAAGATGGAAAGTACAAAGTTAAATTAGGGTATGAAAATATAATAAACTCAAGACAATGGAATAAGATTGATATTCCTCTAAATTTATGTTAGGATCATGTATGTCTTCCAAAAGAAGGCATCTTCCTTTGGTGGCTCTTCAAAGAAGAATTCTAACAGCAGATAGGTTTACTAAAATGGGTTTTGAAGGATAATCAGGATGTCCTCTTTGCGAAAAGGAATTTCAATTTGTTGAACACTTCTTTTTTTAATGTTTATTTGTTAAAGAATGTTGGTACTGGTTATGAAAGAAATTAAATTGGAATTCTACATTTCGTGAAAATCTTTTAAACTTTTCTAGTTGGCCAAAATATGGAAATTTTAATGTTTATAATAATCTGTGGAAAATATCCACATATATTCTTCTATAGGAGATATGCAAAGAAATGAGCAAAAGAAATTTTTGTAACACAAAGATGGATCTATCATGATTATTTAATAATTAGAGGTGTGCATAAGTGAGGTAGCTAATAATAATCTCAAATTTTCATATAAGGAGGAAGGATCCTTTTCAGATTGGGGTGTAGAAATGCAGAATTAATCCAATAAATCCTCCAATGATTTATACTAAAACAAATAAGATGCAAGGAAAGAATGTAAATGGGAACCTCGTCTTGTAGGATGGTCAAAATTAAATCTTGATGGGGCTTCTAGAGGTAATCTAAGATCAAAAAGCCTAAGATGTACAATTTATTCAAATAAGCAACTATGTCTAATTAAAGGTGTGAAACCCTTAAGATTGATGTCTAACAATCTAGTAGAATTAGAAGCACTAATAGAAGGCTTAAGACTAAGTCAAGATATCAAAATTAAAAGACTAATTATAGAGGGAGATTCACAAATTATATATAAATGTGTTAAGAAAAAGGGAAACCCCTAATTGGATCTTGAATTATAAACTTGAGTATACCTTAGATGTAGTCAATACTTTTGAAGAAACAATCATCAAACATATTAATAGAGAAGGTAATAATGAAGAAGATAACCTTGCTAATAAAGGAGCAGATGGAGAATAGATATTAATAAGATAAAATTGATAAGTAAACCATTAGATGGACAACTATGCTTAAATAGTAACAATTGTAGAAGAATTAAAAAAATAAAGATATGTTCTAATAAATATTAAATATAGATATTCTAAAATAAATTTAAAAAAAATAAATATAAATATGTAAAATCAAAATCATTTTTATAAAAGGCAAGAGCCTACAACACAATGGTAAATTGTGAGTCTCTTATCAAAGAGGTCTTGGGTTTGACTCTACACAAGCTTAATAAATAATAATAATAATTAATCACATCACATAATAATAATAAATGTTGGTTTCAACCTCTTACCGATAAAAAATAAATCATTTAATAATGTATTAATCATGTTTCTAACAACTTGATCTTAGCTTATTTTATTTTTGATAGGTACTTTAATAAGGATATCAAAAAAGTAAAACTGCAAATATGGAAGTTAAAAAGTTGGCAACAAATGATTAAATTAGTTAAGTTTTAATCAAAGATAATTATCCATCCCTAATCTTAGATAGCTCACAAAAAAGGATATCAAATTTATTTCTAACTTTGAGTTTAATGACCTTTTACCTATAAAAAAAATCAATAAAATAAAAATGCAACGAACAAAAAGAAAAATTATCCCCATACTTTTCCTATCATAATATGTTTCTAAAATTATTATAATTTTATGTAAACATTTTTATTTTAAAAATCATATGTTTAATCATATTAAAAACCACTTCAACTATTTTTAACTAAATTTATTCAAAACATGCTACCTAAACTTTTGATAATTGGTTTATTTAAGTTGAAAATGAAAGAGTTAAATATCTATTTAAATAATAAATGAATTAATATTTAAAATTGTACGAGAATAAGGCACATACTACATATCATATCTAAAAAATATATGCTAAAAAATATGATGTCAAAAATGGGGAGAAAGAATAGTGAACTTGTGAGATTTGCAAATTCAAATTTGGTCATTTGCAGATTCAAATTTCTTAAACCTAAGTTAAAAAAATTATAATTATTATTTGAGAGCTCACATGAATTTTTAAATCTACAAGTGGATAGATATTGATATTATCTACAAATTTTATTGCTTCCATAAAATATTTTGATAACATTTAGAAAGTAAAATGGATTGTTTGTGAAGCTCATGTCACCAACAGGGTCTTCTTAGAAAAATCAAAAAATGATTTTTTATTTTTTATTTTAATTCAATTTAGAATAATATGGAATGTATATAAAAACCTAAAACAACTATCAAAATCGTTTGAAACAAAAAAGAGTTATTTTGATGACTAATGTTAAATGGCTCAAAATTGTTGAAAAGATAATTGGTTGCAAATAAATTTTAGTATGTTTTGAAGAACAGACTTTCTTATCATTATAAATGAAGTTGATGGAATAAAATAAATTTGAGGAAGAATACTCATCTTCGGTATGAAAAGGAAATATCTATGACTTTACAAATAATGAAGCAATCTTTTGGGGAAGTTATAAAAGAAGAAATCAGATTTGATGTATGAATATGTTTTGATGATTGAAGGAGTGTTTGCAGAAATTACAAATAGCAATAGAGAGGGACTAAAATGTGATTGCTAATATCAATGAGGTATTATTGAATTGTTCTTGCAGATATAAATGTCAGATCTAAATTGCATTTGATTCTTCTACGGTCACTTTTGAATTTTCTTTAATATTGTTAGAGTGCTATTGGATGAGTTATTTTATAATCAGATTTAATATCTTGATGGTAAAATCTATACACAATCTAATTTGGTTAATGGATGTCTTGGTTTGAAAGATAATACTTATTTCAGATTTTGTTAATAACTAATATTTGAGATTGAAGAATAGATGAATGCTTTAAAGAAGAAATGAAAAGTTTTGAATATCATTTACATATTTGAGTATCACAAAATGGGTGATGGCAAAAAGGTTGACTATTTGGTTTATGAGTAAAATGTAGATTTGGATTTGTTTTAGATTTGTGAATGCAGATGTGTACAGTAGGCTTTGACAATATTGTTTATTGGTTATATTTTTGAGACTAATGAAGTATTTTGGAAACAATAAAAGAGTGGTATTCATATAAGCAGCAGTTGTCACAAATTGATTTGGATTTTTATATTACATCATATAATGACAATAGGTTTTTGACAGGTTTGATCATTAATCAAATTTGAACATTTGTGCAGATTTTGTATTACTAATATGAACGGTTTTTGCTACAAGAACTCTGGTTGCTACAGGAAGTTTGAAGGTGAAATATGCAGATTGTTCTTGAATCCAATGTTTTGTATAGAAATAGAGTAACCCTCTAAAACAAGTAATCACTTTTGTATTGGAAGGAAGTGGGTGCTTCTAAAGCTGCTATGTCAGGCAGTTTGGCTATGTGAGGCAAAAGAAATGTTATGTGAGGCATAATAAAATAATTTGAGAAAGTGGTTTTCACCTTAAGGGGATTTTCCACTATAAATATGGTGTCCATGATTTGATTTTGTATACTTGTAATGTTGTTCATTTTATCTTTATCTAAAGCACATATGATTAATGATGTTAAATGAATAATTACATATACATCATTCAATTAAAGTTAAAAGTTGAAGGAAAAAAATATATAGAACATTGATTTGCCCCCCTCTTAGTGATCGAACACTTTTACCTAATGGAAATTAAATAAAATTTAAAGGTTTTTTTTTAAGGTAAAGAACAAAAAGAAAAATTATCTCCATACTTTTCCTATCATAATATTTTTCTAAAATAATATATAATTTTATGTAAAAAAAATTATTTTAAAAAACATATGTTTAATTATATTAAAAACTACTTCTAACTATTTTTACCTAACTTTATTCAAAACGTACTACCTAAAATTTTGATAATTTATTTATTCAAGTTGAAAATGAAAGAGGTAAACATCTATTTAAATAATAAATGATAAAATTATTTTATTATTTGCAAAACATGAATTAACATTTGAAATTATAGTAGAACTAGGCACATACTACATATCATATCTAAATATAAATATATACACATTTATGCTTCATGTATTTATAAATGCTATAAATGTGTATACTCTAAGATTTTCAATATATTGATATAAAATAAACTTTAATTAGCATATCCATTAATAGCATTTAGTTAATTCAATTTGAAATTTTCAATTTTCTTTCATAATTGAAGGTGTCCATTTAACATTACAAAAGTTGAAAATAACAATGACTAAAAGTGGTTTCTAAATTTTGAAATAAGAATTTTTTTTTTTAAATGAAATTTTAAATAAGTTGTTAATTTATCTATAAAAAATTTAATAAATATAGAAATAATATATTTTAAATATTTTACTATTCATATGTTATCATCACAATTCATGAATTATGACAATCTTTTATTACTGATATGTCCAACCTCAGTTAAAAAAATAATTCATATCTCTCCCACTCTTTCCCCTTTATTACAATCTTCACATCTTTATGTATCTTTATGTGTATGTATATATATTCCTCTTTCTTTCTCTATATCTCTTCATATTTTATGAGTTCAAATAATTTATTTTAATTTATTTACTTATATTTAATTTTAAAATAATATTTTATTTGTTCTCTTTTCTTCTACATCTCTATTTGTGCATATCATCTCTTTGTATATCTACATCTCCATGTGTCTACATTTTTTCCATTTTCCTTTAGTGTATAACTTTGATGCATTGCATCTCTTATTTATAAATAGTGAAATGTCTTTATGAAACATTTTAAACAAATATATTCTCTTATTTATGAATAGGGAAATGTCATTAAAAAATATTTCAAACAAATATATTAAGTACAAACTTTTATTTTTTCGTTTATGTGGTGTATTATATTGCAAATATTTTTTAGATATCTCATTTTCATTACTAATATATCAATTTAAATGCTTTTTTTTTCTTTAAAACTTTGATGCTTTGAATCTCTTGTTCACTATTATAATATCTAATGACAATCATTTGAATATTGAAACACATCTAAGAATTGTCCTAGATCATTCAAACATTCTAAGTATGCTAAGTGATTAGGGACATTCCTATAAACACCCAAATTTAGAGTCACTTGCATAAAAACTTACTTACAGAGTATGACATTGTTTCCTTCCAATCTACCAACATTTAGGTAAGGTCACAAAGTTAGTCTTTCAAGGATATAATTGAGGAGAACAAGATCCCTTAAAATTTATCTTAAGATAATTTTCAATATGACTAATCCTCACTCATCAAGAAAAACAACCACAAACACATAAATCACAATAGCCAACAATTACAAAGTTAAAATTTTGGTCAAAAATTAATTTTTGGTATTTCATATTTTTGTACAAAGATTGATTAAAGTATGAGATTGACTCACGTAGAATTTCAAATATGTATATGTATAGATAGATCATTAATTCCAATGATAACTTTAAGAAGCCTCCCTTTGAAAAAAGTATAAAATTGTGACAAATCCAACATTACTTCAAGGAAAAAATTATTTCTTTCAGAAGAAAAGAAAATTTACTTTTATTGACTAATTTGTTTCTGTCATGAAAATTCTATAAAACCCTAGCGAATCTATAATTATTGATGAATCTCATTATTAGAAGTACAAATACCTAGAAACCATAATTTTATATCATATAAAACATCGTAACCCTTTTGAATAAACATTAGATGATCCCAAATCAACAATATAGATCCTATTTTGGACCAAAATGTTGAAGGACATATTTTAGAAAACATTTTCAAAATAATGACACCTTTGTACAATCAAATATATTTCATGCCAAAGATTAAAAGGAAAAAAACTTACTTGTAATGTCTTTGGAGTAGAGACATATGTCAAGTATATGTACTAAATAACCTAGCTTATGGATTTACCACATATTGGCAAATGTGCCTATCGAATATGATAAGCCTTAAAAAATTTAGGCAAAAATATATGATTTACTCTGTGGAAAGATTAAATTCCATTGGTGAAGCTATCAACCAAACTAATAATAATTATGTATCATTATTTGCGATTGGTCCAAGCATAGGATCCAATTTTCATCAAGTACGAACGACAACTATTCACCACTAAAATTATCCCTAATTTTATCCTTCAAATATTCATAGTCCGTCTTTATATCAGTATCTAAGTATGCATTTAATTTGTAAAAAGGAACTCAAATTTCACATCATTTATACATCATTTATACAAGCCTTTAATTAAGCAGCCTATATTTACATAAAGAAATCTATATTTTATAATAATAAACAACTATTTGAAAACTCTAAAACATTACGAGTTTTCACGAGTTTAAATAAAATCCAAATAACTAGAAGAAGATTTAATCATTGCAAACATTAAATATGTTGTCAAAGAACTATTTTATTATTATATTATTAAGGCCACTTATAGTTTCAATAAGAATGAAGGGTGAGTTATTTGAAAAAAAAAATAGTTAATCAAATATAATTAAACAATTTCTAATATTGTAGGGTAGTGATTCTTTTAACTTCCTGGAGCAACCTACCAAAACCATCTTCTTCATCTTAGTGAGACCTCGGAAGCTTGATGGTCATTCCTCTAACGCAGAACAGTGGCTCAAATCTAACTCTTCCAAATTTTGGAGCTGCCCAAAGTTTGAAGGCAATTTTTTCAAGCTTGTAAAATAATCTAAGAACAACTGTTTGAGGGAAATAAGATGTGCAAAGCTGGAGGGCAGTACACATAATGAAGAGCAGCCCGCTAAATATAATGCTGTCAAATTGCTTAGTTGCCCAAAATTTGGAGGCAATTTTTTCAATGAATAGCACTGATCCATCCACAACCTTTGTAGATTCCTGAGATCCGCCAATTTGGAAGGAAGTTCTGTCAACTGATGGCAATCAATTAAATACAATTCTTTTAACTTCACTAGCTTTTCCAATCCTTCTGGTAGTCTTTGCATACTTTTCAAATCAGAAAAGCCTAATTTTACAACCGAAGAATCTGGAATGATCTCTGAAGGAATTTTTGAGTTCTCAAATGCATTTTCAGAATAGCCTGTAAAGTGCAATGCGAGCAGGCTTGGAGGAAGCTGCATATTTGAACAAAAATTGACAGAAAGTAAGTTTTCATATACAGCCTAATTAAAGCAAAGTAAATGGAAAATGTGATCTGACGAGGTAGATCTGTACCTGGCAAGATGCCCAAGTTTCTCAAACTTCACAGGTAAATCCACAACATCACCAGGAATTCCAAGGTTTCTGAGTTGTTTGAATGGTTTATGACATTTCCCTCTGAATATTACTTGGGATCCTTCATAAGATAGCACTCTTATGGAATCGCTCATTGAATTTAGATGATTCTCATTAATTTCAATTGGAGAGTGCTCATACTCTTCATTTGAAACCAAAAGAAAGCCTTTTAGGTTTTTGAGCTTCTGCACAAAAATAAACCATATATATCATTATAAATGTGAACAACAAATGTATAATCATAATCTTGAAAAGTTAGAACAGATGTTATAACGACTGTCAACAACACACCTCTTCATCTTTCAAGCATTTTAATAATGTCTCAGGATCCCTGATCCTGTTTTGCTCTGACATCTTTTTTCCTCTCGCTCGAACTATGTCATGAACAATTACTGTACCAATTTGAGAGTCCTTGATGAATGAAGCGTCTTCCAGAGCTCTGAATTCCTCCTCTCCAACTATGTAGGCCACTTTTTGACTTGGCCAATCATGAAAGAAGCATGTAATATCTAAAAAAGCCTCTTTCACAGGTGGCAATAATCTGTGGTAAACAAAATCGACCATACGGTCACTGATATCTTCCTCTTCCACCTTCTCCCCTTCTCTAAGCAACTCTAATACTATATTAATTGTGTTTCTACTACTAATGGCCAGTTGAGAGCCAGCTATTTCCAGCAGAAGTGGAACACCACCACACAGCTCAAGGAGGTCATGAATATTCTTTTCATCTTTGTAATCAGTAGCTTTCTTCAACAGAATCTTTCTGGCCTGTGTGTGTGGAAGAGAACTGACACGATACTGTTGGCGTTGAATATTCCTGGCATTGAATATGTCTGTCTCATGGAGGTTTCTAGTCGTGACAAGTATTCTACTTCTGGGGGGAAGGCAACTGCCCAAGTCTTTGGGCAGAAGCTTCTTGAGATCTGTATTCTTAAGTCCATTGTCAATGTAAAGAAATAAAGCCTGATTGGGATGCTTTTTACAAAACAACCAGATCATTCCCGACCTTGGTCACAGTCTGTCAACTCCACATTCTGTTGGAACAACCCATACAAAATCTGCGGTTGGAGAACTTTCAGATCTTTCTTATTACAATTTTGATCCATGTGAATCCTACAATGTTTAAAATTTTTTAGGTCAATCTGTGCATAGACAGTATCAGCAAGTGTAGTTTCCCCAATTCCCCCAAGACCGTACACAACCACAACAATTGGTAAAGCATCCTGTGCATTCAAATCAAGGAGTTGAATTACACTTTCCAGTCTGCTCTGGATTCCAACTGTAAGTTTTGCAGCAAAATTCTATTAGGATTTGCTTAATATAACACGAAGAATTAGGTTTTTTTTTAAATTGCAGGTTTGCCCTACCTCGTTCCTGGTATGCATAAAACTCCTGTGACTGTAGTGCAATCTTTGGTCGTCTGCTTTCTATTTCAGTTACACCCAACAATGTGAGTTCAGCATATAGACGATTTATTTTGCCCTGGAAATCTTGTAAACTCTCAGCATTCACAGAAGCCGAAAGAAACCTTCAAACAAATCAACAATTAAATGTGACATTAGAAAATAGACCTGAATTTTAGATCCGTGTAAGGTATTAGTATCACCCAATAACATGCTGAATGCTGTGTTTATCTCCTAGTGATTGTTATCACTGGATTTCAATTTTGTTATTATGTAAAACGGGGTGCTTTAGGTAAGATCTAATAAATATTGAGTATACTGGGGTATGCCCCTTTAAAAATCTGTATAATATAAGACTTTGGTCCCGAGCAAGATTGGAGGTTTTCTTGCTCCGTTCTTTCCTACCAGTGCCCGTTTGAACGGAGAACAATGTAACTATTTTTTTTTCAAATATTTAATATAATATAAAGACTTTGGCCGTTTATTGATAAAAATTTTTAAAAAGGGGTGCTTTACAACTTACGATTCATGCACACGTCACTAGGAATAAATTATAAAAGAATGCCAAATAGAGGTTAGTTCAGTCAACTCAACAGAGCAACAAGTCGAATACCAATGGGTTTACTTCAAAGCATAAGCATTAAATAATTCATCTCAATCTTTGCTTCCTTCTTGATGGCTCTGAGGCCCGCGCTTCTAGTCAACATCAACATTGACCTGTTGGAGGTGCTAGAGATGGAAAATATTCAGATTTGTTATTTCTGAGATCAAAATATCTCTGGGATAAGATTTTGACAAGTTTCCTATAGCTTCTAGTTGTGCGCAACACTACATTGTTTCTGTGTGAGCACATTTTCTAGTGTATTGATGCACATGGTGAATGGTTCAATTAAAAAAAACCTTTGCTGATTGTCTATCTTGGAAGCCATTGAGTCCTTTCTCATTGTCTGGCAGCGGATACAAGGAGATCTCATTTTTCTCAGATCAAAAGGATGCAGAAATGCAGATCACAAGGCCTACGTCCAGTGAATATTACCTACATGTGTTTGTGCTAGAGGAGCCTTATTGAAAGACTTGATTGAATTCAAAGAACTGAGTGGTGTGGCAAATTTATGGTGTAGAGAAGGTAATGTGCAACACATTTGGGCTGCAATGACATTTGTGACCACAAGAGACGGACCTCATTCAGCAAGGTACACCAAGAGATGCTAGTAAGTTGTTTTCCATTTCCACGTATATATGTCTCATTAAGTTGTGATTTAATTTTGGCATTAGAAAAGTCTGGTTATGGTGGTTATTAATTGTAGTTTGAATATGCAGTTTTTAGCCTGAAGATTAGTTTTATAGTCTATTGTCATAAAAAATGTGTGAATGTAGAAGTATTAAATTTAAAATAAATTAATAAACACAGAAAAAGTTGTGTCAATTGGAGTGCATTATCGGTGGTACCTGACAAAAAGTTCACATTAAGGTGGGGAGGATATATTCATTCCTCAATGAAATGAGCCTTGAAAAACAAATTTTGCTAAGTAGAAAATCACCTGGAGGATGGAGGAGCACTGGAGGCTGTAGGAAATTTAGCAACCACACATCAATCACTGACAACAGGGCCGCTTATCAGCTCTGGTGGCATTTCATTTTTTATGTTGTGTGAATAAGTATAAATTTCTCATTGTAGGGGGAATGATGACCAATGTTCCATTCCCATTTCGTGCTGAAAAGACTAAAGCCAAGATTGGCTTCCAAGTGGTAACCGTAACCATCTCATATCATTTGCGATTAGAGTGGTAGTGATCTACAATGGTGGCTGCACTTGTGACAAAAGGGCTTGATGTTCAAGCTTTTTATGTAAGTAATTGGATGTGTGATGCAAAGAGAAGCGATGATCCATCAAGGATGTGTGATGATGTTTGTCCCCATTCACAAGATGATGTAAGTGATTGGAAGTGTTTGTCCCTAGTCAAAAGTTGGTGATTATGATTGGATGTGTTTGTTCCTAATTAAAATTGTTGTGAGTATGTGTGTATCCCTGTTCATGACTCGTACTGGATAGCTGTGTTTGTCCCTATCCAAACTTAATGTAAGAACTTGGATAGATGTGTTAGTCCCTATCGTTGACCCACAAGTAGATTTGTACATCATACTCATATCTTATGATGAACTATGAAATCTAGACATCATTGGTATTAAAGCTATCAGATTTCCACAATCCATAGTAATTATGCTCTTTTTGCTGGATTCAATTGTGTGGGGCTTTTTACCATCAACGTTCTAGATCACACTAGTGATCCATCATCAGGATGCACAAGAATAGCAGGAACAGAAAAAATGATAGGAAGCAGACTTAGCAGACACCAATCATAGATATCTACTTTCTGTCATTTTTTCTATTCCTGCTATTCTCTTGCATCCTAATGATGCATAATGGAGTGTTGATGCAAGAAGGGAATGAAATAACTAGGCCAAAGGGCACACCCAGCTATCCAAACCACCCTGCAAGAGTTAACACAGCAGAAAACACAACACAAGAAATAACAACCACAGGAGGAAGAAGAACAAAACACTTTTATAGATCCTTCAAATATTCAACATACATGCCCAGCTGTAAGGCCTTCTGGGTTACGGCCAAATACAAAATCAATTACAATACTCGATGATCCCACTTTGCATTCTGCTTCTTATTTCTCGAAGCCTCTCCCTTAAAACTTAGTCCAAGACCTCCTTAAATACTTGCCCAAACGGCTTACAGAAGATTCTAGAACATAGAAAAGCCACAAGTTGACTCTCAGCAAATATTAACTACCTATACCAAAATTAAATGCAAGCAAAGTCGGCCCAACCTAGAACCAGACACAGACTACACGACGAAAGAAGACTTCACAAAATACTGGCACTCGGCATCCGCACGAACTTGGCATCCAAAGGAATCACTCGGCAGCTACTACTAACCCGGCATCCTCCAACACTCGGCAACCAAAGGAAATGACTTGGCATCCAAAGGAACTCGGCAACCAAAGAAATCACTTGGCAACCAAAGGAATAACTCGGCAACCAAAGGAATAACTCGGCAACATTGAAAACTGATGCTCGGCAATATCTAATAGTATGAACAAAAGGTGCAAAATTATGAGGCAACCCAGGATGCTCCTGCATCAAGTGTAATCCAAGTTGTTGATAGGAAAAACTCTCGCCCAATTGAAGCTTGAAAAAAGAGCATTATCATTGATATTGTAACAGTGGTAAGCTAAGTTGTCAGTTTGGACTCGGGGACAGGTTTGGATTCGTGGGTTTGGGCAAAAAAAATCCATTTGGGTATGTGGGGGGAGTCATAACTATTGCATTATATATACAAAAAATAAGAGAGACAATTTTTAGGACTAGGCTTGACTGTCAATGTGGTTTCACGTTTTCCAATATATATTTCAATTTGGTATGATATTTTAAATCAGCTTTTTGATGGATTTAGACTAATGCAGTTGCTATTGATATTTAGTGTCACATTTTATTTTATAAATAGAGGGCTTGAATATATATATATATATGAGCTGTACCATTTATTTTTAAATTATATCAAATTGTAGTTTACTAATGGTACTGTTATACCATTTTGGCTGATTGCATCTTAAATTATTTTCAAGTAGATTTGTTGTTATATTTCCTTGCTCATACAGATTGATTAGCTTGTCATACCCAATGTTTGGGTTGCAAGTTTGTTCAAAGGGGCCATCACTTCAATGCTCCACATAAAAGAAACTTAAAACTTCTTACTTGGTTGCTATGCATATGGTTTTAATCAATGCTCAAGGAAAGTTGATGGGCATTTCCAGTATATACTACAACTTGCAACCCGAACACTTGGTATGACAAGCTAATGAGTCTATATAGGCAAGGCAAAATAACAACAGAAATTCTACTTGAAAATAGTATAAGATGCAATCAGCCAAAATTGTATAACAGTGCCATTAATAAACTACAATTTAATATAATTTAAAATTAAATGGTACAGCTCATATATATATATGAGATGTACCATAGTAAGATAATAATTATAGTTTCCTGTGTTTTTAATATACTTTTTGGCCTCATGGGCCATTGGTCCTGAAGGGTCTGTGCGGGCTCCTTAAGGGTCCATGCCAAGGACTATGGGTCCATAGACCCACGAGGACCCCTCGATCTGTGGCACAGACCCTGCCCAGACCAAACACGAATCCGGACCCGAGAAGGACCCAAACCCGGACCCAACTAGCAGGGTCCAAACCCAGTATCTCAGGTCATATGGGAGAGCAAATGACTATGCAGATCCTGTGGATATCAGACTTCTCTGAAGTGTGGTCAGTCGGTGATGATTTCAGTAAGAGTGAAAGCTGGATAAGTTCTCGTATGTAGGTCATCATGAGCAGCAAGATCTAGATAGCAGCATGCAGACCTAAAACTATGCATAGGCATACAATTTTGTTTCCAGTTCATGTGATGTACTTTCTACCTATGTTCACACTAATGGGGGGTGTTAGGAAATTATGTTCACATGGGTTTAGAATAACAATGTGTGCCATTAATAAACTAAAATTTGATATAATTTAAAATTAAATGGTACAGCTCATATATATATATATATGAGATGTACCATAGTAAAATAATAATTATAGTTTCCTGTGTTTTTAATATACTTTTTGGCCTCATGGGCCATTGGTCCTTAAGGGTCCGTGCGGGGTCCTTAAGGGTCCATGCCAAGGACTATGGGTCCACAGACCCACGAGGACCCCTCAATCCATGGCGCAGGCCCTGCCCAGACCAAACACAAATCCAGACCCGAGAAGGACCCAAACCCGGACCCAACTAGCAGGGTCTAAACCCAGTATCTCAGGTCATATGGGAGAGCAAATGACTATCCAGATCCCGTGGTTATCAGACTTCTCTGAAGTGTGGTCAGTCAGTGATGATTTCAGTAAGAGTGAAAGCTCGATAAGTTCTCGTATGTAGGTCATCATGAGCAGCAAGATCTAGACAGCAGCATGTAGACCTAAAACTATGCATAGGCATACAATTTTGTTTCCAGTTCATGTGATGTACTTTCTACCTATGTTCACACTAATGGGGGGGTGTTAGGAAATTATGTTCACATGGGTTTAGAATAACAATGTGTGCTAAAATAAAAGTGAATTGCCATTACAGTTCACATAATTAGCATTGATTGTTATTTTTTGTTTATGGGTAGTTACAACTTACCTATAATATAGGATATGCAACTCTCTCTGTGGATTAAATGAAACAGACAATAAGAAGAAGAAAATATAGTATAATGGTGTGCTATATGTGCTACTAATCTCTCTCTGTCCATATTTTAACAGATATGGTGTTTTGTGACATAGTCCCAATAAATGCTTGTACTTTTTAGTAGGTAGACCTTGGCTATATAACAACTATAATTTTCTATCACAGAGAAAATGCCCATTTACAGATGATAAGAAGAAGAAAATATAGTATTATGGTTTGCTGTATATGCTACTAATCTCTCTCTGTCCATATTTTAAAAGATATGGTGATTTGTGACATAGTCCCACTAAATGCTTGTACTTTTTAGTAGGTGACCTCTCTCTCTCTCTCTCTCTCTCTCTCTCTCTCTCTCTCTCTCTCTATATATATATATATATGGATTAAATGAAACAGCCGATAAGAAGAAGAAAATATAGTATTATGGTGTGCTATATACACTACTAATCTCTCTCTGTCGATATTATAACAAATATGGTGTTTTGTGACATAGTCCCAATAAATGCTTGTACTTTTTATAGGTAGACCTTGGCTATATAACAAATATAATTTTATATCGCAGAGAAAATGCCCATGAGATACAACATGAAGTTCAACTCCAAATCTTGAAACCTTTTAAGTAAGAAGGAACACCTTTAATAACAATTGTCTTAATTATAATGTGATGGAAAGAGGTTTTTTGAAAATCTAAGGGAGAGATTTATCATCTATTATACCATTGAGAAAAAGAAAAATCAAATTAGCAAACAATCCCAGCAGAAATTGTTGCAACAATAATCTGACTTGACAGCAACTAATCTAGCAGCTAGTTTGCCTCCTTTAAAAACATTACCCATCAAATTGATCTATGTCTGGGTGGTTAGCTTTCAAATTAAGGTACATACAGATTAACTCCTCAGAAAATGACAAAATGGGGACACAAATTACTGAATTATTATTTTTTTGATGAAGGGTTCAATTACTGAATTATTGAAAATGTGGTTTTAAGAGAAAGCATGAATCCTTGTGCCACATGACTCTACTCTCACTAAAGACAGAAGGAAAATGGAGATTAGGTATAGATCTAAGTTACCATATTCGCTCATGCCCACTGGAATTCGATAGTTGATTAGTGTCAAAGTCGGGTTCGAATCGAAATCGTTTAAAATTCGTTTTTTTCAGAGGAATTCGCTGCAAATTCACCAAAATGGACCCTGGTCGAATTTGCAACGATTTTTGCCAGGCATTTGTTGGAGATGACGTGCCCAAAATGAATGTCGTGCGAATGACCTGGGAATGTGGACCACTTTAAATGGATTTTTAATTCTTTTTAATACTATTTTTTTCATCGTTTTTGTTTTTAGGTTATGTGTGCGATACTCATTCTTCCGGGTTTGTTATGCGCTTGTGATAAATTTAAAACACCATTAAATATAGAACTCTGTTTTTACTGACTGCAGATTCGTCCTCTCATGACTAAGTCGCTTTTAACAGGAGCCTTTGATGAAACAATGGCCAATGAACAATTTTCTTCCACTGAAGTCAAACATACAAATCATTCTTCATGTGGTCCACATGATCCCTGCACTTGTATTTTAAATAAAGATTATAGCTATTTCTTTATGTGTCTCTGTCCATAGATACTGTTCAGAAAAATTATTGGTACATAAAGTTATAAAGACAGCAGGTTATAAAATTTATTGGTACTTGATGGCTTTCTGAAGACAACAGGTTATAAAGTTTATACAATCTAATAATATTTCTTTAATTCAGAAGTTCTACATGTGCAAACTTAATATCTTTCTGTTTGCAATTCAATCATTGAAATCATACAGTACTTTCCCAGTCCTTTGCAAGACCTGACAGTTTCATTAACAATCATCTTTGGTGCTTGCTTTCATATATAGATAGATAGATAGATTTCGCATCCGCATCCGAACCAGCAAATTAGGTATAGATTCTAGAGCCATCAACAAAATCACTGTGAAATGTTGACATCCATTGACCAGAATGGATGTCTTATTAAATTGCCTATAAAGTGCAAAGGTCTTCTCCAAGTCAACCTCAAAAGTGGATACCATCAAATTTAAAGTTGTGAAGGTGACACTTGGAAAACTACCTTCAAAAGCTGAGATAGGTTAATCGAAAGAGTGCTGGTTTCATTTGGATTGTCCAATGCTACAGCTACCTCCATCTAAAAAATTGAACTAGAGGTTTAGATTGGATATTGAAATTCTTTTATGGCATTTTAATTTTTAGTAGAAATATGGAGAATCGCAAGCATGTAGAACAGGTGAGAGTGGCACCTGACATTCTTAAAGCAGAAAAGTTGTTTATCAACCCTTGAAAAGAGTGAATTTTGCGAAAATAAGTTATCTGGTGGAATTTTATTTCAACACATGAGTTGAGCATGGATAGAAAATGTTAAGAATATTCTTGAGTACCTTGCTCCTCTTGATAATTACCAAGGTGAAGCATTTTCATGGGTTGGTGAATTGTTATAAGAAGTTCACTAGAATTTTCGGCAGCATAAGCATACCATTGAACGATTGCGTGAAAAGGAAGGTCTTTACTTGGGCAAAGGTAGATGTGAGTTTTGAAAGGCTCAAAGGGATGGTTAAGGAAGCAACTGTTCTTGTAATACCAACATAAACAAAATTTTATAGTTGAGTGTGATGCTTCAAGAGTAGCTATAGGGGGAGTATTAGACCAAGATGGAAAGCTTGTGGTGTTTTTCAGCAAGAAATGAAACGCTAAAAGTGCCTCTTATGATAAAGAATTCTACATTGGAGTGCACTCTTTTTACATAGGCTATTCATCTTGATTATGAATAATCAAGAGTTGAAGTACATAAAGTCAAAGGGTAAGATATCCCACAGACATGTCAAATGGGTTATTTCTTGCAGGCCACTACTTTTTTTGTATAGTATAGGAAGGGAAAAAACAATGTAGTGGCAATTACCCTAAGTAGAAGGTGTCGTTAATTTGTTGTGATGAGTCATGGGTTGGTTGGTTTTCAACAACTAAAAGGTGAATCTGCAAATTATACAAGCAAATGACCCAAGTAGAAGGTGCATTTATTTGCTGTAATAGGTCATGGGTTGGTTGGTTTCAACAAATAAAGGGTGAATCTGCAAATTATACCCACATATGACCTTAGAAGAAGGTGTCATTTATTTGTTGCAATGAGTCATGGGTTGGTTGATAAAGGGTGCATCTGCAGATTATACATATTTTAGTAGTATTTATGCAATTCTACAAAGTCAAAAACATTCAAGTGTGCATCCATTTATAGACTTCTTATTACTAGATGGCTTTCTGTCTAAGGCATCTCGACTTGCATCCCCTTCAGATTGAAAAGAGAAAAGCCTGTGAAGAGATATGACTTTTGGTTTAGTGAGTGAGAAATCCTTTTGGCCTAAAATGAAAAGAAATGAGGATAGATTTATTGTTGACTGCAGGGTGTGTCAAATAGTAAAAGGAGGAAATAGAAATACAGGACAATACATACCCTTGCTAGAGCCAAAGGTAAATATTTTAGATGGATTTTGTCTTTGGACTGCCACAAACCCAAAGCTGTAACAACTTAGTGTTTGTAATGGTGGACCAATGTTTCTAGAATGGCCCAACTCATGCCTTGTAGGAGACAAATGGTGCAAGTCAAGTGTCACATTTGTTCTTTAGGGAAGTCATAAATTTGCCTGGTATTCCAAAAACTATAACTAGTGACAAGGAAATCAAATTCTTATGCCACTCTTGGAGACTTTTGTACTCAGTTACCGGATTCGCCTGGAAAAGGCCGGATCCGGGCTCGGGTCCAATCCGGATCCGGATCCACGTATGGATCCGTGAGGATCCGGACAGGATTCGTAATCCTGCCTGTGGATCCGTAAGGATCCGCGGCCCGCGGATCCTTACGAATCCTGCCCGGATCCTCGAGGATCCACGCGCGGATCCGTGTGAATCCGCGGCAATGAAGGAGGAGAATGCAAAAATGTGGGCCCATTATCATTTTTTAATGTTTTTTTTTTGCCCTAAAGGCCCTAAACCCTAAAAACGACCCTCTAAATCACAATGCAAGTTCATTTGCTCTCTATTTTGCTCTCTATTTTGCTCTCTCATTTTGCTCTCTCATACTTGCTAGTTTGAAGTGAAGTGCTTGGATTCGAAGGAGATCGGTTGTGGAGCTTCAAATACCTTGCAAGAAGTGTTTAAGGTATGCATTTCAACCATATTCTTGAATTCTTTCATAGATTATTGATTTATTTTTAGTTTTCCAAATTTTCAAGTTTTTGTGCAAGTGTGAAGTATGGTTTTCTTTCACTTTTTCTAGATTGCAAGAATAGAACAATGAGTAGTCAAGGCTCAGTGGGTGGGGGTGGGGCTGCATCACCAAGCTTCAAAATTGATAAGGGGTCTCCTTTATGGAGACACACAACAAGAGTTGCACAATGTCCTGGGGGTGGGGCATACATATGGAAATGTAATTTTTGCAACATACAACATAGAAGCTCCTATTCCCGAGTGAAACTACATTTTTTGGGCCCTGCGGGTGAAGGAATTCACATGTGTCAAGGTAGTGATAAGAAGGGATTACCAGCTGCACAAATAGCAGCATTAGCAAAAGAGCAAGATGATGCTGATAGAGCAGTTGCAAAAGCAAAACGTGGTGCTTCCCAAAAAACAAATATACCAACACCATCATTTGATCAAACAAACACAAGAACACATCCTTTTTTGCCTATGCCAACTACAAATGATGAAGATGAAGACCCATCTCCACTCACCCGCAAGAGAGGCCCACTAGATAGGGCATTCCAAATTGAAAAGAGAGACATTGCTGATCACAAAATTGGACGTTGTTTAATTGCAAATGGTGTTTCATTTAATTTTGCTAGATCACCTTATTTTAGGGAGATGGTGGAAGCAATAAATGATGCACCCCATGGTTACAAACCGCCTGGTTATGAGAAGTTGCGCACTACCATATTACATGATGAGAGGAAAAATGTAGAGGCTCAACTTCAACCAATAAGAGATTTTTGGGTTCAATCGGGTGTGTCTATTATTTCGGATGGTTGGAAAGATTGTAGAAACCGTCCATTGATCAATGTTATTGCTGTATGCCCTAAGGGGGCAATGTTCTTGAAGGCAGTTGATTGTGAAGGGCAAGTGAAAGATGCAGAATTTATTTCACGCATTCTCATTGATGCCATAGAGTCAGTGGGTCCTGATAATGTTGTTCAAGTGGTCACGGACAATGCAAAAGTTTGCAGGGCTGCAGGGATAATTGTAGAGTCTAGATATGATCATATCTTTTGGACACCATGCACCGTCCACTCTCTCAATTTAGTGATGAAAGCAATTGGCACCGAAATAGATTGGGTGAAAATGATATATGAGGAAGCTGAAGAGATTCAAATGTTTGTGACAAATCACCACATGTCACAAGCAATTTTTAGGAGTTTCTCGGACTTGGAGTTATTGAAGGTAAATTTTTATATTTAATATATAATTGAATATTATTGGATTCCACAATTATTAATTTTTGTTGTTGTTTACATTAACATGTTTTAATTTTTAAATGTTTTACTAACTTGAGTTTAACATGTTCTTAGGTTGCTGAAACCCGCTTTGCCTCTCACACAATCGTCTTGAGACGACTTGTGAAGGTAAAAGAAGCATTGAAGCATATGGTCATTAGCCCCCAATGGGGCATTTGGAAGAATTCCAATACAGCAAGGGCTTTAAATGTGAGAAGAATGATACTAGATGAGGATTGGTGGGGTCTTGTGAGTTATGTGTTGGAAATCACCGATCCAATAATGGCAATGCTTCGCTTCGCAGATAGTGATGAGCCATGTCTTGGGGATATTTATGATTCCATGGATAGTATGCTGGAAAAAATTAAAATGGTAAGTTTTACGCTCTTTTACAACAATTTTTTATTTGAGAGATATCTAGATTCTAAAGTTTAAATTAACATATTCACTAATTATAATTATTATTCATATTTCATATCTTAGGTCATACAGAGGAGGGAGAATGATCCTGAGGACACCCTTTACAAGAAGGTGGAAAAAATTGTTCATCATCGATGGAACAAGATGACCACACCTTTGCACCTCCTTGCATATGCTCTATCCCCGAGGTACTGTAGTTCTTATCAAATGTTTGTGCTTATTTTATCCAATGTTTGTGCTATTGATATTTGATAGTGTTCAATTGTCTTTTGTTATCCCCAGGTACTATAGTGCAGATGTACTTCGCCTTCCAGGTAGAGTGCCACCATTTAGAGATGCAGAGGTTGCAGATGGGTATAAGAGGGCACTAGCTAAGATATTCCAAGATCCAGAGATTGGGGCAATTGTGAGGAGTGAATTTGCTGCTTTCAACTCAGGTGAGGATTTCAACCCTATTGCCATAGCAGACCAAAGCAGGATGGGTGCCATCAAATGGTGGTACCTTCATGGGCAAGCCTTCACGTACCTCCAACCTCTTGCCATAAAGGTCCTATCCCAAGTAAGTTTGTAAAATTAAGCTTAAGGTTAACATTCTCAATTCCTTGAATTTATTATTTAATTTATTTATCTTGATTGTTGTATTGATAATTTTTAATTTCTCTTTAGGTTGCCAGCTCTTCTGCCGCTGAGCGGAATTGGAGTACTTACTCCTTTATCCACTCAATCAAACGCAACCGGTTGGCTCCAAAAAAATCAGAAGACCTTGTGTTCATTCACAACAATTTGCGCTTGTTGTCACGGAAGGATCCTAAGTACAAGAAGGGGCCCGAAAAGCTTTGGGATGTAGCACCCGAGACTCCTGATTTAGATATGACCATCCGAGATCTTGCTAGATCCACTTTGATTGATGTGGATGATGAGGAGGAGGATTATGAGTTAACAATCCCCTCTACTACTAGTGGTTTGGGTTCCTCTACTAATACAGATGCAGCACTTGCAGCTCACCAGTACCCCTCTGATGCGGATTTTCTTGAAAATCCATTTGATGATTAAATAAAAAACTTTAGTGTTGACTCTTGACTCTTTTATGAGTAAATCATGTTATAAACTTTAAGTTTAATGATCTATATTTTGAATGTTACAAGCTTTCACTTTCAGTAATTCAATGTGAATGTGTTGATTTTCTTTATAATCGTGAAAATAGATTAATTATCAATGTCATTGATCAAGTATACTAGATTCATACTATGAAATGATTTAGTTTTAGAATTATGTATATTTCTCTTTTTTTTAGTATATATAATGCATATATATATATATATATATATATATATATATATATATATATATATACATGCATGAATCCTCCACGAATCATAATTGGGAAAAAAAAAAAATCCCGAATCCACGGATCCGATTCACGTGCCCGAATCGGATTCGTGTCACGAATCGGCAACTAAGCTTTTGTATAAAAATTGAATAGCAAGTTGCAAATCAGTTCAGCATACCATCCAAACCAATGGTGAAAGTAAGGCGGTGAATAGAAGCCTAGGTAATCTATTGAGGTGTTTAGTAAGTGACGAACATCAACAATGTGAGACAGTGATACATAAGATGAATTTGCCTATTACTTCAGCATAAATATGTCTATGTAAATCTCAAGCTATGGATTCAATTGATTACCAATAAGCCTACATAACAACCAAGAAGCTAGAATTTTTTTGTCGAGAATATGATGCCAGCAACTTGATTATGTACATCAACAAGTTAAGCTCAAATTACAGTCCATGAATAAGCATTATAAAAAGAGAGAGTTGATTTACATCTGCACAAGTAAAGGTATCCCCAAGGTGCCTTCAACAAGCTAAAGCACAGGATTGGACCTTGCACGAATGATAAAGAGGATGAACAATATGAATGGTAACCCCTACCAAATTGATTTTCCTGAGGACTTGGTCACGAATCCTATCTTTAATGTCACTGAGTTTTATTCAGACTTAGCTGGGACTAATGAGGATTAGAGAAAGAGAAGGAAAACAACAATTGGATGAGGCACTTGCCAAAAAAGAAAAGAAAGCAAGTTGAACAAGTACTAGATACCAAATTGGTGGTTGATCCAAATTTTATATACTGTATTAAGTGTGAAGGTCTGCCAAAATCTAACAACTCGCGGATCAAAAAGCTGATTTGTTTAATTACAGATAGAAAACTCCATCCTGTGAACCAATAGCAGGAGGTTTTACTTTACCAAGAGAAGGGGAAGTCAATGTTGAGTGTCTATGATGATTTTCTACTCCCAGACTCAGTCAGTTGAGTTGCTGTTCACCTATTTTGAGACATTTGTTCTAGTATTTTTAGTAGCCTCTTCCATCTTTGTTTTGACCAATCCTTAACAGCTGTCAGCTATTTTTACTTTCTAAGAGTTTGATACGTTTGAAATCTCTGGGAGCTGAGGAGTTGTTGGAGTTTGTTGGTTTTGACTCTTGAGGATCAGTCTAAATTACCGGTTTGAGTTCAGTTCCAAGTTCGAAGTTCGAGAACCGTTCGCAAGTTCATCAAAATTTTGGAAAGGGGCTTGGGTTTGTTTGGGTTCGTTAGTACAAAAACATACATACATACATATATATATAAACCATGAGTTAAAATTAGAATGTAGCAAGTAGCATAAACACATTTAAACAACAAAAAAACCATAGACTTGTAATCATAGTGTTCATACCATCATACATCAAAGATTCAAAGAAATAAAAATAAATCATAGCATCAAGTTCAATCAATCTTTGAACTCCTCCTTGCACAACCAAAGCCTTGCTCAACCACCTATTTGCTATTGCTTAAAACAAAATAACCTGTTTGGAAACAAAAAATGACAATGAGAGGCCACCAAAAGCATTTCATAACAACCTATTAGGGTTGTGGATGCCAAAAACTCATTAAATTTTGCAAACAAAACAGTTATTGCCGTCCACGGGGCCCAGAAATGAGGTGGTTCAATGATTAACGGCATGGTCCACCCAGGTTCGAACTTGCAGGGAAAATATCACGCCCTGCCCAAACCAGACATTGAAGCAGACCCGAACTTCAAACCAGTTCAAACTTCTGCTGGTCCAAGGGGTGCAAGGACGAACCATGGTAACTTAGGGGTAAGAGGTAAATTAGTAATGGAAAGATGGACCAAATCAGAGGAGACAGAGAACAGCAGAAGCTGAATGTTAGATGGTCAATATTTTACAATCTTTCCACAGCTATGGCTATTCCGGTAGATTTTTTTTTTTTTTACTGATATAAGATACAATAACTGGTTGTGTATTTCTCTTCGTTATAAAGTAGATGTATTGCGCCTTCTTGATTCTCTGCTGTTGACATTACTTGGATTCTTAAGGTAAGAATAGAGTATGTTTTGAGTCTAATTTGTAGCTTCTTAGAATTTGTTAACCGAACAAGCTTCTCTTTCTGGACTTCCCAAATTCTCATTTTAGTTCTCCTCGCAAAAGGAAAATATTGACCTTAGTTCTCCTCACAAAAGGAAGATATCAACCTAAGGGATGCAAATGAATGGACATCTGACTTACTTGACAACAGTCACTCCCTAAACTAATGACATTTTTGTTAGCTTCTTTATGGACTCCAGGAATCTTTTCCATAAGGAAGAAGAAGCTTCATCTGAACCATAACAGTCAGATTGCATCGAAGCCATTTTCACACCAAAATTTTGTAGTGGCTTCCAAAAATCTGTAGGTAAACCGAGCAAGCGAATCCAAACCTCCTAACGAGCAGTAGAGGATAAGGAACCCAATTAAGCCAGGGGATAAGCTTTTGAAATGGCCTTCCTGTTTTAACTTGTAATATTTTTATGGAGGAGCATAGCATCATTACTCTCTAAGAATGAAACATGCCAAAGTATTGAAAATTTTCGGGGTAAAATATACCTGCGGGGAGGTGGAAAAATAAGACTGCGCCGATTCTTGGATTGTTGGGACTAAGAGCCAAGGCTCATTACAGTGCCCTATTAAAGCATGGCCCGAACCTTCACAGATTCTGCTGCAACCAATGAATCTGAAATCTGGACTACTGGAGTAGGGTTGGCCATACCCATTGTGGGCGTAGACCCGATAACGCCATATTCCAAGCGGAACCGCATTAGCCAACGGGAAGCAGGATTAGCCCATATCAGCACGGGTTGTCACTTTGATCACTCTTTCCCTGCTTCTAGAGTTCCCCAAATTTCGCATATTCTAATCTCTATACTGCTGACTTTGATCTTGATCCATACAATGTATTATTTAGCCAGTTTATTTTCATTGTAGTGGTTGAAAATGCAGTAAAGTATGAAAGAACGAGCTAAGTTTCTCGCTTCAGAGCAAAAATTTAAGCTGCGGATGCAAGACATAGAAATCGTTCTGTGGGGGATTAAGCGTGAAGAAGGAACTTCTTCTCTGAAGTACATAGGGGAGAAAGGAATAGCCAGAAACATGTAAATGGCGAGTTTGCCTGGAGCTGTGTTCGATGTCTTCTGCAAGCAAATGCGCCGCCATTTCATATTCTAAACCGAAACCCATCAAATTATTAATGTGAGGTCTTATGGAGGGGAGTTTTTTATGAATTGTGGCAGTTTTTATTAGCATAAATTGGGCGTAATTTAGAATCTTTTGTTAAATCTTAAAGCAGTTACTATTCAGGAATTGAAATTAAGTTTTGGAAAAAGGGTCCTGAATATTAGTAATGTCTATAAATAATTTTTCCTTCTTTTTAAAAGATTTAATTTTAAAATTATTTTTTCAAACTTCTAATAATACAAACTATTATTAAATTTGTTAATACAAATTTTAATTTTTTTTTGCTTGGATGTAAGCAAAAATTAAGTATTCATGGTCATGGGTCAATAGCTCCACAAATATTTCCTTTTGAGCCACCACTCCTAGCTAAAATAATCAAAATGGCAGCATTGGAACATGGTCTTAGATCATGCATTTTTGTTGCCCCATAGTAGAAGCATTGTGATATTGCTATTAGGTTTTAAATATGTACTTTTTGAGTCAAATTCATCAAGTAGTGGTTCATATGACTCCAAACCAAACATTCTTTTAACCAAAAGTAAAACCTTTACAAGTGTCGTGCATTTAGAACCATTAACCATAGAGCCCCTTTAGCTTAGCAATTGACAAGTATGACATGTTTATCACTAGTCATATTTTTATATTGCTTTCAAGATTTGAAACTATGTAGTTTTTTACTCAAACTCGTTGACACATGCTTCATGAGTGGCTATTCATGAGAGTGAAAAAGTTAGCACTCATTACATCTAGGTGATAGTTCTTAAAGGTGAAGCATTGGACCTTCTCAAGAGTAACACATCTCAGTGCTACCCATTCTCGTATTGGTTCTTGTGAACCATTACTCAAGAACACATGGGTCAATGAGTTTGACTCAAGAACTACGTAGTTGAATCCTGATATCTCAATATCACAATTTGACTTGTTGTGGAAAATATCTCCTACTCATTAATTGAATAGCTAAATGGGCTCTATAATGAATGGTTCATATTGCATGATACTTGGTGAAGGCTTTGCAAATGAGGTAGCAAGCTAAGTGGGCTTAACCTTGGAGAAAGCTTCACACTTACATGCAGTTATGTTGGAGTAGTAATAGGATGGGTAACCTCCCAAGAAGGCTCAATGCTTTATATGTAGGAGCATCACTTAGATGCAATGAGTAATAAGTGTTCCTATTCATTCTCATGATCTCTTTTGAACGAGTACTCATTTAATATGGGCTAATGATTTTGACTTTAAAACTACATAGTTGAATCCTAATAGCAATATCATAACTTGACTCGTGTATGATATCTCTTACTTATCAAGGTGCATGGTGTTATGCATTTTGTAATGTAATTAAGCTCTTAAATTTATGGAAGTTGTCACTCGCATAAATTTTATTATTTTCTAGCATAGTAAAGTAAATAAATGTAGAGCAATAAAAAAGATAGTTTATACTATTATTTTTCTTTATATGATTGACAAGTACCATAAATAATCTATGGCAAGGAAATTTCTAGCACCTAATTGAAATTTGGAAATAAAAAATCAATGTTTCTATTGTGAGGAAACACTTATAATTAATCTTAAATAACATCATCCTTTGTTGAATGGGACCCATATTATTTTTTAAAAGATTTTTAAAGCCCCTCATGAAAGATTATCCTTATTCTCAAGGACATATAATATCTTGCTTTGGAGTTAATGAGAGCAATAATGAGAAGTTGAGATAACCACCAATGAGTTCTCTGAAGTTGACAATCATTGATCGTGTGACATGTTGATGAATCTAGGTTGTTTAAAATGTCATCACAATTTCAATTCTATCAATGCAAAATCACCTATTCTTGTTACTTTTTGGTAGACTTAGTTTTGTGTAAAATGACACCACAAAATTTGACTTTGTTGATGCAAAATCATCTAATTATTATGAAACTAGAAAGAGTCATACTAAACAGTCACACTTTTAATAGTACAACTTTTGTTTTCATTTTTTCTTTTATACTCAACAAACCTTACCTTCAGTGTAGTTGTTGCCAAGTTTGGGGATGGAAGGGGTGAGATAGAGCAAGACTAGTTCCATTCTGATGGATGGATTTTCCTAATGCACATTGTTTAACTTGGGCTACAACATACAATTCCATTGGAGTGACATCATTAAACAAGCAAGATTTTAGTAAATAGTAGCAAGATAACATTGTGATTATAGTTCAAATTGAGGCTAACAAAAACATAATATGTTTATTCGTTATGTTAATGTATTATAGTCATTTTAGTCTTGGTGTAACACACTGTATTCTATGAGAAATACCACAATATGTATAGGAATAACATAAGTTTCAGGACATGTACAAGTTTTGAAACTATTAAATGAATGATATCAAATAGACAAATCAAATTTTGCAAAAAAGTGAGATTTCCTAATTGTTTACATATTTTCTATTTATGTGATAAAATTGATAGACTTGACCCATCTTTCAAAGTACAAAAAATTGGAAAAAAAAATTATATAAGTTAATTGTATTAACCTTGGCTTCAGCCTCTTATTGATCAAAAAAAAAATTCAATAATTTTTGAAGAACAATTTTTTTTTTATATTAAGTTATTGTTTCTTATAATTATTCTTTAAAAAGTAATTACTTCTTTAAATAGTTATTATAAGTATATTGCAATAACAAAGACTGGTTTATTTCATCTTTATATAAGAGGCAAAATTTAAATCTTTATTAAATGATATTTTCTGAATTTTAATTTAATATTTATTTAGAATAATATATCATAACTTTGGACAGCAGTGAGTTATATTACCTTGTGACAGTGTTAAACCATTTCAACAACAAAATAATTGAAGTCTTTTTTTTTTCCAGAGATTAAACACACTTCCAAAATAAATCAAAGAGATAATTGAACTAACCTGAAAATTTCAGTTCTAGTTGATTGTGAAAGGCACATAGTGCATCCCATCACAATGCACTGAACTGCCTCATTTAGTGTGTGCTTCTGCTCTGGCATTTGATCATTCAATCGTACAATATGCTTTGCAAGATTAAACTTGTCTTTGAGAAGTTCAAGGCACTCTTGATAATTTTTCGACATCTGATTATATCTCTCCAATGCAAATCCTACTACAGATGATGCTGCTACCACCCAATGCATTTTTCCAGCACCCTTTAGAAAATTCATTACTACTTTCTCCGTCTCTGCCCTCACTGCATCCTTTAAATCTTGCTGCACAAATAAAAACCGATGTAAATGGTTCTCTTAGTTTGTGAATAAAGGTTGAAAAAATAAGTCAATTTTAACAATTTAACACTTTTTATTTAAGAATTAAGTCTTAGTGCGTGATGTTTAAGCCATCCTTATGAATACTAATATACTTACATATGAATGTAAAAGACTTTTAAATATAACTTTTTCAGTTTATTCTTGCATATCATTATTATTCTGATAATAGACAGTTGAAAATGTGATCAGAAATAATAATTCAAAAGCTTATACAAGATAATTCACAACTGAAACAGATCTTCACCTTTCATAATGAAACATTAAAAACAAACTTAAAAACACAATATTCTACATTAAAATTCTATAGCTCTCAGATGCATTAAATTTAACCTTATCACGAAGTCTATCAATGTGCTTCTCAACCGTTTCCAGCAACGTTTGGCCATCTTTGATATAAGGACTTGCTGATGCTTCTTCACTTTGCTTATCTGACTGCACGTGAAAACACAATATAGATATCATTCAGGCTGAAGTAGATTGACAAACTAAATTTAATATGAAGCTTGATAATGAAATTATAAAACAGAGAAATGTAATTTGAAAGAATGTGATGTTGAGTCCCTGAGTATGCATATTAAGTAAATTAAAAAGTATTCCAGTGAAGAAACGGGTACTTAAGCTGTCTGAAAAGCTCAATATAATATGAAACGATTATGCAGTGTTTGTTGTGTAGAATTTACTTATTTTGAATGTTTGGGATCAAACAAATTCTATAAAAGTTCTGAAGCAAATGAAATGTTCCCAACAAAATTTTTAGTATAGATAAACCGGGATAACTAACTTTGCTATCTAAGAGCTTCTCGATAAAGTGAATGAGATAGTTAAGCTGCCTGATATCACTGAATTTGTGGAGAAAACTCATAAAATCAGTCTCTACTGTAGTGGAAGATTCAGCAATAGTGTTATGCTGAGTAGAAGCAAGTGCTTGCTCAGGAGGAATTGAAGAGGATGAGAAGCAGCAGAAAGAAGGAAAAGAAGAATACTTTCCCATTGCAAGATACATAATTAGTTACAGGGAGGAAAGAAAACTAAAATGCTTCTGATTTGGCTCTTCTGCTTTAAAACTGAAATACTTGTGAGTTGGCCCTTCTGCCTTTCTTCCCTGTGCTTCTGATATGATTTATATCAATTTTCGAAGTGGGCTGAGGTTGAAAAGATGGGAATACGGGCCAAAAGATGGAATTGCACCCTGTGTGTTCCTGAATGGACGGGAGTTCAGGCAGAGTGTCACCCCATGTCCTTTCCTCTGATTATACTTTTAGCTGGCACTTGTTTATATGTCAAATGTTAACTTGTCAGAGCACTTCCTCGGAGGAGTAAAAAACTTTCATGATCGGATTGTTGAACAATGGAACACAATTATGTCAGCCTTTCAAATCGAATGTGTGTGGACTGTCTATCTTGTGACCACCGTATAAAAACACAGTCCCAAGGTGTAGAGGAAGCTCACTTTGTGACAAATTTGACAATGTTTGTACATGTCTTTCCTGGCGGCAAAGATCACCGCTCTTTGAAACCTCAATGTTTTTAAGATTCAAGTCCTGAAGGTGTCTTTATTGTTGTTATTATTATGTTTTTATTTTAGTAGGGCTACGGGATGTAATTATCTGTTTAGTGGTTTTTAAAATTTTCCTTTTTCCTAGAGTATAGGAGAAAAAAAGAGTTAAAAGTTGTATTATGAGTAGATGATAAGATGATTTGAGATTTGGTTATGTCTAGCTTCATTATTGACATATGATAGATTTTACTTTTTCAAAAGTTTTTATAATGTGTATGGTATTTAATTTCATTTCTATTGAACATGGAATTACATTGTTAAGTGAATATCATGAGCAAATGATAAGTGATCAACAATAAATTTTATCTAGATATCATATGTAATTTCATTAATAATCTGATTTGAGATTGATTGTATATATCTTAGTGAGAATTTAACTTCATTAGTAATTCCTATGCTATACAATCTCTTCTATATTGATAATTATCTAACGTGAAAGTAAATTTTAAGTGGATACCATGAGTAAATGTTAAATGCTTTTGTCTTCTTTCCAAAAAGACAAAATCTATTGTTGGTCACTAGTGAAGTGGAATTAATAATACATAATTGTTGATCAACCATTATTGTTGAACCATAGTGGATTTGATCTTTTAAAAAAACACTAGTGAAGTAGAATTAAAGATACTTATAATTATTCTTGAGTACTAGTAAAGTGTGTTTAGTGATACATAGTTATTAATAAAATCTAGATATTATATTTTCAAAAAAATTATGTATATAACATCTTTGATAAATTATGTAAGTGCTTGAGTCAAGATCGACCTTAATCTCTCTAATCGCTTTTATCTAACTCGTTCACATTTTGCATAGCCTTTGTATGAACAAAGACATGTTCTTTGAACATTATACTATTATAAACCTTCTTGTCAAGCAACTTACACGTAATACTTTACTTATTGGGAATTAAAAATTATTTTTCCTTTTACTAAGTGGAATTACTTGAATTCATTATAGTGGACTACTTAATGAACTTACACTTTCTTTGGAAAAAAATGAAGTAACATTCAAACACACTCACAAATGAGATGGAATATAGGGCATTTCCTAGTAATTGCAAGGAAACCAAGAAAATAGAAGGTTAATATCCTTCAATCCATTATAAGCATGAAATTTCACAAGTTTCCTTGATTCACGATGTCCATTCAAATTCCAATCATAGCCAATAACATCAATAAATTTAAAATACAATGGGAAAGTATTAACCTAAACATCAATATAAGAGTTAGCACTATGAACATTCAATTACTTGATTTCAATTTATGAAAATGCTCATTCTTATCTCCAAGGGATATGCAAATGTTTAATGGAGACTCAAAAAATATCTCAATACCATTAGGGTCCGTTTGGCTATGGGAATATAAAAATGGGAATAGGAATACTTATTCTCAAATAGAAAATGGGGTTGCGTATTCCTATTCTTGTTTGGTTCACCCAGAATTCAAGGACTCAAAAATATATGTTTTCTAAAATTTAAAAAAAATGGAATAGGAATACGTATTCCTATTCCACCTATTTAGGTGGAATAGCAAATGCTCATTTTTGGGCCAAAATTGGAATATGTATTCCAATTTTATTCCTATTCCAATTCCGATTTGGTGCATCCAAACAAAGAATTCAAAATTTTAAGAATATACATATACCTATTCCACTTGTATTCTCATTGCCAAATAGACCTTTAAGGAAAATAATATGCATTTTATGACATGTTCTAGGCTCAAATTGGAAAATTGAAACAATAAGAATATGGACAAGATGCCTTCTTACCAATGCTTCATCTTCTTGTACATTCAAGTTAGAGGATGTTCAATGCATGAAAAAGATAATAGTGTCAAAGAAAAAACATGGTAGTCATTGCTTTTGATGTAAGAAAAGATATGTATCTCCTTTAAACCATATTTTAATTAAATATAACTTTCTTGGATATCTATTTTTTTGGAATTGGAGAACTTATAAACATTGGTCTTAGTATTGTTTTCAATTAAAAACAAAAATAGGTTTTAAGGGGACTCAAAACCATATATAGTTATTGCATAAGATATAACATTGAAGCCCTAAAATAGATCACCATTAGTCAAAACTAGGCAAGCCATAGCCAAACCCCCAATAACCAAAAACTAACACCCACACAAATGAAACCACCAACAAAACAAGAAAAAAACATGAACCTAAACACCAGGAGTTAGGCCAACTCCTTAGTAGACATGGGTAGCTCTGCTTTAAGCTTGTTCATTTTTCAAACAACATTCTAAAATCTCCACCAGATCTAGAGAGGGATTGGAAGTATGCTTCTTTTTTGTATTGGACAGCGTGCATTTCCCTAGTCAAGCATCCTGCCTCACAAAGTCCATCACATCCAAGTCCAAAACCAACATTTCCCCTGCCTCTTGATCCATTTTACCGATAAGCCTATTCAAGCATTGGTCTTAGTATTGTTTAAGTCATTAAGTTGTATTGATTCTTATAATATGTACAATATGTAATTTCATATAAGTTGATAATTATTTAGACATGGAATTTAATTGATTTAATGAGGAAATGATAAATTGATAAAGATTGAGATTGATTATATTTTTAAAATGAAATGGAAATTTTACTTCACTAGCAATCAAGAATATACCTATTTTTATCTTTTCAAAAAAAATCATTATGTTTACAATCAATATAATACCTTAAGTATAGATTTACCTATAATATCTCTAATATTTTTCACTTACTTGACTCGTATGCTACATAACAAGTTTCATATGGACAAAGACACAACATGAATATTTTTATATCATTGTAAACCTTCCTATCATACCTATTAGAAATCAATTAATTATTTTTCCTCCTTAAGTGAAATTATTTTTTATTAAAAATTTAATTTTAATTTTACACTTGATTCAAAGGAAAAGGAAATAATTAACATTCAAAATCATTCACAAATGAGATTGAAGATAAGTTATATCATAGTGTAAACTAATTGCAAGAAAACACAAGGAAGGCTATCATCCTTCAATCCATTATATGTTCATTGTTGGGTGATGCGACGCGCTCCCCTGCCCACAGGTGGTTAATTATGTGGTGTTCCATGTTCACTAACAGTCATGGCTTTTGGTGCAACAGACAGGTGGTTAATTATGTGGTGTTCCATGTTCACTAACAGTCATGGCTTTTGGTGCAACGGCAAGTGGGACCTACATTCATATCTTAATATCTCTCTATTCAAATGATAAAGTATTCTTTATCCCCTTATCTATATAACTAGGAGGTGACATCTTCTTCAAGGTTCTCCTCGTCAAGTGGTCCCTATTGTTCAAAGGTAGTTTGTTGGAAAGAGATAATGGGTTTCTCCTTGGGGGTCAAAAGAGTCAATTAACCATAGAATTTAGGAGATCTTATTGGGATTTTACCCACATAAAGTGAATTTTGGATGTTATACTCTCCACAAAAATTATCAATTATTCTAGCTTCGGTCTTAGAATTAGTGGTGTTGGAAGATGAAGTAATGGTTGAAGGGTCAACATGTGGTGTGGCAAGATCATTGAGATGGAAGTAGTTAGTGTGATTTTCTTCAAGGAGTTTACAATACTATATAAGGGTTTTGGATCACTATGAATAATGATTTCTCTACCATTTTATACAAATTTTAGGTATTTTTGAAAGGTGGAGAGGACAACTTGCATGTGCATCCATGGTCAACCAAGGATAATGTTATATTGAAAGTCAAGGTCTAAAACTTAGCATGTTATTTCAAACATTACAAGTCCCACTTGAAGAGGTAATGTGATTACACATTTGGATTTTTTTTCTCTATCATCATAAAACTTCATGGTTATTTTCTTTAGGAGGTGAATGAACTCATTGAGGTATCCCAATTATTTTATTGATTTCATTGTACAAAGGTTTAAATTCAATCAACTAACTATAAGGAGTCTTTGTATTTTATGGAAATAAATGACTACATTAGTGTGTAAGGGTTTATTGTAGGAATGACAAGGTGTGGACATAGCTATATTAGTAATTACAAGATGATTTTGGATAAAGATTCCCAATTATGACTTAAAATTGTGAAAAATTCATGTTATTAGGGACATGATACTCAAGGAGGTCTTTCTTAAGGATCTCTTTATGAATGGGTGATGTTTTAAGAAGCTTTCAATTGGATATTTGTGGACGATTATTTCCAAGATGATCAAGAAGAATATATTGTTGTTTGGATCTAGAAAATGTATATGGTGAAGAGGAGGAGAGTCCCCTTGAATCACGATTCTTCTTCTTCTTGAGTGATGGTGTTACAATTGGCACTTTTAACTATGATGATTGTAAATTGAGAACAAGAATCTTACATGTGGACAAAAAGGGAATCACTTATAGATTATGCATATAGTCATAAGAAACAATTTGAGATGACAAGTCTCCATATTTCTTATGCTTGGGAGCTGTAAATCTTGAGCCATACATTGGTTGAATGTGGGTTATGATATTCTACTCTTATTTCAACTCTATTAATTTAATGTGTTGAATAAAATATTTAAGTTTTGAATATGCTTCTTTATATCATGATCTTTAATCATATGATACTTATGATATTAATTTTGTATTTGCACTAAGTAGGTTTATGTCGGGGTTCAATATAGCACTTGGCAATGAGAGATATTCTCATATTTTATTGTACAAGATAGTGAAAGATGACATCAATAGGCTTGGTGAGGGGTATGTATTGACATCGTGGTATATTAACAATGTCTGTGTCAAATGATAACAGGTTTTGAAGGGACCCTATAACCCTTTATAGTAAAATACCAAAGAGCTTCTAAACATTAACACTCCAAAAACCAAAACAACAACCAAGAAAAAAAAATAGGCATGGAAGAAGACATATTTCCAGCTAGGACAAAAGACACCAAGGGGAAAGCCCACCAAAAGAGAATACACCAACAAACAAGGAAAAAACAAAGATCAACTACTTGAGGAACTTTAGAAGCACAAGAACTCCAAGCTCTAGATTATCCATATTATCAATTTCCCTCTTAATGTCTTGGACCTCTTTAGAAACATTGTTGTCCTTATCCTTGGTATTGGCTCTAGCCCTTCTACTTGGGCCAAAATGGATGTCCCCAGGTGAGTCTTTGTCATCAACAACTTCAATGATATCCCTTTCATTATCAAAGCTTTCCAACTTCCCTAAGAGGATCTTGAGATGTTTATTGGTTGCCTTAAGGATCTTATTGTTGATAATCTATGCTCTTAAATGCATTCTCTATGATAACATAATTTTTTTCTAGCAAGGTTATCCTGTCATCCAACTTGTTGAAGTCAGCACCCACCTTCTCTTTTCCAATCATGTATCCTCCACATTTAGATTGACCCCATTAACCAAATATTTACCAAAATCTATCACATCAAGGACATCCAACTTACTCTCGATAGCTCTAATCTTAAGATTAATTTCCTTGAATTCATGAAAGGACCACTTGATTGCTCCATAGAAGTCCAACCCACTATTTATGGGAGTTAATAGAATATTAAGGCCTTGTTCCCTACTAATATCACTTAGAATGAGCATTGAGTGGTCAATAAGATGGTCTAAATTAACATTACCCTTATCCTTATAATTGGTGAAAATATTTATCTTCTAACTAGGAACTCTAATCTTTAGTTTATCTATGTCCACAACAATCCAATTATCAGTTTCCTTAGTAGGTGGAATATCCTCCTTAGGAATGTCAACTTTCTCAAGAAAAAAACCCCATCATATTCCATATTGTAAGAGGAGGGGAGACATCCGTAGAAAGATCCTCTAGGCTCTTAATATTTCCTTGAGGATGAGATTTATTCTTCTTACTATACTCCCTAGGACCATCTCTGTCAGTGTTATTGTTGTTATTATTTTGATGTAGGATGGGATAATTGTTGTTTCAATTTTGTTGTAGTTATTCTCATTGTGCTTGGTTGAAGCAATATTTTTCAATTGGACCTATTAGGTTATGTTGACTATTTTTTCTTCCATTATCCCATTGTAGATAATTGATCTAAGATACCTTTACCCTGGGCTGAATTTTTCCAAGAATTAAATCTTATGTTATTCAAGGATTTGTTGCTAACCTGTCATGGTATCTTCCTTATCATTGAGGCCCATTATTTTACCATAAGGTTTGATAATATTTTTGATGATAAATGAATCAAAAACATGTGTAAATGCATAAATATTTTAGCATGTCTACTAGAGTTAACCATGCATGCTCGTAGTTAAAAACCAATAAACCCTACAATCCTACAATAGAATAAGAAAGTATTGTGATGTTTGTAGGCATGGAGGGTGTTAGAATATATAGTCCACTCATATAACTTGGGGGGGGGGGGATGTTGGGGGGCGGGGGCATGAATCATGCCAATCATTAACTTTAAACAATCTTAACCATATAAGTAATGTTAACTAAAACCACAACAAGATACTCATACTTAATTAACACTAGATATGTTAACTAGGGAAACCTTTGATCAGAGCAAAAACCATGGAGGGAATGGTACCCACAAGATGATGTATTAATATAAATATTCCTTAGAGGATAGACCATGTTAAGAGTCAATTACAACATTCAATACACATGAATCCATATTAGGAGGCTTTGAATCCCTATTAAGAGATTCCAATCATGTTAGGAGTTGTGCCAACCCTGTTAGGAGTTGTGGAAGATAGCTGGACCCACTGCCCAAATAGCTTCAAGGTTAAGATCAAAGAAACCACTATCCAAATGAACTATGTATTAATAATAGAACTAAAATGTACTTCCTTCCTCTGTCTTTGTCTTTTCAACCAGACTTCTGCTTCTTCAGATCTTGTAACTAGATCTCATATTGCGCACCCAATGATCCCTTGGATTGCTTACACACATTCAATAAGCATTTTTCTCCTCCTTGCACTGCGTACTAGTACTTCACATTCCACTTGATCTTCTTCTTCTACATTCATTATAAACAACTTTCCTTTATACCTTATTTTCATAATAATCCCTTGAGTTGGCCTTAAGGCTTGCCCAATTAATTAAAATAAGATAATTAGTTAATTCATAATTGAAATAGAAAATTGTTAGCTCACAGTCTATACAAAACATCACACGTGTGAAATCACGTCTTACATACACACTAGTGTCATCACATGACTGTCCTCAATCACTGTGTAAGTACACATCTCTTCATTACATCTCAGATGAAAGATAGCAATAGATCATCAGAACTCTATTTTCTAATGTTCTGTTTCTGCACTACTTCCAATAAATCAAATGTAACTTCCATATACCATCTACTCAGACTTAGTCCTCTTAACCATGTCATCAGGACAACCTTAGAAACATGTCCTCCATTGTGCATCATCTAAAACTTCCTCATCTTTTGTGCATCATAAGATTACTAATCGCTATTATTCTAGTCTTTACAAAATTACTGCTATGTTGACATCAATGACAAATGTAGTCATGAATGCAATATATCAATACTCTTCAATGCTTAGTATACTCCCCCAAAGTAGTATCATTAGTATTCATGCTAACACGGCATATTCATAATCCATAGTGTTATCCCACCTCATAATTTCCCTTCATTTCCATGTGGATATTTTGTCTTTTATTGCCTTATGGATATAGATGCATGGGGAAAGAATGTTTGTACTTTATACCTAACAGATGTGTAGGCTAAAGGGAAATGTGTGATTTGGGTATGCAAGGAACTATGTGACAAGGATATAAAGGATATTTGTGCACTACAACCATTATGGTAATTGACATGTTTGATGATGCTTCTTGTAGGTATGTAGGGTGATAATAATGTATTATATTTATTGCATTGATACTTTCTTTTGTTAGTATGATGCTTTAATTGTTAACAACCATGATGTGGTTGTAGAGGTTAAATCCATTGTCCAATTGTCTCTATTAAGAGAAATCTTCCTTGTAAATGGAATCTTAGTGAATTTACGTGCTTATTTACAATTTTTAGGTGTTGTTTCTTTTGACAAGAATTTTTTTTTATGTCAACTTTTTATTGAGCTTGGGATTTTATTTCTTGACTATAGGCATTCATTTCATGAATTGGGATTTCCCCTACTAATCTTATGGATCAAGTTAAAAATAAATATTAGATATTGACATGATGTTTATTCCTTCTACTTGTTTTAACATTACTCTAGTTAGATTAGGTTTGGAACTCAAATGCCAAATCTAAATTCTAAAGACTTTATAAAAAGCAATCGTGTACATATTTTATGGGTTACTCTTGTTAGATGTTTTCTTAGGAAGATCTTTGGAAGTGTGTTGAACATGTCATAGATTGATATGTGCATTGGAATTAACATTTTTTCTTTGATGCCAAAACATACTTTTGTTAATACAAACATTTGATTTTTGTTTGTTTAGTTTAGTGATTTTTGATGTTTAGATGACTCATTAAAGATATTGTGGTGTGACTCTAGTTGGAGTTTATTATATATTTTTTAATGGCCACATTCAACTTAAAGAGGTTCACATGATTATTTAAGAGAGAGATATGATATATATTCTATGTGTAGACACCTAAAAACTTTTAGAAAATAAAGTATTTTTATTTTCTGAAAAAGTCCTAATGACATCATCATTTATTAATTAATTAATTATTTAATTAATTAATTTATTTTTATGCCATTAAATCCCTTTATCTTAATTAAAAATATTTAATTAAGGAATCCCTCCCAAAAATGTTTAAATCTTATTTAAACATTATTTCCTTATTTATTAATTATTTAATTAATAAATTGACCAAAAATCCTAAAATAAATAAAAAATTTATTTTTTGCCCAAAACTTGGCCAATTTCCTTATGACCAATAACCTCTTCCAAAATCTTCTAATCCTTCTTTAATTTCGATTAAAGGCTAATCCCATCATTTCCTACCCCTAATCCCAACTCAAAATATTTAATTAAGATTAAATATTAATCCTCATGTTTATTAAAAATATTTTAATAAATATCTCCTCAACCCAAACCCTTGAAATAAATAAAACTTTATTTATTTCCTAAAAATCTAATTTATCCTCATCCTAAGAAGTTCTAGACTCTTCTAGAAAGTCTTCATCCTCATCCTAGGAAATTCTAGACTATTCTAGAAAGTCTTTATCCTCATCCAAAGTCTAGACTCTTCTAGAAGATGTCTTTAAACCTAATCCTAATCCCCTCCTAACCTTGTCACATTCTCTAAAAATGGGTTAAGACTTACTAACCCAAGCCAAAGTTAACAAATATCTCCTCCTTCACCCTCCCTCATTAAATGCCATCCACTTGCCTATCCCTAAGCTAATCCTAAACCATCCTAATCCATCCTCTAATCATTTGCGCAATCCTAAGCAAGCTTAAAACCCTCCTAATCAAGCCCAAGTCGAAATTGCTCTCATCTCCCTCAAAATATCTCAACCATAAAACTTTATGAAGTCCACTAGGTCATAAATGACTCTTACAAGCCCTTTTATGGCTCTTACAAGTCATTATGAGGGTCTTTATGAAGATTTTATCCCTTGAGCCTCCTTTGTTGACTCATCCTTCCCCTTTCCTCCATCCTCTCACCATGTGACATGTGTCACTCCTTGATTGGCTATAAGGAAGCACAATCCATGTGCTCTCTTCTCATGCAATCTGAGCCCTCCATGAGCTTTTTCCCATCCTTGCATCTTAGCCCTCAATCCATCAAGCCTCTTTCCTATAAATTGGATCCTTCCCCTTTGCAAAATAACACAATCCATGAAGTAAATTCATAATGCCATTTTGAGAAGCCATTTTACATCAAAACTATACACTCACACCCAAATTCCAACTCCATTTGAAGCCCTTTTTGAAGCATAAGCTTGAGCATACATCCTATCTATTTAGACAAAGCCACTCAACAAGAGAGATTCTCATTGAGAGAGTCCATTAATGGATCATATTCTCAATTGAGAGTTCATCTTAGTCTATCTTGAAGTTTATGAATTTTGTTTAGTTTGTAGAAGCTTTATTTTAATTTAGTTTCTATTAGCATACTAACATTGCTCATATACACTATGATTATTCTAGTGTTATTGTGTTCTATGGTTGAGTATTTTCTTTAGTGTGGATCAAGGATTATTTATTTAAATGATTGTAAAGCCTAATATTTTTTGGTGGAACTTATCATTGTGTCCTTAGTAATGTTCACAAATTAGAGTGCACCAAGCTATATTTTGATATGACATGGTTTGATATTTAAGTGTTCTCATTGATCAATACAAATAAGAGATTGGATTTTGAGTTAGAGATGATGAAGAGATTTAGGATAGTATTCATGCTACTTATTGGCATTCCTGTGATCATGTTATTGGTACAAATTTGTTGAGGGAATCAAATGTGTTGTTTTTGTAGCATGTTGTTGTTTCTTCATTTAGGATCTAAATGAATTGATGAAGTATCATGTTGTGATTCTTGGTGATGCTTTAGTGATGTGATTGCATGTTCATGATTAATTATTTGGATTAGATATAAGTCTTGATCAATTTGATTTGGATAAAATTGGATATTTAGCATAATTTTTATATATTTTACTATATCTAGTTGATGTTTAATCTTTGTAATGTTTATAAATGAGACATCATTATGTAATTGAATATGTATGCAAAGAGTGGAGAAGAGAGAGGGCCATGTTTATATTCTTCATTTGAGGTAGAAGTTGTATTGTATTGGTATTAGATCTATGGTTTTTATTAGCTTGGGGTAATGGATTGCATGTCCATTATATTATAATCAAAGATTAGATTGGTGAACCCAAATAAGGGATAGATCTATGATTCTATTACACGACAAGTGAGATCTTGGAAGCGAGCCTATAGTTTGGTCTATAAGCTTATGGTTGCAAGTGCATCCTATTGTTCTTTCTTTTTGTCATCCACCAAAAAATAGTTTCAAAAAAGTACATTCACCTTGTGGGTTTGAATCCCACCAGATGGTTTTCTCTTAACATGGTTTACTTGAGAACATATAGGGTGCTATGTATTATGTATTGTGGATCTTGCATTACTATTTTATCATTTAGATCTAAGATTGGTTTAATTGGTTTAAAGTTTTAATTGTACACACACAAATAATTAACACCCCCCTTCCATTATGCTTGTCGCCTTTTGAGCTTAACAACTCTCCTTTATTCTCTTTCAGTGTCTATGCTCTATAATTTAAAATTTTCTTTTTCTCTCATAAAAGAAAACCACTATTTTTACCTCTTTTCCTAGTTTGATATATTGGGCAAATTAACTTTCCTTATGTTGATTATTTCATTTATGTATTTTTAAGTTTGTTTGTTGTGTCAAATTTTCTAATGAATTATATATTGTGAATGAATATTTCTTTATAGGATCTCATTATCTTTGACCTATATGTTGAATCCTTAGAGAGCTTATTAGAATTGAGATAGATATGTATGTTATGGGTTCTTGTTGATGTACAATCATCAACATGGGAAAAATATAATTCCAATCTAGTGTATAACCCCCTTTGATTTTATTTATTTTTTCTATCCCTCTCTCCCTCAAAGTTGTTATCCTAGGCTAGAAGAGGTGTATCCTGATTAGAAGGAACCTTATTTTCTATAGAGATTCAAACTCTCATGTGAAAGGTCCCAAACTTGGAGGTTGATTCAATGCTTCTCAAGGGGGTCATACCTCAAGCATGGGTACAACATTTTATGTTAACAATTTTGGAAAAATTGATGGGACTTAGATTTAGATTGAGTTAAAAAAATTCTATGGTGTGCCAATACAAGCTTCATTGACTAAAAAATTACATTCTTTCTCATTTCCATTAGTTTTCATATTTTATTAAACACCATGAAAAATAAAAGTACAAAATCTACTGGTTTCATGTTTCAGTACTTGTGTGAGTAAATATTACCTCATGAGAATTCAAGAGGTCACCCTTCAATGGTCCCAACATGTGCACCTAGAAACATGAAACATGGATTACGATATGTACCTAGAAACAAAACATTCAAAAGATAATTAGCTCAATGAGTTAGTGAAATACAAATATAATCAAAATCAAGATGAGACTCATCAAAATCAAATTGTTTTTTTCCTAGTTATGAAGATTCATTAGATTGTTTATTTTCTCTCACAATGCATCTTAATCTAATTGAATAGAAAATCATAAAATAGATAATTCTATAATGAAATGCACCTAATTATGAAAAATTAAAATGATGATGATTTTAATATGAAATGTATCCTAATTGATGAGAAACTATATGGATTATGCTATGAAAACCGATCTAAATGTTGCAATAATGAGCTACATGATTGAATTCTAAGATGAAATGATCTAAATGAGGAACTTAAGCTATGAATATGATAAAATTCTCTCAAAATACAAATTCAAAACTCAAATGAACACAATCTCCTTATGAAAATGATATATGTGAAATGACTTGAATTAAGGTTGATTTTAACAGATTTCTCAAAGAGGGAAAATAACTCGATTTTAATTAAATGGCCAAGATTCATCCCTTGAAATGGATGGTAGAGATAGCAAAGGCATTGATAAATCCCTATGTTGTTTTTCATTGGTTGTTTTATGCCAAGGTCGTTATCCCATTTTGGTTCCATGATTTCCATGTGGAATTAGTTTGTTGAGCGAATTTGTGCACTTAATTAAATCAATGTAATTAATTTCCTTAGCTATGTATTTTTAATTTAATTAATTAGCTACATGAATTAATGGATTATTAATTACTACTTGTTGATCAATTACATAATTAAATTGAATGCATTTAATAACACAATTATATTTTGATTTAAATTGATTTGATTTGATCAACTTGATTAGGTCTTTGTCCCTTGGATTGACTAGACCATTTTAAGGCGAATACAAAGATAAACTGTAATATTTCATTTTTTACTTGTGTTTTCTAAGATTATTTATTGTAATGCCTAATAATGGATCATTTCCATTGAAATACATATTATTCTGCCACATATAATGATTATTCTCTCCCTTGTCCTCTTATTATGCATAAAACTAAAATTGTATCTTGGTTATTACCTGATCTTACACCAATCCTACATCCAATGCATGCCACATGCTTTTTGGGTGACAAAAAAATCATGTTTTTGGTCTCACTTCATGGCACACATACCCTTCTATATGAGGAATTTTTTAATTGGAGCATGCAACTACTCAAACTCACCTTTGCAAGGTTCATTACATAGTTTCCACAAGTCTAATATATATAATGTTTTATAAGTGATTTATATTTATAGAAAGACTCATTTTTAATGTGTCCAAAGAACTTGAAATGAGTCCTAGAGATCTTATCTTGTGCATTTTTATATTTTAAAATATTTTCAAGGGGCTTAAATAATGCCTATATAGATACTATGTTATGCTTGTCATGACATAATCAAATACATTTTAAGTCTAAAAATGATGGATATGTTTATTATCCTATGTTTATTAGGACTTATTATTTCTAGCATGTAAATGTCAAGACTATATAGAAACTAACAATTATAATACAAAAAAAAATGTATAATTTTTTAAAATTACACTTGAATGGAGCCTTAAAAATGACCCCAAAATAATAAATAAGTTGTGTCACCTATAATAATCTACAAATTCTAGTAAAATGCCTATGTTAAAATAATGAAAATTAATGCACCATTAAAAAGAGTGAAAAAAAGTCTAAGAAAATAATTTTTTTCAAAATATTGGATCTCCTATGGTAAAGAATTGAGTCTTAAAGATAGATTATTGAAATATAAAAATGAATGCACCATTAAAAATAGAGAAATAAATGTTTAAGAAAATGAAATTTATCAAAATATTGGATATTCTATGGTAAAGAATTGAGTCTTTAAAGATAAATTACTAAAATCAAAGTAGTGGCCAAATTAAAAAGAAAATTGATGACATACCGATATCATTAATTTTTTTTAATGGTTGATGTATTTCCAACATACCATTGAACTATCTTAAACTACTATAAAGAAGTCCAAAATAAATATTCTTTTGAATTAAATCACATTTAAGAAAGAAATGAACTACTTTCTAGGGCCAAATAATGATTTTTGGTGCTTCACAAGCACACGCACACACACATATTATAGAGGTTAGTTGCATTGAGAATTGTCATTCAGGTGGTAGAATTTGGTGCTCCAACTTAAAGTTACCATTGCATAGTAGTGTCAGTCATTCTCATTCTCGTTCCGTTAGGTTGTAGTTTTTGGGATGGGTATTGTCATTCAACTAGCCCTAATGTAATGCTTGGAAGCTACTTAAAAGTGCAATCCTATAAAATAGTGTATAGATATTTATAAAATAAGTAAATAAAAATACACCTGCATGGCTGTTAGATGATCTCATTAGATGAGTTTTTTTTTCTCATATAGTACCAATACCATATCTAACAAACTTTAAATGAAAATAAATGTTTTGGATCATTTGAAAGAAATAACAAGACCAAAAATCAAATCTCTTCTTGAAAATAAGCTTCTTGACTCATCTAAGTTAAGCTAAACAAAATCAATGTTTATTAGTACTTGTCGGTATTGTGATACTTTTTGGATTTTATGCTTTAACTAGTGATTAAATTATTTGGTTTCTACAACATTAAAATTAATTGATTTTATCCCCCAGATTACTTGTAATTATTAGAGAAACTATTTCATTGGGGTATGCCTCTTTTAAAGTTGCAATAATATAGGACATTTGTCCCGGGCAAGACTGGAGGTTTTCTTCTTCGTTCTTTCCTACCAGTGCCCATTTGAATGGAGATATGCTTTGTAATTGCTTTTAAATTAATAATATAGATCAAGGCCTTGGCCATTTACCGATTTAAAAAAAGTAAAATTAATTGATTTTATTTTTTTCTATCAAACTAATATGTTACATAGCATAGATGCATGATTGTTAACATTACAATTTTAAGAAATTATTTTTGTAGGATTTGATTGGTTGAATTCATTTAGGCCCCGTTTGGTTGCTGGCATAGAAATAGAAAATTAGAATAGAAAAATGGAATGAGAATGGAAATGAGGAATGGGAATAGAAATAGGCAATTCCAATCATGTTTGGTGCACTTAGAATTTGACTTGGAATATGTTAATCTGTTGTTTGGTTGTACAAAAATAGAATAGGAATAAGGTTAAGTTTTGTATTTTTAAAAATATTTTTCCTAATTTCTAAAAAAATTAATTATTTTTTGAATTAATTCATTTTCATTTTCATTTTTTTAAACAAATAGATATAATTTTAAAAAATGTTATTAAAAAAAAATTTTAAAAAAAAATTCAAAATGTAAAAGTTAAAAAAAAAATTCAAAAAAAAAAAAAAATTTAAATTTTTTTTTTTTTTTTAAAATTCAAAAAAAAAAAAAAAAAAATTTTTTAATGGAAAATCGGAATGGGAATGGAAATGGCCTATTCCAATAACAAATATTTTTTGGCATAGACATATGCTCATTTTAGGGGCAAAATTGGAATATGTCTTCCTATTCCCAATTCCGATTGAGCTTACCAAACAACAAATATAAAACATATTCTAATTTCGTTTTCCTATTCCACTCATATTCCAGCAACCAAACGAGACCTTATCTAGTCGGGTGGATTGCAAAACTAAACATTTTTAGAGTTGGTTTTTATGAAGGTGAATATTATTAATTAACGTTTAATAATTTTATTGTACATGATTTGGTTTTATTTTTTTATATTTTAATATTGTAATTTTTTAAATATAATATTTGTCATTCAATTAAAAATACTAAAATGATATCTTTTATATATTATATAATAGTTTAAGAAATACTATTATATATTATTATTATAAAAATATTATTATTTTCATATTTAAATATATTTCTAATATAATATTGTCAAGATGACATATATATAATAAAACATTTATATTAATAAATATATTTATAAATAAAATTATAATTATAATTATAATTAATATCATTATAGAAAACTATAATTATTTAATATTTTTAGCTTGATGAAGATCGAGAAAGAGAAATGAGCTCCACGATGAAAATCAGATAGGATGATGCGCATGCACTCCACGCTGAGGAAAGACAAGATAAATCATGACACCGTAATTTCTCACCCACTTTATTATGTCCTCCTGCAGGCTGAACCAGTAGAAATTTAAAGTCCCCACGTCAGATTATCTTGTGAAATGAAATGAAATGGACTCAGTGCCAACTTGAATGTACTTGACGAATTATTGTCCAACAATATCTACGTTTGTCACCCAGATCAACACTCGTATATGGAGGACAAAATCATATCAGTTGTTGCAATGGAAGATTTTATTTTGCTGCAATCTGATCTATCTATTTACTTACAAAGTGTACCATCTCAGGCACCCATACTACATAGTTTCTACAGTTCAGGTTGATAGTCATAAAGTACCTGGATGATACTGAGTCATAAAGTACCTGGATGATACTGAATGATATTGTGTTCAGTTATATAGTTTTAGAAGGTTTAAATGCTATACATTAAGGTTTGATTTTTAAACTAGAAGTGTTAAATAGTTAAAATCAACTTATTTTATTCAAGTTTATTTTTCTTAGTGTGTGATGTATAAATGTAGCTCCTCAATTACTTCTAGTTGTAAGAGTTATTTCTAATTGTAGACAATCTTAAGTAATATCATAAAATTTCATTTTTCTTGTGAAAAATAATATATATTATACTTATATGTGGAATGAAAATTGGAAATTGAAAACTTTATTATGGTTTGTTATTTTTTCATTTCTAGAAAACATTAGATAGAAAACAAGTGAAAATACATTTTAAATATATGTTTTATATAATTCTAACATATTGTAGTTATAAATTAATGGTCTAATTGATGCATCTATTCATCAAAGTATTTAATTGTATTTGCATTCTAAGATTTTAGATTTTCATTTTGTAATTCTATTTTGAAAAATTATTTCTAAAAGGAAAATTAGCAATGTCTCAAGACTAGATTGTGTATCAAATTATAAAATGCAATTTTATTCCTCCCACCTTTTCCTCTCATCCTCTCACCTATATATATATATATATATATATATATATATATATATATATATATATATATATATATATATATATATATATATATATATATATATATATATATATATATATATATATATATATATATATGGGATATTTGTCAATTATCAACTTTATATTATGCAAGTAGACTATGCCAATTGTTGCAGCAATAGAGACAATGTGTTTTATTGCACAAATTTCATTTAAGTGAATAAAATAGCAAATGCATCTCAAATTGTGTGCTGACAAAGATTGTAATACATAGAGGGAAGAATAAAAATGACATGAGCACGTTGACTACTAAAATTTAATATGATCTTTGAATATATAGAATCTAATTGATAACTCCTAGAGATCTGAAATCACTCTCAAACATCCTAAAAATTTATACACAAAATAAAACCTATATGTATATTGAAATGTGATTTACACTTAAATGTTATAAATGCAGTCTAGTTTAAAAAAAATTGCATGTGTGTGTGTGTGTGTGTGAGAGAGAGAGAGAGAGAGAGAGAGAGAGAGAGAGAGAGAGAGAGAGAGAGAGAGAGATGTAATAGTTAGTGTACACCACATTTGGTATGTGCCAAATATGATACATGCGTCTAAACCATATGGTGTGCACCATATAAGATGCACATGCCCCCATTGTTCTTGGGGGGTTGGAGGTGAGGGGGACAAGGAGTGAGTGGTGACTTTTTAGTCCCTCATATGTGCACTTACATAGTTGTCATTGTTGACAAAAAAGTTCTATTTAACTGTACAATATATTTTCTTTAGCTTCATGAGACCCTTATTCTTTTAAAATGGATATTAAAGAATCCTAATTGGGTCATTAAACATTTTTCTTGTATTCAAGGGAAAATAATACCTTGCTTTAGTATTACAAAGAGTATCTAAAAGAAGTTGAGGTATCCACTAATGGATCTATCAAGGATAACAATCATTGATTTTGTGACATGTTACTAAATCGTGTTTTTAAATATGTCACCACAATGTATGTTTTCAGTCTATGACATCTAGCAAACTTTGTGGCGATCACGTAGAGGGAGGTTAGTTTATTCCCTAGGTAGAGGGTGACAAAAGATAATGTGTCTTTACTCATTAAGTAATTTAGATGTAAAAATTATACATAATTGAATCCAAAAATTTCTGTGGTGCTTATTTTAAGGCCTTTTTTGTTTAAATATAATGGTTTGACAAAATATTAGCAAGATCATTATTATAGATAAAAGATATAAAATGAGATGAACATTCTTGAATTAACACTATAACGCATAGAAAATATACAAAAATTTACTAATATCAAGTTTTCAAAGTATGAGCAACACTAGATAGTTACACATAAGTAATACTTAATAAAAACATAAAATATATTCAAATATATAAAAAGTGGGTTGGATTTCTAATTGTTCATGTATACTTGTTTTTCATCTCTTATTATTTACTATTTATCGACTCATTCTAAACAATTGGAAATGAGCATAGATTGGTTTTCATACAGTTCAAATAATAGAAATAAAGTATTTGGATAAAATTTAGCATTATATTTTGTTATCTATCATCATCAAACAAATTATATTGCATCTAGTTACAAACCTATAGTTTCACATCAGTTGCCGATAGCTTAATCAACATATAGACCTTAATTTGTTAAAGAACTGACTTACTTTAACTAAGCTTAATTTTTTATTGGTATGTGATGTATAAAGGTATGTCCTCAATTGCCTCTAGTTGCAAGAGTTGTTTTTAATTGAAAACAATCTTAAGTAACATCATAAAATTTTAGTTATCTTGTGAAAAAATATATATTATATGATATATCAAGTGAAAATTGAAAATCGACAAATTTTTTATGGTTTTCTATTTTCAGGTTTTAGAAAATATTAGATAGTAAATAAGTAAAAATACACTTTAAATTTTTTTTTTAATGTAAATTCTAACAAATTATTTATTCTAAAATAATATTCTAATTGATGCATTTATTCATTAGATTATGTAAATATGTTTGCATTCTAAGATTTTAGATTTTCATTTTGTAATTCTATTTTGACAAATTATTTCTAAAGAGAAAAATTGCATGGCACATGACTATATTGTGTCTCAAATTGTAAAATGCAATTACACTATATGTCAAGTTTTAGAATAAGATTATGTTGTCAAATAAGTCAATCATTTTTCAGATTCCTCCCACCTTTTTCTTTCATCCCCTCGCCTATATATATGAGATACTTGTCATAGTTATCAACTTTATATTATACAAGTAGGCTATGCCAATTGTTGCAACAATAGAGCCTTTGTGTTTTATTGCACAACTTTGATTTTAGATGAATATAATAGCAAGAACATCTCAAATTGTGTGTTGAAAGAGATTGTGATATGAAATCCATGTTCTTATGTTGCATGCATGTTCTATCATCTTGAGTTTATTGAGAAAGGTGCATATACTATCTATTTTAAATTGTAAAAAAAAAAAATCAATATAATTTCCTATAAACTTTGTGTAATAACTTTATGGATTGAAAGAATTGAAAGAATTTGTGCTTAAATTTTAGTTATTCAAGCAAGTTTAAGACTGCACCATATTAATAAATTTTGATTTGTTTCATGCTGCTATCATTGTAGAAAAGTGTAGAAAAATTTGGGATTTTGTAACTCTCTTGCTAAGATAGAAGAATTTGTGTCCTTCTGATTATTTTTTAAATGAAGAAGCAACCAAAATAGGGGCTGACCTAGATTAAAGAAAAAATAAAAATAAAAAACTTGAAAGTCACACTCAACACATTATCATCCTACCCCCTTCTTAATATAAAAAAACCCCACATCAAAGTACCCTAGTTTCTAACATAATTACAACCAACACGAAGAGTAATATACATAAAAGTAAAAATTTACCAAGTCTAGGTAATAAAACTAAACTTAGTCCAACTAGAGACTATATAAGAAGCACTCCATGGTAGAGTGCAAGTAACTAACACAATCAAAAAAGAGAGAGAGAGCTATCTCTCTTTTTAAATCTTTATCAGGCTTATCTAGCAACACACAAAGCCAATCATCCATAAGACATTGATACAAAGAGCTCACAGTATCCACACATGTAGAAGTAGAAAAATCATCCTTTTTAGCATGAAGAAGATGCAGATTGGTGGCCACCGAGTGGATAAACTTAATAAAAAACTTGGCAACCTCATCAAACATTTGGTCTAAATTATCATGTCTCCTCATGAGTTTCTTAATGCTCTCATTGAGTGTGGTAGTCTCCTCAACACATCCTTGAACACCAATTCACAAAGTCACCTGGGAGTCATTCGTAGCCCTATTGACATTGAGCTTATCCTTATCTTGTTGATGAGTAGGGGAAGTGATAGTATTAGGGTCACCATTGTCACCCCAACATTAGTACTCTTTGGGCCATGGGTTTCATTTTTAGGAGTGTCAAAGACATGTGAGGGCATGGGGATCAAATCGTTATCTATAGGACTATACTCACCCCCTTTTGTGGACTCTCACTTGCAGTATGCTCTTCCTCATTCTTAATATACCTCTTTATTTAATCTTTCCTTTTCTTTCCTTTAGTGGATTTCTTATTCTTCCCACTCACAGTAGAGTATGAGTTAACAATGCAGTCTTGTGTAACCTTAGGATTCCTCTTCTTTAGGTTCTATCTAGACCTAAGGGATCTTTTGATATCCACTTTGACCTTGACACTAGAGTCAATAATATCAATATCCTTTTATGGATGAATTTGGAGTGGGAAGTTTGGAGGCATTTAGTTTCTACAACTGAGATAGTTTCTGTAGAGATTTGAAGAATAGAATTGAAAGGTGAAGGGTTGGAAGAGAGGACTTGAATATAAATGGGGAAAGGGGGATAGAGGTACCTATGAAAATTATAGATGAGGAACATGAAGAATTGCTGAAAAATAATGTGGGATTTACCCTCTTGCCTCTTCTTTCTAACATGCATAATATTATCTTCCATAAAATGTAGAATAAGACAAGGAAAGGACATGAGATCATGATTCCTAAAGTGATTTAAAATGGGGAAGTGGTAGTAATAAAGGATTTAAAATCTATACACTAGCATAAGATATTTCATTAACATACCTTATCCCACGCTTTAGGGAGAGCTTCCCTTTCAAAGACTATACACATATGAACTGACACTTCATCAGGTATAAAGAATTTGTTCTAACTTTCTTCATCTATAATGCATGCTAACTTATGCCATTTCCTACCTTTAAGGGAGTGCCTATTGGCTCTAGCAATCACTTCTTCATTAATCCCAAAAGAATTCCCATTAATTGTGACATGCCTATCATTCCATGAATTGAAAAACCACATGGAAACATTTTTTGTCATAGCCCTTAATACTTCTCATGAAGGGAACCACACCTCCCTCATGTAGATACACCCAAGATCCTTTTTTTTCTTTAAAGGAATCCTCAATTTCACTCTACTCAATATGCACATAATTTCCACCCATTTCTACGCTCTCCCCTAAATCCACAACTACATTTTTTAAATTTTCCATCATAACCCCACCTTCAATAGATAAAAGAATCCAAACAATAGTAAAGTACTCAATAGAAAATTCCTTATTTGTAAAAAAATTTACCAAGTAATAATACTTTATGAGAATGATGTTGAAATTACATGTCATCTTCACATGGAAGAAAAAATACAATAAGCAAGATGTTAATACTCTGATTAGTAAGCCACCACATAAGGAAATAATACCAACATGTATGATAAACTCATGGATAATTATTATTAATTATGCCCATCCTATCATTCTTGAAAAAATCCCTCTGTATCTTGCCTTGAACACCACCCATCTCATCTAAATGAAAAAGGTGGTAATACATTTGAGCAAGAGTAATCAAAATTTCAACAAACTTATTTAATTTTAAAATACATTCCTTCCACCTATTGAAAAGGTAGCCATCCTAATGGGACCACTAAGATGATGCCCAATGTGTATAAGGTGTAACAAACCCATATCTTTAACTTTTATCACTCCCCATAAAGGTCTAAATGAAATTTGACATGATTTCCATATTTCTCAAGTGTTGTATACCCTTTGTATCATGTTCATACCTAGTAAGATAATCTTCCACCTAGCTCCCTTCATGGTAATATGTTATATGGAAATATTGTGTAATCTATTAATTAAGGCATGGATGTCATTAATAATCATGGAGACCCTCTAGCTTTTTATTAATTTGGCCTCTAACTACCTCATAATAAGCTACAAGTCACCTTCCACCACCAACTGAAGAAGCCTCATAGAGATTGTAGTATTAACCCCCAAGAAGAGACCCATAGCTTCGAAAATGTTGCTTGTATTATCTCTACAATTGCCCACATAAACCACCACTAGTCTTCCTTGTTTGTCCTGGATAATCCTCCTGTAGCCATGATACCTCTTGAGAAAAATCATCAAAGTTAAATTTGTACCAGGAATTACTCATGGGGGTTTCTATTTAACCTTCTACCTAGAAATAATTTTTGAACTATCAAATTTGGATATTAATTGGAGAAAACCCACCCCCCATCACTTAGAGAAGGAGGGAAAGGAGGGATTTTCCATTTCCAATTAGGAGTGCATTCCTTGAGGAGATTCATTATGATTTGTAGGGTGATAGAAGGGGGAGAGTATTTTTCTCTAAATATACAATTATTTTTTCCTTCTATAGGTACAAGTAGTCATATAGAAGTATGGCTCTCTATGTTGGAATTATAAATGAGAAACATATACTTCTGAGGAGGGGAGGGGGGAGTGGGTGAATCAACAATTAAAGCATGAACCCATAAAACTTTTCACCACACATCCATCTCATGAATTCAATAGATAAACTAAAATAATATGTAAAGCATATTCATCTAAATCATGTAAACATATAAGCAGTCACACATTTGACACTTGATATGATTACCCAGAAACCCTCCAAAGAGAAGATAAAATTGGGGTGGGAATGACACCCACAATTCTTCACTACTATATCAATAAAGTGTAGCAAATTAAGGTTACAATGGTTTGGCCATGAAACATGATCTGCCCTATGAAAGGCCTACCCTATTAAAGGCTTACAAGGACTGTTAAGTCCCAGCTTGTTAGAGGATTTCAACACCCTGTTAGAAGTGTGTCTAGTTAAAGGACTTCTGGTCATTCACTTGGAATGCCACCCTATTAAAGGATTTACAATAGTCTATTAGGATTACTCCACCTAGGAGATTTAACTAAAATCACTTGTTGGGATGTTTCATCATAGATCTTATGATTGGCTCTGGTTGCCTAATTAAAGATCAAATTCGTACAATTTTCTTCTTGATCTTTTTTGATCTGATGTGTCAATGTTGTATCCTCTATCCTTTGTTCTTCTCAAATTGATTATGCAATTCACTCTCTATAACTTCTAAGTCTCCATGAATGCTTTGTTTGCGCATGCAAACTTCTCTATTTTCCTCCACTTCCTTACACACTCATATAAAGTTTAGGGTTTTGTCCTCCTCAAGAAGGCTAGAAGACTTAGGGTTAGGTATGAATCTATGACTGAGATTCATCCTTATTTCCACTTAATCCTTCTCTTTTTCTGAATGGCTGCATGTAATTGCATAGGGAATCTAAAAGTAGATTCATCCTTATCTTTAAAGAATCAAAATCTAACCTTATGTCGGCTTGAAAATGGTTTACATAGTTGTTTGTGCAATAAAAAACAAGTATGTCCAATCTATGTTACTCGACACTTGAAGTTACTAATGCTTGACACATACTGCAATTCTGTTTCTAACCCAACACCTGAACTACTCAACATCTATTTACTTGACACTTGAATCACTCGCGTGGTCTTGTATTTACATATTATACTTGGCATGCATTACTAGTTCAAAATAAACTTAGCAATGTCTTAAGTGTGTTGACACTCAATTGTCAAAACAATATGAGATCAACAATCCCCCCCTTTGACATTAGTGTCAAAAACACTTAACTATACATAATCAATCTAATCTTCTCGAGTATAATATATTCACAACTTAGCTTATATACAAAACTTCAAACTTGCAAAATTTTGTAATAGACTATATACCTCAAAATTTTTGTAATTCCCCCTAAGTCAATATGCCTGTTTTGTATCCAAAATCTATTCTCCTTTCTAAGTAGATTTGTCTCTTGTTGATACTCTTAATGTACTGATGCTCTTTATCTAATATGCTCTACTTCTATTCTTTCTTTGTTAACTCTATTTGCTCCCCCTTTCATTATTTTGCTTATTCTCCCCTTTTTGTGTCAAAATTTGCTGTCCTTTCTTTCTTATTTTATCTCCCCCTTGTTTATTTATCTCCCCATAAGTGTATCTCTCCCTTTTTGACACTTATGTCCAAGGGTTTATACACTTATGGTGTATTTTTCCAAAAAAGATTTATCGACTTCCATGATTATTTTCAGAGCAACATCCCAATTGTAACATGCAACATCCACTGACTTTATTTGGATTGCTATCTCTTCTACAAGGTGAACTAGTCCATCTAATGTAGAAAGACTAGGATCTTTCTTCAACATCATTTCTGCATATGCTAGTTCTTTATGGAGTATCTCCATATGAGGGGTAAGGGAGGCTTGGATATTAGTCAACTTGGCTCTTATATTAGCCTCTTCTACTATTAACATAGCTAGTTGAATTTGTGAATGAAGCAATGAGTGAAAATGCTTCTCACTCTAAGTTGGGTTCTGAGGTAATTGCATACTTGAGACTTTAAAATTTCTCTCTAGACTCAAAATTCTATGGCTTATTTCTTGAGTGAAGAGTGTGGGATCACACAATTTGGTGTACAATGAGAATATGTTCTCAAGTACCTTCTTCACTTTCTCAATTTTTGTAGCCAATTCAACTTGCATCAGTGCTATGTCACCAAATATCTTTTCATTTACTTTCCCTTGAAATTTCCTTTTAGATCATTCCAAAAGTTTTGCAGTCTTCATTATCCACCTACTCCATGATAATTGTTCCAATAGTGGCTTTGATTCTTCAGGTGTTTGTAAGCTGAATGCATCTAAGAAGATGTCTTTGATTTCTTGTAATGCTTGCATCTGTCTATACTCCTTTCTAAGTATTTCCTAATTTTTCTTCTCTTCCAAGGCTTGTTGCATTATGCCTATCTGTTCTAATGACATTGTTGCATAATCAAACTTAGGTATCACTATTTCTTCATATAGAGTTACATCTCCATAGTGGATTACCTTAGCAACCTTGGAGAAACTTGAGCCTAGTGCTAAGATCTACAATGGTACAACTTTAGTGCTCATCTTCTGAAGGTCTTTTGTAGGAGTGCTAGATGTTGGTAATGTTACCAATGCTTGAATGGCCTTTTGTTCCTTCTCCTTTGGTATTTCTTTGCTCTCTTTAGATTTGCTTCCATCAATCACAATTATTTGAGTTACACCTTGTGTTTGTGCTGTAGGTACAGATGTGTCTTTCTGTCCTATTTGCTCTTTTGTGGTTTCCTTTATCTCTTCTTTGGTAGTCTGCCCTTACTCAACTGTCTTCTTTGATAGTTGTGTCAACCTTGATAGATTTATCTACTGATGTTTGTATTGAAGGTTGAGCACAAGTAGTTGAAGGGATGGCGAAAGGTGGTTTTTGTGTATTCACCTTATCCCTTGTAATGTCAGCTACTACCTTCTGAAGTTCATCAACACTGACCAATGCTAGATTTTCACACAATCTGGCTTGTAGTGTGGATTGGTCAAGAATCTTCTTTAGGTCTTCTACAGTTAAAGGATTGATGTTCTAAATAGAGACATCAGAGACATCCTTAACAGTTATAGTTTCTATAGGCATGCTTGTGTCATGTGGAGGGCTCATACTAGGCATTTGTGTGTCTTGCACACTCTGTTCTTCCTACTACTTTTCAGCTATAGCCATGTCATCTTTTTCTTTTTGTGTCTCCTCCACAACAGTAATATCTTTTTCAGTTTCTTCCTTCTTGTCCTCATCTTCATCTCCATTGTTTCTACCTTTAAATGGATCTTCTTCTCCTTCTATAACAATTGTCAACCCATAGATCAGTTTCCACATTGGAGTGGATTTCTTGACAACATCTTCCATATTGTTCTAAAGGATACTAAATGCCTTGTATTTTGGTATAAACTATCCTCCATATTTTTTATTTTCTTTGAGAATTTATCCTTTTGTCAATTTTGGCATCACCCAGGCTAGTGTGGATTCTCTAATTTGTTTCTCCAGGTTTAAACAATAATGCCACTTATTTTCAACAATAGTATACAAATCCTTAGGCATTGTATTATCTAATTCAAGTGGAGTCTTCTTGAATTTTGTTCTTCTCCACCAAGTTTCCCAAAATTAATATTTTTCAAACCTGTCAAAGTTGCATTGTTCTTATCATTCTCATAGATATTTTCAAGATCAGATTTTGGTGTGTGACTCACCACTCTAAATTGACTTGTATCTTCAGATTCTATCCTTTCATCACCAGTCTCTAGCTGTGCAATATATTTTCTTCTTTGCTTCTTCTGCTCTAGTCCTTTTGGCTTTGTAGCCTTGATCTTTTCTTTGGCTTGTTCTTTGGCCTTTTGTGTGATGGCCTTTGTGCTTTCCCTAGTTGTTTGTGCTGTTGGCTTTGCTAGTCTTGGCTTGGCAATCTTCTTAGCCTTTATCTTTGCTAAAGGCCATTCTTTGGCCTTTCTTTTCTTAGGTTCTATTTGTATTGGTGCTTCTTTGGTTTCCTCTTCCTTGAAACCTTCTTCTTCAATGTCTTCACCCATGCCTTGGGTCAAAGAAAGAGGTTCTTGGGCTTGTTCCTGTTGTACCTCTTCATCCTCTTCATCATCTTCTTCTTCCTCTTCACCTGTACCTTCTCCAAATTTGGCCTTTAATTTTCTCACCAATTTGTCTTTCTTCTTCAATGTGGAGGTTTTCTTCAACTCCATTTCAACTTTGGATTTCATAACATCATAATTACCAAATATTTTAGCTGATTTATCAACTTCCTCAACTAGAAGTGCAATGATGACAACTGAGGCTTCATCAATGTTAATCTCATATCCTAGAGGTCTTAACCATCTTACCCTAGGTATTGTTGCATGTATGTATGTATAATCAATATCTACAAGAAAACATATGCCATTATAGTATTGTTCAACTAAAGAGATAGGTATCCTCATTCTTTGCTTCACAAACTTCTTGAAGTCTTCAAAATAGCTTGTCATAATTGTATCAAAGTTCTCACCCATTTTCTCAATATAATCATTGATTTGTACAACCATTGATCTATTTGTATTCCAACCTATTATACCAAAGGATGGGAATTCATTCTATACATAGAAAAATATGCACACAAGAATTGATCCAAATTTTCACTGAACACTTTTTGTCTTCCTTATTGCTCCAAGATTTTCCATTATCTTCTATAATTGAAGCTCGACAAAATCATAAGTATGATCTTTCTTGACAATTTTATAGCCAACATTAACTACAATACAAGGTACACTATTTAACCTGCTTGACTGATAAAACTTATGAGAAATAACCCTAATTGCAAAGTCAAGTAGATGATCAATGATGGTATCTATTATCATTCATCTCTTGTTCCATTTTGCACATGTGTTCTTCTTAATTAGCTCTTCTGAGTCACTTCGTAGAGTCTTTGGCCGATCTAGGGTTGGAAAACTAGTCACCCTATGAATAATTATTTTTGAAATCTTGATTCGTCCTCCTGCCAACCACAAATATCCATCGTGTATCTTGCTTAACACTATCTTGATCCATTCTATTTTGAACACCATTGGGAGGTCTAGGGCATAGGTCAAACCCTTTCTCTCAAAAATCTTCAATTCTTCCTTCAAAAAACTATTTTCACACAACTTATCATAAGATTTCCTTATTTCCATATCACCTATACCTCCTACTTTGTAGTTGTAACATTTCCTTACGTCTTGAACCATTATGACCTTAGGTGGAATCATGGATAACACACCTGATGGGTCTAATTTATAAGGAATGTCTGGGATGGCTTTGAAATTTGGTTGTTTGACCTCATTATTGACTAATTGGACATCAAAAACTTCTTTCTCCTTCACATTCTTTGAACTGGAAGCCATTTTGTCAAACTAGGGTTTAACAAATTTTAAATTGTATAACTTGACTTATGAAGAATACCTTGGTGATTCAAAGAATCTAGAATGTAAATGTTGCTATGATCTTTGTAGATGATAAGAACAAATTTTTGAATTGCCTCTTTGCTCTGCTTGCTCTTGCTTGAGTTTGTAATGATGAAAAATAGGTGAAAATTGACCATATACCCTTCAAAACTTAGCATTTAATGTTTGGTGCTTGTACAACTATAAAATCGGCATCAACATGATTTTTATTCCATTCAACATCTATAGAGACTTCCCTCACTTGACAACTACTATTGGCTCAACACCTACTAGCCAATCTACTAGCTCGACATCAACTAGCATTTCATTTGGCATCTATTGAATTCTTTCCATGCTCAACAACAACATGAAAACTTAAAGATTTAACCTTGAACTTTCAACAACATCTTGCATCTTTATTCATACTAATCTATCATTTTTAGTGCTAACTTCTTTAGGAACTGATGTATGATATAACACTTTAAGTATTAGTCCCACATACCTTTTTTTGCTTAGTTTGATGAAGTGTGACCACTTGACCTATTAGGTGAAGTGATTCCTTCTTCATTTGATGTAATGCCACCATCTTTCTTCTTCCATGTCTTATTCATCTCATTCCTGATGTGTTCAACATCTGCTTTGCCTTTACCTCTATCAAGTTCACAACTTGGTGCCTTGGACCTAGTTGGATAATATTTATTGAAGTGACTAGTCTTCAAACAACTAAAACATGTGGTTTGACTCAACCACCTCTTATAATTACCACTAAAGTCAGTCTTAAATGCAGTTTTTAGGTACATGTCCATATTCTTGACAATAGTGATAGCTATATCTTATATTGTAATCCTAATTATAAGAGTTTTCATAGCTTCTTACCTTTGTTGGCTTGTTTGTTGACCATGTTGACTTGGATCTGCATTTAAAAGCTCTATGTCCATACTTCTGATAGTTGTAGTAATATCCTTCAAATTTTGGTACATGCATGGTTCTAGTTTTGCATTCATGTGCTTGATGACCTTGTTTATTACACTTATGACAATGGACCATGTTCTTAGGCTTAGCATTTTGATTTTTATTCTTTCTCCTGCATACATTAGAGGTATGCCCTTTCTTTCCACAATGATGACAAGTGGGTTTGAAGTTATTACCTTTGTTGTTCCTTTCCTCAACAACTTTGTATGATTCTCCTTCTTCATTGCTTGTGTAGCCCAATCCTGATGTATCTCTATTGGATCTAGTGGATTTCAGTAATTGCTCAAAGTACTTGATGGCTTCATTTGGCTTGTTGAAACTTTCAACAAATTCTTTTCTCTTTTCAAGTCATTCCACAGTTGTTCATTTTGCAACTTTAATGTAGTTATCTCAATGTCCTTGACATTCAATTTATGGTGAGCATTTATCATTTGGCTTAAGGTATCCAATTGCATTTTGGAAATTCTAGATAGCTCTATTAACTTTTCTTCCAATCTATTTACCAAGATTCTTTTGTCTTCTTTAACCATGGCCTTATCTTCTATAGCTTTCTTCTTTTGTTCAGTCACTTCACACAGTAGTATAACTTGTGATTCTTGTTCCAACTTGAGATTTTTGATCTCTTCGGCTTGTGCTCTATTCTTTTCCATTAGATCTACAATTGCTACATCAAATTCACTTGAGTCTCCATTTGCAAATAACTTGGTGGTGTCAATCTCTTTGTATTGTGTGTCATTTTCTGCTATAGCAATCTCCTTCTTTTCAGGGAACTCTTCAAAGCATCTCTGGCTTCATTTAGTTGATGTGGTATAAGATGTATTTCAATCTCCTAGTTCTCAATGGTCTTTCCCAATTTGTAGACTTTCATTTCAAGATCTTTTCTCTAAGCTATAAAGCTTCTCCTTCTCAGAACTTAGCTTTGATACCAAATGTTGGAATTACAAATGGGAAACATATACTTCTGAGAGGGTGGGGGGGTGAATCAACAGTTAAAACATGAACCCATAAAACTTTTTACCACACATCCATCTCATGCATTCAATAGATAAACTAAAATAACATGTAAAGCACATTCATCTAAATCATGTAAACATATAAGCAATAACACATTTGAAACCTGATATGATTACCCAGAAACCCTCCAAAGAGAAGGTAAAAATAGGGTGGGGATGACAACCACAATTCTTCACTACCACAACAATAAAGTGTAGCTAATTAAGGTTACAATGGTTTAACCATGAAACATGATTTGCCCTGTTAAAGGCTTACAAAGACTATTAAGTCGCACCTTGTTAGAGGATTTCAACACCATGTTAGAAGTGTACCTGGTTAAAGGACTTTTGGTCATTCACTTGGAATGCCACCCCGTTAAAGGATTTACAATAGTCTGTTAGGACTACTCCGCCTAGGAGATTTAACTAAAATCACCTACTAGGATGTTTTAGCATAGATCTTATGATTGGCTTTGGTCGCTTGATTAAATATCAAATCCATATAGTGTCCTTCTTGATCCTTTCTAATCTAATGTGTCAATGGTGTATCCTCTATCCTTTGTTCTTCTGAAGTTGATTCTGTAATTCACTCTCCATAATTTCTAAGTCTCCATGAATGCTCTATTTTCACATGCAAACTTCTCTATTCTCCTCCTTGAATTCCTTACACACTCATATAAAGTTTAGGGTTTCATCCTCCTTAAGAAGACTAGAAGATTTAGGGTTAGGTATGAATCTATGACTGAGATTCATCTTTATTACCACTTAATCCTTCCCTTTTGCTGATTGGCTACATGTAATTGTATAGGGAATCTACAAGTAGATTTGTCCACGGGATATTAGAATATGATAGTTCAACATTAATGATAGAAAGAATGGTATTTATGTTTAGAATATGAAGATGATGTAAACTGATGAAATGTGTAGAATTAGATAAATTTTTTGCCTATAATGTTAATATTTTTTTTGAGTGAGAATTTTTTCATTTTATTTTATTTTGAAGTTGCTTTTTTAATTGTAAAAAATATAGGGTGTAGTTCCTGTCAAACAATTATATGGTAATCATCTTCTTTTGTTCTTATTTGAAAATATCTTATAGAAGACATGTATAGCTAGAGATCAAAAAAAGAAATAATTTTTTTTTTGATGTATATTTTCTTTGTTATAAGTACTCAAGTTTGACCTTATCAAAATCCAACAATTTTTTTCTCCCATCAAAACTTCCCTATCAAATCTATACCTTCTTAAAAAAAAATTACATATTCATGAAGAGGATTCTCTCCTCTAGAGATAAATATGATTTTTTAACTTTTTTTGATATGTTTTACTATTTTTTTTCCTTTGTTGAGGGAGCATCTTCTGAAATGTTGAAATATTGACTTATAATATTTTGAGATTATAACATATTATAACTAATCAATACACTCAAAAAATTATATAATGACATCTGATATTGAATCTGAGATCTATAAAAGGGTATTTTTATTTTTTGAAAAAAATTGAGTTTTGATAGAGAAATGAGATTTGACCAAAATAAGTTTTGGTATCCTAAATGGTGACATAGATCTATGCTTTTACCTAGCATAAACTTAGTAAATGTCTTAAGTATGTTGACACTCAATTGTCAAAACCAATATGAGATCAACACTCTAGAGGGTCCCTAATAGAGAGTGATTAGATGGGTAGTTCCAATTAAGAATACATTATTGGAGGTCATAATTAAAATTCTAGGGAACCTCAAGTCTATTTAGAATACTTGACCAATTAGTAGATGCACGTGGGAAGTGAATGAGGAGGTAGCAAATGGTTTCCTCTTTGTTATTGCATAATACACATTGATTGACAAAATGGGAACTCCTCCTCTTAAGGTTACCAATTGTGAGTATATTGCAATGGAGAACTAACAATCAAAATAAATTAATCTTAGGGAGAATAGAGGGATTCCAAATACATTTCCAATAGTCAACATTGTTCTAAGGACCAATAATGGTATAATTGGTAGATTTGACACTAAGGTCGCCAAGATCTTTCTAGTCCTAAATAGTAACATCCTCTTTAGGGAAGGCAAGAATACAAATACCCTAAATAACTCATTGAATGTCCTCCATAAGTCTTGTTGTATTGTGGTTTTGACCAGCAATGGTTAACCTATGCCATTTTCCATTGTTATCTATATAGTTTCTTAGTTTCCAACTAGATTGGGTAGTAGAGATGTCTTTGATCAGATTGAATGAGTTTGATTAAAAGGGTTACCACCCAAATAATTATCTTCCCATAATCAAATAGTATTCCCATCTCTCATAAACCATCTCATCCCCTTCTTGAGCGGTTGGTGACTCCTAACAATATTAATTCAGATCTTAATCCAATAAGGAGGTCATTAGTGTAGAACTCATGAGAGAAGGAACTTTCCTTTAGATACTTTTCTCTCATGATTTTGCACATTGAATTATGAAGTAGTCTCTATCCAAACTTAGCCATGAGCCCTATTAAGGTCACCAATTCTCCTCAATATTATACCCCCTTGGGATTTAGGTCTATAGAATTTTTCCTAGCTAACCAGGCTCATCCTAGACTTACCTTTTATTCCTGTTCACAAGAAGTTGTGCTAGATTTTTTCTATAATATCTTTGAACTTGGTGGAATTTTTTTAAAGATGTAAAAAATAGACAGGTATGCCTTGGAGAGAGGACTAGAAAAGATAAAGCTTAGCCGAGTTGCTAAGAACCTTCCCTTTCCATCCTACAAGTTTCCTCCATATACGTTTGAAAACCATATTCCAAAACTAGAGGGAAAACTCCTTGACAATAAGAGGGAGACCAAGATAGGTGTAAGGAAGATCCACTTCTTGATAATTAAGTTCCTAGGTTAGCCACCTTTGTAGGTCTATCTTTGTATTAAAGAAGTATAATTTTTTCTTCTAATTATTTATGCATTGCCCCAGAACTTCTACATATTGATTCATAAGCTATTTCCAAACCTTGGCTTACCTTATTAAGGATAGGCCATGTAAAAAGGTGTCATCAACAAATTATTGTAAAATTTCATGTAGGAAGGTATAGGTCAATTTAATAAAACATTGGATTTTCCCCTGCACAACCAAGGAAGTAAGGTTACTACCACAAACCTTAGCCACAATTTAAAAATTAAGGAGATAAGGGGTTGCCTTTCCATTACCCCCTACAAGCTTTAAAGTAATTCCATGACATTCCCTTGACTAAAATAGAGAATTGGATCATATTACCCACCTTTTTAATTGATGTAAAAACATCCTAGATTTCCTTTCAATCTTGCTCATTTTTTTGTTCATTATGCCACTTACTACTGAGTATATAGTGTTGACCAAGTTGTAGTGTCAGGCTTTGCTAAGTTCCTAGTATGTGTCAAGTTCCTATTGGTATTGATTTCATACTGTGTCGAGCATTTTCAGGTGCCAATATTTGTCTTGGTCCTTCTTTGAATGAGTTGTTTGCATTTGGTTCAAGTTTGGGGTTGACCTTGTGTGTATCTAATTCTAGTATTTGTATTTAATAAGTGATGCTATCCGACTTGTGACTGTAAATGCATTTAATGTGGGATTTAATTTCTATGATAGGCCAACTTGTGGCCACACAATTATTTAAGGAGGTCTAGGATCAAGTTTTAGTGAGTCAGTGGGAGTTAAGGATAGTTTTGTCTAGAAGAGTTAGATTGTGAAGTCCATCATCGAGGATCAAATTTTGAATTGTATTGTTGGTCGTAATTTGAAGGGCCTTATAGCTGGGCATGTATGATGATAATCTAATGAATCAATAGAAGTTATTTGTTCTCTCTCTTTCTCTCTCTCTCTCTCTCTCTCTCTCTCTCTCCCTCCCCCCCCCGGCCTTCTCCTTGGTGTTGTTCTCTTTGCTTTTTGCTTCTATTGAGTTTACTCTACAAGGTGTTTTGGATAGCTAGGTGTACCATTGGTCCTAGTTCTTTATCCATCCTTGCATCATGTGGTATAAGAGATAGAGGTTTTCCCTTGTGAAGATTGGATCATGTAGAACCCTAAGTGAATTTGGTTGTAGGGTTACATATCTATGGATTTGACGTATAACTTGTAGAGGGTTATGATCTTGAAGGAACTTTATTGTAAAGATGGTTTGAGGTAGATGAAATATTGATAATGTCATATTAGATACTTTGAGACAAATTTTAGCTATATTAGATGCTATGGGGAAAACCCAAAGGAGAGGAGCACATCTTGATGATGTGAGTGATGATGAAGAAGTAGCACTGATCCATAATCCAAAACCTAAAGAAGATCTAGATGAGGTAAGATTGTTGAGAGTATTGTCTAGAGAATATTCAAATCTTGATGTAGAAGTTGTTCCTTATGATGGAAGGTTGGACACCAATGCCATGTTTGATTGGATCTTTGATAAGGAGAAGTTCTTTGAGTTTAAAAATATTTCTAATAATAGGAAGGTCAAAATTGCATTTACTAGGTTGAAGGGTCATGCTTTACTATGGTGGAATTTTTTTGAAACTAATAGGCAAAGGAGAGGAAAGGAGAAGATCAAAACTTGGTTGAAGATGGCGATCTTTACAAGGTGAAGAAAAAATTTCTTCTTGGTGATTACCAAGTTATCTTGTTGAAAAAGATGCAAAATTTGAGACAAAGAGACATGACTGTAAAGGAATATACTAAGGAATTCTATAGTTTGGACATAAGATTTGGACATGTGGATGATGATGTTGAGAAAATTGATAGGTATCTAAATGGATTGAGATGTAGAATTCAAGATGAGATAAGTTTTGTGAAATTGGAAAGTGTGGAAGAAGCATAACAATATGCCTTGAAAGCTAAGGAGATCTTGACAAAGAAGCATGAACAAAGACAAAGAGGTAGAGGTGGTAGGTTCTAGAGAGGTAGAGGTAGATCTTATGGAGAAGGTGGTAGATCAAATAGTTTTGTGAAAGATAAGGGAAAATTTGAATGGAAAAGTGATGAAAAGAGAAAGACTAAATGGAAAAGTGGTAATTCTTACCAAGCAGGTACTAGTTCTTACCGAGGAAGAGGTAATTCTTATTCTAGAGGTGGTTTTGATAATACTTATTTTAGATGTGGTAAATAAGGGCATAGATACTTTGAATGTAGATGCTCTAACAATAGGAAAGGTAATAAAAATGCTATGATTCAAGGAGACATTGAGGGTTCATCAAGTGGACCTGAGGTTAGAGAAAATATAATGGTGAGAAGAACATTGTGTAATAAAGAAATTAATGAAGAACTTATCCTAAGGAGAAGTCTTTTCAAGACTAGATGTAAGATGGAAGGAAAATGTTGCAAATTGATCATTAATAATGGAAGTTCAAAAAATTTGGCTTCAAAAGAGTTGGTTACAAAGTTGTAGTTACAAAGGCTAAAGCATCCTAAATCCTATGATGTTTCATACATCAAGGATGAGCATAAGATATTGCTAACTGAGAAATATATTGTGAAATTCAAGATTGGATATTTTTTGATGAAGTTTTGTGTGATATTATGCCTATGGATTATTGTCATATTCTGTTGGGTAGACCTTGGCAATATGATAGATATGCTATACATGATGGATGATTGAATCAATATACTCTTTGGGTGGATGAGAGAAAATAAATATAATTGTCTTTGATTAAGAGTCCAGATGAGGATAATTCTACTTCTATAAGAGTTTGCATGGTTAATGGAAAGCAATTTGAAAAATAAGTGAAGAAGAATCAAGTCAATTTTTCCATAATGCCTAGGAGATTGAGTCTTTTTAGTAATGAGCGAGCAACAAAAATTGGTAATGATTGAGTGATAGATAGTGGTAGTTGAGTAATAGTAAAAAATGCTAGTATATACCAAATACCAAAATAAATTACAAGTGTTTTGAATGAGTACAAATATATTTTTGTAGATGATATACTTGATGGTTTACCACTAGTGAGAAGTATAAGTGATTGTATGGATCTGATTCTTGGAGCTAGTTTTCTGAACAAAGTACCATATAGATTGACATCTATAGAGAATGAAGAAGTTGACAAACAAGTGCATGCATTATTATAGAAAGGTTTGATCAGAGAAATTTTGAGTCCATCTATTGTACCTATTGTACTAACACCTAAGAAGAATGGGGAACGGAGAATGTGTACTAATTCTAGAGCTATTAACAAGATCATAGTGAACTATATGTTTCCTATGCCAACGATGGATGAGTTAATGGATTGTTTGAGTGGAGAAAAGTATTTTACCAAGATTGATTTGAAGAGTGGTTAACATTAGATCATAATCAAATAGGGTGATGAATGTAAGACTACTTTCAAAATAAAAGATGGTTTGTATGAATGGTTTGTTATGCCTTTTGGTTTGACTAATGCACCTAGTATGTTCATGAGGTTGATGAATGGAGTTCTTAGGTGAGTTTTGGGTAAGTTTGTGGCTATTTATTTGGATGGGATTTTGATTTATAGTAAGACTAACAAAGAACATATTAGACATGTTAGAGAAGTATTGGAGAGATTGAAAGAGGAGAAGTTGATGATTAATCTAAAAAAGTGTTCTTTGATGCAAGAGGAGATTGTGTATTTGGGATTTGTGATTTTAGGTGATGGTTTGAGAATGGATCTTGAGAAGGTTAAAGCAATTTCAAAATTTCCTACACTTGAGAATGTGGGTGAGGTAAGATCATTTCATGGTTTGGATAATTTATACAGGAAGTTTGTAAAGAATTTTAGTTATGTTTGTAATTCTATGACTAAGACAATGAGAGGAGATAAAAAGGAATTCAAGTGGACACATGGAGCTGATAAGATTTTTGAGACTTGAAGAAAAAGGTTTTTGAGTTAGTTGTATTGGTTTTGCTTGACTTCAATAAGATATTTCAAGTTGAATGTGATGCAAGTGGCAATGTAATAGGAGCTATGTTAAGTCAAGAAGGTAAACTTGTTGCTTTCTTTAGTGAAAAGATGAATGATGCTAAAAGGAAGTATTCTATGTATGATCAAAAGTTTTATGCTATTGTTCAAGCCTTAAAGAAGTGGAGACATTATTTGATTCATAAGGAGTTTGTATTGTATACTAATTGTTGGCTTCTGAATTAACAACTTTTTAATAACCCAATGATAGGAACAAATACATCTAGGGGTAGCTAATTCCCATGTTCAATAGACCTATTTAGACACTAGGGCCAACCATAAGGCTATACTCCTTCTTCAAGCTCTACAAGACCTAGGCAGGTGAGCCTCATATTCATTCATATGGTACTAGTTCCAAAAGCATATATCTGAATCCTATAAAGTAGATAAAACCATTATTTCTCCAATACTTATGCAATGACAAAGGCAAGCAGTAGAAAATTGCAAAAACCTATGAAATCCATAAGTTGAGTGAGAGTAAATCATTTCAGCTCTTCAACATAAAAGGGACAAGACTTTGATTAATGTGTTGATTATCAACATAACCCACATATGCAACAACAATAAACATGAAATCTCTAAGTTGATCAATCCCTTATCCGTTGGGCATTAAATAAGTCAGAACATACACAAGGATGCCCAAGATATGTTGGTCTTAGATTAGTTTTGACAATTGAGTGTCAACACACTTAACCAATTCTTAGTTGATGTCAAGTATAACATAGATGCCGAGCTATAGTATCTGTTGAGCCAGAGATTCAATAGGTGTCGAGTGAACTTCAAGTGCCAAGAAAAATTTAAGTACTGAGTGATAAGTGATGCTGAGTCACCATAGGTGCCGATCAAAGTATAAATCTCGAGTGAAACATAGTTACTATAGGAGCCGAGTGAGACAAAATTCCTATATGTGTCGAGCATCAACAACTAGTAAGTGTCGAGTAACATAGAATTAGCATATGAGTTTGTATATTCACAAACTCAGATGTAAACCATTTTTTAAGATGACTTAAGATGAATCTTGAAGGATCTTCAAGATAAGATTGAATCTTTTGTATTTACTATGTAATCAACATGTAGCCAACAAGAAAATTGAAGAAGGCATGTAACCAATAGGAAAAGTGAATGAATTGAGCAAGAAAAGAAGAATGAATACTATTCGTAGATTCATACCTAACCCTAAGTCTTTAAAGCCTTTAAAAGGAGGATGAAACCCCAATGTGTGCACATGTGAGAAGTATATGGGTGAATTATAGAAAATTTTAGAGGGGTGTTTTGAGACTTAGAAGGAAAGCAACATTGCAAAATTTAGTTGATCAGAATAGAGCAATCAAGATTTCAATTAGAGATATATCAAATCAAGTAAGGATCATAACAAACAGAGTAGAACAAGGATCTAGAATTAGTGATTGAAGATTGCAAGTCATCAGGTCAAGAATTTCCAATACTCTCTAGCCATTGTATTAGGAATGAAAATCCTATGATGATAGGTTGGTTTAATAGCCACGTTGTAAGCCTTTAAACAAGGTTCTAAATCCTTTAACAGGGTAACATTTCAAGTGAATGTTTGTAAATCCTTTAACCAAGTACTTTTAATAGGGTGTAAAGTCTTTGATAGGACAAGCCTTTCACAAGGAAAACCATTGGAAGTGGTCAAACTTTGCAACCTTAAATAGTTACATATTGCTATAGTAATACTTTATGGGTGTCATCCCCACCACAGTTTTACCTTCTCATTTTGGAGGGTTTTTGGGTTATCAAAATCTTGTGTTGTCTATTTTCATGCATGTCTTTATTTTTCATGTTAAGTAGATATATTAGATGCATGTTGTTGCCTTCTGATTTAATAGAATTTGAAACACCAAGTATACAAGGCAAGAATACATCTATGGGAAACTATCTCCAATAATGGACCAATTCAACAAGAACTTGGGCCAACTATAAGGCTACACTCCCTCACTTCAAGCTCTACAAGACCTAGGCAGATGGACCTCTTAAGATCTAATTATGTGACCAGTGCAATGAGCATAATCATGATCTAGAATAATAGATGAAATTCTTAAATCTTCTATACTTAACTAAGAAAATCACAAGAATGAAACAACTAATAGCATGACTCATGAAACTGGTAAGCTAAGTGCAGGTTACACTTTGAATAGCTTTCAACATAAAAGGGAAAGATGATTTAATATGTTGATATCAATGAGACCCAGGTATGAGCAACAAAACCTAATGTTCCTATCTCTAATCAGTGCCTTATCTATTGGACAATTAAATGAATTACAACCATACATCTTCTAGAAATCTTTGACATAACTCCTACATCAAGATCCTTGATCTATCTTTCACCTTGTGAATAGACATCTGCTTCAAAATGAATCTCATACTCAAAAAATCCCATCATAAAATCTACAAACCCTGTGACAAACATCAAGTAATTACATGGCTCTTTGTTCCATTAGCAAGACATTTTAATCACATACATCCCTAAATAGAATGTAATCTAATTCATGTTCTTGGTTCATAAATAAGAAGAAATTATAGATCAATGAACAAGAGACAAGATTCCAACTAAATTTAAATTCCTTTGATATACTTTATTTGTTTTCCTTGAAACCATATACATGGAAGATGTACAAAAAACAACTCACAAATCAGCTAACAAATAAGGACTATTTGCATAAAACTTAAACTACTATTCAATACAAGAGAGAGTGCTGGGTGTGTGGCTTTCACAACCTAAGCAAAGCTCTTAAAACTAGAAATTGAAAACCAAACAACAACTACTATACTGAGGAAAAGAAAGAATATATATGAAGAGGGAAATTCCTGGATTGAATTTGCAATTGACATGTGTCCCTTCTGAATTCTCCCTCAAGAAGCTAAAAAGAATCTCTCTACCTTCTCTCCTTAGTTGCTAATCATATCCCACTTTGTTTTTCCTTTCCAAGAGAAAAAACCTCAGCAAAAGAAAAAATTCTCATAACTGATTCTGGATATGTCAATTTTGATCAAATTGAAGCCAAAACATCATAGATCGAAACATACTGCATATAAGACCTTCTGAACATGTTTTGATTGTTTTGTCACTGAATTCTACAACTGGATAATAAAAACACCCCTCAGAACACACAAATCACTCTTAAAGAAAAAACCCCTTGTAGTGTGTACTAGGGAACACCTGTGCAAAAATTGACCTCAGATTTGGAAAATTTAGATCATTCCAATTCCAACAGTATATTGGAGCAACCATTTTGAGAATTTTTTTCCCTTGTTATGCCCATTTGAAAATTAGGCTCCCATTCATGGCTTTGTAAATAAGAGAATACAATTGAAAAATTTAAAATATTCTATAGTTTGAATTATAGAAATTTATTATTTGAAATCCAATTTTTCAATTGCAGATAGAATGTCCAAATAGGATATTTTTCAATTTTAAACTCCTTTACCCCTCAACCAATTTAACAATGCCATATGTCACTTCTTTATTGGTTCTAACCATTCAACTAGTGCTGCATGTCACATTCAGACTAGCTCTAATCTCGGGCAGAACCCACATTCCTTGCCACAAACTCTACTAGATTTCTAAATTTTTTGGCAAGCCGCTATGTCACTTGCTAGAAAATCTTCAATTTTCCAGTGGCGACATGGCAACCACCAAATTCTGGTCACATTTTTTGGCATATTGCTTTGCTGCTGTCACCACATCATCTACACCTCACTTCTTCACCTGGCAGTCACTATGTCATTATGCTTAACTAGTGAGCAACTCTTCTTGGTGACATATTGACGACCACACGATTGTCCATGTGTCACAATCTGGGTGCTCAGATTCCATTTCAGCATCCCTATCCGCATGCACATTCAAAATAATGACTTGGTTGCCTCTAGTTGTCTAGTCGGACCCACCACGCAAGCTGGCCTTTCAAAAGGCTCATGCTCATAGACACAATGGATAGTATGTGCGATAGTATTTAAAAAACAAAAGATCCCCCACACAAGAAATATGGGATTAAATGTTATTTCAATGGCTTTTTGCTTTGTTTTGCGCTTTCACTGCCACAGTGATCTTTTTCTCATACAGCTTCACATATGCCATTTTCCTCTTATGGGTTTAAAATTTTTCTAAGGCCTTGCACTTTAACATGCTCCCTACTATTTTCCTTTGCTTATGCGTGGGTTTTTTAAAACTCACCTCCTTCCTTTGACGTCAAAAATTATAGAGAGTTATTCTATGCACTTTCTTGCAAATATCTTCACAATTTCATCTCTCCCTTGACAATGTGCTATTTTTTTTTTTTTTTTTTAAACCTTGGACTCTATGGGTTTTCCTTATAATACATGGGATGAGGCCTCTATTTATGTTGTTGGCTCCCTTATTGAAAGATAGTTTTCTTTTCTAACATCTGTAGTTTCAAAATTGTGGGGCTCTATTTTTCTTTGGCGTGGGGGTCCTTTCTTTTTTCATGCATGGGAGCTTGGTCCTCTAGCATCTTCCACCTTTTTCACATGGCGTCTCCCTTTCTAACTTAGCATGAGGCTCTATTTCATGATTGGCATGGATGGTGCTCTACCTTGACTTGGATATTCTCTCCTTCTACGTTGACCCATTGAGGACTTCTAAACTCTTAACAAGTGCAAAAGGATTTAGTGGTATAAAATTCCCCTATCTGAAGTAATACATCTTTTATGGTGTGGGGGCTTCTAAGCCATGGGCTTCCTACTTGGCATGAATCTCCCTTGCCTCTAACCATGCAGTATCCTCTACCTGCGGCTCTTCTTTCCTTGTCACTGGTGCTTGCCTTTTTTTTTAACGTGCATTAACATTTAAACTTTCTTCTAAGCCATGAGAGCTCCTTTTCTAATCACTTTAACAAGGTTCTTAAACAAAATATTTTATCTTTTCCAACATTCTTCGAAACCCCTCTGTTATGGCACATTCCTCCTTTCAATGCATGGGTAGGCTACTTCCTCTTAGTGCTTCCCTATAGTCATTGAGGCTTCTTAGTGTGGACTATATATATATATATATATATATATATATATATATATATATATATATATATATATATACATAGAATTTGTAATGCAATTGAGGTGGATGTTGATTAGTTCTTCAACATATGAGGTGGGTGTTGAGTAATATGAGCTCCTCAATTGTCCTACTGTTATCATGATAAATGCCCAACAAAACATTTCCACAATACAATGCTTCTAGTTGGCAATCAAAAAATACAATTGAAATCTCTGTATAGATCGTAGATTTCACACTAGTTTCCTTTTTTAAGAGTGTAATCTTCCCCGTATAGCCTCTTTTTTTGAAGCATACCCATGAATTACTTGAGCTAGAGTTTTTTGGTATATACAATTCTTTAATGTCAAATTTCCACATGTTATCTCTTGGTCTTTTATTTGATTTTTAGTGGCCACCTTGACCCATATAAACCACACTCTCAACATTATCAACATCATCTTCATATTGCATTGAGAGTACCATCACAACAACAATTGGAAATCTATAACCTTTGTACTCTTCCATTCTTTCAAAGCTTTTTCCCATATAATCTATCCCACTTAGCCAATGGCTATGAAAGCCAATAGCAATCATCTCACAATGTAAAAAAAATGATCTCCAACATTGACACCAGGGATATGACCTGGTGTACACTTGAAAGTGTCCCACTCTAAACCCTTCTATCCAAACGATTCCATGAGTTTGGAATGCTTGGATGCCGGCTTAGAGCTCCCTATCCATGGAGTGCAAGAGATTATATTTCAAGAATAAGAAGGCTCTCAAATGAGCCTTAGGAATACTCTTCTTGCTAGTAAACCATGCAATGGGAGGTTCCAAAGACAAGATGCAAGAATGCAAATGTCTCAAGGAGTTCCTCAAGAATGCAATGCAAATAAAGATTAAGCTAGAATGAGATGCAAAGTGTATCTATGCTAAGCATGTATGAGAGTATTACAATCCAACTATTAGACTATATGATTTAAGCTACATGTAAAATGAAAATTAAGCTAAGCTAGAATGCCATGGATGAGAGAACGTAGACAAGAAATAGAAGTTCTCCACAAAGCTCCAAGAAAAATTGTTAGAAAATCTTGCAGAATAACAATACTCAAAAGATGGATGATTTGAGGGGGAAAGCTCTCTCCCTTTTAAAGATGTATGAATGGTAGAGATCAAGATGAAGATGGTGGATGATCAATGATGGAATTCAAAAAGAGGAGTGATCATGTGCACACACAAGTCAACCAATAGAATATAAGTTGACTTGTCATATAAGACAAAAGTCACAAAGCCTTTTCTTTTAATTTCAAAATAGAAAAAGGACTTTATGTGTGCACTTTAAGTGGGTTAGAAGAATGGGGTCTTTATTTAATTAAAAGGGGACATGTTCTTTTAATCAAATAATGAACTTAGGATAGCATAGTCAAACTATAGGTTATAATCAAATAAATTGATTATTAGCAATTTGGTCTAGGTAAATGATTAAATTAATTTAGCCAAAATATTGAAAAGGGGGCTAATAGTCTAGATGACCATTTTTAGGTGATTACACCTGGTAGCTTTGTCAGGAAAAGAAATTCATTTTTCATAAGAATCTTATAATAGCCTTCAAATCAGGTCATTTTGCAGAGTTATTTTCTTCTTCCATTCCATTTGATCCATTCCCTACCTTTCTATTCATTCAGATGTAATTAGTTGGGCACCCAAAAGTGTGTCTGACTAAAAAATTTTTGTTTTCAAACAACTAAAATGCAAAACTAACTTATGCACCCTTTGGCACTAATTGGAATCAAATTTGACCAATGGATCAACATTTGAAACTCATTTTATCATTAATCTGCAACTTGTAATTTTTTGCTAACAAGGCCTCTCGGCTAGCTTTAAAAACTAACCTGAACATTTGATCAGGCTTTGAAATCAACAATACCGATTCTCTATTCTGCATACTTTTACCCCATCAAATCTCATCTATTGAAAAATTCTCAGTCAAAAGATATTGATTGCCAAAGTTGCCTTCTCAGAACTACCTAGAAGCAAACCCATTAGAAAACAATAAATTGTGTTTGGATTTGGCTTTGAAAACTGGGTAAATTGACACTTGGGAAGACAAAAATTGGGGAATTTGTTCACTATTATGAGGATAATATAAATCTATGATTTGGGCTCATGATGAATAATAGGACACAAATGGCAAGTGGTCAAAGTGGGCTACTCAAATTTGGAGACTAGAAACAATGGCAGAAAAGTAATTTTTGCAAATGGAATTGACCTAGGAAAGTGTGTAGATAGATTCATCAAGATTTGAAAATTGGCACACTTAAAGTATTTTTAGAGTACAATGTAATGGTACAGTCCATTTGACCTTACATATCATAGATTTCAAGTTATGACATCACGGACAATCGTATCGACCAATCTGTACTTCATGACACCAGTGAAACTTTATAAATTGTAAATGGAATCACATTTGAAAATTGATTGAACAAATTCATCATAAGCTCAAACTTGAAACATAGAAAGTCTTTGACCCTAAAATATGACCCAATAAGAATTTTCTCATTTGAGTCAACTAGGTCAAAGTTATAACATGTCAAACAGGGCTTCCCAGAATTTAGAATAAATTGCATCAGCATGACATCAGTAAATGACCAACTTTGAGAGATTCAAAACCTAGTCAAACAGACTTGAAATGACTCAAAATCTAAAACATAGGTTCTATGGTATGGACACTAAATAATCCCAAAGTAGTGAGTCATAAAACATTATTGGGTGCGAGGTATTCAATGACAAAAACAACCTCCTATCGCTATTTGACACCAAACAAAAATGTAGATTTGACAAATGCTGAAAACAAGACTTCACAAAATAGCTTGGAATAGCAATTTATCTTCATAGGATGAGTGGACATACTGAATGGATGGTGTTAGAAACATTAGACACCTCACGGGCCTCAAATGGATAGCTAGGTACAAATGCATTAAAAAGCATTTATAAGGCTTAATTTCTTCAATGGTGCTCAAAATTAGGGCTACAATTTTGAGCGCCAATAATGATTTTTTATGGAGATGCATCTCCCTTGTAGGCATGGAAAGGATTCAGATCTCTGGAGGAAGTAGACCATTCCCAAAAATAACAAAAACATCTCTCAAACAGCTTTATTGAAAGCAAGAAAACAACTACTCCTATTATGTACAAGCGAGGCCACCGAACTTCAACAAAAACCTTTACCTCTATTGTATATCTAATTCTCACTAACATTCTCATGAGGTAAGCTGAAAATACTTCTCCTATTTATTTCACCAATTAGATCAGCATCTCAAAACTCATCACTTAGCAAAATTGAATCTACAACTTCACTTTCATAATACATATAACAACTAGCTTGATTTTCTACAAATTGCTCATTAGGAAAGTTCTGATTAGCATGCTCAAACATATTAGACTGGAACTAAAACTTTCCTTCATTACATGAATCACGCATGCTATCAATCTCGAATATGAAGGCTTCATACTCAACTTGGGGAAAAAGGTCACACATACCTTGAAATTGTGTTTCCTTATGCATAGCCATATTATACTCAAATAAACACTCTAACTTGTACTTACATATATCATCAATGTCAGAATCTGAAACTAATCTAGGATCTTTAAATGGTTCCTCACAATCAACATATAGATTAATCTTCACATTAGAGTGTCCATCATAAAACTTAGTACAAGGTGCATGCTGATCTTCAATAAAAACCTTAACAAACACCTTATTCTCATCATTAGACACAATCTCATCAATATTTCACCATCACATCTGAAAGAAGATACATCTAATCTCTTGTAGTAGTATGACAAGGTATCATCATTAAACCCATCCTCAATCAAATCTGAAAGTTCCATGTCTTCTTCAAACAATGGGTTAATAACTCCATGTAGTGATCCTTGTTGAACATCTTGACATAACATAAGCTAATCATCATTAGGATCTTCATCGCATAAAGCATTAGTGTACACTTTAAAACCACTACCCATTTCATTTTCATGGAGACTTTCAACATGCAAGAAAAATCAGAACCATATGAAGACTCAACATTCACTCGATCAATAAAGCATGTATAAATTAAATCCATGTTTTTCTCATTGTCTTCATCAAGGTAACTCAAATGTCTTGCAAACAAATTAATATTTATCTTACTAATAGGTGCTGATGCTTTAATCTTAGAATCACTTGTATGCTGATTATCACTACTTACATCCTCAAAACATTCTTCTACACAATTATGCAATCCATTCTTATAAACCTCTTTATCCTTGTATTGTGTATACACTCTTTCTTCACAACTTTCAAACTCAAGCTGACTTGTACAATTCTGAAATGGAATTTCACTTTTAGATTTAGAGAAAGAACTTATACCTTTACTTTCATAAGAGTGTCAACTTATGTCATTGCTTTCTTCTTCCCAATTTGCATCTGATTCATGTGAAGACAAATATGTACTATCATTGTCCTCTTCTTGACTCTAGCAACAACTCTCACCCTTGTCTTCACATGATGCTTCATAATATGATGGATCAATAGATTTATCTTCATCAGTTGAAAGATCACTTCCTACTTCTTTGTCCTCGTACTGAGATGAATACCTTTCCTCTTCATAGTTTACAACACTTTGAGTAAAAGGCATATTATCATTAGGAGAAGAAACAACTGAATTTATTTCTTGCCTATTTAACTAATCCAGTGAAGTAACTTTATCATCTGTTGTTGTGATATTATAAACATGTGCATTTTATTCAGCAAGAGGGGAATCATTTATTCTTTGCAACAAAGAAACTTTATATTTACATGTTTGTAATTTTAAAATTTTAGCAAGATTTTTTACAATAGTAGGGGTACACCTTATAACTCCATATTTTAGATTGCACTCAACATCCATTGCAATTTCAAAAGCCTAATATAGACTTCATGGTTGTTTATCCCTCAGTAAGAAACCCATCTTCTAGTCCAATGTGCCCAAATAAATAACTAAAAAAATTTGAACATGGGGCCTACAATTTTTAGGGATATCCATTAATGTTTTAGGAAATCTGCTATTAAATCTTGGGATCAAATCATCTTGTTCAATTTGAATTTCCATCAATCTATCCAACATTAATTTTACATCTACACACTCGTCAAATTGTTCAATGAAGGACGAACTTAACTCATCCCATGAAGAAATTGAAGCTATAGGCAAGCATGAGAACCAATCTCTTTCATCTCCTTTCAGAGTCTACACAAACAACCTCATCCATAGATCTTCATGGTACACATCAAAGTCATACATCAAGTTAGAAATTTTTTGGACATGCTTCTTTATTGACTGGGACTAGTTCCTATTAAACTTTGGCAAATACCCTTTGATTCCATCAGGGATCTTATTTGGGAAACCATGTATGCCGTCATAACAAAATGGCACATATCCTTTGATAAAAGAGTTCATATGAACATCCATTGCTGGTTGCAACCTTTGTACTTATACATTCAGTAGTTTTCAAAATCAGTAACATAAAATCTATGCAATTATAAGTAACTTTCTCTTATCACTTAATTGTTTTGACATTCTTCACACATTTGTCCTTCTTTTAATGACAAAATCATGTGATAAGGACCATGTAAACACACAAAAAACTGAATGGAGAATACCTGGAATGTTTTTGCTGAATGTTGTTGTTCACAACACATTTGACTCAAATCTGAAACAAACTTCACATCTCAGGTTCTTTCAAAAATAGAGTCACCACCTCCTTATAGAGGACATAAATTTACTCACTAAACTTTTACTAAAACATTACTAGATTCTGAGCATTCCTCATAGAAAAGTCACACATATTTCAAAAACATTTAACCAACAACAAACTCTAGATAATATACTTTCAAATTTGAAAACAACTTTCAAATTATTATACTTATGAGACTCTTCCCCAAACTGAAAATAGCAAGACTCTGGGATACTCTTAATAGTAACCTTATTGCATCCTTAGTAGAGTCGCCATTAGGTGAACCTCTTAAGATTTGATTATGTGACCAATTCAATGAGCATAATCAAGATCTAGAATAATAGATGAAACCCTTAAATATTCTATACTTAACCAAGAAAATCACGAGCATGAAATAGCTAATAGCATGACTCATTAAACTAGTAAGCTAAGTGTGGGTTAAACTTTGAATAGCTTTCAACATAAAAGGGGAAAATGATTTAATATGTTGATATCAACAAGACCCAGGTACAAGCAACAAAACCTAATGATCCTATCTTTGATCAATGCCTTATCTATTGGGCAATTAAATAAATTACAACTGTACATCTTCTGGAAATCTTTGACATAACTCCTACATCAAGATCCCTGATCTATCTTTCACCTTGTGAATAGACATCTATTTTAAAATGAATCTCATACTTAGACAATTCCATCATAAAATCTGCAAACCCTATGATAAACATCAAGCAATCATATGGCTCTTTGTTCCATCAGCAAGACATTTTAATCACATACATCCCTAAATAGAATGTAACCTAATTCATGCTCTTGGTACACAAATAAGAAGAAATTATAGATCTGTGAACAAGAGACAAGATTCAAATTGAATTTAAATCCCTTTGTTATACTTTATTTTTTTTCCTTGAAACCAAATACATGGAAGATGTACAGAAAACAACTCACAAATCACCTAACAAATAAGGACTATTTGCATAAAACTTAAACTACTATTCAATACAAGAGAGAGTGCTAGGTGTGTGGCTTTCATAGGTTGAATAGAGCTCCTAGAATTGGAAATTGAAAACCAACCAACAACCACTTTACAGAGGAAAAGAAAGAATATATATGAGGAGGGCAATTCTTGGATTGAATTTGCAATTAACATGTGTCCCTTCGAAATTCTCCCTCAAGAAGATGAAAATAATCTCTCTACATTCTCTCCTCAACTGCTAATCATATCCCACTTTGTTTTGCCTTTCCAGGAGCAAAAACCTTAGCAAAAGACAAAATTCTCATAACTAATTTTGGATATGTCAATTTTGATCAAATTGAAGCCAAAACATCATAAAATCGATACATACTACATATAAGACCTTTTGAACATGTTTTGATTGTTTTGTCACTGAATTTTGCAACTAGATAATCAAAACACCCCTTAGAACACACAAATCACTCCTAAAGACAAAACTCCTTGTAGTGTGTACCAAAGAACATCTATGCAAAAACTAACCTCAAATTTAGAAAATTCAGATCATTCTGGTTCCAACAGTATATTGGAGCACCCATTTTAAGAAAAAATTTCCCCTATTATGCCCATTTGAAAAGTAGGCTCCCATTCAAGGCTTTGCAAATAAGAGAATAAAATTCAAAAATTCAAAATATTCTATAGTTTGAACTATAGAAATTTATTATTTGAAATCCAATTTTTCAATTGTAGATTGAACGTGTGAATAGGATATTTTTCAATTTCAAACTCCTTTACCCCTCAACCAATTGAACAATGCCATATGTCACTTATTTATTGGTTCTGACCATTCAATCGACACCACATCTCACATTCAGACTGGCTCTGATCTCGGGCAGGAGCCACATTCCTTGTCACAAACTCCATTTAATTTTTGAATTTTTTGGCAAGTTTCCATGTCACTTACCGAAAAATCTTCATTTTTTTTGGTGGTGACATGATGGCCACCAGATTTCGATCACATTTTTGGGCATACTGCTCTGTTGTGGTCGCCATGTCATCACCATGTCATCTCCACCTCACTTTGCCACCTAGTAGTTGCTATATCACTATGCTTAATCAGTAAGCAACTTTTCTTGGTGACGACTATAGAATTGTCCATGTGTCATAATTTGGGCACTCATATTCCATGTTAGCATCTCTGTCCGCGTGCACGTTCAAAATAATGACTTTGTTGCCTCCAGCTATCTAGTTGGACCCACCACATGAGCTAGCCTTTGAAAAGGCTCACGCTCATAGACATAATGGATAGTGTGTGCGATAGTATTTAAACTACAAAATATTCCTTGGCACAAGAAATATGGGATTAAACATTATTTCAATGGCTTTCTGCTCTGTTTTATGCTTTCATTGCTGCAGTGATCTTTTGCTCATATGGCTTCACATATGCCATTTTCCTCTTACAGGTTTAAAATGTTTCTAAGGCCCTACACTTTAACATGCTCCTTGCCATTTTCCTTTGCTTATGGATGGGTTTTTTAAAACTCGTCTCCTTCCTTTGACATACAAAATGACAAAGAGTTATTCTATGCACTTTCTTGCAAAGATCTTCACAATTTCATCTCTCCCTTGACAATGTGCTATGTTTTCTTTTTTTTACCTTGGACATCATGGGTATTCCTTATAATACATGGGATGAGGCCCCTATTTATGCTGTTGGCTCCCTTATTGAAAGATAGTTTTATTTTCTAACATTTGCAGCTTCAAAATCATTGGGCTCTATTTTTCTTTGGCGCGGGGGTCCTTTCTTTTTTCATGTCTAGGAGCTTGGTACTCTAGCTGCTTCCACCTTTTGCACATGACATCTCCCTTTCTAACTTAACATGAGGCTTTGTTTCATGATTATCATGGATGGTGCTTTGCCTTGACTTGGATATTCTCTCCTTCTACGTTGATCCATTGAGGACTTCTAAACTCTTAACAAGTGCAAAAGGATTTAGTGGTATGAAATTCCCATGTCTAAAGTAATACATCTTTTATGGTGTGGGGAGTTCTAAGCCATGGGCTCCCTACTTGGCATGAATCTCCCTTGCCTCTAAACCACACGGTATCCTCTACCTACGGCTCTTCTTTCCTTGTCACTGGTGCTTGCCTTTTTTAACTTGCATTAACATTTAAGCTTTCTTCTAAGCCGCACGGGCCCCTTTTTTAATCACTTTAACAAGGCTCTTAAATAAAATGTTTAATCTTTTCCAACATTCTCTAAAACCCCTCTATTATGGTGCATTCCTCCTTTCAATGTGTGGGTAGGCTACTTCCTTTTAACGCTCCCCTGCAGTCATTGAGGCTTCTCAATGTGGAGTATATATGCACATAGAATTTGTAATGCAATTGAGGTGGGTATTGATTAATTCTTCAACATATGAGATGGGTGTTGAGTAATATGAGCTCCTCAATTGCCCTATTGTTATCATGATAAATGCCTAATAGAATATTTCCACAGTACAATGCTTCTAGCCAACAATCAAAAAATACAATTGAAATCTCTGTATAGACCATAGATTTCACACTAGTTTCCTTTTTTAAGAGTGTTATCTTCCCCATATTTCCTCTTTTTTTGAATCATGCCCACAAATTACTTGAACTGGAGTTTTTTTTTTATATACAATTCTTTAATGCCAAATTGTCACATTTTATCTCTTGGTCTTTTATTTGATTTTTAGTGGCCACCTTGACCCATATAAACCACACTCTCAACATTATCAACATCATCTTCATATTGCCCTGAGAGTACCATCACAACAATAAGTCTAAATCTATAACGTTTGTACTCTTCCATTCTTTCAAAGCTTTTTCCCATATAATCTTATCCCATTTAGCCAATGTCTATGAAAGCCAATAGCAATCATCTCACAACATAAAAAAAATGATCTCTAACATTGACACTAGGAATATGACCTAGTAGCTTTTTCAGGAAAAGAAATTAATTTTTCATAAGCATCTTACTAATAGCCTTCAAATCAGGTAATCTTGCAGAGTTCTTTTCCTCTTTCATTCCATTTGATCCTTTCCCTACCTTTCTATTTAGTTGGATGTAATTAGTCGAGCCCCCAAAAGTGGGTCTGATTAAAATGTTTTTTGCTTTCAAATAGCTGAAATGCAAAACTAACTTATTCAACCTCTCATACTGATTGAAATCAAATTTGACCAATGGATCAACATTTAAAACTCATTTTATCATTGATTTGCAACTTGTAATTTTTTGCTAATAGGGCCTGTCGACTAGCTTTTAAACCTGACCTAGACATTTGATTGGGCTCTAAATCAATAATACTAATTCTCTATTCTGCATACTTTTACCCCATCAAATCTCATCTATTGAAAAATTCTCATTCAAAAGATATTGACCACCAAATTTGCTTTCTCAGAACTGCCTGAAAGCAAACACATTAGAAAACAATAAATTTTGTTTAGATTTGGCTTTGAAAATTGGGTAAACTGACACTTGGGAAGATGAAAATTGGAGAACTTGTTCACTATCACAAGGAGAATATAAATCTGTGATTTGGGTTCATGATGAATAAGAAGACACAAATGAAAAGTGATCAAAGTGGGCAACTCAAATTTGTAGACTGGAAACAATGGTAGAAAAGCAATTTTTGCAAATGGAATAGACTTGGGAAAGTGTGTAGACGGATTCATCAAGATTTGAAAATTGGCACACTTAAAGTATTTTCAGAGTAAAATACAATGGTAAAATCCATTTGAATTTACCTATAATAGATTTTAGGTTATGACATCACGAACAGGGGTATTGACTAATTTGCACTTCATGACACCAGTGGAACTTTATAAATTATAAATGGAATTACGTTTGAAACTGATCAAACAGATTTTTCATAAGCTCAAACTTGAAATGTAGAAAGTTTATAACCCCTAAAATATGATGCAATAGGTATTTTCTCATTTGGATCAACTAGGTCAAAGTTATAACATGTCAAACAGGGCTTCCTAGAATTCAAAATAAATTGCATCAGCATGATTTCAGTAAATAATCAACTTTGAGGGATTCAAAACCTAGTCAAATAGACTCAAAACAACTCAAAATCTAAAACATAGGTTCTCTAATATGGACACCTAATACTTCAAAAGTGGTGAGTCTTGAAACATTACTGGGTGCGAGATATTTAATGATAAACACAAAATCCTATCGCTATTTGACACTTGAGCAAAAATGCAAATTTGACAAATGCTCAAAACGAGACTTCGCAAAATAGCTTGGAATAGAAATTTATCTAAATGGGATGAGTGGACATATTGAATGCATGGTGTTAGAAACATTAGACACCTCACAGGCCTCAAATAGATAGCTGGGTACAAATGCATTAAAAAGCATTTATAGGGCTTAATTTCTTTAATGGTACTCAAAATTAGGGCTACAATTTTGAGCGCCAACACATGTGAATGGTCTCAGCTAAAATGTTTTAAAAGATTAAAGTTAGATACTTCTAATTCATCCGCCATCCCCCTCTTAGAAGTATATCTTCCCACTTGTAAATTCCAACAATTGGTATCACAACTAAGTTCTCACAAGGAGGAGCCTTATAGCTTGGAGAAAATATCTAAAAATGGAAGTCTACAAACTTGGGAAGATCATAGAGAATCAAGCAATTGATATACAACTTGATCTACATACTTTGGAAGAAGCAAGAGAAGAACTAGAAAAATCCTTAAAGAGAAGAAGAGAGATTTCCATAGCTAAGAATGATACACAATACAAGGAGATTGACAGCTCAAAATTGTTTGCAAATGGAGATTCTAAAGAGTTTGATGCAGAATAGAGCTCAAGTAGAAGAGATTAGAACACTCAAGATTGAACAAGAATCACAAGCCATGATGCTTTGTGAAGTGACTGAACATAAGAAAAGAGCTATTCAAGATAAGGCTATACTAGAAGAAGACAAGAGCAATCTTGCCAACAGACTAGAAGAAAAGTCAATTAAGCTTGCAAGAATTTCAAACATGTAGCTAGACACCCTAAGATAGATGATGAATGCACATCATGACCTAAATATCAAGGACATTGAGATCTCTACACTGAAGATGCAAAATGAACAACTACAAAATGACCTGAAAAGAGAGAAGGAAATTAGAGAGAGCTTCAAAAAACCAAACAAGGCCATCAAGTACTTTGAGTAGCTATTGAAATCACCAAGGGCTAGCAATGATACTTTAGGACTAGGATACACCAGCACTGAACAAGGAGAGTCATCCAAGACTACAAAAGAAAGGCGTGATAAAGGTAAGAACACTAAACCTACTTGTCATTTTTGTGATAAAAATGGACATACCTCTAATGTATGTAGGAGCAAGAATGCCCATCGACATGAAAAACCTAAGAATGTGAGTCATTGTCATAAGTGCAAAAAGCAAGGACATCAAGCACATGACTGCAGGACTAAGACTATCAAAACACCAAGATTTGAAGGTCACTGCTACAATTGCAAGAAGTATGGTCATAGAGCTTTTGAGTGCAGATCAAAGCCTATGTGGACACCTAATTAGTTAGCAAGAGGAAACAACCATGGACATCACTACAATTGGGATTACAACACTAGGTATAGCTATCATTATTGTTAGGAATATGGGCACATCCCTAAAAATTGCATAAGAACACATTTTAGTGGAAACTATAGCAGATGGTTAAGTCAAACCACATGTTTTAGTTGTTTTAAGACTAGTCATATTAGCAGGAATTGCCAAGCAAGGTCAAAGGCACCCAAACTAGAGATCAATAAAAGAAAAGAGAAGGTGAATGTTAAACACATCAGAGGCGAAATGAATAAGACATGGAAGAAGAAAGATATGAGCAGCTCATCAAATGAAGCGATCTCTTCACCTAAAAGGTCAAGTGGTCATACTTCATCAAACTGATTACAAGAAGGTATGAGGGACTGATTTACAAAGCTTTATCATACATTAGTTCTTAAAAAAGAAAGTACTGAAAAGAAGAGATCAACATGAATAGAGATGCAAAGTTAAAACTTCAAGATTTCATAATTATTTCCAAGTTGCCCTTAGATGCTAAGTGAAATTTTAATACATGCTGAGTTGATTGCCAAAGACAGTAGAAGCCAAATGATTAGCTGCAGCTGAGTTGGTGGTGGGAGCTGAGTAAAATAAATTTCAATTGAAGCCGAGTGAAGGATACTTCTGTGGATGTTGAGTGATGGAAAGACAATGGAAGTGGAGTAATGCAAAAATGCTTAAGAAGCTGAGTGGACATTTGTAAATGCACTAAGCATTAAATGCTATGAAAATAGGGTATACTATCACATTTTGAATTATTTTTCTTCATTGCAAATGAAGAGAAAAGACAAATAAAAGTGAAAATGACTTAAAAATAAAGAATCTAGCATTTGAGCCAATTTCAACAGTGATTCAACAAAATTTCATCAAATTTGAGGTCTTTACATTTGTGTCGAGTTACGCAGTTTCATGTTTTCTTTGTGTTAAAACCCTAGCTAGCACAAATGGACAGCAGTTCTAGGAAACCATAGGAGAAAGAGCCATTTGAGGTTCAACTAGTGTCCAACAAAGTGAAACAACCAGATTTTTAGCCAATACCAAAAGTGGCATACAAAAATGACCTAGTCAGAGCCCTATCTGTAATACCCCCTAAAGTACTTATGGTCCAAGACTTTAGGAGATGTTAAAATTGCAAAATTGGAGCCATAAGAGACATGGAGATGGGGGAAGCCTATGAGAGATTGTGTGAAAATGGAGTTTTAAAAGAAGAGAATCAAATTATTGAGAAGAAGGGGTTGACATGTGCCCTAGAATTCCCCATAGTTTTCAAAATTGAATGGATCTAGATAGTGCTTAGCAGGATACATGATGGAAGTTTATGGTTGGAGGATGGTCTAGTAAAAATAACAAAAAGGGGTTGTACATAGAGTGATAGGGTACCCAACTCTAGATTGGCCAAGGATACTTGGGAGTGATTCTAAGGAAGTAATTGAAAAGAACACTGGTGCAAAATGGAACAAGAGAGGAATGAAAATAGACACTATTAAAGACCCTCTTGTTGACTTTGTTGTTATTGCACATAAATTCTATCAATCTAGCAAACTTAATAATGTACCATGCATTGCAGTGGATGTGGGTTACAAACTAGTGAAAAAGGATCATACTTATGATCTTGCAGAACTGTAACTACAACAAATCAATGAAAATTTAGCAGCAATAAGGAGAACCAAGGGATCACAATGAAAGTTTGGTGCAATTTTTATTTGCATATTCTTCTATGTATAGAATGAGTTTCCATCTTTCACTCAAGTTGTCTGGAAAGCAAATAGGTCTATAATAGCTGAAGTTAATGAATACATTGAACAAATGGGACCTAATTTTGAGGCCCTAATGACTAGCTATTTTGAAGACTTCAAGAAGAACATGAAGTAGAGGCTAAGAATACCAGTTTCATTGGTAGAAAAGCATGTAGATGATGTATGCTTTCTTGTAGATATTGATTATACTTACATACAAGTAACCACAACAAGAGTTAGATGGCTAAGACCTCTTGGCTACGAAATAAATATAGATGAGGCATTTGTAGCTATAACTACATTATTAGCTAATAAAGTAGAAAAAAGTGCACCACATTTTGGAACTTTTGATATGGTGAGATCAAAAGTGGACATGGAGTTGAAGACTTCCTCCACACTGAAGAAGAAGGACAAACATGTAAAGAAGTTAAAGGCCAAATTTGGTGAGGGCACAATAGAAGATGAAGAAGAAGGTGAAGAAGAAGATGATGAAGAATAATAAGGACAAGAGACACTTGCATTGACCAAAGGCATGGGTGAGGATGCAAAAGAAGAGGAAGGTGCTAAGCAAGAAGCACCAAAGCCAGAGCCAAAGAAGAGAAAGGCATAGAAATAGATAGTTGCACAACCCAAGGGGAAGAAGAAAGCAACAAATTCGAGCCTAGCCAAGCCAACTACAAGGGAAGACACTAGGACAACAACACAAGTGGCAAAGGAATAGGGGAACCAAAAAGTCACAAATCAAGGAGGGCCTATAGAAAAAAAGAAAAGAAAATATGTTGCACCCCCAAAGTCAGATGAAGAAAAGATAGAATCTAATAATGATCAATTTAGATTGGTAAGTGTAGGACCAAAAAAAGGGGTTGAAAGCATGGCATACTATGAGAAAATCACAAAACTCAATAATCATATATTAGCACCCTCTAGTCTACCATGAAAGCCAAACTAATAAAGAAAGCAATAAAAACCCCCTCTTTCGTTTGTAGCTCCCATGTTATTCTTTCTTCTCCTAATGATTGTAGCTCCAATTTGTCTATAGTGCACACATGATTGAAGCAAAAACCTATTATATTGATAATTCCATGAGAATACTAGAAGTGTAATTTTCAAGGACTCAAGAAGACCAAGATTCAAGGATTCAAGAAGATAAGGACCCAAGGACCCCAGAAGCCCAAGATTCAAGAAGACTCCAAAATGAGAGAAAGAGTGTCCATTTTATGGAGGATGAGAGCATTGGATTTTCCACCCACAGATGTGCAATGTGGCAAGAGATTCCTTTGAGAATCCATGATGCATATGATGAAATACGACGCATGCAAGTCAAACTTGGCTAAATGCGGAAGAGAATCTATGATGCGTCATATCTCACTTAAAACCAAGAATCTATGATGAATAAGCCAAATAGGGAAAAGGAGAATCCACGAGGTTACATATGATGTTGCAATATTTTGTGGAATATTCGAATTAAAAATCCTCTTATTCCACAAAATAAGAATTAGTAGAAAATGGAATTAATGATGAAAAATAGAACTTAGGAAATTGTAAATTTCCATGGTTTGCGGATAATGAATCAATTAATTAATAAAATTAATTAATTGAGGATGATAATTAGGAAGAATAATTAGAAGGAAAAATAGGATTAAATTATGGGTTATTTAATCCTCTAGAGAAAATTAGTAAATGATTGGCCAAATTGTTTAAATGAATGCGACTGTACCCTTTGATAAAAATGTGACAATGATGGATATTGAATAAGATGATGAAAAGTAGACCAAAGCCATGGTCAAATTGATTGATTGAAGTTGATAACATGCCAAGGACACATGACATGAATTGATTGATATGTAACATTTAACTGACATTGCAAATGCTACAAGGTCGATGTTGATTGAAAATGTTGATCATAATAACATTGACGGACACTGTCAATATTATTAAAATGGTTGATGATGCCATGATCTGACATTGAAAGCCTTAACAACATCAAATATTGAATGACATGAATGATAATTTGACCTATCACTGAGAGCCATGATAGTACTAAGGTCAGATTGATAAGATTGATAGGTTGATCGGTTTCCAAGGCACTGAAAGCCACAACAATACCTAGGAGCAATTTGATATGTTTTGGGTTGACTAGGACTGATTCTAAATGATTTTAGGTTGATTTGGGGTGATTCTGAGTAATTTCAAGTTGATTTGGGGTGATTCTGAGTGATTCTAGGTTGATTTGGGGTGATTCCGAGTTGATTTGATATGTTGTGAAAGGGGGTACAAATAATAAAGTATGATCAATTTTGGCCAAAAGATCAGAGTTAGTAGAATGAGAAAATGGGTCAAATTAGTGTGAAGAAGTGATGAAACTATAGATGCAAACCATTTTTGAGCATCTACATTTTGCCCCTCTTTGATACAATGTGATTTAGAGCGTTGTATCAAAGAATAACTGATGAGAAAGCCACAACATGCCCCAGTAGGGATGATATATATGGGTGCCCCCTCAAGAAATTGACTAAGATGAGCATATGATAAGTCAATTTTTTGACAACAAGAAGACAAAACCATAGCAACTGATAGGATGAAAATCAAAGCTCAAATGTGAAAGTGATGAGGCCCAGAGTGTAGAACAGGGTCAATCGAGAGCCTGAGAGTAATTGCATGGGCTACCACTCAAGAATGACACAAAATGATGAAAATTATAGTTCATTTTGTCCACAACAAAGATACAAATCCAATGCAACTGATAGTTCACAAATCCAAGTTAAAATGCAAAAGTTATGGGCTCCGGAGTGCATCCTCAGCCCGATTGGACTCGAAATGCCCTGAAACTTTGCATGCATGCCTAAAATGATGGAAGATGTCCAAGCATGAGTGAAATCATCAAAAATGGTCATATTTGGTCAAAGATGATGAGACAAAAGTTATAATGAGGTTGAACCAGGTAGAAAGCCACGAAAAGTTGATTGACAGTGCAGGATGATGTAGGAATGCATGAATGCAAGATGAAGATGATTTGGTGAATCAGAAGACATGATTATGGTGATGGAGAATGAGATGAAAAGGAAAGATGAGATGAGGAGATGTTAGTATTATGGAAAGAATTTTGCTTCTAGAAAGTGCACTATATGTCAAATGGAGCTTTATTTTGATATGGCAAATGGAATGCAATGCATCATGGCATAAAGGGCTAGAGCACAAATGCAAGCCTTTAACATAAACAAGCACGATGCAGATAGAAAAATGACCTTTTCCTTCCTAAGGCATATGTACATGCCCCAGACTTTCAAAGGTACATTGGAATAGACAAAAATAAAAAAAGATGACCATGAACCATCCCAACCACTCTCATAGATCAATTTATATCATTGAGTGGCATAGGAACATGATCAAAGAAAAACAACGCAAAAATAAATCACTCACTAAACAGCGTGAGCCAACAACTATTCTTGTTCATTGTTACATTCTTGTTAATGTTTTAGGTGCGTAGATAGTGTTTGACATGTTGATAATGTGATAGTTCTGGTTGTGGATTCAATTGATAAGTTCATGGTGACATGTTGGATTGATTGTTGGTTCATGCTGCTCAGATATTGTGATTGGCATTGAAGTGTAGTGCTTAGAGTTTTAGCCTGCAAAGTGCAAGTGTGTACAGAAAAGGGATGGTTATGTACAAGGTTTATTGCAAAATTTTTATGGGTTTTGTGATTTTTAGGGTTTTTGGGGATATTTAATTTTTTTGTGTGACTGATTTCTTCAGGACATTTTACAATTTTTAGGGTTTATTTTAGGACATTTTATGATTTTTAGTGATTTTTTCATGACATTTTATGATTTTTAGGGATTTTTTTAGGACATTATGTGATTTTTATGATTTTTTCAAGACATTATGTGATTTTTTCAGGACATTATGTGATTTTTAGTGATTTTTTCAGGATTGTATTTGAATGTTTAGGATTTTTTCAGGACATTTTGTGATTTTTAGTGATTTTTTTAGGATCATATTTGAATGTTTAAGATTTTTTCAGGATCATAAAAGCATATACAAGTGTTAGCTCCAATCTGTTATGCGATAGGTCCAATGGATAAAAAACACTTAGGGATATGCTCCTAGTTGAAATCCAAACTCATGCACCATGTAAGTAATATGCCCCCAGACAAGACACAAACTATGTACAAAGGCCAAATGACAAAGAGTGTGTGTAGACTGGTGAAGCTTAGGAAAGATAACAAAGAACATTAACCAGTTTGTGAGCCATGATAAGGGACCAAGGACATTTTGCAATATGAAGGATATGATCAATGAATGATAGAGGGGGAAAAATCCAGATGGAATCCCAATAGATGGAGGAGCCACAATTGATTACACATGGCGCCTGTTTGCCAGGTTTTCACCATGGTACTTGCCCAAAGCGCCTATTTTCCAGGTTTTCACTTTTGGATAGAATTTTTCTCTTGACTCAAATTTTCGTGCCAAGACACCTGTTTGCCAAGTTTTCATCAAGGCATCCTTTTTTTTTTTGGTATTTTTCAAGACTTTTTCAAAAATTTTTGGTATTTTTTTCATGACTTTTTGCTTTTTTTTTTTTGATATGTTTTTAGGACTTTTAGATGGAATCAAGAATGCCACTGACAAATGCTAAGAAGACATCTGTTGTTGGTGCTGCTAGCTGATGAGCTCTGGATCCATGACTAACCATAACTACGCAGGATTTGTTCCAAGTCTGTAGCTAAAATCAAACCACTAGAAAGGCCTCGAGATATACCATCATGTACCATATGTAAGAGAATGTCTATCTCTTGTGAATCAAGGAATCTAAGGATAATTGGGTCAAAACAAATGTCATGTTGGATGTAACTGATGATGACATATGTAAAGGCTTGTTGGATAAAGGTTTGATTTTGGTTATTGGAAAAATTAGGTAGCGAGATTTGGGGATAAACAAATGGATATAAGGGAGGGTTGAGACCAATGACCTTCCATATGAATGCTGATTGAGAGAACTCCAAAAGACTTTGTGGCATGTTGAATGCTGGAACATTGATATTCATGGCATCATATTTTGCATCTTGTATCCTTGGGAGCTTCTTAGCTTTTGATTTTTTATGGTCTAATGGTGCCTTTCGGTTTTCACCAAGAGACCTATGCTCATTATTATTATTTTGTTTGTTGTTAAATGGAGTTGACCCCCAACAATATGCCAATGTGTTCACTTCAGGAGAAAATGCTTCTTTATGATCTTCAGTCATAATGCCTTCATAGATTTCAAAGTCTGTTGTAAGAGTGTCATCATCGTCGAATTGATCAAAAATTGGTGGTCCACGTTGGTCCCAATCCAAAGGTTTAGGATAACTTGAGGGGGTGTCATCATCAGTGCTGAATGGGCTTTGGTTAAAGCTATGGATATGGGCATTAGGTTCCATTGTATCATTGGGGTTATGCTCAAAAGTCAAAGAATTGTTGGTTTCATGTGGGATATCCTCAGATGCTTTTTCATTGTTCAAAATGTCCATAGTCTTATAGATAGGTACCATAGTACTAGGAGGACCTATTCGTAATGGTTTAAATCTGAGCCCAAAACTAGGAGGTTGTCCTTCTCTAGTGATAGGTTCAGTGATTCCTTGTTTCTGAGATCCAAGACCACTATAGCCATCATAGCCTTATTTTTGCATGATGGTAAACCCAAGTCCATACTTGCTAGAAGATATCAAAGTGGGTTCTTGTTCTGCTTTTTCCTTCTCCATACAAATAGAAGTATTCTCATTGATAGAAGTATTATTCTTTGTATTGATCTCTGAATGTTGTTCTTGAAGTGGTTGTGATTTACCATGAGATTGGGGAGAAACTAGTGACTCTCGAATGTGAGAGACTTGAGACATAAAGTACTCTCCACACCCATTATCTTCAATCTTCATCTTTTCCTTAGCTTTACTGAGCATTATATCAGCATCCACATACTTAGAGGAATTTATGGGTTGTGCTTCATTGTTTTTTGGGATTTGGAATGCAGTAGCATCTCTTAGATTAGCACAAAATTGGAAAGGATTTGGATCACTGGGGATGGTAACCTCTATGTTGTAATAGGAAAACTTCAGACATTGATGATATGTAGAAGGGACTTCTTTCATAGCATGAAGCCAAGGGCATCCTAGTATCATGTTGTAATTCATTTCTATATCTAGGACATGGAACAATGTATCTTTAGTAACTGGACCAACTCTGACAGGTAATGTGATGATGCCCTTGGAGAAGAATTCACCGTCATCATAAGCTTTTATCATGATTCTTCAAGAGGGATCTACATCATCTTCAGAATAACCCAAACTTTTGACAACCTTAAGTGTACAAATGTTTAGTCTTGCTCCTCCATCTATTAAGACACATCTAACTTTGGCATTATGGATGAAGACTTCGAGATAAAGGGGATCATTATGGTTAGGTTTGTCTTTAGGAACATCTCGAGGTGAAAAAGTGATATGTTGTGACACGGATAGGTTCCCGACCATGGCTTGGAATTGGGAAACATCAATGTTATTTGGGACAACTGACTCTTTAAGGGCTTGATCAAAGATCTTTTGATGTTGGGGAGATGCACGCAGTAGATACAAAATGGATATTTGTGCAAAGGTTTTGCCGAGTTGTTCAACAAGGCTATAATCAGATGAAGTAGGAGTAGTAGGTCAACTTGGGGGTACAGTTCTAGTAGAAGCAATAGGTCTTGATGGGGCTCCAGGTAGGGTGATCTTGCTAAGGTGTGTAGTGATAGCATAGCGATGGTCTTCAGCCTTTAATGTGAATGTGGATATGCAAAAATCAGACTCATTAAAGCAATTGATGGTGTAGTCATAGCTGGTGTGTGTGTAATTCACATTACCTTGTGAGTTTGAGTTTAAACTTGAGGGTTTCTCTTTGTCATGATTATCCAAAGGATCTTTGAAAATAGTGTGATCAGAGTTGGATGCTAACAGTGATGGATCAACCGTGATTACACCATCATCAATAAGGTCTTGTATTGCATGTTTCAATTGGAAGCATGATGAAGTCTTGTGTCCTTTGGTGCGATGGTAATCACAATACTTTTTGTCATCCCACCAATCTACTTTAGTTAATGGTTCATCTTGGATTGGGGGTAGCTGCAGGAATTTATTACTCAGTAACTGTTGTAATGCAGTCTCAAGTGGTATTCCCAATGGTGTGAATTTCCTATCTTTGGTTCTAGGATGTCTTCGAGGTTTTTCTTGCGCAGAAGTCTCAGTTTTCTATTGTGGAGCTGGTGTTTGATTAGAGGTTTGTGAATTTGTAGGGTTTGCCCCTTTCAAAATCAGTTGAGGTTGTGTTGTGCTAATCATGTGGGCATCTACAATGCCATCATTATTCACATTCTTGTTTTTGGAGAAAAATTTTGCCTTGTCATTAGACGAGTTGGTGTTTATGTTTTCTTTGTTTATCTTGAGGATTCCCTTACAGATAAGAGCATCTTCAATACTAGCCCCTTTTTTCATCAGTTTAGAAATGGTGCTTGGATTCTTGATTTTAAGTTCATACATTAAGTTTAGGATGAAGTTTTCAATGCACAAGTTTACTTGTTGTTCTTCAGGAATGTCTAGTGAGCATTGACTAACTAAACTTCTCCAACACTGTAAGAATGTGATGAATGTGTTGGTGTTTGAAAATGTTACCTATTTCCAATTACCCTGATGAGAACAAGATGCATCTAGGGGCAGCTAACTGCCATTATCAACACATCCATTCAGACACCAGGCCAACTATAAGGCATGACCCTTCTTCTACTTCAGGCTCTGCAAAACCTAGGCGGGTAGACCTATAGATTCTTTATATGGTACCAGTTATCAAAGCATACACTGAATCTAATATGAAGCAGATAAAAATCCCTAAATCTTCTATACTCAACCAGGAATCATAAGCATGAAAAAGCTAAGAACATAACTCATGAAACTGGCAAGCTAAGTGCGGGTTAACATTGAATAGCTTTCAACATAAAAGGGAAAATTGATTTAATATGTTGATAACAGCAAGACCCAAGTATGAACAACAGAACTTAATGATCCTATCTCTGACCAGTGCCTTATTTATTGGGCAATTAAATGAATCATAACCATACATCTCCTGGAAACCTCAGATGTATCTCTACATCAAGATCCTTGATCTATCTTTCACCTTGTGAATAGACATCTGCTACAGAATGAATCTCATACTCAGAACATCCTATCATGAAATCTGCAAACCCTGTGACAAATATCAAGCAATTACATGGTTCTTTGTTCCATAAGCAAGACATTTTAACCCCATACATTTCAAAACGAAATGCAACCTAATTCATGCTCTTTGATCACAAATTAGAAGAATTAACAAAGCCATAATCAGGAGACAAGATTCAGACTAAACTTCAAACCTTTGCTGCTCTTTATTTGTTTTCCTTGAAACCAAATACATGAAATGTACAGGAAACAACTCATAAATCACCCAACAGACCAGAACTATCTGCATAAAACATGAATGCTGCTCAATACAAAAGAGAAATGCTGGGTGTGTGGCTTTCACAGCCTGAGCAGAGCTCCAAGAACTGGAAATAGAAAACCAACCAACAACCTTTTTTCAGGGAAGAAGACAGAATATGTATGGAGAAGGCAATTCCCGGATTTGATTTGCAATTGACACTTGTCTATCTGAAAAACCTTCTTAACAGGTTAAAACAACTCTTTAATCTTTCCCCTCAACTGGTGAATCAAATCTTTTCATTTTACCTCTCAAGAGCCTCAAATATCTCAGCAACCTAATGATGAAATAATGTAACTGATTTTGATAAAAAAAAAAGAACTCAATGTAAAAAGTGAAAATCAGTTCACAGTGACCTCCAAAATGCAAGAAAATTGCTGAGAGTTGATTTTTCTCCATATTCAGATCCCGACAAGCTTTTAAAATTGCCCTCTAACCAATTTTGATGCTCTAGAATCAAGTTTGCTCATTCTGTCGCTAATGGCCCAAGAAACACAAATTGACCTATAACTCGAACTGGTGAGCACCTGTGCAAGAACCAACCTCAAATTTGGAAAATTCAGATCTTCCCGGTTCCGATGGTATATTGGAGTGCCCAATTTGGTTAAAAATTGCCCCAGATATTGCCTTTTGAAAATCTCAGTCTTGTTCATGACTTCCATGTAGTTTTGCAAAAATTTTAACTTTTATATAGTTTCAAACTATATGATAAGTGAAAATTTATTTTAAAAACTACCCCACGTGATCTTTTAGAGAAAAAAATTTAAAATTTTTTTTTTTTTTTTAACCTTTGAAAATTCTACCATATGTTTCACTCGGGTCAAACTTGGTTTGACCATATCGTCATGTGTCACGTGCTGATTCGCTGATTTGACTCTTGCCAGATTCTTGAGTTTTCCGGCAACCTCGCTATATCGCTAGCCGGATTTTTGAGATTTTCCGGCAAGCGACATAGCGACCTGCCGGATTTTTGACTTTTCCGGCCGGATTAAACTGCTGACGTCATCATTTGGGCATGCATTTTTATTTAAAATTTATTATGTCATTGCCTAACTGGCCAACTGGACCCACCTACACATGCACTTGGCTTCAAAAGCCACTGTCTTATTGACACTAAGCATTGGACTGCAAATGTATTTAAACATTATTTTAACTCCCCACAGCTCCAATGTGGGACAAATGAAACTTAATGAATATTAGATCAACACACCTGTAGATGCTCTTCTTGTGCTATGGCTTTGCATATCTGCTATGTAGAGCATTTCATTGCCCATTGTGAATGTTTATTTCAAAACCTGGGTTTTAACTTGCTGTCCCATATGAAGTTCTTCACCTGCAAAACGTGGATCTCCCTTCTTTGGTCATTTTTGCCATGAATCTACAGACTCCCCATAGTGCTAGTCGTTTTTAAGCTCATGGTCATTTATAATGGAGTTTCCCCCTTCTAAAAACGTGAGACTCTTGCTGGGAGAAATCGTGAGCTTTAAAAACATGGATTAATGCTTCCCTTTATGTATGGATCATCCTCTTTTCATTGCCTGTTGCAAAAACGTGAATCATTCACCCTTAATGATGCAACCATTTTAGAAAGTTGGCAGCCGCTTCTTTCTTTTGGCTCGTGGGTGTTCAGCTGATGAATGTTGCCCATAAAAAACACACATCCATAAATCTCCCACATTGTATTATTATTTTTTATTTGAACACCAATGTCATCCTTTTATTACCACATATTTCTTAAAACATTCCAATCATCCAGTATCTCAAATGTTTTTTTTTTTTAAAACACACTCTTGATCAAGACAAACAATCCTTTGCACATAGTCGACTCCACTATGAAATCTCTGTTGGGAGGCCCACCAGGTGGCCGTAAAAACTGATCCAATCAAGTAATCGGGCTATGAAAATTGGCATGAGTGTTCAAACCTAAACACTCTACCATACTGTAAATTTTCAGCCAATAACAAATTTCCAGTCAAGAGATTTTAATTGCCGAACATTGATACTTCAATTACCCTGCAGGCAAATAGTGTTAAAAAAATGTAAACTCGGCTCGAGTTTGGCGTTATAAAACTGGGCTATTGATCGCTTGGGCTTCTGAAAACCTGGATATAGGTTCTTTGCCATGAGGAGAATATAATTCTATGGTTTAGGCTCATGATTAATCACAGGGCACGTTTGGCGAATTTCCGAAAATAGGCACTTGGAAATTTTAACTGGAAAATGTGTCAAAAAGGAATTTTTGGCAAATGTACGGACATAAGAAAGTATGCAAATGGATTTGTCATGACTTGGGAACTGGCATACTTCAAGGATTTTTAGGAGACAGCACAATGATATAATCCATTTAGGCTCACCAATCACAAGATCAAAGTTATAACGTGCCGAACAGGGCTACGGATCAATCTGGATACCTTAGCCGTAACAAAACAATGCAAACTGGGTTTTTGATCATGTTAGCAAACTGATCAAATGGATTCGACATGATCTAAAAATTGGAACATATGAAGTGTCTTACCCCTAGAACACAATGCAAAAAGGATATTTTCATTTGGGTCAACTGGGTCAAAGATATGATTGGTCAAACAGGGCTTCCCAGAATTGTGATCAACTAGTTAAATAGACAAAACAGTAAATGACCAACTTTGCGGGGTGCAAAACCTAGTCAAACGGATTCGAAAAGACTTGAAAATTGAAACATAGGTTCTTTGTTATACACACTAAACATCCCCAAAGTGACTAGTCATGACACAGTCTTGGGTAAAAGATATTCAGATGCAAACTAGGCCTCTGATCGCTATTTGACACTTGGTAGAATTGCAAATTTTGACACTAGCTCAAAATGGGACTTCACAGAATGATTCAGGATGGCAAAATAACATTGTGGATCATATGAATATGTCAAATGAAAGGTTTTAAGCCACTCAAACACCATCTAGGCCTCAAGCTACCAACTGACCACATGCATAAAAGGCACTTTAGGACATGATTTTCCAAAATTTTCAAAATGTGACTAAAAATGAAGCATGCAATTTTCAGTCCCAACAGAATGATTCTCCCATCTTTTTTTTAGTTGAGCTCAAATCAGAAAGTGTCACCTCATTTGTAATGTTAAAGGCAAAGTGGGAGATAAACTTGTCTGCTAGCTCTGACCAAGATTTGATATTACTAGCAAGTTTGGAGTACTATTCAAGTGTAGGCCCACCTAGAGAATGAGGGAACAATCTCATGAGGTAAGTGGGCTCATCACTGAGTTTAGTACCTGAGGCACAAAATTCTCGGATGTGATCAATAGGGTTTCCTTTTCCTCAGTATTTTTCAAAGCTTGGAGCCTCAAAGTGTCTTGGGAATGTAGGCATATACAGACTTTTATTGAATGGATTAGAATGTAGGTCCCTTTCTGTGTATAAAGCTTGTTTCTTTTGGACACCCAATGCCTCGACTTGTTTGGAAAGTTGTTTGAATTTTTGTAAGAGTTCTTCATTGGGGTTTTGCATGATGGTCTTTCCTTCAAGTCTTTTGTGTCTGTGAGTAGACCATTTGCTATGGCGAGAACTATGTCTACTTGGTTCTGACATTTTTGTTTCTAATGAGTCTAATGAGGTGTCTCTAGGGGGTGGAGGTATGTTTGTACCTCAAAGACAAAAGGGTCCCTGTTGTTGGGGAACTTGTTGTGGCATTTGATGTGGCACTTTGTTGGTTTGCCTCCAGAGAAGGTATGTCTAGCATCCCTAGATCACAAGTCCCTTTAGGTGCTTGTTGTTGTTGCATCATGTGACTAAAATAAATTCTTAATGTCCTTTTGGGGTGTTTAGGAGTTGGTGGAATTTTGTTGAACAAGGGATTGGCATTGATGTGTTCAAATGTATTTTGGAGGATTTCGATGGTTGATTCTTGATGGGACCTTATAGGTGCCACTATCATGTTTGAAAACTCCAAAGGTTGTTTTCCTTTATCTAAGTCCAAATTGACCATGGGTTGTATGTTTTCAATAGTTGTGTTGGTTTGATTTTTGGACTTAGGACCTTCCAAGTTTGGGTTAAATTTGACAATTTCTTGGGCTGCCAAACATTTGAAGTTCTTGCAAAAGCTTTTGTCTTGACATGCCCTAGCCATTTCTTCATTAGTGATGCCATAATCAGTGTCAGAGTCGTCATTGAGGTGTACAGTACCTTGTTGTATGTTTGATGTGTTATAGTTGAAGGTACTTGTGTTAAGTTGGCTAGATTCAAAGGAGTGTGATTGTTCATCTTCAAGTATGGTTGGTAACTTCCTCCTCATGGTGGCATTGACATGAATATAGGTTCAAATTTAGGACTCCATTGAACCATCCCATGTGTGGGGGAAGTATTTGGGGGAAATCTCATGATAGGTGTATTGTTCAAGGTTTTTTGTGCCATAGCTTGATTATGAGGATCTTGTAGATACATGTTCAAGGAGTTTGCTAGTAATGGTTGTAATGCCTCGATTTGGTCTTCGTCAAAGGTTTGTTGGGTTTTATTGCTCTTTCTCTATCTTGGAAGAGGTTTTGGTTTTGCTTGTGCCTAAGAAAACAAAGGTTGATAAAGTTCCTCGGGTCTCTGAGCTGATTGTGTCCTAGTAAGTGCTGGCATGATACCTAAGAATGCAGATACAAGGGAAATTTTGAGTGTCTTGGTGATTAAGAGTGGTGGATATGCAAGATATGAATGTTTTTGGGATTTTTAAGTGTTTAGGGATGTTATGAAATGTGAGAAAATGCTAAATGAATTAAGGTTTTGAAGTGCAAAGTGCAAATGTCCTAGGGATGTTATGCAAATGCAAATGCAAGGTGATGTTTTGAGGCTATGAAAAATGCAAAATGAAGGTTAGGATTATGTTTTGAACTTGGTAATGACACTAAAGGTAGGTGAATGCAAGGTAGACTATGCAAAGGATGGTTTTCAAGGGTTGATAATGACATTTAGGATATGAAAAATGAGGGTAGATGATCAAGAAGGCAATTTGGTTGATGGATAATCTGATAGGGTTTAGGTAGTGAGAATGATGATAAGGTTTGGACCATGCAAGATGAAGGGGGTATACCACTAGAGTAAGTCAAAATGATGTTTGAGAATGTTAGGGATATGACTATGCTATGACAAGGGTATACAAAAAGTTTTGAACTTAGGTAAAACCTTTTAGAAAGTATTTTGTCTAGGAGTTTAACCTTGTGATAAAGGACTTTGGATCTTGACCAAAAACTGATAAAAGATGAAAAGATCAAATTGATAAAAGATGAAAAGGTCAAATATATCAAGACATAGAAATATTTTGACCCAAGAAAATGATAAGAAAAGATCAAAAGACTAGTCAAGATCCATTATCCGTCAACACTAGGAGATACTCTAAGACTCATACTTTTCCTAGATTTTTTACTAAATTCAAAGGTTTTGGGGGTTCAAAATGATGTTTCGAGGACTCGAATTGGTGGTAATGCTGAGTAGATGTGTGATATGGACAATGGGATAAACTAGTCAAGATGATGAATAGTTATGCAAAGATGCAAGGTGGTGAATACAAAGTGCTAATTTTGAGATGGGAATGCAAAAACTAAGGGAGGTAAACTGAACCTAAAAGGATGCAATATGAAAGGTAATAGATCCTAGATGAGGACTAAAAGGTACAATATGAATTCTATATGATGTATGAATGAGGCATCTATTAGGGTGAATGCAAGTGAAGTCTATGCAAGTGTAAGATCTATGTTTTGCCAAGCACGTTTAAGAGCACAAGTTGCCATGTTTTCCAAGGTTTGAGTGTGTTGAACCAAAGTTTGCAAAGTTTGATAAGGGTCAAAATGTTTTGGCAATGTGTGATGTTTTAACAAGTTCAAATGATATCCAAGGTGCAAATTTAAAAGTTTTTCTTTTATCTTGATTATGTTTTACACACATGCAAGGCACGTTGAGACAAGAATAGCTGTTCTTAAAAGTTAACACACCACAAGCTAAGCTTTTAGGACTGTATCCACTAAATTCCTACTTGAACCGAAGTTTAGCCACACTTATCCAGAGTGGACAACCTAGGATCTTGGCACTACAGGCTCCCCCTTACAGTGCACTCACTTCTTGAGGCTACCAAGATCCGCTTCCCAAGGGGCATGACTTCCCAAGGGACTGTTGCCTCTACTAAGGATCGTGAGAATGTAGGATGTCTTCACGGGCATGGGTGACCCCTTGACCTAGTGGATAGAAAGGATTTTGGCCACTAAAACATAGTTTTTAGTAAGGGAATTCCATTTGGAAAGTGAATGATAAACTTCCTCAGAAGGTCTCCTAGCCCTGAGAACCAGGGTTTGACGCACCATAAGGGTATTGGAGGAGAGCTATCATGCAACAATACCACCGACACAACTTTCACTATAATCAAGTTTTATATAGCAGCTAGAATGTTGACCTGGCTTTTGGCCCATTACCACTTTGATGTCATCCCCTAGCATACCCAATATCAAATATCTTGGTCCAAGGCAGGCCTCCTATAGAAGTTACATGGATTTCTCTTACACCCAAGATCCACAAATGGCGAGGGGAGAGGATACGTCCAATGCAACTCCTAGGGATTTAACACTGTAGACACGCTAGGTAGAAAAGAAAAATGTTCATTTTAAGCACCAAACAAAGTGTTATCTAATCTAGGAAATCCACACACATAGTTTTGAAAGACACACAAAGTCTTCGACAACATCCTGCAAACAAAGTATTAGTAGTTTATGATCATGTCTTCATCCCACGATCGCCACATGCTACAAATAGATCATCAATAACAAAAAATCACCTAATATATGTCCTTATAAGGAAACATAAACCTTATGTGCAGATTTTTATTGATGCATGTGCTTTCTGTGAACCCAGGTGTGCTCTGACAGAGCAGATTGCACCCCAGAAGGCCAAAATGGCTCAGAACACTCCCAAGATATGCAATATATGTCAAATAATGAAAAACCAAGGTTGGATCTGAAAATATAATTTTTAAGAGTGATGATAATCAGAAAGTAACCCAAATAAAAGCCCACATTATGCATTGATTCATTGTAAAAATGAAATGCAAACTATTCATTAAATGCCTTTTTTTTCAATTGATTTTTGACTTAGTCATAAAGATTGGATCTACATGATATGAATTTGAATCCAAAAATCAAAATATAGAAAAGTAACCCCTATCAAAAATTAGAGAGCTTTCCAACAATGCAATTTTTTTGAAAAAAACTTTTAATTTGTGCCCTAGGTAGTCATTTTGTCAAAATAGACCAGTTTTTGAAAATTGAATTATTGACCCTTAATATGACCTCTAAAATAAAAACACAAAGAACCAACTCTATTTAAAATTTAAAGAGCTTTTTGAAACTATAAAATTTTTGGAAAAATGTGCTTATTTACGCCTGAAAATGATTTTTTATGAAAAATAAAGAAAATATCATAAAAGATCGAAAATGTTTTGGAAAAATTTGAAAATTGGACCAAAGCTTTGTGGATATATCAATGCCCTGTAGAAGAAATTTCATATCAAAATACCCATCCATTTTAAAGATATGATCAAAATGGCTCAGGACACTCCCAAGTGCGCCCAGGCAATGCAAAATCAACATGCAACTAATTAGAAGCAACATGAAAGCACCAAATTCACCAAGAGCTAACATGAAAATGATTAGAGGTAGCATGCAACCATAAATTTTGACATGCAGCTGATTAGAAGCAACATGAAACCACCAAATTCACCAAGAACTAACATGCAAATGATTAGAAGTAGCATGCAACCATAAATTTTGACATGCAGCTGATTAGAAGCAACATGTAACCATAAATTATGACATGCAAGATTTGGGTAGTTGTCAAAACTGACATGCAAACTCACTAAACTAACATTAGCGTTGAAATCTCAATAGGTTGGCAAGATCTCAACAACACACTATAGAAAATTCACTATTCATCCGCTCTGTAGCAAAACACTATTCACGCACATTGTAGCAAAACACTAAATGAAACCCAGTGTGTTTGGAAACACGATTAATCCTGATAGAGAAGAGTGCACCCTAGGACAACAAGCTAATAGAATGCATGAAACAAGAGCATATGAGCATTTTACTAAACCCCTTGATTAATCTAGATGTGAAAAAGAAGAGTAGATAGTCGTTATATCCTTCCAAGTGAGCTCCTTCCTTGCACCTACAAGCACAAAACAAAAAACCCAAGTTAGATATGCATGTTCACGTCGAGTTCAGCAAATGTAGGACTAGAAAAATGGGTTGAAAGAATAACATACTATGAGAAAATCACAAAACTCAATAATCATATATTAGCACCCTCTAGTCTACCATGAAAGCCAAACTAATAAAGAAATCAATGAAAACCCCCTCTTTCATTTGTAGCTCCCATGTTCTTCTTTCTTCTCCGAATAATTGTAGCTCCAATTTGTCTATAGTGCACACAAGATTGAAGCAAAAGCCTATGATATTGATAATTCCATGAGAATACTAGAAGTGTCATTTTCAAGGACTCAAGAAGACCAAGATTCAAGGATTCAAGAAGATAAGGACCCAAGGACCCCAGAAGCCCAAGATTCAAGAAGACTCGAAAATGAGAGAAAGAGTGTCCATTTTATGGAGGATGAGAGCATTGGATTTTCCACCTACAGATGTGCAATGTGGCAAGAGATTCCTTTGAGAATCCATGATGCATATGACAAAATATGATGCATGCAAGTCAAACTTGGCTAAATGCGGAAGAGAATCTACGACGCATACTATCCCACTTAAAGCCAAGAATCTATGATTAATAAGCCAAATAGGGAAAGGGAGAATCCACGAGGTGTCATATGATGATGCAATATTTTGTGGAATATTCAAATTAAAAATCCTCTTATTCCACAAAATAAGAATTAGTAGAAAATGGAATTAATGATGGAAAATAGACCTTAGGAAATTGTAAATTTCCATGGTTTGCGGATAATGAATCAATTAATTAATAAAATTAATTAATTGAGGATGATAATTAGGAAGAATAATTAGAAGGAAAAATAGGATTAAATTATGGGTTATTTAATCTTCTAAAGAAAATTAGTAAATGATTGGCCAAATTGATTAAATGAATGCGACTGTACCCTTTGATAAAAATATGACAATGATGGATATCGAATAAGATGATGAAAAGTAGACCAAAGCCATGGTCACATTGATTGATTGAAGTTGATAACATGCCAAGGACACATGACATGAATTGATTGATATGTAACATTTAACTAACATTGCAAATGCTACAGGGTCGAGGTTGATTGAAAATGTTGATCATAATAACATTGACATACATTGTCAATATTATTAAAATGGTTGATGATGCCATGATCTAACATTGAAAGCTTCAATAATGTTAAAGATTTAATGACATGAATGATAATTTGACCTAGCACTGAGATCCATGATAGTACTAAGGTTAGATTGATAAGATTGATAGGTTGATTGATTTCCAAGGCACTGAAAGTCACAACAATACCTAGGAGAAATTTGATATGTTTTGGGTTGACTAGGACTAATTCCAAATGATTTCAGGTTGATTTGGGGTTATTTTGAGTGATTTCGAGTTGATTTGGGTTGATTCTGAGTGATTCTGGGTTGATTTGGGGTGATTTCAAGTTGATTTGATATGATGTGAAAGGGGGTACAAATAATAAAGTATGATCAATTTTAGCCAAAAGATCAGAGTTAGTAGAATGAGAAAATGAGTCAAATTAGTGTGAATATGTGATGAAACTGTAGATGCGAACCATTTTTGAGCGTCTACAGTAAGACATTCTACCAAGTCTAAATTAGAAAATTTTTGTAATAACATTAGAGATAATGTAGATCTAACTGGTTTAAAGACCATTGATTTTAATAAATTGTCAAGAGAAGAACAAAACATAGTGAAAGAGTCCATCTACACTATGATGGCTAAGTTCAAGACTACGCCACTTGAACTAGAAAATTCTATGCCTAAGGAGCTAAGCTCATTAGTTGAAAATAAATAGCATTATTTCCTTAAAATGGAGAAGCAAATAAGAGAGTCAACATTGGCTCATGTAATGCCTGACCTAACTAAAGGTCAAATAAGCAAGGCTAACAAGAAACATGGGAGAAAATTTGCACCTAAATATAGAGCCTTTAGAATTTTACAAAATCAAATTGAAGATGTTGTGCAAAAGTCCACACAAATGTGGAAATTAATTTATGGATTAACTACTATCAAGGAAGGGTAGGAATATCCCTTTGAGGGGGGAAATGATGAAGAAGAAGAGGAAAATGAAAAAGAGGAGTAAGGAGAGAAAGAGAAAGAAGAGGTAACTGTGGAGAAGACATAGCAAGGTGAAAATGCAATAGCTAAGGAGAAATAGCAAGAACAGAGTGTCCAAGACACTCAATTGCCACCACCAAGTCCTCCACATACAACACCTATAGAAACTGTAACTATCAAGGATGTTCCCGGCACCTCAAGTTAGAACATCAACCCATTAACTAAAGAGGATCTCAAAAAGATCCTTCACCAAACAACATTGCAATCACAGTTGTGCACAAATCCTATTTGGTGAGTGTGGAAGAATTGCAAAAAGCTATAGCAAAAATTACCAAGGAGAAGGTGAACATACAAGAATCACCTTCACAATCTCCCATAGCTATAGATGATCAACCAAAAAATCAAGCAACACAAGAAACAACTACTAAGATTGATCCCATAGCAATACGAACAACAACCATTGAGGAGTTGGCAAAGGAGCAAATAGGACAAGATGTTCCTACATCACAAAGCCAAGGTGCACTTCCTCAAATCATTGTCATTGATCACGGTAGAAGAGGAGAATACAAGGAAGAGGAGAAAACCCCTAAGGAAAGAGAGCAAAAGGCAATACAAACACTGGTAAATTTACCTACCTCAGGGACTCCTACCAAATAGCCAAGCACTGATCTAGTACCTCTACAAATCTCAACACTAGGCTCAAGCTCCACAAAGGTAGCAAGGGCACTTCACTATGGAGACCCTACACTTGATGAGGAAATAGTCATACCAAGTTATGAGTACAAAACAATGAATTTAGTATAGATAAATGAAGTGCAAGGGGCACTATAGAGGAAGAAGAAATAGGAGATACTTAGAAATGAGTATAGATAGAGGCAAACATTAATAGAGATCAAAGACATATTTCTTGATGCATTTAGCTTGCTAGTACCTAATGAAACAAAGCCTATCATGGAGCAATTATCCGACATAGTGGACTAGGTACAAAATGAAGACCTTGATACTAATGTTAAATTACTAAAATGGTCTAAAAAGAAATTTCAAATGAAGGTTAATAAGAAGATATCCAGTGAGATAGCACTATCATAGGTTGAATTAGCTAAGAAAATAGAAAAGGTGAAAACAATACTTGAGAACATATTCTCATTGTACTCCAAATTGTGTGACTCATCATATTTTGCACAAGAAACTAGCCAAAGAATACTAAGCTTAGAGAGAAATCTGAAGATATCTAGTACACAACTACATAAAGATCCAGCTCAAAGTGAGAACCATTTTGTAACAACACTCCACACTCAGAAGGAATTAGCTGCATTGACAGCAGAAGAGGCCAATGTCAAGGCCAAATTAATACAAATTCAATCTGCTATTACCCCACATCTAGAAGTACTACATAAGAAAGTGACCTATGCAATTTTTTTTTTAAAGAAATACCCTAATCTTTCTACTTTAGAAGGCCTTGTACATCTTGCAATAGAGACAACCATCTAGCTCAAAGCACTAGAGATTGCCTTAGATAATTGGGATGCTTCTCTAAAGATGATAATGGAGGTAAACAAAACATTTTTGGCTAAATATTCCATTCATTCTTAGGACCCTTTGACATAAGTGTCAATAAAAGGGGAAAATATAAACATTATGCATATAATAAGAATGGGGGAGAAATAATACTTTGAGAATAATACATTATGTAGATATAGGGGACATATACCCAAAGAGGAGATATAAAATTTTGAATTTTTGAGGAGAAATAAGGAGATATAGCCAAAAAGATAAATTGCAAGGAGATATATGAAAGGGGAGAAGAAACAAAAAGGAGAGTACAAATAGAATAGATATAGACTAGACACAGAGCATATAAGGAAAAGAGTATCAAAAATATTAGCATGAAACAAATTTAGCACAAGAGATTTTAGATAAAGAAATGACACATTAGCTCAAGGGGAGTTACAAATTTTTGGGGTATACAGTCTTTTACAAAATTTTGAACAAGTTTTGTACATATGTCGAACAGAATGTGTATTATACTCATAGAGATAAGATCCATAATGTTTAAGTGTTTTTGCCACTCATGTAAAAGGGGGAGATTGTTGGTCTTAGATTGGTTTTGATAATTGAGTTTCAACACACTTAACCAATTCTTAGTTGATGTCGAGTATAACACAAATGCCAAGCTATAGTATGTGCTAAGCTAGAGATTCAATAGGTGCCAAGTGAACTTCAGGTGCCAAGTAAGATTCAAGTGTCAAATGATAAGTGATGCCGAGTCACTATAGGTGTCAAGAAAAGTATAGATGTTGAGTGAAACAAAGTTACTATAGGAGTTGAGTAAGACAAAATTCCTATATGTACTGAGCATCGACAACTAGTAAGTGCTGAGCAACATAGAATCAACATACAAGTTTGTATCTTTAGAAACTCAGATGTAAACTATTTTTGAAGTTGACTTAAGATGAATCTTGAAGGATCTTGAAGATAAGATTGAATCTTTTGTATTTCCTATGTAATTAGCATGCAACCAATAAGAAAAATGGAGAAGGCATGCAACCAATAGGAAAAATGAATGAATTAAGCAAGAAAAGAAGAACAAATACTAATCATAGATTCATACCTAACCCTAAGTCTTCAAAGCCTTTAAAAGGAGGATGAAACCCTATTGTGTGTGTGCATGTGAGAAGTATATGGGTGAATTATAGTGAAGTTTAGAGGAGTTTTTTGAGACTTAGAGGGAAGAGAAGCATTGCAAAATTTAGTTGATTAAAATAGAGCAATCAGGATTTTGAGGAGAGATATATCAGATCAAGCAAGGATCAAAGCAGATAGAGCAAAACAAGGATCTAGAATCAGCAATTGAAGATTGCAAGTCATCAGGTCAAGACTTTCCAATACTCTCTAGCCATTGTATTAGGAATGAAAATCCTATGATGATAGGTTGGTTTAATAGCCATGTTGTAAGTCTTTAAACAAGGTGCTAAATCCTTTAACATGATAACATTCCAAGTGAATCTTTGTAAATCCTTTAACCAGGTCACTTTTAACAAGGTGTAAAGTCTTTGATAGGACAAGCCTTTCATAGGGCAGACCATTGGAAGTGGTCAAACTTTGTAACTTTAAATAGTTACATATTGCTGTAGTAATTCTTTGTGGGTGTCAACTTGACTCCAGTTTTACCTTCTCATTTTGGAGGGTTAATGGGTTATAAAAATCTTGTGTTTTCATTTTTAATGTTAAGTAGATATATTAGATGCATGTGAATGATCTCAGCTAAAATGTTTTAAAAGATTAAAGTCAGATACTTCTAATTCACCCCCCCCGGCCTTAAAAGTATATCTTCCCGCTTGTAAATTCCAACAAGATATACTCATATACCCAGATATCAGATCTATCCATTCACCTTGCAAACATACATCTATCCTCAAAATGAAACTCATACTTATAAAATTCTCCCATGGTCCCTACAATTCTACCAATGCATATCAAGAAATTTACTCAGGTCCTTGATCTAATAATGAACTATACAATGGAATACAGCTTCAAAGCCAAGCTACAATTGGATAATATGCACCTTGTACATATATCACAAAAAATTACAAACCCATAAAGAGGAGACAAGATTCAAATTGAAACTTTCAACAAAGTTTTGTATTCATTTCCTTGAAACCAATACATCAAATGTATGCAAAAACTCAAAAAATACACAACAGACGATTGCATTATCTAAATGCTTAAAATAAATTACATTGTTGTTCATAACCAAGAAAAAATGTTAAGGATGGTATCACAATAGTAAAATTGGAACCAACCTTGCAGTATCAGAGTCATAAAAATTTGAGCCCTTACTCCACATCTTGGAAATCTTTTTATAAAGAAGGATTGCAACAAGCTTTAGATGAGAGGACACATGTCAAAGTCTTACTAAAAAAATTAAAAATATATTTCTACAATGTTCTATCTAGAATATTCTTTGCATTTGGATAAAACTAGGAAAGTAGTTGCAAAGCTGGTAGCAAAGCTGGTAGGAAGCACTTATTTTAGGAGTCATCAACTTAATTTTGTTTGTCTTCTATTGCCCTTAATCATGTATATCTCTAACTTCTTCATGTTGGAATAGCCTTAATATCTTCTACTACTTCCAAAACATTTATTTATTTCTTGATGGGACACTCAATGCATTTGATTTTATCTAAATCATCTAAATTTGACTTTGTCCCACCTGAAAATCAGATACTCATTAATGTTGTGTAGATAGAACATCAATGCCCATCCCTCTTGGTTGTTTAGTGCTGACCTATTCCCTATTCTATTAATTCACTTGGACTTCAAACCCTCTGTACTTTCTGAGTTGTCATTTTGCATGATGCTTAATGACAGGAATCCTTTCGAACTCCTCTCTTGAAAAACTAATCTAGGATCAACTCCAAGGTTATGGGTGATCTTGGGACCTACTAGAATTTGATTAGTAGAAGATAAATGTGAATGTTCACAAGGATGCCTTTTCTAGTTTGACCAATTTTAGATAAGATCTTGAATCTTCTTGCTATCTACAAGAAAAGTAACCACAAAAAGAAATATATTTTTCTATTTTTCTATTTATAATGAATGTAGTTTTAACTATGCAACTATATGAATTCCTAAATTAACCAAGTGTTTATAAAAGCAAATAATGAAGATAGGGTAATAAGAAGTTTAACAAAATGACTTGAAAAGTAAATCCCTAATGGACATAAGCCATGAAAGCAACACATCTAAATTAAGCCTTTGAAAAGATCAGTAGGTAACCAATGAAAATAGGAACAACACTTCCTTAATTCCACTAATGCAATTGTTAATGGGAATTCAGTAACTATAAGATGTTTCACTTTTCATCAGATTGCAAGGCCATAGAAAGTGTGCTCATGAGAGACAAAAACCTACATAGGAACAATAGGTGATAACTTCTCCAACTAAGTACGTTAGTTGAATTTGTAAACACGTAGCAAACACCAAAATTAAAAGATTTCTCAATCAAAATAACACAACAAAACTATTGGCTCCATTACACTCCATGAACATACATTCAAAAAATATAACACACTCAGGCAAGAATAACTACACTTTAAATAAGAGAACCAATAGCATACACTATTGCATCAAAATAATGGCCTGGAATACATGTTTAATTCCTCAATTTATAGGAAATATTTGAGTCCTCAATTTGTGTTGAGAGTGAGATATCTCTTCATGCAAATATATTCTTCTAAACTAATAAAAAAAATCTATTTATGTACACACTCTCTAACTGGTGCTAAGTAGGACTCCACTCTTGTTTATATCATTTAATGGGTGCATGAGACTTTATATGTCTTAAAATAAAGAAATCATGATAAAATAAGAAGAAATCCATTAGATGATGTAGGAGTCTCTAGAGATGCCAAAAATAGAAGCTCAACCTTCTTTAGATATTTTCAGGAGTTAAACTACTGTAAAAATGCTTTTGTAGTGCATGGAAAGCTCTAAATTTGGAACTGGTAGTTAACTGTCAGTGAGCCTCTAAAGAAGTGCACCTTTGGAGAACCACACCTTGTGCACCTTTGGAGAAGCACACCTTAGAAGACAGGGTTCAAAAAATGCAAAATTTTCCCAAGTGTCAAAACTAAAATTCTAGCTTTAGGGTTTTGTTCCCCTTTATACCATAGCTATGTTTGGATGGCTGCTCTTGAATTTATCGATGATATCTGTCACTTGGGTTGCATCTAGAAAATCCAAAGCATCATACTTATCTTTTACTACTTTTCAATAGTTGCTCAATTCTATATGAGTCTCCACAAAACCTTCAAGCTTTACATCCAACTCTGGCAATGCCTTCTCCATCTTAAATGCTTGTCTAATGTCTTCATCAGTTCAAGCTTCTTCAAATATTTTTCAAAATTTTTCGACGACTATTTGTACCAATAGGAGTTTATCTCTTGACTCATCTTCAAAAATGTCAAGGCACGTATCACTTTACTATTTCTTTGCTTCCAAAATTTGCTCTTAGATTTGATCTTTGAGCTTGTGAATATCTATGTGTAATGTCTCCATTACTTTATTACCATCTGCAATCTTCTCCATCCAATCATCTATCTTATCTAACTCATTCCCTATATATACATCCATCAGCATTCAATACCTCTAATCTTTTATTTATTGCAATGCTCAAAGGTCATTTACCTAGGTATGTACCTCATCCATAAATCCAAAATATTAGGTTAAAATAGAAACCTATTTCTATGCATTATTTTGCATATGGTGCAATAACTTAAGGTTCCCTTGTATCATCCGCACACCCTTTTCCTCAAAATTTTCTCATGATAACTGAAAAGCCTTCAAAAATGGATCAAGCTATATAACTACCTTTTCTTTATCTTTTCTCTATAAAGATGCTTCAAGAGTGGCCTTTGAATTATCTAGGTCAATAGGACTGACTAACTCATGTAGAAATCCCCCCATGATTTCATTCTGCTTTCTCAACTTAACCAATTCAACCTCATCTTTATCTAAGTCATTAAACACTTTTTTAATTCTTGTAGTGACCATCAATTTAGCCATGTCTATAGTTGGTTTTCTAACCAAGACTTCTTTGATCTGATAATCATTTGTGGTCAGACTTTTAGTATTTTCCTGTAGATGAGGAATAGCAATGTGAGGGAAAAAAGTCCTAATTTTGGTCCTTCATAATGAAGGCTAATGTACACACATCACCCTTAGGTAATTCAAGCTTCTTGAGAGCTTCAACCAATTCTCTCATTCTATCTTCCTTAGTATAATACAATTGCCTTTTATGCCTAACCATCACCTCTTTTCTCAACCACCTTGGAGTAGTTTCCATCAGAGACTTATACTTGGATGAAGGGGGGTTTTTTTCTACTAGACCCTTTCCCTTATCACTCGTCTCTATAGTCCTTTCTTTCTGTTAGGGAACTACATTAGGCATCCTTGCCCATTGTTCTTACCTCTATATCTTGGGAAGTTTTCTAGGGTTCTTCATATATTTTCCACTCCTCTAGTTTCACTTGTTCTTCATTGATCAGAGGGAGAGGAGTGGATAAATCTTTATCCACTAAAGATACATCTTGAGCTAGTGATGGCAGGGAAGCTAGAGGTCCTTATGGAAAAGATGGAAATTGAATCTAATCCTCTTGTAGATGTTGATTTGTTAGTATATCCCTTATTTGATCACCTACCAATTCAGTGCCTATAGGCATGAAATCAAAATCTGACATTTTAAAGACATTAGCCCCTTGGTCCTCTTGCCCATTAATCTACTATTGTAACTCATGCTTTGAAGTTGTGACCTAAATAGGTTGTGTAGGAATGGATGACAGAGTTATCATGGAACTCCTTCTTCATTATTCTTCAGTAGCCTTTGCTAGACAAGTCCTCTAACTTAAGGGAAGGTTATCTTCTTCTTCTTCGTCATCCTATTGTTCTTCTTTTGAAATAACTTTTGGGACTGACAAAAAAGGAATAACATTTCTTATTACCTTTTTTCTCCTTGTCCTTTTAATTGGAGTTTTCATCTTTTTCTTCTTGGGAATTGATGGAGAGGCTTCTTCTTTTGGAACCTTTGGGGATACCTCTTGTGCTTTCTCTTCAGATCCCTATCCCTATTCTAGTGGTCGCACTTGTGGATTATTTTGACATTTAGTGGCTTCTTGTGTTTGAGTTGCTTCTTGGGCTTGAGTCCCTTCAACCTTAGGTTCAACTCACTATGGAGAAACACTTTTCCTTTTATTCGTGCCCTTTTGTTCCTTGAAATACCCAACTTCCCTATCATGTTGATAAACTATCTCTGGCCTAATTGGAGATTGATCTATTAATGTTGGTATTGTAACCTTTTCTCCTCTACCTTTCACTGGATAGACTGTAGCTTGGAAAAATATTTCTTTTTGAATTGGATCTAGCTTGAATTCTCTCTTAATCCATTCCTTGGTCAACTGGATAATATGCCTCACCTTATGATTAATATCTACATTTTCTTCTCTATCAAATTCTGCACTCATGATAGGTCAATCATATATCTTATCTTAGTTATATAAGGGATCTAAGACCTCTTCAATGTGTTGCTACACAATCTTTAATGGGAGCTTTATTTTCAAGGCATTTCCTACCAAATAAAGAGTCATCCTATAATGATCCCTTATCTGGATATCATAGTCATCTATTGCATTCATCCAATGGTCCTTTATGGCATCTTCAAGTTTGAACTATTTTTCTGCCAAGTAATGAACTCTACCAATGTTGGAAAAAAATGGATGAGGGGAGTTATAATCCTCCAAGGGATACTAATCCCATTTTGATTGAAAATTTGTGATATCCTACTTCTGCTTGACATTGAATGAACCTATGGTGATGCGCCAACCTAGGTCTTCTTATGTTGCTTCCTTACTCTATCATATGTAGATGAGAGTTGTTTTGAAATCTCTAGCATTATGATTCTATCACATGGATATCTAGGGATCTTCTTATTATTTATAGTTGTACCCGCTACCCTTAAGTAGGTGAACGTCTTGAATTGGATGTAGTAGGTACCTATTTTTGTAATTTTTGTTGCTTCTTCTGACACCCTTTTTTCATAGTTTCCCTCAATGAAATTGATAATTGCAAAAATGAATGCATCATTCACTATTTTGTATTCTTTTCTATGATTTGAGAGCTTTTTCTTCACCAACTAGGGGTATGCCACATAAGGCCATGCATCAAAATCTTGCAAATTGCCCCTCCTAAACAATCCTAGCTAATCTATACTTCTTGCTGCTAATAGATACACCAAAAAAGATGTAATATAAAAACCTTAGATCATTTTTGACCACCACCAACTATTCATCTAAATTCTCACTGAGAATTGTGGCCCAGTTGATTAGCATCTTTGTCATTCTGATGGTTTCAATGAAGTGTACCATCCATATGTTTAGGTGTCCTGCTGCTAGTAATCCCATGATTCTACTTAGGAGCACTATGGAATGTCTAATATCATCCTTCATATAACCTCTTTTCATATCTACTTTCCCAACTTTTCTTCCCAAAGGTGTTCTATTAATGAGATATGAAGATATCTCTATACCACCTTTCTGCTTAATGGTATGTCAGCCTTATATACTGATCTACCCTTGAAAGATGAAATACTTTCTCTATAGTCTTGGGTCTTAGATCGAGAATGATCTCTCCAGTTATTCTTTTGACCACCCTCTCTTCTAAAACATAATTCTTAGCCAAAGCCATGATCAACTCAAAATATTGGACTAAAATTGGGCATGAAGTTGCTTTTGCTAACCCCAATCTTATAAGTGTAGACACCATTGGAGCCTCTCATTTGGTTTGTTCCATAGAACCAAGAATGTATTCTAGTCAATATGACCCATCTCAGTGTCCCAAATCTCTAAATGCACATTCTGTAAGTGTGATTTTGATGGAACACCTTGAAATTTGAAGACCACCAATTTTGGAGCAATCTTTGCAGCAAGGGAAGATGAAGAGGAAGCCATTTTATCTACACAAAATAGACATACATTAGTCCAAAAGGTGGAAAATAAAATCCTCAACAAACCCTAGTTAGGAAAAAATCAAACCCAAAACTTTAAAACACCATAAAACAACTAAAAAACCTATTATTTGCCTCTAATAGACAAAACTTGGTGATGCACACCTTGAGGGTGTGATAGGTGTGCCTATCTCCTAAGGTAAACTTTCAAACACTAATCATGTGCACATAGCACACCTTTTGGGGTGCGCTATGTGCACACCCTTATGATGAAAAGTGGTCTAAGTGTTGAAAAAAGGGTGCACACATTATGCACCCTATTTTGCAAAGGAGAGCTTGTCTCTAAAATATGTGCATGTGCACAACTTGGATGAGTGTGAACATGGGCACCTTTTACTAAGGTGATTGTTGTTTGTTTGTTTTTTTAATTTCATTAAGTTTTTGTTGAAAAAGGTGCACATCTTGTGGTACCTTGGATAGGTGCATACCTTCATTATATTTTAACTTTGTGTGTCTTTTGTGTGTAGGTGTAGAAGATTAGCGCACCTCTCAATGTGTGGAGGTGTGCCCATCAAAGATCTAAAAGAAGAAGTAAGAAGGAGGGTCAGGTCTTGAGATTTTATAGGCACAAGATGAAGTGCACCTTCAGAGGTGCCAACCTATGCATGTGTACATTTCCAAAGGGAAGTGCTCTCATACTAGCATACTTAGTGCACTAGTGCACCTTGAAGGGTGTGCTAGGTGTGCTAGGTGCACTAGTGCACACCTTTTTAATTAAAACTCACTTTTCTCCTCAAAATCTCCAGTTTTTGACAACTGGGTTTTTCAGGAAGAGGACTATACTAGGCTTAAACACTAGGTAGAACCCCAAAAAGACTCATACCCTAGACTAGGGGCCTAGGAAGAAAAAAAGGGAATTCATTGCAAAACCATAAAAGTATCATCTTAGGTGAGGAACTTTTCCTTTACAATTTTATGATCACTTCCTTATCACATGATTGAGGTTTCCTTTTGAATCTCTTATGATCTTATGATCAACAATTTATCATAAGATCACAACATTAGCTAGAATTTCATCTCCTCATCTACGATCTTATGCTCAGTAGTTTACAAACCTTCTCATAGCATCATCCCAATATATATAGACCTTTGTGATCTTACGATCACAATTTTACGTAGCATCAAGCCTTCTATTTTCTCAAGACTTACCACCACTAAAATTTTCCAAAGCATTGTAACTACATAATGTCATCCTCTTGACCATATAAAATGTCATAGCATCATAATTGTGCATCTATGGCATATCATCAAAACTTTCCCACCTCAAGCTTTATGATCTTACCAAATTTCCTTTTTCGATGCCATGTCACCACCTATGTGATGACCTCTAGATGTGTCATGTGACACCTTCCTATTTGTTGAATCTATCATGTCACTCACTACATCACTAGGTTCCACCACATTTCATATTCTCATACTTTTGAGGCCTTAACCCATAACCACACTTTAACTACTATGACCACGCACTTGACAACTAACTAACCATCTTCGCATCTTCACACCTATTATCTCTAAACCATGGGTCAACCTTGCGACCATGTGATTGACTACTTTTGTACCTTCAAAGCTATTTTAATTGACCCAACATCTAATGCTATGACCATGCGACATGGTTAACTTTAGAATTTTTGCACCATTAGAGCTGGATTTCCTAATTGAATGGCCATCCTTGTGAACACATGCATGACTTCCATGTGTCCATGTCACCACCTATTGCTTGCCACACATCAACCTTCCTTTTTTTGGGAACCCAAAATATCCTCTCAATAGTCGCCAACTATCCATAGGCTCCACGAGATGAGCTTAGCCTTGCCTACAAAGAGTATCTCTTAAAGATAATTCTTTATTGTGCCTTAGGATATTTAAATATTAAAAGATTCTCGACACTAAAAATATGGGACAAAACCTTTTTACTTCCTTTTAGTAGCTGTCGTGATTTGGCAATGACCATCCAACTAACTATCTCACACCTTTGTAGCTTTTCAAGACTTCACTTTTTTTCTATTTATGAAATAGTGATGGCCTTATCTTTACCTTTATCACCCCTTTGCAACCATCAAACACAAGACATGCTCTAACAGTGTGATGCTATGATGCCCTTTTTGATTGACTATCACTTTGTTCTACAACTTCACAACCATAAAACCTAACTACTATTGTAACCACATGATGATGCAAAAATAAGCCTTCATTATTTTTCTACCTTAACCATGGGTTAACCTTAACAATGTGTGAAGCTACGATGGCCCTAGATCTGACTATTGTGGTAACCTCCTGCACCATCACAACTTAAAATATTTGAGCCAAGATTAATCCATGATCATGCATCTCCATTGGATCACTCCTTCTCAACCTTGACTCTATAGTTATTATTTACAATTGTGATGTCGTAGTGACCCTCTAATTGATTTCTCCAAACCCTCACGACTGCTGAAATAGTTAGAAATCAAAATGGAGTGATGTTGCAACCGAGGCAACTTCACAAGATTGCAACTTGAAACATTATAGAGGTATGACATTATAATATGAAAAATAGCCAAGAAACCTAGGGGTATGGAAAATTAAACAAATGACCATGGTCTTTGATGTATCCCTATTTCATACTTGCAAATCATTTCATGGTCAATTTATCAAAATACATGACATGACTATTTTCTAGGGTTTTTATGAGGACTGACAATTTTTTTCAGAAACCTTGAGGAAAAAAACACATTCCTTTTTTTATTTTTGAAAGGTATTTCAATATTTTCTAGCTAGGTGAAAAATCAAACCAACACTAATCATAAATCTTAATGGTACTTGGGAAGTCAAAATAAATAGAATCAGAGATATATGAAGTTGGTTGAGTATTTGTAGAGTTTCGCATTTGTGATTAACCATAAAAGTGGAGCCACTAACCAAGTTATTGATTCATTAAGAAAAATACATTATTGATTGACCAGGATGAAGTTTAAAGTCCTTGGTTTTCATGAAATAAAGGAGTTGTATGGTACTGACCTTGATTTTTCAGAGGTAGGAGAGAGTGCAGATGACCAAATCTATTAGATCACACGAGTAAGTATGATGAGTATTTAATTCAAGAAGGTATATTGTTTAAATAAATTCAATTATGTATACCAAGAAGTTCTATGAGAGTTAACTTGATTAAGGAAAAATATTATGGTGGATTGACCAGACATTTTAGAATTTATAAGACATTGAGTTTGTTGAAGGATAAGTATTATTGGCCACATATGTATAAGAATGTTTAGAAGTTTGTTAGGAGTTGTAGAGTTTGTTAAGTTGTAAAAGGAGTAAGTTAGAATACTAAATTGTATACACCTATTTTTATTCTTGAGAAACCTTGGAGTGACATCAGTATGGATTTTGTTCTTGGATTACGTAAGAAAGTAAAAGGGTATGATTCTATAATTATTGTTGTGGATAGATTTTCTAAAATGGCTCATTTTATAAAATGTAAGAAGACATCAGATGCTGAGCATATTGCTGAAATTTTCTTCAAATAGATTGTTAGATTGCATGGATTACTAAGAAGTATTATTTTTGACAAATGCAGAAAGTTTGTTGGTTAGTTTTAGAGGACTTTATGGGAGAAGATGGGTATTGAATTGAGATTTAGTTCTACATTCCATCCAAAGATAGATGGATAGATAGAGGTTGTGAATAGAAGCTTGGATAATTTGCTGAGATGCTCAATTAGACATGAACCACATAATTGGGAGCTAGTATTGGCACAAGCTAAGTTTGCATATAATAATTTTGTGAATAAGATTACATGGAAAACACCTTTTGAGATTGTTACTAGAATGCATCCTAGAGGAATATCAAATTTAAGGGATGTTGCTAGTGAAGAGAGGAGAAGTGCTACAAGGGAAGAATTATCTAATTTTATGGAATCTTTGCATAAGGAAGTGAAGATGAAGTTGGAACAAAGTAATCAAAAGTACAAGGAGAATTTTGATAAGTCTAGGAGACATCATGTTTTTGAAGTTGGTGATGAGGTGATGGTTCATTTGAAGAAAGGTAGATTTCCTACTAGAACACATAATAAGTAGAAGATGAAGACATTTGGACCTTGTAAGATGTTAAGGAAATTTGATAGTGGAAATTGTTATGAAGTTGAGTTACCTAATGACATGGATATATCTTCTATATCCAATGTTGTTGACTTGTATTATAAGTATCATGAGTTATATGGTGAAGTTGTTGTATTAGATGATTATCCTAAGAAGTTGATTGAAGAGGTTGAACATGTATTGGACTAGAGAGTTAGAAAGAACACAAGAGGAAAAGATTATTATGAGTATTTGATGAAGTGGAATAATATACCAATTGTAGATGCTACATGGATTTCTCAATCTAAGTTGGATTCAACTCATGTTATGAAACTTGCATGATTCAGGAGAATCATTTCTTTCTACCCTAGTTGTTTGATGCAAAAGCATCCTAGGTTTCCTTGCAATCCTGCTCATTTTTTTTTTATACTACTAGTTACTACTGAGTTCAATGTTTGACTAAGTTGCAGTGTTAGGCTTTGTCGAGTTACTAGTATGTGCTAAGTTCCTAGTATGTGTCAAATTGCTAGTATGTGTTGAGTTCCTATTGGTACTGAGTTCCTATTGTACCAAGCATTATCAAGTGCCAATATTTTTCTTGGTCCTTCTTTGATTGAGTTGTTTGCGTCTAGTTCTAGTTTGTGGCTAACCTTGCACATATCTAATTTTAGTATTTGTGTATGCATTTATTATAGAATTTGATTTCTATGATAGGCTGACCTATGACTGCACAAGTATTTAAGGAGGAATAGGATTGAGTTTTAGTAATTCAGTGGGAGTTAAGGATACTTTTGTTTCGAAGAGTTAGATTGTGAAGTCCATCATCAAAGATCAAAGTTTGAATTGCATTGTTGGTTATAACCCAAATGGCCTCACAACCAGGCATGTATGATGATAATATGATGAATCGATAGAAGTTTTTTGTTGTCTCTCTCCTTGGTGTTGTTCTCTTTGTTGTTTTCTTCTATTGTGTTTACTCTACAAGGTGGTTCAGATAGCTAGGTGTACTTTTGGTGCTAGTTCTTCATCCCTCCTTGCATCATTAATTAGAAGAATTTTTTTTCCCCAAATTGAAGTTTGGCAAGGATATCAAATAAGAGTTTTCTTTGAACCTTATAATAGGCTTTTGAGATGTCAAATTTCTTCGAACCTTGTCATAAGCTTTTGAGATATCAAATTTTATAATCATACCTAGATTGCTACTCTTCTCCATAAAATTTAGGACTTCATGGGAGGTAATCACAACATCTAGAATCTGATGCCTAGATGCAAGACCATTCTAAGAGGGGCTAATGAACTTCTCTAGTAAAGGCATTAGGCAGTTCACCACCACCTTAGACAAGATCTTATACACTATATGACATAAACTAATAGGTATGAATTCTTCCATTCTAGTGCATTCACCAACTTTGGGAAAAAATATAATATAGGTTTGGTTTAATTCCTTCACTATTCTCTCCCTCATGAAATCTATGGCCACATTCACTTGGTCATATTTAATGGTCTCCCAGAACTCCTAGAAGAAAGTTGGGGGGAAGAAATATGGCCCCAACACTTTGAAGGCCCCCATGTAGAAGACACCATTTTTAACCTCATTATTGAATTTCCTAATTAGACCTTGATTCATATTATTATTAATAACTAGGTTCATGACACGAAGTAACACCTCACTAGTAGCACAAGATCAGGAATCTAGGTTTGAGTATTATAGATGTCCTGGAAGTAACTAGTCACCTAGTTTCCCATATCATCTTTATCCACCAACTCCCTATTATTTCCATCCAAATATTTTGTTATATTTTCATCTTCTTACATTTGGAAGAAGATCTATGGAAGAATTACTTAATTCTATCTCCTTCAACCAACCACTAAATACATGATCTTTGTTTCCCGTAAGTTTCTTCCCTCCCAACAACCATCCTCTATTTTGATCTCAATTCCTATTCTTGATCATGGGTGGAATAAAAAATATCCCTTCTTTCCATATCAATTTGAAGAACAGCTAGTTTAGCCTTCATATCTTACTTTTGTTTAAAGATGTTTAGAAAATCTTTCTTTTGTTTAAAGATGTTCACAAAGGATAATTTACTTCATCCCAAAACCTCCTATATAATCTTATCCAATTTCCTCACAATCCTAAACATAAGAGTCCCTTCAAATTGAATATTCCACCATTGGATGACATAGTCTTTGAATTGGCAGTGAGTATGCCATATTATCTCATATCTGAAGGGTCTCTACCTAGAAGGCTTATTTGGGGTCTAGATAAAAAGAAGCATAGAATTATTTGATATCATCTTGAGAAATTCTTGAAGGAAGGTGAAAGGGAGGATGTCCTATTCAACTATAATAAGAACTCTATCAAGTCTAACTTAGATAAGATTGGGACTTGATTGATTATTCAACCATGTAAAGGGAGTACTATAGAGATCAATGTCTAAGAGACCATTTCTTCTCAAGAAATCTACTGAGTCATACATGCTCTTGGAGTAATCATCTAATCCTCTTAGATTTTCTAATGGGTATAAAGAAGTATTAAAGTAACATACACTTATGATGTTATCATTTCCATTAAAACATAGAGTCTTCTAGCCAAGGTAGTGAGAGCATAAAAAACTTTAAGATTAGCCAAGTAAACTCTTTATTAGCAAAGGCTATAGTCAAGAATCAGTGGTTGAGGAAGATTTTCATAGCTGATACTTTCCTAGAGTCCCACATCATAACAATTCCCTTAAAGGGACCAAATGTCACTGTAGACACCTAAATCTGATTACATCACTCAAGTAATCCTATTTAGTAATCTCCTAAGGCATCATTAATTAAGTATTTAATATTTAATTAATGTATGGTCATCCCCTAATTAATTAGTCAATCTAATTAACTATAGCCCAATTGATAACATTAATAGATCACCCAAAATCAATTTATCAATTAAATCCCTATTCCTCTATTAAATTGAATAAATCCTCAAATCTATTCAATTTAATTCTATATCCTCATTTTATTAAATATATCATTTAATAAAATATCTAAAATCCTAAAAGCCTCCCTAAACCCTATCCTAACCCCTAATCCAACCCATTCACACATACTAACCTCACTTAGCCACCTAACTACCCATGACATCAAATCTAAGCCACTTGCCCCATAATCCCCCTCTAATCCAAGCCTAATCTTTACTCTAACCATGTGCACAACCTTAATCCTAGATTAAGAATTCCTAACCCAAGCCAAAGTAAAGACTTCCACCCACCTCCCATTTTAATATACAAACAAAGACTTCATCACCCACCAACCATTTTAATATTCAAACAAAGACTTAACATTCTCTTTTAATATATCCAAATAAAGACTTGATCTACCCAAACCACTTGCCTCTTAATCTCATCCTAAGCTAAGCCTAATCCCTTCCTTAAGCATGTGCACAACTTTAACCAAGGGTTAAGAAAGTCTTAAACCAAACCAAAGTCAAAATTCCACCCTTAAAGTCTTGCGTTCCTATTCAAGAGCCTTAAAAGCTCTTTAAAGACTTTTTACACCTATTTTCCACACTCATCCTCCCTTTTCTTCCTTCATAACTCCCTCTAACCACCTATCTTGACCATCTTCCCTATCCAATCCCTTTGTGACACTTGTCAAAAGGCTAGAGCTTTGGAGAAGCATAATCCATGTGCTCTCTTCTCCTTGTATCCCAGCCCTCCTTAACTAATTCCCCTTCCTTGCATCCTAACCCTCCATCTCGCTACCCCTTGGCCTATAAATGAAACCCTCTCCCTTCACAAATAGCATCCACTTCTATGCTAATGTTATAATGCTATTTTGAGAGACTAAGGACTATCAAAATACCATCATAATGGAAAAATCCATCAACAAATCCATTTTAAATCATATCCTCCATTGAAGATTGAGCAACATCATTGAGCACACATCACATCTTATGGACATATCTATGCATCAAAGGGAAGTTTTCTTAGTTTAAGAGGTTTGCACGTTCTTAGGCTACTTTGGTATTTTAATTCTCTTTTGTCTAATCATATATGTGAGTTAAATCTATTGTTTTGAATGTTTTAATTCTTCATTATATTCCTTTAAGCACTAGTTTTATAGCTCTACAATCACTATATTGGACTTCATTCCCCAACAAAACATAGCAACTTTTTCAAAGTTTTTTTGGTCATCTTAACAAGTTGGATGAGAATAATATCCACTTTACTATTTGACATATAGTAAATTTATCATGTTTTTTTTGGTCATTTTAACAAGTTGGATATTATGTTAGCATAATATTCAACTCATCATCAAAACATGTTATCACAATCCTATTATGACGAGTTTGGTCATCCCACCTTTTCTTCCACTCCATCTTATTCTAGTAATGATGAAGATCTTGTTGATTATGATGGGTATATTGAAAGCATTAGAGATATTACTCCCAACATCCTCCCAAATCCAAACATTCCTCCAAACTACTCCATCATTCCTCCAAACATACCCACAAGTACTCCTTATCATGCCTTTGACATGGGAAATCCATTATTACCCTCATCCTCACCTCCTTCCTATATTGTGTCCACATATTCCTCTTACACATCAGTCATATATCCATCTTCCTCCACCTTCATATCCCAGTCTCCAGCATTCCAGAACAATGCTAGTAGCTACATTCCTAGTCCACACCCACCATCTCAATATCTTCCAAACCACTTGCCAAATACTCTGACCATTCCTAGTTATACAACACATCACCCTAATTCCCTTACCGCCCTTGGTCCAACACACACATCTCCAAGGCATTTTACAAGGAAACCCCAGGAAAATCTATCTCCTATACCCATCATTCCTCTTACATCATCCTATCATTATCATCCCCACTTCATCCACCCCACTTATCAAACCCCTTCCATCTCCTACCTCCCATCCATCAAATCCCTCCAAATCCCATCCACATCCCCTCCTCCTAGAATTATCCAAATCCCATCTAATAAACCTAATGAGTCTATCCCCCATCAACCCATCTCCATTGAAGAACCTCCCACCCATCCATCTACCTCACTTAAAGAAACTATCCATACTTCTCCAATCATACCATCCACTCCCATCCATCCCTATCAAGATCTTGTCCAAAAGGATGTTGAAATATCCTACAACACAAAAAAATATCCCACCATCCCACTTATTCCCCTACATGATCCACTTTTACCATTCACTCCATCCAACAAGCAATCACCATCCCCTCCATATCCAAATCCTACCATCATACCTAATCCATCTCAAGATCCATTTCCATCCACTGATCCAAATCAAGATCCTCTCCTTCCATCCCCTTTTCTTCATGATTATACATCTCCTATACTTCCTAGTGATAGATCTGTAGAAGAAACAATTACTATCATACCTAAATCTTTGAATCCTTCAGCTAGTAATGGACTCACATCTTGTGTTTCAAATAATGGACATCATCTTGAAGAAATAAATAAAAGTGTATCTCTAAATGTTGGTATCCCTTCTATCCCTACATGGTCCCAAGTCCTTCCATCTTTACCCCAAAGTTCCCATCCATCTTGTTCTACATCTATTTTGGGCCTTTATCCTACTACTTATTTCCAACCCTCCATTTTGGGTCCGTATATCCCTTATCTCAATCCCCCAAACTTTCCATCCATTTTGGGTCCTTATATACTTAATATGAATACTTTATCTCCTCCATCTATTTTGGGACCTAATCCTTCCCCATTTCCATCTATTTTAGGCCCATATCCTTCATTCCCTCCATCCATCTTGGACAATTATATCCATCCATATCCTATATTCCAATCCATCATTCCATCCCTTTATATCCATAAGCTAAATCATCAAAGGCACTCATCCTTGAATCCCTTCCAACCTTCAACTTCTATCATTCCATCAATAATCCCTCCATATCCCCCATGCTCTTGTTCCCATAGCATGGCTAAAAGAAGCAAATTGGATGCCAAAATTAAAAAGCATAAATCCAAAAATCCACAAAAATCCAAGTTTCAACATGTCCCTTCTAAAATACATGTTCCAAAAGTGAAACATGTAATCCCAATCAAAGAAAAAGTCAATAGGCCACAAAAGCCCAAGCTGCAAAAGTCAAAAATCATGTGGATACCTAAGATGCTCATAAAATAATTGCATCTCAAAGAAAAATCTCAATTGGCATCCATTTGTGCTACTCAAAAAGCTTCATCCATTCATCCTTTATCCAAATCTCCATATATACATCTTTCATCCCCCCAATCCACTATTAGACCATATGCTTCTTATCCTAAATTTCCCATCCTCCATCTTCCAACTTTACTTGTAGTCCTTATATTTTTCTTTCTCCATTTTCTCCTTCACCTCACTCAATACCATCTTTCCCACTACTTCATCACCTTTTAGGGTGTGTGCTGATGATGATCCTTCCATTTTCCTCATTCATTTACCCACAAGCCTCATATCTTTCCATCCCTTACTGGCCAACTCTAAACTATCGTTCTGCTTGTATAATCCAATCCTTTTCAACTCCCTCCCTTCCTACCAACATCTATGAGTCAAAATGCATCAAAAAAGTCAAAAAAAAAAAAAAACCAAAAAACAAAAAATCATCCATTGGTGAAAACTTGGCAATTCAAGAGCCATGGATAAGTACCATGATAAAAACTTGGCAAACAAGCATCATGCGTAATCCCTTTATCCAAATTCTCTATACACTTGGGGGCATTTTCCATCACCCACCATACCCATCTCATCCCACCATACCCACCACATCTTATCCATTTCACCCTCCATCCTCCTTTGGATCTTGGTAAAAATAAAGTCCACCACTAGATACATGCTTTTAGTCAACCTTTTGACATCCATTCCCCATTGAAGTTTGTCTCCACCTATCCTTTCTCCACCCTACCTTTCATCCATATAAATCCTCCCTCATCCTCATCCATTGAATATTATTATCCCCTATCTTTCTTGCTCCTTCACCTTTTCTATCCTAGCCTCCCTCTACACCACCACCCCTCTATCCTATCAGACCCCTCATAAAAAACTCCTCCTAGCTTCCATATATCTCCCTTATCCTCTTATTGACCAATCTTCCATCCTACCACTTCCCTTATAAACCCTCCCCTTGAATCACATAGACTATGGGCACTATATTCCTTGGAGATCATGTCATGTTCATCCTTCTATTCCTCCCATCCTAGCCCTATTTTTTCTCTTGTCATTCCCAAAACCACTCATTCCCTTTTCTTCTATCCTTGCACTTCTCACCATCTCTTCATCTTTCCCTCGCCTGGCACATCCCTTGTCATTGATATCTAGCTCTCTGCTATCCCCATATACTCCAATGTCATCCATAAACTCCCTTCATTACCTCTTTAGGTACCTCACATGGTCTTCGTTACCCTTGTATTCCACCATCTCACTCACATCCTTTGTTTCACCCCCACAGACCCAAAAATCATCCAAAATAACCAAAATCATTCAAAAATCACTCCACATTACCAAAAACATTTCAAAAATCACTCAAAAATACCAAAAAAATTATTATTACAAAAAAATTCACAAATCATCCAAAAAGAATAAGAAGAAGAGCTTCCTTCTCTCATAACCCTTTCACACAGACCTTACTTTCCACAATAAAGACCTTGACATGAGACAAAAACCTTTCACAGACCCTACACAATGAGAACCAATAGACATACAACCCTTTCACATAGACCTCTTGAAGAGAATCTTTTGTTTTTGTAACTATTTGCAAGGCCCATGCCAGTTGCCTCACACCAAAAAAGGAGAACCAACCCCATCACTCCTCTACCGACCATCGATACATCTAGAAAATGAAGCCAAACTCGCTCTTCAATGTCCTCCACTGGATCGCTAGAGGATTATGCACAAACCACCCCAAAATCAAACTCACAAGGATGGAGAGAAAGACAACGCTGATAGCCGACATAGTGATGGGAATCAGCAAGGCAATAGCTTGCCTATTTGTGACGCATAGAGAAACTACCCAAAAATACCCAAAAAATTCATAAATCATCTAAAAATATAAAAAAGGATCATAAATCATCCAAAAATACCCAAAAAAATAAAATTCATAAATCATCCAAGCTTTCCCAAAAAATTCAAAAATCACCCAAAAATACCTAAAAAATTCAAAAATTGCCTAAACAATATTAAAAAAATTGTCTAAAAATTCCAAAGCATTCAAAAGGGGGTCATAATTGCCAAATATGGCCATAAAAGCTTGAAACATTAACACCACCACAAAATTCCTCTCAATTTCTAATATTTAGAAATTGATATTAAGAAGAAGCATGATAATGTCCTGAAACTTAATTTCAGGCTTAGGGAAATCTAGCACAACTAGGATAGTGAAAGAGATGCCGCAAAGTCGACCGTCACCTTCCTTGCATGCAGCCATTATTAATGTGAATCAAGAAAGATTTGTCTTATTTAAGTTTTAGTGGCCATTATTAGTCTAACCACCTTCAACAAATATATCAATGCTATCTCGAAAGACCAGATATCTATCAAACTCTTTCATCCTCATACAACTAGGGGCATAGAATAAGTAGGCGTAAGCGTGAGAGTTTGGCTCCTCACTCTAGTGCCTTTTTAGGCCTTAAATGATTTTTCAAGGCCCACGTGTCCTTTTTTGCACCACTCTAGTGCCTTTTTAGGCATTAAATACCTTTTTCAAGGTACAAATGTCCTTTTTGGCCCCCAAAGTGCCTTTTTAGGCCTTAAATGCTTTTTCAAGGCCCAAGTGTCCTTTTTGGACCCCTCAAGCACCTTTTTAGGCCTTAAAAGCCTTTTCCAAGGCCCAAGTGTCCTTTTTTGGATCACTCTAGCACCTTTTTAGGCCTTAAATGCTTTTTCAAGGCCAAAGTGTCCTTTTTGGACCACTCTAGTGCCTTTTTAGGCCTTAAAAGCCTTTTTAGGCCCAAAGTGCCTTTTAGGCCCTTGAAGTGCCTTTTTAGGCCCAAGGCACCTTTTTTAGGCCCCTTAAATACCTTTTTCAAGGTATGAGTGTCCTTCTTAGCCCCTAAGTGCCTTTTTAGGCCCCTCAAATGCCTTTTTCAAGGTACAAGTGTCCTTCTTAGCTCCCAAGCACCTTTTTGAGGCCCTGAAAATGCCTTTTTAGGCCCAAACACCTTTTTTAAGGCCTAATTTTGACCTTTTTAAGCCCCCAAACTGCCTTTATAGGCCCAAGCACCTTTTTTAGGTCCCCAAAATGTCTTTTTAGGCCCAAACGCCTTTTTCAAGGCCCTATTTTGACCTTTTTAGGCCCCCAAAATGCCTTTATAGGCCCAAGCGCATTTTTTTTAGGCCTAAAATTTTTTTTTTCAAGGCCCTATTTTGACCTTTTCAAGCCCCTAAAACACCTTATAGGCCCAAGCACCTTTTTAAGGCCCTTGAGACATCTTTTTAGCCCCAAATGCCTTTTTCAAGGCCCTCTTTTGGCCATCACAAGCCTTGTGTAGGTCCCAATGCCTTTTCCATGCCTCATAAACATCCATCTCATGACACACCTATAGAAATGTCCCCACATTTTGTCTTATTATTGTCTGTCATGATTGTTAAATCTACATAGACATTCTCACCTATGAGTCATGGTTACCCTTACTCTATAGATTGTATTGTTCCCACTTTTATAAGAGTCAAACTATTTCATTATTAAACACAAAAACACAAAAATGTTCAAATATATATCAAACATCCAAAAAAAATTTAAATATTCGACAAAAACACAAAAGCATTCAAATATATATCAAATTTCCAAAAAAACATTTAAATATTCAATAAAAACACAAAAACATTCAAATATGTATCAAACATCTCAAAAAACATTTAAATTTCAACAAAAACACAAAAAGTCCATATATCTTTCATAAAATCCCAACAACAAAACATGACATTACATTATGAAAAACATCTGTTGTCCCTTTGATTGCCACAACAACAAGCACCAACTTTTTATTCTCCTATGATAGCAACAACAACATTTCATTTAACTAATAATGTTTGGTAGATTTTTTATTTTTGCCTCCTTGGGGGAGGTGGCAAGATAGGGTGTCAAATCAATGGCATTCTTTTAGACCTAGTCCCAGATGATGATGCATTTGGAGTCATCCTCACACTTGCCCGAAGTGTATCCATGGGGATCAGGATGTTACCACACCTCAAGAGGGTGGTTATCTGCTCCATAAAATGTTTCTTAGAGTATACAATTCCTCTCCTTTGCTCCAAAGGGACTACTTGTTGATATAATCCCATGTAATATGCTGCCTCTCATGCAACCTTCACTGACTTCTCCATGACATATTTTATTTTTGCCCATAGTCTTTCTACTCCTGGAATAGTTGTCCTTTGTGCAATATCATGTTCTCTTTCATATCTATTCGGTAGCATTTTCATTGTCTCCCTCACATATTTTACTGTATTCAACTGATTCTAGTACCATGTAATGCATGCATTACTTGCATTCAGCTGCTCTTGTGACTTCTACGTTAAACTATTGGTCTGCATTGTTGACTCCCTGAATGCTTCTACTTGTGACCATAGGAGCACTGATTCATTTTCACATCTCTCCATTGTCGCTCTCTCAACTGCCAAAGTTGCCTCCATAGTCTCTACTCTTGTTTGCTCCATCCATAGGCACTCAACTTCGATCTGTGCACCATCATCTTGTGCTCTTTCAATCAGGCCTTGAAAGAAATTTGCATCTTTCTCCACTTGGTCAGCCCATTCTTTTTCCACTGCAAATGCTTTCTCCATCACCACTGCTACATCATGAGCCACTTGTACTGTAACATTAGATTGCAATGCTTAAAATGGCTGAAATGTAGACAACACTATGTCACCCTTTTGTTCCCCAGAGCTCTGCATCATATCCCCTAAATTAGTTTTTTCCTTCTTCCATAAGACTGCTGTTGGTCGCATCATAGATCTTTGTTCCTCTTCTGGAAGAGTCTCTTCTATAGATGGATGATCTTTTGTACTTTCTCCCTTTAACAACACTCCCTCACTTGGTAAGTTTGTCTCTTTCTCTTTTTCCCTTGACTTTGTTTGTTGCATTGCACCTTCTGCTAATAGCTATAGCAAGGTCAGATCTTCTTCTTCCTCTTTTGGCAAATTTTGAGCTAGATTAATTTTGCTAACCTCCACCACTCCCTGACCAGAATGCCACACTTTGACTTGGCAAGGTTTCTCTTCCTTCTTGTTGGCTCCACTTTACACCCTGCTTCAACCCCCACAACCATTTCCTTTCTCCTTGGCTTTCATTTTCCTCTTCACTTCATCCCCCCGTTCCTCCTTCTATTGCCTCTAGCATTTTCTGCCTATACTCTTGCAAATCAGCCATTGGTATTTCACTCATAGCTTAATTCTTCACTGCCACTTTTCTTTTTCTTCAACTAACACTTCTTGTTGTTGTTCTTTCATCAAATTTACTCACCTTTTATAGAATCAACAACATTCTCCATCGCTACCATTAAATGCTATCAATATCTTCGACAACAAGCTTCAATACTCGCCATCATAATAGTCACATCGATAACCACCTCCATCCTTTCCACACCTCACCTCCCCTATAGTAATAGTATGCTATATCCTATCCCTTTCCACTAGCTTCTCATCCCACGCTTTTCATTGCACTATCTCCTCATCCCTAGATTTTCTTTTGCTAACCTTCTCATCTTCATCTTTTTCGCCACTATCCTATCACACTAAGCTTTTGTATGGTAATCCCTTGTAAATACTTTGATTTGTCCACTGTATATTCCTTGCATGTCATTCCTTCACTTGGTATCATTGTATATCTCTCATCTCTTCACGTCAATTCATGCTTGATCAAAAAATCAAATACAAATAAAAATTTGTAGTTCTCTTGGTTAGATGCTTTAGCAAATCCTCGTACGAGATCCCTTGTCATCAAAATGTGGTCCTAAATAGTTCTAATTTCCCATTTGATCCTAGTCCTCGATATTACTAATAGATCCTTGTAGGATGCATCCTTCATCTTGTCTAATCTTGGTCCCTCAATATCTAGTCCTACTGATCTCTTTGGCAAAAGGTTACTTTTTCATGGATTTACATTTTCTTTCAATTTATTTTCATTTTAGGATTTCACGTTTGGTTTTTAAATTATCTCTTCCAAGTGATTTGGGTTATTCCCTCCTCATGGTCGCCATGATCTTTTATATCATGGTGTGCTATGAATGGGGCAATTTAAGAGCAAGGTTTTGATTAGCTCTTTTTCATTTTCTTTTCTACTTGTCAGTCAGTCAGATATGACCCTTGCATAGTCTAAACACGTGTATCACTTGTGGTTACATGGTGCACTTGGGAAATATTGTTTGCTTGTGGGTTACCTAGTATCATTTCCACTTGGATTCTTTCAAGATTCATGTGTGATGTTGGGGCAATCCTTACATGTTTTTTTTGCATTAGTCCTATGTAATATTGGTAAAAAGGCCTTGATGTTCTTGGTAACCTTGGCATATTACCCATATTCCTATATCAAAATAAGTGCTCAAATACATGGTGGTGATCCCCTTTGGAACACCCACATGATCAAGCTTCAATGGATTACTTCACACTCCATCTTATCAAAACATTCCATCCTATCCAAGCATCCCATCCAATTAGTCTTACAATCATAATCATAGCTCCTACATCAATCATAATCATATGTCCTCTCAATCTCATGGTATCCAATCCTATATCAATCCTAATCATAGCTCCTTCATCAATCATAATCATAGGTCCTTCATAAATCATAATCATAGCTCCTACATCAATCATAACCATAGCTCCTACATCAATAATAATCATAGCTTCTTCATCAATCATTATCATAGCTCCTACATCAATCATAGTCTTAGTCATCACCAATCATAAATCTTCAAATCATAATCTCCCCAAATCTCCCATCTTCCAAATCACTTCCTTGGGTTCAATTAGAAAACCAATCACCCTCCCCCCTCTCCCTGTAACCAGTATTCTTACCCATTGATTATCCTTGTGTACACAATTTTCCTTTGTATCATTCTCCCATAGTGAGCGTATGTGCTTCCTTGCACCACCTCTTTTAGCCACTCTCAGTCCTCCTGCTCACCCTAGATTCTTGTACCTTTCAAGAAGCTATTGGGCCTCACCTTCTCTCCCCACCATCTTCTTAAGGGGGTATCACATAGTCCACACTCTCTTCTTCTATTCAAGACTGGGGCAATCATGTTCCTTTCAAAGTTTTCTTCATGTCATCTATCTTCAAAATTCTTTGAAATAGTATTGTTCCAACACTATCTCAAAGAGGGGCAAAATGTAGACACCTAAATCTGATTACATCACTTAAGTAATCCTATTTAGTCATCTCCTAAGGCATCATTAATTAAGTATTTAATACTTAATTAATCTATTATCATCCCCTAGTTAATTAGTCAATTTAATTAACTATAGTCCAATTGATAACATTAAAAGATCACCCAAAATCAATTTATCAATTAAATCCCTATTCCTCTATTAAATTGAATAAATCCTCAAATCTATTCAATTTAATTCTATATCCTCATTTTATTAAATATATCATTTAATAAAATATCTAAAATCCTAAAAGCCTCCCTAAACCCTATCCTGACCTCTAATCCAACCCATTCACACATACTAACCTCACTTAGCCACCTAACTAACCCATCACATCAAATATAAGCCACTTTCCCCCTAATCCCCCTCTAATCCAAGCCTAATATTTACTCTAACCATGTGCACAACCTTAATCCTAGATTAAGAATTCCTAACCCAAGCCAAAGTAAAGACTTCCTCCCACCTCCCATTTTAATATACAAACAAAGACTTCATCACCAACCAACCATTTTAACATTCAAACAAAAACTTTATCCTCCATTTTAATATTCAAAAAAAGACTTAACATCCTCTTTTAATATATTCAAATAAAGACTTGACCTACCCAAACCACTTGCCTCTTAATCTCATCCTAAGCTAAGCCTAATCCCTTCCTTAAGCATGTGCACAACTTTAACCAAGGGTTAAGAAAGCCTTAAACCAAACCAAAGTCAAAGTTCCACCCTTAAAGTCTTGCATTCCTATTCAAGAGCCTTAAAGGCTCTTTAAAGAATTTTTATACCTATTTTCCACTCTCATCCTCCCTTTTCTGCCCTCATAACTCCCTCTAATCACCTATCTTGACCATCTTCCCTATCCAATCCCTTTGTGACACTTGTCAAAAGGCTAGAGCTTTGAAGAAGCACAATCCATGTGCTCTCTTCTCCTTGCATCCTAGCCCTCCTTAACTAATTCCCCTTCCTTGCATCCTAACCCTCCATCTCACTACCCCTTGGCCTATAAATGAAACCCTCTCCCTTCATAAATAGTATCCACTTCTATGCTAATGTTATAATGCTATTTTGAGAGACTAAGGACTATCAAAATACCATCATAATGGAAAAATCCATCCACAAATCCATTTTGAATCATATCCTCCATTGAAGATTGAGCAATGTCATTTAGCATACATCACATCTTATAGACATATCTATGCATCAAAGGGAAGATTGCTTGGTTTAAGAGGTTTGCATGGTCTTAGGATACTTTGGTATTTTAATTCTCTTTTGTCTAATCATATATGTGAGTTAAATCTATTTTTTGAATGTTTTGATTCTTCATTATATTCCTTTAAGCACTAGTTTGTAGCTCTATAGTCACTATAGGAGACTTCATTCCCCAACCAAACATAGTTGGCAACTTTTTCAAAGTTTTTTTGGTCATCTTAATAAGTTGGATGAGAATAATATCCACTTTAATATAAAAAATATTTTGATAGGGCTATTGAATTCCCTCATATTACATGAAATAATTTCTTCATTTCTTTTGTTATTGGGTATCTTCCATTGTGAGTTGCCTCCCCTGAGAAATTTCCCATCCTATCTCTTTAGTCATAGTTATCCTTCGTGATGGTCTCCTTATATTAGATTGTGGCTCAATATCAAAATCTCAATATCAACCTCCATTGCTCCTTGAGTTCTCCTGTGAACAAATTGCTAATCTTCAAAATTTCTCCTTGTATGAGAATCCAAAGCCAAGATATTAACAATAGAGTGCACATCCTCAATGAAGGAGCCAAACAATTAGAGAACTAATTGAAGAAGCACAATCACCCCAAATTTATTGAAGTAAACCCATCCTAACCAAGAATAAAATATATTTGCTTGGCTTCATTCAAAATATTTTCTTATGTACTCTGTGGGCCACCTCCCAAGGTGACAATGCACTTAAATCTCCATCTCCCCCAACCTTCATTCTCTTAGAAAGAGGCTACAAAGGTACATAATCTTTCTACAAGTAACCATCCACCTTGGGGCCAATAGTAATCATAGGGCTAACCACCATGAGAATGATATGATCATTCTTAATTGATGGTTCACCTACACCTGTCTCTCTATTTGGGGGTATCTCCCCTTCTTCCAAACTGTCCTTACCAACCCCTTCATTTCCTAGTTTCTCAAGCAATGAAACATGTTTCACAATACTTTAAACAAAAGGATAACCATCCAACACCATATTATCCTTAGGTGAATGTGGGTTTTCTTTTTTGGGGGAAAAATTCAAGGTTGCTCCAAAGGAGCGACTACAATCAACCACTCTCGTAGAGGAGACCTTCTCTTTAGACTTATCACCCACTTGAAGTGTGGGTTTACAATTAGATATAAGATAAACATATTTAAATAATTTATGGTTATAAAGTGTAAAATTCTCATAGATAATGACTTGGGTCCATGAAATCCACTTAGATTTCATAATTAACACATTAGGAAGGGCTTTGTTGATGGCTACATTGACACAAAATCTAGGAAAAACTAGTCTATATTCACTCAAAGTAATAATATCTACTCTAATAAAATCACCAAAAGAATCCCTAATCCACCTAAATACCTTCTCATTGGAGAAATCCACTGAAAGACTAGGGAGCCTAATCTATATAGGATCCATGCAATTGAAATCCACTATAGGATCAAATCCTAGTTTGCATTTAGCCAAAGCTAAAGAGTGTTTACCAAAACTCCAAGAGCTTTCCAAAATAGAGTATTTATCCTATTCCACCATGAATTTAAACAAAAGGCTCCCAACATTGCAGAGACACCCATCAAACCTTTGAGCTTTCATTTTGACACACTCTACTTCCTAACCATCTCAATTATAGGTCTAAAAGATAGAAAAAACCAAATAAGCACAAGGACATACCCATAGAGATAATCTACCATCAATTTTGGCAGGAATATCTGTGAGCCATCCTTACCATGAGAGATCTTTGGAAGATTCCTAGACAACACATAATCCATAGTACCAATAGGTCATTCTTCTAGTTCTAGTTAGGGATCCCCACATTCTCTAGGTTAACATTCTCTTGAGCCACCTTGGGGAAAGGATGCCAAGAAAGGATAAATCATCTAATATATAAGAGGTCCCAAAGGAATACACTATGCCCTCAAGGCTAGAGGGGAACGCATGAGTTGTAGAACGTGATTATGAAAACAACACAAGGACAGATCCCAAAAGATTCATGCTAGATCAGGAGGAGGGGCCCTTGTAAAGAAGCACACCATGAGAAGGGATTGTAGAGCACCAATCTAATTTTTTTTTTTTTACATTTAATTAGAATACAATTTGAATTATTATTGTAAAGATATATTTTAGTAAAAAAATTGTACAACCTAGAGTTCTATGAAGTTAGTGAATTTTCCCTTAAAAAAGAGGAGTTAATATTTTGTAGCACACAATTTTAGTTTCTACTTAATTATTTATTAAGATGAACAATCATAAGAAACATGTATGTCCTATTGTTAAGAGGACATATTTACCTCAGGTATAGAGATACAAGTAAGTACACACAAACACACACATAGAGAAAGAGGGGGTGGGGGGTATAGGGAGTAGATCTAGAGTTTTGGGGAGATAAAGAGAGTGATATATAGAGAGAATAAAAATAATATGAGCTCATTGACTAATACAAATTGACTATCTAAATTTGATATGATCTTCAAATATATAGAATCTAAATTATTACTCCTAGAGATTTGAAATCACTCTCAAACATCCTAACAATTTATATATAAAACAAAACTTATATGCATAATGAAATGTGACTTACACTTAAATATTATTGTTGAGTTAAAAAAAATTGATCTTAGAGAGAGAGAGAGAGAGAGAGAGAGAGAGAGAGAGAGAGAGAGAGAGATTCTTTTAATGTAATAGTTAGTTAGTGTACACCATATTTGGCATGTGTCAAATATGATGCATGGACCCTGCACCATATGCTATGGCGTAAAAGTACAAAGCTGTGTCACCTTTCAGGCTGACTTATCAGAATTACTAAATTTGAACATTTCTATTTAAAAATCAATTTTGTTCAAACATATATTTGGGATAAATCTATTCTAGCTAAGTTATATATAGTCTCACACATTTACAATTACAAATGTCTATTAAATACATATTTTATACTAGTTTGTATCCAATTACTTAAGAAATTAAATTATTTCAGAAAAGTGACATTTCAATAACTCTTACAATTTTTATGATATTTTTTTAATAACATATAAACACCATTTTATAAAGCTTAGGGTCAAGATTGTTCTCATATAGAGTCTATAGTGTTTTAATTATATACAGTATATTATAATTAAAAAAATTCTACAAGCACATATTTTAACACTCGAAAATAAGTCAACTTTGAGAAAGAAAAAAATATTAAATCATATCAAAAAATTTAAATATTATATGACATTTTACATGAGAGAGTCCTCTTCTAGAATGTATAAGTTTTATCTTGGTTAGAATAGTTTTTAAAAAAAAAAAGTGGTGGGAGATGAAAACTATCGATTTTAGATAAGTTGAAATTTGAATCATTGTAAAAGAGAAAATACAGGTCTAAAAATAATTTTTATTTTTTATTGTTCTAGCTATATATGTTATCTATAACATAGTCTGAGATCAAAGGGAAATATGTTTATTTCCATATAGTTTTGTGGTGGGAACTAGACCCCTAATTTTCAGCATTTTTCAACAGCTAAAAAAAATCTATAAAAATTATAAAAATATCTCAATTATTATTTTAAATAAATATAAAAAATTATAATTGTAAACTTCATCCATTTCTACATATTTCATTAGTTTACTTTATTTTCAAATTCAAAATATTAATACCAATTTTATATCCTTGAAGGTGAACAATTATACTTTTGTTAGCCTTTTCCTTTACAAAAGGGTGACATAGGTTTGTACTTTTACCCTGGCACCAACACCAGCACCAACACCAACACTCTTTATTTAAGTTGTAAAACATACCCTTTTTAGGGAAGCGCAAAAGTGAGTAGTGAAGTTTTAGTCCTTCATATATGTGCACTTATGCAATCATTATTGTTGAAAAAAGTGTTCTATTTAATTCTATAATATCTTTTTTTAGCTTCGTAAGACCCTTATTCTTTTTTAAATGGATCTTAAAGAATCTTACTCAGATCATTAAATATTTTTCTTGTATTCAGGGGCATATAATACATTTCTTTAGTATTAAGGAGAGTATCTAAAATAAGTTGAGGTGCCCACTAAGGGATCTATCAAGGGTAACAATAATTTTTTTTCTAATATGGTTCTAAATTAAGTTGTTAAATATGTCACCACAATGTTTGACTATGTCAATGCCAATGTTTTTAGTCTATGACATCTAGCTAATATTATGGTGATCAAGTAGAGGGAGGTTAGTTTACTCCCTAGGTTGAGGGTGACAAAAGGTAATATGTCTTTGTTAATTAATTAAAGTAGATGTAAAAATTATACATAATTGAATGAAAAAAAATTGTGTGGTACTTATTTAAGGCCTTTTTTATTTTATTTCAAAAAATACAATAGTTTGAAAAAATCTTACCAAGCTCAATATTATAGATAAAATATATAAGATGAGATGAATGTTCTCAAATTAACACTATAATGCATAGAATATAAATATAGATGTACTGCTATGAAGTTAAGTATGTGCAACATTAGACAATTACACATAGGTAATACATAATAATAATAAAATTTCTTCAAATATATGAATTTAGTTAATTTCTATTTTTTCAAACTTTTTTTTTTAATCTCTTATTATTTACTATTTATTGATTCATTCTAACCAATTGTAAATGAGTATATTATAAATGAGTATAGATTGGTCTTCATACAGTTCAAATAATAAAAATAATATTATTTTGTAGATTATTATAATTTTTTTATTACTAAATCTTTTAAAGAAGTTAAGTAAATTGAACAAAACAATCATATTTCTTTACTTCTTTCAAAAACTAATATCATTTGCTTCCCAATGACAAAGATTTATAAAGACAAGATTGAAACAAAATTAGAATATATAAAAATTAATATTTTTTTATTCTTAAGCTAATTTATTATTTCAAAAAAAAAATTATATTATCTACAAGTTGTATGATATCATGTGAACATGCTTTTCAAATAAATCAAAACATATAATTGAATTAATCTTAAGAAAATTGTACTAGTTCATTGTGAAATGCATATAGTACATCCTACAATAATGCCTTGAATTAACTAATTTAGTTTTTGCTTTTGTTATGCATTCAACAATTGAACCACATAATATGCTTTGCACATTTAAACATATCTTTAAGAAATTCAAGACACTTTAGATTTTTTGATGACGAATAACTATATCTCTCTAGTGCATATTCTATTATAAAAAGTGATGTAGGAGCATCCAATGGTGTAAGGGCAATCCTGTATCACCCAAAAATATGCTTAGTGTTAGTGTCTATTTAATGTGTTTGTATTTCTGGATACCCATTTGGGCCAAATAGAGATTCCAACTCTCATAGTTCCACTATTAGTTTTCTGGGTTAGTATTTTTGAGCACCTCAAGATATGCGATAGTGTAGAAAATGGGTTATTTTGTAATTGAGCCATAATTATGGTGAGTTAGAGGGTGTAAGTTGGAAGATTAATTGTACTTGTAATTCAAAGCATTCCAAAAAATAATTATGTTAAAAGGTTTTACAGTTTGAAAGTTATTATTATTTTAAGTTGCTTGGAGACCCCCTAAGAATGCTTCAAAATCAAAGTTGAGGCACTAAATGACCTCATATGAGCCCAAAAAACAAGAGACAAGAAAAATTGGTCCTAGGGACGTAGAGCACTTGGAGAGCTTTCCAAAAATGTAAATAGTTCATCAATAGGAGTCCCAAATAAAAAATTATACCTCCTTCAAGTTGGGCTACCATTTTTGGATTCTTCTAATCTTGCACCAACTTCTGACATATCTTCTAGAACCTTCTTCATTTAAAGTGGATGCAAAATTACATATTCTAGAATGTATTCCTAATCCTAAACCTAATTTAGGTTACTTAAGCTCATTTCTTGCATTGTAAAGGTAGTGTTTGCAAAGTTTGGGAGAAGGTACTACGAGAAGGGTTTTTTTCCAAAATTTGTTAACTTTGTAAGCCTATAGGGCATGTAGTTGAGTCTATTTTCTCTATAGTGAATGTAAATATTATCATATTTTATTACAAATTCTACTTTTCTTGTTGTGTTCATTTTGTCCTGGATTGTGCCCTCATCAAGTGGTATCAGACTAAGAGTTCTTGAGTATGTAGATAGAGCATCGACTATGAGGTAATTTGCACTAGGGCTATGTAGTTGTGTGCTTTGAGATAGTGAGAAGGTGCCTCCATGAAGAGAGTGTAGTGGAAGGTCTAGAGATATTAACCCTAAAGTTAGAGCCCTCTAGAGCTAAGTTTAGGCATTGCAAGAGGAGATCCGTAGAGGGATGAATCTTTCCATAAGGGATGGAAGTGAGGAGGAAAATGAAGAAGGAAATGTTATGTAGGAAGGGGAAGAAGAAGGACAAGTATTGAACCAAGAATAGGAGAAGATTTTTAGGGCCATTTCCAAGGTGGGAAAAATTCCTAAACTTGAAGTTGGAATGTCTTTAGGAAATCTAAGATTGGATGAGTTGATTGACTCAATCAATGAGTTGGAGGAATATATTGAGTATAAGGATATAAAGGACCCTGATAGGGTTAAGTTTGTGAAGGCCAGAATAAATGGCCATGCCAAAATTTGTGGCAAGAGATTTAGTTAGAAAGGAATAAAAGAGGGAAGGAGAAAATCACAAGATGGGATCGCATGATGGACAAACTAAAGAAGCAATTCATTCCTATTGACTACGAGCTTGATTTGTTCAAGAAGATACAAGGGTTAAAGAAAATGGGAAAATCTATCTAGGAATATATAGAGGACTTTTACTAAGTCCTTATTAGGATGGAGTATGTAGAAGAAAACAAGGAGAAGCTTTCCCATTACCTTAATGGGTTAAGACCTAACATTCAAGAGGAGCTAACTCTAGTTAGAATGACAATCATTGAAGAGGTGTACAAGTTTTCCTTGCAAGCTAAGGAGAAGCTAAAAAATAAGTTTGATGGATTAAAAAGAGGGCACAATCAAGGAGGAAGGGGTGGGGGTAGGTCATTTGGAGGCTGAAATAAGGAATCAGAGAAAAATAAAGATGTGGGTATTAGTTGAAACTAGAGGAATGAGGATTTCAACCAGTCCCATGATCAAAACTTTGGAGACCAAAGAGGAAGAACAAGGTTCGACAAGAGGAGGATTTTGTGGTACCTGTTTCCATTGTAATGAAGAAGGTCATCATGCCTATGAGTGCCCTCAATGCCAAGGAAAGATAAGAGAGTTGATGGTCAAGAAAGGATTACTCATGTGGATGATATGCTAAGACATCACATTCAAAGGATGAAAAAAGTGGAGAAGTTCTGGTTAATAAAAGGGTTTTGTTGACCAGTTAGACTGAACCTAGATAAAGTAGGAGTTTGTTTCATACTAGGTACAAGTTTGATGGTAAATGTTGTGAAGTGATTGTTGATGGTGGGAGCATTTTAAATATGGTGTCAAAGGAGATGATCTCAAAGGTAAGACTGTAGAGGGAGAAATACTCCCATCTATATTGGATTGCCTGGGTGTAGGATGATCATAAGGTCTTGGTTAGCAAACAATATTTGGTAAAGTTAAATATTGGGAGTTACCATGACAAGGTTCTCTATGACATCATCCCAATAGATGTATGCCATTTATCATTGGGAAGGTTGTGGTAGTTTGCACTATTACATTTTGACTCACTTTTCAATGAAAATTGGTCAAATTTTTGAACCATGTTGGTCAATTTTTTGAAAACTTGTTTTGTCACTATTTTTTTTGTCAAAACTTTGACCAATTCTTGTTAGTGTTGGAATTTTGATGATGCATTTGGTTGAAAATGGCCTCCATTATTAAAGATACTATAGGTCAAAATTTTTACTAAGTTTGGTTGAAATTTTGACCAAAGCATTGACTAGGATGCCAAACCTATGATGACATCCTATTTGATGCTTTGTTCAAAATTTTGACCAAACTTGGTCAATATTTTGAGTAGTTTTGGCCCTCGATTGACTAAGATACCAAACCCATGATGGCATCTTGGTAAAAATTTTGACCAACATGTTTTTTTTAAAAGAAATTTATTGGAACATAAATATCTAAAGAAATCACTGACAAAATCTTGGTTGGTGATTAGTTTGGATATTTATCTTCAGGTCTTTAGTGAGTCTACCACCACCTTGAAATGAGATTTTAGAGACCTATATTGATGGCACTACAAGTGGCTATAGATGGATGAGGTTCCCATCTATCAAAGTGTCTCATTCCCTACATCTAGACCATGGGGACGGAGAAAATATATGTTGGGGTCATAGCATGCTTGCCCACCTATTTATTCACAACACTCCAAATCTAGAGTAAAAACAATCAACCCAAAAACTAAAACTGATGACCTTGGGTTCTACTTTAGTATCTACAACATAAGTGTGATCCCACTTAATAAGGAATTTGTATTAATTGTAATGGTTTCTAAACTATCTCTAATAAGAGAAACTATTAATTTTTTGTAAAATCTTTCCACAAGATAACAAATTTGAAGTGGAACCTTTGTTCCAACTCAAAATTAAGAAACTCAAGAGTTACATAGATCGCTTTCCAATATCCTTGCAAAGGAAGGGCAATATTTGTAATCATTTCACCTATTCTAAATTATAGAAATAGACACAAAATGAAATCATTTAGAATAAAAATCTATTGAAATTGAATATACTCAAAAGATCTAGAAGACCTTAAACTTTACAAGAAACCACAAGCCAAGTTCATACAGATACAAGAAAGCTCAATTAAATCTAGTTGATGCATACATAACACCATAAAATGTTTGGCTTAACCAATAAAATAGTCAAATGTTGATACTAACTCCTATCCAAAATGAGAAAAGTAAAGATGGTTGCAAAATAAATTTACTTTGCATGAAATTTAAAGTATTTTAAACATATTTTATATTGACTTGAACGAATGTGACAAAAATATTATATGCACCAAAAAAGAAACATAATGACATTAGAAAATACATATCGATCAAGCATGTAATCATAATGGACGTAAAAATTACTGCTAGGATATTATATTTTACATTATATTCTAAAAAATAAAATATTGTATGAACATTAAAGATAATAAACATCATCTTTGTGCATAACGAACTCTTGTAAAACACATTCCATGAGCCCTTTTCCAGGCCACAAACTGACAACATTAATTTTTATTTAAGTTACTTGATATCGAGACTACATAATTACATTAGAGCATGGTTATAAAATGAATTACTCTTCATATTTGAATCTAACATCATTCCAACCTAAGCTTCAAACCAAAAAAGTGAAAAGTGATGGGAGGAGAATTATCAATTACATATTTGAAGAAATCAAATAGGAAAGGCTTCATAACCTAGCACACATTTAGTGAAGAGTGTACATGACCCATCTATGACCATAAGAAGCATGCACTAGTAATGTGATATTATATCAGACAAATCATCAGTAGGCAACCACAAAATATAGATGTTTAACTAGAAAGCAATAATTGGATAAGTACTATCTTATACAGATCAAAATATATCTTGAATAACAACTTCATACTCTTGTCAACTGTCAATATCAAACTAGTGCTCAAAATAGATGACCTCAAATCATATTAGACTTGGGTATGGATAATATTATCTACTACATTCCACTATCAACATATAAGATGTTCATTAATAAATTCCAGTGTAAAGGAGTTCAAATTCAAATAAAACCAAGGTTGTAGAATTGGGTGTGGATAATATTATCTATTACCTTCCTCTATCAATGTGTAAGGTGTTCATTAATAAATTCTAGCGTAAAGGAGTTCAAATTTGAATAAAACCAAGGGAAAACCAATAAATTTCTATAGCCAACTATATAATTTTATATAACCTTTAGAAACTATTGGTTGTTTGTGTTGGAGTAAATAAGTATTTACTTATTACACTTAAGTTTACTTAGGTTAATGCATTATTTATTTATTTTGCATTATTTTATTTGTGAGACACTTAGGAGTATGTGCACTCTTGTGAGTTTTCATGATGACATCATAGGGGGTCCACACCTCTTTTAAGCACATGCTGTCTACAACATAGGAATCTTCTACACACGTATGACACTTTGTCATTCTTATCCATTCATCCAAAATGTTGGATAAGGTGCTTAGTTGTCTTATCTTCTGGCTGTTTCTAGAGACATTCTAGGTGCTTCCTGAGAGGCCTTTATATACAGGCACTTCTAGTGTTATCTTAATTATGGCATATTGAATACATTGTCATTCTGATCATACTCTCTCTCTCTTTGGTCTACTATGTGCTTGTGTTTGAGTTCTTAGTTCCTGGGTGAATTTTTCCCTTAGGAAAATTCTTACATGGTATCAGAGCTTAGAGATTTTCTCATCACATAGTTGTTCGAGACCACACTTTCTTTATCACCTTAGCCTGAATCTAGGGTACTGCAGAAACTAGGAGTGTCCAACACCAAATCTGACCTTGCCATTGCATCTAGAATGCTGAACTAGTGAAAATTGATTATAAACTTGGCTACCTTGGCCTAAAGTCAACCACGAGGCAAATTTTTTTTGCAAATCAAAATTCGAAGGTCCTGATTTGCAATTTGAGTGTGGTCATTTGGAGATCTTGTTAATTCATTTTTGGATCTGTATATTTTTATTATTATTTCTTTGCTATTTATTTTTTCATTAGAATATTTGCAAAAATTTAGAGAATTTTTTTTAGCAGACCTGAGCAGTGACAACCCGGATCTACCATGTGGAGGGTTTAATTATTATTGTTGTAGGAGAAATTATTTTTTATTTGCAGTGGGCATAGAAGAAATTTAGCCTCTACAAATTTTGAGTCATACTAATTAATCAAATAAAAAATTACCCACCCAATGGCACAAATTTTTCGGCCACCCAGAACGTTATCCAATCACACCCTCCACTAGTGGAGTCCTTTCAACTCCCCGCCAAGCTTTGCATTCAAATCTAAGTAGTGTGTGTTTTATAAATCTTTGTATACTAAACCCGCAACAATGTGGGGTTATTTTTGAATAAAATGCAGCACACATCAAAGCATTTTTTGGCCATTGCATTCATTTTCTAGCATGCACATCAAAGTTCCAGTAGTTTCTTTGTAAAATCTGGCTCTGACCACATTTTTTTAGACCCCGCACAACAATAGTCTCCTTGTTTTCTAGAATCCTTCAAATTTTGCTGCCATCTATAGTTCCTGAAAACATAGACCTAAACGATAGTGGCAAAGGAAAAGTTTGGTGCCATTTAAAAAAAAACTATGGTAGTGAAGACTAGCTTCACGGTAACCTACGGTATTAATAGTCTATGGTTTTCATATGCCATGCATGTGATGGCTCACTGCACACTCAATGTAAATTTACATGCAAAAGCCACATGTTCTAGCAGATCTTCCACCTATGTAGTCCTCGAAAGGCCAACTCTACCAATAGCAGACTAGTAACATTTTGCCATGTGCGCAGTTGCCATGTCTCACATCCTAAACTGTCATGTCACCCATGGAACTGGAGAGTAGTGCCACATTAGTAGTATGATTGTTGCCACATCATTTTGATTGTATAGTATGGACGGTCCAACTTGACCTACCACATCACCCTAGGGTGCAAATTTTTTGCTAATGTCAATAGAACACTAAGTTAAAATTGATGGCCGTTTGACCATCATTTCTAGGCAATTTTTAACTGAAGCGATGGTTGTTTGACTGTCAAATTTAGACTCCCAATTTTTCCTCTAGATCCCTCTTCAGATTGCATTTGAGTTTGGCAACCTGACTTTGTGAGCCAATAAGATAGTTGGACTCTGATTCAGGTGCAATTTTTTTTAAAACTGGGTAAAATTTCCTAAATTTTACAGTGGTGGTGTTGTTTTCTAGTTTTGGTGCACATATTTTGTAGAAATTGCTTTTTTTTGGTGACTGTACCTACATAATCCTGTGTTTTGCAACTTCAAAAGCTCCGTACGGGCACATCTAGTCACTTTTTTAGGTTCCATTTTTTTGAAAGTGCATATTTTTTGTCTACTTTTCAGATCTGAAGTTAGATTCTAGGGTTGTGTGGATTAATTTCTCACTTTTAGAATTAGGCCTTCTTTGGCATTGTAAAGTTTTGATTCTTTTTCAGAATTGTTGTAAAACTAAGCTATAGTGCTTAAGTGATAGATTTAAGCCTCATAAGGCAGTTGTAAAAGTAAAATCAGAAAGTCCACTTTGTTCATTTTGACAAGTGGGTCATTATAAATGCACTACTTATAAAGTGCCAAAAGCATCTTTTTTTGGGGGGTTCTTTTGATTGAGTAAAAAGGGGGGGTGTGTACATTGTTTCTTGTGTCTCTCTATTGTGCTCTTTCATTTCTGCATCATGGGTTTTAAATGTCCTCCTTTAACTTCATGTAACTATTCTACATGGAAAGATATTGCATGGAGTAGATTAATGGAAAAAGGATATAGTCTTTATGTTAATGGTACAATTACCAAACTTACTAATGCTAAAGAACTCATTGATTGGAAAATTCAAGACCAACAGGCTTTAGGTGTTTTTAGGAGTTGTGTACATGGGGATCTTCTCTTTCACATTAAAAATTGTTCAAATTCTAAAGAAGCATGGGATAAACTTGAATAGTTGTATGGTAAAGTGGATGAAGAAAAGGGATTTTAGATTGAGGATGATCTACTTCTCTTTGATCCTAAGAATTATGACACGATTTAGGATTACATCATTAAAGTCAATGAGGATAGGGGGTATGTGCAGGATCATGGTGTACCAAACTATGGCCTTAAGTGGCAGTGAAAACCTAGTAAATCAAGGTTATGTCAACTTGACACATAATTTTAAAGTGGCTCTAAAATTTATATCAAAAATTTGTAAGAAAATAATCTATAGGAAATTGAATCTAGTTTCTAAACTACAAGGCCTTATCTAGAGAAAAAATTATTTGATTGGTCAAAAGTTTGGATTTTAATGCAGTACTACAAAAATTTCAGGGCAAAAATAAAAAGTAGGTGTATGTCTGACCACCTTAATCATAATCAAATGATAATATTTTTAAATATAATTTTAGATATAAAAAGTAGACTCATGCCTGGATGTGACACATATTTTTGGGAATTTTTATTCCAAATAAATAATTAATTATGATTTTTTACTATACTATTTTCAAAATTAAAAAACTCTTGTGTCTGACCACCTTAATTAGTTCAAAAATAATCAAAATTAAGTTTTTTTTTTTTTTTTTTCTTATACTAGTCAAAGCATAGAATGTGACACATCTTTTGGATTTCACAAACCTTATACGGTTTGAAAGTTATAGCTATTTTTCAACGAGTATGTCAATCAGTACTTTGTAGCTAACTCCATTAGAAAATAAGTAATAATTACTTATTAAACTCATAATTTAAAAAACCTTATATTTATGAAAAGCTAAGAACATTCTTAAGAAACCCTTTTCATTACATCAAATTTTGGTTTAAAAAAAGTTGTCAGCTACATGCTTGAAGTATAAAACACATAAAAACATGCCAAAAACAAATTTTTGGGATGTTTTAAAGATGACCATATAAGGTTGGTATCGAAAGATATTGTAGGAATTATAAAGGTATTAATTGTTTTCATTTAGTATCAGGATGGGTGGGAAAAAAGTTGGAATAAATTTTTAAATTCTTTGAGGCATTTCAGAACTACATATTTTTCAGATCGCCACTTTTTGGCACACCATGATCCTGCACATGCCCTAGGGCACTTTTGAAAGATTGTGGAAATCCCATGAAAGATGATAGGTTGATTCATCACATCCTAAAGTGGCTACCTTCTGAGTACGCTAATTTTGTTTCAAGTTTTAATACTCACAGGTTGACCATGGGATCTGCTTACTAGAAGCCTTCTTTTGATGGATTTGCAAACATGTTGATTTTTGAACAATCTCACTTGGTGGATTTTGAACTTCTCAAGTCATCTAAGACCAAAGCCTTGGTGGCTAGTGATGATCATGAATCAAGTCAAGGGGGAAAAAACAACAAGAAGAAGAAGCAGTAGAAGTAGAAAGCACAATCTGAGACACAACAATCCTCCTCTCAACAAGGTGGTTCTTCTTCAAATAAGAAAGGAAGTAATGAAAAGAAGGACAAAATCTTTTTTTCATACTACAAAAAGCCAAATCATGATGAACATCATTGCAAGGCAAAAATAATCGATGAGTTAGAAAATCTACTCAAGAAGAACAAGATTCAAGTGCCAGGTACTTCCAAGGATTCAAATCCAACCTCTTCAAAAGGTAAAGGTCATTCACTTATGGCAAACACAAGTTCATCAGAATGGATACTTGACTCAGGTGCCTCTTACCATATGGGTTCTTCAAAGGGAGACTTTTCTTCATTGAAGCAATCAAAGGTACCACACAACTTCGTGGGAGATGATACTAAAATGGAAGTTGAAGGGAAAGGAAATGTGGAAATGGAAAATGGGGAATTCAAATATGTTTTCTACATTCCAAATCTTAGCTCCAATCTCCTTTCAGTTTACCAAATCACTCACCTTGGAGATGGTCATAAGGTTGACTTCCTTCCAGATTCAGTGATGATGCGAAGTCTAAGAGATGATTTATTGGTTGCAGTTGGGAAAGTCAATGATGACAAGAGGCTTTATTCCTTCTCATACTTTATGCCTAAGAGTCCTTCCCAAGAATTGTTGACTCACTCTACTTCACAAATCAACTTATGGCATGAGCAGTTTGGTCACCTTGACTTCCGCTTCCTTCAACAACTTTTCTCAAAGCACATGGTCAAAGCTCTACCCAATATCAACTTTTCTAAGGGAGAATGTTCATCTTGTTAAATGGATATGAATCTCAAGGAGAAGTATGATAAAGGGAAGTCTTCTCGAGCTCCAATTGTTCTTTAGCTAGTTCACATGGTGTTAGTAGGACCCTTTGCAGTGACTTTAGTTAGCTTAGACCACTACATACTCACATTTGTTGATGACTTTTCGAGATTCACTTGGGTCTTCTTCCTTCATCATAAGAATGAAGTGGTTCATAAGCTTCAAGCCTTCAAGACTCATGTTGAACACGAGTCAAGGAAATACATCAAGGTACTAAGGGTGGACAATGAGAACATATATGTTGATAGAAGACTTAAGAAATTTTGTAGAATTGAGGGGATTGATCTTCAAAACTTACCAGTATTTAGTCCGCACAAGTCAAATATTGTAGCTATGAGGATTAGGACTCTCAAGATAATGGAAAGTTGCATGATTAAGGCCAAGTCTCTCAATCCTACATTAGAAGTTGAAGCCATTAGTAGTGTTACTCACATACTTAATAGGTCTCCTCATCTAGCCTTAGATGGCAAGACTCTTGTTGAGGCATGGTGCAGTAGAAAACTAGTTTTGAGTCAACTTAGAGTCTTTAGTTTTCCAGCATGGGCAAACCTATCTTCTAGGAGTTGCAAGGCATCGACACCTAAGCCTTGTAGCTTCATCAACTATGAAGAAAATGTAAAGGCTTACAAATTGATTGATCCAAAGACTCATGAGATTTTTGTGTAGAAGGATGTACATTTTGAGGAAAGTTCACCAAGCTTATCCTCTACTCCTCTTCCCACATCATACATAGTGGAAATTGATAGTGACACCAGTGATAGTGCTTCAACAGGTTCAGACATGTGGGGTTCTATTGATAGTTGTAGTGAGAGGTCACATTAGTCCAGTCCACATGCTTACATTACCATAGTGAAAGGTCCATCACAACATGGTAAATCTTGTCTTCCAGCTCCAGCTTCAGTTGAATTGGGAGACAAACATGAGGACTTACATCTTCTCATTGATGATGATTCTTCTACAGTTGTTGCAAGGGCTCACTCTGACCCTCATGTCCATTCTCTACATGATCAATCTTCACACGTTGGTGTGATTGTGGATCCTTATGAATGGAAATTAGTGGAAGTCTCTTTGTCATTTGAGGAGACAGATGGTTCAGTGGAACAGGTTCAACAAACATCCTTGACCAATCTACATTCATTCTTTTCAGCACAGTTGGAAGGGGTGAACTTCAGCATCAGTACAAGGATACTTGAGCAAGTTTCAGGGCCACCATACACCTTTAGGAGCGTACCTTTGCCTTTGTTTCTTCCTAAGGGGAGGAACACTATTTGCATTCTTGGACTAGCTTTTTCATCAGAGCAACTTTCACTTGCTGGCATTCTTCTTTTGGGGAGGGAGCCTATCTTGTTGCTCTTCCTTCTCTCATCTTTCTCTTCTGTATATACTAGATGTATGTCATAATGGGGGGGTCTTGATTACTCCATCTATTGATGAATCCTTATTTATCTCTCTTTTTGGGGGAGGGTTTTTCCCATGAGGTTTTCCCTCTTTCTTCGCTTTAGGAGAGATTTGCATTTTCATTATGTACATCAGTACCTAATATGGGCTAGCAGCCAAGATCCATTATGCATCTTCATCCTTGTTTCATAAGCTTAAGGGCATTCCCCTAAGTTTCACTTAAGGGGGGTTGTTGGTGTAAATAAGTATTTACTTATTACACTTACTTAAGTTTAATTAGGTTAATACATTATTTATTTATTTTGCATTATTTTATTTTTGAGACACTTAGGAGTATGTGCACTCTTTTGAGTTGTCATGATGACATCATAGAGGGTTTTCACCTCTTTTAAGCAGATGTTGTCTACAACAAAGAAATCTTCTACACACACATAAGACCCTTTGTCATTCTTATCCATTCATCTAGAATGTTGGGTAAGGTGCTTAGTTGTCTTATCTTCTAGTTGTTTCCAGAGACATTCTAGGTGCTTCCTGAGAGGCCTTTATATACAGGCACTCCTAGTGTACTCTTAATTATGGCATATTGAATACATTATCATTTTGATCATTCTTTCTCTCTCTCTTTGGTCTACTATGTGCTTGTGTTTGAGTTCTTAGTTCCTGAGTGAAATTTTCCCTTAGGAAAATTCTCACAGTTTGTAACCTTGGATCCTTTTAGATCTTTTAGATTGAGGGTAGAATTTAAGTTATTTTATAGGAGACATTACAACAGATGCATGTTTACAATTTCTTTCTGCATGTGAGGATGATTAGACTTAAATCATAGGAACAAAACTATAAGAAATATCCTTCCATAACTAGGTTATTCAATGTGTTCTTCACTATGATGTGGACTAGAGGTTAATGCTCTATGATGCTTCTTCACTTGTTACGGTCATTAGTTTTTCTATCTCTATCTTTTTCACACATGATTCCTAAATAACATGATAGATGTATACATTGACTTGTATAGCTTTTATACAAAGTTGTTGTTCTAAAAGGAATTAATATCATACTATTGCAGGAAACTAAAGGGAAAAAAAAAAGTGTTAGTATAGATGCACATTTATAATTTATATTAATAATATAATATTATGGGATACAATGCACATACAAAGATTCATGCATATAGTATTCTTGAGAATAATAAGATAGCTACAATTTATATTAGGTGGTTATCTCTAGAGTTCATGTATATTTGTGTTGCATCAAGAATCATTAATAAAAAAGGTCTTCTTAAAAGCATTGGGCTCCATGGGTATCTTCATATAACTAATAGAGATATTAGAAAAGTTTAACAAAACTCTAGGTAAAGTGTTTACAGTTATTGCATGTACATGCACTTCGTAGAATAGGACATTCAAACCTGAAGACATAGGAGTATTATCTTTGCATTCAACATCCCTGAAAGCATCCCTATCTAGAATAAGGAAAGGGGAAGGTTTTTGGATTTAGATCATATTGTACTTTACATAGAGTATGTTTTAACGTGAGACTTAAGAGATACACCAGATATTAAGTAATCAAATAATAGTAAAGTGCAAGTGTTTACTATCTCTATTTGAGAAGTCGCCTCCTTGTTATAATACCCCTAAATTGGGACATTATTATTCTCAACCAATTTTGGTTTATCAATCTTACTTAAGTCCTATTGTACTAGGCATTTCTAATTTTTATAATCTCTACTTGACATAAGTGTCAAATGTAGAAAATAATTAATCTATATTAAAATCACTTACTTTGCTTAATTCCTAAATATTAATTGAATTAGCTAAATTAATCTATTAATTAAATTAATTTAATTATAAGTCCTAAGTACTTTAATTAAATTAAATCTACCCCTTTACCTAATACATATAAAGAAGGAATTAAAATACTTAGGTTTAATTAAATATGTGTAACGGTTATTGAAACTAATTATTTATTTAATTAGAATATCTAATTATGACCACATGTATGAATGGATCAATATCCTTTCCTATTTCATCTCACATGAAAAAAGAAATAATAATATTGATTAATTGAAATATGTCCTCACAATTGTTGAAACTAATTATTTAATTAATTAGAAAATCTAATTATGAGCACATATTTGAATGGATCATTCTTATCTCCTATTTCCTCTCATTCAACTCAATCACAACTGGAGGACTCAATCTTATATTTTGTCAAGACCGTATGCTCAGATTGATCTTGACCATTCATCAAATTCTAGGATTCTATAAAATAAACCTTCAACTTATCATTTTGGAGGATGCACATGAAAATTATTGAATTAATTCTAATTTGATCACTCAAGTGCTTTGTGTTCGAACTCGTTCTTGCTTTTATAGGCTCATCATTTAGACTAAAATGCATTTATCTAGTTATTATTTTCCATTGTTCTTACATTAATTTCAATTTCATTTAGATTAATCTTTGTATCTTTTTATTCAAAAAACATCAAAAATATAGATTACATTGCATTTGCATTCTTTAAAATAATACATATTAGTTTTGTTCGGTTGTTGATCTCTCAATTGTGAGAGTGAATAGAAAAACCTTGTGCAGTTAGAAGGCAATAGATCACTTTTTTCAATCATACTAAATAGAAAATCCCATGTTCATTTTGAGATGTTTATAACATGTAAATTGTTGGAAATATAAGGTAGGCAAGCTTACTAAGAGGGGAGGGATGAATTAGGAACTAATAAAACTTTATCTTTCTTCTCCAATTAATCCTTCATATTATATTCTGATCTAATTACAAGCATGAAAGAATGAAAGAAAATAAACATTCATAACACTTTGACACAAGATATGATAACCTAGAAACCTTCCAATTAGAAAGTAAAACTAGGGTGGAGATGATACCTACAAGCTTTAGCACTATAGTGTAAATTTAACCTGTTAAGGCTTACAATTGACCACTTCTAGTGATCTACCCTTTAAGAGAAATAAGGACTATGAGGTCCACTTTGTTAAAGGATTTACAAACATACAATGAAGTATGCACTTGGTTAAGAGATTTAACAAAGATTGTTTATTCTACCCTATTAAAGGATTTAACTAATACACCTATTAGGATGAACCAGTGGCTAATCTCTGATCTAAAACTTTGATTTTCTAGTTGAGATTTCCTAAAATGAAATGATCACTTGATTGTGATTGATAAATATTTGTTATCCCTTATACTCCTTTTAGCCTTCTTTAATTTACACTCCTTCTCATCATATTCTTTTTCACATTCTTAGTTTGATAAGATATAATGTATCACATATATACCAATCCAAATCACAAATTACTAGAGTCGGCTAAAATACCAATTTCATCATAATTCACAAATTTGGCCAACCTATTGTAGCTCAGGTTCTGAAGAAAAACTTGATGATGTTCTAATACTTGAAAAACACTATCAACACTCAGTAATCTTTGGCTTAGATGAAAGTACACTCTGATACCACTTGATGAAGGTACACTTTGATAATACTAATGAAGGGCTAATCAAAGACCAAAAATGAACACAAAAAAAAAGGGGAATATTATTATCAGAAGTGATATGCTATTACATTTAGTACAATGAAAATGGACCTAATGACATGCCCTTGGGCTTAGAATGTTGTTTGATTTTGGAGAAAAACCCTTCTCATAGTACCTTCTCCCAAACTCCACCCAAAACTATGTTTACAATGCCAAAAAGGAGCTTAAGTAGCTTGAATTAGGTTTAGGGTTAGGAATACATTCTAGAAAATGCCATTTGGCATTCACCACCAAAATAGAAGGTTCTAGAAAACATCTCAGAAGTTGATGTAAAATTAGAAGAATCCAAAAATGGCAGTTCAATTTCTGGGAGGCATAACTTTTGATCTAGAACTCCAATTGACAAGTCATTTACATTTTCAAAAAGCTCTCGAAGTGCTTGATAGCCTTATAGATGAGATTCTCTCATCCTCCATTTTTTGGGTCTGTACAAGGCCATTTAGTGTCTTAAATCTGACTTTGAAGTGCTCTTAAGGGGTCTCTAGGAAACTTAAAACTATAATAACTTTCAAGCCATAAAGCCTTTTGACCTGTTTCTTTTTTTGGAGTGTTTTAAATTACAAGTATAATCATCCCTCCAACTTACACTCTTTAACTCATCATAATTATGGCTTAGTTATGAAATAATTTATTTTCTACATTGGCACATATCCCAAGGTGCTCAAAAACACTAACCTAGAAAACCAATTGTGGAGCTATGAAAGTTGGAATCTCTATTTGACCCAAATAAGTATCCAAAAATAAAAAACACATTAAATAGAAACTAACACTAAGCATATTTTTGGGTGATACACAATTGCCCTTATACCATTGGATGCTCCTACATCAAATACCTAGGGTAAATTGAAAAGTGACATTGTCAGTTTATAGCTAGTAGAGGAAAACCCAAATGGGAAACCTCTATCGTGGATGTCCAGGTTAAATCCTCCACTAGTCATCCTTTCCACTTCACTAGGTATTCTTCATACTGCCTATTTTTGGTACTTTGGCCCACATGACTATACTGAATTTCTTCAATCTCTTACTTCTCAAAAGTAGAAATTGGACGTGGCTCCAACATCAACTCCTCCTTTACACCATCATCATGATATTTTGTTAAGTCTGTAATATTGAAAATAGGAGAAATATGAATCCCATCTAGCAACTCCACCTCATATACATTTCCTGAGTCATGTTTCTTCAAACAAATTTAGCAGCCAAATTTCTTCATGTTAAGCTTGTTGTAGGTACCCACTAGAAATAGTTCCTTCCTCAAGTGTACCATAATCAGATCCCCAACTTGGAACTCTTTATGTCTCCTCTTTTGATCTGCTCTAGCCTGATACTATAGGTTCATCTTGGTAATATGTGCATGTACCTGTTCATGGAGGTTCTTGACATGTTCAACAAAGTCTTCAACCTCAACACTTGTCCTCTCTCCTTACTCCATCTTCCTCAGCTCTTGTGTAGTCCTTGGACTACTCCCATACACAATTTCGAATGATGGCCTACCAGTACTCCTATTCACTAAATTATTGTTAGAAAATTCTGCTTGTGGTAGAATCAAATCCTAGCCCTTTGACTTATGTCCTACCAAACACCTCAATAAATTTCCCAGACTTCTATTTACTACTTTTTTTTGTCGATCAGTCTATGGATGATGTACAAAATTGAACTTCAATTTTGTCTTCAACCTCTTCCACAAAATCCTCTAGAAATACCCAACAAGTTTAGTATCTCTATTAGAAACAATACTTTTTGGGAGACCATGTAGCTCACCACCTCTTTAAAAAATAAATTTGCAATATGCATTGCATCATGAGTCTTATGGCATGGAATGAAATGTGCCATCTTGGAGAACCTATCAACCACCACAAATACTAAGTCATTACCTTTTTGTGTCCTTGACAATCCAAAAAATAAATCCATACTTATGTCCTCCCAAGGCTTCGATTGAATAGGAAATGGATTATAGAGTCCAATATTGTGACTAAATCCTTTGGTTGTTTGACATACTTGATAACTCTACACACAAACTTCTTCACATCTTGTGACAATTGAGGAAAAAAATAATGTTCTCAAATAATGGAAATGGTCTTATCTTGACCAAAGTGTCCTGCCATCCCTCCACTATGCTTCTCCTTAATCAAGTTGTCCCTCATGGAACTCCTTGGAATACACAATTGACTTCCCTTGAACAACATACCATCCTAGATTTTGTAATCTAGCCACTTGGTCTTGTCTAGAGTAACATGTTCTTTGCAAGCCTTCCAAGCCTCTTCAAAGTCAAGATCCTCAGGGTACATATTCTTGAGTTCATCAAACCCAACCACTTCAACCTACATTACTATCAAAAAAAACTATCTCCTACTTAATGCATCTACAACCCTATTAGACCTTTTCCTTCTATGTTTCAATACAAATGTATAGATCTTCATGAACTCTACCCATTTCAAATGTCTCTGATTTAATTTACCTTGGCTATTTAGGTACTGTAATGCTTGGTGATCAGCATACAAAATAATTTCTTTTAGAAACAATTAGTGCCTCCATTTCTTTAAGGCCTAAACTATTGCATAGAATTCTTGATCAAAAACAAAATAATTCTTCTTTGTATCATTCAATTTTTCACTAAAATAGGCAATTGGCTTACCTTCTTCACTCAACACAACCCCAATAACATTTCCACTAGCATCACAATCCACCTAGAACACTTTGTTGAAATTAGGAAGTGCCAACACAGGTTTCTCTGGCATCTTCTTCTTTAGTAATTCAAAACTCCTGTAGCTCCTATAGTCCACTTGAACTCTTTTCTATCCCCCCTGATTGTTTCAGTTAGGGGTGCACATATACTACTTAAATTCCTAATGTACTTCCTTTAAAAACTAGCCAAATCATGGAATGACCTCACCTCAGTGGCAGACCTTGGAATAGGCCATTCCAAGATGACCTTCACCTTCTCTAGGTCCATTTTGAGACCACCAACTAATACAACAAACCCCAAATAGACTAAATACCTTTTGAAAAAGCTACACTTCTTCAAATTAATCAACAATTTCTCTTCCCTCAACCTTTCAAGGACACTATGAATGTGAAATAAATGTTCATCCAAAGACTGAATAAAAATAAAAATATCATCGAAATAGACAATAACAAAATTTCCCAAAAATTTCTTTAGTACCTCATTTATAAGCCACATGAAGGTGCTTAGCACATTAGCCAGTCCAAAGGGCATGACTAACCACTCATATGTAACCTCTTTGGTGTTGGATGTAGCCTTCCATTGATCTCGTATCTATATCCAGTGATAATCACTCTTGAGATCTATCTTTGTGAAGTATTGAGCTCCACTCAAGTAGCCCATAAGATCATCCATCCTTGGCAAAGGAAACTATTACTTGATGGTTATTTTATTTATAGCTCAAGAGTCTATACACATTGTCCACTCTCCATCCTTCTTTGGTGCTAGAACTATAGGTATTGCACATGGACTCATGCTCTCTCAAATTAAACCTTTCTTCAATAACTCCTAAACTTGTCTATTTAGCTCCTCAGTCTAAGTAGGAGTCATCCTATGAACAACCTTGTTAGAAAAACTAGCTCTAGGAACTAAATCAATTTGGTGATTGATTTGCCTTATTGGTAGAAACCCTTCTGGAACATTATCAAAGATGCCATCTACATACTCACTTAATAGACCTAAAACTTCAAGTGGAACTTCACTACTACTTTCCTTATCCTTTCTAGGAATTAAAGCATAACACATATGCTGATGTTTCATGCCATCCAAAAAATTTCTTCCATTAACAAGACATACCTTGGCACTACTACATACCTTTTCACCCTCCTTTATCAAGGGTTTCAATTTGTGGAAAACTCCATCCTTTGTCAGAGAGTATGTATTTTCATGAGCATCATGTATAAAATGCCTATCAAACAACCATGACTTTCCCAACAATAAATGATGGAAATCCTTTGGGGTGATGTCGCAAAGAGCTTCATCATGGTAAGTCCCAATCTTGAATTTTACCAAAAATTTCTCACTAACTAGGACCTTATGATTATCCTGCACCCAAGAAATCTGATAGGGATAGGGGTGTTTCTCCCTCCCAAGCTTTAATTTTGAGACCATCTCTACTGACATAAAGTTTTTAGTGCTTGCACCATCAACAATCACATCACAACATTTACCCTTGCACTTGCACCTAGTATGAAACAAAATCCCCCTTTGTCTAGGTTTAGTCTCACCACTTAGTAAGACCCTTTCATTAACTAGAACACTCTCCTCTTTTTGCATCCTCTGAATGTGATGACTATGCATCATCATCCACATGAGTAACCCTTGCTTGACCATCAACTCTCCTATCTATCCTTCCTTGGCATTGAGGGCATTTTTAGGCATGATGGCCTTCTTCATTGCAATGCAAATAGGTACCACAGAAGCCTCCTCTTCCTAAACCTTGTCCACTTCCTCTATCTCTTCCTCTCTAATCTCCAAAGTTTTGATCACAAGAGTGGTTGAAACCCTCATTCCTCTAGTTTCTGCTAGTACCCACATCTTCATTTTTCTTTTGGTTATCATTTTGGCCTCCAAATGACCTACCAAAACCCCTTCCTCCTAGACTACACCCTCTTTTCCTTCCATGGAACTTTTTTTAAAGCTTCTACTCAACCTATAAGGCAAACTAGTATGCCTCTTCAATGCTAGTCATTCTAATAAGACTTAACTCCTCATGAATGCTAGGTCTTAACCCATTAAGGTAACGAGCAACCTTCTCCTTGTTTTCTTTTGCATGATACCCCCTATTAAGGACTTGGTAAAATTCCTCTATATATTCATAGACAAATTTTCCTGCTTGCTTTAATCATTGCATCTTTCTGAACAAATCATGCTCATAATCAATAGGAATGAACTACTTCTTTAGTTTTTCCACCATGTGATCCCATCTTGTGATTTTCTCCTTTCCTCTTGTATTTCTTACCAACTAAATCTCTTGCCACTAGATTTTGGCATGGCCTTTCATTTTGGCCTTCACAAACTTAAACCTATCAAGGTCCCCAATATCCACGTACTCAAAATATTCCTCTAGATCATTGATCCAGTCGATCAACTCATTTGGGTTTAGATTTCCCAAAAACATGCCAACGCCAATTTTAGGTCTTTTTTCTAGCTTGACAATGGCCCTAAAAAGCTTCTCATCCACCTAGTTTAGGATTTCTCCATCTCCTTCCCATTCCTACCCAATATTTCCTTCTTATTCATTTTCCTCCTTGCTTGCATCACCTACAACAATATTCATCCCTCTAGAGATCTCCTCTTGCAATGCTTGAACATGTCTCTAGAGGGCTCTAACCTTAGGAGGAACAAATCCAACCCTTCCACCATGTTCTCTTTGTGGAGGCATATCCTCACTATATCAAAACCCACAACCACATAGTCCTAGCGCAGACTACCTTAGAATCGATGCGCTATCTACACACTCAGAAAAACCTCACTCTGATATTACTAATGAAGGTATGCTTTGGTACCACTTAATCAAGGTATGCTTTGATATGACCAATGAAGGTCTAATCCAAGACCAAAAATGAATAAAATAGAAAAAGGGGAATATTATTATTAGAAGTGTTATGCTATTACATTCAATACAATGAAAAAAAACCCAATGACATGCCCTTGGGCTTACAATGTTGTTTGATTCTAGATAAAAACCCTTCTTATAGTACCTTCTCCTGAATTCCACCAAAAACTATGTTTACAATACCAAAAATGACCTTAGGTATCCTAAATTAGGTTTGGGGTTAGGAATATATTCTAGAATATGCCATTTGGAATCCACTACTGAAACAAAAGGTTCTAGAAAATATGTCAAAAGTCAGTGTAAAATTAGAAGAATCCAAAAAATGGTAGTTCAACTTCTAGGAGGCATAACTTTTGATCTGGGACCCTGTTTGATGTATCATTTACATTTTTAGAAAGCTCTCCAAGCGCTCTATAGTTGTATGGACGATATTTTCTCCTCCTCCTTTTTTTGGGTTTGTACAAGGCCATTTAGTGTCTCAAATATGACTTTGAAGTGCTCTTTACGTGTCTCTAGGTAACTTAAAACTATAATCGCTTTCAAACCATAAAGCCTTTTGACTTGATTCTTTTTCTAGAGTGTTTTAAATTACAAGCATAATCATCCCTCCAACTTAGACCCTCTAACTCATCATAATTATGGATCAATTACAAAATAACCTATTTTCTACATTGGCATGTATCCCAAGGTGCTCAAAACACTAACCCAAAAAACCAATAGTGGAACTATGAGAGTTGGAATCTCTATTTGACCAAAATGGGTATTCAGAAATAAGAACACATTAAAGAAAAACTAACACTAAGCATATTTTTGGGTGATACATGATTGCCCTTACACCACTAGATGCTTGTGCATCAGGGTATTAGTTGAACTTGAAGCTTGGTCCATACTAATCACTTCCAAGTAGCTCAAACTTAATCAACACTGTGTGACTTGGTGAACACTGAGAAAATTGATAGCTTCTGAATTACTTGGTTGACACTACATGAATCAATCAATTCTAGATTCATATGTTAACCCTATGATCTCGGTAGACATTGTTAGACTTGGTTAACACTATAGAGCTCCGTTAACACTATGATCTTCTTCATTTCCACTAACTGGCTTGGTATCCTCTACTATCCCTGATAAACATAGTGTAGCTCAACAAACACTACAAATTGACTTAAGTGCTTGGTATACACTATATTCTGACTACTTAGCTTAGGAACAATTGAATTACTTGGTTAGCACTGCAAACTAAATGATAAGCTTGATAGAAACTATAGAGATTGATAGAAATGTAACCAATTGATTAAGTGTTGAGTCACTAGTAGAAAAATTGACCTTAATGTCAACAATCTCCTCCTTTGGCATTAGTGGCAAAAATACTTGTCAATTTTTTTTTTGATCATATAGAACTATAAATCAAAACTTCCCTAGCCATCATTCTGTGTCTTTTAACTCTGTTTTGACTTCCATGTACTATGACTCGATAACATACTCTATTTTTCTAATTTTTGAAAATTGCTTTTGTAATGGTATTTTCTGCTTATCCATATTATACTATACTACTCCCCCATACATATATCTCCCCTATATACATAAAAATGGAGTATATTATACTTCTCTTCCTTTACATATTACTTCTCCCCCATTCTTATTCATAATAATATATGCTTCACCCCCTTTTTGACATCAATGCCAAAGGTATATAATAGCTATATATTAATACCAAAATGTGACAAGAATTCAGAATGTACCTTCAGAATGAGTACCATTATCTTGTCCCAATTTTCTTGTAGTACCTTTCTTGCATGTAGTGCAATCTAAACTTCTACTAATAATTCTATAATGTGATCAACTATGGAGAAGTTTTTATCATGAATAAGTGTCTTTTCATCTGCAATATGTTTCTTCAATGTATCCATGCTTGGAAGAATCATGCCTTAGATTTCTACAAGTGTGGCCATGATATTGGCTTCTTCCTTCAATAGTTATGTCTATTGATTTATTAGATATCTGATCTTTGTATATTATGGAGAACTATGGCTTGGGTCAAGTGACAGCTGGTGTACACTTTCCTTCATGTCTTCATCTGTCTTGGACCATTTATCCTCAATCTCCTTTGTGAAGATAGATCTATTACTGAACTTGACAAATAGTGATACAAAATTATTGATAGAGGTTTCAAATGAACTAAGAATAATAGCTAACTCTACTTGATCTATTGCAATTCTTTGTGCAACTTGTTTCAACACTCTATTCTCAAATTTTCTTTCTGCTCTTTGAAGTAGCTTCTCTTGTCCATTCAAGTCTTCATTGAATTTGTGGACAATTTTTGCTAACTAATCAAGAATAGGTTGAGTACCATTGACCTCAATACTTAGAGCATCAACAAATATGCTCTTTATATCTTCAATGACCTAGTTTTCTTTCTTTTTCCTTTTTGCTTCTTAGCTCTCTTCTTTAGTAACTCATCCATGGTGTTCATTTGATCAGGGGTAAGGATAAAGATATCCCAATTTGGAATAACTATATCCTCCTCTAGATCAATAGTTTCTTTTCCTTTTCCCTTTTATTTTAGAATGGTGGAAATAATTTGTTTACCCTTCTCTAAGACTTCAGTACTTGGTTGAGACTGGTTCTCAACTGTCATCGCACTAGCTATGGAAATACTCAGAATGGAAATAATTGTGGAAATTGATGAACTAGCAATAAATATTGAAATGATACTAATTATAGAAATACCTTATTTCTACTTGGTCAAGCTTGATGATGGAGGACCTTGCTACTTGCCATATGAAGTGTTGGGAACTTGAGTCATTGTAACATTTAGATAAATAGGTTTAGAGCTTGTTTGGGTGCTTGTTATAGTAGTGGTATCCACAATCACCTTGGTTGAAGCTATCTCTAAGCTAGATTGCACTAAGCTTGTGCCCAGAGAGTAAGAAAATGAGGCCATGGCCATTGTTGCAATCTTTTCTGTTTCCTTAATACATTGAATCTCTGAAAGGATTCCTCTTGTAGCTTAATGTTCTTCCTCCTCATCATCTAGATTGACACCATCTAGTTCATCATCTTTTATTTCTATATCCTTTTCCTCATCTTCATCTTTCACATCTTTGTTATCAATATTGACTACAAAGTCACTAGGTTAATGTAACCCATAGACGTTTTTCCTTGTTTTAGTAGCTTCTTTCACCACATATTCAATGTCTTTGAGTAGTATCATGCATGTTTTAAACTTGAGAGTGAAATTCTTTTCATTTTTCTTCAAGGATTCCTTTTTACCCCCTTATAACAAAGATTTGACATGAGTTGCCTTAAGGTCTATTAATAGATATCCTTGGCAGTCTTATGTGCATTTTCCCATCTGGGTTTTATTGCCTACATAAGATCATTAGGTATTTTCTATGCAAGGTCATATGGAGAGTACTTCATTTACCTAGGTTGTTCATAAAAAAATCCTCAATCTTCCTTTTCTCATTTGCATTCCTCGTTTCATACTTGAGGGATTTGAAACATGCCATGCCAATTCCTTCTTCCATCTTTTTCAATCTTTCCTTAAGAGTAGGTGTAAATTTATTGAAGATAATCTACTCAGCTTCTTCTTTACCTAACTTCAATTTCTTCATCGACTTGGGTACCCTTCTTGTGAATATAGAATGGGATGACTTGACAAGTCAGGTTATGATAACCTTTCCTTTTCTCCTTTAAGGCTCTTCTTCCTTAGATTTGGCTTCTTCTTCTTCATCCTTTGCATCATCATCTTCTATATCATCACCTTTTCCCTTAGTATGAATTAGAAGGGAACTTTCTTTCTTTGTACCTTATAGTAGCTTTTCTACTATTTTCCTTCCTTTGTTTGTTGCTTGAGGTATCTTGATCTCAAGCTCTATTCTTGCCTTAGCTTCATCATATTTCTAAAGTATGTAGCTTTGGGATCCAAAGGCTCATTCAAAAGATCCTCTATGATATCCTTGTTGTCATCAATTTTAACCTCATACTCTAGAGGCTTAACCTATACCACCATAGGTTTGACTACCTGAATGTGTACTTTGTCATAGTCTACAATGAAACATATATCATCTTTGTAATCTTCTAAAACTTTCTTAGGGATCTTATGTCTATTATTCATCTTCTCCTTGAATGTTTCAAAATAGTTATCCATGATTCTTTCAAATTTCTTATCTGTTAGAAATAATAAAATTGAAATGAACTAAAATTAAAGAATTATAAATTAATCCAAGAGAGCTTGTGATGAACATAATTACCATACTTTAAAGAGCTTTCCAAGATCAACACAAGAATGGAGGCATAGATTTTGAAAGGGGAAAGCAAAGAAAACCCTTTGTGAATTATATGAATGAGGAAAATTCCTAAGAATGAAGAGAGAGAGAGAGAGAGAGAGAGAGAGAGAGAGAGAGAGAGAGAGAGAGAGAGAGATAATGAGGAGCCATAGTGCTCATTACATGAACTACATTGTGATTGTGTGTTTTAGAGAATGAGAGAGAATAATCTCTTATAAAGAGATGAGAAGAGGAGTTATTTGTAACTCCCATGTGAATGATTGCCACATCCATAAGTGTGTGTATAACAAGTGTCATAATCCTCTTAAGGAGGAATAAGCTATTTTCCTTAATAAAGGAATTACAAAAAAAGCCTTGACCTCATATGTGGACTAGAGGACAAAAAAAATAAGGGATACCTTGGTTTATTCCATCTAATAAATACAACCAAGGAAAGATTACCAATTCTAACACCCCCCTTTAATCTTTAATTGGGGAAATTACATCAAAGGGTATTAAACCCAAATTTTAACGATGAAATTCTAGATAGCAGCAACTTGATCTTTTAGAATGTCTTCAATTATGAAAAAGGTCTCTTGTGAGTGTATGTAGATCTTTGTAAAGCCAAGAGAGAATTGGATAGGTCATTAAAGTACACCAAATAATACTATCTTGCATGTGTCTAGATGGATTACCTAAAAAACATAGACACAAGAAACAAGATAACTATCCATAAAGAGTATTTCATTTTATATTCACATTAGAAATCCTTTTGAATAAGGATAAGAAAATTTTCATAGAGAAATAGAGAGGAAAATACAACATGTTACCACAAAGCAATGGAGTTAACTTGATATCAAGATAAATTATATACTCAAAATATTATCATAAAAAAAAACTTGATCAGTGTTCTCATGAAAAGTATACTATACTAATGCACTAACGACCATAGACAAGGCCAACTAATGATACTTGCATCAATATTTTATCAATCACATGGATAAAGATAGTCCACTTAATGAATCATCCCACTGCAAGTTAATGGGGGCGTCCCTCCACAATGTGCATGATTCATGATCTAAGCAATGAAGTATGCAGATCATTATCGCATTAATATATGAAAATAAAGTATAAGGAGAGACACGAAGATCAAATTAGAATTATCAATATTTTTTTAGGATACTAAAAGGAATGGATTATGAGGATTTAACAACATATTTCCTTCAAATTGGATCAAATCATCTGAATTTGGAGGGAAAACTCCAATAATAATATCCTCTTCATTAAGGAAAAAAATGGAACAACATGGAGGGAAACACCATAAATATCAACCTTTCAAAGTAGATCATATAGAATCAAATGGAAGGAAACTCCATATAAATATCAATCTTTCAAAGTGGAGCCAATAGAACCAAATGGAGGGAAACTCCATAAAGCTATTATCCTTTCAAATTGGAAAAGATAGAATAAAATGGAGGGAAACTCCATATAAAATATCATCCTTTTCAAAGTAGAAAAAATAGAACCAAATGGAGGGAAACTCAATATAAAATGAGTGCACACCAATATAAGATGGAGGGATACTCCATGGGCTAGATAAGGAAACTATGTATTAGTTATATTGAGGGGACCTACATAGTTAACCTTGAAAAATTTGCTCCCTATGCAACTCAAAAAAAAAATCATATAAATCATGTAGATCAATGGTATAAAACCATAAAGTGCCAACATGGGCATAGAAAGATGCTATAAAAGCATAAAAGTGCAACTATGTGCACATCAAAATATCACAATAAAGTTGAAGGCGAATGTATATGATAACTCATAATCTAGCCAAAATTGAGGTAAATGTAGAGATCCAAGGAAGTTCAATGAGAAATAAAAAATATATGGACATCAAGTAGAAAAATCCATTGAGGGTAAACATGAGTACTTAATTTATTTTTTGAAGTTATATATCAATTTTTGAATTATTATAGTCATAAAAAAATTTATATATTTATCTGGGTATATATGTGTGCACCCATATATACTTAAATAAATATATGTAAATGATAAGTCACAATATTGAGAGGATCCTTCTATAAAAATATATTTCAAGTAGAATGAACATTTTGAATAAAGACAAAATCTCTTAAATAGTAATTTTTGATAAATTGAAATAATGAAATCTAATCACAATCAAAGAAATGCAGTATCATTAGGAATGACTGCCTAAGCAAAATAGAGTACTCCTTTTTTGTTAAAAAATAACATAACCAAAATTTCAAAATGATGAAAGCCAAAAAAGCATATTACATGAACAACTTAAAAAAAACTCTTATTTTTGTGCATACATGAACATAGATACTAAAGAAGTGAAAGAAAAGTTTAGTAGTTACAAAAGAATATAACTAGAATAGATAGTTGCAAGTAAGCCAAAAATGAATCCACTAACATGCATTGGGCAGTCAACAGTGTAATTGAATAGAAAAGGAAAAAAAAACTTCTATAAGTTGCAAACAAAGAGAATGAAGTTGAGAGAAGTGTTTGGAGTCCTACTCAAAAAAATTTAGTCAAACTAATTCTAGGTGAACTATTTCGAAATCAACATACCTGATGAGAGATTTTGATGAACTATTTCAAGCAATGTCTAGACAGGTGGAGCATGCAATAAGGAGCATAATAGGAGATGGGGTGTTGAGGCCAAGGGCATCATGACCTATCTATTAGACTCAAGTATTGTCCATTTTGTACTCAAACATATATGATATGTTACCTGAGTGCAAGACATTGATGAAGATTCAAGAGATCTGTATTAATCCATATTTTGTGAATGTAGATGTATTGGACAAAGAAATTAGTGATTATTTGTTGTTTGGTTCAAAGGCATGGGTGGGAGGAATTATTCCCATCAAGAAATTTCAGGAGGATATGGTATGGATGACCCTTTTGGATACTATGAGGATAGGGTTGTAGCTAACAAATCACATGTATTTTGAAAGGGAAATGATTCATATTGCAGGGCTACTACCAATAGATATGGTGGCTAGGGCATATGCATTATTTGATGAAATCTTAGTGGTGGTATGATATTGTGAAAGTTGAAGGGTTCATCCTCAAATGAGTGTCTCTTCAAGGGATGATAACATAGGGGTTATAGTGGAGTTGGTGGGTTCTACAAACTAGGTGAAGGGGGTTGGGTCTAGAGGAAAGGGTTAAAAAAAGGTTAGGCATGCAATAGGTTTTAGGTTTCACATATGAAAGAGAAAGGAAAAAAAAATTGATTTAAATGTACTTTCTTTATTTGAAATAGATTAATGAAAAAAATGCTCTAAAAAGAAGTGTTGAAAGGATGCTAATATATTATGAAATAATTGTTACTTCCTCATTAATGCTATGAATGATTATTCTAAAACATTAATGTCAATTTTTTTTTAAAATTGTCAGGGAATATCTTGAAATAGATTTGGTAATAGACTAATAATGCAAACTCTGCAGAAAAGATGTTAGAGGAATAATGAACCTACAACATAAGGAATCAAAGTGATGCAGAAAGGTTATGATTAAAAAAAACTTGCAAGAAATTGAAATAGAATGATTAAAAACATAAAGATATATGTTACAAATGAATTAAAACTATTAACAACTAGTAAGTAACTGAATGATAGGAATGCCAAGTGTAAATTTTATACGTCAAACTTATAATATATTTAGATGACCATTCTAATAGAGACAAAACTTAAAACTATAAAGGAACCCTAGCAAGCTTACAAAATAAAACAAATTTATTTATAAAACAATAAAACTTATATAACACCTAGCACAAGAAAAATTTCAGCACTTAAAGGAAAAGAGGTGGGCAAGTACATTTTCATATGCCTTTATATTACCCTTCACTAAAAAAAATGAAGGAATATGATATAACCATTAAAATTGAAGAAGAAATGCTGAAATCAGGGCTTTGTGCTAGGATTTTTGCATTTAATAATGTCATTGAGCTCTATGTTGCTGCAGGGAGAATAATAAAACCTACTAAAATTTTGAAGGAAAAGTTAAATGCAGGAGTTTCTCAATCAGCACATTAAAAAAAAATGGATAGAAAAGTAGCTTGTGCTTTTACATAAAGATGGTAGTATCCAATCACTAATAAGCATAGTTTATTCTATAGTGGGAATGAATAAAGAAGCTTTTAAAACATTAGGACTGTAGGAGTTGAGAATTTGACTCTAATAATGTGCCAAGATCACCTGCATTGCAAATAGCTTGCTGAAGAGAAACCTAGGGAGCAAAGAGCTTGAAGCAAAAAACCACACAAGAATAATTCATAATAGAAAATTTGAATTGCTATGTAAAAATGGAATGAATTTACAATGGGAGAGAGACCGTTTATAAAGGCCTCATGGAAGCTTGTAGAACAAGCTAGAATGTGGTAGAAGATAAGGATGACAACTCAGCAGACATCCACAAAAGGTGGAAAAGATAAGTATGCTAAGGGAACAAACTCCCATGTTGTCAACAACTAACCACTACATGCATTAAATACAAAATATTAAATATCTGCATTTACCTAAGTAAGCTTAAGCACTAGAATAAATAATCAACAATTAATTAATTATTTACTCTAACACCCCCCCTTAAGTGCAACTTAGAGGAATGCCTTAAGCTCACAAAAAAAGGAAAAAATGCAAAAATGGGTCTTGGCAATGAGGCCATTTAAGGTACCCAAGTACAAAAGTACAATGCAACTAAATGCAACCTCTATAAAATGGAGAAAGAGAGAAAACCCTATGGGAAAAACTCTCCCCCAAAAAGAGGTAAAAAAAAATAGGCTGAAAAAAAACATGAAGTGAAGGAAGGAAGGCCTCAACCAATCCCCCCAAGGACAACTTCTGTAACCCCAAGCATTGACCATAGCTGAAGAAATTGTGGTGATGCAAAAGGTTTAGTGAAGATGCTGGCAAATTGACCGGCGGTAGGAATGTAGTCCAATGTAATGACACCATCCTGGATCAACTGATGGATGAAATTCATGTGCAACTCAATGTGCTTGGTATGCTGATGTTCCACCTGGTTGCGTGAAATGTGGATGGAACTCTGATTATTGCACCACAAAATAGTAGGGCAATCAGGAGGAAATCCAAACTTAGTCATCAACTGATGAAGCTATAAAGCCTCTTGACTAGCATGAACTGCAGCCCTGTACTCAACGTTTATAGATGAAAGTGCTCGAGCATGCTACTTCTTGCATGAATATGTGATGGGACCGGAACCAAGGCAAAGGACAAAGCCAGAAGTAGACTTCTGATCATCAACATCACCGACCCAATTTGAGTTATGGTAGCCAACAATGTGTGGAGTCCCTGTAGTGTAGTGAATGCCATAAAAAAGTGTGCCCTATATGTAACGCAAAATACGCTTGGCAGCTTGCCAATGACTCTCATGAGGGTCTTGAGAAAACTAAGAGACTAGGCCAACTGCAAAAGATAAATCAGGGTAGGCATGTGTCAGGTATAAAAGGCTGCCAACCAACTGCCGATACAAAGTAGCATCCACTATAGGTGAAGAGCAGGAGGTAGACAAGGTAAGACCTGACTGAAATGTTGTAGGAGAGGCTTACAATCAAGCATGTGGAAGCGATGAAGCATGTTAAGAGCATACTTCTGTTGATACACAAAAATGCCAGTAGGAGACTAATGAATTTGAAGACCAAGAAAGAAGTGCAGTAAACCTAGATCAGTCATCTTGAACTGGTCCATTAGTGCATGCTTAACATCTTGGAGCATGGATGACAAAATACCTATAAGGATAAGATCATCAACATACAAAACAAGAATTAGAATCTCATCACCAAGATGCTAAATGTACACTGTGGGATCAGAATGGTAGCATATGAATCCTGTAGACAATAGAAATGAGTCCATCTTCTCATACCAAGCCCGAGGGGCTTACTTGAGACCATACAATGAACATCAAAGCCTGCAAACCAAGGTGGGATCCTACACAAAACCTAGAGGCTACTCCATGTAAATCTCCTCTGTAATATCACCATGCAGGAAGGCTCTCTTCATATCCATCTGATAAATTGACCATCCCTGTGAAGCTATGAGGAATAAGACAAGGTTAATAGAATTCATCTTGGTGACAGGGGAAAATGTCTCAAAATAATCAACACCCTCAACCTGTGAAAAACCCTTCGCAACAAGATGAGCCTTATACTTATCAATGGAACCATCACCAGCATACTTAGTGTGATAAATCCACTTACAACGCACTAGTTTTCTCCCCTTAAGAAGAGAACAAAGATCCCATGTGTGGTTCTTCATCAAAGAAAAATATTCCTCCTCCATTGCACTGTCCCATTCTGAATCACCTGTCACCTCTACAAAAGTCTAAGGATCAATACTAACAACATGACTGAGTAGACCAGAACCTACAATGTGAGAACAAGTGTGATGGGATGTGGATGGATCACCAGCTAGAGATCCTATAGCCTCAATAGTAGCTCTAGCCCATTTAGGCATCTGGGGAGGATCCTGTGGTGGAGATATATCAAGATAACCATGGTCATCATTTTCATCATCTATGAAACAAAGTGGAGATGAAGAGGGAGTAGTGGGCACTGGAGGAGGTGCTGGAGGTGAGGAATGAATTGTAGGAGGGCTCTCATGAAATTGGACATCCCATCGAAATAGGACCTCTCTAGAATTAGGATCAAATAACGTGTAAGCCTATACATCCACGTAGTAGCCAACAAAAATCAATGGTCGGCTCTTTGGTTCCATTGCTTTCCTTTAAGCATCAGGTAAAAATGCATATGTTGTACTCCCAAAAACTTTGAATGATGTCACATCAGGCTTGACATGGGGCCAAGCCTCCTCAGGAGTCATATGTTGAACTGCCTTGTGAGGCATCCGATTCTGAATGTAGTTGGCACAATTGACTGCCTCTGCCCAAAAACATGAATCCATCAACCTAGACTGAATCATACAATTTTCCATTTCTTGAAGGGTTTTGTTCTTTCTCTTTGTGACACCATTCTACTGAGGAGTGTAGGGCATTGAAAGCTGATGTTGAAGACCATGCTCAAAATAAAAATCTCTGAATGCCTAGTTCACATAGTCCCCCCCATTGTCTGTGTGTATCCGTCGAATAGAAAGTGTAGACTGCTTCTCTACAAATGCCTTAAAAAGTTAGAATGAATTGAAGGCATCAGACTTGTACTTAAGAAAGTACACCAATGCGCATCTAGAGAAGTCATCAATGAATGTAAGCACACATCTAGCACTCAAAAAAGGAGTCAAAAATAACATGAGGTTCATTTTAGAGTTGTATGCCTATCATAAAAATAATTATGTTCATCTCAAGCTCTAAAATGATAGGCATATAACTCTAAAATGAACTAAAATTAAAGAATTATAAATTAATCCAAGAGAGCTTGAGATGAACATAATTATTTGTAACTGCCATGTGAATGATTTCCATATTCATAAGTGTGTGTATAACAAGTGTCATAATCCTCTTTAAGGAGGAATAAACTATTTTCCTTAATAAAAGAATTACAAAAAAGACTTGTCCTCATATGTGGACTAGAGGAAAAACAACATAAGGGATACCTTGGTTTATCCCATTTAATAAATACAACCAAGGAAAGATTACCAATTCTAACATTATCTATCTTTTCTATGTACTCATTAATATGAAATAAAATAGGTACATTTTCCCCCCATACTACTATACCTTTGGAAGGGAAAAGTTTCTAAAAAAAGAAGAATAAACATGTTAAGAGAGATCTAAACTTACATGGATTATTCTTTGATCCTTTGATGCTCTCCATATTCTTATTGAATTGATTCAATAGTAATTCAACAAGGTCAAAGGATAGGCTGTTCTCCACAACCTTGTATGCAAGATCAACAACTTTACATGACACATTGTTTAATCTTATAGAATTGTAAATCTTGTTTGCAATAACATGAATGAAAAACTTAAGTTCCATGTTTTTTACACCACTAATATTCATATGTCTTCCATCCCACTCAGAAAGGGATCACTTTTCCAATTCAACTTGACATAGGGTTTTGGTTTTCTTTTCTTTATTAAGCATTGGAAGCCTAGTGATTCTATAAATCATTTTCTTCATTATCTAACTGGCTTGATTGAACCATAACTGCCCATGTGTACACAACTTATAATATATGTCATCCATTTGACTTGGAAGTCTCTTGGCATATGAGATATATGTGTTAAGCTCTTGGTTTCCAAATGCTGATGTTTAGATTTTAATGCACCATCCATACACAATTCCCTAAATGCCTCATTCATCTCTAGGGTTCCAAGTTCTTGGATAGAACAATGATAAAAGGAATGAATGTCATGCATGAGTAATACCTTAGGAAAAATTTAAGATTGTGCACCAGCTGAGTCATGTGCCTCTGCAATCACTGGACTCAACTTGAAATTTGGTGCCTTGTAGTCAACTCCATAGACTAGCATTTAAGAACCTTTCTTTGTCCTATAGCTGTGAGTGTTAATTATGGCTTGTTAATAAACCACACTTCAGCATGATCCTTATATGAAGAATAATTCTAAGATGAAGATTGGATTAGTCATCCAAAAGAATTCAACAAGATGATCTATTGCCTCCTAACTAGAATGATTATACTATTGTTCGTAGACCAAGAAGTTAGCAACCAAACATCTAGAATGAACGGTTTTAAGAAAAATGATGTGAAAGATTAATCTAGATGAAGTGCAATATTAATCTAGAAATAAAGGAAGCATTTTAATCTAAATGAATGCATTTAAAATAAAATGGGATTAAAGTGCAAGAAAATGAAAAGCTATGGATATAAGATAAATGAGTATTTAATCCAACATAAGTTTGATACTATCAATTGTCAACCTCTATAATGAGGGATTGAGGGATGCTTAAATAGAAACCAAGAAATTTATGAATGGTCAAGATCAAATAGAATGAAAAATTGAGAATTGGAGAAGGTTCAGTCAGAATAGAAAGTTTCCTTATGAAAAGGAAGTTAACTGATTGCTTTTGAGTGAAATAAAGAGTTAACTAATTTAATTCCTTTTCTAATTTTAGTCAACTCAATGTCCCCGTTTTAGGACTAAAGAGACTATATTGGAGAAGATATTTAATTTAAAGAATTTAAATATGACCTCATAATTGAGTATTCTAAATTGAATAATTAAATTCAACAATTAGAATGAGAATATTTAATTAAATAAAATATATTTAATTCATCATGTGTATTATCTAAAAGGTGATGCAGGAGCATCTTGGGTGTAAGAGAAATCTTGCATGATCCAAAAATATTTTATTTTCAACCTTTTATATTTTAATAAGGACTAGTAGATAGGGTGTTTAGTATTTATGGGAGCTTACTCATTTTAGTAATTTTTTCATACAAGCTCAGAATGTTCTCATTTTCTACATGAGGGTTCATTTTAGAGTTGTATGCCTATCATAAAAATCTCATTGCTCCAACTTAAGTATCAGAGAAGTTATGGAAGATTTTTGGTGGAAACATTTGCAAAAAAATCTTCAGGCTCACCGTTGGAGGCTTTAGAGTGCTAGAATGAGGTCAAAAAACTAAATGGAAGGGTAATCAAGAGCTAGCATTTCTGAAAAGTGGTATAATAGCCAATTGGAGCAATGGTTCGTGAGTTATGGCCTTCCAAATTTGGACTACCCAAAATTTTGAAAATAATTATCAAATATGTTTTTGGCCAACTCTATATGTTTTGTTAAGGTCTATCAGCCTAGGTAATAAGTTTCAATGTCTAGAACCTTCCCAAGTAGCATTAAATTTCCTATTCAAGAAAGGCCTAAACATTGTCTAGAATAGCTCTAGGTGGTAGTTCATAGCTTAGTCTTGCATATTATTGTAATGAAGGCACCCATGTAGGTTAGCATTTTGTACTTGAGAATTCTATAATTTTGCATTTACAATGCAAATAAGAAGTCCATATTTTGTTCTCGCATTTGCCATTATTTCTTTGTTTCTATTATGAGGTTATGGTTTTAAGGGGAGAAACCTTCATCAAGTGGTATCAAAGCTAGAGTTATTGAATATGTGGATAGATCACCCATTGTGAGGTAGTTTGCACCAAGACCCTGGTTTGGGTTGACCATGTAGATAGATCACTAATTGTGAGGCAGTTTACACTAGGGTTTTAGCAGAAGCATGAAAATACCTCCATGAAGAGAGCATGGTGGAGGAGCTAAAGGTGTTACACCTAAGGGTTTTAGAGCCCTCCAAAGACAAATGCAAGCATTGGAAGAACAGATGTCTAGAGAAAGAAATATTCTGGTAAGAGATGAAAGCAAGGATAATGATGAAGTAGATGAAAATGCCAAAGCAGAGGTAGTTCTAAACCTAGAGGAAGAAAGGATTTTTAGGGCCATCTTCAAGCTTGGAAAAAGATGTAAGTTTGACATTCCAAAATTTTTAGGAAATCTTAACCTAGAGGAGCTGATCGATTGGATCAATGAACTAAAGGAGTACTTTGAGTATGAAGATATTGAAAATCATGATAGGGTCAAGTTTGCAATGGAAAAATTGAAAGGACATGTGATGATCTAGTGGTAGGAGGTTTAGTTAGAGAAAAATAGAAAGGGAAAGAAAAAAAAAACTAGATCAGAACAAATGGTAGCTAGACTAAAGAGACAACTCATTCCCATGGATTATGCACTTGATCTGTTGAAGAAAATGCAAGGGTTGAAGCAAGCAGAAAAAATTGTTCAAGAGTATACCAAAGAGTTCTACTAAGTTCTCATTAGAACCGGCCATGCAGAAGTTGATAAGGAGAAAGTGGCTCATTATGTTTTTGTGCTAAGTCCAAGCATTCAAGATGAGTTGAGTCTAATTTGAATGAATAGTATTGAGGAGGCATACCAATTTTCCCTAAAAGTTGAGGAGAAACTGAGAAGGAAGTTTGACAACAAGAATAGTGGAAAAGGTCATAGTGGAAGATTCAAAGGATGATATTATGGAGGCTGTAATGATGATCGGAAGAAAAAGGATGAGGTTGGAAGTAGAAATTAGTACCAAAGGGGAAACAATTCCAATCATTTCCATGATTAGAACAATAGAGATCAGAGAGAAAGAGGTAGAGGACAAGGATCTAGAAGAGGGGGCTTCTGTGGGAAATGTTTTCACTATGGAGAAGAAGAACATAGAGCATTTGAATGTACTAGTGCCAAGGAAGGATAGATCAAAGAAACAAAGGCTAAGTAAGAGTTGCACATGTTGATGAAGATGCCAAATCATCACATTATAAAGATGTTGAAAGAGGAGAAGTCCTAGTTAACAAAAGAGTCATGTTGAGTGGTGAGAATGAACCTGATCAAAGAAGGAGATTGTTTCACACAAGGTGCATATGTGAAGATAAGTGTTGTGATGTGATCATTGATAGTAGAAGTACTGACAATATGGTATTAGAAATGATGGTCACCAAGTTGAAGCTGAAGGGATAGAAACACCCATGTCCATACTATATTGCTTGGGTGGAACATGAACACAAGGTCATGGTCAATGAGAAATGCTCTATGAAGTTCAATATTGGAAGCTACCAGGATGAGGTACTATGTGATATCATACCTATGGACCTATGTCATATGTTATCGGGTAGGCCATTGTAGTTTGACAGGCATGCTGTACATGATGGGTGAGCAAATAACTACACTCTAACCAAGGATGGAGTGAAACATAAGTTGAAGCCATTAAAGGAGAAAGAAGAAAAGGTATATAGTGTTGCTAGAATATGTTTTGTTGATGGAAAAAAGTTTCTCAAAGCTATGAAGCATGAGCATATTTGTTTTTCTATAATTCCAAAAGATAGTAAAGAAGAAGTAGAGGAGGTCCCTACAGATGTTGTAGATATGTATGGGGATTTTTCTGTTATTGTATTAGATAATGTACCTGATGGATTGCCCCCAATGAGGAAGATCAATCACCAGATGGATTTGGTTTTAGGAGCCAGTTTTCCAAACAAGATAGTGCACAGAATGACACTAGTAGAAAGTGAAGAGTTGAATTAACAAGTTCATAAGTTGTTTCAGAAGGGGTTGATTTGAGAAAGTATGAGTCCATGTGCTATACCAACCATATTAGCACCAAAGAAGAATGATGAATGGAGGATATGTACATATTCTCATGCTATCAACAAGATCACAATCAAGTATAGATTTCCATTGCCAAGTATGGATGATATTATGGACTATTTGAGTGGAGTTGAGTATTTCATAAAGATAGATCTGAAGAGTGGATACCATCATATTCATATCTAAGAAGGTGATGAGTTAAAGACTGCTTTCAAGACAAAATAAGGACTAAATGAGTGGTTAGCCATGCCTTTTGGGCTAACCAATTCACCGAGCACTTTCACAAGGCTCATGAATAAGGTACTTAGTTTTTTTCTAGGTAAGTTTTTTATTATTTTCCTAGATGAAATTTTGATCTTTAGCAAGACATTGGAGGAGTATTTGATCCATATTCACAAGGTGTTTGATATGTTGAGGGAAGAAAAGTTGTTGATAAACCTAAAGAAGTGTAGTTTTGTAAAGGAGTTGGTGTACTTGGCATTTGTTGTCCCAACAGAAGGTTTGAAAATAGACCTAGAGAAAGTGAAGGCTATCCTTGCGTGGCCTACTCCAAGGAGTGCAAGAAAGGTACGATATTTTCATGGACTGGCTAGTTTTTACATAAAGTTCATAAGAGGTTTTAACAGTATTTGTAGACCCCTTACTAAAACAATGAGAGGGGATATGAAAAAATTTAAGTGGACCGTAGGGGAAAACAAGAATTTTAATTTGTTGAAATAGAAAGTTATCGAGCAGCCTATTTTAGCACTTCCTTATTTTAAAAGGGTGTTTCAAGTAGATTGTGAAGCTAGTGGTACCACAATAGGAGTTGTTATGAGCCAAGAAGGTAGACTTGTTGCTTACTTTATTAAGAAATTGAATGCTATCAAAAGAAAATGTCTTGTTTATGTTCAAGAATTTTATGCTACATCAAGCATTGAAAATGTGAAGACACTATCTTCTTCCTAAGGAGTTTGTTATGTATACTGATCATCAAGCTTTGCAATATTTAAATAGTCAAGGAAAATTGAATGAAAGGCATTTGAAGTGGGTTGAGTTTTTGAAAATACATTTGTTTTGAAACACAAGAGTAAGAAGTCTAGCAAAGTTGCAGATACTCTTAGTAGAAGACAACTTTTGTTGACAAAAATGCAAATAGATGTGGTTGGGTTCAAGGAACTTAGTACTTGTATCTAGATGATCCTAATTTTGATGAAGCATGGAAGGATTGTACAAAACCTGTTACACTTGATAGGACAAAGTGGCTGGATTTTATGATCCAGGATAGTATGTTGTTCAAAGGAAGCCAATTGTGCATTCCCAAAATTTCAATGAGAGAGAATCTCATAAAAAAGAACCATAGTGGAGGATTGGCTCAAAATTTTGGAAAATATAAAACCATATCTTTGGTTGTTGAGAATTATTACTGGCCACAATTATAGCAAGATGTGAAGAAGTTTGTATAGAGTTGTAGAGTATGTCAGATGGTGAAAGGAGTGAAGCATAATACAAGGTTGTATCAACCATTACCTATACCAGAGAAGTTGTGTAAGGATGTTAGCATGGATTTTTTTCTTGGATTACCAAGGACACAACATGCTCATGATTTATTTTTTGTGGTGGTTGATAGGTTTTCAAAGATGTCACATTTTATTTTTTATAAGAAGACTAGTGATGTTGTTCATGTAGCAAAGTTATTTTTTAGAGAAGTGGTGAGACTACATGGTCTGCCAAAGAGTAGAGTTTTAGATCAAGATACCAAATTAGGTGGGTATTTCTAGTGTACATTATGGAATAAATTGAAGACAAAGTTGAAGTTTAGTTCATCACATCATCCATAGACTAATGGATAGACATAAGTTGTGAATCATAGTTTGGGAAATTTGCTAAGATATTTAGTTGGAGACAAGTGAAAAGGATGGGATCTAATTTTACCATAGCAAGATTTTGCATATAATAATTCTATGAATAGGAGTACTAGTAAATCACCACTCCAAATTATATATGGGAGTAGTTCAAGAAATGCTTCTGAATTGAGGCAGATGGATAAAGGAGAGATAAGTAGTGTTGAAATAAGAGATTTTGTTGAACATTTGAAGAACATTAATGAAGAGGTGAGGAAGAACATTATAAAGATGAATACACAGTACAAAGCTAAGGTAGATATGAAGAGGAGGTATAAGGAATTTTAGATTGGAGATGAAGTCATGGTTCATTTGAGAAAAGAGCATTTTCCAGTGGGGACATATAATAAGTTGAAAATGAAGAAGTTTAGACCATGCAAGATAGTGAAAAGGTATGATTATGGAAATTCTTATGAAGTGGAGTTGCTTGATGAATTGCATATTTCACTAGTATTTAATATTTTAGTTTTGACAGAGTATTATGAACTGATTGAGATGAAGTTGCAGAAGTGCAGTAGAGTATTCTAGTAGCTAGTTTGGCTACAAAGGAGATTGAGGAGATACTAGATAGTTGTATTGGCAAAAGTACTAGGAAAAGAACTTATGAGGAATATCTAGTCAAATAGAAAGGGAGACTAGTAAAGGATTCATCATGGGTAGCAAAGGAGGAGTTTCACTAACTTGGTTTTCCTTTGAACACCTAAGACATGACAGAGTCACTTCTCTAATTATCCTCGATGTCTAATGTAGGAGCATCTTGGGTGTAAGAGCAATCTCATACCACCCAATTTTTTTTTTTTTCAACCTTTTCTATTTTAATAAGGACTAGTATATAGGGTGGTTACTATTTATGGGAGATTACTATTTTTAGTAAGTTTGTCATATGAGCTCGATACTTCTCATTTTCTACATGAAGGTTCATTTTAGAATTGTAAGCCTACTGTAAAAATCTCAATGCTCTAGCTTAAGTATTAGAGAAGTTATGGCAGATTTTTAGTGGAAACATTTGCAGAAAAATCTTTAGGCTCACTATTGAAGGCCTTAGACTGCCCGGATGGGGTTTAGAAACTTGATCGAAGGGTGCTAACACCCTTTTGACCCTTTAGATTAGGTGCTAGCATTTCCAAAAAGTGGTTATAATAGAAAATCAAAGCAACACTTCATGAGTTATGGCTTTCTAAAGTTGGGCTACCCAAAATTTCTAAAATAATTGTCAAAGATGTATTTGGCTGACTCTATATGTTTTTTTAGGGTCTGTCAGCCCTAGGTATTAAGTATCAATGTCTAAAACCTTCCAAAGTGGCACAAAATTTCCTATTTAAGAAAGTCCCAAACATTGTCTACAATAGCTTTGGGTGGTAGTTTGTGGCTTAGTCTTGCATATTATTGTAACAAAGGTGCCCATGTGGGTTAGCATTTTGTACTTGTTAATTCTGTAATTCTACATTTGTGGTGCAAATAAGAGGTCCATATTTTGTTCTTACAATTTCTATTGTTTCTTTGTTTTTGTTATGAGTTTATGGTTTTAAGGGGAGCACCCTTGATCAAAAGGGGTGAATTAAATTAAATTAAAGTACTAGGACTTATAATTAAATTAATTCAATCAAAAGGTTAATTTAGCCAATTCAGTAAATATTTAGGAATTAATTAAAGTAAGTGATTAATATAGATTAATGATTTTTTGCATTTAACACTTAATTCAAGTAGAGATTATTAGAATTAGAATTCCCTAGTAAAATAGGATTTATAATTGATTAAATAGACCAAAATTAGTTTAGCATGGCAATGTGTCAATATTGGGGTATTACATTTGCCCCTCTTTGAGTGAATGTGCAAGCAACATGTTTGATTCAAAGAAATCAAAAGTATGAAGCATAGATCAAGAAATGAGATTGGTTCTGAAATTGATGATACAAAGACCAATTGATAAGTTTTTTAAGGTTATCTCTAGGACGAAGCTTAACCTTAGTGAATCCAAATAGAACATCTAGATACCAAAATTGATTATCTTTTTAAGGTTATCCAAAACAAAGGTTAACCTTAGCGAATCTAGATAGAACACCTAGATACTGAAATTGATAGAACAAATATAATCAAGTTTCACAGAATTGTTTCTAGAATGAGACTCAATTCTTAGGAGTTAGGGTTTGATTGTCCTGATACCTATATATTAGAATATGACAAGATTAATCATGATTCATAGAATTATCCCTAGAATGAGGTTTAATCCTTAGGAGTCAGGGTTAGAATGTCCTAATACCTATCCATTGAATAGTGATTGAAAGAAAGAGCTTAAAATTGTCCTTAGAATGAGGCTTAATTCTTAGCAAAATTTAAGATTATCTCCAGAATGAAGCTTAATCCTCAGTAAGAATTTGGAATTGTCTCTAGAATAGAGCTTAATCCCCTAGAGTCTAGATAGAACACCTAAATATTGGTCCATGAATGAGATAACAAGACCTATCATGAATTATAAAATCATCCCTAGAATGAGGCTTGATCCTTAGGAGTTAGGGTTAGACTATCCTGATAACTATGCATCAAACTCTGACAAGAACTAATATAAGATTGATTAGCTGATCAAAAGATGAGATAGATGACATATGATGCTAGATAAAGGGAACAAAGATTCCTTGAGTGATGAGATGCCCCTAGTGATCAGGACATAAGATTTAGACTGAGTTGAAGCTAGTTTTGAAAGATTCAATGATGTAATCATACTACCCCCTTAGGAGTGAAATTGAAAGATGACACACTGGAATAGTGATGGAGAGTAGTAGATTGAGAGATAGTGAAAAAATTAGAGGTCCAAAAGAATCTAGAATAGATCAAAAAAGTCTAAAGAAAATTTGGAGTCAATTTAGAGTCATTATGAGGTCCAAAACACCAAGTTTGACCAAAGTTTGACTATATTTGACTAGAGTTGACTTTTTCCAAGTTTTTTGAAAATTTGAAGAAAATGTAATTTGAAACAATTCCAAGATTCACAAAGCATCAGTAAAATGGATTGTACAAGCATTCGATTGCATCAGTCCCAAAATTTTAAAATGCAATTTTGAGCTATTTAGGTGTGTCAAATTTTGAATTTGAACTTGAAAATGGGTTCATAGCAACCAAATTAGCTACGCGGGTGATTTTTATGCCAATTAGAGTACTTTGATAAATTAGGTCAAAACCTATATAAGGACCCAAAGGGTCATTTTCAATTCATTTTTTCTTTTGTCTTTTGTGAAGAAGAGGGCTCTAAGGAGAAAGATTGTGTTCCCCATACATATGCATTGATTCGAGTGCTCTAGGTGACACAACCAGTCGATGGACTATTGACCTCTGGTGAGTCATCAATAATCCTGCTTTGAATTATTTTTTTATGCACTTTGAGTTTATTTTAGCATGTTTTTAGGGTCTTTTAGAAGTTTCAACTTTAGTTCTTAGGTGAGGATTTCACTATTAGCATGGCTCTAGATTGCCTTTTGTGTGAAGAAGTACCATCTGAGTACTTCTTTGTTGAGCATGCTAGGTTTCTTCGTGTGGAGGAGACCCACTTCTCACATGAAAAACCCTAAACTTGGCTATTTTTTCACTAAGTATTTCGAACTTTCTCATACGAGAATGTGTTTCCTCATGCAAAAAGGTGCAAGCTCATGTGAGAAGATGAAATCTTGCATGAAAATTTGGTGTCATTTGAAAAATTAAATGTTGGAAATTTGATTTTTTGTTGATATTTTTTGCTTTTGTTCATTTTTTTTGCCTATCTAAGACTAATTGTTTGCATGTTGTTTTGATGTGTTTAGGTTAGCTTTCCCGATGCTGGATTTAGGTCACATTATCCACCCTATGAAGCCTTGATTTGATAGTTGGATTATGCCAACATGGTGCATATCAATGCCCTTTGTTTTTAATATCTTAGCTGGATTCCTACATTGTCGGTGAATCATGACCTACTAATAGTGTAGGTTGAGCATTTCCATTTGGAGAAAAACACATTTCACTTGCCCCAAGGAGACATGAATATCATCTCAAAGGACATCTATAGGATTCTACAGATCCCATTCTATTGGCCATGAGTAGTGTATAAAGCCACTGATAGGCACAATAGCACCGAGGGACATATTCTAGGAGGACCTCATCATGGGTAGAGCCATCACGTGGGATGAGCTAGTGCATACATATGGTCACACCCACATGCTAGCAGCAATATTGGGTATATTTATTAGCTACTTTTTGATACTTGATAGAGGCCAGGACATAATTGAGTGTGTATAGGGTAGAATACTATAGTAGATGTTGGATGAGCCGATATGATATGGATGGGATTAGTGCATGCTCACACATATGTTTCATGAGATTCACAAGATCATTTATCATGAGAGAAAGATCATGGCTGCTAGGGCCTATGTTCTTTAAGTGTTGGCATGGGGGAATTTTCCCATCACAAGACCCATGTTTTTTGATGAGAGACATGCTTTGGAGCCATACATATGAAAATATCAAAGACAGTTAACCCATAAAGCTCTAGGGAAAACTGATTAGTGGAGAGGTCAACTAGATGACTTAGTACTAGTGGTGTGGAGACCATGAAGAGAGACGGAGGCATGGGATGATGCACCTACAAAGCCTAGGGTATATGTTTACATCTTGATCACTGATTGGTTTCTCTATGCAGTTCATTGAAAGATTCCCACTTACTCATGTTTGGCGATAGTATGGTTGACCACAGGACATTTCACAAGAGTACTATTCATATGTGTAGTTTTTGATAGATCTGGATTGTGGGTGGTCTATCAGGTTAGACTAGGGTCATTTGATGATTGATGTATGGACCATAGTGGTGACATCATGGGATTACATGCTAGCTATAGTAGATGGGAGGATGACTCCAACATATCAGGAACACTTTGTGAGTCATCCTTTCACTTAGTTCACAGACCCAATAGGGATGGCCTTACCCATATAGCTAGTGCCAACACCTCAAGCACCACTAAAACAACCATAACATGAGAGATCCAAATATAGGACACAATAGGTGCTTATTTCTCCTCACCAAATGGAGCTAGATCCAGATGTTTCCAATAGTGGGACAAGACATAGGCATCCTTGTAGTGAGATGGGATCTCTAGGAGCGATTGGAGGAGACATATAGAGGCCTCATATAGAGTAGAGACCAGCCCAATAGGAAGAGAAGGGGATGGGTGATGAGGAGATGCAAGACCAACCTACTCTTGGGCCACAGGGTGGGAATATTATGGCAAAGACCCAAGATGCCCTTAGGAGATCCTAAGAGTGAGTTCAGATAGAACAATGATAGTTGTGAGAGATGATCATACAACTCACTATTAGTGATACTTGAATATTAGAGTAGGACCAAGAGATCCATGAAATACATGAGTAACTAGAGCACAAGGCTCCCAGATCAAAGCAGTAGCAAGATGAGGTTCAACTATAGTCAATGAGATTGGTGTACTACTATGCAACATACATTGTAGTAGTACCATCTGAGCAAGAGAAGGTGTCACAATTTTCATAATATGCTAGAGAGTCAGGAGGTGCATGACCTATGACTAGACTAGATATGCCTCCTCCTCATCCTCCATCCAAGGTTGAGGGAGAGGGACAAAGCAAGCTTACTTTTCTTCCAATTTTGTTCTGGCTATGTATCAATTGGTGTGCTAGCATCATTTTGTATCATATTGAGATCAACAGTGCTTGAGTAGCATTCAATTTCCCAGCAATGTACACAATTTACTTCACACATACACACACACACACACACACATGAAATTTTTGAGTCAAGTATCTTTGCATGTGTCACTTTCTCTCTTTATAGTTTTTTGTACATGAGATGTTAATTCTTATGATTACGAATGCAAATTTGATATGATGTATGAATGTAGTGTAGATGAGATGAATCATGATAGTATGTATATGAAATGCAAAATGTGAATGACCTAACATCTCATGTAGTGTTTTATTTTGTTGATAGTGATAGGCATCCCATGAAGTTGAGAGGACAAACCAAAGAACTAAACACTTATGCAATCATGAAGAAATATGACACTTTTGAAGAAACCAAAAATCCCTCATCACAAATAATGCAAGCAAGTTAGTGATTGAACCATGTGCTTCTATAATGAAGCCCTATGCTAGATGCAACCCTAAGTCTGGTTACCAAGCTCATAAAATTATCATCACTTAGTATTTACCTAAATCCCAAATGTTGTACAATTCCCACTGACATTGCAATCATGGGAATATGAATAGGACATCTATTCTAGTTTTGTTAGGATTAATGTAAGCATTCGATGCACAAGAAGCTAGAATGAAAAGAACATTTGTCCCTTTTAATGTAGCAAGAAAACATAAGCATTAAAGTATAAATGCTAGGATGACCAGAATGTTTCTTAAATGAAGACACACCAAACACAGAAGAGATCCTTCTCAGGCTAAGTAATCATTAAGTATTCTATCCACAATGACCCTTGCATTCATAACCTAAGACAAAACTATGCTAAGTATACTTGTAGTGACTCATACATTCACTTAGCAAGATGAGTATCAATATTTACTATAACATAGAGAATTCACTCAAATAAGAAAGGAAATGAACCAACCTTAATGAAGAGTTCATAAAAAATGAGTTGAAGTACACACGACCATCCAATATGAGATAAAGGCTATTATAGTGGACACCCCTTTTATATGGATGCTTGAAATCATTGGAACTAGACAAGAAAATAGAAATAAAAGAAAAGACCATGCCCCAAATCCTTGCTTCTCTAGTCAAAAGAGACATCATTGAGTTGATTGAAGAGACTTTATAAAGGAAAAACAAAACAAGTAGAGAAAAGATCAACATATCCCAATTAAGTTTAATATTTTTAGGTTAGTCTTTGTGTTATAGGATTGATGTCAAGTGTTAGTGTTCAGAACATATTTGAAAGAAAGCTCTTTAGCAGGGTGATGACAGTAGACAAAAATAGTTAGAACAACTAGTGACTGAAGTCAAAGAGGAATCTTTAATAAGGAGAACCTTAGTAGGAAATTGAGCAATAGTAGAAAAACACAATTAGAACAATTGGTGACTGATGCAAGAGATCTTCTATGAGAGGAATCTCAAAAGTGACATAAGAAATAATTGGCAAATACAATTAGAACAACTAGTGACTAATGCAAGAGATCTTCTGTGAGAGGAATCTCAAAAGTGACACAAGTGATAGTAGGTAGACACATTTAAAACAACTGATGTCTAAAGCTTAAGAGATCTTCCATAAGAGGAATCTTTGGAGTAACACTAGTGATAGTAGGTAGATGCAGTTAGAACAATTGGTAATTGAAGTTTAACATATCTTCCATGAGAGGAATCTCTAGAGTGACAGTAGGCAAATGCAGTTTGAACAACTGGTAATTGATGCAAGAGAGATTCCTATGACACTGCAGGGGTTTCCCCTAAGTTATGACAAGATTCAGTCCATGAATGCATGAGAGAATTTAGAACACTTAAGTAAGTAGGAAATCAACTGTACAAGGAGCTAGAAGATGTACTATGAGATGTAGCATTTGAAACAAGAGGCACTTATTTACCAAGTTTTTACCTTCTTGGCTTGCTACCATGATGCCTATTTGCTAGGTTTTTATCAATGACACTTTTCTATTTTTCAATTTTTTGTATTTTTCTCTTTTTGATATATTTTGTATTTTTTAAGATTTTCATTTATTTTTTTATTTTTTGGGTTTTTGAATGTTTTTAGTATTACCAAGGTGCCTATTTATAGGTTTTCACGAAGATAATTATTTTTGTAGGAATTTTAAAAGCTCAAAGAGCTTTTAAAATTAGGTTAGCTATAGAACCACTTCAGATGGAGAGTGTTGATAGGCCCCTTAAGTGCCTCCCCCTCAGCTGTAGAAAGTTGGTAAGAACTAGACCCAAACACTACAGTAACTATGTATGGACCAAGTTAGATGGGTTTGAACTTCACTTTTGGTACTCATTATTGCTAATTCTTAGGGTTTTCTCTTAGAATGAGATCACCTAGTTGGAAGTCATGTGGCTTGACTTTCTTATTGTATCAATGATCACACACCACTTGTCAACTTCGTCAAATAGTTCTAGCTCTTGAAGCTAAGATATTCTAGTCATCTTTAGTAATGAGGCCCTTCATGGAGATTCTCAGAGTAGGAATCTCAACCTCAATTAAAGTACAACATCTACTCCATATACCAAAGCAAAGGGCATTATACCCATTGGAGTTCTGATACTAGTTCTATAAGTCCATAAAGCCAGACTAATTTGAAGGTTCTAGTCCCTTCTAGATTTGTTAATTGTGCAATGCAAGATCTTAAGGATAGTCTTATTGGATGCTTCCACTTGACCATTACCCTAGGGGTAATTAATGGAAGACCAATATTGCATGATTCTAAACTTTTTGCGTAACTCCTTGAGATCCTTGCTTTTAAACTATCCTTCATTGTCAGTAATGATGGAGGAAGGTACACCATACTTGCATATCATGTAATTCATAATGAATAGAGCTACAATTATGCCATTTTCTATAGAGAGAGGGACTTCCTCTACTAACTTAGTGATGTAGTCTATAGCTATAATGATGAACTTGTGTCCATTTGAAGAAGATAGGTGAATTTGTCCCACAAGATCAAAGACCCATTATTGGAATGACCACAATGTGATAGATGAAATTAGCTCCCTGTCTAGATCGTGAACCAGATTTCCATGGAGCTGGCATTGTTTGCAAGACTTGGTGTATTTGATTGCCTCTTGCTCTGTATTTAGCCAATAGTAACCAACTCTAATAAGTTTATGAGCTAGTGTCAAGCCATTAGAGTGAGATCCATAAATGTCCTCATGTATATAAATTAATGCACATTTGGAATCATTGGGTTCTGGACACCTAAGGAGTATTCTATCAAGACCTTTCCTAAATAAGTTGTCAACAATAATAATATATTGTGAAGCATTATAGATAAGGTGTCATTTTTCATTCTAGATTAGATTGTCCAAAATTGTATTATAATGAAGATAATAGTATATATGGTAGTAGCAGGATGAGTTGTGTACTATAATAGAATAAATCATCTAAGATTTAGGGGAATTATACCCAAGGTAGAGTAACATTCCCACCGAGAACTCATGTCGAAGATCATTCTTTAGCATTTGTAACATGGAATCAAGAGTAGCCATTGCATCGACCACTTTGTTGTTTGCCTGAGGAATTTGTTGAAAAGTGATATGAGCAAAGTATTTCTTCAGGTTATCCACCATGCATTTATAAGGTATTAATTTCTCATCCTTCATCTAATACACATCATTGACCTAGTTGATTATGAGCAATGAATCACCAAAGATATTTAATTCATCAACTTTCCATTAAAGTGCAATCTTCATGTCATTAATTAGGGCTTCATATTCTACAATATTGTTTTTATATGGAAACCCAATCTTGTACGCCTTAGGTAGTGAATATGTCTATGGCATTATGAACAAGAGCCTAACACCAAATCCCTATTGTGTGAAGGAACTAACGAAGAACATCACCCAAGTTTGGTGTGTGAGCATTAGAATTCATTCATCAAAAAAGACTCTACATTGGTGCTTCTACTATTTGATCAACAATTTCTTGTCCTTTGATAGCCTTTCTCTCAACATATATAATGTCAAACTTGCTTAATATCATAACCCACTTAGCTATCATTCTTGTTAGAGTTGCCTTGTTGAGTAAGTATTTCAGTGCATCAATTTTAGCAACTAGTCACATAGTATGAGCAAGCATGTAGTCTCTCAACTTTTGGGAAGCATAGATGAATACAAAGAAAACCTTCTTAATGATATTAGAAGCTGACCATAGGGGTGTTTTTCTAGTTAGCTCCTTAGGGTTTCTCCCTAGTCAGCTAATAAGGAGGTTTTTTTTTATTTAAAATTTTTATATATAAATATGAGTTTCATTTTTTACAATTTGCATTTATGTGAAATCAAGTTATTGGCTTTTGAATTGGGTAGAAAGAAATATTTGACAAACTTCAACCTATTTTCAAATTTTGGAGGAAGAATTTACGACATGGGCAATAAAGATAAAAGAGCAAGTAAATATGCACGAAGAAGAACTAAGGAACAAGAAGATGAAAATCATCAAAAAATGCTAGCAAGATACTATCTTAGATCAGGTACACATGCACAATCTTTTTTCCAATGTATTTCATTAGTTTATTTAGTTAGGATTAGAGTTTAAATCATTGAAAAAACTTCAAACTATTCATGGGGGCTTCTAACTAGCTAGTTTCGATAGAAACTTAGTTTCTATCGAAATTATTTTACAAACTTTTGATAGAAACAAAATTTCTTAGTTTCTATCGAAACTATTTTACAAACTTTCGATAGAAACAAAATTTCTTAGTTTCTATTGAAACTATTGGCGGTTTAACCACGCAGTTAGCAAACCACTTACATAGTTTCGATCGAAACTATCCACCTAGTTTTGATCAAAACTAGGAAAGTGGGATAACCCCTTAGAAGCCGACCATAGGGGTGTTTTTCTAGTCGGCTCCTTAGGGTTTTTCCCTAGTCGGCTAATAAGGAGGTTTTTTTTAAAAAATTTTTTGTATATAAATATGAGTTTCATTTTTTACAATTTGCATTTATGTGAAATCAAGTTATTGGCTTTTGAATTGGGTAGAAAGAAATATTTGACAAACTTCAACCTATTTTCGAATTTTGGAGGAAGAATTTACGACATGGGCAATAAAGATAAAAGAGCAAGTAAATATGCATGAAGAAGAACTAAGGAACAAGAAGATGAAAATCGTCAAAAAATGCTAGCAAGATACTGTCTTAGATAAGGTACACATGCACAATCTTTTTTCCAATGTATTTAATTAGTTTATTTAGTTAGGATTAGGGTTTAAATCCAATTAGGAATATCATATTTATCTTAAATTAGCATTATTAGATTAACTTAATATTAAGAGTTTATTTGAAATTATGTTCATATTTAGGCCATTAGGGTTTATTCAATTATGTCCATATTAGTCCTTAGGGTAAATATTACATTTTGAATAAATTTAAATTATGAATTTATTTAGCATGGGAATTACCTTGTTTATTCAATTATGTTAATAATTTATAGTCCATTAAGGTTTATTAGATTATGATTAAAATTAAATAAATGAATTTATGTAGGACGTAGTCAACTGGGACAACCTACCGACATTAGAGAAGGTTCATCCCAAGTTCAAATAGGTACATGTGCATCTCTTGCAAGTATATAATATAGATCTTTCTAGAATTCTAGGTCTCTATCAAACTTTATATCTTTAATTTTAAAATTTAGTGAGCGATATTTCCCCTTATAAACTTACTTGATTTTATTTGTTATATCATGCACATGCAATTCTAGTAGATGATGAAAATATTGGACATGAGGAAATTGAAGATGAAGCAATGGATATAGAAGAAGGACCATCTGAAGGTTAGATAATTTAATCAAGTACATAATATTTCACTCAAGTTAAACATGTATATATGTATACATATATGTCCCCTAAAGAGATTGTATCTTAAGACTTTGTTTCATTTTTTCTTGTGCAGCCTAAGATCAAACAACAAATGAGAATGTTAATTTAGCTCAAAGATTGAAGAGAAAAATTAATCATAGAAACATAGATCATTTAATTGAAATGGATGTGGAAACATTGAGAGAATATGCTAATCAACCTACACATACTACGAAGAGGAAATTGAATAAAAAGTCTAAAGACATAATTGCACAATTTGAGAATCTATCAACAGTGGAGAAAACTCAACTATTATCAATTTCACTTCTCAAAGATGAATTAAAAGAGCCACTGAGACTATTGGGTATAGATACAAGTATAAAAAAGATGAGGACTTCTAAACTAGAAAAAGATATTTTTGAAAGTGTTAAGGAAGGGTTACATTCCATTGGGAAAAAAACTAGATTTGTAGATAAATCCGTTGCATGAAGAGTGATACTGACATCTATTTTAAATAAGAAAACATCCCAAAATAGACAGATTTCTTCATTATCATCTCATTTCGGGTATAGTTGAAAGATAGTACTACATTATCTGAAAAGGAGAAACAATTTGAATGATAGTACATTAGAAGGCAATTGGGCACTAATGTGTAGAGCTCCTCGATTTGACATGATTGGCGAAACAGTTAAGAACTTAGTTATTCAATTTTTGATTGATAATACTCATCCTTCACCAAATAGAAGAGATATCATCAAGCAGAGGATTGGGCCTAAGGAATATATTCAACACGCAAAACATTGGTTGGATGTCACTCAACATGAATTGTATCTCTCATTTTGTAATTTAAATCCTAACATAAAGATTGGACAAACAATGTTTGAAAGATTGAAGCCCTATTTTGTGAAGATAAATAAATCTTTTGAAACATGTTGTCGATATCATGCTAAATTTGATCTGTACTATGAAGGGTTTCGAAAGATGATAGAAGAAAGTGGTGAAACTTCTCAAAATACTTTTCCTAAATGACCGAGTCAATTCATAACATCAATCTTATGTGACAAACCAAATGATTGTGTCCGTGAAATAGATTGCATAAGAGGAACTTGTGAAACATGTGGTAACTTGACTAAATTTCCTTTGAGAGAAGAAGATACTAATACGACAAGGATGGTAAAATGTAAGAGATATAAGTACATAAAGTCAGAAACAAAAGATGAAAAAGAATCAACAAGGTTAGAATATGTAGAGGATGAGATATTGGTTGGAAAATTTATGTCAAATTTTTGTAAATTGATTCAACCATATATACGCCATGCATTTTTTGCTAAGTGGCAAGCAGAACAATTTCAAACACTAAGAGAAACTTTCCCACTCGGAACAATTCTATCTGTTGTTGACTTTGTAGAGAATTACTCTTTCATATGTCAAAAACAACTTCAAGCAAAATACTACTATACAGAGCAGGTTACTATTATGGTTCAAGTGTCTTATCGACATGCACAAATTGATCTGGATGGTGTGGAAAGTACAAATCAAGCATGAGTCATTAAAAAAGAGTATCACTTTTATATTAGTGATGACAAAGAACATGACACACATTTTGTGGAACATTGTTTTAAGACATTTTTTGAATATTTGAAAAACAAAAACATTAAAATAGAAAAACATTTTGTATGGTCAAATGGATGTGCAGGACAATTTAAATCAGCTAGACCATTTTATGCATTATGTAGATATCATCGATACCTTAATACACCACACATTTGGAGTTTTTTTGAGAGTGGACATGGAAAGGGTGAGCATGATGGTGCAGGAGCTAGTATCAAACGTGCTTTAAGAAAGTATCAAATGGACTATAAAGGATATCACATTAATAATGCTCATGATGTGGTTGAGTGGTGCAAAACACATTTTTCGGTGCCAATAAATATAGATAACACATCATTAGAAGCGGATCGAGTCATACCATTTAGAGTGTTTTGGGACGTATCAGGTATATATAAATTAATTTGTTCATATTTTTAAATTGATTCTTAAATTTATATTTAATATGTTACTTTAGATGATCTCTAACTAAATTATGGACCTTGTGTACACATTCAGGTGTTGATAGAAGATCAATGCATGCATGCAAGAGGGTAGAGAAGACACGATCGTTGCATTCAGTTATGAGTACAAATAGTAATGTGTGGTCATTGTATACAAGAGAATACTCATGTTTTTGTCCTAATTGTATTGATGAAGACTATGGTGGTTGCATTAATCAAGAACGTGGATATGTGGGTGAATGGACTTTAGTGCCACTAGATGTTATTAATACAAATGAGTTTGAGGACGAAAACTATGATGATATTCCATTGATTTCTAGTGATTATAACCATATTTCAGGATTGATCAGAGTTGGTATGTATGAACTATATATATACCTGGATCATGTACATGTATACATTTTTCATAATTTTGGTTAATTTTTATTATATATATGTACTTATGTAAATGACATGTATCCAAAATTTTGACATATATAAGTTTGTGTAGGAAATGTTTTTGTAGTCATAGCAGAATTGAAAAATGTAGAAGGTGCTAGCTATTATTTATTATGTTACACCATGGAAAGAGAGAAGCTAACAAAGACTGAAATAAGTGATGAAATTGTTTTTCCCACAGGTTAGTATATAGTTGAATTATGTATATATGTATGTCAAGTATCTATACTTTTAATGAATTCAAATTCTTTGACTTAAATTCAAGATTGATGTATTTTTTAAATGTGTACATGTGCAGGTTCTATTGTTGTACAAGGAACATATTTGAAGCAAATAAAAGTGGGATTCATTTCACCAATTATCAACCTAACAATAAGGTATATCAATATAGTAACCATGTTATTGCCACTGGTCTAACTCTTCATCCAGTCAAAGGACCTGGAATACGTAAGTGGAGGCTCCATATTGATGATCATGAGAAAATATTAAATGTTATCCAAGAACGAGCTGATCCACTTGATATGAGATAGTAACAACTCCTAATTTGAAATGTAACTCAAGAACAATTTGAAATTTGGTTGAACAATCATTTGAACAATTTGAAATTTCGTGGAATAACTAATTTTCTAAATTGAACTTTTACTCTTTCATTTTGAATTTTCTAAAGTAACTAATTATAGAAATTATGAACTTATATGTACATGTGTGTACACTAATTACCTGACATGTGCACCTTGAGGGAAAGAAATTCGAACACCACTTGTCTTAAGGGGATGAAATTAGGAGTTTGTAAAATTAATTATATTGAACTTTCTATTTCACTTAACTTGTCAATTTTTGGACACATGTACACTTTCAATTTAACTAATTAGGACACGTGCTTTCAATTTTAGGACATGTGAGCTTTCAATTTAACTAATTACCTGACATGTGAGCTTTCAATTTTAGGACATGTGAGCTTTCAAGTTCAAATTGTGATTTGTTTAACTAAATTTTGAACATGTACATGTTTTAAGTTGGACTTGAATTAGAACATTGGGCTTAAGGGGATAAAATTCTAGGATACATGTGTGCACTTGAATTAAAATTTCACTATGATTAAAATTTGAAATGTAACTCAAGAACAATTTGAAATTTGGTTCAAACTATTTCAAATTTGGTTGAACTTTTTGAAATTTGGTGTCCAATAACTAATTTTGTAAATTGAACTTTTAATCTTTCATTTTTAACTCAATGCAAGAATTCATTTAATTTTCTATTATATTGAACTTTCTATTTCATTTAACTTGTCAATTATAGAACACATGTACACTTTCAACTTAACTAATTAGGACATGTGCTTTCAATTTTAGGACATGTGAGCTTTCAAGTTCAAATTGCAATTTGTTTGAACTAAATTTTGAACATGTACATGTTTTAAGTTGGACTTGAATTTTACAACATTGGGCTTAAGGGGATAAAATTCTTGGATATGTGTACAAATAAAAGGGATGAGTATAGATTTACTCGAGTTAGGAATTATGTACAACTAATTACCTGATACTTTAACATTTAATACATGTTCAATATATTACCAGACATTTAAATTACATAAACTATATATATATATATATATATATATATATATATATATATATATATATATATATATATATATATATATATATATATATATATATATATATATATATATATATATATATATCTAAATTTAATCAATATATTAAACATGCACGCACATATCTAAATAAATTACTTACATATCTTAGATAGAAACAATTTATAATATACTAGATCTAGATCTAGTATGTACATTAGATTCCACAACATAATGCAACATGTATCAATCATCTCGAGAACAAATAACAAAAAAATGTATCTATCTAGAGATCTATCAGAAGATAATATCAAATATAAATAGCCTGCACACATGTAGACATGTATTTCCAGGTACATCTATATCAAATCAAATATAAATATAACATGCATCATGTGTGTATATAAAGTGTCTATCTAACATATATGAATGTCTCTCTGGATGAAAGTCTACAACAAATCATCTAGATAAAAGAAACTATAGATCATCAGGTGCAGGACTATCATCGCCACGCCTCCTCACAACACGCTCTGAAGACTGACTAGTATCAAGGTGCTCACTAGGATGTGTTGACCCCTATATATAAATTCAAGAGAAAGTGATATCAATACATACATACATTTAATCAAGAGAAAGTGATATTGAAATACATGTACATGCATTTAATCAAAACATAAATAAATATTACCTGTCCACTACTGACATCATCCAATGAGTCTCAATGACGTACACGATCTGGCATCAAAGTTGGAGTAAAAATAGGCACGTCCCCCTACATTGTACATGTGCACGTGCAACACATCAAATTAAAATTTCTCTACATGATTACATTTGAATCTACGTGCATGATATACATGTACATGTGCACACATGGACATGTCTAAATTAAATTAGTTTGAAATGATTGAAATTTTAACATGAACAAATTTTTTTTTACCTGTGTAGATGGTGGCATCTGATAATACTCAAACTACCTAGCATCGATCGTGTCCACTAATGCACCCAAATTTCACTGCGTCGCATCAAGCTCAATCTCTGCATCTATGAAGGCCCCATGACTGGTGACTGGCACATGTCCTGATAATGACAAGCCAAGTGGACTATGTACATGAGATGGCATAGAAGTAGAATCATCATGTGTCAACAAGTCCATCCATCCTGTGGTCAACAAGCTCAAATCAACATCATCAAGGCCCACATCTGAACTCTGAGCCTACACTATAACACTGGCTGAAGGGTCTGTGGTATGTATATGTCTCTGTGGAGCAAAAGAGTGGTCAGTAGATGGATCATAATGTGCACTACCACCATGACCAATACCTGATTGATGAGAGGAATATGGCTGAGGATGTGTCCTAGTACTACCATGGACACGACCTCGAACATCTGATATGGGTATGCCAAGATGCTTTGACATAAATCTATATTTATCTAATAAATCCTCAGCCAGACCAATCATAGTATCTCGTGCCAACACTCTAGTGAGACCCTCTAAGCTAGCTACTGAAGGGATGTCTGCAGCACTATACAAGTCTCCTAAAGATGAAGCATAGGATGATGATCTGGAACACCGATGAGACATCAAATACTGACCAACCTCATCACTCAAAATGGATCTGACAGTTGCTGCAATCTCTCCAACTCCCTAAAGGACCCCACGTAATTGAGTGCTATGCATGGCATCATCAGCTGATGGACCTAACATAGGGGAAATAGCAGGTTCCCTCTCTCTAACAATCAATCTATGTGCCAGTGGGGGACAACCTGGCTACCTATCAGCCAATCTACCACGCCCTTGTCCTAAATGTCTTGGTAAATCTATGTAGTTCACCGTCCTGCATAAGTGAACCTCTGCATAAAGCTGTCAGGCAAAATAGAGTGGAATTTGGTCATTATTTGGATAACGACCATGGGCAGCAAGGAAGCGTGGGTATATCAATGCAGCCATTTGTGGATCTGTACACTTAAGGGGAGAATACCCCTTCACATACTTTTGTGAAAGATAATGAGGGAAACATTCCCTCTTCAGGACATCTTTGGGCACCAAGTCCTGCACCTCCTAGAGTGAAAGACCAGAGGAGACCTCTCGTCTCTTACTGTCAAGGAAAACTTGTATAGTATGTGGAAAATATGGGACAGTTCCATGAATCTCATCTCGAATAAATGTCACGCTGCGTAAGATAGTCTGGCATGTACCACTATAAGCACTGGAGCATGTGCCACTAGTCAGGGATTCCTGAAGTCTATGAATCTCCTGGTTAGTGCGATCATAGAGCTCCTAAGGTGGGATAGGTAGCTGATTACGGGGGGACATGATGCTGCTCAGGGGGGATAGGCTGCTGCTCAGGGCCTAGGATAGGCTGCTCGGGCCCGAGTATAGGTTGCTGCTCAGGGCCCAAGATAGGCTGCTCGGGCCCACGTATAGGCTGCTCAAGGGGGACAGGCTGCTTGGGGGGGATAGAAGGCTGTTGATCAGCAATGTCAATGTATGTAGATGCATGTATAATCTGTAAACCTGAAAATTAAAATTAAAATGTATGACATTTAATAAACTTGAAATTTATATCAACATATATGTATGTACAATTTGACAAAATTAAAAAACTTGTATCTAAACTATTTTAATAAAATTAAACATGCACATAGATGTCTACATATATATAAAAGTCCTAAAATTTAAATGAACATATACCTTAAAAGAAAACTAAATTTCAAAACACATATGTTGTTATATATATAATGTTTGTAACTCAAGGACCTTTTAAGAACTACATGTGTGCAAGTTATATTTCTATCTAAGTTAGATTGAATGTTCAAAGGTTTTAGGCATATGTGTGCACATAAACTTGTCAGGTGTAATTTAGGTCCATGAAGTTTAAATATGTGCATATATATATGTATATATAAATATATGCATATATACATGTACATGATATGTATATTTGTACATATAGATCTATCATGCACATGTGTATATATACATGCATACGTGTGCATATATATACACATGCACATGATATGTGCAAATATACATATCATGACACATATGCATATATAGATCTATTTGTGTACATATATATAACATTGATGTATCATTTTGAGACCTTGATATCAATGTTTAATTAGTTTTAGGATTAGGGTTCAATTTGGTTTGTACTATTTGATTAGGTTTACATGCTTAGGTTTCAATTAGGACAAGAGTTAATAAATTGAATTAACATTTCAATTCAATCTTAGGGTAACGGTTCAATTTTGTTAATGGTTGGGGAAAGGATTTAAGGTTAAATTCAACGTTTCCACTATTAACTTGGGATATATAATTACCTATTTATGATCATGGTTTAATTCAATTTGGTTTGTAAGTATCATATTAATTAGTTAAGGGCCAGGGTTACCTTTTAATCTAGTTTGATATATTCAATTTGGTTTAGGATTGACCCAGGGGTTAGTTTATTTTAGTGTTAAATATTAAGATATAATGCTAAATGATATCACTCATTTTTTGATATTTTGATATGATGGACATGTCATAAATGACATTTCTATATGATTCTTTTGATATGATATGCATGGATTATATATATATAATCTTATGATTTAGCCCGTAAATTATCATTTATAATATAAGGGTTTAGAAATTAAATTTTAAGATCTTGAGGTTAGGGTTAGGGTTTGGATAATTAAATTTTAGTTTTAGGTTTAGGGTTAGAGTTAGGATTATGGTTAGGGCTATGATTTAGGATTGAGACCACGATTAAAGGGTTAGGATCATGTGGTCGGAGACCAAGTACCTGAGTAGAAATTATAGTCTAGATCAATTAGGGTTAGTAAAGTAGGCAAGTTAGCATTTAGGATTTAGGGTTATAGTTATGATTCTAGGGTTAGGATACATTGGGTTTACATTTCTATTAGTACTATTTATAGGGTTAGGATATGGGTTGACATTGGTATTAGTATTATTTTTAGGGTTATGGTTTGTACATCAGGGTTTAAATTTATGGATCTAGGATTATGATTAGGGCTTATAATCTAGGATAAGGGTTGGGGCTTATCATCTAGTATAAGGGAACTTACCATAATTTATGATTAGGGTTAGAATAATGGTTTAGTACTTAAAATTAGTTTATATCTAGCTAGCTTTTAAAATTAGAGTTTAGCATTTAAATTTAACAAATTTTAGGATCTTAGTGTACATACATCTTGATTCTAGGGTTTAGTATAATTTAAGGTCATGGTTTAACATTTATGATTATAGGTTATAGGTTTGTACATGATCATTTCTAGAAGTATGGTTAGAGGGTTAGGGTATGGGTTTACATCATGTTGAACTAGAAGTATGATTCTACGGGTTAGGATTTGTATTAGCAATAAAATTTTTGATTATGGTTTTAACACATAGTTTTAATAAATTTATATAATTAAAGTTAGGATCAAGTATTAATATGATTTACTATTTAATGTTGGGGTTTATCATTTAGACCTCTATGGTTCAAATTGAGATTTAGGAAAGTTTTATGGTTTCAAGTGTGCATCTAAGATTAGGGGTTATAATTTATGATTAAAGGGTTTTGCAGTTAGGATTATGACTAGGTTTAGTATAATTTAGGGCTACTATTTAGCATTAAGGAACTTAAGAGTTAAAATTTAAGTTAAATATATTTAATCTTTACATGAACATTAGATTATATAATGTACATTTTTTTATGTAACTTGTATATTATTTAATCAAGTTATGTTCTTATAATTAACTTTTATTAATTAAAGGTTGTAACATGTATTCTTTAGGTCATACACATTCTAAGTTATATGTTCTTATGTATGTATATGTATTTTATATTCTTAAATAGATGCAAATTAATCTAGACATTCTTATATATGTATTTAATTTAGGATCTAGACCCAAGTTAAGACATGTGATTGAATTATAATATAGTTAATTATATGCTTAGATTATTTTTAAATTCAATTTACAAACTGACATTATAGTTAATTCTAAATGAGGCCTAGCCAAGGGATCCAAATAACTAATCAAAAGTTTTACTAAGCAAACAATAACATACATACAATAATTTACAATTATAAAAAACATAAGAGATTGCAAATTCCTTAATGAGCACATTTACATTTCATTTTTAAATAATTATAAGTACTACAAGTAAAATAAATAACACATCGACATGAAATAATATTAACTAGACTTTAGTTCAATCCATTTAAATAATTTATATACATTTGCTCCGAATGCCACTTGGAAAATTAATTCGGAATGCACAATCATCCACTGTACATGTCATAGGGTATGAAAGGCTGAAAGAATATACATTTATAAAATAGTTTACATCATCCATTTTCAATCCATGAAACAAAGTACAATACAATTTAAGTAAAATCATTTTAAATAGAACTAGAAGTTTTTTGTTTGGATCCCTTGGCGAGTTGTTATGTGATTAAGTACTTAGTTATATATGTTTAGGGTTTTATTGTACATAACTATATGGTTAGGTCATGATTATAGTTTAAATAATGAATTTAGGTCGAAGTTATATGGTTCTAGGTCAAGGTTATATGGTTCTAAGTCAAAATTATATTTATTTGTAAAATTACATGTAACTTAAACAATGAATTTACATCTAATCTAATCATTCAACATTATAATAAATACATAAATTAAATAATTTCAAAACATCTAAAATAATAAAATTTTAAATAAACTTTAAATTAAAAGACAATATTATATACTTAGATCTAATATAGATGAAAATTATCTTTAAAAAAATCTTATTTGTGCATTTAGAGATTCACAATAACATTAGAGGCTTAAGCATGAATAGTAGAATAAAATATACAAAGAAACATATATAAAAAACAATAAAATATACAAAAAAACATATAAATTTTAACTAAAACAATAAAAAAAATGAAAAAACAAATGTTTCATACCTTTTTCAGACGGTTGATAAAGCTGATGCCAGTGTCTCTCCAACTTTCGATCGAAATAATGAGGAGAGAATCCAACCACGCCACTATTTATGCTAGCGGGTTTCATAGTTTTGATCGAAGCTTAAGTAAAGTTTCGATCGAAACTTTAAAACTGTGGAGAAACTCGTGTTCCAAGTTTCGATCAAAACTTTACTTAAGTTTCGATCGAAACTTTTCGACATGGTTAGTTTCGATCGACAGTTACTTTCTATCAAAAGTAATTAGTTTCGATCGAAACTTTTAAAACAAGTTTCTATCGAAACTATAGGGTTAATTTTTTGGATCTGCACTTTTTTGGAGGAATTTCTTCCTCCGAAAAAGTGTAACCCACAATTGTGGGTTCACCCTTGTTGCTTCTCTTCAAACTGTAGATACTTTTTTGCAAAGTAAAAAAAATGACTCTTCTTTTATATCTTGTGAAATAAAAAGATATCTTTTTATTCTGAATAGGTGCACTTCTTTATAAGTCATGATAGTGAATTTAGATTATTTGAATATTATGCTATCACTTTAATTGCACTCTTTCCCTAATTTAACATCATTTGTAATTGTACTACAAACAAATTTAATTGTTTTAAAAAAAACATCATTTCGTCACATCTTTGATCATATCTATTTGATGAAGATATCACTAGGTAGCTCACTGTTAACTATCACACAACACATTTTTAGGATTATCAATGTTTATGCACAACTTCTACTTTGTCTTTGGTGACATGGTAGATTTGATTGAACAACTGAAAATATATTTTTCTAACTCCTGTGATGTGCTTTTTCTATCATATTTTCCATTGTCATCCTTGCAATTCAATAATCATATATAGAGACTACATCATCACTGTAAGTATTTTAAAATAGATTCATTTACTGTAGACTGATATCTACAATGACTAAGCACTTCAAACCTGATGGTCATCTCTTGATGTTGATACATATCGCATTGTTTCATTTCTAAAATCTAGCATCATCTTTCTAGCACTATACATGATATTTGATATTAACATCTCACCGCCCAAGTCCTTTGCTTACATCTATATGTATCGATTATAGGCACATACCTTTCAATAGATGTCTCAACTCAGTCTTTAAAGACAACATAGGCAGATCCTCTTCTCTTCAATTTTGAATAAAACCATCCTTCTATCATCTCCAACTTTTCAACAATATAATTGAGACTGATTGGTTATTCTACATTTGATTAGAGAGACTCTTGTTTCATGTACCCTTCCAAACTATGGTAGTCTCATCAATGCCAATGGAAAACTTGGGCCTACTGAAGCTCCTTGAACTTTAACAAGACATCAAAATACACTCATATATCACTACATAGTCGCATACTAAGTTGAAATGGATTATTTATATGGATAGATAATAATGTTCATTGTCACTATTTAATATGGCTATATTTGACAAGAGTCTTATTGCCATCTCTTAGCTCTTATTTATTCACCTTTAATCTTAGTCATAGTGTTAAGTGGTGTTTTGAACTCTTCGTACTTCATGGGGTATATTTATTGTTGTTCAACATTTATATTAGTCTTTTATTTTTTTCAATTATACCTCTATTCATCACTAGATAAGTCTTCTTATAGTCACTATTGTTCTCCATACAATATCTTCGCTAGTGTATCAATAGTTTTCTTGCCCTTGTATATATATCATAATCTGTAGCACATCTCAAATGCATAATGTATCTTCTGAGATATAGACACTAAGTGTATAATATATAGCTATCTTTGATATGTGTTAGTTTGTTGCGGTACTGATCTGCAGTGTAATCGCCCTCCAAAATGTGTTTAATGTCTTTATGTAGGGCTGCCAACCTCATTATCAATATCCTTCTGATGTAGTCCTCTTCCTTAATCAAATCCCACCATTTCTCATGGTTATTTCTTGCCAGAACATAATATTGAATATGAAATGGAAGTCTCCTAATAAATGATTTATAGGTTGGCAGGATGCTAGCTCTGATACCATTTGTAATGAACCCTTTTTGGGGGTCATTCATTTATATTGACTTTTTCTTTTATTTGTATCCTTTTTGCTCTGACATATATAAATCTAATACAACACATTTTAATAGAACCTTCCCATAATCTGATACACAAGATGATAGTCTTCATATATATATATATATATATATATATATATATATATATATATATATATATATATATATATATATATATATATATATATATATATATATATATCACATCTTTTCATTCTTCCTTAGTCTGCAAACCACATACATGTTGTCCTTATATGATTCTTCATTGATTGCTCCACACCCTCCTTAATTGGATAAAATTTCTCTATATTTATATCTAACCTATGTGTGTGAAGTTGTAACTTTTCAACATAACACCTCTTTTGTGTTACCTCTCTTTAACAAATTAATCACAACCCTTATTAAATAAATCACACTTAAATTAATTAGTAGATTTGTCTTCACAAAAAAAAAAATCCCTAATGTCTTCTCGTAGGCATGATGTCTCCTCCATGAAATATTTGATATTTCTAAACAATTATTTCTAGTTCTAATGGATCGCTTCCATCATGACTGTCAACATGGGTATGGCACTGAATCTGACTTTTAAATGATTTTTCTATGACTATTTCTTCTTACAAATGGCATCCCTCCATAAACAAATCATAGCTTTCAATATAATTATTATGCATGAATTTACCTATATTAACTCCATACATTGTAGTTTCTTGTATTGTCAAGCATTGTCTCAGTTTGACTTTGCTGTATACATTTCTAGGAGTTGCCTATTCATCATTTCAACTTATTCACATATTTCAAAGAACAAAATCATTTTCTCATCACTAGAGACTTGTCTAGCACCTAACGCCAATCTATAGTTCATTGTGAGGATATCTGATGTGGGTTTAATAAGATCATGGCTTGCTTTCAAAATTGCACTTTGATAACTTCATTACAAATGTCATTGGCTTATTCCAATCATTCTTTATGCTTTGGTGAATGGAAAGGCTTCTTGTGGGTTCCTCCCTCCCTAATTTCCTTTGATAACTCCATCTTATATATGTTGATTGGAGGGTGGTCAATAGTCACATCTCTTAATTCGTTCAGTATAGTTATGTTATAATATATATTATCCTAATTATTATTATTATTACATAATATTAGACTATTTACTTTTATATTTGTATATTTATATTGTACTATCATTTTATATTAATGGTTGTACCATATTTATTAATAGATATAATATTATATTGATTAATTGATCAATTCATTACCTTCAATTCAAATGTGATAATAGTTAGATATATTATCATCTTATTGGTTTATAATGTAATTATAACATATTATATATTATATTCATAATAATATTAGTAATATCATTATTCTTAATACTATTATGTAGTATATATATTATTTATAATAATATTTAATTCTCAATTATATTATAATATTAACCTTGAATATGTCCATTTCATAATATAACCCATGTAGGTACATTATCAAATTATTATTGGTATTTGATATTATTTATAATCAAAGTATTTATTTGTTATTTAATTTATTTAATTCATTAATATTATAATTATAATATAATATTTTATATTACAATTATGCTATAATCTTATATATTGTTTTATTTTAATATTGTCAAATATATCACTAATATATAATAGATTATAATATTATTATTCTTAATTATTTTCATTGTATGATATGTTATTTGAATATTCATATATCCTTTTAATTTGGGCTCATGACAAAGCACACTTTCTTTGGTAGATGTATGCCTATGAGACCAGAGAGAGAAGGCACGCAAGAGGAAGGTCTTGCCTCTACATTTGGAACTTTTGTATAAATTGAATATGCTCAAATACCTGATGGAGCAAAAAGGCCCTATTTAACATCTTATATTCCTATGATCTCCATATCTAATGCTACAATAGGTTTCCTATTGTATTTTCTCATATTGTCACTTGAATATTATAAATTTTAAAGAATATGAATCTGTCTCAAGTGGAGAGTGCACGTGGTGAAAGGGGAGAAATTTCAAAATTGAGCAACACATACTGTAATAGTGGCATTGGCCAACTAATGTATGGTTTTCAAATATAAAAGATGGGGAAATAGGTTGCCAACGCATTCATAGTGTGTCTTCATAACTCATGCTACCTGTTGATATCACCAATGAAGATTCCATTCTTTGTCTTAGAGCCCTTTGAAAATGTAAAATAGAATCCTTGATGCTCCTGGAACTTAATCCCCTATTTCTTTATCATCCTTAGGAACAAGCACTATAGTTATCAATGTGAAGAGCTAATGCCAAGGTAATTGTTTTCCGTTTTGCATATGCCAGAACCCCAGATTAAAATGTGAGTAGGGGAATGCATAAAGAGTTCACTGGAAAATAGAGCTACCCACAGTAGAAGTAAGAAAAATATAACAGAAGTAAAATAATGCAAGGTATCCACTTGTTATAGAAGAGGAAGGAAATGCCAAGAGGAGCATCAGTCAAGAAGGGTAATGGCTGAGAAATAATATACTACATAAAAGTAAGGAAGCCACAGTAAGAAGGCTGCAATAGATTTTGAGGTAGGGTCCCCAATTTAAAGGTGAGAAAGAATGTAGAGTTCCATAAAGGGATGTACATGGCATGTGGTAGGGAGGTCTGTTCTTTTCAAGTCATTGTTGAAGCCACAGTGTAAAGTTTTTTTCCTCCTAAGCATGACATTTCGTATCACATGAGGCAGCCCACATCAAAGACATCCCCCACACAAAGAAAAAAACCATAGGGTGTTGGAAATGGAAGAGAACACTATGCCAAAGAGTGACATGAATATGACATAGAGTAGAAGACAAAAAATAACAAGGGATTTTAATCCTACATTGCCCATGCATGAAAACTTTGTACTGTTTAAATACAAAAACACATGCAATGTTAGTGTCTAATAAGACACTGCATTTTAAAAGGGAAGGCTCATACGCTGTGGGGTCCACAGTGGATAACCAGCTGGCCAGAGGAGTAAACTTTTGACCCAATATGCGTGGTTAGATAGATGATTTCAGCATAACAAGAGATGCTAGAAAAGTTGACCAAAATTTGGTGGTCGCTATGTCACCACCAGAAAATAAGAGGTTTTCTAGCAAGCGACATGGTGACCTATTAGAAAACTTGAAAATCTACGAGATCATGTGGCCTGCTTGGCAGGATGACTCAGCAATGATGTGGACCTAGAGAACTAATTTTTCAGTGACACATGGGCATATGCACCGAGTTGTGGTGCCAAAAAGGTGACAAGTAGTTTTTTTTCCCTATTTTAAATAGCACGTATGTGCTATTTAAAAACATAAAAAGTATATATGATGGGTTGCAGACCCGCAACCCATCATTTTCATCGGTATTTTCTTCTACTCCTATAGTGAGCAGCGCATACGGAAGTTGAAGACTTAACATTTTCACCACAATGTGCCAAAATACCTCCTTGTTGATGAAATCCAAGACCATAAGCACACCCACAATGATGCCGTAAGTGATATAAACCTAACTTTGTATTGTTTGATATATTTTTCATATTGTTTTGTAAGTTTTTTATATTGTTTTGTAGGGTTTTTACAAATTTCATTTAGATTTGTTTATTTATTTGGATTTCAATTGATTTTTTATCAGGAAATGTTCATAATCAACCAGAAAATCCACAAGAACATCAAAACCCTCAAGGACCTCAAAACCAAAACCCTCCTCAAGAAGAACAAAAAATTCCACAACCTGAACCAATTGCAAGACCTCCACTAGGCACATAAGAAAATATAATAAATGAAATAGTGAGAGGATAAATTGAATTAGAAAGACTCATTGCTCAGTTGAAAGAATCCAGACAAACCAATCCAATGAGGGCTCAATTGGCATCATCCCTCGATTCCATTAACACCCAGATAGCCTCAGTTAGTGGTCAGTTAGATATTTGGTGAGTTAAGAGGGATGAACAAAAAAAATTTATGCAAATAAATTTTCATATGAAGATTTAAAAAAAAAAAGAAATACCAAAAGGTAGTATATGTGCATTATTTAGAAAATCCAGTGAGGAAAATACTATTAGAGATGGTACTAAATGATTTCCCATCCATTGGTGCATACACGATGCTATTAGAAATAATTTTTGGGATAGATGGTGAATGGTTTTTGATGCCCCTCCTTGCAAGAATCATGAGGTCCCCATGTATTTTTTGAAGAAATTATATTGTGAGTTTGTCCTTGGGGAGATCCCCAATTATTTTGATATATTACACTCCTAGGGTAGAGGTGTGGGGTCATCATTTGAGAGGTCGGGAGCACGTCATGACCCTAATGTAGTTAGGGCACCTGTGGTCAATCCACAGTATGAGCATGTGAATATTCCTTCAGTTGTGAAGGAAAATGTAGAGGCCAGCACTCTCGAGACCATTAATGATTTGACACAGACCCTCATCCATTCCATGAGCCCATTAGTTGAGGGGGAGCCTTTTGTGCATCATGGTCACATGTGCACTTCATGCGGATCCCTATGCACATTTGGCACTCATGCTGGAGATGGTGCAGATGATGGGCTTGTCACAGATCAGTTCCTGAATGACACATTTGGCATTAACACACAGGTAAATTACAATTATAATTTACTAATTTGATCACATTTCATATATATAGTGAATGATTAATTAATTAGCATCTATTGACATTGTTCAAAATTTAGGGTTAGAGTGTTGCTGGGCCTAGCAGCGATCCTCCAGGCCCATTTTTTGTCCCTTCCACGAGTCCTGAGGTATGTATCAATTTAATCATTTTAATTAACACCTATATTTATTACATAATCATATTAAGGATTGACCAAAAAAATTATGCATGTGCATTAGTTCTCCATAGGACCGTCAACCTTTACCACAGACTTAGAGCATAGACATCATACGAGCTTCACACAGGTACAGTTGTTTCATGTTAATTTAATTCATTTGATTATATTTATTTTATATTTCATGTTAGATGTAACATGTATTGTATGACATGTGGCTCATGATGTCAAACACACCTCCTCATTTGCGATAGTCTATTGATAGTGGAGTGGCCACAGTTGTGGCTAGCTCACAGCCACTGACGGAGGTATGAAAGAATTTTCTTCATTTTAGTTGTTGTTTATAATAGTTAATCTCAAAATTTCTAATGTTAACCTTTGTTTATATATTACTATAGCTTTTATGGTTTTTACACAAGTAGTATGTATGTTAGGCCTACTGATACTCTTTTAATTATGGATCAAAACTTTGTTTTTGTTTTACTAAGTGGTAAGGGGTAGTTTTTTTTAATGATTATCTACTAATAGTAGGTTAGTTTGTTGTTAAAGGGTCAGCCCCCTAGTTTTGGCTACTTTTAATTCAAAAACTAGGAGCGAAAGTAGAAGTGGCAGGGAAAGAATTAGATAAAGAAGAACTAGGAGCACATATTGAAGTTAGAAGTAGAGAAGAAGTAGGAAAATCAAATAAAGGTATGAGGACTAAGAGTAAGAGATAATGAAATTAAAAGTAAAGATAGGAATAGAAGATTAGTTGTATTCCAAGTTGATTGAAACTAGGAGTAGGACCTACAAGATGGAAGTTATATGTTTTCTATAATTAATAGTCAAGTTTAAAGATATAATTGGTGATGAGATATACTCACCTTGGTCTAGTAGAGTCATAAGTGTAGGAGAATTTGTGTTTTAAATTAATATTATTCATAGGCCAAAGTCAAATGTTGAACTTGATAATAGAACTAGGCATATCCTTAGGATTCAAAGAAACTATAGTTTTTGGAATCAACACCATCAACTCTCCTTCACTATTTCTTTGGGATGAATGGAACTAGCATAACAAAATTCTACATTCTTTCATTCTTTTCCTCCTCCTCCTCTCATGCAAAATAAACTTGGATAAGATAACTTACTAGACTTTTGGATTCGTGGCCCTTCTCTCTTCTTTTCATACTCTCATAGCTATGCTGGTGGGATAAATCATTGAGTATTTTCTTATCTTTTATTTTTGCTCTTTCTTTTCTCAAGTGACCACTTGAGCTTTTGCTATATCTTTTACAAAATGATGCTTGAGATTGAGACATTTTCTTGAGTGAGGTCTCTTCAACTAGTTGACTTGGAATCTTAGTAAGCTTTAGGATTTTGTTGTTCTTTTATGTATCCTTGCAAATGAATTTAATAGTTAATATTCTTGGTTTGGGAGCTTTTGTCCTTTAGCTTGGTGATATTTAATCTCCTTGTAGTTTTCCCAAAATCTTTATCTCTTTCTCTTTTTTTCTTCTACTTTATTGTGTGCATGAGGTAGACACATGCTTCCAATAAAGTGGGGACTACATGTATCATTTTAAAAAGTAAGAACACTTATTTGGTATTATTTTTAGCCCCATTTTAATATACATTATGGGTTCCTACATTGATTTCACACTCTCCTTTAAACACTCATTGGACCTTCAAATTATTATTTAAGTCCTATATTGATTCATTTTCTTTAAAAACTCAAGGTTACCCTTATCTATAAGTGTGCTTCTCTATTTCAACTTTGATCAAATAATTCCTTTCATTTATTGGACCTTATCTTACCATTTATGACATGTATTTTCTCTCTAAATGCAAAAATAAGTTGTTAGATCAAATTTCACATGCTCTAAATATCTTGGACCCACAATCAAAACTTGGGTTGGAATTGGTGGGTATAAGATGACTTTGGTGATATTTACTTGGGTACAATATTTCTGTTGGTGATATGTGTATTTATAAGTGATTATATTTATTGAATTGTTGTAGGGTCTCATTACGCTTGATCGTCCATGAGCATTTGAGGTGAACTTACAGAGTGACTATTTGTTGGCAGTAAGAAAATAATTGATTTTGTGTGTACATATATTTGATTTCAACGTATAATAAATATTGATTAATTCATATCTACTTTCTTTGTATCAGTTGGAGCTGGAGAAGAGCCTCAACAAGAGGTCGAGTGAGCGTGTCAGGAGGGCCCTGTCATCTCCACTGTCTCCTTCCACATGATGGCAAAGGACGTCGAGAGACTTGTTTCCTTCCCCTTGTGGAAAGGAAAAGATGTAGTTTATCTAGACATGTATATATATAGGCATCAGTGGAAATATTTGATATACATTTGATGTATATGACATTCTATATTTGATATATGAAATTTATTTGATGTATGACATTATTTGACTTATGACATTATTGGTTAATATATGATATGTTTGTTCATATACGACATATGATATGATATGTTTGTTCATGTATGACATTAAATTAGATGTGTTCATGTATGACATTAAATTAGATATGTGCATGTATGAAGTTAAATTCAATACCTAATCTATTCAAAAATTTGATAGACTATTGATTAACAATAAACTTTATCATTGTTTAAGTATAAGTTAAGCATTTGCAATATGTCATCGTCATATGATTTATGATCTTGTTCATGTTTAAAGTTTTCCTTCTCTATCATTTGTTTATCAAGTTTAATTCAATACCTAATTAGTTTGAATTTTTGATACAATATTGATTGGCAATAGACTTTATTAGGCAATATTCGTGGACCTCCAAGCAATTGGTCACCTAAATGAGAACCTTGAGATTTATTAGGAACTCCATTAAAGAAATCAGTAGTTTAAAATTGCTCTATCCAACAAAATAGTGGTCTACAAATATTAGAGAGATAGACTTAATATTTACCAAGTGGCCATCCAATGCCAAGTGTTGTGGATGTATCTCCATTCAAAGTTCAATCACATGTTAAATAATAGACATTTTAGGAGTAAGAATAAGTTATCTAATTTTATTAACATTATTTTGTATGAGTTCCAAGTAAGGTATCAAGAGTGCTTGAAATTCAAGACTTTGTCTTCTCATCTTGTCCATGTCTTTACTTAAATCAACCTGAATTAACTAAGGTACCTCAATTAACTTAGAAACCCTATTCTTTAAATCCTCATCAATATTTTCCAACTTTCTTTAAAATATATTGTGTCAAATGTAGTACATCACATAACTATTGGAGTAGGTGGATTATCTCCTTAAGAATATTTTCTAGCTCGGTTGTAATACCACCAAGTTCATATTTTGCGAATAAGGACTCTAAGAAGAATTTTGATCCTTTGCAAAGCTATTGTCCACATCAAACTCCCATGCCTGATTCAATTCAAGTGTCTACTTGTAAGAGACAACAAAGAAAACCTAATGCTTAAAAGATTAAGGAGAAAATTGACGTTAGTATTCAAGCTACTTTGGAAAAAAATTTGATAGATAGCAAAAGGAAAAGGAGTGCAAAAGGCAATCCATAGAAGAATGAGGGACATTTCTCGAAGTGTCAGACAAAAGATGTGCTCTCTAATCTAACTAGATGTGGGTGGTGTTGATGTAATTTTTCTTCAAAAAAAAATTTGTCTCAATAATCATATTCTTCTATAATTGTAAAGTTGACTAAGTGGAACTCATTTCATGTTCATGTTGCAGGTGCTTCGGGTGGTTCATGTATTCTTTGGAGCCATAAATCTTGCACTGCTATATATTCAGTCTTTTCCTAACTAGTGGCAAGTAGTTGTTACTAATTTTGGTATGTCATTCATAGTGCTCAATATATATGGCCCTACTTCTACATGTGATGATAAGACAGAACTTTTGGATTCCTATTCTTAGGCTATTTCCAACATTCAAGATGATAAATTTATTGTGCTTGGGGATTTCAATGGCATTCTATCTTAGGATGAGAAAATTGAATGTATATTCCCCCTCTTCATAAAATGATAAATTTTCTAATTTTGTGAATAATAACACCCTCATTGGTCTCCCTCCTTCTAAAGGGGCATTTACATGGACCAATAAGGGACAAGAATTTCACCAAATTACTAGAGACTTGATAGGTTTCTTATTTCTCATGATTGATTCCTTTCAAATATTAATATTAATTTAGAAATGCCCACTTTGGTTGCTTCAGATCATTTTTCCATTTCTCTATGTATTGAATCTAAGGGGAGTCCCAGTGGTAGTAAACCATTTTTTAAGTTTAAGCATATGTGGTTTAGGCACTTGGATTTCTTGTCACTACTCAACCAATGTTGTCTGCTCCTTTTTTCAAGGAATCTAGAATGTATCAGCTTCACATGAAGCTTAGATAGGGTTTAACCAGCTACTTGGAGCTAACAAAGTAGACAATTTGATCCCACGATGAAAGGTGAGAGAGATTTGGCAGTTGGCAACTTTGTACCAACCAACACTACAAGTTTTAGCATCACCCGAGATGGCATTGTAAAATGAAAATGGAATGTGATCTCCAAAAAGTGAGAGAGGTTATTGTAGTTCTCTACAACATGGTCTTGTAAGAACTAGAATCACATCCATACCTTGCACGAACTCCAAGATATGCCCTGTCAAAGATCGCAGCCCTATGGGATTTAGTGACCCTTGGAGACATTTTGGTTCGGCGTGCCCGAGAATGTTTGAGCATTGAAGGGGATAGGAAAAGGTTGAGGATAGGGTTTACCCAGCCACCCAGAGCTAATGGAGTAGACAGTTCAATCCCACGACGAAAGGTGAGAGAGATTTGGTAGTTGGCAAATTTGTACTAGCCAACACTGCAAGTTTTAGCATCACCCGAGATGGTGTTGTAAAATGAAAATAGAATGTGATCTCCAAAAAGTGAGAGAGGTTATTGTAGGTCTCTGCAACATGGTCCTGTAGGAACTAGAATCACATCCATACCTCACATGAGCTTTGAGATATGCCCCATCAAAGATCGCAGCCCTATAGGATTTAGTGACCCTTGGGGACATTTTGGTTCAGCGTTCCCAAGAATGTTGAAGCGCTGAAGGGGATAGGATGAGGTTGAGGATAGGGTTTACTCAGAGCTAATGGAGTAGACAGTTCGATCCCATGATGAAAGGTGAGAGAGATTTGGCAGTTAGCAACTTTGTACTAGCCAACACTGCAAGTTTCAACATCACCCGAGATGGCATTGTAAAATGAAAATGGAATGTGATCTCCAAAAAGTGAGAGAGGTTATAGTAGGTCTCTACAACACAGTCTTGTAGGAACTAGAATCGCATCCATACCTCACACGAGCTCTGAGATATGCCCCATCAAAGATCGCAAACCTTTAGCATTTAGTGACCCTTGGTCATTCCGATTCAGCGTGCCTGAGAATGTTCAAGCGCTGAAGTGGATAGGACAAGGTTGAGGATAGGGTTTACCTAGCCACTCAAAGCTAACAAAGTAGATAGGTTGATCCCACGATGAAAGGTGAGAGAGATTTGGCAGTTGGAAACTTTGTACTAGCCAACACTACAAGTTTCAGCATCACCCGAGATGGCATTGTAAAATGAAAATGGAATGTGATCTCCAAAAAGTGAGAGAGCTTATTTTAGGTCTCTACAACATGGTCCTGTAGGAACTAGAATCACATCCATACCTTGCACGAGCTCTAAGATATGCCCCATCAAATATCACAACCCTATGGGATTTAATGACCCTTGGGGATATTTTGGTTCGGTGTGCCCGAGAATGTTCAAGCGCTGAAGGGGATAGAACAAGGTTGAGGATAGGGTTTACCTAGACACTCAAAGCTAACAAAGTAGATAGTTTGATCCAATGACGAAAGGTGAGAGAGATTTGGTAGTTGGTAACTTTGTACTAGCCAACACTGCAAGTTTCAGCATCACCCGAGATGGCATTGTAAAATGAAAATGGAATGTGATCTCTAAAAAGTGAGAGAGGTTATTGTAGGTATCTACAACATAGCCAATAGGAATTAGAATCGCATCCATATCTCGCACGAGCTCTGAGATATGCCTCATCCAAGATCGCAGCCCTCTAGCATTTAGTGACCCTTGGGGACATTTCAATTTGGCATGTCCAAGAATGTTCGAGCGTTGAAGCAGATAGAAAAAAGTTGAGGATAGGGTTTACCTAGGCACCTAGAGCTAACGGGGTAGATAGTTTAAACCCACGATGAAAGGTGAGAGAGATTTGGCAGTTGGCAACTTTGTACTAGCCAACACTGCAAGTTTTAGCATCACCCGAGATGGCGTTGTAAAATGAAAATGGAAGGTGATCTCCAAAAAGAGAGAGAAGTTATTGTAGGTCTCTTCAACATGGTCTTTTAGGAACTAGAATCACATCTATACCTTGCATGAGCTCTGAGATATGCCCCGTCAAAGATCGTAGCCCTCTAGCATTTAGTGACCCTTGGGGACATTCTGGTTCGGCGTGCCTGAGAACATTCAAGCATTAAAGAAAATAGGATGAGGTTGAGGATAGGGTTTACCTAGCCACCCAGAGCTAATGGAGAAAATAGTTTGATCCCACGACAAAAGGTGAGAGAGATTTGGCAGTTGGCAACTTTGTACTAGCCAACACTGCAAGTTTCAGCATCACCGGAGATGGCATTTTAAAATGAAAATGGAATGTGATCTCCAAAAAGAAAGAGAGGTTATTGTAGTTCTCTCCAACACAGTCTTGTAGGAACTAGAATCACATCCATACCTTGCATGAACTCTGAGATATGGCCCATCAAAGATTGCAACCCTCTAGCATTTAGTGACCCTTGGGGACATTTCAGTTTGGCGTGTCCGAGAATGTTTGAGCCCTGAAGTGGATAGGAAAAGGTTGAGGATAGGGTTTACCTAGTGACCCAAAGCTAACAGAGTAGACAGTTTGATCCCACGACCTTTTTTCCACTAAGTTGCAAATTTGAGCAACTTTTACAACTTTCAACAATGCAACTTTGCACAAAAAGTGCAATTTTTACATTTTTCACTTGATTCCAATTCTATGAATTAGAAAAGGTATGGAAATAGTAAAAACTCAAAGGAATATAGGAATATAGATAATTTTATGGTTATTTCCTAAAAGTTTCTAAATTGTTGCAAAAGTTGCTAATGCAACTTTGCAATTTTTGCATTGACAACATTTGGTTGAATTATGCATTTTGGCTTGGAGGGTATGGAAACTGAAAGGTGTTGATGGGAACATGCTAGATAGGGTAGATCAAACCTATTAAAGCCTAAAACATGTTAGAGTTGACTATTTGTAGGATTTTCCCATTAGGAACTAGAAGGGTCATTTGGCACATTGTTACAAATTTGCTCATTTTGGGTTGTTACTTGGGTCCATCACCCTATCCTCTACATCAGGATTGATCCTAGGTTAGGGGTGGATAGAAAAGACCTATAAAGGTATTAAATAATGTAATAAGGCTATCAAAGCCTCTAAAAGATGTAAAAGGCACTAAAAGTGCAATATTTTGTAAAATTGCCAACATTGGCAATATAAGCCAAAATGGGCTTAATCAAGTCATGTAAAGGATCCAAAGGGAGGTTTCATTTGGTTTTGAGAGTCTAAATGAGTTTAAAACCTCATTCCCATGTGTGGGAGACAAGTTTGGGTAGTCAAAATTGATTGCTCCAAAGGTGGATTTAGTGTTTTCTCTAAACAAGAGTTTCATTTTACATTGGAAGTCATCTAATATAACCAAAGTGAAGGTGTTTGAACCATTTTTGGATTCTAGAGACATTGCAAAGTAAGATTTCTAGAAAGCCCTAGGGTAAAGGGGCTAGAAAGGAGGGTATGCAAACTCGCCTAGGGCTAGATTTCTATGCTCCTTTCAAACACTTATTTACTGATTTCATTGCCTAGCCGGGTATGCAAACTTGCCTAGGGCCTCTTGGGAAAAAAAAAACCATATTTAAATTGTGTGTACAGTCTATTACTTGATTCCAATAGTCCATCATTGTTCCACCGCTAGAATTCAAGTTATAGAGGTTTCTTTGCCGATTGCTTTGTACATACTAGCAAACTAGCAACTTTAAAAAGATTTTTCAAACTAGTAAAGAAACTGATAAAAAAAACTCCTAATCTTTACCAAAGCATCTACATTTTGTACACTATCAAACCACATGAAAACAACAACCCTATCAATCCATTAAAGGTGTGGATGAAGGGTGAAATCATAAAATTGTCATCAAAATGCTTAGTTTGCTCTTCATTCCAATGCCAAAATTTGTACAAAAGCATGTGCCAACCCTCAAACTGACTTGTATTGGTCTTAAATACCTATTAACCACATGGATCAATAGATCTCATAGCTTTCCAACTGATTCTTGAAGCTCTTATAAAGTTTTAGCACTTTTTGTTAATGTTGTTAAACAACTTTTGCACTATTGTGCATTTAATAGCTCCATGACCTCAAACATGGTTAAATGAACCTATTTCCATGTAATTACAACTTTTAACATTTTTTCCATCTTTCCCATCATCTTGGGGTCTTGGTCAATGTTTGACCATTCTAGTCTCTAACAAGCAATTTAAGCAATTTTGCCAACATAGAAGCAACTTGGGAACTCAAGCACAACAAAAACCTATTTACAAACATAACTCACACACTTGGGGCTTTATCACATAGCCCATATTCATGTGGTTTGGCCAAGACCACTACAAGCCAAAAATGATTTAGGAAACTTGGCATATTTCCTAGGTGCTCCCACACCAACAAAGCTCAAAGCCAATGGGTAGAAGTCAATAGTAGGAAGAAGAAGTTGTCAACTACTAGCCCCTTTTTTAACATGGTTACTAAGAGAAAGTAAAAACCTAATGTGGAAGGTAAGAATTATTGTTTGGGTAGGAAGAATAATAAAGAAATAAGAGAATTGGCAAGTAAAGTTGATATAGTAAATGGGAGACAGTTCACCATCTAGGAGAGTTGTAACAAAAGTTATAAAGGAATATCATATCATAGGATATTAGAGGATTGAATGCTCCTCATAAGAAGGATATTTTGTGGAATGCGGTTTGGTAACCCAATTTGAACATTTGGAGGGACCCTTGTGGAGCAAGGTAGGTATTTAGTTTAATGGTTTGAATCTATTCTTGAAACAAGTCATTTGTTGAATGTTTATTACTTCGTGGGGATCTAGTTTGACTCCTCAAATCATTGGTATCAAATCTAGTAGATCTATTGAGGGGTGCAAAATTAGTTACTTGTGTTGTAGATTGTTATATTGAGAAGATGCCTCCAAAAAAAATATATAGAAGGAGATACAAGAGCTGATATAAGCTACTAAAATAATGGATAGAGAGTTGAGGAAACAAAGAGACTAAGATACAATAAGGTAAAGAGAACTGAGACAAGTAAGCAAGTAAAATGCAACCATCTTGGAAATCTTGGAAGCTTTGGAAAGGATTCCTACGAGGGATGTGCATGAAGAACAAGAAAGTGATGCTTAAGCACTTGAGAATCCTCATGGAGAGGATGGAGGAGACTTAGATCTTGAAGAAAGAAGGATGATAAGGTTGTTGAAGATATTTCAATGTGGTAGAAGAAAGACAATAACTGATTTCCATATCTATCATGGCAAGATAGATAGTGAAGAGGTTTTGCGGTTGATAGATTCCCAAGAGAAATATTATAATTATGGAGATATAAGTGAAGTAAAATAAGGTAAAGCTATACAAAACATAGCTAAGAGGGACAACATTGACATGGTGGAGTAGTGTAATGGAAAAGAGGTTTTGTAAGGGTGGAACAAACATGACCAAATGGTGAAGGATGTGCCTCTTCCATCAAATAATACAATCCAAAAATAGAGGATAAGGAATAACTTGAAAGAAAAGGAGATGGGTTTGATGACCTACATAGAGGAATTTCACAAGTTGAGCATAAGAGGTGGATTAGAGAATAAAGATGAAAATGTTGCAAGGTATCTTAATGGGCTCATATAAAACTTGAAAAATGGGATTACCTTGATTTTTCCTAAGACAATTAGAGATAGTTTCCAATTGGCTATAAGTGCATAAGATATGGTCAATAGGAAGAAAAAAAGACAAGAAGGTGGTAGAGGAAATGCAAATAGAGGAAGGGGAAGAAAAACCAATAATATGGGAAGAAATGATAGTTTAGTTTCATATGAAATGGTGAACAATTTATATTTGGAATGGTCACCACACAATAGGCCATATAGAGCATCACATGTAAGTAGTGATGATTTTATTAAAAGATAGATGACTATGAGCATCACATGTATAGAGCATCTCTATTAAAATATGTTTGCTGGTGTAAACCTGTGAGGAATAGTTGGTCCCAATTCAGTTGTGTGTCAATATTAGGAATGTGATGAATTAATGCGACAACCTCATCATATGTCACTTGAACAAACTTGTGTGTCAACTTTATTAGCCCTCTTCTTTGGTGACCTACAAATGAAGAATTAGCACAGTAAAAAATCTAAGATAAGATTTTAAAAATGGGTCCTATTAAAAAATCTAATATAAATTCAAATAATGTATCTAGATTCTAAACAAATAAAAACTAAATCTCATCACTTACACATCATAACAATATGGTCTACCTTAGTCATGTGATAGTCTTGGGGAAGAGGTTGTAACATTGTATTTGGATCCAATTGATCACTTTTTATCTCTCTCCCTCTCTCCCTATTCAATCTAATGAGCCAACTGGATCTGCTCGACATTTTAATGTCTCAAGTATTGCCTCATGTTCTGAATCACAAAATTTCCAAAGAATCTTACTATGTGGTTTTTCACCATATTTTATCAAGTGGACATTTGATGCAACAACACGGTTTGAATAATGAAGAATCTTCCTCTCTAGTTGCCAATCCTCAAATAACCACAAGTTAGGATTCTTCATAGGATATCGTCTAAGCCATGTGCCTGTTACAACCACCGCACTGACATGGTACTCAAAACTTTCACCATCTATAACCGAGTGATCCAATTTTTGTTTGGCTTCAACACAATGACACAAATAATAACTATCCCTTCTTCATTGTCTTCAAGTGCAATAACAACAAAAACATGGCTTGTAGTGACAAATCTACAAAATGCGGTCATTAATTCAAAAAATACTTAGGTAAAAGTTATATAGTTACATATTGAAATTACAAAGATATATATATATATATATTACTAGGTTGCACTAGATCTGACAAGCGGTCAAAGTCAATAGACGAATCCATCTCTACCATTTCTAGTGCTTGTGGGGGATAATAGGTGTCAATTGGGTCCAACACCCATATATCCCATTTTTCCACCCATTCAGTTGACTCACAGTCATCCCAATTTTCCTCTACACATGATGGACAATAGCATGCCATTTTTCGTGTGTGGATACTCCATGAACTTGCATTAGAGCTTCTAAAAGAGTGTAACTCACTAGATCCTGTTAGTGTGCAACAATCCTGATATAGTGCAATGTTAGTATTATCTATCAACCAAAAAAATTTACAAAATGTAGACTCACCTACCTTACCTGGACCCATTGTAGCGTTACACCATTGGACGATGGATTTTGCATCTATCAATATTGCTCCATCTTTGTACTTTAGTTCTTCACGAGCCAAGGCTCTTTTAATGCATGTACCTGCATCATCATGCTCTCCCTTACCATGACCAGCCTCTGTGAAATTCCACATATATTGAATTCTACACAACTTGTGCATCCTGCTCAACCAATAAAGCATCCGTGCATTCTTGAATTGAGATGCACAATTGTCTGACCAAATAATGTGTTGATGATATGATATGGCCCTATTAGCCAAATCTCCATAAAAATAGTTGAAAACAACCATGTACGAACTCCATAGAATGTGATCAATCATCGCTGATGTAAAAATGGTACTCCCTCAAAATCTTCCTATCATCCTCTGTACTTGTAGGTGAATAAATGAATGTTATGTGAACAAATATGGAAACCTGTTGAGATGTATAATACTTTTCTTGCACCTCATTTTGTGGTTGTAGTGTGTAGTTCTCTACAAAATCTACAACCAAAATAATGGTATCCAATGGAAATGTATCCTTGCACAACTTGAATTGCAAATCCAACCATCGAGCTCTATGGGTATGCCTTGCATACTCGTAAATAATCTTTTGACAAAAAATCTTTATGAACTCATACACTGGAATCTTTTTAATGAATAGATCACATCTTTTACCATGTTTCCCATCTTTTAGAGCATATGTCATTGTGTTGAATTTTTCGTAATCTACTATTTCATTTCCAATTGCATGCATACTATCCATATGTTGACAAGTTGATAAAAGTTGCAAAGAACCACAAAATAAGCATGTACCATCCAAGCACGATGTCTTGTAAAATTGTTGGCCATCCCCTATTTCACATAAAATGTTGGATATGAATTCCCTTGAAGATCTTGGTGGCTCTTTTATGTCACAATCCTGCAAAACAAACTGAGAATGAAAAACTACGCATATATGCCTAAAAATATCAAAATGGTTAGAAAATTCAATATGTATCCTACAACAAAAAGTTGTGCGTGTGTGATTTATTTTCACATAAAAAGGTTTACCCATCTCAAAAAATCCTTGACTTATTCAAATTTGAGGATACATACCAATAAATTTTGCAAAAAATTGTGTCTAAGTTAAGTCCAAAAAATGTTTCGCATGTGGCTCGTGATTTCGGCTACCAATCCTGCTTCTTACAACATCTCTTTGATTAGGAGAAAATGTGTATTATTTTTCCAAAAATCTTCGATCAATGATTTCAAGGCTTCACTAATTTCTTTATCCTTTCATGGTAGTCTACTACTAAATGTCTATAACTCATTTTTTTTTGGATCTTCTAATCTCTCACGCCTTAGCATGGCTCTCCTTAGGGTACCTTTACCAATTTTTAATGTTTTGCTTGTCTTTCTCATGAGTCGAGCTTTCTTCATTTGGATACTTACTATTGTCGATGTGAGTACTCATCTTTTGATATTACTATCTTTGGTGCATGATTTAGAACCCACTTTTTCATAAGCACTCATTAGATTCTTTACAATATTTCTTTCATTTGAATCATCCATCGTTCTTAGCCCAAGAATCTTCATGATAGGCCTAAATTTCAAATTTCTTATCATTTTAAAAAATAATTGGCATTGACGTGTAATATTTAATTCTTCAAAAAGTAATCTCCACATACTATTAACTTTTCTTTGACAAGTACACTTGCTAATCTTGTTAGGCATTGATTTCAAAATGTTAGTATCAATATCAATAAAATATTTTGGTCTTCTAAAATGAATTCTAGAAGGTGTTCTAATCTCTTCAATTCTCTCAACATTTTGAACATCAATATAAGGTTGTGTGTATTGCGTACCTTGAACTGAAGATGATGTGCCTTGGCAATAAGATGTAAAAGATGGAGTATCACCTGCTTGATGTGTTGATGTTGTGCTTTCAACATGACATGATGGAGTGTGTATATCATCGGATCTACAAATTAGTGTCTCTTCTACATGAGAGGATGATATACCTTCAAAATTGGAAGATGGTACTCCAACATTGGAAGATGGTGTAGTGGATGATATGACTCCAACATTGGAGGATGGTGTAGCTTCACAATTCAATTGTCTTCTTGAGCATAACAATCTCATTCATTCTATTTGTCTTTCTAATTCTTCCTCTTTGTTTCTTTGTACTGGTGGTTCTTGATCCTCTTCAAAAGTCAATTCTTCATTATTGCTTTGTAATTTTCTTTGTTCACGTAGTAATTTCATTTTATCTTTTTTAATTGCCAAATCTCTCTCCCTCTCTTCATTTGTTTGAATCTTTGGTTTCTTCCTTGGCATGATGATGATTTCTACATGTCAAATTATTCAAACATCCAAATTACTTAAAATGTATAAATTACAAATTATTCAATTACATATAAAAATTATAATTATTTGAATGATTACACAATATATATTAAATGACTTGTCAAATTTCTAACCATTCTGAAATAACATTTCATTCAAAGATACAATTTTTAATGAATTCACTATATATTAAATAACATGTCAAATTATAATCAAATTTGTATCTATATATTGATAAACAATATTCAAAATGGATTGCCCTAACCTTTTCTATACAAGGAATATTCAAAAGGTCTTCAAATCATGTATCCAATGATTGAATTTGGTGTTTGCTAACTTCCAAAAGTGTTGAAATAGTGTTTTCTATGTTGAAACCCATGATTTCTATCGGAATAATAGAGTGCATAACAGACCAAAAGCAAGAAATGGGCCCCAATGTTGGCTTTTTACCATTTTTAGGTATTTGAGATAGTGCGTACGCACTATAGCATGTACACACTATGTGAAATCACATCACTCCCCATCCTCCGTACTCCCCATCCTCCCTACTCTCTCTCCCATCCCCTCCCTCTCTCTCTTCCTACTCTCTCTCCCCTCTCCCATCCTTCAATCTCTCTCACTCTCCCTCTCCCACCACCTACTCTCTCTGCCTCTCTCACCCTCTCTCCTCTCCTATCCCCAACTCTTTAGATCTCTCACACACTCTCTTATCCCCCCTATCTCTCTCCCTCTCCCTCTCCTACCACCTACTTTCTCTCCCCCATATCCTACTCTCTCTCCTCTCCCATCCCCTACTTTGTCTCTCTTACACACATTCCCATTCCCCCTATCTCTCTCCCTCTCTACTCTCTCTCTCCCATCTTGTACGAGCTCTCTCTACCACCACCTACTCACTCTCATACTCTCTCTCATTCCCTACTCTGTCTCTCTTACACACACACTTCCATTCCCCTCCTCTCTCCCTCTCCCACTCCCTCTCCCACTACCAACTTTCTCTCCCCCATCACCTGCTCTCTCTCTCCTCTCCCATCCCCTACTCTCTCACACTCACACTCTCTTCCATCCCCTACTCTGTCTCTCTCTCACACACACACTCCCATCTCCCTCCTCTCCCATCCCCTACTCTCTCACACTCACACTCTCTTCCATCCCCTACTTTGTCTCTCTCATACACACACTCCCATCCCCCCCCCTCTCTCCCTCTCCCACCGCATACTTTCTCTCCCCCATCCCCTGCTCTCTGTCTCCTCGCCCATCCCCTACTCTCTCACACTCACACTCTCTCCCATCCCCTACTCTGTCTCTCTTTCACACACACTCCCATCCCCCCTCTCTCTTTCCCTCTCCCACTGCCTACTTTCTCTCCCCCATCATCATACTCTCTCTCTGCCACCCCATACTCTCACACTCTCAGACTCTCTCCCATCCCCTACTCTCTCTCTTTCATATATACACACACTCTTATCCCGCCACTCTCTGCCTCTCCCTCTCCCACTCCCTCTCCTACCACCTACTCTCTCTCTCTCTCTCTCAAGTTCTCTTTCTTCCTCTCTACTCTCTCTCTCTCTCCCATCCCTTACTCTCTCTCCCATCCCCTACTATGTCTCTCTTACACACACACTCCCATCCCCCCTCTCTCTTTCCCTCTCCCACCGGTTACTTTCTCTCCCCCATTTTCATACTCTCTCTCTCTTCCACCCCCTATTCTCACACTCTCACACTCTCTCCCATCCCCTACTCTCTCTCTTTCACAGACACACACACTCTTATCCTCCCACTCTTCTTCTCTCCCATCCCCTACTCTCTACATCTATCACACACACTCCCATTCCTCCTCTCTCTCTCCCTCTCCCTCTCCCACTCCCTCTCCCACCACCTACTTTTTCTCCCCCATCCCCTACTCTCTCTCTCCTCTCCCATCCTCTACTCTCTCACACTCTCTCCCATCCCCTACTCTGTCTCTCTTACACACACACACACTCCCATCCCCCCTCTCTGTTTCCCTCTCCCACATCCTACTTTCTCTCCTCCATCATCGTACTCTCTCTCTGCCACCCCCTACTCTCACACTCTCACACTCTCTCCCATCCCCTATTCTCTCTCTTTCAGAGATACACACACTCTTATCCCCCCACTCTTATTCTCTCCCATCCCCTACTCTCTACATTTTTCACACACACTCCCATCCCCCCTATCTCTCTCCCTCTCCCTTTCCCACTCCCTCTCCTATTGCCTACTATCTCTCTCTCTCTCTCAAGTTCTCTTTCTTCCTTTCTACTCTCTCTCTCTCTCTCTCTCTCTCTCTCTCTCTCCCCCATCCCTTACTATCACTCTCTCTCTCTCATCCCCTACTCTCTCTCATGCTCTCCCATCCCGTAATCTCTATCTCTCTCTCCCATCTTGTATGAGCTCTCTTTGCCACCACCTAAGTTCTCTCTCACACTCTCACACTCTCAAACTCTCACACTCTCTCTCATCCCCTACTCTATCTCTCTTACATGCACACTTTCATCCTCCATCCCTCTCTCCTCTCCCATTCCCTACTCTCTAGATTTGTCACACACTCCCATCCCCCTTCTCTCTCCCTCTCCCACTCCCTCTTACACCGCCTACTATCTCTCTCTCTCTCTCAAGTACTCTCTCTCCCTCTCTACTTTCTCTCTCCCATCCCCTACTCTCACTCTCTCTCTTCCATTCCCTACTCTCTCTCTCACTCTCTCCCATCCCCTACTCTCTCTCTCTCTCTCTCTCACCCCCATCCCGTATGAGCTCTCTCTGCCACCTCCTACTTTCTCTCAAACTCTCACACCCTCTCCCATTTCTTACTCTACCTCTCTTATAAATGAATACACATTCCCATTCCCCCCCTCTCTCTCTCATAGTCCCTGTCCCACTACCTACTCTATCTCTCTTACATGCTTCCATTCCACCTCTCTCTCCCTTCCACTCCCTCTCCCACCACCTACTATCTCTCTCTCTCTCTCTCTCTCTCTCTCTCTCTCTCTCTCTCTCTCTCACTCTCTCTCTCTCTCCCATCCCTCTACCATTGCCTACTCTCTCTATCTCTCTCTCCCTTCTCTCATTCTCTACTCTCTCTCTCTCTTTCACACCCACTGCCTACTCTCTCTCTCTCTCTCTCTCTCTCTCTCTCTCTCTCTCTCTCTCTCTCTCTCCTCTCTACTCTCTCTTACATTTTCACACTCTCTCCTACCCCCTACTCTCTCTCTTTCTTTCTCTCTTACACACATTTCTATCCCCCTTTTCTCTCCCTCTCCCACTCCCTCTCCTATTGCCTACTCTCTCTTCCATCGCCTACTCTCTCTCGAGCTACTTTGTCTTCCCCCTCTCCCATTCCACACTCTCTCTCTTTCACACACATGCACTCCCATCCTCCTCTCTCTTACTCTTCCTCTCCCACTCCGTCTCCCATAACCTACTCTCTCTCTCCCTCATCCACTACTCTTAATCTCTCTCTCCCAACCTGTACTCTCTCTCACACTTCCTCTCTCTCCCATCCCCTACTTTTAATCTCTTTCCCCCATCCCGAACTCTCTCTTTTCCACCCCTACTCTCTCTCACACTTCCTCTCTCTCGCATCTTGTACTCTCTCTGCCACCCCTACTCTCTCTCCCATCCTATACTCTTTTTGCCACCCCTACTCTCTCTCCCATCCTATACACTCTTTGCCACCCCTACTCTTTCTCACTTTCTCTCTCCCCTCTCCCATCCCTACTTTCTCTCTATCTCTCTCTCACACACACATGGCCATTCCCTTATCCCCCCTGCAACCTAGTTCTCTTATGCAATTTAGGTCTTAATAGTGCGTGCGCACTATAGTGCACACGCGCTACTGAGAAATTTTTTTTTAGATAGCGCATGCGCACTATAGGGCGCACATGCTATTGAAAGCTTATTTAAACCTGAGCCTAAGGCTTGGTTTTGCCTTGGAGATCCAACCTGAAGGTTTGGAGTTTATGAACAGGTCCGAGACGTGTTTTCCAGCAAACATACCAAAAATGATTATTTTTTCTTCTGTGCTCCCCTTCAAGATTCCTCATGGTTGGGTATCGATAAGATCAGGTTACATAGCATTATAGGTCTTTGTGTTAGCTATCTCACCATATAATCTAATTTTAATTTGAACTATTTCAAACCTTTCATCTATAATTTTTTTTGAATGTATGTTCATTTTTTGTCAAAACCCACCATGTACTAATTGGGCTATAGATTTTAGCGCATTCATCAAATTTTGCAACAACTTAGTTTTTTAGAAACTAGACTCCATTCTACACACTTTGAAATTAGTTTTTTAGAAACTAGACTCCATTCTACACACTTTGAAAAAAAAAGTTTTGATTTTAGATTAGTTTTCAATTATTTCTAGGGGGAGCACATAGATATTTCACATTTTTGGGACATGTCTAGTTAAAAAAATTATTTAAAACAAATACACATTATAAAATTGTCCAAAAAATTTGGGATAAACTACATAGTGTTAAGTAACTTTTGACCAGAATGATAAAAGAATTTCAAAAAAAAAGTTAAAATTTTAGGGGCGCCACACTTTGTACCGTGTTATGTTTTTTTGTAATAAACAGTACCACTTTTTGTGGCCCCCTTTTTTGAGGACCTAAAAGTAAACCATTTTGAAAAAAAATTAGTAGTTTAGAAACTATATTCAAAGGACTACGACTTTTGTTTTTTCATATCTTAAAATTTTGAGCGTAACTATCATCAAATTCTTGTTGAAGTTCAAAATTTGTAGATTTTAGGAAAAAGGTGTACACTTATATCCCCTTTTGGCACCAGAACTTTGTGCACTTACCCCATGGCAAGAGGTGGACAAGCATAATAGCCAGCAAATAGTAATGTGGCTCAGATCAAACAAAAGCATAGGACAGTGACACATGGTAGATCTAATGGTGGTTTCCATGTCGTCAAAGGAAAGTTGCAGGGAGGCACACAACATGGTGACTGGCTAGCTAGTAGCAAGGTAGACTATTTATGTAGCAAAAGTCTAACTAATCCAGTACTATCATGTGGCAGGGTTGGTTGACTAGGTTTGACCCAAATGGGATTTGAGAAAAAAAATCAAAGGGGCTTAAAAAGGTATAGGAGCCTGATTTTCAAATGGCCGCCAATGGTACAATTCTTATCTAAAATGTGCACTCTAGTATACTGTTGGAACTGGGAGGAAATGAACTTTTTGAATATGGGGTCGTATTTTGCACAGATATTCATGAATTGTCTCTATAAGTAGATTTGTAATTTCTAGGGCATTCTTAGCAGAATGGCTAGAATTAATCATTAAGCATCAAAATGGGTTAGAGGATAGATATAAAAGCTTTTTGAAGCCTGAATGTGGAAAAAATTGATTTTGATAAGTTTATTGTGCCTCTAGAGACCATTTAACTAATTTTTCACCTTTTCCTTGATTTCAAATCTAGCATCAAAATTAGTTATGTTTTTGCTATCAAATATCTAAGATGTTTTGTGCTTTTGAGAGCCAAAATGGTTAAGGATTTGATATCTAGTTATAGAGAGAGATTATTTTAACATCTTGAGGAGGTTTTTCAAGTGGACAGATGTTAAACATAGAGTAGATCCAAGAATTCTTTCCTCTATATCATTCTCTTTCTTTCTCATTATAGAGGCTCCAATTTTTGAGGTTCCAATTTTGGAGAGAAAAAGATTCATTGTTGTGATACCATATGTGTTCCAATCTAGAGTTTTCTCATATTTGTGAAACCAGGGTTCTAGTCTCAAGGTGTTCCCATCACTGTGACACCAAAATTTATTTCAACATATTCTCTCTTGTATGAAAAATAGTAGTGAATATTATAGAGAAAAGTTCTGATCTATTAGGTGTTTTTTGTGTTTTGATTTCATACATTTCAATGTATTGTTTCAAAGGCATGAATATAAATAAGCAAAATCTCTTTAGTTTCATTTTGATTCTCATCTCCTATTTCAATAATCTATAGTCTTATGTGGTTTAAGAACAAGAATTGAGACTCATTTGCATCCCTTTAAGGTTGTATGTCAGATATGTTTTGCTATTGGAACAAGGGGCCAAGTAAATGCTTGATGTGTTTGATAGGATTGTTGATTATTTTAAGAAGGATACTTCATAAGAATGAGGTCTTTATGAACTTTGATATTTTATTCACAAAGTGATAGGACATATTTGATGTCTAGATGTATGAACTATGTCTTGGATATTATAAATGTAATTGTCGAATTCAAGAAATTGCCCAATAGATAAGGCACTAATTAGTTATAGGATCACTTGTTTATATTGCTTCATATTTGGGGTTGTGTTGATATTCAACATCATTAATCAATTCTATTTTCCTTTTATGTTGAAAGTTATTCAAAGTATTTCCCTCACTCAGCTTATGAATTGCATTATCTTGCATTTAGCTATTGTAGATCTATCTTATTCCATGAGTCAATAAGAGAAATAAGGGCTAAATATTCTTATAATAGATTCAAGAATATGTTTGAGCACTAGTACCATATATATTGAATCTATAGGTCCACCCACCTAGGTTTTGTAGAGCCTGAAGTAGAAGAAGGGTCAAGCCTTATAGTTGGCCCAGTGTTTGAAAGGATATGTTAAAGATGGAAGTTAGCTGCCCCTAGATGTGTTTTATTCTCATCGGGGTAATTTGAAACCTATAAAATTTCAAAATACCAAAAAAAGGCAACTCTACTAGGGATATAATATGGAAATACATTTTGTTAAAAGTACAAGAATCTTTGGTATTAATTGAATACTTCAGTCCTATTTTTAGTATGGTTCTTTCCATCTGAGTGACCAAAAAATTGACAACTCTATTGGGAAAGTGTATTGAGTCTATATGATAGACAAACCTTGAGAATTTGAAAAGGAAAGATTCAATACAACAGGAAGAATTTTCTATAGAAGGGGGGTTGTGAAATGTTTTCCATTTCTTTTTTGAAGTTTTGTGTTCCCCAGTTAAGCTTTATTCATGGACAATAGTATGTTGTAAAATTGGATGTAAATTGTGTTCTATGACTATTATAAGTCTATCTTCAATTAGTTAAATTTTTGTAAGTGCTTTTGAGAAAAGTTAAGAGTCAAGAAATCAATTTATGAAGTGTATTCTCTTTTCAAGGTGTTAATGATCTGCAAGTTTTTCCATATTGAAAGTCTGGTTCAGAATTTACAAGTGGTAAATTGTTTTAGATCTTTTCTCACTAAGTGTGAGTGGTGACTCTAGTCTAAATCTCTGTGCCAATGCATCTTTTATTTTAATATTAGAGGCTTTCAGTATTTGTGGGCAGATCTAGTTTGTTGGGAAAGAGGAAGTAGAAATTTCTTGATTGATAGTTTATGTGGTTGTTTGTATCTACTAAAGTAATTGCTTTCAAAATGTGAATCATTGATATGATTTCATTTTCCTCTTCAAGGAGGTGGTAGCTCTACAAGGATTTTATCAATGGTGTGAAGGATTTCATGTTTACGCCCATGCCAATCAGTAGATCAGAGATTTAATGCAACAACACATAAAAGGTATTTTAATTTTCATGTATTTGTCTTTCATGAAAGTTAAATGGTAAAAATGGTTGCCTCCATCTAGTGTTTTCAGCACTAAGAAAATAGAGGTAGGAGTTTAATATTTTATAAGATGGATTCAGAGTTTAGGTCTAAAAATGATGTCCCAACTCTTGAAAGTGTTCATGCAAACATTGTTGAGTTGAAAAGAAAGATTCATAATAAGACCGTCATAATGATGAGAAATACAATTGGTAATAGTCTTAGTAGATTTCAAATTTACATGAAGTTTAAATCAGTAGTTATGAATCTTGATGATTTTTTAGACCTAAGGAGTCTTCATGGCTAGTGGTACTCTTAGAATTTTTTATGCCACATTCAATTAATTGGCCAACAAAGTTAAGGTTAGAAAAGATTATTGAAATCCAAGATTTTATCATGGAGATTGAAAGTGTTTTGAATGATAATGAATCTAATGATAATAAAAAGGAATATGCTAAAAATGATAATGAATGCAATGAATCCATTGAAGATGAAATTAAAGATGAAGAGTCTTAGTTTTACAAATAAGAGGACAATAATTAGCAATTTCATGACAAGTGAAATGTGGATTCATCTTGTTATGATGTTGATTGTAAGGAAGAGTAAAAGTGTAACAACAATAAGAGTCTTTCTTCTAGTGATGAATATGAATTTGCTAAGATACTAGTTGTTGAGGTATTGTCTATAGAAGAAGATGAATGTGATAATCAAAATTATAATATTTTAGAATGTATTACTAATGAGTCTACTATTATAAATGTGTCAATCTATCTAGATAATAATCACAACCAAGGAAAAGAAACTAGTGATTAAGTCTTGTTAAGTGTTGACAAGATTTCAAATTTGTTGGCTCGTGATTTTGAAATGTATGCAAATCTATCCAAGAATATTTTTTCTTTGCCACATTTTTCCTTTTCATATGGTGAAGTCATTTCCCCTAAATTTGATGTTGAAGAAGATATAGTTGGAGAATATGCCATGTCAAGTTTTGGAGATGTATGTGATGGTAGTTCGTACATAAATACACATGATGATTTCTATGTTGAGAAGAAAGGTGTAGAGATAAGGTCTATTTTTGGTTCATTTTCTTCTTGTTTTCATGAGGTTGAGATACATTTTTATTTCTCATATGATGAGGAAAGTAATAGTAATGAAGCAGTTCACTCTAATGAGTTATTTGAAGAAAACATTGATACAGATAAACATATTGTGAAAATACAATTTCATGACAATTCTTGTGATTTGGTATCTAATCATTTGTTAGAATGTTAGGAAATTACAATTATTTTTCAATATAATTTATGGAGTACTGATATTATGGACAAGGAGAAATCAAATTTTTCATTCCCTTCATATCCAAATGCACAAGGTGAGTTACAAATTGATTCATGTAACTCGTTGAATGAAGTAGAATACCAAATTTATGTGTTTCCAATTGAAGGTGTCCATGAATAATTTAGTGATGATCATTCTCAATTTTATTTTAGTACTTATGATCAAACTGATTCATATTTTTATAGTGAGCATGATGTGGAAGTTAATGCTGATTTTTACGTGCATTATGAAAGTGATGATAATAATTTTGTTTTTTCTAACAAAGTGATTGAAAGAGTTGATGTGTTGGATGAAAAAAATGAAAGTGAAATTTTTAGTTTACGTCAAGAAAATGGCAACAAGAATCATGTTTTTGATAGAGGTAACAATTTTTGTTGAGGTTTGATGGCCTGGGGCCATCATTTGTACATACTAGGAGTAGCTATTTTTTGCTTTCAATAAAGCTATTGGAGAAATTTTTGGGAATGGTCTGCTTCTTCTAAAGATCTGAATTCTTTCCATTCCTATAAGGAACATGCATCCCCAAATAGAGCCACTATTGGGACTCAAAATTGAAGCCCTGATTTTGATTACCATTGAAAAATTAAGCCCTATAAGTAGTCGTTAATGCATATGTACTTGATTGTACTTGAGAATCCTATGAGGTGTTTAATGCTTCTAAAACCATGCATTCAATATGTGTATGTATTCCATGATGATAAATTTCCATTCTAAGCCATTTCGTGAAGTCTTGTTTTCAGCAATTTCCAAATCTGCATTTTTGCGTAAGTGTCAAAGAATGATAGGAGCCCGTGTTTGCAATTGAATATCTCACACCCAATAATGTTTCATGAATAATAAATTTGGGAATATTTAGTGTCCATAACAAAGATCCTATATCTCAAATTTTAAGTCATTTCAAGTCTATTAAACTAGGTTTTGAATCCCCCAAATTTGGTCATTTATTAATGTCATGCTGATGTGAATTATTTTGAATTCTAGGAAGCCCTATTTGACTTGTTGTAATTTTGACTAGTTGACCAAAATGAGAAAAATCCTTTTGAGTTGCATTTTAGAGGTTAGAGAATTTTTATGTTTCAATTTTGGGCTTTTGAAAAATCTGTTTGATCAGTTTTCAAATGCGATTCCAAATACAATTTCTAACATTTTACTGGTGTCAGTAAAGGTAGATTTGTCAGTACCCCTGTTCAGGATGTTATAACTTGAGATCCATGATAGGTGAGATTGAATTTATTGTACCACTATGTTGTAATCTAAAAATATTTTATGTGTTCCAATTTGTAAATTTTGATGAATCCATCTGCACACTTCTCTAGGTCCATTCCATTTGCAAAAAAACACTTTTTTGCCATTGTTTGCAATCATGCAAATTTGAGTGGCCCACTTTGACGGTTCACCATATGTGTCTTGTTATTTTTCATGAGAAAAAAATTATAGATTCATAATCTCCTTGTGACAGTGAACAAATGCCCTAGTTTTTGTTTTCCCAAGTATCAATTTGCCCAATTTTTAAAGCCAATTTCGAATGCAATTTGTTGTTTTCTAACTTGTTTTCTTACATGTAATTCTGAAAGGCAAACTTTGATAGTCAATATATTTTGACTCAAAATTATTCATGAGAATAGATTTAATAAGGTAAGATTATATAGAACAAAGACTCAGCATGTCTAATTTCAAAGCCTGGCTAGGTGTTTAAATCAGTTTTTAAAGCTAGGCAACATGCCTCCTGACATAGAATTCATAGTGGTGCAGAAATGTTTTAAAAAAAGTATTTAGTGGTGAATTTGTGTTTCAATTTGATTTAAATTGGTTAGCTGATGTCAATGAATTAGTCTGTATATTAGTTTTTCAAAAATGAAAAAAATTTAGCTGGACCCGCTTTGGGGCTTGACTATATGGCTATGGAATTACTAAACCATGGTATGCATTGAAGAGGCTATGATTCATAAACATTTTCAATTGGAAAATAATTAGGATAGGATAGATGTTTAGGTCCATGGAGGGAACATAAGTACATACATGACACTCTCTCTCAATTCTCTCATAGCTATCGTCATTGCTTTTGTTTATAAGTTTTCATTATGAGGATTGCTTGAGGCAAGCATTCCTATGACCTCCATATCCAATGCTGCCATAGGTTTCCTACCATATTTTATCATATTGTCACTTGTGTATTATAAATTTTAAATAATATGAATCTGTCTCAAGTGGAGAGTGCACATCGTGAAAGGGGAGATATTTCAAAATTGAACAACACATGTTGGAATCCTAGCATTGGCTGACTAATGTATGGTTTTCAAATATAAAAGAGGGTGAAATAGGTTGCCAATGCATCCATAGTGTGTCTTCATAACTTATGTTTCCCATTTATATCACCAATGAAGACTCCATTCCTTGTCTTGGAGCCTTTTGAAAATTTAAAACAGAATCCTTGATGCTCTTGGAACTCAATCCCCTATTTCTTTATCATCCTTAGGAACAAGCATTATAGTTATCGATTCTTTTGTTATTGATGGACCCAATAATTGGGCAACATATTTTCTAAAGTGGAGAGCTAATGCCAAGGTAATTGGTTTCCATTTTGCATATGCTAGAAACCCAGATTAAGATGTGAGTAGGGGAATGCATAAAAAGTTCACTGGAAAACATAGCTACCCATAGTAGGAGTAAGACAAATATAGTAGAAGTAAAATAATGCAAGGTATCCACTTGCTAGAAGAGGAAAGTAGTGCCAGGAGGAGTATCAGTCAAGAAGGGTGGTGGCTAAGAAACAATCTACCACATAAAAGGAGGGAAGTTGTAGTAAGAAGGTAGTAGCAAATTTTGAGACAATGTCCCTGCTTTAAAGTCAAGAAAGAATGTAGAGTTCCACAAAAGGATGTACAGGGCATGCGGCAGGAAGGTCTATTCTTTTCAAATCATTGTTGAAGCTACAATGTAAAGTTTTTCTCCTCCCATGTGTGGCATTTCATATCCCATGAGGCAACCCACATCAAAGACATCCCCCACACAAAGGAAAAAACCATAGGGCATTGGAAATGGAAGAGAACACAATGTGAAAGAGTGACATGAACACGAAGTAGAGCATAAGAATTAAAAAAAAAAGGATTTTAATCCAACATTGGCCATGCATGAAAATTTTGTAGTGTTTAAATACAAAAACACATGCATTGTTAGTGTCTAATACGACAGTGCCTTTTAAAAGGCAAGGCTCATATGCTGCAAGGTCCATAGTGGATGGCCAGTTGGCCAGAGGAATAAAATTTTGACGCAATACACATGGGATAAATAATGCTATCATAATAGGAGATTCTAGAAAATTTCACAAGAATCTAGTGGTCACTATGTCACCACTGAAAAATGGGAGGTTATCTGGCAAGTGACATGGTGACCTTTCATAAAAATAAAAAACTAGCAAGATCATGTGACCCACTTGGTAGGATGACTCAGTGATGATGTGGACCTAGAGAGCCAACTACATAGTGAAACATGGCAAGAGGTAGACAAGCATAATAGCTAGTAGACAATGATGTGGCTCAGATCTCACAAAAGCATAGGATGGCAACACGTGGCAGATCTAATGGTGGTCGCCATGTCGCCAAAGGAAAGTTGGAGGGAGGTTAACCACATGACATGGTGACCAACTAGTTGGTAGCAAGGAAGAATACTAACATGGAAAAAATCCAAGCAATCTAGTACTTACACGGGGTAGGGCTAGTCAACTAGATTTGACCTGAATGGGATTTGAGAAGAAAAAATCAAAGGGGCTTAAAAAGGTATAGAAGGAGCTTAATTTTTAAATGGTCACTAGGGGGGGAATTTTTGTCAAAAATGTGCACTCCAGTATACCATTAGAACCAAGAAGAAATGAATTTTTCAAATATGGGGTCAAATTTTGCATAGATACTCACTAGTTTGCTCTATAAGAAGATTTGTAATTTCTAGGGCATTCTTATTAGAATGGGCATAATTCATCATTGAGCATCAAAATGGGTTAGAGGGTAGATATAAAATATTGTTAAAGCCTAAAGGTGGAAAAAATTGATTTTGATTTAAGTTTATTGTGCCTCTAGAGACCATTTAACCATTTTTCACCTTTTCCTTGATTTCAAATCTGGTATCAAAATTAGTTATGTTTTTACAATCAAATATCTAAGATATTTTGTGCTTTTGAGAGCCAAAATGGTTAAGTATTTGATAACTAGTTATAGAGAGAGATTAGAGAAATTCTTTTAACTTCTTAAGGAGGTTTTTCAAGTGGATAGCTATTAGACATAGAGAAAATTTGAGAATTCGTTCCTCTATATCATTCTCTTTCTTTCTTAGTTTTGGAGAGAAAAAGACTCATTTCTATAATACTATATGTGTTCCAATCTGGAGTTTTATCAGATTTGTGAAACCAAGGTTCCAATCTTGATGTGTTCCCATCATTGTGACACCATAATTTCTTTCAACATATTCTCTCTTGTATGAAAAATAGTAGTGAAGATTATAGAGAAAAGTTCAGATCTATTAGGTGTTTTTCATGTTTTGATTTCATGCATTTGAATGTATTGTTTCAAAGAAATGAATACAAATGAGTAGAATCTCTTTAGGTTCATTCTAATTCTCATCTCCTATTTCAATAATATACAGTCTTATGTGGTCTAGGAACAAAGAACTAAGACTCATTTGCATCCCTTTAAGGTTGTATGTCAGATATGTTTTGCTATTGGAACAAATGGCCAAGTAAATGCTTGATGTGTTTGACAAGATTGCTAATTATTTTGAGAAGGATACTTCATAAGAATGAGGTCTTTATGAACACTGATGTCTAATTCACAAAGTGATAGGATAGATCTGATGTTTGGATGTATGAAATATGTCCTAGATATGATAGATGTATGTGTTGAATTCATGAAATTGCCCAATAGATAAGGCACTGATCAATTACAAGATCACTTGTTTATACTACTACATATTTGGGGTTGTGTTGATATTCAACATCATTAATCAATTGTATTTCCCTTTTATGTTGAAAGTTATTCAAAGTGTTGCCCTCACTCAACTTATGAACTGCATTGTCTTGCATTTAGCTATTGTAGATCTATGTTATTCCATGAGTCAATAGGAGAAATAAGTGCTAAATCTACTTATAATAGATTCAGGAATTTTTTTTAGCACTGGTACCATACAAATTGAATCTATAGGTCCACTCGCCTAGGTTTTGTAGAGCCTAAAGTAGAAGAAGGGTCAAGCCTTATAGTTGGCCTGGTATCTGAAAGGATATGTTAAAGATGGGAGTTAGCTACCCCTAGATGTGTCTTATTCTCATCGGGGTAATTTGAAACATGTAGTATTTCAAAACACCAATAGGAAGATGGTGGTCATTGCCCTTTGATAGGTAGTGCCAACATTTTTGAGCCCCAAAAGGCATGACATTCTAGCAAAAAGTACCACATGCACATGTAAAGGCTATCTTCTCTTGATCAGTTGGAGGTATCTTAATTTGATTATATCCAGAAAACCCATCCATAAGAGAGTACATTTCATAACCCATAATCATGTTCACTATCATATCAATGTTTGGTAGTGGAAAGTCATCCTTGGGGCATGCTTTGTTAAGGTAACTTAAATTAGTGCAAATTTGAATAGATTTATCATGTTTAGAGATGGGTATGATGTTAGAAATCCATTCTACATAATCAATAGCTTTGATAAAGTTTGCACTTAAGAATTTTTCTAACTCTTCTTTGAACAATAAGGCTACATGTGGATGCATCTTTCTCAGTTTTTGTTTAATAGGCTTGATATTAGGAGAGATAGAAAAATGATGCATGATAAGATCTATGTTAAGTCCTGGCATATAGGAGTATGTCCAAGTGAAATTGATCTTCTTGTCTTGAAATAATTTAGCAAACTATTCTTTTTCCTTAGTTGTTAGTGATTCAGCTACATGACTAATTTTAGGAGATTCCTCTATCCCCAAGTTGATAGGTTGTGTTAGTTCAATAAGAACTGGTGATCTATCCTAAAAATAGCTTGGTAGACTACTAAGTACCTCATCCATAGGTGCCTCAGGGAGGTTTTCACCATTGTATACATCTTTGTTTTTACTATTTGAAGGTTCAGATACTGCCACAATGTGGTTTTCACGATCTGACCATTTATTTTTTCTCTTAATTTTATGACTAAGGTACTTGATATTTGATTCTATCATATGAATAATGGGTTCACTAGTGGAAGAAGTGTTATCAATGGCATTTAGGCAACAAGTGATCTCATAATCATTTTGAAAAGACTATATTTTAGGTATTTGATTTTGAATGGACCAATCTATGAGATTAGGGTGGATCAATGAGAGTGAGGTGGAAGCTTCAAGGTTGTTGATGTGAATAGAGTCATCTTTGGTGGCATGTAAAGTTGAGCCTATAGTGAATGTCACAAAGGATTCTAGATTAGGAATAGACCTAGAGGGACCAATGTGATCTACTAAAGCATTTTTCAAGCCAAACTCATCTAACCCTATACTAGAATCTTTGACTACATTAGGTTGGGTTGCATAGGCATGAATAACATCCACTCATAGTTCACAAGAAGCATCTGACAAGTTTTCCTAGTCATACTCATGAGAGTCTATACTTTGATCTCTAGCAATTAGATGAGTAATATTTTATCTAATTTTTCCTCTATTCATGTCTTCATGGGTGGAATCTTCTTGTTCTAGCTATTGAGAAGTGGAAGCTTCAGCATCATTATTGGTAATTAGTACTTCTTCTCCCAAAGGAGAGAAGTTATAGTCATAAAGTCCTCATCTTGCAAAGTGGTAGCAACAGCGGGAGGATCATCATCCTCTAATTTTCTAGATATGGGTGTGCTTTGATCAAATGTTGGTATATCATCCTCTAACCCAAAACCTAGGCTAGTAGTATCTTGAGTATCATGACCTTGAGTATGGCTTAAAATTTCATCTTCCTCTTCCCTATAGATCCAATCTTTAATATCTTGTTCTTGTTTCTCTACTTCTAAGGGAACTAAGGACTACACAAAAGTGCCAAAGAGAGTTATGGCAGAAGTAGAAGGCTTCTTTTTGGTAGACAATTTCCCATAAGACTAAGGGGAAAAAAGTAGAGTAGCAATAGAGTGTAGAGTATATTTTTCCATACTAAGACTCATCATTTTCAATTTTTGTTCGCACTCTCTAAAGGATGGAGTCAGCTCATGTGAATAGAAATTATGTAGAACTAGTGTTTCAGCAATAGATAACATGTTCATAGACCTTGAGTTGTCACTGGGACAACTATTTTAGTACCATTAAAAGGGAACTTGATGCACTAATGGTACATAAATAGTATTGCTTGCATGTCATGAATCTATGGTCATCCCAACAACAAATTGTATGCAAGTGGTATGTCTAGGACTTGGAAAACAACATCCTTCTCAACTAGACTAGCTTTGATTGGAAGCACAATTAGACCTTTGGAAGGTCTTTTGACCTCATCATAGGGTTTTATAGTGATCTTGTGTCTAGGGTCAATGGAAAATTTAGACATGCCCAACTATTGGACCACATTGAATGAAATTATGTTTAACCCTACACCATTATCTAATAAGACTCAGTAGACATGAGTATGAAAGATTTGGACTTTGACATGGAGAGCAAGGTTATGGGGATGACTGAGAGCTTGGGCATCTTCTTCAAAAAAGGTGACATAGTGAGGAGAATAGATATGTTTTACCATAGCTTGGAATCATTTTGCATCAATATATGTGGGAATGTTTGTAGAACATAAAGCTCTTTTGAGGATATCCTTGCGCAAAGGGGACAATTCTAACAACTCAAAAATGAAAATTTGAGCTGAGGTATGTTGCAGTTGTCTGACAAGGTCATAGTTGGAGACCCTAGAAGTAGTGGGTTGTTTAGAAGATGAATAATTCTTAGGATCATGTGCAACTTTTAGAACAACCTTAGATTTCCCCTTAGTGACAATGTTAAGTGGTTCACTCTAGGAAGAGGAAGATCTGACCACTCAGAGTACCATCTTAGGTCTAGAGTCATTATGGTGTTGAGAAATAGGTTATGTTTTTAGGAAAACTTTTGGTCACTCATCCTCACCATCATAATTGGGTCAATTTTCATCATTAGGACTAGCCATGGAAAGATACTCTACAGGCTCAAGCATGCCGACGATGTTGTCAGTGTTAGCATAGGCATAACTGATCTTGGCATCATGTTTCTTTTTAGTAGCTTTTGAGGATTCACCTTTCTCGTATTCTGGAAAGGGTTGTTTAAAATCTTTGTGGTTAGCATTTTTAATGAGGCTATCTATGAAAACTTTACTAACCTCAATGAGATATTGAATTACATCTTTGAGCTTGAAATAATTTTTTGTGTTGTAACCCTTGCTTCAGTGATAACTACAAATATGATCGTCTCTCCACCATGGGTTTTGATGGGTGGGTCATAGCGATGGGAATTATATAGTAAAGTAACCAGCTTGTTTGCAATTAAGGTTTTCAAGACCACTTTGTAAGACTTAACCGTTGGTGTATAAACATGTCATTTTTTGGTAAATTTAGAGCTCTTGTCAGATGTTTTTGGTTTCAAACCTTCTTATGGTTTTGTAGCATAGATAGTGTTAGAAAGGTTAAATGCAAGTTCCTTGGTCTTAGGAGTGTCCACTACTCCATCATTGACAATATACTTGTTTTTATTCCAAGGTTTGCCTTTGTCTTTACCATTTCCATTGTTATTTTTGTCTTTGTTTATAACAATGTCACCCTTTTTGATAGCAACATCCTTAATGCAATACACACTCTCAACCATGGCATTGAAATATGTGAATAACTATTTTCTTAGATCAACGTATAACTTAGATACAAGCATATTAACAAAGAGGTCAAAATTTTCAGCCTCAAGCACTTGCCGAGGGTACCAAGAGTATAGGGATCTCCATCATTGAAGGTATGCTGCAAAAAATTCTCCTGATTTTTGTTTGATGTTGCATAAGTCCAGTATAATTACATGATCTTGAATGTTGTAGGATTACTTCTAGATAAAGTGTTGTGAAATATCATCAAATGTTTTAAGAGGGTGACTCAATTTTGTGAACCATTCCATGGCTTGTCCTCTTAGACTTCTAGGAAATAGATGCATAAGAAAGGTGTCTTTGTGCATAGAATCTATGCCAATAGCATAAAAATGTCTCACATGATTGTGAGGGTCACCATTTCCATCATATTTGTCATACTTAGGAACCTCTATATCCTTAGGAAATGGTAACATGTATAGGCTCCTATCAAATGGAAGAGTGCATATTGATTCAACAAATGAAATTTTAGGTGACTCTTTTGAGGTTTGCAATTATGTAAATTATTTCCTCAATTCTTGTATTTCTTCCATTAAGATTTCAGCCTCAGTGGGCTCTCATTTTTGGATTATGTATTCAAAATCAAAATCTCGAGGGAGTTTACATCTCCTTGCTACCATGCATTGGAAGTATTAGTCTTCATTGTCCTCTAATGCTCTAAGCATTAGTTTTTGAGTGAAACCATCGTATTGGAATTTTATAACATCTTTGCTAGTTACTTCTTCATCACTTTCATGATGGGATTGTTTATATGGTGAAGGGCATGCACCTATGATGAGTCTAGGAGTCCTTAGAGACATGTTTTTGCCATCATTTCCATCAAAATAATTTTAAGAGCAAGTCCCCATGTTCCCTTCATGGTGGGCATAGTTATCAGTTTCAACCTGTTGATGTTCTTTTTCCCTAGCATACATTGCTTCAAGGATCTTTTGATTTTCACATGCTTGTTCTTCTAAGCGATGTTGGACTTCATTAGGGTGCACCATGGTGACCAAACTATTTTCACCATTAGATGTCTCAAAGGGTGTAATGAATGGATTTTTAAAGTTGTAAAGTGGATTATGCCAAATGTTGGCTGTTTGTGTTTGAGTAGATTTGGGGTCCTCCACGCAAGGTTGTTTGTAAGGGTGCCTAGGAGGTGTCTCCAATTGTTTGAAGACAAAAGGGGTATGAATACCATTACCAACTTAAAATCTAGTTGTAACCAACATGTAAGGATTTTTCTTTGCTTAATAGTAGAAGAAAAGTGTGTCAGATTTGAAGCTCTTGCAATTAGGATTAATCACTTGTCAAATTATAATAGATGGCTTTTCAAACAATGCTCAAGAACTTACAACATTGGTGACTAGGGCCAAGCGAGCAAGCAAGAAGCTCAAAAGCAAATAGCTAGTACAAAATGATAACCAGATTTTGACAAGTGATTCATCAATGATTCTTTAAAACTTACATCTAATTTACTAAACCCATCTTTTCAAACTAAGACAATACTAAATAGATGGATGTACAACTAGGACCAGGAAGGATTGGGGTGATAAGACCTTAGATCTCAAAAAGTGTAACATAGACACTATTTTCATAGTAAAATAGTCTCAAGTGATATATTCTTAGAACTTAAGTGATAGAAGGACAACATAATATGTTGTGTGATACAATTTGTAGTGATAGAGTGATACTTTTCTCTTGGGTGATAGTTTGCACAAGGAAAGATGGTAGACTAATATATAGTAGTACAATAGAACTTAGAATAGAGGGCGACACAATTTTTAAAAAATATAGTCATGTGAAATTTCTCTAGAGTATGTGAGATAGATTGCCAATTTTGTGGAAAAAGACAAGTTTTTGACTTAAAAAAGTTTATGTTTTAGTTCAACAATCAGGTAATTCTCAAATTAGACAGTGTAAGTTTTTAGTTTGTGTCAATTATTAGCAAGGTTTGCAAATAATAGGTGTTTTAACATGTATTAAACAATTGAAAAAGGGTGAAAACAACCTTTCCAATATGCATTTATTATATCAAGAAAACCTTCCTACCAATGTCACGGAGATGTTTGATTTGCAAGAATGTTAACACTAGTCAACACATTCGAAAATAGTAGCCAAGAAATTTACCTTAGAGTCATGGTTTATTACTCAACAAATTGGCCCATGCTTGATGCTCCTTTACCTCACACCAAGTAGTTTCCTAAAAAAGATATTGGATTTTTATGGGAAGTGCCATAAGCACAACCAAGGGAATACATATGGTGAGTGTAAAATATTGGGGTGACCCAGGTAGTCCACTAGGATCAATCCTTGTACCAAGAAGTTGAGGGAAAAAATAAGGTAGTTACTAACTTAGGGTGTTTAGAAAGGGATTTTGTTCATAATGTTCCTCTTGCACCTAATTAAGGGACATCCCACCTTGCAATAAGTAATAGACCTTGTGGTCACAAGAGCACCTTAAGCATTCTTTCTTAGTGATCTCCTTATGGTCAAAATCTCATAAGCAATCACACTAAGAGAAGACAAAGACTATGTCTACCAAGGTTTTGTATCCTTGATAGCCTTGAGTTTATAGTGGGTTGGAAGAGTTGGGTAATTTCCTTGTCTCCAATTGGGTTGTTCCTCCTAGGTTGTCCAAAAAAATAACCTCTAAAGGATTCTAACTACCACAAATTGGATCCACTCTCAAGGGTCAAGATTTCTAATTCACCACAAGGGTGAAGAGCATACTCTCCTATCTTGATTGCTTGGCCCAAACATGCTAAGAAGATCTAGTTGTCCCCTTTCTTTGAAAATTCAAATGTAAGTCAAGATTTTTGATTCACCACAAGGGTGAAGAGCATACTCTTCTATTACCAAAGAATTCCAATCACAAGTTTAACGTGCCTAAGAAATGAAAGAAACTAGTAGAATGTTGCACATGGAATAAAAGAGATACAAGAAAGTTTGGTTTTTATGCATTGCATAGCCCTACAAACAAGTGTTAGTAGCCCTCATGCATTTGAAGCTTTGACATGCATTATTTTTAAGGCAATTTAGGCATTGTTTCAAGGTAACATCCTACAATCACAACCATTAGCCCCACAAGTTAGCTTCAAAACAATATGAAATCTATAAGTGAACCTCTATAAAATAGCTAAAGACCTATAAAAAATAGTAAGTAGCAAGCAATAACTAAAAAATTGATAAAATCACCCAAATAGCAAGAAAGTTCAAGTTAGGTGATAGCTTTTGTTGGAAGTTTATCATGCAATAATTTTTAATATAGTTGCGTGATAGAATCTTCCTAAGCAATATTTTTCCCTAAGCCAGATGGCATAACTTACTATACTAAGGTGACAATATAATATATCTGTGTGACACTATTTCTAAAATGTATCATAGAACAATTATGAGAACTATTTTACGAATTTGGAAAAATGTCGCTCGAAACTTGCGACTGTAAAAAAAGAAAATTTGCAAACAAAATGTAGAAAATGAATAAATGTAGAAAAAAGAAGAGAAAAAGTAAGACATTCTACCCCATTGTGGGTGCCAAAAATGTACTCTCAAAAGGTTTCACAGTCTAAACCCTTCTATCTAAGGGATTCCATTAGTTCAGAATGCTTGGATGCCAGCTTAGAGCTCCCTATCAATGGAGTGCAAAAAAGTATATTTAAAGCATAAGAAAACTCTTAGCTGAGCCTTAGAAATACTCTTCTTGCTAGTAAACCATGCAATAGGAAGTTCCAAAGATGAGATGCAAGAATGAAAATGTCCACAAGGAGTTCCTCAATGATGCAATGCAAGATGGAAGCTAAGCTAGAATGAGAATGCAAATGTAGCTATTCTAAGCAATGATGAGAGTGTTACAATCCCACTATTATGCTATGTGATTTAAGATATTTCAAAGAAACTACATTAATATACAACTATGCTAAAAATGCCATTTGATTTTATTCTAGTATGTGGTGGAATGAGAGAATGAAGAAAAGAAATGGAAGTTCTGCTCAAAGCTCCAAAGAAACCTATCAAAAAAAATTGCATCATAACAATATTCAAATGGTGGATGGATCCTTTAAGGGGAAAAGCTCTCTCCCTTTTAAAGTTGTATGGATGGAAGAGATCAAGGTGAAGATGATGGATGATCAATGATGGAGTTTGAAAAGAGGAGTGATCCATGTGCACATACAAGTTAACCAATAGGATATAAGTTAACTTTTCATATAAGACAAAAGTCACAAAGCCTTTCCTTTTAATTTGAAAATTAGAAAAAGGAATTTATGTGTGCACTTTAAGTGCATTACAAGAATTGGGTATTTTATTCAATTAAAAGGGGACATGTTCTTTTAATCAAATAATGAACTTAGGATAGCATAGTCAAACTATAGGTTATAATCAAATTATTTGATTATTAGAAATTCAGTCTAGGTAAATGATTATTTAAATTAGCCAAAATGCTTAGAAGGGGGCTAATAGTCTAGATGACCATTTTTAGGTGATTACACCATGCTCAGTAGGGTTTTTGAAAACTTTAAGAATTCTTCAATAATAATTTCTTAGATTGTCGGGAGCTCTAAATCCCCTCTTCACAAATAGCTTTGTCAATTCATGGTGAAACAATGCAATTTATTTCTTTCCTTTTAAAATTTTTTGTCTCATCATTTACCATTAATTCTTCATACTTCATACTTTCTTTGTGATATGATATCCTCCACTTGGTTTATTCTTTAATGCTTGGAAGACATCTACAGCTTGGTAGAGTCATCAACACTCAGTAGGAACTACCAATTTCGTAACAAAAAACAATATGAAACCCAAACTTTCTCAGTAAGGTATTTTGACCCAAATTTTCTTGGTAAGGTCTCCTTCTTTCCATCCTATTTGGTGATCCCTATGCATCTTGAATGCTGATTGGATCATTCTCCTTGTTGGCTAGAACTAATGTTAAATTAATCCTTTTGAATCACACTTCTAGTGAACTCCATAAGGAAATAGGTTGAAATGTTTGAGCCATCCAACTCATTGACTTAGATGTCATTCACTTCATGATTTTGACTTACATTCTCTAGAGATTTTGGTAGCCATTTCTGCCTCATTTGTTTTCTAATAGTGTCATCTTTTGCTTTCTTTTCTTCATTAATTCTTCCTATATTCATATAGTTCATAGAAAGATGTCCAAGTTCTATACAAATAAAACATCTTTTTGTAGTATCTCTTTTTCTTATGTGATGTTTCATAGAATTTTATCCAATATGCCCAAATTCACCATAGCAATGAGATTTGTTGGAAATAAAATAGGGAAAGTAAACTTTGAGAGAGGGGGTGGTGGGGGGGTTGAATCATTTCTTCAAAACTTTAACTATAAATTCATTCACCACACATCGATCTCATAATCTATGCATGTAAATTGAAATACCAAATAAACCATATACATCCATAGTATGAAAATAAAATAAGCATTCAAGACATGTATGACACAAGATATTTTGTTACCCATAAATCCTCCAAGGAGAAGGTAAAATTGGGGTGGGGATTGCACCCACAAATCTCCATTGCTACAGTAATAAAGTGTATCTAATGAAGGTTACAATATTTTGATCATGAAACATAATTTACCCTGTGAAAGGTCTACCCTATTAAAGGCTTACAAGATTGTTAGATATTACCCTATTAAAGGATTTCAACACCCTATTAGAAGTGTGCCTAGTAAAAGGACTTTGACTTACAATGAAGTAAGCACCTTGTTAAAGGATTTACAACAATCTATTAATACTACACTATTAAGAGATTTAACTTATTCACTATTATAATGTCTCAACAATGATCCTTCGGTTAACATTCTATTTCTATGTGACAGATCACCTCTTTCCTAATGTGTACTTGATCCTTCCTAATCAAATTTATCTTTATTGTCTTCTATTTCATTTCCTCTATTCTCCTCTAGTTGATTCTACAGTGTATCTCAAATCATAATTCCTTAGCTACCATGAATTCTCTATTTGTGCATACAAACATCTCTATTTTTCTCCTTCTACACTCATATAAAGTTTAGGGTTTGTCCTCCTTAAGAAGACCTAGGTGACTTAGGGTTAGGTATGAATAAATGATTGTGATTCACCCATATTGCCACTTAATCCTTCCCTTTTTATAATTGGCTACATGTAATGCATAGGGATTCACAATAAAGATTCATCCTTATCATCTAGGATAGCAAAATAGTCCTTAAGTTTGCTAAAAAATGGTTTACATAGTAGTTGTTCCATTACAAATAACTATGTCAAAATTATATTATTCGACACTTGAAATCTTTGATGCTCAAAATCAACTACAACTTGGCCTCTAAATGGCTCGACATCAATTGATCCTCAACATCTAAATAATTTGACACTTACTATCTACTTGACACTTGAGTGACTTGGCACTTACTAGTTACTCGACACTTACTAAAAATATCTTTCTTGGCATATACTAACTAAAAACTTATGCTTGACATGTATTACTTGTTTGCCATGAACTAAGTGAATCACTTAAGTATATTGTCACTCACATGTCAAAACCAATCTAATATTAACAATCTCCCCCTTTGACATGAGTTGCAAAATACTTGGTCATGCATGAATAACCTTAGCCTTTCAAGCATAACTTAAATATTATCCATTTACATACAAAATTTCAAAAATTCAAATTTATAGAAAACTTATGACTTATCAATAATAACTAAAAATTTAATAACTCCACCCCTCCTAAGTTGATTGTTCAATTCTGTATTCAAAAAATTAATGCTCCTTCTAAGTAGATTTGGCATATGATGACTTGCTAACTCTGTCTCTGTTTGATCCCCATTTATCATGCATTCTCTCCCCTCATTTATGTTCCTCAAAACTTATTTTCCCCCTTTTGACACTTATGGCATGAGTTTTACACTTATAGTGTGTTTGTCCAAGAAATTTTTATGGACCTCAAGTATGATCTTTAGAGTTTCATCCCAGTTATCACAAACTACCTCCAATTATTTCATTTGGATGGCTAACTCAGAAAAAGTATGAAGTAAGCCTTCATATGTTGAAAGATGGGGATCTTTCTGCATTAATGTCTCTACAAAGGCTAGCTTCTTGTGAAATTTTTCCATGTGTGGGGTCAACATGGATTGGATGATGATCAATGTAGCCTAAATATTTGCATCTTGAGAATGCAAAGATGCCAAATGACCCTGGGAATTAATCAAATTCCTAAAGTGCCACTGACTCTAAGCTAGAGAATGAGGTAGAATTGTACCTATTTTCTTCATATCTCCCTCCAAGTTGTCAATATAGCACTACACTTCTTGTGTGAACAAAGTTGTATCACACAACTTAGTGTAAAGTGATAAGACATTCTCTAAAACTTTCTTCACACTATCAATCTTGGTTGCTAACTCAACCTGAATGAGTGTAATAACACTTGATATCTTTTCATTTAGCTTTCTTGAAATTTTCTCTCAGACCATTTAAGTAATTTTAAATTGGAATCCATGTCTACATCACTAGTATGTTCTACAATGTTTACCAACTGCTCCATGATAGGATTTTCTTCTTAGGTGCTAGCAAGCTGAATGCATCATGAAATATATCCTTTATGTATTGCAATGCTTACTTCTTCCTAAGCTCCCTTCTAAGTAGTTCTTGATGCTTTTTATTTGCAAGTGCATCTTGCAGTATGCCCATTTGTTCAATGGTGATTATTGCAAGGTCAAACTTTAGTCAAAAAATCATTTCATCCAAGTTTACATCACCAAATGATGTAACCTCATCTACCTTGGATGTACTAGGACTAGGCCATGATGACTATAGTGGTGTAGCTTATACACTCAGCCTATGAAGTGCTTGACTTGGAGGAGTGGTAGTTTTTGGCAAAGCGGCCAATGTTTGTATTTCTAATTGCTCCTCAAGTTGTGTAGTCAAGTCTGACTCTTCAAACCTCTTCTCTTCTTGCGTTTTAATTTCAATTTCACTTTGAACTTGTGTTGTAGGTACAAGAGTATCTACCTGACCTATTGGAACTTGTGTTCCATCTTGTGCTTCTATAGCAACTTCTATTACTGACACAATGCATACCAATTTATTGATGTTCCTAATGGATGGCTCCTTTCTTTGATACACTACAAGGGGTAATGTGGGTTTTGTCACAATAAATTGAGGTGTTTTCGATATTTCTTATGTTTCACCTTTGCAAATGTCTTCTTTTCCTTGTTAAGTTAATCTACACTCACCAATATAGGATGAGTACATAGTTGTGCCTTGGCGGTAGTGTCTAGTAATATTTTTTGCATATCCACCTCTATTAGGCGATTGATTTTTCGAGGCACATCATCAAAAAAATCCTTGATCTTTATAGTTTTAGTATTTGCTTGTGTCACATATTGTAGATTGGCACTTGACATATTTATACTCTATTCTATTTGCTACTCATCTTTAGTTGTATCCTATGCATGTGCATTTGTCTTAGTGCCTTCCACATGTGTAATTGTCTTAGTTTCAATTGTAGTAACCTTAGTTACTTCTTGTTCATCCTTTTCATCACCTATTTCAACATATGTTTTCTTAATTGCCTTCGATATTGTCAACCCATAAATTACCTTCCATAATTGAGTACTCTATTGAATAACATCTTCAATCTTATTTTGTAAAATGTTAAAATCTTGGTACTTTGGAGAAAATTTTCCTACATACTTAATGATGATCTTAATCATCTTATATTTATCTAAATTTTGCATCACTCTTGCAAGTGTAGTCTCTCTTATATTTCTCTATGTTGTGAGACTATATTTCCATCTTTACTCAACTCTACCATATAATTCCTTTGGTAGAGAGTTGGAAATCTCAATTGGAGTCATCTTAAATGTTCCCATCATGGCATATACTAACTCTTCTACCTTATCCATATCCAACTTTCCAATTTTATCAAATTCAATATGTGAAAATCCACTTAAATCAGCATTATTCTTTATATTTTCATATAGATTATCCAAATCAAAAGAAGAATTGTGACTTACCACTTTGAATTAGCTATTATCATCAGATTCTATCCTCTCATCATCTAATTCGGCTAGAGCAACATAGTTAAGGTAAACTTTAAGAAACCCCCCTCTAGATAAAGATATAAATTATTGGTGAATACTTCATTATTTTGAAAAACTAGATTACTTTTATTGGTAGATCTCTCAATTTTTAAATTTTAAATATTATTTAAATTCTAGATTATTTTGGAATCATAATTTTTGAGTAGAAAATATTGGCAAATCTCAATAATAATCAAAAGTTTTCTAATCATCATGATATGTTACAAATCAAAATTGAGCAGGTTTTATCTCACGAAAATTATGAGGATAATTACATTATATTTTAAATCAATAGCAAAAACTAAATATTGGTAATATATCCCTAAAGTAACTAATAATTATGATAATTACTGGTGAATTAATTTTAATTTCTTTGATAATATATAATATTTAAATGAATCAAATCTAATCATGCATTGAATATTGTAGCAAATCTTTGAGTTTAAATTTTTTAATAAAATAAATTATTGAGCAATTTTAAATATTTTGGAACTAAATTTAATAAAAATTTGGTGATTTAGGTTGCATTAAATCTTAAATTAGTAGCCAAATTACTAGCAAAAAAATTCTAAAATTCACAAAATTACTAATATTCACCACTAAAAAATACGTTAAAAATACTTTCTCCCTTGTCTCTTCATAGACTCATCAACTTGTATAGCTTTCTTGGCTTTTGTTTCTTTTGGATTTTCCACTTTTTGGGCTTTCCTAGCAGTAGCTTTTGTGCTAGTTCAAGTAGCTGGAATTATAGGCTTAGGTTTTAAAAATGTCCTTGGTTTGCGAACTACTAGGGCTTTAGCTTTCCTTTTCTTCTTCTTTGTGGATATAGGTGCTTCACTCGCTTCTTCTTCCTTGGCACCTTCTTCAAGTTCAACTTCCTCTTCACCTTGATCTTCTCCTTAATCTTATGTTAGGGCTAGTGTTACTTGAGCAAGAACATCTTCTTCTTCATCATCTTCATTGTCTTCCTCTTCTTCATCTTCCTCTACTCCTTCAACAAATTTTTCTATAAGCTTCTTAAAATTTTTGGTCTTCTTTCTTATTACTGATGCTTTCTTCAAGTCGATAGCTATCTTTGATTTAGGAACATCATAATTTCCAAAGGTAGTAGCCTTAGTATCCACATCTTCTACTAGAAAAGCTATAATTTCTAAAGATGCCTCATCTACATTGATCTCATATCCTAGAGGTCTTAACCATCTTACCCTTGGAACCGCAGCCAAAACATATGTGAAATTAGTATCAACTAGAAAGAAAAGATCATTAAAATATTTCTCAATTAGCAACATTGGAATCCTATGTAATTTTTTCATAGAGTTCTTAAAATCCTCAAAGTAAGTAGTCATAATGGAAACAAAGTTCTCTCCCATATGCTCAATTAATTCACCTATTTGTACTACAATAGATCTGTTTGTCTTCCATGAAATTTTTCCAAAGGAAGGAAATGTGTTTTGCACATAGAAAAACATAAATACAAGTATTGATCCAAACTTGCATTGTGTACTCTTGGTTTTACTTATGGCTCCTATGTTTTCTAATAGTTGTTGTAACTATAGCTCAAAAAGGTCATAAGTATGATCCTTCTACACTAACTTGTATCCTACATCAACAAAAATACATGTTAAACTATTCAACCTTCTTCATTGAAAAAAATTGCGCAAAAGAATCCTCACTGCAAAAGCAATTAGGGGATCTTTGATGATATCAATTTTCATTCCTCTTTTGTTCCATACTACCCTTGTATTTTTCTCAAAAACCTCTTCTACATCATTTCTCATGGGTTTGGGCCTATCTAGGGTTGGATACCTAGATACCCTCTACACAATCTTCTTAGTGATCCTAGTAGGTCCATTATGTAATCATACAAAATTATCATGAATTTTTCTCAAGACAATCTCAATCCATTCTCTTTTAAAGACATTTGGAAATTCTAGGGCATGGGTTAAACCTTTTCTCTCTACAATTTTGTATTCCTCCTTTTTTAGTACTCCATTTTCACACAGTTTTCCATATAGGTCTTTAATTTCCATATCTCCTATGCTACCCACCTTACATGTGTAACAAAATCTCATATCTTGAGTCATTAAGAATTGTGATGGTATCATGGATAACACCCTAGATGGGTTTTGTTTATAAGAAATGTCAAGAATTGGCTTGAAATTTTGTTGTCTAAACTCATTTATAATAAGTTGAACACTTAAAACTTCTTTTCCCTCTTTAACCTTAGAAGCAAAAGAACTAGACACCATATTTAATACCTAGAGTTTGCACAAATTCAAATAGTGTAGCTTGGCACATGATAAATACCTTCACAAATCTGATGAATAACATCAAATAGTGGTTGAATTCAATCTAAAATTTCTTGGAATGATCTCTCCAATTCTCCTTCATCTCTTCATGCTCTCTCTAGTTTTGAATGATGTCAAATGAGTCAAAAATTGATCATATAGACCTTAAAACCTTACATTTAATGCTCAATGTTTGCACAATTGTAAGCTTAGCTTCAATAGAAAATTCAACTCACTTGGCTTCCATGTACTTTTCTTTACACTCAAAAACCATTAAAAGCTCAGTCAACACTATCACTTGTGATAGCTTGGCACTAACTATATTTCACTCGATAACCATAGTGAAACTTTTCATGATTGGTAGTAACATGAAAATTGACAAAACTTAAAGACTTCTTCTAGATTCTTAACATGACTTTGCATCCTTCTCCGTGCAAATATAATCTTTTCAGAACAAAATCCTTGGAATTAATGTATAGTGTGTCTTTTAAATATCAATCCCACACATACCTCTTGATTTCTTAATTGGAGGTGATGTGATCACTTGACTCATTGGGTGAAGTAATCCCATCTAAAATTGATGTGCTACAATCTTCCTTTCTCTTCCATGTCTTGTTCATCTAATCTTTGACATTTTCAACATTTTCCTTTCCTTTTCCTTTGTTGAGCTCACTACTAGGTGCTTTTGACCTTGTTGGATAATTCCTACTTAGGTGACCAATCTTTAAACAACTAAAACATATAGTTTGACTCAACCATCTTTTGTACTCACTTTTGAAATGTGTTCTTATGCAATTTTTAGAAACATGTCTATACTCTTGACAATAGTGACAACTATACTTAGTATTATAATCCCAATTATAAGAGTTTCAATTGTGTTTTACCTTTTTCTACTTGTTTAATGACCAATTAGGCTTGGATCTACACTTATATGCACTATGTCCATACTTCTAATAGTTATAACAGCAACCTTCAAATCTTTGTGTGCTTATGGTCTTGGTTCTACATTCATGTACCTAATGTCCTTGTTTATTGCATTTGTGGCAATGACCCATGAACTTTTTCTTAGGATTCTCATTTTATTTCTTGCTCCTATAAACATTGGCAATATGACCTATCTTACCACAACTATGATAAGTAGATTTGGAGTTCTTACATTTGTTACTTCTTTCTTCACTAGTTTTGGATGATTCTCCTTATTTAGTACTAGTGTAACCTAATATGGTAGTATCATTGTTGGATGGAGGAGATCTCATTAGTTGCTCAAAATACTTGATAGCTTCACTAGGTCTTTTGAAGCTTTCAACAAACTCTTTTTCTCTTTTTAAATCATTTCTTAGTTGTTCATTCTACAACTTTAGTGTTGTGATCTCAATATCTTTTCCATTTAGTTCATGATTTTCAATCATCATTTGATTCAATGTTTGAAATTGCATGTGAGAAAATCTTATTTATCTCTAATGTTTTCTCTTCTAGTCTATTGTTTAGTATCCTTTTTTCATCTTCAATCATGAATTTGTACTCTTCAACTTTCTTTTTTTGCTTGATCACTTCACATAAAAATACTGATTGGACTTCTTGTTCTATCTTGAGGTTTCTAACCTCTTTAGTTAGGGCTCCATTCTTCTTCATTATATGTACAATTACTACATCAAATTCACTTATATTTTCATCTCCAAATAATTTAGTAGTGTCAGTCTCTCGAAAATGTGTGTTAATCTCTTCAATGGCTACCTCTTTCCTTCTTTTCAATGATCACTTTCACTCATTTATTTCTTCATTTAACTGATGTAGGTCAAGTTGTATTTCAATCTTCTAGTTCTCAATAGTCTTTGAAAACTTGTAGACTTCTATTTCCAAGATCTTTCCTCAAAGTTGCAAAGCTTTACTTTTAGAAAAATTTGTTCTAAAACCAATTGTTGGGAATATAGTAGGGGGAGTGGGTGAAGTAATGCTTCAAAAATTTAAACATAAATTCATTCACCACACATCCATGTCATAATCTATGCATGTAAATTAAAATACCAAATTAAGCATATACATCCATAGTATGAAAGTAAATAAACATTCAACACATGTATGACACAGGACATTTGGTTACCTAGAAACCCTCTAAGGAGAAGGTAAAACTAGGGTGGGGATGACACCCAAAAATCTCCATTACTATAGTAATAAAGTGTATCCAATGAAGGTTACAATTTTTTTTATCATGAAACATGATCTACCTTGTGAAAGGTTTTCCTTATTAAAGGCTTACAAGATTGTTAGATCTTACCCTATTAAAGGATTTCAACACCCTATTAGAAGTGTGCCTGGTAAAAGGACTTTGACTTATAATGAAGTAAGCACCCTATTAAAGGATTTACAATATCTTTTTAAGACTCCTCTATTAAGAGATTTAACTGATTCACCTATTAGAATATGTCTGCAATGATCCTTTGGTTAGCACTCTATTGCTAGATGATAGATCACCTCTTTCCTGATGTGTACTTGATCCTTCCTGATTAGATGTATCTTTGCTATCTTCTAATTCCTTTCCTTTGTTCTCCTCTAATTTATTTTGTGATGTATCTAAATTCACAATTCCTTAGTCACCATGAATTCTTTGTTTTCACATGCAAAATTCTCTATTTTTCTCCTTCCACACTCATATAAAGTTTAGGGTTTGTCCTTTTTAAGAAGACCTAGGTGACTTAGGGTTAGGTATGAATCAATGATTGTGATTCACCCATATTATTGCTTAATCCTTCCCTTTTTATAATTGTCTACATGTAATGCATAGGGATTCAAAATAAAAATTCATCCTTATCATCTAGAATCACAAAAAAATCCTCAAGTTGGCTAAAAAATGGTTTACATAGTAGGTGTGCCATTACAAATAACTATATCAAAACTGTATTACTCAGCACTTGAAGTCTTTGATACTCAAAATCAATTGTAACTTCAATGTTGTAACTCGACCTCTAAATGACTTGGCATCCATTGATCACTCTTCATCTAAATAAATCGACACTTACTATCTTTTTTGTGAATTAGTTTCTGGATTAGATTGTGTGACAATTTTTACCATCAACGTTTCGAATCACACTACGTGATCCATCATCAGGATGAGAGAGCAAGAGATGTCAAAAAAAATAAGTGACTCGACACTTACTAGTTACTCAATACTTAATATCTCTTGCTTGACATATAATAATTGACAACTTATGATGGGCATGTATTACTTGTTCAACATGAACTAAGTAAATGAATTAAGTATATTGCTACTAATGTATCAAAAGAAATATGAGATTAACAAAATCTACACCATGTATTGTAGTCCCATCCAAATATTTCTTACACAATTTTTTATGTTGGGTTCCACTACTTTTTTTTGCACTCTAAAGATTTGTGTCTTGTTTCTTGTAATTGTGACATTTTCCTTCAAACTTAGGTTTCTGTTTACATTCACATTCTCTATGACCATGCTTATTGCAACTATAACACTTTTCATTGAATTTTTATTTAACATTACTCCAACATTTGTTTGATGTATGACCTATCTTACCATTATGATTGCAAGTAGGTCTTTCAATATTTTAAGCTCCTTGCTAAGATGATTCACATTCTTCTTTGTATCCTACTTCAACTTTTCCTTTTTTTCATTCAATTGATTCATGCTTTTCTAAGATTTCATCATTATTTCATAGGTTTGATTTTCAATGTTGAGATCATTCAATAATCTTTCATTTTATGCTCTTAAATTTATAAGTTCTTCATTTGCATTAGTGAGATGATCAATGAAGTTTGTTTCTTGAAGGGGTAGTTTCTAGATTTCATTATTCTTTTCTTCTATCTCTTCTTTGTATTTGTCTTTTTATTCCATGACTTCACATAATTTGGTTGATTGGATTTCTTATTCTCTTTTCAGCTTTCTAACTTCTTCTTGAAGATTGTAATTATTTTCTAATAGATCTTTGATTGCTTTGTTAGCTTCATCTAAATTTATTTTAGGATATATATCTACAATTTATTCTTCAATATAGAGTTTTTCATTCAATTTTACCATAAGATCTTTCCTTCTTTTCAATGATTGAGAGAGTTGCTCCTTTTCTTTGTTCAGTTGCTCGCTAGCCAATTCAAGACCCAACTTTTTATTTTCAATAGCCTTATCCAATTTGTATACCTCTATTGAATCTGATCTTTTCTAAAGCTATTCAACTTCTAGTGTGAGAACTAGGCTCTGATATCAATTGCTGGAAATATAAGGTAGGCAAGGTTATTGAGAGGGGAGGGGTGAATTAGGAACCAATAAAACTTTAACTTTCTTCTCCAATTAGTCATCCATATTATATTCTGATCTAATTGCAAGCATGAAAGAATGAAAGAAAATAAAAATTCATAACACTTTGACACAAGATATGGTAACCCAGAAACCTTCCAATCTGAAAGTAAAACTTGGATGGGGATGATACCCACAAGCTTTACTACTATAATATAAAGTTAACCTATTAACATTTACAATTTACCACTTCTATTGATCTACTCTATTAGGAGAAACTAGGATTGTGAAGTCCACCTTGTTTATGAATTAAAAGCACCCAAAACTAGGGGGCTAACCCATAAACAAACAAATTGGTCGACTGCTAGTAGAATACCATCAAGAAACAATACCTCCTACCACTAAGTAAAAAAAAAACAAGGTTCATAACCATAATTAAAAAAAGTATTAGTAGGCTTGAACATATTTCCTATCTTCGAACTAAGGAAACTATAGTAAAATATAAACAAAGGCTTAATAGGCTTGCAAGCTATCAAGTTCGAAAACTAGTAGAAAATCAACATAAAAATAAAAAGGAGGGAACCCTTAAGATTTATTGGCCTCCTTCCTCCCCAGGAGGATGTTAGCCCAGTCTTCCATCAAGAATTCAAACAACATCTTAGAATCTTCCTTAGGTAGATCTCTTTTTGTTTCCTTGAGTAGATTTAGTGTGGTGATAGTTGCATGTGTCACTTTAATCATGAACTTGTTCGATAGACACATTCTCTCCTCTAGTGCATGGATTATCTTGTACACCTCATTACTAGCCTTTTGTATCTCACCCAAGTAGCCATCAGTTCCAATCTTTGAAACTTCCTACACAACTACGGGTTAGAAGCATCTTTATAAAAGGCCTTAACAGGGGAGGAAATCATTATGGGCGAGGGAACCCTATCCACCATATCAGGGAACTGATCCTTCATTAGGTCCACACACCCCAAGTCAACTATTGTCGAAACATGTGAAACAACCTTATTCTCCTTTATCCCTTCTCCCAAATTTTACCTAGAAGGGTTCAAAATCTCCTCTTCTTCATCCTCCATTCCTCCCTCCCCAAAGTTCACTACCTTTTCTTTCATCCTCTATTTGGGGAACCTGAATCTTGCAAATCCATCTCCTCCTCCTGCAAGACCTCCACTTTCAATTTCCTCTTGGCATTAGATTTTGCTAATCTCCCCAAGCTCCTCCTACCCCCTCTCCCCTCTTCCTCTAACTTGTCCAACTCATTCTCCTTCCACCTTGTTAAAGGATTTATAAACATAAAATGAAGTATGCACTCAGTTAAAATATTTAGCGAAGATAGTTAAGTCTACCTTGTTAAAGGATTTAAATTATACAACTGTTAGGATGAACCAATGACTAATGTTAGGATGAGACAATGGCTAATGTAAGGATGAACTAGTGGCTAATATTTGATCCGTAACTCATATTTTTTGATTAAGATTCCTTTTAGTGTTGTGATCACCTGACTATGATAGATAAATCTTTGTTGTCCCTTGTACTTCTTGTAGCCTTCTTTAATTTGCACTCTTTCTCATCATATACTTCTTCACATATATATTTTGATACGATATAATGTATTGTATATATACCAATCCAAATTACAAATTACTAGAGTTGACTACAATACCAATTTCATCACAATTCACAAAGTCAGCCCAACTACTATAACTCAAGTTCTGAAGACAAACTTAGTGATGTTGTGATACTCAGGAAACACTATCAAAGCTCAAAAATATTTGGCACTCAATTGAACTTGAAGCTTAGTCTATTCTAATCACTTCTAAGTAGCTCAAACTCAATCAACACCATGTGATTTGGTGAACAGTAAGAAACTCAGTAGCAACTAGATCACTAGGTTGATACTACATAACTTGGTCACCACTAGATCCACTTTGTTAACCTTGTAAGCATGATAGATGTTTTTGGAATTTATTAGCACTATAGAGCTTGGTTCACACTACAATCTTCACCTCCATAGACTAGCTTCGTAGCCTCTACTATGCTTAGTTTGTATTGAACTTTGTGTCTGAGGCTCAGTAAACATTGTGTAGCTCAGAAAACATTGCAAATTGACTTAGTACTCAATAGACACTATATTCTAACTACTTAGCTTAGGAACAATTGAATCACTTGGTTAACACTACATACTAAATGATAAGCTTGGTAGCAACTATAGAACTTGGTAGCAATGCAAATAATTGACTAAGTGTAGAGTCATTGAGAGACAAATTGACCTTAATGTGAACAATAAAGACCATGTTGAAATGTGTATGGAGTTAAAGGCCCATAATTAGCAGTCACATTTTTTACGTCCATTGTGGGGCAAAAAAATCAAATTTTTGGACTCAGTTTTTAAATATTTTTTGACATTTTGACATTTTTGTCCATATAATTCAAAGAACTCTAGTGCAAAGAAACTAAATCTTCACATTAACCTTTTTAGATTCTCATGCAATAAAGCATATTCTCATGTGAAGAAATAAATTTCTTGTGCAACACAGTATATCCTTGCATGAAACCTTGTAGAGTTTTGCATGAGATTTGACACCAGTAAAGGCAAACTTCCAGTTTTGAATTCTATTTTTAAAAAATGTCGTTGATGTAACACATTTCTCTAAAGCATATTTTTTTATTTTTTTATTTTTGAAGTATCTTAATAGTGGTTTTCATATTGATTGTCAAAGACACCTTGATATAGACATACAAATACTACTAACAGTTTGATTGTAGGACGTTCAGTCAAAGATTTTCTTGTCAAAGAGAAAATTCAAACCTATTCAAATAATGTATCTATTTTAATTATTTTTTACACATATAGTTTAATAGGGCTTGTGAAATTTGTAGGGCTCTAGACAAAGAAATAGGGGAATATGCTCTTTGCTACTTGGAAGTGATGCCCAAGAGTAAATAAGAAAACTATATGCCTTTTGAAGATGGTACACGAGGGAGGCAAGAAAGTTAGTGGTTATCTCTATTGACAATTGGATTTATGTAGTGATATATGTGTTCTCATTAATGGAAACACATGATGTACATTTTGTAGAAAAACTAAAAAATAAAGATACTTAGTTTTTGCTACTTAGAAAATTGTCTAAGTATGAAACTAGTTTACAACAGTGTATTGTTTTGATGTATAACTTTTTTATATGATGTTATATGTGAGAAAGAAGTGAGATGGTATTAGTATACATATTGATGATGATTTTTATAACCTCAGACATGAGTATGGACAATACAAAAAGAGATATTCATGATTTACCAGTGAACAAAATAGTGGAATTAAAGGTAAAGAAATTATTTTATTTTTAAAATAATTACCTGACCAATTAGGGATGACATCCTAGATGTTTGCTCTAAGTTGGAAAAGAATATTGTGGTCCTAGATGACCTAGCAGAAATTTTTGAAAGGGCATGGTATTTATACAAAGGATATCTTAAGAGATTATACGTGTATTGAAATGTGAAAAGTGATATGCAAAATTTTTGTGAAGCAATATATGTGAAGATTTTGAGAACCTAATTTTGTGATCTAAGATCGAGCTGAGGTTAGAGATCAACTGAAAAATGTAGAACATCTATATACTTGAGGATTAATTACTTGTTTGGGTAGTGATCTCTTCTTGTAATTGGAAGTGCATGTTTGGGCAGTGAACTCTTCTTGCATCCATTTTACTACAACTCCTAATAGGGTTGGAATCTCCTAATAGGGATTCAATGTCTCCTAATAAGGAATCCTATGTATTGAATGCTTTCATAGACTCCTAATAGGGTCCATCCTCTAATAATAAACATTTATATTAGTACATCATCTAGTGGGTATCATCATCACTAGGGTTTCCCTTGGCCATGGTTTCCCTAGTTAACAAAATATGGTGTTATGAGTTCTCTTTATGCATGGTTATTATTACTGCTCAACATTACTTGTTTAGTTTTTTATGTATGGTTCAAAGTAATAAATAATATCTCGTTGGTGACAAAATTTTGTAAAATATTGATTCACACCCCCCTCCCAATATTGCCTATTTCTAACAATTGGTATCAAGGCATAGTTACTCAGAAGAGGCTTAACAACTTGAGTAAGATCCCTATGGATATGGAATAGTTGATGAAGAACCTTGAAGAGGCACTTGAATAAATTGGTCTTCTTACTAAAGGAAGAGATAAGTTGAAAGATAGATATGAAGAGTCCAAAGTATACATTGGGCAATTGAAGGACAAGATTGAACATCTCAAATCCAAGCCTAGATCTATTGAATTTAAAACTGATGATAACAAATATTCAAAACTGAAAATAGAGTACAAGATCTTGAAGCATGAATTGAAATTACCAATCTAAAGTTAAGTTTGAAGAATGATCCTAACAAACTTGAATCTGATTTGAAGACTGAAAATTTAGATCATAGAGCGAGTCTAGCAAATAAGACATTTTAATTTGAAAAATTGAAAGAAGATCATGAAGAAATTCAAAAGTACAACACTACTGTGAAAGGTGAACTAACTTAGTGCAAGCTACAACTTGAAAATATTTATACTAGTAGAGAAAATCTTGATGAATCAATGTCATTACAAGGACCTACCTATGATAATACTAGTCTTGATTATCTATTTAACAAGTATGCAAAGAAACCTAAACATAAATCAGATCCAAAAGAGAAAGATTAATCTAATGATAGGATTGAATCCAGTCAATCTTCTAATAAATCCAAAGAAATTGGACAAGAGAAGGAAACTAATAAATTGGATGAACCCAAGCAAGTGGAATCTCCTAAGGGAACCAATTATGAATTTAGAGGTAAGTGTTTTTCATGTAATGAAATTGTGTTAGAAGCAATAGTCCACCAAGATAACTAGGGGGAGGGGGGGTAGGGGGGTGAATTAGTTATCCAAAAATTAAAACATATATCTTTTTTACAAAAACTTAACCATTCAACCAAAGTAAACAAAAACCATAATAAAAATCTCATAGACAATTATACTAGATATGTTGACAAGGAAAACCCATGATAAGAGGGAAAACTGTGGTGGGAGTGATGCCCACATGATGATGTACTAATATAAATATTCTTTATTAGATGATGGACCCTGTTAGGAGTCTATTACAACATTTAGTACATAGTGTAAGGAACCTCAGGTGCAGAAACAACTTCTTACACTAATCTCTTAAGAGAAGTATGGTGCAAATCCTATTAAAATCTTTTACAGTTACAAATTCAATATCATGTAAACAACAATATTACAGGAAAACCAAGCATAAAGAAAATAGAAAAAGAAAGAAACACATAACATAAAGATTTTTTGGTGGGGAAAAACCTTTTGATAAAACAACCCCACCCCTCTAGAACCTATACAATGTATTATCTTCAACACAAGGTTACAATACACTTGCAATGCAAGTTCAACAACGACAATAGAAAACTCTAGTAGCAACTTATAGTACCAACAATGCTTTTTCACATCCCCTCTCTTCACAACCCTAAAAATTCTTATAACATGCACTTCACTTTTAGGGCTACTCCCAAAGATAACCATATTAGGGTTTTACCATTCTCCGAGAAAATAAGAACCCTAAATTTTTTTTTTAGGCTAATGCCTTGGACCCCACTATTGGGGTAGAGTGTAAAGTACTCAAATTTATTAGTTGCCACATGTCTTCACCTATCATAGAATCTTCCTAACATAGCTCTTATGTGTCATAGGAATCCGTCATAATCGTTTTAGCTATGATCTCCTTATACACTATTCAAGATGCCGACACATCAACATTATTTGCACGAAATACATTTTACAAAACAAATAATAAGAATAGGAATCATCCAAGGTTGAGACACCTTATTCCTAACATTCTCTCACTTGTCAAACACCTTGTAAGAGCATTAGGAACATAACAAGAACTAACTGCTATAGGCCAAAAGGCCCATAGACTCCGAACACCATCTGAACTTCTCAGTACCCATTGGTTTCGTTAATGCATCTGCAACATTCTTCACAGTATCTACCTTCTCCAAATTTACCTTTCCATCTTCCACCATATCTCTCACAAAGTGATACTGCACATCAATGTGTTCTTTTCTAGCATGGAAAGTTGGATTCTTTGTAAGGAAAATAGTGCTCTGACTGTCACACCAAATAGTAATCTATTTTGCATCAACACCAATATTAGAACACAATCTCTTAATCCAAATTGCTTCCTTACAAGTATGAGTAGAAGCCATGTACTCAGCTTCTATAGTGGACAAAGCAACTACAGGTTGTCACTTGCTCATCCAACTGATGGCACCACCAAACATAGTGAACACATAAGTACTGGTGGATCACTTGCGGTCAATATCACCTACCTAATCTAAATCCACAAACCCATGAATACAAATTGAATGCGACGATCCAAAAGAGTTACCATGATAACATATGGAGTAATTTGATGTACCCCTCAAATATCTGAATACTCGCTTAAAATCATCCCAATATACCCATCTAGGATTAGCCATAAATTGACTCAAGACTCCCACTGCTTGGGCAATGTATGGTCTAGTATAGATCGTAGCATGCATAAGACTGCCAACTGCACTAGCATAAGGTACTCTACTCATGTCCTCCATCTCACTAGGAGATTTTGGACAATCATCTATAAATAACTTTATTCCCATAGGAATAGGAACACATAGTGGTCTACAATCTACCATGTTGAACCTATCCAACACAGACTTCACATACTTACTCTGACTCAACCAAATTTTTCTGTTAGAACTGTCTCTATTGATTTCCATACCCAAGATGTACCTAGCTGCCCCAAGATCTTTCATCTCAAACTATGCTGACAACTGAGATTTAAAATCAGAAATCATACACTTGCCCTTCCCAAAAAGCAACATATCATCAACATATAATGCAACAATAAGAAGGCGATCATTTTCAACTCTGAAATAAACACAATGATCTGATTTTGATCTTACAAATCCAATTGACAACACAAAAGCATAAAACTTAAGATACCACATCCTAGGAGATTGCTTCAAACCATATAGAGATTTCTTTAATATGCAAACTAAGGATTCTTTACCTTTAACAATGTAGTGCTCAGGCTATGACAGATAAATCTCTTCCTCCAAATCACCATGAAGGAAAGTTGTCTTCACATCCATCTGTTCTATCGCTAAATCATATGATGCAGCAAGAGATAATAGAAATCTAATGGATTTCATCTTTGCAACAAGAGTGAATATTTCACCATAATCTATTCCCTCTACCTATGAATACCCCTTTGTAACCAATCTAGCTTTGTACCTTTCAGCACTGCCATCTGCACAGAATTTCTTCTTGAACACCCATTTACAACCAACAAATTTTCTGCCTTTAGGCAAAGGTACAAGGTCCCATGTTTTTTTTTTCTCTAATGAAGCCATCTCATCATCCGTAGCCTCAATCCAAGAACCTGCATCTTCCATGGCCAAAGCCACTTTCACAAATCTAGGCTCATCAGTGTTAGTAATCAAAGAAAAAGCACAACTAGAATCTAACATAGAAAAACAAAACCTTTTTGGTTTCTTTCTTTCTCTCGTGGATCTCCTCAAGGGCTATGGTGAGGTTGTTCTTCCTCTTCTTCTGAACTATCAGAGCTACTAGAGCTCTCCTCATCATTAGACCCAACATGGTCTCTCTGTTCAGTCTTCTTAGGGGTAGGAGGCAAGTAAGAAACATCTTTTTCATCTAGTTGTAGCACAATAGGAGAAGATGTTAGCTCTCTAAAAATAACATTTCTACTATACAACACCTTACTAGTCACAGGATCCCAAAGCTTGTATCCTTTCACACCAGCACTATACCCGGTGAAAATACATTTAACAGCTTTGTTTTTCGACTTAGATCTTTTCTCCTTTGGAACATTTGCATAAGCTTCACAACCAAAAACATGAAGATGTCTAATTGAAGGCTTCTTACCAGACCACACCTCCATGGGTGTCTTACCAACAAGGGCTAATGTAGAAGATCTATTAACCAGATAGTAAGCAGTGGCCACAGCTTCTGCCCAAAACCTTTGTTCTAAACTAGCTCCACTAAGCATACTCCTAGCCTTCTCCATCAGTATCCTATTCATTCTCTTTGCAACTCCATTTTTCTCTAGGGTATAAGGAGTTGTCTTATGCCTCTCGATACCTTATTCTTTACAGAATTGTTCAAACTCTACTAAGCAAAACTCACCACCATTGTCAGTTCTCACACACTTAATCTTCTTACTAGTATGATTCTTGACAAGGGCTTTAAATTCCTTGAATCGAATAAAGACTTGTGTCTTACTTTTTAAGGAAATAAATCCATGTCCTTCTACTATAATCATCTATGAAAGATACAAAAAATATAGACTTGGAGATTGAAGGAACTTTTACAGGACCAAATACATCAAAATGAATAAGATCCAAAACATCATAAGATTTGTGAGAACTAGAGTAAAACTGAACATGATTTTGTTTACCATAGACACAGTGTTCACAAAATTCAAACTTGAGATTGAAATCATTTAACCCCTCAATGAGATTTTTATTTTTTAGGGTTCTAAGACCCTTTTCACCAATGTGACCAAATCTCATATGCCACAACATTGTCTTTTCTATAGGAAGCTTACCTTCCAAAGTGTTTGCATTTCCATTGGAACCAATAACCATAGTATTCTTCACTACTTGTTCAGATGGTGAGGATGAAGAATTGTTACATAGAGGAATACATGCATCTAGTTGAAATAAGGTACCTCTCCTAGTACCCCTTGCAAGCACTATCGATCATGTCATCATCTTCCATCCTTCTTTCAATAAAACAACTTGCACACCTACATCATTTATCATACTTATAGATAATAGGTTTCGTGCCAAACTTGGAATGTGCATAACTCCAATGATTCCCTTTACTCATCCATTAGGAAATTTGATAGTGACCCTTCCGTGTCCAACTATCTTTAGCTGAGAATCATCACCCAAGTACACCTTTCCACCATCGAACTCTTCATATTTTGAGAACCAATTTCGATGAGAGGTCATATGAAAAGATGCACTCGAGTCAAACAACCACACATCATCAGATGCATGAGCTGCCAAAGCTACAATGAATGCATCACCATCTTCTTGAGATCTTTTTGAAGCTGAAATTGAACCTTTCTTCTTCTTCTTTGGCTCTTTGCAAATCTTTATGAAAGTGCCCAGGTTTATCACAGTTCCAACATTTTTCCTTAGACTTATTAGAAGTCTTTGACTTCCCATAGGATTTGGATCTACCCTTATTGTCATTTTTCTTTCCTCTTTTCATGGATCTCCCATGAACAACAAGGGCATCTTTTTTTGAAATAGATCCCTTTCTCTGCATCTCCTCTAATAGCAGTGAAGACACCACATCATCTATTTTGAAGGTGACTAACATGCTTTCGAGAGCCATGACAAGATGGTCCCATGAATCTATTAAAGAACACAAAAGTGTGTAGCAATGATCCTTGTCCTCTAACTTGACATTAGCTGATGTCAATTGTGCAGCCAGTAGATTAAATGCATTTACATGATCCGTTAAGGATCCACCTTCCTCCATTCGTAGAGAGTACAACTTATTCCTCAGGAACAACTTGTTCACCAAAGATTTGGCCTGATACATGGCCCCAAGTCTTTCCCACAAACTATATGTAGTTTTCTCATCTAGAACATTCAGAAGGACTGCATCGGTTAAACAGTCTTATGAGGCCCTTAGCTTTACGATATTTGGTATCCCAATCTACTTGAACTACAGTTGCTGGTCTCATAGCATTTGAAGTCACTTCCCATAGGTCACAATCTTCCAATATATCTTCCATCTTGAGTTTCCACAACTTGAAATTAGTGCCATTAAATTTCTCCACCTCCATTCTTCCATATGATGAACTTGCCATCTCAATCTAAAAATAAGATTCAGGATGCTCTGCACAAGACTCCCACTCAACTTGAGATTAGCTCAAAAAACTCTACCCAACAACTAGGATCAAAAGTTGATCAGGCTCTGATACCACTTGTAAGGAAACTTAGGTGCGGAAATAACTTCCTACACTAATCTCTTAAGAGAAGTATCATGCAAATCCTATTAAAATCTTTTACACTTACAGATTCAATATCATGTAAACAACAATATTACAGCAAAACCAAGCATAAAGAAAATAGATAGAGAAAGAAACACATAACACAAAGATTTTTCAATGGGGAAAAACCTTTCGGTAAAACAACCCCACCCCTCCAAAACCTACCCAATGTATTATCTTCAACACAAGGTTACAGTACACTTGCAATGCAAGTTCAATAGCAACAATAGAAAACTCCAATAGTAACTTACAGTACCAACAATGCTTTTTTGCATCCCCTCTCTTTGCAACCCTAAAAATGTTTATCACATGCGCTTCATTTTTAGGGCTACTCCCAAAGATAACCATATTAGGGTTTTACCATTCTTCGAGAAAAAAGGAACCCTAAAAAAAAATTCGGGCCGATGCCCTGAACCCCACTATTGTGACAGAGTGTATAGTACTCAAATTTATTAGTTGCCACATGTCTTCACCTGTCATAGAATCTTACTAACATAGCTCTTACGTGTCATAGGAATTTGTCATAACCATTTTAGCTATGATCTCCTTATACACTATTCAAGATGCCTACACATCAACATTATTTGCAAGAAATACATTTTACAAAACAAATAATAAGAATAAGAATTATCCAAGGTTGAGACACCTTATTCCTAACACATAGAGTCCTTGTTAGGAGACTTTGAATCCCTATTAGGAGATTCCAACCCTGTTAAGAGTTGTACCAATCCTGTTGGGAGTTGTGTTACAATGTATGCAAGAAGAGCCCACTGCCAAATCATGCAATCTCAACTACAAGAAGAGCTCACTACTCAAACAAGTAATTTACTATTATCTTCTCCTTTTCTCTATCTTGTTAACTAGACCACTCATTGTTAGACCTTGTAGACCAGGTCACAAACCTCAGATCCAAATACCAAACCTTGGATCACTCAGCAAAACCTCGGCAATGAAGTTTCCTTCAATTCCACACCACTCTTCTCAACTTCACATTCCAAACTCTTTGCTACTTATCAAACATTTACAATCCACATTCTCACATTCTGTGATAAAGGAAAATGTCCTTCCTTTATAGTGAGTCAGCTATTAGTCCTTCTCAATTAATTATTATAGGACCATATTAACAACATGTTACACTTAGTGATAACATTAATATTTCACCTTGCAACTTGAATAAATTTATGTGCATACAATATTATGAAAAGTGAGTTTAGCCACATCATCCTTAACATTTCTTCTTAATGTCCTTAACCTCAATCCTTAAGATATCAACTTTGCTAAGAGATATAACAATTTTACTAGAATAGACATCACCAAAATTTACATAACTTCTTCTAGACTTATCCTTTCTTTTTCCAATGTTAACTACATATACCAGATACTTAGAAGTATCTCCCATAACCTTGGGTGGTTATAATACTCAACTAGCCATCTATACCAACTTGATCTTTCCATTGTTCTTCTATCAGATGCCATAGAAAACTTGCTATGTTGACATCAATGACAAATTCAATCATGAATGTAACATATCATCATAGTAGTACTCCCCCATAGGAATATTGTCAACATTCATGATTCTAATCAATATTCCAATAATCTCCCCCTTTGGAATTGATGGCAATCATAGATGAAAAACATCTAGTTCTAAGAATAACAACAAAAGACTATTAGTCTTCAAATCCTCTTCATCAATCATTCTCCCCCATTGATATACTTTAGTGTGCTCTATACCAAACTATCATTCCACATACTATGTTTATGCCAAACATCTTCGTCAACATAATTTTTTGCATGCAAAACTTCTTCCCTAATTACATTAATGTCAAAGGTAACCAGCTCTACTACATAAAACTCTACAACAACTGATACTTACTAGCTCAAGTGTCAAAAGACACTGTTCAAAACAACATCAACCAGAGTCCTAGATGACTCTGTCCATCATAGATACTCCCTTATATAGGAAGCTTTAGCATTTAGTCTAGACAACAATGGTGCTCTGTTACACTAGACTGATAAGTCTTGCATCTTCTTCTCTGATGCAAGAAGGGGCATAAACCCAAGCATACCTCAAAAATACTCAAAAGTCTCTTTGGGAAGAAGCTTAGTGAATATATTTAAAATCTACTATTTAGTGCTCACATATTTCAATCTAATTTCCTTTTCTACAACATTTTCTCTCAACATATGATACTTAATAGAAATATGCTTAGACCTTGAATGCAACACTAGATTCTTAGACATATTTATCATTCTTGTGTTGTCACAATGTATAACAACAGGTTTACTAATTTATATCCTTATATCCTACAACATCGGCTTCATCCAAATGATTTGATTGCAATTATTTACTACTACAACATACTCTACTTCTATTTTACTTTGAGATGTACAATCCTACTTCTTGCTTAACCAAGAAATCAATCTTCCTCCAAGAAAGAAAGCTTCTCCACTAGTGCTCTTTTTGTCATCCATATTGCCTACCCAATTTGCATCAATATAAGCACTTAGAGTAAAATCATTAGATCTATCATACCATAACCCAAACTTAGATGTTCCCTTTAGGTATCTAAATATCCCTTTCACTACTACATAATGTGCTTCTCTAGGATCAGCCTAGAATCTTGCAACAATTCCAACTACATTTTCTATATTCGGCCTTGTGTGAGTTAGATATTGCAATCCTCCAATCACAGATCTATACTTCTTCTTCTCAATAGTAGGTATCTCATTCTTTGTAGATAGCTTATGTCTAGTTACCATAGGTGTTCCAACAGGTTTTCATGTTTCCAAACCAAACCTTTTACAATCCTAAGAAATATTTCATCTCTCCTATCATACTCATTTAAAATTCTTTTTTCATCTCTTCTCCAAACTTCTCACTTTCTTCATCATTTCCTCAAAATATAATGTCATCAAAAAATATTACCAAAATCATCAAACTATCATCAGTTTCTTTCCAATATAGATTACTATCTACCATACCTTTCCTATATCTAAGTTTTATCAAATGATTGTCCAACCTTGCATACCAAGTTTTGAGTGTTTTCTTCAATCCATTCAATTCTTTCCTTAGTCGGCATACTATTTCATTGTCATCTGTCAAAGGAAATCCTTTAGGCTCCTCAATGTATACCTCTTATTCAAGTTCTTCATTTAGAAATTCTGACTTGACATTCATTTGATATACTTTGAATTTCTTCTATGTTGCATAGTCTAAGAATAATCTTACTATTTCTATTCTAGCCACTGGAGCATAATTCTCCTCATAATCTATTCCTTCTTGCTACGAGTATCCTTTACATACCAATATTGCTTTATTTCTTACAACTTCTTCATGCTCATTCATCTTGTTCTTGAATACCCATTTAGTTCCTATGACATTCTTGTCTACTGGCCTAGAGACCAATTCCCATGTTTCATTCTTTTCTATATGGTCCAATTCCTCTTTCATATCTTGCTTCCAATAGTCATCTTTACATGATTCATCTACATTCTTAGGCTTAACTTGAGATATCAAGAATAGTTCTTCATTTACTCTACTTCTTCTCATCACACATTTGTCTTTACTTCCAATGATATATTTAAATGGGTGATTATTTATCACGTTCTTTCCTAAAGTAGGAGTTGCTATATCAACTCTTGGCTCTACTGAAGGTTTTGATCTTTGTTCTTGCCTTGGCTCTCCTTCATTCTGTAAATCATTGTTAGTCTCAAGAAATACCTTATCATTCCTTGGCTTAGTAACAACATCATCATCTGAGTTATAATCAACTATTCTTTCTTGTATTATGAATTTCTCATAAATTCTCAGATTTACACTTTCCATAATAGTCTTAGTTCTCTGATTATAACAACTATAAGCCTTTCTTTTCAATGAATAACCAGGAAACATACCTTCATCACTTCTAGCATCAAACTTACCAATGTCATCATCTCTCTTTATGTAACACTTAAATCCAAATATTTCAAAATACTTAACTATAGATGAGTTACCAAACCACAGTTCATAAGGTGTCTTGTTTGTGTCCTTCCTGACTTGTACTCTATTCATAGTTTAGATTGTTGTAGTCAAAGATTCTCTCCAAAATGTCTTGAATTCATCATTCTCTATTAACATAGCTCTTGCAACTTTTGTAACTAACTTGTTCCTTCTCTCTGCAGTGCCATTCTATTCAGGGGTTCTTGGAGCTAATAGCTATCTTTTAATTCCATTTTCTTCACAAAACATGTTAAACTCATTTGAAGTAAATTCTCCTCCTCTATCTGATCTTAAATATTTAATCCTCATACCAGATTCATTCTCAACTCTATTCTTGAATATCTTAAACTTGTCAAAATGCCTCATATTTCTCTTTAAGAAATCCAACACACATCATTCTAGAAAAATCATCAACTAGAATCATAAAATACCTTTCACCATAGAATCCTTTAGTCTTTGCAGGACCACTAAGATCTATGTGTACAATCTCCAACTTCATTGAAGTAGAAAACTTCTTGGTGGGTAAAGAAGTTCTGTTATGCTTTGCAAAAACACACTCCTTGCACATTGTGTTAGTAGGCTTTACAATCTTTGAAAAATCTCTAACTGCAAACATTTTACTAGTCCTCAAAATACTATCAAAGTTTATATGACAAAATCTCATATGCCATAACCAGCTATCATCTACCTTAGTAAACAAACATGTAATTTTAGTAGGATTCAACTAAAATACATCACCTCTCGATTTGGTTCCTGTTCCAATTACCTTTCCATCTTTGTCTTTGATCATGCATATCTTTTTTGTGAATTGTAACTAGCAACCTTTGTCTACTAATTGTTCAACACTCAAAATATTGTGCTTTAAACCATCAACAAAGTATACATCCTCAATTTTAGTTTTACCATCAAGGGTTATAGATCCAATACCCTTAACTTGGCATACTGCATTGTTTCCAACTTTGACAATTCCTTGGTCTTGACTTTTGAAGTCAAAAAAATTGTTCATGTCACCAATCATGTGATGTGAACAACCACTGCCAATTATCCAATTATATTTCTTCTCAACTTGTGATACAAAAGCTACCTTCTTTTCACTTTCTTCTTTAATTGCCACAAATCTAAATTCATCATAACTAGCACTTAATGTTTTTTCATCAGAATCATTATCTTTATTTGCATACAAACATTCTCTATCTTTTCTAGACTTATTTTGCTTATAATTTTTCTCCCTTTTAGGACACTCACTTGAAAAATGACAAAATTCTTTACATGTCCAACAAAAAAAAATTTTCATACCTTCTGGTTTTCTCTTTGCAAGTAAATCAATGCCTTCATTTATCTTTATGCCCTCTTTTGATCTAGATCTATCTTCACTTGTGCTACTATTCCCTTGTATACAACATAAATTTTCTAGATCTATAAATTCAATACTCCACTCTTTACACAAATCTGATAATTCACCAAGAATTTCCATTACTTGGGTGTTGAATTTCCTCTGCTAGATGTAGGAATATCTTCTCTAAATATGTTTGTGATGGATCTCCCAAAGTTGTTAAACTTTATCTTCAAGGACCTGATGCTTTGATACCAATTCTTAGAAACAATAGTTCACCAAGATAATTAAGGGGGGGGCAGGAAGTGAATCAGTTGTCCAACAATTAAAACATTTATCTTCTTTAAAAAAACTTAACCACTCAACCAAAGTAAAAAACAACCATAATAAAATTCTCATAGACAATTACACTAGATATGTTGACTAGGGAAGCCCCTGATTAGAGGGAAAACCTCAGTGGGAGTGATGCCCACAAGATGATGTACTAGTATAAATATCCCTTGTTAGGGAATGGACCCTGTTAGGAGTCTATTACAATATTTTGTACATAGAGTTCCTATTAGGAGACTTTGAATCCTTGTTAGGATATTCCAACCCTATCAAGAGTTGTGGTACAATGTTTGTAAGAAAAGGCCACTGCCCAAACATGCAATTTCAACTGCAAGAAGATCTCACTACTCGAACAAGTCATTTACTATTATATTATCCTTTCCTCTATCCTATCAACTGGATGACTCATTGTTAGACCTTGTAGACTAGGTCACAAACTTTGAATCCAAATACCAAAACTCAAATTACTTTGTAAAACCTTGGCAATGAAGTTTCCTCCACTTCTGCACTACTCTACTCAACTTCACATTCTACACTCTTTGTTTCTTATTGAACATTCAAAATCTGAATTCTCAAATTCTATGATAAAGTGAAATTTCTTTCCTCTATACTGAGTCCATAAAACAATTCTCCAAGTTGGGTGTTAGTCCTTCTCAATTAATTATTATAGGACCACATTAACAACACACTACACTTAGCTATAACATTAATATTCTACCTTGCAATTTGAATAACTTTTTATACATGCAATATTATGATGAGAAAGCTTAGTCATTTTATCCTTAGCATTTCTTCTTCATGTCCTCAATCTCAATTCTTAAGATATAAACTCTGCTAAGAGATATAACAAGTTTATGAGAACATTCCTCTATAAACTCTATCTCAGAACAAACATCACCAAAACTTACATAACTTCTTCTAGACTTGTCCATTCTTCTTTTGATGTTAACTACATATACCAAATATTTAGAAGTATCTCCCATAACCTCAGGTGGTTATAATACACAACTAGTCATCCATACCAACTTGATCTTTCTATTATTCTTTTGTTAGATACAACAAAAAACTTTCTATGTTGACATCAATGACAAACTTAGTCATGAATGTAACATGTCATCATAGTTGTACTTCCTCATAGGAATTGTTAGAAATCTGATTGAAAAGATCATCGATGAAGAAGATTGATTGAAAGAAGAAAGTTGGTTAATAAAGAATGTTTTCAATCATTGTTTTGTCATTGATGTCAAACCTACTATTTTTTGGAATGACATTTTATTATAAGATCCAAGTACTATCACTTAGTTGATTGATGAAGAGGATTTGATCAACAAGATGTAACAAGAGAACCTAAGGGAAAGGTTGAGTTATGGTTTTTTAATGAAGTACAAGGATCAACTAAGAAAATGGTTAAATGATGTAGTGATAACATACTCAAAGATACAGAGGTCAGGCACACTTAGAAGCACTAGAAGTATAAGTTGGAACAAGGTTGATTGTAGAGCTTGAACTAAGTTCATTAGTGTGTGCCGAGAAAGCTAGTTTAAGCTAAGAAAATTTTTAGTTGGAGCTGAGTAAAAGGAATATCTAGTGTGTGTCGAGTGAACTTTAGGTGTCAAGCATCAATAAAACATAGTTGATGTCGAGTGACACAATATGTGCCAAGCACCAAAATTTCAATAGTGCTGAGTTGTTACCCTAAATTTTGTGAACTAGTTGAAGGATAAGATGATGAGCTGGTGGCACAAAATTCTATGTAAACCATTTTTGAGTGAATTCAAAAGGATTCTTCATGATATTTCTAGAAGAAATAAAATGTGGGTTAGATTCAATGAATCCTACCGAATCCATACAAATTAAAATTAAAAGAAGGAAGAATCAAATGGGAAAGGAAGTTTTAGATTTCTATTTAAGGATTCATAGACCAAGAAGAAAAATCTACTGGTGTGCCAAAAATTGCAAAGTGGTAGAAGGGTGTCAAGGAGAAGACATCTAGGAGAAGGAAGAACAGTGTATAGTTACTCTTCTTTGACAAGTGGTTAGAATGAGAGGATTGTACTAGTACATTAAGCATGGAGATTCAATGAGAAAAACCTTGAATGGAGGGCAAGCTATCATGAGTTGCAAAGAATGAAAGTTAGGAAGATGAAGAAGAACTAAAGAGTGATATGAAATCTGCAAGATAAGTTGTGAATTGTAATCAGGTCAAACCCCTTATTGTTACTCTCTAGAAATTGTATAAGCTAGGGTAAAGTAAAATCCTATGGACTAGGTTGTTTTAATATCCATTTGTAAATCCTTTAACAGGGTGGCATTCCAAGTGAATGTTCTAATGTCCTCTAACCAAACCCACTTCTAACAAGATGGTTAACTCCTTTAACCAGGTCACATTTAATAGTGTGTCGTAGCCTTTAATAGGGAATCACTTTAGAAGAGTGAGAATTGAGTAACTTGTTATTGGTGGTTTTTCCAAAATTGGGTTTCCATGTAAATCACTATGTTATGTATTGATCTTTTTATGTGTTATGCTTGCATGTTGATTTATAGTAACTTGTTGAATAGGAAAGTTAAAGCTTGGATGAACAAATAGTTAAATGGGAACACTTTACTTGATAAAAAATTTTTAGTAGGACATTTGGACCTTGAATAATTGATTCACCCCCCCTCTCAATTATTCTAAAGCATTTCTAACAATTGGTATTAGAGCCATCTGCTGATTTAGTTTCAAGGTGCTAGAAGCAGGAAGATCAAGATGTCTAAGAGAGAAGTTCCCAAGCTCAAAAAAGATAACTTCACTACATAGAAGATCTTGATGAAATTGCACCTTGGATCAATAGGTGATTATGTAAAAACCTTAATTGGAATAGACCATGTAGACCTAGCTGGACCTCTCTCTACAGATGATTTGAACAAGAGGAAGGAGCACAATCAAGCAATGTTGGAGATTGCCTCTCCATTTAGTTATGTTGAATTTGATGACATCAAAAGATGTGACACTATATTCAAGATGTGAAAAGCCTTGTCAGACATCTATGGAGGAGATCAGAATGCCTAGAGAGAAAAGAGGGAAAGCCTCAAAGGAAAGTTTGATGACATGAAAATGAAAGAAGGTGAAAATGCTACTCAATATGCTACTAGAATAAAAGAAGTGGTAAGTGCAATAATAAGTCTAGGTGGTAAATTGGAAGAAGATATTGTTAATAGAAAATACTTAAGGACCCTACTTCCTATCTATGCTATTAGAGTTTTAGCCATCCAAGACCTAAGGTGTGTACAAGGAAACACACTAACCTTTGAAGGTATAATGGAAGACTCACTACATTTGAGTTATCCAACTTTGATAACTACAAACTTTAGAACCTTGAATCTTCTTTCAAGGCCAAGCTGACATTGAAAGACACTAAGGAGGTGATTTCAAGAAAGAAGAGTAGAAAAGGAAAACATGCATCTAGTGATAGCAGTACAGATGAGGAATATGTGGAATAGTTGGAAGCACTATTGGCTAGAAGATTTTGTTATAATTCTTTAGAATAACTGAGGGGGGGGGGGGGGTGGGGGGGGGGGGGTGAATCAGTTATTCAAGGTCCAAATGCCATAATAAAACTTTTTCTCTTTTATCTACAAATCCTTAATGGTGTATAACTAAACTTATCATGCATGCAATTTAAATGTTGAAACAACTATGAAAAGTAAACATGCATCACACCATAACACTAAGAATTTGATAAGCCAGAAACCCTCTAGGAATAAGAAGGTAAAACTGGAGTGGGGATGATACCCACAAAATAACTATGCAATTGATTTTGACCACTTCTGATGGTCTGCCCTATAAAAAGCTTGTCCTGTTAAAGGCTACAACACATTGTTAAATGTGACCTTGTTAGAGGATTTCACCAAACTGTTAGGAATGGGCCTGGTTAAATGACTTTGGAACATTCACTTGGAATGTCACCCTTTTAAAGGATTTGCAACTTGGCTGTTAAACCAACCTTAGTCCATAGGATTTATCTTTAAATGTTACAATTGCTAGAAAGTAACAACAATGGCTTTTGATCTGATACAACTTACAACATATCTTGCAGATTATAGATCACACTTTAGTTCAATCCTTTGCTTAGCCTTTAATCACTTTAGTTCTGTTAGCTTGTCTTCCTTTCAAGCTTCAATTTCTTGAGTCTTCTTACTCATCATACCAATGCAATCATATCTGTGGTCATCTAGCAAAATAGAGTATCTGTGCCCACTTTTCTCCTTAGCACTTTTCTTCAACACTTCATGCTTTCATACTTTTTCACCACCATACTTCTACTTCGTGACCTTATGACTTCTTAAATAGAAATTTGAAATATCTTTCCCGCTCAATTCTCCCTCTCCAACTTTAGGGTTTCAATGGATTAGGTAGGATACAATGTATCTACCCCATATTTCTTCTTCATCTAGAAACCTTGTCTAGCATCCAGTTGTATTCGCTAAAAACCTTTTTACATGGTGTTCTATGCCACTAGCTCATCACTCTTATCTTTTATCTAGTTTACAAACTTCTAGGTAACAACCTTGTTGGCTCAGATCAGGTTAATCTTTGATTTCAAAATAATGCAGCAACTCGGCATTATTGGTTTACTGATACTCAGCTTCTTCTGTGTTACTCAACACTTGTATCCTGCTCGACATCTATATCTTCACTTAGCACCTGTTTCTTGCTCGACACTTGATATTTACTTGGCACTTTTTTTCTGCTTGGCACTTGATATTTACTCAGCACTTGTTTTCTACTCGGCACTTGATATTTACTCGGCACACTCTAAAAGTGAACTTGCTCGGCTTCAACTAAGAATGTGTTCGGCACTAACTAGCTTGCTCAACATTCTCTTATGAACTTAGTTAGGCTATCACAAACAACATAGCTAAACCCTTACATCTTTGATATGTTTTAATGTGTCTATTATATGTGTCTTAGAATATGTCAGCAATACAATATTTCATCAATGGCTTAGCTGATCCTTGTACTTCATTACAACATCATAACTTCAACCTTTCTCTAGGTACTCTAGTTACATCTTATCGATTGCCACCTCCTCGTCAATCAACCAATTGATAGTATTTGGATCACTAAAACAATTATCATTCCTGCAAATGGCAAGTTTGACATCAATGACAAAACAATGATTGAAAACATTCTTTGCCAGTTCCATCATTCTTATTCAATCATTTCCAACAGATTCCATAGAGGCAAATGTAAATTCAAAGTTAAACTCCCTATAATTTGTTTCAATTGCAATGAAGTAGGTCATATTGCTGCAAGGTGTACACAAAAGAAAAACTATAAAGAAGGAAACAAGTACAAGAACAAAAGAGAAGATGATAGCAAAGATTACAAGGACAAAGGAAAAAGATGCTACATTGTTGAAGAAGATTCATATGTGAATGATGATGAAGTAGTCTATGTGGCCATGAAGGATGAATCTGATGACACTAATGAAAATGTAATAGGAAAAGGTGAACAAACAAAAAGTAATCTATTCTACCTAGATATGGAAGATGCAACTTGTCTTGTTGTTAGACTTGATGATGTGTGGTTATGGCATAAAATATTGTGTCATGTTAACTTTGACAATCCAATTAGCATCAGCAAAAAGAAGAAAGTTAGAGGTTTGCCCAAACTGAAGAAACCTAAAAACACAATGTGCAATCTCAACTAGGAAAGATGACTAAATCTAGTTTCAAAAGAAAAACATACACTTCCAAAGAAGTATTAGAGCTAGTCGATACAGACTTATGTGGTCCAATAGAAGTGCAAATCTACCTAGGAGATAGATACATAATGCTATTTCTAGATCACTATTCTATGATGATGACTACCATTTTTTTGAAGCAAAAATCTGATGCATTTCAAATGTTTAAGTCATATTTGGCTAGAGTTGAGAAGGAAATAGGAAAGAGTTTGAAGTGCCTAAGGTTAGATAGAGGATGAGAGTTTACATCAAAGGAATTTGAGATATTCTGCAATGACAAAGGTATCAAAAGGAAAACATCAACACCAAGAACTCCACCTTAGAATGGCATTGCTAAAAGAAGGAATAGGTTAATAATAGACTATGCTAGAACCTTGATGATGGAGAAAAATGTTGCTCTAAAGTACTGGAGAGAAGCTATAAGTACTATTGTTTACACCCTGATGAGAGTCCAAGTAAAGAAAGGAACAATTGTAACACCTTTTGAACTATGGTATGGTCACTCACCTAATGTAAAACATTTCAAAGTCTTTGGTTGTAAATGCTATATTTTTAAAGATACTAGAAATGGCAAGTTTGATGCAAAAAGTGATGAAGGCATATTCCTTAGATACTCCACTAGAAGCAAGGCATATAAGTGTTTGAATACTAACACTAACAACATTGTGGAGAGTGCAAATGTAAATTTTGATGAGCATGTAGAAGTCCAAGTTGATGAAACTAAGAAATCATAAGATTATAGATCTTTTATATACTCCTATAAAGGAATGACTATTGAAGATAATGCTACCAATCAAGTTGGGAATCAACAACAAATTTTAGTATTAGCCAAGTCACAACCAATGAATGTCAAGCTGCATTTAGAAACTAAGTTGCAAAATGAAAGAAATGCACATTCTGAGTCTAAAATTAGTTCACATGAAAGAGACGATGAATTACCACATGAAGAAGAGCAAAATGACTCTGAAGTTGAAAGATCAAACATAGAAAGAAGGTTAGAACCAAGATTAGCCAAATATGTAAGAAGACATCACCCAGCAGATCAAATCATTGGTGATAAGGATGCAAGACCAATGACAAGGAACAAACTAAAGAATGAATCATGTCTACTGAGCAAGGTTGAGCCTAAAACAATGAAAGATGCACTACAAGATGATGATTGGTATAAAGCTATGGAAGAAGAGATAGACTAGATTGAGAAGAACAAAACTTGGACCCCAGTACCCAGACCAGCTAATAAGAATGTAATTGGTACAAAATGGGTGTTTAGGAAAAAATTTGATGAGAATGGTGATATAACTAGAAACAAAGCCATACTAGTTTGTAAAGGCTATGCACAAGAAGAAGGACTAAATTATGGGGAAACATTTTCCCCTATTGCAAGAATGGAAGGAGTAAGAACACTACTTGCATATGCTACATACAAAGGTTTCAAAGTCTACCAAATGGATCTTAAATCTACTTTTCTAAATGGTATACTAGAAGAGGAAGTCTACGTAGAACAACTAGAGGGATTTGTTTATAATAAAAACAAAGATATGGTCTACAAACTACATAAGGAACTCTATGGCTTGAAGCAAGCACCTAGAGCATGGTATGAGAGATTGCACAAATATCTTGTGAAGATAGGATTTAAGAGAATAGATAAAAACAACAACTTGGATATCAAGGCAGAAAAAGGTAAAGATATTTAGATAATTGAAATCTTTGTTGATGATATAATATTTGGAGGAAAAGATGCTCTATTCAAAGATTTTTCTGATCAAATGAAACATGAGTTTGAAATGTCAATGTTTGGAGAAATCAAATTCTTTGTTGGATTACAAGTACATCAATTGAAGCATGGAATATTTGTGACCCAAAAAAGATACATCAAGGAGATACTCAAAACATTTGGGCTAGAAGACTCAAACCCAGTTAGCACACCAATTGTGATAGATATAAGTTATCCAAGAATGACAAGTCAACTAAAGTGAACCAGACAATGTATAGATCAATGCCTAGAAAATTGTCGTATGTTGTACATAGTAGGCAAGACATTGCATTAATTGTTGGAATAGTGAAAAGATTTTCTGCAAATCCAAGGAAAAATCATCTGATGCCAGTAAAGAAAATAATGAGGTAACTAAAAGGAACTGATGATTTTGGTCTGTACTACGAGAGGAGTGAAAAGTTTAAACTAAGAGCCTACATTGATGCTAATTGGGGAAGTAATATTGATGATAGAAAAAAACACCAATGGAGGAGCACTTTTCTTGGGAAGAAGATTGATTACATGGACCAACAAAAAACAAAGTTGTACCTCACAGTCCATAGAAGAAGTTGAATATGTTGCAACTACTATCAACTGCACTAATATTGTATGGATCAAATATTTTCTACAAATTATGAAGGAAGAGATAAATAAGCCTATGATACTTTATTGTGATAATACAAGTGCTATCAACATATCAAAGAACCTTGTAATGCATGCCAAATCCAAGCACATTGCAATCAAGTATCACTATGTAAGAGAATTGGTGGAAGACAAACAAGTGAAGATGGAGTATGTTAGCTCAAAGGAACAGATTGATGACATCTTCACAAAAGCTCTACCTAAAGATGCTTTTGAGTATCTTAGAGGTAAGGTAGGGGTGATACCCCTAGCGAAGGCTACTTGAAGTAAAAGCAAGACTACCCTACATCAAATTAGTTGATTATTGAAATATTACACATTGATGTAGAGGATACTTACTTTAGGATTTTAGCTAAAGTAATCAAAGTGCTGAAGTTTTAGACCAGTCACAAGAAAGGTGAAAAAGGGAGAAATTGAAAGAACCTACAAAGGCTATACTTGCATGATAAGATGCTTGAACAATATATCTTTGGCATTGTTGTCAAAGAGGGAGACAAGATTAAGAAACCAATCAACAGTTGAGGGAGAAGATGAAGAAGAATTGAGGAGTTGATTAGAATAGAGAATAGTAGAAGATGAGCAATGCATACAGAGGGAGAAAATGTAAGAAGGGCAGAAAGGAAAGAAAAAAGGATACAATAGCGAAGAGGGAGAAGTTAGTATAAAGTAATCAAGATAGTAGAACAAGAAAGGAAGAAATTGTGCATTCCAACTTTCTTTTTTGGCATTTGACTTACTATTCTAATCTAGTTATCATGTTGATAACTTGCTTAAATAGTTTGGTCTGATGAATGATCAATTTGGTTTTCCATCAATGCCAAAGGGGGAGATTGTTCGAAACTTGATTGAGAAGATAATTGATGAAGAAGATTGATTGAAAGAAGGAAGTTGGTTGATAAAGAATGTTTTCAATCATTGTTTTGTTATTGATGTCAAACTTGCTATTTGTTGGAATGAAATTTTCATATAAGGTCCAAGAACTATCACTTAGTTGATTGATGAAGAGGATTTGACCAACAAGTGTAACAAGAGCACCTAAGGGAAAGGTTGAGTTATGGTTTTGTAATGAAGTACAAGGATCAGCTAAGACAATGGTTAAAAGATGTATTGATAACATACTCAAAGATACAGAGGTTTGCCACACTTAGAAACATTAGAAGTGTAAGTTGGAACAAGGTTGATTGTAGAGCTTGAACTAAGTTTATTAGTGGGTGCCGAGCAAGCTAGTTCAAGTCGAGCAAATTTTTAGCTAGAGCCAAGAAAAAGGAAAATCTAGTGTGTGTTGAGTGAACTTTAGCTGTCGAGCATCATTAAAATGTAGTTGATGTTGAGTAATACAATATGTGTCAAGCACCAAAATTTCAATAGTTTTGAGCTGCTACATTATTGGAAATGTCAAAGATTCACCAAATTTGAGCTGATAGAGTTGTTACCTTGAATTTTGTGAACTAGTTGGAGGATAAGGATGATGAGTTGGTGGCACAAAATTCTATGTAAACCATTCTTGAGCTAATTAAAAATGGTTCTTCATGATGTGTCTAGAAGAAACAAAATGTGGGTAAGATTCAATGAATCCTACCTAATCCATACGAATTGAAATTAAAAGAGGGAAGACTTGAGTGGGAAAGGAAGTTTTAGATTTCTATTTAAAGAGTCATAGACCAAGAAGAAAAATTTGCTGGTGTGCCAAAAATTATGAAGTGGTAGAAGGGTGTCAAGGAGAAAACATCTAGGAGAAGGAAGAACAGAGCATAGTTACTCTGCTTCAACAAGTGGTTAGAATGAGAGGATTGCATTTGTACATTTAGCATCGAGACTCAAGGAGAAAAAGCTTGAAAGGAGGGCAAGCTATCATGAGTTGCATAGACTGAAAGCCAGGCAAATGAAGAAGAGTTGAAGAGTGATCTAAAATTTGCAAGATAAGTTGTGAATTGTAATCAAGTTAAAGCCCTTATTGGTCCTCTCTAGCAATTGTATTAGTTAGGGTAAAGGAGAATCCTATGGAATTAGGTTCATTTAATAGCCATTTGTAAATCCTTTAACAAGGTGGAATTCCAAGTGAATGTTCTAAATTTCTCTAACCAAGCCCACTTCTAACAAGGTGGTCAAATCCTTTAACCAGGTCACATTTAATAGTGTGTTGTAGCCTTTAATAGGGCATCACTTCAGAAGAGTGAGAATTGAGTAGCATGTTACTAGTGGTTTTTCCCAAATTGGGTTTCCACATAAATCATTGTGTTATGTGTTGATCTTTTTATGTGTTATTCTTGCATGTTGATTTACATTAACTTGTTGAATAGGAAAGTTAAAGCTTGTGTTGGCCTGATTTATCACAATGCAAAAATTAAGGGAAAATTCAGTGAAAAATCATTTAATTCTTTAAATGTTGCAGATTTGGGTTTTGTTCCTTGTATTTTAAGTCTTTAGTTTACCCTAGTTTTATAAAACCCTTAGGAAATATTCTTAGAAAAATGTTTTTGGTGTATTTTTAACAAAGGGAAGGGCTTGCGCAAGCATGGGTTCATTATATTTTGTTTAATCTTACGTTGCCATGCTTAAGCTCACAAATTGCTTAATAATTTTATTGGGAAATGCCTCTGATAATGCAAAGATTTACAATTGCTGATCTTGTTCAGATCAACAGATATCACATGCCTGCAATTTCAAGATGCAAGGTATTTAAATAATGCGAGCGTGCGACTTGGTGACACATAACCCTCACCTCTCTAACTTCTAGTGAATCGTAAACTATTAGGAACTTTAGTAGGTTTGTCAGTACTTCTGTGCATGTTCCAGATTTCCTGTGATATCATTGGTTGAGTCACCAGTAGAGATTTGTAGTTCATCACCAAGAGGCTTCAACCATTAATTTCATTTGAATCAAGGGCTAGTACTTTCCTGCAAGAAGGAGATGCTCATCAGAAAAATAATGCGAGGAAGTGGAAATTGGACAAGTGGCAAGTGTCAGGCAAGTTGGGATGATTCGAGACTTTGATTTGTCATTGTGGCCAACATAGGTGATAAGGATGCAAAGTTTCTACAACCGTTGATCTATAAAAGATCAAAGGCCAATGCATGCCCGCAATTTGAAGTCACATAGGAAATAAATAATGTAGGCAAGTAGATTTTTGACGCGTGGCAAGGTGGGGTCAGATTATGGAAAAATGCAAAAATCATGCCATGTGGTCTACCACTTGTGCTTAGCTGGAGCTACTTATGATGTGTGCTCTAAAGATGTCAAAAATAAGTACAAAGGATAGCACACACAGATTAGAAGGTAGGCATGTCATTGGCCCAAGTGGATGTTGCAAGCGTAGGATGAAGAGCAGTTTCTAATCATTGATCTTACATTGATCAACGAATGATGCTTCCCCACATTTTAAATTAGAGTGAAGTTTAAGGAAAGTGGGAATGCACCATGTAGACACATGTCCTTGGTGACACCTAAACTCAAAAACTCTACAAGCCATAATCAGTATCACTGTTGATCTTTTGAAGATCAACGATTGGCACAAACCCACATTATGGAGCTACAAGTAAGATAAGAAAAGTGGGAATGCACCAATGCGACATGTGGACTAAATGATATCAAGTACTTTCCCGCTAAGAGGAAGATATGGGATCTGCTGGCAGGGAATGTTGTCATATGGCACAAAATCATGTGGCAATTTCTTATTGGTCAGTACAACTGGCTGGATTTTATTAGAAAGTGGATTAGCCTGATTATTGATCTTGTCTTAATCAACGAATGATGCTTCCCCGCAATTCTAAGATGCAAGGAATTTAAATAATGCAAGGAAGCAGAATTGTGACACATAGCATTGTTTTAAAAGTCGAAGAGCTTGTTGTTTTTTAAATCAGAATCGTCCGATCTGGTAAAAATCTACAGATGGGATTCAAACTTGGGTGCAAATTGGAGGTAACGGTTATTGAGAGTAAATGTGATTTAGATCTTATGCATGCGGTTTCAATGTATGAAAAGAGCCCATGATTTCACCATTAATGAACCACCAAAGAGCAGAGAGAACATTAGGGTATACAAAAATTTTAGAGCAAGGGCACAAAAATTCTTAGTTAACACTGCAGTAAAATTGCAGCAAATATCACATAGTGTAGAAGTGCAAATTCTGGTGGGTAAGTACTCTGTGCCTCTCTAAGAAAATTCAAAGTATTTGATGTTGTGAAATTTCTAGGGTTTATTCAAAATGCTTCCTCGAAAAGAGTTTACTAGGAAAATAGATTATTTGAAATGTTCTATACACGATGACTTTCTTGAACAATTCCTTTTATCAGTGCACAAAATAACTAAGGGGAAGGAACTCATTCTGAAACATCCCAGAGTAGTTGTAGCAGAAGGTTTTTATGACAAAGCTAATTGGGTAAGAGATGTCTAGGTTTCCATGGGGGGTCTGGAGTTGTTTAAGAAATGGTTTTCAAAGCAAAAATTGGACACTCCTATGAGCAATATCTGGGAGTTTGATATTGGTAAATTAACAATCCCCACAATTTTCTTTGATAGTGACCTATTGATGGATTTGGAAAAGAAATATGATCCAATTACCGGGTGGGTAAAAAACCATAATGTAGTAAATTTGTTTAGGGTTTCTCCTAAATTATTTAGTGAGGTTTTTAACCTAAACCCCAACCATGCTATGCATGAAAATATTGACATGGATGACCTTCAAGAAAGGTATGATGCACAATGAATTTACCTAAGAACAAGGCCACTACAGGAGCATGCTACTAAAATTGGCACTTTACCTGTGATTACAACCAGTACCCTAGAGCCATTGTTGAGAAGATATTTCAACTTGAGAGCTCAAGCCCTATATTTTTCTCTTTGCAAGATTTTTGGGATAGATGAAGGTGATCAAATTCTAGGTTCTATTGTCCTTATAATGGCTCGAACCCTTCAATTTGGAATGAGTACTATTTTTGATTTTGCTACTTTGCTTGCAAAAGAAATTCACAAAGGCCTGGTGGGGATAGCTAGGGGAAAAGTAGACAAACCATTCTGTTGGTATTCATTTCTTATACATGTATGCTTATACAAGAGATTCACCTTTTTCTCTAAGGGTATGGAGCTAGAAACAACCAAAAATGGGGAGTGGAATCCAATGCAGCTCTGGAGTGTAGATATGACCTCAGAGGAATCCCTTATAATGTTTCAACTATGATAAGAGTATATGGTTTGTGGGAAAACCCCATGTGTTTCCCTTTAATGTGCCCTTGAAGATAGGGATTGCTGAGCTCTTATGGCAAATAGGCAATATAGATGAGAGGGAATTGTCTAAAAATGGCACCTTCTTTCCAATTGTTACTGTAGTACATGATTTTGTTTTTGTCAAAAAAGGGTAGAAGCACCTTAATTTATTTTTTGATAGATATAACATGGCAGAGTCTCATGCTAGATTCATTGATCCTAAAGGGTTTTATGACCTCTTAAGGGAGAGAGTGAAAGCTTCTCATATGGTACATCAAGTATACTATCCAGAAGACATAATAAGAAATGTTTTCACATTACAGGAACAAGAAGTGAGGAAAGAGAAATGGATAGTTTTTAGTAATACCTTAGAATTCATTAATGCTTTTGACCCCCAGTATGACCCATTGAAAGATAAGAAATACTGGGGGGCTAAAATACAAGCATTAATGAATAATTTTTCTGTCATAATTCAAACCATGAATGAAAAGAAAGCTATGTATGTTGAGACACATCTAGACAAGGCTTCAGAATTACAAAGAAGAATAAGTAGTAGAAATGTGGTAGCTCTTGGCCAATATACATTGCAGAGAAGGGCAGGTTATGTTATGATTCAAAATGTGCAACAAGCACCCCCTCACCAAAAGCCAAGGTTGAGAAGCCCATTTGCAGCCAGCTCTCCAAAAAGGCAAAAATTAGAGCAGGGGTCTTCTTCTTCTCAAAAGGAGCAATACTCCCCAAGCCAGTCCCCAATCTAGATAGATGATGAAGCATATCTGAGGGAACAACTTAGACAAATAGGTGGAGAAGGGGATGTGATTGTCACTTCTACAGACCTAGATATTGGAGAGCCACAAGAACCTCCTACACCTTCCTTGGACCTAACCATTGCTAATTACCAAGGTAAGGAAATTGACCCAATAGTTTCCCAAGCTTCTGAAAGATTTATTAATGATGAAAATTTTGTAAGATCTAGGGATTTTTTTCAGTTTTTGCGAAGATTAAATATGGGAAAATTTGAGAAAGCCTGTGAGAAAATCAAGGCTGAGCAACTAGATAAACCTAACCTAGTCATTAAGGAAGAGGTGAAATCAAAATTTTTGAATGATTTTGCCTAGTTTACTCCTGAAGCTGGGAGGCAAATAGTTAGACAGTCAGGAATCCTTCTTCTACCAGAATGGGATATAGCAAATTCTATTGTTTTTGATCTAGTAAGGAAGCATAACGATGTTCAACTAACAACTACTGAAGAAATATTACAGGCTCATAGAGGAGTCAAATTTAGTGATGACCACCAAGCCCTTGTTATATGGTCCATGGAAAAGAGGGAAAATACCAAGATCCATGAAATTCCTACTACAGAACATACTGGTACATTGATAGTATACAGGGCTGGTGAGGTCAGTAGTAAGCAAATAATGGGGATGGTAGAAGAGATGCTAAAATTTGGTGGCACAATGTCTGGCCAAGAAGAAGAAAAATTTTCCCAACTCAATGCTAGATTTGAAGAGGTATTGAAAGCATATGAGGAGAGGGGTATGCAAATATAGTCATTGGAAAATAAAGTAGCTCAAATGGAGAAGATCCTTGGGAAAAGAAAATTAGGAGAGACCAGTAAACCTAGGATTGCATACCCCCCAAGGCCACCTGTTGAACCTTTCAAGTCCACTCCAATCATTGAGATACTTGATACCCCAGAAAGGCCTCAGTTTTATACTACAGATGATTTTAAAGAGGAGAAGAATAAGTTATATGCAATGCATGTAGAGCTTAACAATCACCATGAATAAAAACTAAGGTATGGTATTATGCATTTAATAGACAGGATAGAGTGGTCCACATTGTTTGATCAATTATCAAGGATTTCAGCAATCAGGGATGAATTAAAGAAAAATGAAGCTATATTCAAACCCATTGTACAGAAGTGGACAGAAAGAAGTTCAGATATCACTACTATGTGTTTGTCTATATTCATCTAACATATCATCAGTTAGAAGGAATTTTTGAATTACTAAATAAGTTGCTGGATTTTGATGATAAACAAGATTCTTTCTATAGGAGATTAACTAATTGTTTTTCCAAGTATTTTGTGGAAAATTTTGATTTATTCCCTTGTGCCCTAAAGACAGTTGATAAAATCAAGGAAAAGCAGGAATGAAAGAGGGAGCTAGATGAAGTCTTTTGTGAGAGAATAAATAGGGTTCATCTATTGTGGGAGGTAACAAATGAGGAGTTTGTTAAAGCGTAGATATTTTATAAATCCATCCTAAAAGAATTGGTTAATATAGAGGCAGTTGCAAATTCCCTAATAACTGTACAAAGAGAAGTTCTAAGTTTTGATTGGCCAGATGATATTGTTTATAATAAGTGGAAGGACAATTTCATGGCTATAGAGTAGATGTCAGAAGATGATGAGGCAGAAGATCATGCAAGTGTAACTGTTACCTTAATAGTCGATGTTAAAGACAGAGAAAATCCCCAAGTTAAAGTAAACTTGCAGATAAATGAAGGAGAGACATCACTTTCAAGCCTCAGGTCATTTATTTCGAGGAATTAGATAGATAAAAGAATCAAATGCCAATTCCAGAGGAGTAACAGAAAGGGCCCACAAAAAGAATGTTTGATATAAAATATTTTTTTTGTTACTCACATTTTTGTCATCTTGTGATAAGTGTATGTAAATGTTTCTTGTAAAAGAAACCTGTCACTTTCTCTTAGCCTGAAGCTTGTTGCATCTCACACTATTTAAGTGAGATTCCAAGGCTAAAGAATGGTCCAAATTCTATTTCTCTAAGTGGTATACTTAGTCTATTTTTTGGTCCAATATTTTGAAAGCAAGTTTGTGATGTATTTTCTCTGTCATTTCTCTGAGAATACATGAATACAAAATGATATGTGTTTCTTTCTGAAGGTCATTATGAGTCTATTATAAATTGTATACAATTTTCAAGGAAAATGAATACAAATTTTGAACTATCCCCATATCAGTTCTTTTTGAACTTTGTCTCCTTTTGATTACTTGGTTATCTTGATGTTGTATATGTTAGGGCCTGTGCAATTGAATGAAATCCAGTTAGGTTGTATATCTTTTTATCACTGTTGTTAATTTAATGGATTAAGTAAAAGCTTTGGTGAATGTGATAAGGTTGATATAGTAGTGGAAAGGGTTTTGAATGATAAATTTTGATAAGAACTGCTGAAAAAAATTGTTGTAAGGCAACAAATTAGATCTAGAAATTTGTAGTAGACTCTATGCCCCAATGGATTAGGCACTGATCAAATTTGATCCAGCTGAGAAGGAATATGTTAGAAATGGTTATAAAAAATGCAGAATTAAATCAATTTTACTTTTATTTCTTGTAGATCTTAAAAGTTGGCCGGTACTTGTCTACATGGAATATTTTAGCTTTAGTTAGCCACTTTTGCTGAGAACACCTGCAGATCTATAGAAGAATTTTTGGCCATATCTATTTTATGGGATGTGTTCACCAAGTTATCAAAATTTGTGTATGTATTTGAGGATTTGAGATGAGAATCAAAATGAAACTAAAAATAATCCTCGTACAATTTTCCCAGTCTTGAATCATCCCTAGGTATCCCCACCCTAGTTTTGCAGAGCTAGAAGAGCAGAAAACCATCTATGGTTTTGTTGAAGTTGGGTCCAAATGCTTTGCACATGCTATTGTTAATAAGAATTGGCTAGTATTTAGATTGTGTGTGTACTTTCATCCTGGTATTAAGCATTTTGTCACTTAGTAGTTTTAGTTCATTTTAAAACACCAACAGCTTGGATGAACAAATAGTTAAATGGGCGCACTTTACATGATGAACATGTTTGAATAGGACATTTGGACCTTGAATAACAAATTCACCACACCCACCCCTCTCAATTATTCTACAGCATTTCTAATAGGAATATCATCATTCATGCTTCCAATCAATCTTCCTAAAAATAGGTCATATAAAAAGAGATTGTACAAATAAATTATTTAATCATGCTACAAAATTTTTCTATCATAATTGTCATTTCATTGGACATAATGCAATTTATTGTAGGAAAACTAAATACAATAATGATAGAATAAATAGTAGAATGTTTGGATACACTAACCTTGTAGATATAAAAAGACATTATGAAGAATGGAAGAATATTGTGTGTTATAAGTGTAACAACTTTGGACACATAACCTAAAATTATCAAGCACCTATTGATTAGCAGAATCCTAGAAGTAGAACCCTAGTATGTCAGTTATGTAACAACTTTAGACATACAAACTATAGAATGGATAGAAGAAACAATGGAACAAACTTCAGAAATGACAAAAGGAATCATAGAAGAAACTTCAAAAATAGAAGCAACAATGGAAAAAACTTTAGAAATGACAGAAGGAATCATGAAAGAAACTCCAAAACTAAGAAATAAAATGAAGATCAAACAAATTTAGTTTGTGAACTTTGAGAAGAATGTAATGAGGAATTTGTAAAGCGATTAGATATTTTAGAGGAAAAGTTAGATGATGTTAAGATAGGAAAATTGAAGTCAGCAATCGAGTTTGATTCAACCAAGTTGAATTAAGCATGTTTATAGCACTAGAATTGGAAAGTTCATTTAAAAATTGACCTACGAGTAGTCATATTAAGAGGAGATGATTCTTGATAAGTTTGGATTTTAGTTAAGCTCACTTGCAATTTGGAGTTTATTGAAACTAGTTAAGAAGGAAATAAAAGCTATTAGTATAATAGAGAAAGTTTATTTTATGACAAAAGATGAAATCTATGTTTCTACAAAAAATTTCATGGAGCTAAGATTTTTAGAACATTTTCATGATGAAGTGAAGCTAGGGTAAACCTCAAATAGAAATTTGAAGATTGGACAAATGATCTTGAGCAAAAATTTGATTTCAGAGCAAAATAAACAACATTTTCAAGTTAGTAAAGTACACAATTAATGCAAGTTCTAGTTGAATAAATAGAGTACAAACTTGATTAATTCCACATTGCGATCATATTAGAAGTTTAGAGCACCCATAATCGAATTGGAAAAGTGATTTTAAGAAAAACCCTACCTTGAAAAAAGGTATTTTATCATTTTCTACATATAAATTCTTCGATAAAATAATGTTTGGTGTAATCATGAATATGTCTATAGTTCAAAATGTTGAAAATGTTGATAGACCCAAATTAAAGGTTGTTCCTATGAAACTAGAGGAAAACTCTAATTTGGCTTTAGCAATTACTCTAGACAATGCAATTTATTTGGAAGATGTAGGAAGCAATTTGTGTAGTAAGTTTGAAACTATTGGAAGTGAGCTTATGAACAAAGATTTAAAGATGGTTTTCAATCATGATATACCTACTAAGCTCAAATATGTGTTGGAATTACAAGTGGGAAGATAGTAATCTTTTGAGGGGGGTGGGGGGGGAGTGAATCGGGCGTTTAGACTTGGACCCATAAAGCTTTTACCATTCATTCATATGCATTCAATATGTAAACTAGAATAACATGTAAAGAATATGAATTTAAATCATGTAAACATGTAATCAATCACACATATAACACCAGATATGATCACTCAGAAACCCTCCAAGTGAGAAGGTAAAACTAGAGTGGGAATGACACGAACAAATCTTCACTATTGTAGTAATAAAGTATATCCAATTAAGGTTACAATGATTTGACCATGAATCATGGTCTGCCTTGTGAAAGGCCTGCCCTATTAAAGGCTTATAAAGTGTGCCTGGTTGGAAGATTTCAACACCCTATTAGAAGTGTGCTTGGTTAGAGGAATTCAACTTACAATTAAGTAAGTACCCTATTAAAGGATTTCATATAGTCTATTATGACTTCTCTATCAAGAAATTTAATTGAAATCGCCTATTAAAATGTCTTAGCATAGATATTGTGATTGGCAATTGCTTGTCTGATAACAAATCACCTCCACACAATGTTCCTTTTGACCCTTCACGATCTAATGCAACAATTTTGTATCCTACTCTATCCTTTATTCTTCTCTAATCTATTCAACAATTCACTCTTACTTATAAGTCACCTTGAATGCTCTACAAACTATCCTTTTCACTCTTTCAATTCAATCATTCTGCCATTATACATTGTAAAGAGTTTATGGCTTTGTTATCCTTAAGAAGATTCTAGTGGCTTAGTGTTAGGTATGAATCTATGACTGAGATTCATCGATTTTTCCACTTAAACCTTCCCATTTTTCTAATTGTATTTCCTTGTTGGTGTAAATATGCATTTACTATTTACACTACTTAAGTTTACTTAGATTAATGCATTATTTTATTATTTCTTAGGTGAGACACTTAGGACTTTGTGTACTTTAATGATTTGTTATGTTGACAACAATGGAGTAATCAACTCTAATTCAACACATGGTGTCTACAACACTAGAGTTTGCATAATTAATTGAGTTATCATGTGGACAACATAGTTATTTGCACTTCTAATTTAGCACATGGTGTCTACAGTATAATTTGGCATGCTACATCTTTGTAGGCTTATCCTCTCATCATCGTACCTACTCTTGTGCTTAATGGAGGATAATCCACATTTGGTGGACATGTGTTTGGTTGTATGACTTATCATGATGTTGATTCCTAGGCATTCTAGAAGCATTCTAGAGGCCTTTATATATAAGCACTCCTAGTGTACTTTCACACATTGAATGAATATTATATCATTATTTTGATCATACTCTTTTTGGTCCACTGTTGTGCTTGTGCTTGAGTTCCTTGGTCATTGGTGAATTTTTCCCTAAGGAAAATTCTTACTATCCTTATCTCCAAAAGATCGTAATCTATCCTTAAGTTGGCTTAAAAAAAATTTACATAGTTGTTTGTGTCATTACAAACATGTCAAAACTATGTCACTTGGCATATGAAGTTACTAGTGCTCAACATATACTATATTTCTGCTTCTGACTCGACACCTACATTATTGAGAATTCAATGTTTACTCAATAGTTGAATCACTCAACATGCTTTATCTACTCAAAACATGAGTGACTTGGCACATGAGTGACTTGACACTCATTGCAACTTGACATGGTCTAATATTTACATGTTGTGCTTGACATATGGCATGAACTCAGTAAATGGCTTAAGTGTGTTGATACTCGCTTGTCAAAACCAATCTGAGATCAACAATCTCCTTCTTTGACATGAGCATCAAAAACACTTAAATATACAATATTCTACTTGAATTCTTGAGCATAACATATCCATGACTCAACTTATATACAAAACTTCAAAATTTTCAAAATTTTGCAATAACCTATACACCTTGAAATTTGTAACTCCCCCTTAGTTAATGTGTCTATTTTGTATCCAAAATTTGTACTCTTCTGTAATTTTAATGCACTGTATCTAGTATTTTGACATCTAATATGCTCTATCTTGGCTAATATATGTATCTATTTTACTGCTTTCCTCAAAAATGTATATCACCCCAATGATATAACTTTACAACTAGGCTTCCCCTTTGTTATTTCTTCCTTTATTTTATTCTCTGCACCCCCTTTTTGTATACTCCCCCATGGTATATTTCTCCCTTACTTTATCTCCTCCAATGTTATATTTCTCCCCTTTTGACACTTATGTCAAATGGGCTATACACATATAGTGTGTTTGTCCAAGAAATATTTATGGACTCACATTATGATTTTGAGAGCTGCATCCCAATTTTCACATGCAACATCCAATGACTTGGTTTGGATTGCAAGCTGAGAAATAAGGTGCACTAGGCCATATAAGGTAGAAAGATTGGGGTCTTTCTTCAATAGAGTCTTGACATAACCTAGTTCCTTGTGCAATGAATCCATGTGTGGGGTAAGGGATGCCTATATACATGTCATTTTGGCTCTTATGGTAGCCTCGTCTGCTATTAGTACAATTAATTAATTTTGTGTTTGAAGCAATGTTCTAAAGTGCTTCTCACTTTGAGATGGGTTCTAAGGTAGCTTAGTACTTGATATGTTTAGATATCTCTCTAGACTCAAAATATGACTCCTAGTTTCTTGAGTAAAGAGTGTAAGATCACATAACTTTTTGTATAGTGAGAATATATTCTCAAGTACCTTCTTTACCCCTTCAATCTTATTTGCTAATGCAACTTGAGTTGTTGCTATCTCACCAGATATATTTTCATTCACTTTTCCTTGGAACTTCTTCTCAGACCATTCTAAAAGTTCTACAATAGTATCAAGGTCTTCATTACTAGCCTTTTCCACTATATCTATGAGTTGATCTGTTAGTGGCTTGGTCTCTTCAAGAGTTGGTAGGCCAAATGCATCTAAAAAGATGTCTTTAACATCTTGAAGAGCTTGTTTCTACCTATGTTCTCTCTTGAGCATTTCTTGATGCTTCTTCTTCTCTACGGCTTGTTGCCAAATGCCTATTTACTCTAGTGTCATGGTCTCATAGTCAAAATTTGGAATAATAATTTCTTCATTAAGGCTTATGTCTCCATAAAGAATTACCTTATCAACCTTTGATGAACTAGGGCTTGGAACTACGATTTGCAATGGTATGGCTTCCATGCTAAACTTTTGAAGAACTTCTGTAGGTGGAGTGCTAGATGTTGGTAGAGTTACCAATGCTTGGATGGCTTCCTGCTTCTTTACCTTAGGTGTTTTCTCATGTTCTTTAGGCTTTCCCTTATCTATTTCTATGATTTGAATAACACCATGTTATTTTTCTTTAGGTATAAATGAATCTATCTATCCTATTTTATCTTTCTCTTCTACCTTCTTCTTCTCAATAGTAACAACTTTCAACCTTACTAGATGTATCTATTATTTTTTGAGTCGAAGGTTATACACTTTTAACTAAAGGTATGATAGAAGGTGGTTCTTGTGGATTCACCTTTTCCCTTGTGACATCAGTTACTACCTTTTGGAGTTCATCTATACTGACCAAAATTGGATTATCACATAGTTTGGCTTGCAATGTAGATTGGTCCAATATCTTATTCAAGTTTTCTAGAGTTAAGGGATTGATGTTTTGAGCTAAAAGGTTAGAGAAATCCTTAAAAATAATAGTTTTAGTAGACTTGACTATGTCATGTGGGGGAATGCCACTCAAGATTTGTTTGTCCTACACACTCTGTTCATCTTTTTGCCATTCATTTGTTGCCTTGTCATTAGTTTTATTTTTAGTTTCCTCTGTAGCTATATCATCTTTCTTATCATCATTTTCTTTATCATCATCTTTTTCATCTTCATCCTTGTCATCATCTTTTCCCTCTAAGGGGTTAGCTTCTCCTTGTTTCATAGTGGTCAACCCATAGATAAGTTTCCATATTTGGGTTGATTTCTTGACCACATCTTCAATATTGTTTTGAATAATGCTAAAGGCTCTATATTTAGGTGTAAACCTAACTGCGTATCTCTTGACAACCTTAGAAATTAATCCCTTTGTTAATTCTAGCATCACTTGAGCTAATATTGTTTCTCTAAATTCAACTAGTAATGCCACTTTTTCTCAACAATATCATATAAATATTTTGGTATTGTGTTGAAAAATTCTTGTGGGGTATTTTTAAATTTAGACATCATAGCATATAATGCCTCTTGCACTTGATTCTTCTCTTCTTTTCCAAGTTTCTCAAAATCAATGTGTTTTAAACTAGATAAATCTACATTATTCTTGACATTTTTACAAAAAAATTCAAGATCAGAGAATGGTTTGTGACTTACCACTTTGAATTGGCTTATATCATTTGATTTTGTCCTTTCTTCATCTAAATAAGGTCGTGCAACATATTTTCTTCTTTGTTTCCTTTGTACTTGGCCACCTTGCTCTATTTTCTTGAACTTTTCTTTGGCCTTCTAAGTTGTTGCTCATGTGCTTGCTCTATTTAGGAGCTGTATGCTTGGCTAGGCTTAGTTTGATAATTTTGTTTATTTTTGCCATTGGTTGTGCCTTAGTCTTCCTCTTCTTTGGCTTAGCAAAAGTAGGTTCTTCCTTGGCTTCTTCTTCCTCAACACCTCCTATTTCCTCCTTTTCTTTATCCTCTCCCATGCCTTGAGTCGATGTAAGAGGTTCTTGTGCTTGTTCTTCCTCTTCATCCTATTCTTCTTCATCTTCTTCCTCCTCTACTCGTCCAATTCGGCCTTTAGTTTCTTAACTAGCTTATCTTTCTTCTTGAGTGTAGAGGTAATTTTCAACTAAAAGGTAATTTTTGATTGTAAAAATTCATAGTTTCCAAATATCTTTCCACTTTTATCAATTTCTTCTACTAGGAGTGTTGTGATGGCTATTGAAGCATCATCAATATTTATTTCATACCCGAATGGTGTTAACCGTCTAACCCTTGGTGTGGCATCTTGCACAAAGATGTAATTAGCATCAACTAAAAAACATATGTCATTATAATGTTGTTCAACCAAAGAAATAGGTATCCTCATTCTTTCCTTCATTGATATCTTAAAGTCTTCAATATAACTTGTCATCAATGTCTCAATGTTTTCTCCCATTTGTTTAATAAACTCATTGATCTGTATTGTAATTGACCTATTTGTATTCCACCCTATAGTTCCAAAAGAGGGAAATGTATTCTACACATAAAAGAATATGCAAACTAGAATTGGAACAAATTTGGATTGAGCACTGTTGGTCTTTGTAATAGCTCCAAGATTTTTCATCAGTTGTTGTAACTGTAGCTTAGCCAGATCATCTATATGATCTTTCCTTACAATCTTGTACCCAACATCCATAGAAATATAGGGTACACTATTCAATTGACTTGATTGATAGAATTTATGATAAATTACCCTTACAAAAAAGTTCAACAATGGATCAGCAATAGTATTTATTGTCATACCTCTCTTATTCCATTTTGTTCCAATATTTTTCTCTATTACTTCCTTAGAGTTACTCCTTATAGTCTTAGGTTGATCTAGGGTTGGATAGCCAGTAACGATGTGAATTATTCTTTTAGTAATATTAATCAATCCACCCTCTAGCCATAAAGATCCCTCATATATTTAGCTCAACACAATTTTAATCCATTTAGTTTTAAATACACTAGGAAATCTAAGGCATGCATTAAACCCTTTTTCTCAACAATTTTATACTCTTCCTTTAGAACACCATTTTCACATAACCTATTATATGCTTCTCTAATTTCTAAGTCCCCAATACTAGCAATTTTATGATTATAATGTCTCCTTACATCTTGCACCATAATAACATTTGTTAGGATCATGGATAAAGCACCAAAAGGATCTTGTTTGTAAGTTATGTCAAGAATGGCCTTAAATATAGGTTGTTTCACTTCATTACTAACATGCTAAACATTCAAAACCTCTTTACCTTCTAAATTTTGTGAACTAGATGTCATTTATCAAACTAGGGTTTATGTAAAGTAAAATTGCATAGCTTGGCTTGTGATAAATACCATGTGGAATCCACAGAACTGGTGTGAGATCACTATCAAAATCTTTGCAAATTCTTTGAATAGGTTTTTGAATCACCTTTATCTCTACTTGCTCTTGCTTAAATTCAAAATGATGAATAATTAGAAAAAAATTGATCGTATACCCTTTGAAAACCTTGTATTTAATGCTTAGTGCTGATATAGCTATAAGCTCAATATCAACCAATTTAAGAATCACTTGACATCCATAGATATTTCCATCACTCAGTAGCTACTACAAGTTTGGCATCAACTAGATAGTCTAACAAATTGGCATCAACTAGAACTGATGTATGATATGACACTTGAATATCAGTCCCACATACCTCTTGATTGTCTAGTTTGATGAGGTGTGATCACTTAACCCATTGGGTGAAGTGATCTCTCCTTCATTTAATGTGTTGCAATCATTCTTCTTTTTCCATGTCTTGTTCATCTCACCTCTAATGTGTTCAACATCTGCCTTGTATTTTTCTTTATCAAATTCACAACTTGGTGCCTTTGACCTAGTTGGACAATGCTTGTTGATGTGACCATTCATCAAACAAGTAAAATATGTGGTTTGACTCAACCACCTTTTGTAATTACCATTGAAGTGTGTCCTAATACAATTCTCAGGAATATGTCCATATTCTTGATAATAGTGATAGCTATATCTTGTATTGTAATCCCAATTATAAAAGTTTCCGTGGCTTCTTACCTTTTCTAACTTGTTTGATGATCACATGGATTTGGATCTACATTCAAAAGCTTTATGTCCATACTTTGAACGGTTGTAACAATATCCTTCAAATCTTTTTTTATGCATGGTTCTGGTTCTGCATTCATGTGCCTGATGACCTTGCTTGTTACACTTATAACAATGAGTCATGTTTTTAGCCTTGACATTCTAGTTTTTATTCTTGCTCCTACACACATTAGCAATATATCCTTGCTTTCTACAATTATGACAAGCAGGTTTGGAGTTCTTACTTTCTATGTTCCTTTCTTCAACAACTTTGGATGATTCTCATTCTTCAATTCTTTTTTAGCCCAATCTTGATGTATCTTTGTTGGATCTAGGGGATCTTAGCAATTTCTCAATGTATTTGATGGCTTCATTTGGCTTGTTGAGACTTTCAAAAAAAATATTTTCTCTTTTTAGGTCACTCTCCAATTGTTCATTCTACAACTTTAATGTAGTTATCTCAATGTCCTTGACATTCAGTTCATAGTTGGAATTCATCATTTCACTTAGAGTATCCAATTGCATGTTGGAGATCTTGGTTAGCTCTATTGACTTCTCTTCCCATCTCTTTTCCAGAATTCTTTTGTCTTCTCCAATCATGGCTTTGTCTTCCATGGCTTTTTTGTTCTATTCAATCACCTCACATAGTAGTATAGCTTGTGATTCTTGCTCTAGCTTGATATTTTTGATTTCCTTAGCTTGGATTCTATTCTTTTCCATTAGATCTGCAACTATTGCATCAAATTCATTGGAGTTACCATCTCCAAATAGCTTGGTAGTGTTTATCTCTTTGTGTATTGTGTCATTCTTTGCAATAGCAATCAGTTTCCTTCTCTTCCAATATTTCTTTACTTCCTCTCTTTCCTCATTTAGTTGATGTCATATGAGATGTATTTCAATCTCCTAGTTCTCAATACTCTTTCCCAATTTGTAGACTTCCATTTCAAGATCTTTCCTCTAAGCTACAAAGCTTCTTTTTCAAAGAACTTGGCTCTAATATCAATTGTTGGAATTACAAGTGGGAAGATAGTAAACTTCTTATGGGGGTGAATAAGGAATTTAAATTTGGACCCATAAATTTTTTAACATTCATTCATATGCATTCAATATGTAAAATGGAATAACATGTAAAGCATATGCATCTAAATCATGTAAACATGTAATCAATCACACATATAACCAAAAATATGATCACCCGTAAACCCTCCAAGTGAGAAGGTAAAACTAGGGTGGGAATGACACCCAAAAATCTTCACTACTACAACAATAAAGTGTATCTAATTAAGGTTACAATGATTTGACCATGAATAATGGTCTACCCTATAAAAGGCCTATCCTATTAAAGGCTTACAAGGATTGTTACGTACCACCTTGTTAGAGGATTTCAACACCATGTTAGAAGTCTACCTAGTTAGAGGACTTCAACTTACAATTAAGTAAGGCCTCTATTAAAGGATTTCATATAGCCTATTAAGACTACTCTATTAGGAGATTTAACTGAAATCACCTATTAAAATGTCTCAAAATAGATCCTACAATTGACACTTGCTTGCCTGATAACAGATCACCTCTACACAATGTTCTTTTTCATCCTTCATGATCTAATATAACAATGTTGTATCCTTCTCTATCCTTTGTTCTTTTGTAACCGATTCTACAATTCACTCTTACTTCTAAGTCACCTTGAATGCTCTACAAACTATCCTTTTCACTCTTCTAATTTGATAATTCACCCATCATACATTGTAAAGAGTTTAGGGCTTTTTCCTCCTTAAGAAGACTCTGGTGGATTAGGGTTAGGTATGAATCTATGGCTAATATTCATCCATTTTGCCTCTTAAACCTTCCTATTTTTCTAATTGGTTTCATGTAATTACATAGGGAATCCAAATATAGATTCATCCTTATCTCCAAAAGATCGTAATCTATCCTTAAGTTGGCTTAAAAATGGTTTACATAGTTGTTTGTGCTATTACAAACAAATATGTCAAAATTGTGTCACTGGACATATGAAGTTACTGGTGCTCAACATATATTCTGAGAAAGAAGTCAAATGGTATCAGTATACATATTGATGATGATGTGTATGACCTTGAACATTAATATAAATAGTACAAAAAAGAGATATTCATGATTTTCCAGTGAACAAAACAAAGGAATTAAAGGTAAAGGAATTATTTTGTTTACAAAATAATTACTTGACTAATTAGGGTCAACATCCTAGATGTTTACTCTAAGTTGGAAAAGTATATTGTGGTCCTACCTAACCTACCAAAAATTTGTGAAAAGGCATGGTATTTATACAAAGGATATCTTGCGAGATTATATGTGTATTGAAATGTGCAAAGTGATATGCGAACTTTTTTTGAAGTGATACATGTGAAGTTTTTGAGAACCTAATTTTATGATCCAAGATCAAGTTGAGGTAAGAGATCAACTAAAAGGGGTACAAAATCTATATAGTTGAGGATTAATTACTTGTTTGGGTGGTGCACTCTTCTTGTAATTAGAAGTGCATGTTTGGGAGTGAGCTCTTCTTGCATCCATTGTACTATAACTCCTAACAGGGTCCATCCTCTAACAAGGAACATTTATATTAGTACATCATCTAGTGGGTATCATCCCCACCAGGGTTTTCCCTTGGCCACTATTTCCCTAGTTAACAAAATATGGTGTTACAAGTTTTCTTTGTGCATGATTATTACTATTCAACATTACTTTTTTACTTTCTTATGTATGTTAGGAAAATTAAAATTTGGAAAAAGAAACATTGGGATTGATAAACTAACTTAGTTATGAACATGTTTGGTGTGTTTGGGTAAGGTGATGAGGTAGAGGAGTATGCACGTTTCCCTTTGGGAAAATCAAAAACTTTGACCCATGAATCTGAGATACAGTCCAAGTCAACCTTGAGAGGGTCTGCCAGAGTGATCCAACCTCCAAGAATGACCCAAGCGATCATAAACCTTTCATTTTTTATTCCAAATCACTCTAATAGAGAATCTTTGTAGAGAAAAAGTCTACAAATCCATGTTACTTTCTTCTTCTTGATTCTAATATTGCATATCAAGAAGAGGCCCTATCTGTTGCACTAGGTGGTGCCACCTCTAGTCTCGCTACTCAATTGTGTGCACTTATAGATGTTGGTGTGGGATTCTAGCCTCAACTTCATTTGTGAAGCCATTAAGGATTAATATGAATGGAAGCCAAGTACAAACATTGTAGATAGTTGCTACCTGGTTCACCTTCGAAACGGGGCATAATCTTTGTGCAAGTAGGGGGAAGAATCTCTCCTATCAATCCTCACCATAGACATGTACCTAGATACTATAAAGTGGCATACATCCTTGACCCTTTCCAGAAGAGTTCTCATTGAGTGTATATTTTATTGAGTCCTTGGACTAAACCAAAAACAAGGATGCCCTCTAGTGGGGTGACATGGTTGTGTGAGGTGAACACATGCTCATAAGTTGTGAGACAAAGATTTTGCTGCCTATACCATTTCTAGTTATAGGGATGAAATAGTATCTTTATCGAGTCTAAAAATTGTCCAAATCATGCAAACAACAAAAAGGTAAAGACTTCCCCATCCTTCTAAGTTGCTTTGTCCTTGGTTGGATTGTTTACAACTACTATTTGCGTCCCTTGTTCGAAAAACAACTATTTACTAACAAACCAAAATGATGTCAAAAATCTAAAAATGATGTCCATGACTATCTAAAACTTCCAAATAATGTCAATCCTTTTTATAGAAACTACCAAAATCATCATAAATCTCTTCAAGTATAGTCCAAACCTGTCAATTTTTTACTCTCCTCACTTGTAGCTATGTAAAACATCGTATGAGAAAACACCTTTAGGATTGCTAGTTGGTGTTTCCTCACATAGACCATTGTACTTCCTCACACAAGAAGTTGATAATATTCATGTAGGATTATACCCAAAAACTAAATTTTTGGTCAAAACATTGTCATTACTATCAGTCTATCACTTCCTTGCATGACTCTATCTAAATCTTTGCCTGTGAAAACACATGCAAATTTTTTTTTTGAATCTTCATTTGGTTTACTGTACTTCTTTATGCTGGCTTTCCAGAATCCTCACACAAGCTTTGGTCTTAAAACTATTGAAAGTTCTCTGCCAAAGGTGTTTCCTCACTTGGTTATTAGTATTTCCTCACCTAAAAGTCATTTCCTTGCATGATTTTGTCCAAAAGTGTCCAAAAATAGTGAGCTATTCTAAGCTCCCTTGTCAAAACTCAATCCAAATCTGATTTGTATATAAAAAAATCTAGTCATTCCTCTATTTGCAATAGTGTAAAACTTAGATTTCTTGCCTAGTTTGATTTGCACATGAACTAGTATCCTTACTTGGTTGTCCTATTTTTCTCTCTTGTAATTTTTATACTTTGTGTTAGGATAGTAAAAAATCTTGGAATTTTTAGCCATTTCTCATACTATTTGTATGTAGATATACAACACACTTACTTTGAGACAACATTCTAGTGTGATCCTTCTTCAAACTTTGTCTTGAGTCATTATTTATGACTATTCTAACAAGGAGTGGAAATGTGTTTCCTCCCAATAGACCATGACACAATAGAGATAGAGGTAGACATCATGGTAGAGGTCACTCCTAATTTTACATACAATCTAAATTCAATGAAGGATCCTCACAATGTCTTTCACCTATTGGTCTAGTTAGTGCTTGAAGAATATTTTCCGTAAACATGCAAAAAACTAGGAATCCATTATCTCAAGAACATTTGGACATTGACAAAACATTTTTAAATGAAACAATTGATTTTTTTTTTCAAACACCTATACAACCGATGCATACTGAAACCTTCTACACTTCTAAAATGGTTGATCAAGATCAAGAAACAAGAGAAAATTATAGGAGATAATACCATCAAGACTACCAAAGAAATGAAAGGGTGAAATAACCTTACAACTACACAAATGAGTACTAGGATAGTGAAGAGATACCCCTAGAAGACATAGAGAACTATCATAATGATAAAAACTTTCATAAAATGACGGAGATCTTTCTCAATGATGAGAAAAAATAATATTTCCTCAAAATCACTCAAGGAAAAAAACTACCTCAATATTTCAATGTTGAAACAATTGTCACACAAGAAGAAGAAATTGAAACATCCAAGTTACAAAAGAAAATTTAGGCCATCCAAGAGAAATTGGACCAAATCATGCATGATAAGGATAGAATAACTTAAACATACATGTTAGAAACCATTTTTCCATTTCTTTTCAACAAGGATTTTAATATGCCTCCTTTTCCTAGAGGAGTTGAGTTACCCAAATATGACAAATACTTAGGAACATTCAATCCCCAAGATCATTTGAGGTAGTTTGGTACTTTGTCTATAAAATTCATGCACAATCAAACGTATCTTATGCATTTTTCCCATGGATTCTAGGTGTCAAGCCATGGAATGGTTTTCAAGATTGCCTACTGGTATTGAAACATTTGATGAGATTGCTAATATATTTATTCAACAATACTCGCACAATAAACAACATCCAGTCAGCATATGTGATTTGTGTAACCTTAAGAAAAAGATTGGAAATGCCTCTACACCATAATATTAGTCAAATGAGGGGGTTATAAAGAAGACTTCGATCCATTTGTAATTTTATTTCATAGTTGGTAGATAGGTAATAGCCTTTTACTAAGACTCTACATAAAGGTGTAAAATATGATTCGAACAAAGATTATGATCAAAGTTTAATGCAGATAAAACAACATCTTACCAATCCACCAATTATGATGCCTCCTATTTATGGGAAGCCTCTCATTTTGTATATCTCTACAAAAAAGTCATATAATTGTATCTTGCTAGCTCATGAGGGAAATGATAACAAGGAAAGAGCTAGCTATTATCTGAGTCGCATATTGATTTCTTATGAAATGCACTATAGCCTTATTGAAAAAGATTGCTTGGTGATTGACTTTTCTTCTTAAAAGTTGAGGCACTGCATGCTTGCTCACATTACATGACTAGTTTCCAAAATTGATCCATTGAAGTATTTACTTAGAAAGGAAAATCTAACATGAAGGTTAGCTAATGGGTCATGATACCGAGTGAGTTTTATATTACTTATGTTGAAAGAAAGGCTATCAAAGAATAGGCAATTTCTGATCAATTAGTAGAAGCACCAATGAAAAGTCTTCTACCACTAAATATTGAATTCCTTGATGAATCTATTTCAATGCTAACACGTCAAACATGGGTGATTTTATTTAACGATTCCTTCTCACAACAAGGATCTGGTGCTGGTATCTTATTCATAACACCACAAAGATATCCATTGCCTAAGGCATACAAGATTATATTTCCTTGTACAAATAATATTGTAGAATATGAAGCCTTAATCAATGACATGAAGATTGTAGTCAAATGGAGAGTAGATGGATTCAATATCTTTGGGGATTTGTGACTAGTAATCAATGAGGTCAATGATGTATATCAAACTATTGCCATGTTTTTAGTCCCCCTATATTTGCAAACTTCTAGAATTAGGGTTGAGTTAATATGATGTCATGTCTATGTCTAGATTTCCCTTACGGAACTTTTCTTCTCATCTATACCTTTGTGTGCACCTTGGTGGGCATTTAAAATGCAATCTAATGCATTTTTTCATATTATTTGATTAGGAAAGGGAGGTTAAGTTTATACATTTCCTAGATGAGAGGGAAATTGTTCAAAAATCCTAACTCTATGATCAAGCATTTCATTGAAGGTGTAATATAGGTACAAAAAAGAAGATCACATACATATTTAGAATAAAATAGTAGTGTAGAACATCAAAGACTAAGTCTAAAAGATCATATGTAGATTGTGAGAATAAGCTAGAAGCAAGATCATTTTAGCTTGATGTAGAGTGAGCATTGAAAGATGCAAAAATGGTGAAGAACATAATCAAAGGTGGAAAAAACTAAATTTGAAATCAAATCGACCGTAAAAAACACGCCTGAATGTCAATGTCATCGAGTTGAATAGTCAAGTCACTTTGGAAATAAGTCATGACCATCAAATGAAGACCAGATTGATGGATGGTATTTTAAGACATAATTATAAGTGTCCAACGATGCATCTCCTTAGCCATCAGATCTTAAAAGATCCATGCCTATTGTTATGTCACTTTCTAAAGTTACACAAGGAATAATCATCGCAAGATAGCAACAAGATGACACCTGTCTACATGACCCAAATGAGGTGGGCCCTTCTTTGAGTCATGTGTAGTAATTTAAGGACACGATGAGGATTGTCTATCTTAGGATAGATCTATGAATGTCATTTTTTCCATGTAAATTTTCTTGGTTGTTAATTATGGTGACATAGTGATAGAGTAATATGTGTGTCAATGTGCCCATCACATTCTATAGTCACCAGATTCTCTAGGAAATGAAATAGTTCCACCTATCTACCATGATGTACATAGCTAGAAAGTGGACCTATATTGAAAATCATATAAGAGAGTTAAGACCTTTTTTGCAACTATTGGATCTGTTGGGACTCAAAATCACCTTCCTAATTTGAGTACCATTCCAATCATTTGAAGCCCTATAAGTGAATTTAAGGTATGTATACTTGGCTATCCTTTTGAGGCCTTAGAGATGTTTAATGTTCCTAACACCTTGTATTCAGTATATCCACTCATCCCATAAAGATATATTGCCATTCTGAGTCATTCCATGAAGTTTCATTTTGAGTAATTAGACTCTACTAGGGTTCAAGAGGAGGTATCTAACTTGGTAACATCTTCCTACAACCATGTCTAAGAGGTTATAACCTAAATCTTCAGTTTGTCTTCTAAACACTCACATTGTTCACCATGCACCTAGTGTACCGTGTGCCTCCAACAGACCAAAAATCATCCTTGGCTTCATACCATGACCCCAAAACCTTGGATCATCTCAACACATCCCATCTAACATGTTCCAACTCCTTTCACACTCTCAGCAACACATCTCTTACACTTTCTCAATTTTGCCTCTTCTAGGCTTGTTTCAACTAGCCCTTGCCAGTCACTTATTTGTTATTTTCTCCAAAATTTCCCATAGAATTTAGTAAACTATTGGGTGATTAAAATACCCTTTTCCTCACTCTAAAATATAATCCAAAACCAACTAGACTTTTTTTTTTAAATATCACTCAAAACTGGCTATTTCAAGTTGCTAACTAGGCCTAGTTTGAGGCCATTTACAAAGCAACTCACAATCCCTTGACTCTTGGAACTCCATGACCCAAAAAAATATTAAGACATGACTCAAATGCAAGGATTCTTCTATTTTTTTGGTCTCATGATCAACTTTACAATGGCTTTTACAAAACCCTCCTTTCTAGCCCCTTTGCCCCAGGGCTTTCTAGAAATCTTACTTTGCAACATCTCTAGAACCCCAAAAATGGTTCAAAAACCTCCAATTTGGTCATATTGGATGACTTCCAACAAAAAATGCAACTCTTGTTTGGAGAAAACACTAAATCCACCTTTGGAACAGTCACATACCCCTTTTTGTGTACTCTTTCTCACTCAACCCCATACCCTTGGGCATCAAAAACTCAACTCCAAGTTCTTCCCTACAGATGAATGATTAAAGAAATTATTTTACAATATTCTTGACCCATTCCATGAGCCCTAGTAATCACATATATTAGAATGGGTCAGATTCATAAAATGACTCTCAAACCCCTCTTAAACTGTCACCTACAATAGATTTGAGGACAATCAATACGAAAAGTAAAAAACAATTGATTAAACCTTCATACTAATGCTAAATGAAATTTAAAACATTTCACTATCACCTCCAAAAAGAATTAGATCAAAAGGTACTATTTAAATGAAATTATAATAGTAAAAAGTTTAGATTTTTGATAAATTTTTTAGGGAAAACTATGCATTCATTGCTCAAACTTCAAAACTCTTACATTACCAATCAATTTTTACCATTTGAACTTGTCTCATGTTACCATTTTTTACACGCTCACCAAATTTCAAATTTTGAACATCTTCCCGACCAACAGCTAGTTCCAAGTTTAATATTATTTTAATGCCTGATCAAACTTATGAAATGTTTTCGCCGGCCTGCATATTCCTCATCGTCAGATCAATATAGATCTATGACCCTCATTGCGTCGCCAAGAAAAGCTACCCTTTGTTTATGTATGGTGACTTAGAGATCGTTCACCACATGTCTCGGTGGGCCTAGTCAGGTGGTCTATTTTATTCCTCTAGTGCCAAGTTTGAATATCATCACCGGCCTCGCTACCTCACTACCGAAAAACTTAGGAATCCCACCATTGGAAAAGTAGCGAGTCACTATAAAATAAGTGATGGTGGGACCTCTGTGATGTGGAAAGGGTAAGGTGCTTGAGATAGATTCTGACCATTGGATCAAATGAGATTGATGGTCCTCATTGACTCGCCAAGGGAAATGGCATGTTGTTTAGTCTATGTGCATTAGCAAGAATGGGCCCACCAATCTTTGGATGTAGGATGCAGCTTCCCCACCCTTGGATGGATCTCAGATCGATGGCCATCACTGAATCACTTTGGGAAATTTTATGTTGTTTGCCCATAGCAACTTGGAAAAATGGGACCCACCAAATGTTCAAAATGTTGAATGAAGTTCTCCACAGTCGGATCAACTTAGATCTATGGCTCTTGTTTTCTCGCTATGAGAAGTTGCTCAAGAGATAGCTATAATGAGTTGGCGATGCGCTGCCACATGTCCTGGTGGGGCCAGGTCTATTCCATGAGCCATATGGTGGACCCCTAGGCTGATGACACATCAGGAACAAATGAACAGGTCAGCAACATGTTGGTAGTTGGTTGAGTTTTCATTGGCTAGGGTGGTGATAGTGTTAAGGTGGGCTAGTCTCTACAGTGCGACTTTTAGGATCATCAGATTATCTTAGATAAATGGTCCTCATTAACTCGCCATGAGAAGATGCACACTGGATAGGTATGGTGAGTTAATGACTTTATGCCATGTGTCCCTATGGGCCCTATTTCCTTGTGGACTATTGACAGATTGGATGCATGTTGTTTAGGGCCATCGACTGATGCAAGATTAGTGGTGCTTGTTATGTCGCCATGGAGAGATGCGCAAAAGATATGCATGGTGAGGGAGCAAGTGAGGGACCCACCATCATTCTTAGTAAGTTGGATCAAACATCATCCATAGGATTAAGGCAGATCTATGGTTCTCATTTCCTTACCATGGAAAGGGGCATGAAAGATATGTATGGTGACTTGGTGAGTGTGCAATACATGTCCTCATGGGTCCATTTGAGGCAGTAGTAGTTAGGGCTGGTGGTTATGTTGTGGCCATCATGGTCAGTGTTTACAAGTTGGCACGGTCAGTATGAAAAGAGGTGGTCAACCTGGGAAGACTTGCGAAGTGGCAGAATGAAATGATCTGGTTGGTGCACGTGGCTCATCTTGGTGCCAGGGATAGGTTGACTTGCTGATTCATGAACCAAAAGTAGGGGAAGGCCAAGGTTTTATACAAATCTGATCTTCATGATCGATCCTAACCACCAGAAGTGAATGCTGAACCAAAAAAAGACACTCCACCACCTCCAGTGATCCATCTACTTGGTCAGAGCAGTAATGGTGTCGCTTCTGTCTTCTCAAGGCATTGTTTGATATGAAAATTAGATTTCATGGTACCTAAAGACATGTAATGATTAGAATTTCCTTAGATTTGATCCCCAGGATTGTTCTCTATAGGAGTTGATGGTGATGGTTGCCAGATAATTTTGGAGGGAAAATCTCAGTTATGCCTGCACTATAAAGGAAAATTTTGTACATTTTGTTAAGGTTGATCATTTCTTTGTTATTCTCTGCTGTTGCTCTACAACTATAGTGTAAATTCCCTTGTGCCTCTGAACCATATGACATTCTACTATATCTCCTTCAGCCATTGGTGTGAAAGTGCAGAGTTCTCTGCCTCTTATTGGTGTTTTGTGGAAATTTGTAATCTACATGACTGTATCTTTTTCAACCTTTGAATGATATATAAGTGAATCTTCTTCCTTGTGTCATCCATACAACTTTTCTAATCTGCATGTGATTATTTGGTTGAAATAAGTCTGAATGTGTAATATCCTTAGTTTCATTCTGGTTCAATAGTGCATATATGGGCAGAGATTGGTCTAAACACTCTATTTTGGTGCATTACCTCTTTAGATTAGATTAGGTAGATTTTTCTTTTGTGCTCTCCTTCTCCCTTTTCCTCTCCAAGAGTAGTTAGGTGCATCTTGATAGTAAGAGGAAGCTAGCTTTCTCTAGAGACTCAACCTCATAGTTCAAGTTCCACAACTTGGAGGTTGTTTCCATGTTTCACTAGGTTGTCCTCATGCATAGGCTCTAGACAAGGGTGCAAACCTATGTGACAACAGTTTTCGGCATGCTTGGTGGGACTCATCTTCTTAGAATACTTCAAGCCTACTGGTATCAAAAGGGAAGATTTCAAGATCAATACTAAGGAGATAGTACTGGCTTCGGTAGTAAGCCTTTAAGAGGCTCATTCTTCAAAGTACTTGGTGACTTTGAGCTTCAATACATATCTAGTTCCAGACCAAAGTTGCAGTGATTTATGCCTAGAACTGAGACAAGGGCAATTTCTAGAGGTAAGTTTCATTATCAAGAACTCTCACTTTCAAACCCTAGAAGAAAGAAGACTAGAATATCTTTATCACCAGTTAGGAGTGCAGTAGTAACAAATACCCCTACAAGATCTATCTCTACTCCTCCTACAGTTAGATCTCAACCTAGATTGCCATCAACACATATCAATAGATCACTTGTCTATATGGCATTGCCTAGAGCTCATAATTTTGCCACCTTTAATGGTGGGAGCCCTCTTCTATTAGCCTAAAGACATGATATACCAATAGCTACTCTCAAAAGTATACTTGAGTTTACTAGTGAAACTTCTATCTCTCCCTTAGAACTTATTCAAGCAGTTGCAAATGTCTACAATATTCATGGTGTTACAGAGGATGATGTTGCAATTAGACTCTTAGCCTCATCCTTGAAAGGAAAAGCACTGTTCAAACATTTTAAGGATAAAAGTGACTACTTGTCACTTTTAGAGTAGTTGACTAATATAAAAAGAGCCCCCATGAATGTATAACTGATTTTAATTATAGATTTCAAAAAACATGGGATAGAATACCTACTTCAGTGAAGCCTACCCCTAGTAATGCCTTCTTGCATTACCTTAGAGCTTTTAATAGTGATATTGCCACCACAATCTAGACTATGGGAGGAGCTACCTTACCTGATGCTTATGAAATAGCAATAAAATCAAAGAATATCCTAATACAAGGAGGTAAGTTAGCTCCAAGGCCTCCTATGCCCTTCTTTCCTAATGTTCCAAATCATCAACCATCAGTGGCTCCCCTTCCCACAACTTCTACATCTCAATCCCTTGTCCCAGTCCCTCAAGCTTCCACATCCTCATATGGGACAGATGAAATCAAAGAGATGATGCAATCTCTGATGCTGAACATAGGTAAGAGATTGCAAGGCCAAGAAAAGAACCTAGAGAAAAAAATTGCAAGATCATGGGAGGGAGTTAAAAGATCAAGGAAAGAAGCTAGAGGATAGCTGCTTTGTAATACAAAAAGTGAGGAACAAGGTGGTGACTTTAGAAAGACATCAAGCTCAAGGTAGTAAACCTCATCGATTGCAATATCAGACCCCAAGTGGTGGTAGACCTCCAAATCCTAATTATTGGAATAATTCTTTTGATCAGAGTAGGCAAGGCGGTCATGCTTCAACCTCAAATGTAAACCAAAGTAGGGCCATAGTCCCTCAAAATAATATGGCTCAAGATCAAGATTTTTGTCCATCCTACAACTACTCCTATGCCTACTGCATGTGTCAGAAGGCTGAATCTTTTATGGCCTTGATAGTCCAAGAGCTTGCAGCAAGACAATCATCCAAGGAGGACCAATTTAAAAATTCCTCAGGTATGCAAGGAGAAGGTGATTGCTCTTTTATGAATCATTAAATGGAGGAGCATTGTAATGTAAACCAGGATTCCATTTCTCATAACACTAGAAGAAAAAGAAGAGCTATGGAAGATGCTATCCCTCCTCCTCCCAATTAGGCCTCAACTTCAAGTGCAATACCTCATGAGCAAGTAGCAAATAATCAATCAAGTACCATTCAACAACAAAAGAAAAATCATCACAGAAAAGATACAAGTGATCCTCAGGTTATTCCATCTCAACTTCATAGAATTGTAGCTCCCAAAGTCCCTAACAAAGCACCTGCTATGCCATTTAGTGTGGTAGAGAAAATGAAGAAGAAAAATGTGAATATTTCAATGTGGGATGTTGTTGCTACTATACCCATGAAAAAGAGGTTGCTACAGCAAGAATTTGAAAGAATTGAACCAAAGGATTAGACACTCAGCATGGAAAGTGTCACAAGTCTAGTACAGCCATCAAAGGGGGTAGAAACAAGTAAAAAGGTTAGACCTCCTCCATTCTATGTTTCTTTAATTATAGGAGGCAGACTAGTCCATAATTACGTGATTGATTCACGGGCTAGTAGTTTAGTGATGCCTAGGTGTGTTGCTGATGCTTTAGGAATGAAATATGAGCCCATTGTTAGGGATGTATTACAGTTGGATGGTAGTACTGTCAAGACTGTAGGGATCCTTAGGAATGTGGAGATGGCCTTACATGCATGTCCTAGTTGTACTGTAACCCAAGATATCTCTGTTGTTGAGGTCAAGCCATATTTTGCCATCTGTCTGTCAAGAGACTTTACTGCCCAAATAGGTGGTTTCATATCTTCTAACTGGTCATATATGTCTTTCAAGATGAGATACGGAGCAAATGCTTGAATTAGAGCAGAGCCTCAAGCTCTCCATCATACTGAATCTTACACCCCCAACCCCATCAACATGAATTTCCCTATCCTAGAGAAGGATGAGAATGACATAGTGAATGAGCCCACCACTTACATAGCAGAGATACTTAATTTTTTCTTGGATGAGTGGGTTGATGCATATCAATTTGACCCTATGTCAGAAACCCTTGAGATAGGCCTCAATACATATTGTATAGTGGAAAAAGATGTTCTAGTTCCCAATCTTGTAAAGACTAAAGAAGATGCAAGTGGGATATGGAGTATGTACTTTGATGGCTCAAGAAATAAAAATGGATCAGGGGCTGGTGTGATGTTGATTTCTCCTGCACAAGTAAGGTACTACTTCTCATTTAGGCTCCAATTCAATTGCACTAATAATGTAGCCAAGTATGAATCCTTGATTCAAGGCCTCCTACTTACTCAAAAAAGAGGAATTCAAGCCTTAAAGGTATATGGAGACAATGAGTTGGTGGTTAATCAAGTGAGAAATTATAATATCACCAAGAATGGTTTGCTCAAGTCTTATAAACATAGAGTGTGGGATTTTGTTGAAGATTTCAATGCATTTAACATCCAGAGCATCCCTAGAAAAGAAAAAAGACATGCTGATAGGCTTGCAGCAATAGGTACATCTTATGATGTGCCAGGGAATCTTGAGGAGGAGAAGAAGCAAAAAATCAGAGTGGCAGTAAGGCCTACTATCCCTCATAATAACACCCATTGGCAAGTGTTAGAATCTGATGAGCAAATTGTGAGCTTCTTGCAGAATGAGGCAGAATTTTCAAGCAAAAATAAGTCAAGACTGCAAGATCAGTATGGTGATTAGATCATTCATCTCAATTCTAACAAGTTTCCTAAAGGTCTCATTACCTTAGAAATTTTTTTCAATCCTGATGATCAAGCAAGAGACAGAGGTGTGAACCTAGCTACTGATGAAGATGGTCATATTTCAATCATGGTTGCTGATGGAAAGTCCTTAAACATGGGTAAGGTATGCTCTGAAATTGAACAAGAAAGTTTTGTTCATCTATGTCAAGAATTTAATGATGTATTTTCTTGGACATATGATGACTTAAAGGGCTTTGACCCAAAGTTATTTCAGCATACCATAGATCTAGTTGATAATGTAAAACCAGTAAGACAAAAGTAGAGGCTAGTGAATCCTAAAATTGAACCCTTAATGAGAAAGGAGCTATCCAAATTGATTGAGGCCAATATAATTTTCCCTATCAAGTACTCATCATGGGTAGCAAACCTTTTCCCTGTTAGGAAGAAGAATGGAGAGATTAGATTGTTTTTGGACTTTAGGGATCTTAACCAAGCTTCCCTTAAAGATCACCATCCTCTCCCTTCTATGGAGCAGATTTTTTCCAAGGTCAGTGGTTCAAAGAGGTTTTCATTTTTTGATGGATTCTCTCATTACAATCAAGTGCTTGTTAAAGAGTCTGATAGATACAAGACTGCATTTACCACTAAATGTGGTACCTATGCTTATTGTAAGATGCCATTTGGGTTAACCAATGTAGGTGCTACATTTCAGAAAGCAATGTAGATGGCCTTCAAAAGACTGATTGACAAGTTTGTCTTAGTTTACCTTGATGATATCATTGTATATTCAAAGAATGTAGAAGATCATTTTGATCATCTAAGATAGGTATTCTTAAGATGTAGAGAGTTTGGGGTTTCCCTTAACCCAAGTAAGTGTGTCTTTGCTACTAATCAAGAAAAATTATTAGGACACATTGTATCTAAGGATGGCTTAACCATTGATTCAAAGAGAAAAAAAGAAATACTTGCCCTCCCTCTTCCTAAACACAAGAAAGGGCTGAAAATTTTCTTGGGTAGGATAAATTTTGTGAGAAGATTTATCCGTAATCTTGCTACAATGGTGAAACCTCTTACAACTATGCTCAAGAAAGGTATGGTCTTTGCATGGACCAAGAAAGGGAAGGAAAGTTTTAAAGAGATCAAGGCAGAAATAGCCTCAGCCCCTACTCTCATGAATCCAAATTTTGAGAAGGATTTCATCCTTTATACTCTAGGTGGTGAGTCGAGTATCTCTGTTGTCTTAACTCAAACAAATGACAAGAATGAAGAGCAACACATAGCTTTCTTTAGTGAAGGGCTCAAGGAGTATGAAGATAAGTATAACTATGTAGAAAAGCAAGCCCTTGTAGTCATCAGAGCTTTAAAGAAATTTAGACACCTCCTGTCCCATAACAAGATTCATTTGTTAGTACCCCATGCCAGTGTGAAGGATTTCCTTTTGAACAAAGATATTAGTGAGAAAAGAGCTCACTGGATTACTAAGGTAATGGAATATGATATTGACATTTAGATTACCAAGTTGGTAAGAGGGAGGGGGTTGTGTAAATAGATGCTATCATCTTAAGAACCTGATGAGGAGGTTTTCATGGTATTAACAGAGCAACAAGAGGTAAGAAATAGTGACCCAAGGAGTTGGATGGATGACATGAAGAGTTTCCTATTAGGGAATGGATACCCTCAAGGATTAGATAGAACTAAAAGGAAATAGTATAGATTAAAATCAATTCCTTATATCATAGTTGATGGTATCCTATTCAAAAGATATTTCAATGGAGCCCTATTAAGATGCCTTGATATAGACCAGGCTGAAAGAATGATCAAAGAAATTCATGATGGTCCTGATGGTGGTCATTTCTTAGCAAGGACAACTGCAATGAAGATCATGAGGGCTGGTTATTACTGGCCATCTCTATTTCATGATTGTCATAAGTATGTGAGGAAATGTGCATTCTTCTCTTGCAAACAAAGACTTTCAGCTCTTCCCCTTCATCCTAGCCAGGCAGATGAACCTTTTGCTTAGTGGGGATTGGATTTCATAGGCCCTATCAATCCTCCTTCTAGTTCTGGCCACAAATGGATTTTAGCTGCTACAGATTACTTCACCAGATGGACAGAGGTAGTTTCATTGAAGGATGCCACTGAATCCTTAGTTGTTGAGTTCCTTGACAGAATTGTGACCAAGTTTGATGCCCCTTCAACCATTATTTCAGATAATGCAAAATCTTTTGTTGGAGCTCAGATTTGTGCATGGGAAGTGGATCATAATATCTATTTGAGTACATCCTCAAATTATTACCCCTAGGGTAATGGCCTGGCCGAGTCATCTAACAAAAACTTGATCAAGATCATGAAAAGGACAATAGAGGATAACCAGAGGTGTTGGCATAAAAAATTAAGGACAGCTCTGTGGGCTGACAGAATAATACCTAAAAGATTAGTAGGGAATTCTGCATTCATGTTGGTATATGGCAGAGAGGCAAGGCTTCCAATTTCATTGGAGTTCCCAGCCCTAGAGTTAGCTCATCAGTTGGAATTGATTGAAGATGATGCCATGATAGTGAGAATGAAAAAACTAATGGAGCTGGAAGAGAAAAGAAACTAGGCCATGCAGACCCTAGAGACACACCAACAACAGGTCAAGAGGAGCTTTGACAAAAAGGCTAGGGTTAGAATCTTCAGGGAGGGAGATTTGGCCCTGAAATGGGATACAGATAGGGAAAAACCAGGAAGACACTCAAAATTTGACACACTTTGGAGTGGTCCCTACCTGATTGAAAGTTGTAAACAGGCCAATGCTTTCCAGTTAAGTAGGCTTGGTGGTGAAATTCTACCCATCCCAGTCAATGGGATTTATCTTAAGCCATGTTTCTGACAGGGTCTGAGATTCCATGTACATAGTTAAGCTTAGTTTCATTTCCAATTTTTTCCTACTTTCCAAGAAGTGCACGGGCACAGGGTTGTCTCTCTGTTAGATAGCAAGTTTTGAAATTTTGAAGGTTGCAGATGAAGGTTTTGGTCTCTGGTTCCAGTTGCAGAGACAAGGGTTTTAGGGTTTTCCTCTCAGACAGAGGGTTAGGGTTTTTTATAGTGCTCAAAATCTACACATCTCATGACTCTGTAGCCCAATGGATGCTTTAGGCCACTGATCTTATGCGTAGTAGGCTCACATCCCCTATGAGTCACCAGAAACATTACCATTTTGAATGTCTGCTCGACCAATGGCTAGTTCACAGTTTAATATTATATTAATGCCTGATCAAACTTATGAAATTTTTTCACCGAACTGCATATTCCTCATCATTGGATCAATATAGATCTATGACCCTCACTGCATCACCAAGAAAAGCTACCCATTGTTTATGTATGGCAACTCAGTGATCATTCGCCATGTGTCTCAGCAAGCCCAGTCAGGTAGTCTATTTTATTCCTCTGGTGTCAAGTTTGAATATCGTTACTGGCCTCACTACCTTGGTACCAGAAAACTCAGGAATCTTGTCATTGGAAAAGTAGTGAGTCATCATAAAATAAGTGCTAGTGGGACCTCTGCAACATGGAAAGGGTAAGGTGCTCACGATAGATTCTGACTTTTGGATCAAACGAGATTGACGATCCTCGTTGACTCACCAAGGGAAATGGCATGTTGTTTAGTCTATGCAAGTTAGCGAGAACGGGCCCACCAATCTTTGGATGTAGGATGCAACTTCCCCACCCTTGGATGGATCTCAGATCGACGACCATCACTGACTCACTTTGGGAAATTGCATGTTGTTTGCCCATAGCGACTTGGAAAAATGGGACCCACTAGATGTTCAGAATACTGAATGAAGTTCTCCATTGTCAGATCAACTCATATCTATGGCTCTCGTTTGCTCACCATGAGAAGTTTCTTGAGAGATAGCTATAATGAGTTGGCAATGCACTACCACATGTCCTTGTGGGGCTAGGTCTATTCCATGAGCCATATGGTGGACTCCTGGGCTAATGACATGTCAGGAATGAATGAATAGGTCAGCGACACATTGGCAATTGGTTGAGTTTTCATTGGCTAGCATAGTGACAGTGTTAAGGTGGGCCAGTCTCTTCACTGTGACTTTTAGGATCATCATATTATCTTAGATCAGTGGTCCTCGTTAACTTGCTATGAGAAGGTGCACGCTGGATAGGTATGGCAAATTAACAACTTTGTGCCACGTGTCTCTGTGGGCCCTATTTCCTTGTGGACTACTGACATATTGGATGCATGTTGTTCAGGGCCGTTAGATGATGCAACATCAATGATGCTCATTACATCACCATGGAGAGATGCGTAGAAGATATGCATGGCGAGGTAGCAAGTGTCGGACCCACCATCGTTCTCAATAAGTTAGAACAAATTTCATCCACAAGATCAAGGCAGATCTATGGTTCTTGTTTGCTCACCATGGAAAGGGGCGCAAAAGATATGTATGTCAACTTGGTGAGTGTGTGACAAGTGTCCTTGTGGGTCCAGTTGAGGTAGTAGCAGCTAGCGCTAGCGGTTATCTTGTGGTTATCACAGTCAGGGTTTACAAGTTGGTGCGGTTAGTATGAAAAGAGGTGGTCAACCTAGGAAGACCTGCGAAGTAGCAGAATGAAATGATCTAGTTGGTCCACGTGGCTCATCCTAGTGCCAAAGATAGGTTGACTTGCTGATTCACAAACCAAAAATAGGGGAAGGCCAATATTTTATACGATATTGATCTTCATGATCGATTCTAACCACTAGAAGTGAATGCTGAACCAAAAAAAGGACACTCCACTGCCTCCGGTGATCCATCTACTTGGTCAGAGTAGTAATGGCATCGCTTCTATCTTCTCGAGGCATTGTTTGATACAAAAATCAGATTTCATGGTACTTAAAGACATGCAATGATCAGATTTTCCTCAGATTTGATCCCCATGATTGTTCTCTGCAAGACTTGATGGTAGTGGTTATAGGATAATTTTGGAGGAAAATCTCAATTATGCGTGCACTATAAAGGCAAATTTTGTACATTTTGTTAAGGTCAATCATTTCTTTGTTATTCTCTGCTATTGCTCTACAACTACAATGTAAATTCCCCTATGCCTCTAAACTGTATGACATTCTACTGTATCTCCTTCAGCCATTGGTGTGAAAGTGCAAAGCTCTCTACCTCTTACTGGTGTTTTGTGGAAATCTGTAATCTACATGACTGTATCTTTTTCAGCCTTTGGATGATATATAAGTGAATCTTCTTCCTTGTGTCATCCAAACAACTTTTTTGATCTACATGTGATTATTTGGTTGAAATATGTCTAAATGTGTAATACACTTAGTTTCATTCTGATTTAATAGTGCATATATAGGCAGAGATTGGTCTGAACACTCTATTTTGGTGCATCACCTCTTTAGATTAGATTAGGTAGATTTTTCTTTTGTGCTCTCCTTCTCCCTTTTCCTCTCCAAGAGTAGTTAGGTGCATCCTGATAGTAAGAGGAAGCTAGCCTTCTCCGAAGACTCAACCTCACAGTTCAAGTCCCACAGCTTGGAGGTTGTTTCCATGTTTCACTAGGTTGTCCTCATGCATAGGATCTGGACAAGGGTGTAAACCTAAGTGACAACATATCCCACATGTGGGAATGAGGTTTTTAACTCATTTAGGCACTCAAAACCAAATGAAACCACTCTAACTACCCCTCTAACCACCTTTGTGCATTAATCACCTTATTTTATTGTCAACTTGACACTTTTAGTTGTCAATTGACAAGTTTTTGATCTTCCTTGCTACATGACTATCCCATTACATTAATATGGTCATTTGAGAACTTATTAAACACAAAATATTAAACAAAACTCATATCTACCATTTGAACCCCTTACATAATTCCATTAAGCCCATTTTGGCTTATATTGAATTTTACAAAATATTGCACTTTAGTGCCTTTTACATCTTTTAGAGGCTTTGATAGCCTTATTACATTATTCAAGACCTTTATAGGTCTTTTTTTATCCACCCGTAAGCTAGGATCAATCCAAATTCATTCCTAGTGATCCCTAGGTACCTTGTAGGCTCAATAATGCCATTAAGGTTTACATTAAAGCTGTCATTACAATATGATCAATCTATGATCAAAACAAGATCACATGTCCATGATTAAATTCATTAAAAGTTTTAATTACCTTAGAAGGCCATTTTTCTTTCAATCCACCTAAGGATCCATCAATGTCCCAACTGGTCATCTTGTCTCCTACTTGTGACCTTGGTGCTCCTACACCAGTGTTGGCCAACAACTGGAAAATTTTTGTTATCGATTGAGCTACTAGATCTTGTCATTTTCATTTTTTTTGTTGAGAAAATTCTTACACTTAGCATAGCTACTTTCTTATTACTAAGAGTAGTCATCTCAAAGAAGAAAAATTCTTCTAGCCTAAGCTTCTCTTGAAACTTGTTTTATAGTTCTTAATTTCAAAATAGATATGACTTTTTCATTGTAACATGTAGGAAAAGATCTCATAATTTTATGTATGTTCATCATCATCGCTTAATGGTGTAAGGGCTCCAAGGCCATTCTATGAAGATACATTCATTAAAGACACCAAGGAATAAAGTTCAATTTTTTTTGTCATTTGCACTATTTCTTTGAATGATTTCATTTTATCTTCATTGACTACAACATTAAACTCTTGTAGGGATGAATTAAGACTTTCATACAGTCATTTCATGGTTTCTTAAAGTGATCTTGAAGCATTAAATGTCTCATTGTCTTGTTATTTACACTAATAGTGCTGTAACAGTCCCAAAAAATTAACTATTTTGAGGGCTTTTATGATGATTTGATCCATTCTTTGGGTATTTTCTTGCTATTTCCTAGGTTATGGATCTAGTATAACATGTTTTAAATGCTACTAACCTATTTGAGTGCAATAAGAAACATTTAAGCTGGGGTGATCACCATGACTAATAGTGGGAAAAAGAGAGGAAAATGTTGCTACAAGTACACCAGTAGAACATTTGCCTTAATGAGGGTATGATTTTATGTTTGAATGATTTAGGGCATGCCCTAAATATGGTTTTTAGTCTTTGAATGAGTCTTAGAAGTGTTTGGAAGTGGGAGAACCATAAAACCCTTGTTTTGCACCATTTAATGAGAGGGTTTGTTGGAAAGTATTCCTAGAAGAGTCAACTTGGCAAAAGGACTATGGAATCCTTAGTTTGGCATCAAAATACCATACTGTACAAATTTTGGAAGTCTAGAGCTAAGTTTAAAGCACACTTGCTTTGTAAAAGTGGCCTAATTAGGCCTAATTCTGAGACAAATAGCCTTGTTATGTAGAATTGATGCAGAGGCTAGTGGGCTGCAACAATATTATCTTCCACTAGACTCCACATCTTAATGTCTTCACTCTTTGAACCCTCCCACTCATGCATCAATGCATTCTGAACATATGGTGTTGTGACTGTTCCAGAGTTCCAGCACTCCACTTGTCTCCAATAACATATCAACTAGGATCACTCTCAAAGGATCCACTACTACTTGAAACAAAAGGACTCTTCTATGTGTCCCCCTAAAACTCTTTAATCCCTTTATAAAACTTCTCAACACATTCATGAAACAAATCCATAAAAATCTGCCCTATCACAGTCCTCTGCACATACCCATGAACAGTCATTCATAACTTCTTGATAAAAGTTTATTTGCTCGATCCAACCATTGATATTTTGAGAAACTTGTTCCCCAACAACATATAAAAATATGAGTCAAATCCAACGGTGGGTTTGGGAGATATGACCCCAGCACTGGACTACATTTTCTGGAACAGTTTTTCATTCATTTTCCAAACAACACTTTGTCACAATCTGAGACCTCTTTATTCAATCTCTTGCATATCCTACATGAAAAAAATACCTACAAGAATTATCATACATGTTTAACCCTCCTCCCACAATAAACAACCATCTACATAAAGTGGGAGGGGATTTTACTCTTTAAAACAACAAAACAGTGTTAAATCTGTCACGTGACAGCCTTATTACAGCAAACAAAATGACTTATTTCTCTTAAACTTTCACTATCCAAATGTTAATAAGTCATGATCAAAGCCTTCTAAATATTTAGGATTCAAATAGAAAGCTTTTTGATGCCAAAAGACTTACAAACTTTAAAACAATCCAAATTGCATCAGTCACTGTTTGTGACAGTTATAATGTGACAGTGAAACACAAAATTTTATTGATAGTTTTCAAGACTTTTACATTAAGATATCTGAACACCCTTGGACACCAAATACATTGTATTTATAAACTCCTTTTCCACCATCTAACTGTCCAAACTTCAAAAACTGACCAAAAATTCCCTAACTGTCTATGACAGTTTTGAATAACCTTTAATTAAATTTTAAAAACAACTATTTGCTGCTTATTTCATACTTCTAAGACTCAAACATTCATGAAAATTTTGAAAGTAATGTAAATGGATGTTCCTATGCTCAAAAGACTTATAAATCCTTACTTAACCCTTGACTCCATCATAGTGCCCTATGTGGCCTATTACTAACATTTTGACAATGTGACATGTTTTCCCAATTACATTGTAATTATTTGCATTTGATATGCACTTTATGACTCTTTGATCCCATTTATCAACCTAGTACATTCTAGGACTCTATCCCCATGACACTTCATTACATCACATTAATGACCCTTAGGTACATTCCTTGTCCTTTCATCATGCCATTAATGGCTTACAATTTTGAACTTTAACAAAATCAGTACAAAACATATTAAAAGGACCTTTACAAGGTCTTATTACATTTAATGACCCAATATGCTCATGTTGCCATCTTTTGAACTTAATGTCTTCTCATGCCTTCAACCTTGGCCTTGATGCTCCTGCATCAAGAATCTTTAAAAAGGAGTGATATCTTGTTTTTAGATATGTTATACAACTTTGAAAAGGATATCTAAAACAAGTGTTTATTTTCTTGGTGTTTTGGACAGTTTGTGAGATAAGTCCAAAAAATAGTGTTTTCTAACCTAATAGAGAGAGCATCCTAGTCAAGGGGGGTAACTTGGTTTGTGCATGAACTTGAGTTTTGGTAATAAGGCATGTCCTAGTCATGTAGCATATAACACTTTCTACCTTATATATAGAATGATTCTTTCTCTCAACAACTCCATTCTACTACATATTATAAGGAATATTTCAATCTCTTTTGATTCCTTCCCCAGTATTCCCTTTGTACTATATCAAGAACAACCTCAAATCTAGTATCACTCATTAGAAAATATGCTTTTGTAAACTTCCCCAAAAAAATCCTTTAAATGCATCATAATGATCTGTGCTTATCTCTAGAATACATGTCACTATCTCTTGAAGAAATTTAAGTTATCCATGATGAATAAGGCCCATCCTCCTATTCCATATCTCCCTAAGACAATGCTAATGTATCAGTATTAATTCATACAACTAGACACTTAGCAAAGGGCCACACTATCTTTTCACCTCTTTAGACACCCTTTAACCACTTCTTAGAGATTCCAAAAGATCAAACTCTGACTCTGTTCTAGCACCAACTAACACCCACTTTGAGTCATATACCTAATTGGCTAGATTAGGCCAGGTTATAAAGGAAGTATGAGTACTACCAATCCATACATACCAACCATACCAAAATTTCACTACTACCAATCTGTATAGGCTGTACAAAATTGAAAGAATAGAGAAAAAGGCAAAAATTCTAAGTTTTATTTAATGTTTTCTGCTCGTTGGTCAAGTTGATCACATATAAGCATGGATATGTAGTATGGTTGGATAGATTTGCAAATCTTCTTTCTATTGCACTTGGAATGAGGTTCTAACTGACTCTACAACTCAAGATATTCTCATCTTGTGCCGTTACCTAGGGTTTCATCTATTTTCCCTCATATCTTGAGATTCCACCATGGGAAATTAACAACCCTTGGTGGAATCCGAGTTAGGAAAATGATTTTTATGTTCCTTTTGGTTTTAGGTCAAAAGAATGATTTTGGAGAGAAAAACTTGATGCCCTAGGCATGCTAGAAATTTGTAGCAACATCTTCCATAACTCGCTATAGAGAAGGTTTCGAGGCTTGAAAATTAGTATCTAATCATCTTACATGATCCGCCTCATGTTCCAATTTTTGGTTTGAATTTTTTCTCAAGGGTTAGGGTACTTCCTTTGTTAATGGATGCCTAATTGCCTACTATAGGACCAGAAAAATGGGTTAAAATGCATAACATACTATGAGCAAATCACAAACTCAATAATCATACATTAACACCCGCTAGTCTACCATGAAAGCCAAACTAAACAAAAGAAAGCAAACATAATCAAAAACTCCCTTTTTTTTTTTGTAGCTCCCATGTTCTTCTTTCTTCTCCAAATGATTGTAGCTCCAATTCGCCTATAGTGCACACAAAATTGAAGCAAAAGTCTATGATGTGGGTAATGCCATGAGAATACTTGAAGTGTGATTTTATTGTGAGAGTGAGAATGCAAAATGAAAATTAGTAGGGACTCAAAAACTCAAAGATTCAAGGACTCAAGACTTAAGCATTCTCGGATTCAAGGACTCAAGATTTCAAGGATTCAAGGACCCAAAATGAGAGAAAGAGTGTTAATTTTATAATTTTCATGTAGGGTGAGAGCATTGGATTTGTCACCCATAGACATGCAATGTGGCAAGAGATTCCTATGAAACATATGATAGAATATGCCAAAAGTAGGATTCTATGACACATGAGAGTCAAATTTGGAAGAGAATCTATGACGCATGATAAAATTCCTCAACCCACTTAAAGCCAAGAATCTATGATGAATAAGTCAAATAGGGACATGCGTAAGAGGTAATAATAATTCCTATGATGCATATGATAGAATATGCCAAAAGTAAGATTTTATGACACATGAGAGTCAAATTTGGAAGAGAATCTTTGACGTGTCATAAGATTCCTCAACCCACTTAAAGCCAAGAATCTATGACGAATAAGCCAAATAGGGACATGCGTAAGAGATAAGAATATTTGATTATGAAAAATCTCAGCCAAGTGTCAAAGGAGAATCCACGAGATATCACATCCAAGTGTCATGATGATGAAATATTTTATGGAATATTTGAATTAAAAATCCTTTTATTCCACAAAATAAGAATTAGTAGAAAATGGAATTAATGATGGAAAATAGAACTTAGGAAATTGTAAATTTCCATGGTTTGCAGATAATGAATCAATTAATTAATAAAATTAATTAATTGAGGATGATAATCAGGAAGAATAATTAGTGAGAATAATAGAATTAAATTATGGGTTATTTAATCCTATAGAGAAAATTAGTAGATGATTGGCCAAATTGATTAAATGAATGTGATCGTATCTTTTGATGAAAATGTGACGATGATGGATATTGAATAAGATGATGAAAAGGTAGACCAAAGCCATGGTCAAATTGATTGATTGAAGTTGATAACATGCCAAGGACACATGACATGAATTGGTTGATATGTAACATTTAACTGACATTGTAAATGCTACAGGATTGAAATTGATTGATAAGGTTTGATCATAATAACATCAATGGACATTGTCAATGTTATTAAAATGGTTGATGATGTCATGATTTGACATTGAAAGCTTCAACAATGTCAAATATTGGATGACATGAATGATAGTTTGACCTAGCACTGAGAGCCACGACAGTACTAAGGTCAGATTGATAAGATTGATCAGTTGATAGGTTCCAAGGCACTAAAAGCCACAACAATGCCTAGGAGTTGGACAAATGATGATTGATTTGAGATGTTTTATATGTTTTGGGTTGATTAGGACCAATTTTGAGTGATTCTGAGTTGATTTGGGGTGATTTCGAGTTGATTTGATATGATGCCGAGTTGATTTGATATGATTTTGAGTTGATATGAAATTGATGTGAAAGGGGATACAAATGACAAAATATGGTCAATCTGTCCAAAAGATTGAAGTTAGTAGAATGAGAAAATGGGACAAATTAGTATGAAGAAGTGATGAGGTCGTAGATGCGAACCATTTTTGAGGGTCTACATTTTGCCCCTCTTTGATACAATGTGATTTAGAGCGTTGTATCAAAGAATAACTGATGAGAAAGCCACAACATGCCCCAATAGGGATGATGTATATGGGTGCCCCCTCGAGAAATTGACTAAGATAAGCATATGATAAGTCAATTTATCAACAACAAGAAGAAAAAACCATAGCAACTAATGGAATGAAAATTAGAGCTAAAATGTGAAAGTTATGAGGCCTAGAGTGTAGACCCGAAACTATGTGTGCATGCCCAAAATGATGGAAAGATGTCATAACATGAGGGAAATCATCAAAAATGGTCGTATTTGGTCAAATATGATGAGAAAAATGTTAGACTAAGGTTGAACCAGGTGGAAAGCCATAGAAAGTTGATTAACAGCGTAGGACGATGCAAGAATGCATGAATGCAAGATGGAGATGATTTGGTGAATCAGAAGACATGATCATGGTGATGGAGAATGAGATGAAAAAGGAAGATGAGATGAGGAGATGTTAGTATGATGGAAAGACTTTTGCTTCTAGAAAGTGTACTATATGTCAAATGGAGCTTTATTTTGATATGGCAAATGCAATGCAACACATCATGGCATAAAGGGCCAGAGCGCAAATGCAAGCCTTTTGTGTAAACAAGCACAATGCAAATAGAGAATGACCTTGTCCTTCTTGAGGCATATGTACATGCCCTAGACTCTCAAAGGTACATTGTAACAGACAAAAATGGAAAAAGATGACCATGAACCATCCCAGCCACCCTCGTAGATTAGTTTTATATCATCGAGTGGCATAGGGACATGATCAAAGAAAAAAAAAGCAAAAAATAAATCACTCACTAAACAGCATGAGCCAATAGCTATTCTTGTCCATTATTACATTCTTGTTAATTTCTTAGGTGTGTAGATAGTGTTTGACATGTTGATAATGTGATAGTTTTGGTTGTGGATTTAGTTGATAAGTTCATAGTGACATGTTTGATTGATTGTTGGTTCATGTTGCTCAGATATTGTAATTGGCATTGAAGTGTAGTGCTTTGATTTTCAATCTACAAAGTGCAAGTGTGAACACAAAAGGGAAGGTTATCCACAGTGAATATGTACAAGGTTTATTGCAAATTTTTGACAGTTTTTGTGATTTTTAGGGTTTTTGAGGATATTTGATGTTTTTGTGTAACTGATTTCTTCAAGTCATTTTATGATTTTTAGGGTTTATTTTAAGACATTTTATGATTTTTAGGGATTTTTTCAGGATCGTATTTGAATTTTTAAGGATTTTTTCAAGACATTATGTGATTTTTAGTGATTTTTTCAAGATCGTATTTGAATATTTAGGATTTTTTCAAGACATGTTATGATTTTTAGTGATTTTTTTAGGATCGTATTTGAATGTTTAGGATTTTTTCAGGACATTATGAGATTTTTAGTATTTTTTTTTAGGACATTATGTGATTTTTATAGATTTTCTCTGGACATTTTATGATTTTTAGGGATTTTTTTAGGATCGTATAAGCATATACAAGTGTTAGCTCCAATCCGTTATGCGATAGATCCAATGGATAAAAAGCACTTAGGGATATGCCCCCAGTTCAAATTCAAACTCATGCATGATGTAGGTAATATGTCCCCAGACAAGACGCAAACTATGTACAAAGGCCAATGACAGAGTGTGTATAGACTGGTAATGCTTGGTAAGATAACAAAGGACATTAACCAGTTTGTGAGCCATGATAAGGAACCAAGGATGCCTTGCAATATGAAGGATATGATCAAGGAATAATAGAGGGGGAAAAGACTAGATGGAATCCTGATAGATGGAGGAGCAATAACTGATTACACATGGTGCCTATTTGCCAAGTTTTCACCATGGTACTTGCCCAAAGCGCCTGTTTGCCAGGTTTTCACTTTTGGACAAAATTTTTCTCTTGACTCAAATTTTTGTGCCAAGATGCCTGTTTGCTAGCTTTTCATCAAGGCATCCTTTTCTTTTTCTTTTTCTTTTTTTCTTTTTTTTCTCTTTTTTTTTTTTGACATTTTTCAATTTTTTTGGTATTTTTTTAGGACTTTTAGATAGAATCAAGTGTAGTACTTGCGAAGATGCATGTTGTTGATGGACATGGGCAATGGTTCACCTTCTGGAGTTGCAAGCGGACATACTCCAAATCCAAAAGATGCAGTAACTATATAAGGTCCTTCCCAATTTGGCTCAAATTTGCCTTGTTTTTCTCTATGCTGTTGTGTCTTGTAATTCATCTTTAGGACTAGAAAACCTACCTCAAAATGATGACCTTGGACTTTCTTGTTATAGCTCCATTTGAGTCAATTTTGGTAAGCTTGCAAGTGTGTCAAGGCAACTCATCTTCATTCATCAAGCATTTCCAGCTCATGAAGCCTAGATATTCGATAGTTTTCATCATCAACAACATCTTGTAGGGATACTCTTAATGATGGAATTTCAACTTCAATGGGAAGTATGGCCTCAATGCCATAGACAAGAGAGTATGGTGTTGCACCAATAGGAGGACAAACACTTGTTCGATATGCCCAAAGAGCTGGATTTAGCTGGAGGTGCCAGTCTCGGCCTGAATCATTGACAGTCTTTTGGAGAATCTTAATGATGGTCTTGTTAGATGCTTCTACTTGGCCATTTCCTTGTGGATGGTAAATACTAGAATATCCATGGTATATGTTGTACTTCTCACAAAGCTTGTCTACATCTTTATTTTGAAATGGAGTACCATGGTCACTAATAATAGCCAAGGGGACTCCCTACTGACATATGATATAGTTTAGAATAAACCTAGAGATCTGCTTGCTGGTGGTGAAGGTCAAGGGGACAGCTTCAACCCACTTGGTAAAATATTCTACTGCTGTGATAATGAACTTGTGACCATTAGAGGACGAAGGAGAAATAGCTCTAATGAGATCAAATGCCCATTGTGAAAAGGGCCATGGTGATATGACTGGTTGTAATTCTTGTGTTGGTGCATGGATTAGATTGCTATGTATCTGACACTTATGGCATGTTTTGGCAAAGTCATGGGCATCCTATTCCATGGTGGGCCAATAATACCTAGCTCTGACAAGCTTCTTGGCTAGACTCAGACCATTGAAATGGCCTCCACATATACCTCCATGAACCTCATACAAGGCAGTTTCAGCTTCTTGCAAGTCAAGGCATCTGAGAAGGGTTTGGTCAAAAGATATTTTGTAAAGGGTGTCACCAATGATGACATATCTAGCGGCTTGATGGATAAAGGCTCGTCGATCATTTTTCGATAAGTTGAGTGGTAGGATTTGGGCATGTAGGTAGTCATAAATGTCTTGATACCAAGGAGAGTTGGGACCAACAAGTTCACACACAAACTCAGATTGGGAGAGCTCAAATGCTGAAATCAAAAGTTGCTCAACAAGGAATTCACAACATTCCACGTTTTGAGGCATATCAATCATAGAAGCGATGGTAGCCATAGCATCAGCTTGCTTGTTGTGTATTCTTGGTAGCTGATGAAAAGATATAGTAACAAATTTAGACTTAAGGAAGTTTTCCATCTGCTTGTAGGGAATTAGTTTATCATCTTTGGTTTCATAGTCATCATTGACTTGGTGGATGACCAATTGGGAATCCCCAAAGACTTGTGAATGTTGAATGTTTCATTGGATAGCTATCTTGAGCCCTGTGATCAGTGCCTCATATTCTGCTATGTTGTTTGTATAGTGAAATGAAATCCTATATGACTTGGGGATTATGTCTCCTTGAGGAGTGATAAACATAATGCCAGCTCCTGAACCATTTCGTGTATGTGATCCATCAAAATAAAGCTTCCATTTGTTAGCTACATCCATGTGAAATATGGCTTCATCTAGAATTTCTATTAACATGGGATGATCATCTAACATAGGCACTTCTGCTAATTGATCTAATATCACTTGCCCTTTGATTGCTTTTCTATCTACATATTCTATGTAAAATTCACTAAGGACCATGGCCCATTTGGCTAAGCGTCTTGTGAGAGCAGCCCTACTAAGGAGATATTTTAGTGGGTCAATCTTAGAGATGAGCATTATTTTCTGATGGAGCATGTAATGTCTAAGCTTTTGGGTTGCAAAGACAATAGCAAGGCATGCTCATTCAATTAGTGAATAATTTAGCTCATAGCCCAAAAGTGTTCTACTGATGTAATATATGGCTCGCTCTCTTCCTTGTTCATCATTTTGTGCTAGGAGAGCCCCTAATGCTATATCTGTAGCAGATATATATATAAGATAAATGGTTTTCTTGGAATAGGAGCCATTAAAATTGGTGGATGTAGAAGATAATCCTTGAGTTGTTGGAAAGATTCTTGGCACTACTTATTCCATTGGAAGGATACTCCTTTACATAAGAGGTGTTGAAAGAAGTGACACTTATCGGCCAATTGTGCAATGAATCTACGGATAGACTACAATCTTCCTTGTAGCCCTCTGAGGGTTTTTAGATTTGTTGGAGGAGGCATGTCAAGTATTGCTTTTACTTTCTCAGGATCCACTTCAATGCCTCATTGAGAAACAATGTAGCCTAGGAGCTTTCCAGAGACAACTCCAAATACACACTTTTTTGGATTCAGACGAAGCTTATAGCTTTCCATTCTAGTGAATATCTGATCTAGGATGCCCAAGTGTTCTTTCCTTTTATAGGATTTGCAAAATAAGTCATCAACATAGTCTTCCATGAGGATGTGCATGAAATCATGGAAGATGGTAGTCATTGCTCTTTGATATGTTGCCCCAGCATTTTTAAGACCAAATGGCATGACATTCCAGCAGTATGTTCCCCAAGGACATGTGAAAGCTGTCTTGTGTTGATCTTCAGGGGCGATTCTTATTTGATTATAGCCAGAAAAGTCATCCATTAGTGATAACATTTCATACCCAGTTGTCATGTCTACAATGATATCTATGTTTGGTAGAGGAAAATCATCCTTGGGACATGCCTTGTTAAGATCATGAAAATTGGTGCATATCCAGATGCCCCCAGAGTGTTTCCTTATTGGTACTAGATTAGATATCCACTCTACATAATCAATGGGTCTTATAAAGTCGGCATTCAATAGTTTCTTTAATTCAGCTTTGACAAGTAGAGCCACTTGAGGATGCATTTTCCTCAACTTTTGCTTTACTGGTTTCATTCCTGGTTTTAGTGGTAAGTGATGAAGGACTAGTTTAGTATCTAATCCGGGCATATCTGCATAAGACCAAGCAAAGTTGATCTGCCTCTCTAGAAAAAATCTAACAAATTCATCCTTCTCATCTGGTGATAATGAGGCTGCAAAGTGTATGATTTTGGGGTTGTTACGAGTTCCCAGATTAATCTCTTCTGTCATTTCCAGAAGTAATGCTGATTTTTCCTTTAATGGGAGTGTGTCCAATCTTCCATCCTCAGGCACCTCAGAGAGGTTTTCACCCTCGGATACATCCTTTATTTTTACTTTTTCATGGTCTAATGGCGCCTTTCGATTTTCACCAATAGACCTATTTATGTCTTTTTTGGTTATTTTCTCAATTTTGCAATTGGAAGATGGAGTTGACTCCCCAAAATATGCTAGGATGTTTAGATTAATGAAAAATCAAGACTTGTGATCACCTTCTAGTACATATTCATGGAGTTCAAAGAATTCTGCGATGGCATCATCATTTTCAAACTGATCAAACATTGGTCGTTCTTGTTGGTCCCAATCAATAAGTTCAGGGAAAACTAAGGAAATGCCATCATCGGTGTTGAATAAGCTTTGGTCCAAGGCATATATATGGATATTTTCTTCAGGTTGATGTCATCAGGACCATGTTCAGAAGCAGGTGGGCTTGGATCCCAAAATGTTTTGATCCAAGGTGAAGAGCTAGTTTGAGTGACAAGTGGATTAACATATTTATCTTCCATGGGTAAGCTATCTGGGTCTGCAAACATATGGTCAAGACCAAGGGAGGTATCAATATTGTTGACGTTGGATACGGATTGGGTGGATTCGGGTTGGTTATTCTCAGATGCCTTGTCATCGTTTGAAGCATTCACCTCCTCAGATGAGGATGACTCAGTATTAGGAAGACCCAAAACAAATGGTTTGAATCCAAGTCCCATGTTATGAGGTTGTCCTGATGTAGTGATACGTTGAACAATGCCTTGTTTTTGGAGTCCTAGGCCACTACATCCATCATATCCCTTTTTTTGCATGATACTGAATCCAAGTCCATACTTGTTAGGGGATATAGGAGTAATTTCTTGTTTTGCTTTAGCCTTTGCCATCCATGTAGAGGTATTTTCATAGACGTGTTCTTCATGTAGCCTGCCTCCACTAGTGAATGCTATAGAAGGTCTATTTTGAAGTGCAAACTTAGTCTTGTTTTGTATAAGCTAAGGTTTACCATATGACTTGGGGGATAAAGGAAGTTTCCCAATGTGAAAGGCATGAGACATGGAGTATTCACCGCAACCTTGGTCTTGTATTTTAAGCTTTCCTTTGAATGTGGGTGTGAGTGTGGAAGGATCAACATACTTGGAGGACTCTAGTGGATTTACTGCATGGTTTGTTGGGACTTGGTATGCAGTGGTTCCTCTAAGATTGGCATAGAACTGGAAGGGATCTGGATCACCAGGGATGGTTACCTCTATATTATTATAGGAGAACTTTAGGCATTGGTGATATGTAGAAGGAACCGCTTTCATAGCATGGATCCATGGGCAACCTAGTATCATGTTGCAGTTCATTTCTATATCTAGGACTTGGAATAAAGTGTTCTCTATAGCTAGACCAACTCTGATAGGTAAGATGATAACCCCTGTAGAGAAACACTCACCATCATCATAGGCTTTGATTGTGATCCTTCGAGAGGGATCCACATCATTTTCAGAATACCCCAAACCTTGGACTACTTTAAGTGTACAGATATTCAGCCCCGCTCCTCCATCTATCAAGACACATCTGACTCTAACATTGTGGACAAAGACTTCAAGGTGGAGGGGATAATTGTGATTAGATTTTTCCTTAGGAATATCTTGCGGTGAAAATGTGATATGTTGTGATGCAGATAGGTTCCCAACCATGGCTTTGAACTAGGCAACATCCATGTTATCTGGGACTATTGACTCTTTAAGGGCTTGCTCCAAGATCTTTTGATGTTGGGGAGATGCACGTAGGAGGTCCAAAATGGATATTTATGTAGGGGTTTTTTCGAGTTGTTCAACAAGGCTATAATCAACTGAAGTAGGAGCAATAGGTCTAGATGGGGGTACAGGTCTAGCAGTAGGTCTAGTTGGGGCTCCAAGTAGGGTGATCTTTCTACGACATGTAGTGACAGCACAATGAGGGTTTTAGCCTTTAATATGAATGTGGATATGCAAAATTCAGATTCATTAAAGCAATTGATGGTGTAGTCATAGCCGGTACATGTGTAATTCACATTACCTTATGAGTTTGAGTTTGAACTTGAGGGTTTCTCTTTGTCATGATTACCCAAAGGATCTTTGAAAATAGTGTGATTAGAATTGGATGCTAACAGTGATGGATCAATTGTGATGACACCATCATCAATAAGGTCTTGTATTGCATGTTTTAGTTGGAAGCATGATGAATTCTTGTGTCCTTTGGTGCGATGGTAATCCCAATACTTTTTGTCATCCCACCAATCTGCTTTAGTCAGTGGTTCATCTTTGATTGGGGGTAGCTACAGGAAGTTATTACTCAGTAACTATTGTAATGCAGTCTCAAGTGGTATTCCCAATGGTGTGAATTTTCTATCCTTGGTTCTAGGATGTCTTTGAGGTTTGTCTTGTGTGGAAGTCTCAATTTTCTATTGTGGAGCTGATGTTTGATTAGAGGTTTGTGAATTTGTAGGATTTACACCTTTCAAAGTTAGTTGAGGTTTACACCAACTCTTCTAATGACAATGCCATCATTAGTCACATTCTTGTTTTTGGAGAAAAATTTTACCTTGTCATTAGAAGAGTTGGTGTTTGTGTTTTCTTTTTTTATCTTGAGGACTCCCTTATAGATAAGAGCATCTTCAATACTAGCCCCTTTTTTCATTAGTTTAGAAATGGTGCTTGGACTCTTGATTTTGAGTTCATACATTAAGTTCGGTGCTAAGTTTTCAATGCACAAGTTTACTTGTTGTTCTTCAAGAATGTCTAGTGAGCATTGACTAACTAGCTTTTTCCAACGTAGTGAGAATGTGATGAATGATTCTCCTACCTTCTGTTTAGTTGAGCACAAATCAGAAAGTGTCACCTCATTTGCGATGTTAAAGGAAAAGTGGGAGATAAACTTGTTTTCTTGTTCTGACCAAGATTTGATATTACTAGGAAGTTTGGAGTACCATTCAAGTGCAGGCCCACCTAGAGAACGAGGGAACAATCTCATAAGGTACATGGGCTCATCACTGAGTTCGGTGCATGAAGCACAAAATTCTTAGATGTGATCAATAGGGTTTCCTTTTCCTCAATATTTTTGAAACCTTGGAGCTTCAAAGTGTTTTGGGAATAGAGGCATATACAAAATTTTATCAAATGGGTTAGGACGTAGGTCCCTTTCTGTATATAGAGCCTATTTCTTTTGGACTCCCAATGCCTCGACTTGTTTGGAAAGTTGTTTGAATTGTTGTAATAGTTCTTCATTGGGGTTTTGCATGATGGTCTTTCCTTCAAGTCTTTTGTGTCTATGAGTAGACTGTTTGCTGTGGCGAGAACTATGTCTACTTGGTTCTGACATTTCTGTGTCTGATGAGTCTAATGAAGTATCACTGGGTGGTGGAGGTAAGTTGGCACCTCGAAGATAGAAAGGTCCTTGTTGTTGGGGTACTTTTTGTGGTATTTGATGTGGCACTTGTTGTGGGATTGACTGCAATTTTTGTAGCATGTGTTGTTGTTGTGTCGTGTGTTGTGGTTGTTGTTGGGATACCTCTATTGGTTGTATGTGAGACCATGTGCATGCTTGTTGTTCTAGAGGTATTTGTTGAGGTTGTTGTGGCACATGTTGTTGTTGTAACAAATGTTGCTAGTATGCAATTTTTTGCTCAAGGCATCTTTGGTCTTCCAACTATTGCTTGAGTTGCTCTTGTTGTTTAGCAAACATCATTTGTTGTTGTTGGAATTTTTTTTGATAAATTGTGTGTAAGTCAAGTGGGTTGACATCGGATTACATGTTAGGAATGTTGGATGTTTTCCCCACTTTTGGTTGTTGTTGTTGCGTTCGATGTTGTTGTTGATATGTGGGATGTGTTTCAAGCAGATGTAGACTTGGTTGTGCCTTGGAAGTGTTGAGTCCTTGTACCATTGTAGGTTGTTGTTGTCATGGGGGTTGACTAAGTCCTTGAGAATTGAATGTCATGTTTGTATTGTTGTTTTGGTACCTTTGTGTTTTAGATGTTCCTCCTTGTGACATCATATTGACTTCACTATGAGATGTGTCCCTATTAAGAATCGGCGTAATCTTAATAAGACTTTTCCTTGGTGCATCTATAGGGATGGTGGCACTTGATGTTTCACATGTTGTATTTATGAGAGGTTCTATAGTGTTTGATGTCGTAGCACTTGGTAAAGTTAGGAGCAAAGGTGTACTTTGTTGATTTGCCTCCAATGAAGGTATGTCCAGCATCCCTAGAACATGATTCCCTTTAGGGGCATCTTGTTGTTGCATCATGTGACTAAAATCAAGTCTTAATGTCCTTTTAGGGTGTTTAGGGATTGGTGGTATTTCATCAAACAAGGGATTGACATTGATGTGTTCAAATGTACTTTGGAGGATTTCAATTGTTGGTTCTTGATGGGATCTTATAGGTGCCATTATTGTGTTTGAAAGCTCCAAAGGTTGTTTTCTCTTGTCTAAGTCCAAATTTATCATGGGTTGGATGTTTTCAATTGTTGTGTTGGTTTGATTTTTGGACCTGGGACCTTCCAAGTTTGGATTAAATTTGACAATTTCTTGAGCTGCCAAACATTTGAAGTTCTTGTGAAAAAATTTGTCTTGACATGCCCTAGCCATTTCTTCATCAGTGATGCCATGATCAGTGTTAGAGTCATCACTTAGGTGTACAATACCTTGTTGTATGTTTGATGTGTTAGGTTGGCTGAATTCAAATGAATGTGATTGTTCATCTTTAGGTGAGGTTGGTACACTTCCTTCTCCTAGTGGCATTGGCATGAATATAGGTTCAAAGTTAGGACTCCATTGAAACATCCCATGTGTGGGGGAAGTGTTTGGAGAAAATCAAATGATAGGTGCATTGTTGAAGGTTTTTTGTGTCATAGCTTGATTATGAGGATCTTGCGGATACATATTCAGAGGGTCTAATAGTAATGGTTGTGATACCTTGATTTGGTCTTTGTCAAAGGTTTGTTGGATTTTCTTGCTCTTTCTTTGTCTTGGATGAGGTTTTGGTTGTACTTGTGCCTCAGAAAACAAAGGTTGATAGAGTTCCTCTAGTCTCTGAGCTGCTTGTCTCTTAGTAAGTGCTGGCATGATACCTAAGTGTGCAAAGAGTGGTGGGTATGCAAGATATGAGTTTTTTTTGGGATTTTTAATTTTTTAAGAATTTTATGCAATGTGAGGAAATGCTAAATGAATTAGGGTTTTGATGTGCAAAGTGCAAATATCCTAGGGATGTTATGCAAATGCAAATGCAAGGTGATGTTTTGAAGTTTGACTAGAGGGGATGAAAATGACTCTAAGGTATGCAAAATGACCATTAGGGTTATGTTTTGGACTTGCTAATGATACTAAAGGTAGGTATATGCAAGGTAGACTATGCAAAGGATGGTGTTCTAGGGTTTTTAATTGTGTTTGGGACACACAAAATGAGGGTAAATGCTCAAGAAGGCAAATTGGTTGATGGACAATTTGATAGGGTTTGGTAGTGAAAATGATGCTAAGGATTTTGATCAATGCAATATGAAGGGGATATACCACTAGGGTAAGTCAAAATGATGTTTGGGGATGCTAGGGATATGATTATGATATGAAAAGGGTATATGGAAAGTATTTTGTCTAGGAGTTTAACCTTGTGATAAAGGACTTTGGATCTTGACCAAAAAAGTTGATAAAAGATGAAAAGATCAAATTGATAAAAGATGACAAGGTCAAATCTATCAAGACATAGACAGATTTTGACCAAAGAAAATGATAAGAAAAGATAAAAGGACTAGTCAAGATCCATTATCCATCAACACTAGGAGATACTCTAAGACTCATACTTTGTTTAGATTTTTGACTAAATTCAAAGGTTTTGTGGGTTCAAAATGACGTTTAGAGGACTCAAAATGGTGGTGATGCTGAGAAAATATGTGATATGGACAATTATTATGATGCAAAAGGGGATTTTGGGTGCAAGATGCGATTTTGGGTCAAGTGCAGAATAGGGAGGTCTAGAGGCTCCTAGATGCAGTTTTGGGGTCCTAAAGTGCAATTCGGAGGCCCAAAATGATCATGAAAGTACCCAAGTGTTCCCTAACAGTGCCAAGTGCACCTTAATAGTACCACATGTGTCATTGATGCACTTGGAGCCAATTTGGGTGTAGTTGGTAGTTTTTAGGCGTAGTTGGTAAGTCAGAATGAAGGTTTGCTAATTCTAAAGGGTATGGTTACCAAACTGACATGCCAGGAAGCTAAGATGTTGGGGTTGATTTTAGGATGGGTTGGGAGATGAAAAATGAAGTTTATTACATATAGAATTATTTCTTAAGTGAATGTGATGACGATTAGGTGCTATAGAATGCAGATCTAGGCAAGCTAGTGCAAGGGGAGCTAACCAGGTACCTAAGGACACTATTGAAGCCCCAAAATGTTATCTAGAACCAAAAACTAGATCTTAGGACCACCAAGTGTGCCCAGATAGTGAAAAATACATCAATGACATAGTTGGGGCCCAATTGGGTGCAGTTGGTAGTTTTTGGGTGCAGTTGGTAAACTGGGCTGAAATTGAGGCAATTTTGGGAGCTATTGTTTCAGGATTGATGTCACAGAGAGGTAAACAGTAGAGGATAGTGTTAGGGCTAGTTTGCATGCTCAAAATGATGATTAGGACACTTAGAATGATGGATAAAGTGGTCAAAATGATGAATGGGTATGCAAGGATGCAAGGTGGTGAATGCAAAGTGTTGATTCTGAGATGGGAATGCAAAAACTAAGGAAAGTAAAACTGAACCTAAATGGATGCAATATGAAAAGTAATAGATACTAAATGAGGACTAAAAGGTGCAATATGAAGTCTATATGATGTAAGAATGAAGCTTGGACTAGGGTGAATTCAAGTGAAATCTATGCAAGTGTTGCCAAGCACATTTAAGAGCACAAGTCACCATGTTTTCCAAGGTTCGAGTGTGTTGAATCAAAGTTTTCAAAGTTTGATAAAGGTTGAAATGTTTTGGCAATGTGTGAGGTTTTGAGAAGTTCAAATGATATCCAAGGTGTAAATTTAATAGTTTGGCTTTTATCTTGATTATGTTTTACACACACGCAAGACACATTAAGACAAGAATAACTATTGTAAAAAGTTAACAAACACACCACAACCTAGGCTTTTAGGACTATATCCATTGAATTCCTACTTGAACCTAGGATCTTGGCACCATAGGCTCCCCCTTACAATGCACTCACTTCTCAGGGCTACCAAAATCCACTTCCCAAGGGGCATGACTTCCCAAGGGACGGTTGCCTCTACTAAGGACCACGAGAATGTAGGATGTCTTCATGGGCATGGGTGACCCCTTGAGCTAGTGGATAGAATGGATTTTGGCCACTAAAAGATGGTTTTTAGTAAGGGCATTCCATTTGGCAAGTTAATGATAAAATTTCGCAGAAGGTCTCCCAGCCCCGAGAACCGGGGTTTGACGCACCACAAGGGTACTGGAGGAGAGCTATCATGCAGCAATACTACCAACATAGCTTTCACTATAATCGAGTTTTATATAGCGGCTGGAACGTTGACCTAGCTTTGGCCTATTACCACTCTGAGGTTGTCCCTTGGCATACCCAATATCGAGTATCTTGGTCCAAGGCAGGCCTCCTATAGAAGTTACATAGATTTCTCTTACACCCAAGATCCACGAATGGCGAGGGGAGAGGATACGTCCAGTGCAACTCCTAGGGATTTAACACTGTAGACATACCAGGCAAAAAAGAAAAAGATTCATTTTAAGCACCAAACAAAATGTTATCTAATCTAGCAAACCCACACACATAGTTTTGAAAGACACACAAAGCCTTCAACAATGTCCTGCAAACAAAGCATTAGTAGTTTATGATCATGTCTTCATCCCACGATTGCCACATGTTGCAAATAGATCATCAGTAACACAAAATCACCTAATCTATGTCCTAGAGAGTGGTAGGAGCTTGAAATCAAAATTTGATTGGTGCATGTGCTTACTATGAACCTAGGTGTGCTCCAACAGTGCAAATTGCTCCCCAGAAGGCCAAAATAGCTCTGTACATCCCTAAGTGCACCTAGACAGTGCAGACTATGTCAATGATGCATTTGGGCCCCAGTTGGGTGCAATTGGGAAGTCAGGTGCAGGGTGTGGGGAAATGGGTGCCTAGTCAAGACCCAAAAACTGAAATTTTTAGAGCTACACTCCCAAGTGCACCCAAATAATGTAGACTATGTCAATGAAACAATTGGGGCCCAGATGGGTGCATTTGGTAAGTTGGAAATAGAAGAAAGAGGCTTTGGTGTGTTTTGGGCTCCTAAAACTTCTCCTAGGGGTTCCAAGTGTGCCCTGACAGAGCAGAGTGCGCCCTAAGATAGCAAGCTAACAGAATGTATGAAACAACAACATATAAGCATTTTACTGGACCCCCTGATTAATCTATGTGTGAAAAGGAAGAGCAAATAGTCGTTATACCCTTCCAAGTGAGCTCCTTCCTTGCACCTACAAGCACAAACAATAAAACCCAAGTTAGATATGCATGTTCACGTCGGGTTCACCAAATGTAGGACTAGAAAAATGGGTTAAAATGCATAACATACTATGAGAAAATCACAAACTCAATAATCATACGTTAGCACCCACTAGTCTACCATGAAAGCCAAACTAAACAAAAGAAAGAAAACATAATCAAAAACTCCCTTTTCTGTTTGTACCTCCCATGTTCTTCTTTCTTCTCCAAATGATTGTAGCTCCAATTCACCTATAGTGCACACAAAATTGAAGCAAAAGTCTATGATGTGGATAATGCCATGAGAATACTTGAAGTGTGATTTTATTGTGAGAGTGAGAATGCAAAATGCAAATTAGTAGAGACTCAAAAACTCAAAGATTCAAGGACTCAAGACTTAAGCATTCTCGGATTCAAGGACTCAAGATTTCAAGGATTCAAGGACCCAAAATGAGAGAAAGAGTGTTCATTTTATAATTTTCATGTAGGGTGAGAGCATTGGATTTGTCACCCATAGACATGCGATGTGGCAAGAGATTCCTATGACGCATATGATAGAATATGCCAAAAGTAGGATTCTATGACACATGAGAGTCAAATTTGGAAGAGAATCTATGACGAATAAGTCAAATAGGGACATGCATAAGAGGTAATAATAATTCCTATGATGTATATGACAGAATATGCCAAAAGTAAGATTCTATGACACACAAGAGTCAAATTTGGAAGAGAATCTATGACGCGTCATAAGATTCCTCAACCCACTTAAAGCCAAGAATCTATGACGAATAAGCCAAATAGAGACATGCGTAAGAGATAAGAATATTTGATTATGACAAATCTCAGCCAAGTGTCAAAGGAGAATCCATGAGATGTCACATCCAAGTGTCATGATGATGAAATATTTTATGGAATATTTGAATTAAAAATCCTTTTATTCCACAAAATAAGAATTAGTAGAAAATGGAATTAATGATGGAAAATAGAACTTAGGAAATTTTAAATTTCCATGGTTTGCAGATAATGAATCAATTAATTAATAAAATTAATTAATTGAGGATGATAATTAGGAAGAATAATTAGTGAGAATAATAGAATTAAATTATGGGTTATTTAATCCTATAGAGAAAATTAGTAGATGATTGGCCAAATTGATTAAATGAATGTGATCGTATCTTTTGATAAAAATGTGACAATGATGGATATCAAATAAGATGATGAAAAGGTAAACCAAAGCCATGGTCAAATTGATTGATTGAAGTTGATAACATGCCAAGGACACATGACATGAATTGGTTGATATGTAACATTTAACCGACATTGTAAATGCTACAGGATTGAAATTGATTGATAAGGTTTGATCATAATAACATCGATGGACATTGTCAATGTTATTAAAATGGTTGATGATGTCATGATTTTACATTGAAAGCCTCAACAATGTCAAAGATTGGATAACATGAATGATAGTTTGACCTAGCACTGAGAGCCACGGCAGTACTAAGGTCAGATTGATAAAATTAATAAGTTGATAGGTTTCCAAGGCACTGAAAGCCACATCAATGCCTAGGAGTCAGACAAATGATGATTTATTTGAGATGTTTGATATGTTTTGGGTTGATTAGGACTGATTTCGAGTGATTCTGAGTTGATTTGGGGTGATTTTGAGTTGATTTGATATGATTCTGAGTTGATTTGATATGATTTTGAGTTGATATGAAATTGATGTGAAAGGGTATACAAATGACAAAATATGGTTAATTTGGCCAAAATATTGAAGTTAGTAGAATGAGAAAATGGGACAAATTAGTATGAATAAGTGATGAGGTTGTAGATGCGAACCATTTTTGAGCGTCTACACCTACATTCCTAAGTGAGCCTTAAAAAACTTAGTTGATACATACTTCTCTTGAGATCCCAAGGCTTTAGTATGTTGTATAAAACCCAAAAGGGTATCCAAATCCATGATTCTTTTCTTTGGCTTGTGAGGAGATGTTTGCAATTTTCCATGTTCAAGGCTACAAGATTAGTCTTGAGTTTGTGAAGCAATTATCCAATGAAAGTTGCATAGTTTGAATCTGATGTTGGATTCATGTTAGTTTGTACCTAAATAGACCCTTTCCATGCTTGGAAGTCACCCCTGGCCATTATTTGTATTTGTGGGGTTTTGTGTCCAATATGCCTATGGCCCACTTTTTAGGCATAAAAATGAGCAATATAGGTGATTTTTCAAGGAAAAAAAGAATTACATGTTTCTTATAAGGTTATAAATTTCCTTAGGGTCATTAGTTTAATTTTTAGGCATCTAGGAGTTAAGATGTCAAAAATTGCAAAAGTTGTCAAAGCAAAATTGCAAAAATACTGACAACTTTGCAAGAGTTTCAAAATTGGTAAAGGGATGAGCATTTGGAAATAACTTATTTTACTATTTCCAAACCTTTTCTAAGTCATAGAATTGGAATCAAGTGAAAAATGTAAAAATTGCACTTTTTGTGCAAAGTTACATTGTTGAAAGTTGTAAAAGTTGCTCAAATTTGCAACTTAGTGAAAAAAGCGTCATGGGATTGAACTATCTGCTCCATTAGCTCTGGATGGTGAGGAAAAACCTATCCCCAACCTCCTATTTTCCCCTTTATTGCTTGGACATTCTCGGGCACACTAAACTAAAACATCCCTAAGGGTCACTAAATGCCATAGGGCTGTGATCTTTGATAGGGCATATCTCAGAGCTTGTGTGAGCTATGGATTCTATTCTAGTCCCTATAAGACTGTATTTTAGAGACTTACAATAAACTTTCTCACTTTTTGGAGATCACACTCCATTTTCATTTTATGATGCCATCTTAGGTGATGCTTAAACTTGTAGTGTTGGCCAATACAAAGTTGCCAACTGCCAAATCTCTCTTACCTTTCATCATGGGATCAAACTATCTACTCCATTAGCTCTAGGTGGATGGCTAAACCCTATCTCCAACCTTTTCCTATCCCCTTCAATGCTTGAACATTCTCAGGTAGGCCAAATCGAAACGTCCCTAAGGGTCACTAAATGCCATAGGGCTATGAGATTTGATGGGGCATATCTCAGAGCTCGGGTGAGGTATGGATGTAATTCTAGTTCCTACAACACCATGTTTTTGAGACCTACAATAACCTCTCTCACTTTTTGGAGATCACACTTTTTTTTAATTTTATGATGCCATCTCAGGTGATGTTGAAACTTGCAGTGTTGGCTAGTACAAAGTTGTCAACTGCCAAATCTCTCACCTTTCATTGTGGGATTGAACTATCTAATTTGTTAGCTCTAGGTGGATAGGAAAACCTTATCCCCAACCTTTTCCTATCCATTTTAGTGCTTAAATGTTCTCGGGCATGCCTAACCAAAATGTCCCTAAGGGTCACTAAATGCCATAGGGCTATGATCTTTGATGGGGCATATCTTGGAGCTCATGTGAGGTATGGATGGGATTCTAATTCCTATAGGACCATGTTGCGGAGACCTACAATAACCTCTCTCACTTTTTGAAGATCACACTCCATTTTCATTTTACAATGCCATCTCTGGTGATGTTGAAACTTGTAGTGTTGGCCAGTACAAAGATGCCAACTGCCAAATCTTTCTCACCTTTCATCGTGGGATCAAACTATCTACTCCATTAGCTCTAGGTGGCTGGGTAAACCCTATTCCCAACCTCATCCTATCCCATTCAACACGTGAAGATTATCAGGTATGCCGAACTAGAATGCCCCTAAGTGTCATGAAATGCCATAGGGCTATGATCTTTGATAGTGCATATCTCAGACCTTGTGTGAGGTATGGATGTGATTCTATTTCCTATAGGACCATGTTGTGGAGACCTACAAAAAAATCTCTCACTTTTTAGAGAACACACTCCATTTTCATTTTACAACACCATCTTAGGTAATGTTGAAACTTGCAGTGTTGGCTAGTACAAAGTTGCCAACTACCAAATCTCTCTCACCTTTTGTCATGGGATCAAACTGTCTACTTCATTAGCTCTGGGTGGCTAGGTAAACCCTATCCCCAACCTCATCCTATCCCCTTTAGCTTTTGAACATTCTCGAGCACGCTAAATCAAAATGTCCCTAAGGGTCATTAAATGCCATAGGGTTGCAATTTTTGATAAGGCATATCTCAGAGCTTGTGTGAGGTATGGATACAATTCTAGTTCCTACAGGATTGTGTTGCGGAGACCTACAATAACCTCTTTCACTTTTGGGATATCACACTTCGTTTTCATTTTACAATGCCATCTCAGGTGATGTTAAAACTTGTAGTGTTGGCTAGTACAAAGTTTCCAACTACCAAATCTCTCTCACCTTTCTTCATGGGATCAAAATATCTACTCTGTTAACTCTAGGTGGCCGGGTAAACCCTATCCCCAACCTTGTCATGTTCCCTTCAATGCTTGAATGTTCTTAGGTACACTGAACATAAACATCCCTAAGGGTCACTGAATGCCATAGGGCTGTGATCTTTGACAAGGTATATCTTAGAGCTCATGCAAGGTATGGATGCTATTCTAGTTGCTATAGGACCATGTTGCAGAGACCTACAATAACCTCTCTCACTTTTTGGAGATCACACTCCATTTTCATTTTACAATGCCATCTCGAGTGATGCTAAAACTTGCAATGTTGGCCAGTACAAAGTTGCCAACTGCCAAATCTCTCTCACCTTTTGTTGTGGGATTGAACTATCTACTCTGTTAGCTCTAAGTGGCTTGGTAAACATGGCTAAATTAATTTGGTTGTTTAAACATGCCAAATCTCTCTCACCTTTCATATGTCTTTCTTGATGTGTTCCTAGATTCTAAATATTAATTTGAACTAAGTTGACGTGGTTGTAATGATATGTAGATAGTACTTTACAAAGTGTTTAATGGTTATCTAATTTTAACTTCTTATATGATATAGCTGACATATATGCATATAAAGGTCCTATTATTGGTATTGCTATTGTAGGTAATGAAGATCTACCATAAGACAAGGAGCTACAGGACCTCCCTCAACCACCAATACAAGAGATTGAATGAATTCTAGATAAGAGGATAGCCAAAAAAACCAAGAGGTCTACTTACTATGAATAGCTAGTAAAATGGAAACACCATTTATTGGAGGATGCTACTTAGTTGACACTTAAAAACATTAAGAAGACTACTTTCAATTTAGAAGAACTCCTAACTAAAGGGACTTAAGTTATTTGGTCTTAGGGAATATGGTTTTAGTTGTGTGATCGTATATGTGGTGATTCTTACAAACTAAGTTGATTTTTTGAAGATCCTTTGTGTTATTGTGAAATTTTAAATTTGTTTGAGATAGTTTAGTTTTGATTTAAAGTGTTTAAGGAAAGTTTTCTAGAAACAATCTAGGAAAAGGCTTATTAAGAGACCATTCCACAAATGAAGCCCTAACTTGTATTTGAACCAGTGGAATTCTCTAAGATTCTAGAAAATTCAAGTAAGGAGGGTATAATTATAGATTCCTAGATCTTAGGAAGTGTCTCGATGGAAAAACCAAGTTTGCATTAGTCTCTAAGTTGAATAGCTTAGTGTATTCAGGTAGGATTGAGACCAAAAAGATTTAAAAATGTTGAATTGAATTGATGGGTGTAGTTTAGTGGTGGATTTGAGTTATTTTTGTTAGTAGAGGAGGTTTGAGGCCATGCACCAATTCATGCACCAATTATCTAGTAATTACTTTGAAAACCAAACCTAGTGTGACCTTATTAGGTCTATGTACTTTACATGGGTTAGGTGCCATAGGAATGGAATTGGGAATCTAGGCTTTGGAGTCTTAAATAAATTCCAAAAGGGTGTCTGAATCTACCCATAGAATAGTTATATTTCAACCTAAGAGGAATTTAAGTCTAGAAAATTAGAGTAGGAGAGCTACAAGGAATTCTATGATAGTCAACATTTTATACTGTACAACAATTGGAGGGTTAAACCAAGAGTTGATTTTCAATTAGTTCAACATAAGGAAGGTTTCCTAATAGAAACTTGGGGTTGGTGAAGCCATTGGTGAAGAGTTATATTTATTGGCTTGGAAGAGGGCTAGTGTCCCTAAAACAAAATGGTGCAATATATTGATTGGAGAAGTACTCACCTTGGAGGATTTCACAAATGACCCTATCACTTTGGAAAGGCCACAAAAATGATATCCTAAAGGAGTAAGATATTAGGAAAGCCACAATTTTAGTTTGGTAGATTTGGAAGAAGAAAGTGCTTAAACCTCATTTCTTGCTCAACATCTATGCATTAGTGAGGGGGAGATAAAGAGGATATATGGCTACATAGATATGGAAAAAATAGGAATATAAAGATGGGGGAATAAGAGAGAGTGAGATACAAGGATAGAGAGATATGAAAAAAAATTATATCAAGAGATAGAGATAGAGAAGTAGGGAAATATAATTATAAATGGGAGAAGGTGAGAGGGAGAGAAGGAAAGATGCATAGAGATAAAGGGAAACAAAAGAAGGTATAGGTAGACATGAAGATTAAAGGAAATAAAAAGATAGTGATAAATGAATAGAGATATAAGAAGAGGATGAATGTGAGATAAAATAGAGAGAGTTAGGGAGACGTAGAGAGACATCTAGATGGTGATATAGATTCATAAAGATCATCATATTAGTACTTAGTTTTCTGTAATTCAAAAAATATTGAAGATATCATGCTAGAAATCTCTTATTGATTTTGTATTGACTTCATACTTAATTTGTCTTCTTTAGGTCATCCTCTTTAGGTTTAAGTGTATGTGCATACATTAATAATTTTTAGCAATTGTAAAACTTGATCTTCTTCTTATGTAACAATATTTCTATGCTTAGATGAATACACTATTTATTTGATTATATATCTATAAAATTGATCTATACAATGAAGGCCAGCCGTCTACAATCTAAGGTTTTAATTCAGCTAACAAATAGAGAGCTTCTCGAGCTACTAATTTCTTTCATGGAGTTCCTAATAAATCTCAAGGTTCTCATTTAGGTGACTAACTACTAGGAGGTCCATGAATAGACCTGCTGATTTCCCACTTTTGGTGTTGGGAGGTCTTGGAACATCAAAACCCACTTTGTTACCCTGTGGGAAGAAGGTCATTGCTGATCCAATAAGGGGAAGTCAGATTCTTGTCTCCCTTGGGTGAGTGGAGTTTGTAACCTATTGGAAATTTTTATTATCTATGTTGTATTCATTTGGAAGTGAGTCATAACCCTTGTTTAGTCCTTGTGGAATTAGGAGAATTTGGGTAGTAGGTTGATTTGTTTGGTGCTTCCTTGTGCATAATCTACATCATCCCCCATCTTGAGTTCTTTCTATGACATGCAAGGGAAATCTTACATAGTCCAATTCTAACTTTTTTAAATATTTAAATTGTTGATTAACACTCCTCTCTCATAGCAATTTTAGAAATTTTAGAGTTGACTCAATGCATGTTTGTGCAATAATTTGTTATATGTTGGTAATACAATATATTAATTTGATAATATTTAAGATTAACTTGAATAATTAAATTTACAATTTTTTTACATAGAAAGAATCATTTATAACCATTTCATTGTACTAAAATGAATCTAAACTACACATTAATCTAGGACACTTGAATGGTTGATTATTGTTTGTATGAATACAAAGTAGGTGTAGTTGAAGAATTTGACCATGGATAACACAAGATAACACAACTCTTGCAATCTAGTGATCCCTCCCAAGGTATTTTCCATACCACTAATCTTGACATAAAAATTAAGACATAAAATATATGGGTGAAATAGAGGGTAGGAGCATAGTTATAATATCACTTTGTGCATTGGGTTAATACTATAAAGGGTAGGATTGGTGCAATGTTGATTTTTAGGTATTAACTTTATAGATCTTGCATTGTTACTATGCTTATTGGGGCCTATATTATATTATCAGCTATTTTATCTAATGCTCAGTGTATTTTGAATTTGATTGCTTTGATTTGGAATAAACTGGTAGCAGATATTATTTTTGTTAAGGGAAGTGTTAGGTATATTACAGTAATGGATTTCTTTCCAGGGCATTTGATCCTTTTGTGACTACCTCAGAAACAAGTCAAGCTATCAAGCAGTGCCTCTTACACTTTGTGAGATTGATCTTGACTGATAAAGTTTATTGCCAATCAATATTTTATCAAAAATTCAAACTAATTAGGTATTGAATTAAACTCGATAAACAAATGATATAGAAGGAAAAATTTAAACATGAACAAGATCATAAATCATATGACGATGACATATTGGAAATGATTAACTTATTCTTAAATAGTGATAAAGTTTATTGTTAATCAATATTCTATCAAAGTTTCAAATACATTAGGTATTGAATTTAATGTCATACATGAACATATCTAATTTAATGTCATACATGCACATATCTAATTTAATGTCATACACGAACATATCTAATTTAATGTCATACATGAAAAAACATATAATATAAAATGATAACCAATAATGTCATAAGTCAAATAATGTCATACATCAAATGTGTATCGAATATGTCCACTAATGCCTATATATACATGTATATGAACTATATCTTTTCCTTCCCATGAGGGGAAGGAAACAAATCTTTGAAGGTCTTTTTTCATTGTGTGGAGGGACATGGTGGAGATGATGGGGTCCTCCTAACATGCTTGCTTGTCCTCTTGTTGAGGCTCTTCTCTAACTCGAGCTAATACAAACAAAGTAGATATGAATCAATATTTATTATACATTGAAATCAAATATATGTACACGCAAAATTAATTATTTTCTTACCACCATCAAATAGTTTCTCTATAAGTCCACCTCGAAGGTTCATGGATGATCGGGCATGACGAGACCCTACAAAAATTCAATCAATATAATCACTTACAAATAAAATTAGAAATTTTGATACTAATTATTATAAACAACAACTAAAACCAAGAAAATTCTTTCATACCTCAGTCAATGGCTGTGAGCTAGCCATAGCTACAGCAACTCCACAATTGACAAACTATCAGAGATGAGGAGTGTCCGACGTCATGAGCTACATGTCATACAATACACATTACGTGTAACATGAAACATGAAACATGAAAAAAATATAATCAAATGAATTAAATTAACATGAAAGAAATGTACCTGTATGTAGCTCGTATGATGTCTATGCTCTGCGTCTATAGTAAATGTTGACGGTCCTATAGAGAATTGATGCACATGCATAATTTTTTTCATCAATCCTTAATATGATTACTTAATAAATATATGTATTAATTTAAATGATTAAATTGATACATACCTCAGGACTCATGGATGGGACAGAAAATGGGGCCGAAGGGTCGCTGCTAGGCCTGCCAACACTCTGACCCTGAATTTTGAACAATGTCAATAGATGCTAATTAATTAATCATTCACTATACATATGAAATGTGATCAAATTAGTAAATTATAATTGTAATTTACCTATGTGTCAATGCCAAATGTATCATTTACAAACTGATCAATGACCAGCCCATCATCCTCACCATCTCCAACATGAGTGCCAAATGTGGATGAGGATCCACATGAAGTGCACATGTGACTGCGACGTGCAGAAGGATTCCTCTCAACTAATGGGCTCATGGAATGGATGAGGGTCTGCATCAAAGCATTAATGGTCCCTAGAGCACTAGCCTCTACATGTTCCTTCAAGCTAAATGAATAGTCACATGCTCACATTGTGGCTTGACCATAGGTGCCCTAACTACATTAGGGTCACGACGTGCTCCCAACCTCTCAAATGATGACCCCCCACCTCTACCTTGGGAGTCTAATATATCAAAATAATTGGAGATCTCCCCAAGGAAAAACTCACAATACAATTTCTTCAAAAAATACATGGGGACCTTGTGATTGTTGCAAGGAGGGGCATCAAAAACCATCCACCATCTATCCCAAAAATTATTTCTAATAGCATTGTGTATGAACCAATGGATGGGGAACCATTTAGTACCCTCTCTAACAGTATTTTGCTCATCAAGTTTTCTAAATAATGCACATATTCTACCTTTTGGTATTTTTTTTTAACATCTTCATATGACAATTTATTTGCATAAAATCTTTTTTGTTCATCCCTCTTAACCCACCAAATATCTAACTGACCACTAACTGAGGCTATCTGGGTCTTAATGGATTCGAGGGATGATGCCAATTGAGCCCTCATTGGATTGGTTTGTCGAGATTCTTTCAACCAACCAATGAGTCCTTCTAATTCATTTATTATATTTTCTTGTATGCCAAGTAGAGGTCTTGCAATTGGTTGAGGTTACAAAATTTGTTGTTCTTCATGGGGAGGGTTTTGGTTTTGAGGTTCTTGTGGATTTTCCAGTTGATTATTGACATTTCCTAATAAAAAATCAATTGAAATCTAAATAAATAAACAAATCTAAATAAAAATTGTAAAAACCCTACAAAACAATATAAAAAACCTAGAAAACAATATGAAAAATGTATCAAACAATACAAAATGAAGTTTAGATCACATACAGTGTAGGCATGGGCATGCTTGTGATCTCAATTTTTCTGGTGAGGAGACATATCGGCAAGGTGGGTTGTGAAAAATGTTGTTTTATGCAACTCACATACGCGTTGCTATTGGAAGAAGTTAAAAAAATTGAGATAAAATAAATGGGCTGTGGGTATGCAACCCATTTATAAAATTTTACTTTTTTTAAAGCGCGTATGCACTATAGCACGTACACACTATAGTGCATACATGCTATTCAAAAATGGAAAAAAAAAAAAAAAAAGTTGTCACTTTTTTGGCATCACAACTCAGTGCATATACCCAAATTGATTAATTAATGAAGTTTTGTTAGTTTGAACTTCACTTAGTTTCAAGAATACTTTAATATTCTCTACTTAAGAAGGCCAACCACATGAAGGTAGAAGCTTATCTAGCCTCACCCCACCTCCCCCTAACATTAATCTAAATTCCCCATTAAAATGTAATTACATAGTTCATTCATTAACTATAGCATTCAATCAATACAATCACATAACATTCATTAATATGACATAACATTCATTAATACAAAAAACTAATCAATACTTTATTAACACATAACAATATTCTTTAACATGACATAAAAATCAATATTAATACACAACATTCATAGATAATTACTTAAAACAATGCTCTTTCATTATCCACCATAGTTTATCAAACAAGGTTTATCAAAGGGCATTTTAAAAAAATCATTTCTTCCTTTTGTTTTTCTTAGCTTTCTTAAGGTAAAGGCTAATAGGAGCATCAATATCTTCCTCATTCTCCTCCTCTTGTGGCACATATAATGTCAAATTATGATGCCTCTATTTTGATGAGCATGAGGCTACTACACTAAAGGCATGACATAAAAATCAATATTAATACACAACATTCATAAATAATTACTTAAAAAAATGCTCTTTCATTATCCAACATAGTTTATCAAACAATGTTTATCAAAGGGCATTTAAAAAAAATCATTTCTTCCTTTTGTTTTTCTTAGCTTTCTTAAGGTAAAGGTTGATAGGAGCATCAATATCTTCCTCATTCTCCTCCTCTTGTGGCACATATAATGTCAAATTATGATGCCTCTATTTTGATGAGCATGAGGCTTCTGCATTGAAGGGGATGTTGGTATTTTTTTTACATTTGCAAAAGTTATGAAAATTTTCTAGAATTTTTTGTGAAAAATCATTTAGGTCTTCTGTTCTAAGCAGATTAGGGTTTTCACTCCTCATATTTTGAAAATTTTAAGGTTGCCTGAGTTGTGTCTTGCTTCGTGTGATGGTAGATTCTATTAACTTCTGAAGGTTGGTCTCTTAACTCAGCCATGAAAATGCCCTAAATCTAAAAACCCTAGGTTCCCCTTTGAATTTCTGAAGAGGAGTTATAAAATGCTTTAAGTTCATCCTTTACGATCTTACGGTGTAAGGTTTCATGTAAGAACGAAATGCCTTTCTCTTTTGTTTTTGTGGTTGTGTTTTATAGCGTAGCAAAGAAGCATAAAGGATTTCATGTTCTATGGGGATATGCTCTTGTTTTTCGTAGTAGCAGAATTACTTGGCCAAAGGCTTCCCAATCATATGAATGGTTCTGTAAGTGAAGAAGCATAAAGTTTTATTGTGCTTTGAATGATCTTGTTATGGGGCTATGAGTAAGCAATTTGAGCGAAGGGGCAGAGAGGTATTGATTTGTGATCTGTGCATATACATTTCAATGAATAGCGTAAAGGCGTAATACCCCAGCATGGCGTAAAGCTTTATTTGAAAGGTGCATGAAAAAGTTTTACGGTTCTACGAGTAAAAGGGTAAATGTAAGAGGGAAAGTAAGGTTCAAATGTGATTACATGCATACGTTCTTGAGTTTACGGACAACTGTAAAGCCTTGTTATAGCAGTAAAGGTGTCGAAGTGGGACCTGTTGAAGTGTTAGAAGGGCCCAGTTGCAACGAATTAGATGAAGGCATGACATTTATGTCAGATGGGCCCAGCCCACGTGGCGTATGACTTAAAGTATGAATTTTGCATGTGTACAAAATCAATGGTGGTGTTAGTTTTAAATTTTCTAAGATCAAATCTGGGTTGTTGATATTTGAGAAGGGCAGTTTTTGTCATTACACCCTTATGCTTGCCAGGTAAGCGTATGAACCAAGGGCTATTTTATCTTCTCTCCGTAGTCACAAGTTTAGTCTTAGCGTGTAAGAATAAAATGGTAAGTAAGTGGGAGATAATAGAAGGCTTTATGTTTTTACGATAATAGGTAAACATAAGAGCGAGATGTCAGTTTGGAAGGCTCTCTGAGCATATGAGGTAAATAGATTTTGTAGAGGCGTAAAGGATTGTTCAAAGAGAGCCATAAGGTATTTTGATGCTATGGGAAAAGCTAAATTGTAAGAGTGGAAGGTAAGTTTTGAAGTCTTACAGTGTCCCAGGAAATGAAGTAAGCAAAGCGACATAGAAGAGATTTTCAAGTTTTTCGCTGATACGAGGACGTGTGAGCATAAAAGGAAAAAAGGAAAGAAGAGGTAAGAGATTTATGCTCATACGAAGAATTGTTGAATCGTGAGATTGAAGGTGACAATCAAATGGATTCTAATCCTGCAGTGTAAAGGACTACGTATAAGCGTAAAAGGTGAAGAAGGACTAAGATAATGGTTTTACGCTTATACAACGAAGGTCTAAGTCATAAAAAAGGAAGAATTTAGTGAACAGGTTTGAGATCCTCTGGGGTAAAAGGCGTCGTAAGAACATAAAAGCAATTTTTAGAAAAGTGCCAAGGCATCATTACGTTCTTACGATTAGGGCATACTGAAGCGTCTCTGAGTGAACGTAGAGATCCATCAAGGGCACTTTCGACATTATGAAGATTGAAGGTTTGACTCAGCGTAAGAATAAAAGACAGTCATTTAAAGAGAAAACAGCTGATGTGTCACGACAGGTAAGCAAAAAAAAAACAAAATTACTGTAGCCAAGTAAAATAAAGCTTTGAAAAGTACATCAGAATCAAATTTTGTGGCTGATATACCCTGATGGCAACTTGCATTCATAGTTTTAAAGCTCATGCATGCTAAATTTATTGAAAAGGTTGATAGATGTATGATTAAAACATCAAAGATTGATTAATTGTTAGTGTATTTACTACTGTTAAGTAGATTTTTTTCTGTCCCATTTTGGAATTTGAAAGTTTTAGAGCTCTGTTTATTCTGTGCTACTGTCAAAGAATCCAAAATATAGTTTCAAGGAAAACATAGCTAACAAAGAAGTTGAAGAAATACATGAAGAAGAAGTTGAAATCAAAGATGAGGGTGATGATGTTGTAGAAGTCACACTAGAAGGAAAAAGAAAGAAATTTACTACTAAGATAGAAAAGAAGACAAGGGTCAGAAAATTGAACAAGCATGCAGAAGACTGGCTAAAACTCCTTCCAGGGTCGTCAAATGCAATTTTTGCAAATGATCATATATTCAGAGACCCTTATGTTTTTGTTTGAGATGCTGAACGCCCTAGAATGACTAGTTACAATCTTTTTATGTAATTCTATTAGAATAGAACATAAAATGTACCAGAGTGTAAACCCTGGAACAGAAATATGGAAAATTTGATTTTTCCAAAAGTATTCATTGATGTTGATTTGATAAAAGCCCTAATAAACTCCTACAATCTAGTAACCAGGACTTTCCATAGGCATAATGGGAGTGTATTATGTACATTGGATAGAACTTCTTTTGTTGAGGCTTTTGGATTGATGGGACAAATGGATGTACCTATTGACATTGCAGATTTACAAGGAAAATTTGACAGAAATAAAACCTATTTTGTAAACAATGTCATGTTGCCACATATTCCATATAGAGTTAAGAAGGCAGGGTTAATCCAAGAAAGGTGGGAGACTTTTTACCTTTGAGTAGGTTCAAGAATTACTTCAAAAACACAGTGTATGGGTTGCACAAAGTATTGGGGAGTGATGGTGTAGAGGATTGTGTATATGGTTCTCTTTTTCTAATGGCATGTGACATACAGGATCCTTTTCATCATAAGGAGTATGATTATGTGGCCTTTATCATTGATAGTATGCACATGCAGATTTGTGATGCTAAGAAGGGAGAGATGAAAGATTTCAAGTTCCAGCATTATTCATTATTGATGCACCTTATCCTATATAGCAACATTGGGTACATTAGTGGAGACTTCATTGATCAAACTTTTGATGAATTTGGTGAGTTATCCGTGCAACTCTAGACTCGTATTTGGCATAAGGATTTCTTTCATTCAAATGCCCTAGTGTTTTTTAATTTGTTTAGTTCTATTATCATGAGGCAACTAGATCATACTTTCTTTAGGGCACCCAATTTTTTGAAGACTCTACTTAGGCCCTCTTTCTTAGATGAAAAAACAAAATTAGATGATAACTGGGGGAGTATATTTTTGTTTAAAGAATGTATGTTAATCAGAGTATTTTCATGCCCATAGCCTCCTCATCTACTGCCTAAATATTTACCCCCCAGACTGGCTATTATTGAATTCTTTTGGCAATTCTTATTAATGAATAGAGAAATGATCCCTCCCTCTTTGCATAAGCCTACTTTTTTGTGTAGAAATTTTAAAGTAGGAGATTTAGAGATAAGAAAAAATGCATTTGAGGAATTAAGTGAGTTTTTAGGTCAATATAAATTTGCTACTAGGCCCTATAGGATGTATGACCCTAACAGTTATATTGCAAATGAGGTCAAGGCCATTAGGGTTTTTATTCTACCTCCAAGCAAGCCAATCCCTATAGAGGACCTAATTGCCAACATAGTAGCAACAAGGGAGGTAGATGAGTTATTAAGGAAATATGAGGAAATAAGGAGAGTGGAGAATGCTTTGAAGAGAACCAACCCTGATTTTAAGGGTTTCAATACAGAATTTCCATATCCTAATAATCTGAGAAAGATGGTTTAAAATTTTGACCATATTATGTCACAAATGCCTCATGAGCCAGAGGGAGAGGAAGCCATTATAAATAGAGAATCTCTTGAGCCAGATACACAATTGGAAACTGAGTTAGAAGAGGAGCAACCATCAACTTTAGCCTAGGTACCACAAAGAAATAAGAGAAAAAAGACAATGCACATCCCTGAAAAGGTGGTAAGAAGAGCTATACAATTCATGTCTGGAAATAGTGAGTATTTTGCTAATATTAGGAAAAATTATTTTCACCAAAGGGTTACTAAAGTAGGGAAGGCTTCTACTGATTTACAAATTGTAGCATCAAGATTGGATGATAGGCTCATTCAATCAGAAAAGTTCATGGAAGATGATGATTTCATTAAATCATTAGAATTTAAAAGTTTTCTCTATAAGATAAAGCAAAATGAACTCACATTGAGTCTCATGCTAGGAGAAGATCCAGAGAAAAATAAGGATTTAGTTGAAAAATTATAGGCTTATGATCTTAAGAGTGAAACAATGACTGCTACAGAAGCTAGAGAATTGGTACATAGGAGTGGTATGATTCTAATACCACATTGGGATATTGAGAAGGCCTTTGTGTTGGATCAAATGAGAAGACAAGACAAGGCCATCAATTATGAAGCCACTAGCAGTGAAGGCTTTAAAAGAGGGTCAAGTTTTAATGTGGACACAAAAACTTTAGTAGTATGGAGTGTGGCCCCTGACACTAAGAAGCCCAAGATGATGGATATAGAAGAAACTGCTCAGGGAAATATGATTGTGTGGACATTGGAGAGCACTATTGGGAAGGAGAACTCCAACTTGGTCAAACATTTTGCTCTCATGAATGAAGAAAAGGTTGATGAAATTGAGGATAATTTAGCTGCAATGTGCAATGAATGCCTTGATATTAGAAGAACATATAAACAAGAGCTCAAAATGAGCCATGTACAGAAACAAAGAATAGAAAAGTTGGAGGAAAAAATTAAAATTCTAGAAACAGAAACAAAATCCCTCAAAGAACAACTCAAGGTAGTAGCAGAGGCAAAACATGCACCAAGGTGAGAGGAAGAAAGAAGGCGCATGGTAGAAGCAGAGGCCCAAACAGAAAAAAATACCTATAGGGGTAATAGTGCCAGTGCTTATGATTAGTGTGGAAACAGAAGTGTCCCAATCTGATAGTGACACCAAGAAAAATGCCTTGATGAATGTATTAAATTATAGAATAAGCATTCTAAAAAGAATATCTCAAGATGCTTATAATAAATTCATCAATCTTCAATCTACAGAACAGGTATGCAAGGATGCAATCAGATGGCTTGAGCCTATTTTTCAACAATGGGGGCCATATATGCAATTCTTTGACAGGTTGATACCCTTGTTAGCTAAAAAGCTAGATCTCCCAGATAAAGTTATTACTGTGAAGGAAGGTATGGATAAAGTGAAAGACTTATTACAAACCTTCAGAAGGAAGCTGTCAGTAATTCAAAGCAAATTGAAAGTGCTGACAAATGGTTTCTATTCTTTAATTCTTCCTGTTATTAATTCTGATGATAGGCTAAAAGATTTTAATGATTGGTCTAGTTCTTTTGATCACATTATAGACTTGCCACAAGTGGTATCTATTTTCCAAGATGGTATTGATGAATGTCTCTTCAATAAACTAATTGATACCCTTTTCAAGATTGAAACTGAAATGAATAGGTTTACCATAGAAGGAAGGGTGATTACTGATGCCAGGTGGCAAAAAACTGTTGATGAACTAATGATGGTTAAGGAATGTGAATGGCCCACCAAAAGAGAAGTATTTGTTTGGGAAGCAATCACAGAGATTAAAGCATTACCATCAGGGAGCAGTTAGAGAAAAAGACAAAATTGAAGATTTTATGCTCCAGCTGTCATCTACTACTGTTTTATTTGTTGCTTTTTGAGTTAAGGTGTTTGGTTTCTTTTGAAAAGGGGAAATATACCCAATTTTTTAAAAGGACACCTGTCTTCTTTCTTTTATCCGGAAGCTTTTTGCATCTCACACTATTTAAGTGAGATTCCAAGGCTAAAGAATGGTCCGAATTCTAATTTTCTAAGTGATATGCTTAGTCTATCTTTGGTCCAATTTTTTGAAAGCAAATTCATGATGTATTTTCTCTATCAATTCTCTGAGGATACATGAATATAGAGTGAGCTGTGTTTCTTTCTGACGTTCATTCTGAGTCTATTGTAAATGGTATACAATTTTCAAATAAAATAAATACAAATTGTGAACTATTCTCATATCATTCTTTTCTGAATCTTGTCTCCTTTTTATTACTTGGTTATCTTGATATTGTATAAGTAAAGGCTTGTGCAATTGAATGCAATCCAGTTAGGTTGTATATCTATTTATCACTATTGTTAATTCAATGGAATAAATAAAAGCTTTGGTAAATGTGATAAGGTTTCTTCAGTAGTGAAAAGGGTTTTGAATGATAAATTCTGATAAGAATTGTTGATAGAATTTGTTGTAAGGCAACAAATTAGATCTAAGAATTTTCTATAGACTCTGAACCCCAATGGATTAGGCACTGATCAAATTGATTTAGCTGAAGGAGAAGTATGTCACAAATGGTTGTCAAAAATGCAAAATTAAATCAATTTTACTTTTGTTTTCTGTAGATCTTCAAAGCTAGCCAGCAGTTGTCTGCATGGAATGTTTTAACTTCAGTTAGTCACTATTGTTAAGAACATTTGCATATCTATAGAAGAAATTTTGGCCATATCTATTATATGGGATGTTTTTATCAAGTTATTAAGCATTATGTATGTGTTTGAGGATTTTGAAATGAGAATCAGAATGAAACTAAAAATAATCCTCATACAGTTTTCCTAGTCTTGAATCATCCCTGGGTATACCCACCCTAGTTTTGCAGAGCCAAAAGAGTAGAAAACCACCTTTGGTTTTGTCGAAGTTGGGTCCAAATGCTTTACACATGCAACTGTTAACATGAATTGGCTGACCTTTAGATTGTATGAGTATTATCATCTTGGTATTAAGCATTTTTTTGCTTAGTGGTTTTAATCCTTTTAAAAACACCAACAGGGGACTCTATTGTAATAACAAGTGAATGAGTTAAATTTCCATACTATTACAAGTATTTAATTAAATAGTATAATATAACATGTATTTTCTTACCTGAGAATGCCACATCATGTATAATAAATTTTTGATCTTGTGCCACCTCAACATGCCAAACACTTTAAACATGCTTCTCTCATTCAACATGATATTCAACATGCTCTAAAATATTCAAAAAATAGTTACACATCAAATTGAAATTGAAGATGTTAAATTATATTTATAATTGTGTAATTAATTTATAATAGAAAATTAATGCATCCACCACTATGATGTACATCATAGCCTTCATCAAGCATAGGTTTGGTGGTAGGATTTGAAGGCTATAGTAAAATGTTATGCACTTTGTTATGCAGTCAATTTATGCTGGAAACTAACACCAAAATATAAATTTCTCAACTATTCAATTTGATTTACTTTTCATTTGACCAATTTACCTATGTCTAATTTGGTGCAGCAAATTCTTGGGTATGGCTTTCAGATTCTTGGCATAGGCATGCAACCATGACTTTATAGCCTTCCTTCAAGGCAATTTTTTTTATCTTCATCCATGGGTTCTACATTAAATTTTGTGCGTTGTATTTTTTGCTTAATATCATTAGTTTTACATGTATGATTTGATTAAACAAATTTTTTTACAATATTATATAATTTTTTATATGAAATTCCATTGCTACTACTTACAAGTCGAGAGTGGAGATTCATATAGTCACCAAAGCCAAGTTTGTGTTGGCCAACCTTTTGTAGTCTCATTTTTGTAGCTTTTGATGTGTCTTATAGTCTATGAAAAAATAGAAACATCTTAGATTATATATTTACAAAGATCACTAATTAGTTCATGATTACATTCTACTTAATACTATCATGACATACCTTCTTTTGCCTTTTTCTAGTTCAATTCCTTTACCCTGTAGCCTTTTCTCTTTTGCATCTTCTATTATTTCATTCCATTCCATTAGTGGAATTATAGGAGGATGCCCATGCTTTGGGCTAGACTTTAGACCCCTTCTATATTGGTCCCTCATAGTCTTTCTATGTTTGGATACTCTTTTGAGAAGTAAGGCACTGTCAAAAATGTTTCTTCCAAAGAGGTCCTAAAAAAATGTAATGAAATGATTTTTTAATTCAGAACCCTGTTCATTCCACCTTAAAAAAAAAAAATGGTTAGATCAATAACTTTAATATAGTACAATAAATGGAAGAAAAGAAAAATATTGTAGCAGTGAAATGAAACTATGTACCTTTTATGTATGGTGGGTCAAAATAGCTTAAATGTAATTCAAAAGAGATGATAATAGAAAACATCATTTCCTACAAAAACATCATGGGATTATCATGTTAGAATCATGAATGGTGATGATATTCCTATGTGGGAGTATTATAGAAACATTATTTTGATTATATGTTTTTCATTCATGTCAACATAGTAGTTTTTTGTGGTATCTAATAGATGACCAATGATAAAAATCAAGTTGGTATGGATAGATCGTTGAGTATTTTCACTAGCAAGGTTAATGGAAGATACTACTAAGTGTCTAGAATATGAAGCTAACCTCATAAGCAAAAGATATAAGTTTGGAAGAAGTTATGCAAGTTTTGGTGAAGATTGTTTTGAGACAGAAGCATGTTCTAGTAAACTTGTTTCGTCTCTTAGCAGAGTCGTTATTTTGAGAAGAAAGGTTAGAGGCATGTAGAAGACATGTTGGAGATAATGTGGCTAAGATTACTTGTCATAATATTAGACATATGGAAATTTATTCAAGTTAGAAGGTGATAGACTAATGTTATCACTAAGTATAACACATTCTTAATGAGGTCCTATAATAATTAATTGAGAAGGTGTAATAGTCAACTTAGGGAATTGTTGTATGGATTTGATATAAAGGAAGGGAATTTTCCTTTGTTATAAATGAGTGATTGAAAGAAGCATGAAGAGTGGAATAGAAGAGAAAGGAGTTGATATGTGAGGATAAGTAGAGAAGAGTGAAGTTGGAGAAAACTTTGTTGTCAAGGTTTTATTTTGAGATATGAGGTTTGATATTTGGATCCAATATTTGTGACTTGATCTACAAGGTTTGACACTAATTGGTCTAGTTGATAGGAAATAGGAAAGAGGATAAAGTAGAGTTATATCTCTTAGCAGAGTTGTTATTCTAAGAATAAAGGTTAAAGGCATGTAGAAGACATGTTGGAGATGACATGGCTAAGATTTCTTGTCATGATATTACATGTATGAAAAGTTATTCAAGTTATAAGGTGATAGATTAATGTTATCACTAAGTATAATGTGTTCTTAATGAGGTCCTATAATAACTAATTGAGAAGGTGTAATAGTCAACTCAGGGAATTATTTTATGGATTTGATATAAAGGAAGGACATTTTACTTTGTTATAAATGAATGAATGCAAGAAGCATGAAGAGTGGAATAGAAGAGAAACAAGTTGATATGCAAGCATAAGTAGAGTAGAGTGAATTTGGAGAAAATTTTGTTGACAAGGTTTTATTTTGAGATATGAGGTTTTATTTGGATTCAAGGTTTATGACCTGGTCTATAAGGTTTCACACTAATTGGTCTGGTTGATAGGACATAGGAAAAAGGATAAAGAAAAGTACATACAATTATTCTGCAATGAATAGTTGAGAGATTAGTCAGACAGTGAAGTTCAGTGGTCTTGCCCTAGAAGCTATTTGGATAGTGGGTCCTTCTACCTTCTACAACTCCTAGCATGGTTGGAATCCCCTATGAGAGATTTAAAGTCTCCTAATAGGGGCTCTTGTGTACTAAATATGTTTATAGACTCCTAACAGGGTCCATCCTCTAACAAGGAATATATATATATATATATATCTTTGTCGGCATCATTCCCATTGGGGTTTTCCCTTTGATCAAGGGTTTCCCTAGTTAAAAATGTGGTGTAATTATGTATGTGCATCTTGTTATGGTTGATGTTTACTTTGATTGAATGGTTAATATTAATTAAGGTTAATAAATTTTTTAATTGGATAATTGATTCACCCCCCCTTTTAATTATCTTGGTGGACTATTACTTCTAACAATTGGTATCAAAGAAGTAGGTCCTTGAAGATAAAGTTTAACAACTTTGGGAGATCCATGGCTAACTTATCAGAAAGGATAGTCTAAAGTTTGATGGAAAAAATTATGATAGCTGGAAGGAAAAGATGAAGACATGTTTGTTGTGTATGGGTCTAGGATATTGGATCTTGACAAAATCTAAAAAGAGAATTATTGTTGAAAGTGTGTTGGAAACTTGTATCGAGGATGAGAGAGAAATTTTCATGTGCAATGATGGCTTGATTTTTTTCTCACCCAATTTATGTAAGATTCTTGAAAAATCAAGAAGAAATATGGTGTGAATAAGCTAGGGTTTATGAATTTTGTGTTAACCCTTAAGAAAAACCCTAGGAAAAGTTTTATTCTATTCTAATCATTTGAAGCTCATCCAATATAACTTTAATCTTTTAAAAGGGATGTATGTATATTTTTCATGTGTGTGCTTTTATCCTAAGTTTTGAGATATCTCTAATATTATGTTACATATAAGCTCTATGTTTGCTAAGTTATGACTGTCCAACACCTTTGTTAAGCGCAATATTGCACTATTTTCTTCCCTGTTCCTTTTTAAGGTTGCGAACTACTGAGGGTAGCTAAGTTTAAGACTATCACATGATAACATGCAATTTAAGTAACATCCTAAATTAAGATGCAAAATTGTGAAAGTAAGATGATAGTTAAACAAAACATTATCGCACCTTCACATGTCAAAATCAAAAGGGAAGAAGTTAAGCTACAAAGTGGTGATTTATAATGGAGTGAATGTTTGCAAGATTTCATAAGAAATTATAAAAATAAGTTGTGAAATTGTGAGGTAAGATAAATGTTAAGTTATCTAGATAAGTGTATCGTTCCACGGTTAAGTTAAATTCCCAATTTTGAAGTTACAAAGCAGCAATAAGGTGAAATATAAAGCATCACATCATTACATGCATAAAATTTCCTAAGGACTAAACTATGTCAAGCTTGCAAGATATATAATGAAATGTTTGTTGCAAGGTCACAACAGGCACACATAAATATTAAAATGTAGCTATGAAGCAATGATCAAATGAAAAATAAAAGGTTCACAACATTACAAGCTAGTTTTAACAAGAAGAATGATAAGGTATGAGGTTATGGAGCATCAGAAAGAAAACCCTAATCGAATGGTCATAGCCTAAATCAAGGAAAGCGTGTAAGTTGTAGCAAAGAGGTGATGAGCTATTTTTTTGCATCATCGTGACTGCCAATTTTAAGGCATGAAAATAATTTTAATGACCATTACTTGAGCTAGATAAAATTTTGTGAGCTATAGGTATAAAAATATGAAAAAATAAAAGATTTCACCCTCTTTTTTAGGATTGATAGGTTTTCAAGTGTGTTGAGTTTTAATTGTCATTTATACTATGCTCCCATTGTAAAAACACATAAAATCTAAAAGATAGAGAACTTTCCTTTATCATCTTCATAATTTCTTAGAGTTTCCAAAATAAATTTCAAATTATAGAGTGATTCCGAGTGTTTTTTAGTATCCAATATATAGAATTAGCAAAATTACTTGTAGAAATGACCCAAAGAGAAGGTGAATTGATTACATAGGTAGTAATTGAAGTGTTGAAAATATATTTATACAAGTATGATAAATGTGTTTCAATCATTGTTTTGTCACTAATGTCAAACCTGCTACTTGTTGGTAAGAAAATTGCTTATATGATTTAAGTACTATCATTTATTTGATTGATGAAGAGGATTTGATCAAATGAGGTAACAATAAAACCTAGAGGAAAGGTTGAGCTATGATATGAAAAAGAGTACAAGAATTAGTTAAGATAGTGATATTATAGTGCATTGATAATCTACTTAAGGTCACAAAGGTTGGTCACATTGATTAAGTTTAGAAGAAAAAGTACAAAGAATCGATTCTACTAAGATTGACCGAGTGGACAATAGGTGCTAAGTAGAGTTAGTGCAAGCTGAGTAAAAAATTAGTTGGAGATGAGAAAAGTTAATTTTGGTGTAAATTGAGTAAAGTTTAGTTGATGCCAAGCACTAGTAAACTTTAGGTCATGTCGAGTGTTTTAACAATGGATGTTAAGCAATGTAGTATGTGTAAAGCATCAGAAGACAGTTAATATCGAGTCTCAGCATTATGAGAAAGATCAAGAATCTGATGAATCTAAGCCAAAAATTTTGATTTCTTGGATTGTGTGAACATCATGGAAGATAAGATTGATGAGTTCGTGCAACAGAATTGAAGATGAACCATTTTAAGATGAATTCAAAGATGATTGAAAGAGAAGTTTCTAGAAGGGAATGGAATGAAATGATGGGTAGATTCATTGACTCCTACCTAATTTAACCTACCTCTAAAATGTACAATGGAGGATGAATGACAAAATATCTTGATTCTCTATTTATAGAGATGGGTGGTCAGAAGCAAGGGTTATCATGTGCCAAAACCTAAGGAAGACAAGGAGTCTAGGGTATTGCTTCATTTAGTAACCTAATAGAAGAGATTGCATTGAAAAACAAAGAAAGAAGATTTAAGGGTATCGATTCTTGAAGGGTGAACAAGCTATCAGAGTTGAAGAGTGTGAAAGCCAAGTAGAATGGAGAACTAAAATAGAGATCTATAATTTGTAAATGAATTTATAAGTTGTTCTCAAATCAAGCCTTAATATTACTCTCTAATCATTGTATCAGTCTAGGGTAAATCCTTTGGATTCAAGTTGACCTAATAGTCATTTGTAAATCCTTTAACCAGGTGATATCCCAAGTGAATGATCTAAAGTCCTCTAACAAGGCTCACTCCTAATAGGGTGATTGAAATCCTTTAACTGGGTCACATTTAACAGTGTGCATTGTAACCTTTAATAGGGTTGGCCTTTCATAGGGCATCACTTTAGAAGATTGAGAATGAGTAGCATGTTACTAGTGGTTTTTCCCAAATTGGGTTTCCATGTTAAATCATTGTGTCAAATGTGTTATTAAATCTCTTATGTTCCATGTTTACATTTTTGCAAATTGATTTGATAGTAATCTACAAGTTTAAGTGATTACATAATCTAATGGATGCATGTATGATGAAATTTTTTTATGGATATGGCTTTACTAAGCTATGAAAAGTTTAAATTGTACATCTGGAACTTAGATAATTGATTCAACCCACTTTTAGTTATTCTAAAGAAGTCTAAAAATTTGTATCAAAACCATATACTTAAGAGGACTAGTTTGAAGGTACTAGAACCACAAAATCAAGATTTCAAAAAGAAAAGTACCCAAGCTTAATAGAGATAACTTTTCTGCATGGAAGAGTCTAAGGAAGCTACACCTAGGAGGTCTTAGAGATCATGCAAAAATTACCATTTCTATTGAGCATGTCAATCTTGCTAGAGCCCTAACTATCAAAGATCTAGAAAAGAAGAAAGAACACAACTAGGTAATGTTGGAGATTACCTCTTCCCTAAGCTATGTTGAGTTTGATTATATCAAGGATTGTGATAGTGCAAAGAAAATGTGGGATGCTCTACACACCATCTATGGAGGCAACAAGAATGTTCCAAGAGGCAAAGCTAAAATTCTCAGAGGTAAGTTTGATGATACAAGAATGCAAGAAGGTGAAAATATTGCTCAATATTGCTCTAAGATAAAAGATGTTTTTAATTCAATAAGAGAAGATACTCATACAATAGATGATGATACTATACTTAGCAATGTTTTGAGAACATTGATGCCTATATATGCTATTATTGTTTCTACAATACAAGAACTGAGATGTATACTAGGGAATAATCGAAGTCTTGAAGGTCTAGTAGGTATGCTCACTACTTTTGAGCTATCTAAATTTGATAATTATAAACTTGAAAATATGGAATTTACTTTCAAACCTAAGTTGTCATTAAAGGAACTTTATGAGAAGAAGAAGAAAAAAAAAGATAAAATGTTTGTCCATTGACAGTGATATAGATGAGGAAGATGTAGATCAACTTGAAGCATTATTAGCAAGGAGATTTTATAGAGGTAAAGGCAAGTTTAAAGTTAAGTTACCTATCATGTGTTTCAATTGAAATGAGGTTGGTCATATTGCTATTAGATTTCTAGAGAAGAAGAATTACATCTAGGTGGTGACAAGTACAAAAGTAGAAGAGATGAAGATAGAAAAGACTAAAAGGACAAAGCTAAGAAGTCTTGCTACATTTTTGACGAGGAGACAAAAGATGGATTTGAAGTGTAAGAATTTTCCTTAGGGAAAAATCACCCAAGATCAAGGAAGTCAAGCACAAACACGGAATGGACCAAACTATGATCAGAATAACAATATGATATTCAATTGATGTATAAGTACAGTAGGAGTGCCAAAATATAAAGGCCTCTAGACTGACTAGGAGTCAACACACTACTAAGTTTTACAACAAGACACATGTCCACCAGGAGTGGATTATCCTCCATTAACAAAGGAGTTAGTGCAATGATGAGAGGATAAGCCTACAAAGGTGTAGCATGTAAAATTATGTTGCATACACCATGTGCTAAAATAAGAGTGTGAATAACTATGTTGTCAACATGACAAATCAATTAATTATGCAAACTCCAATGTTGTAGACACCATGTGTTGAATTAGAGTTGCTAACTCTAGTGTTGTCAACACGAAAACTAATATGAGTATAGAAACTCCTAAGTTTCACCTAAGAAATAATAAAATAATGCATTGACCTAAGTAAACTTAAGTAAAGTGTAAATAGTGAATACTTATTTACAATAGCACCTCCCCTTAAGTGTAATTTAGGGGAATGCACTTAAGCTTATGAAAGCTAGGATGAAAGTGCAAGATAGGTCTTGATGACTAGGCCATGTTAGGTACCCATGTACAAAAGAAATGGAATATCCCATAAAGTAGAGAAAGAGGGAAAACCTCATGGGAAAAACCCTTCCCCGAAAAGAGAGATATAAAAAATCAAGATGCATGGATGAATGAAGTAATCAGGACCCCCCCTCCCCCTGCCCCTCCCCCATTATGACATACATCAAGTATATACAATAGAGAAGTATAAAAAGAACACAATTCTAAAAGAGGAAAAGGTCCCCCCTAAAAGAGAGAAGAAGAAAGGAGACAAGGCAGCCCCCCCTCCCCCCAAATGTAGAATGCCCATCAATGATAGTGTCTCCAATGTAGAGGTTGATCCATGATTATTGAATAATGTTCCTCCTCTTTGGGAGAAAAAATATCATAGGTACATATGAGATACTTCCCCAATGTGTAGAAAGAATCCTGATGATGAATGGTGTCTCTGAAACCTACTCAATTGTCCCTATATTGATATTGACTATCACCCCTTCCAATGTTGCTGAAAAGAACAATGTCAGATCTAGCAAGGATGGATTTAGAACATATTCCAAAGAACCATGTGTCTCCTCAAATGATAAAGAGACCTTCTAAAACTATTGAACATAAGGATCCACAATCATATCAATTTGGAAAGACTGATCATGCAGAGAATGGATAGGAGGGTTAGAGTGAGCCCTCATAGAAATTAAAGAAGGATCTTCTCCATCAAAGAGAATATGCATACCATCAATGATGTCTCCCAAATTTTCTATGTATGACTCCAAAAATAAACCTAAAATTTTCTATGTAGTCATCCCCTGATGCTGGAGCTAGAAGAGAAGGTGGACCCAACTATACTAAATTGCATGGACCTATCACTATAGCAATGTATGCATGTGGAATGTGCTAATGTTGTGACCTCATTTTGTATCTGTCAATAGGATCCCACATATCTAAATTTATTGAATTGCTATCACTATTGTCACTATCAGTTTCCATAGTGTATGAAGTGTAGAGAAGATTAGAGGATAAGCTAGGTGAACTTTCCTCAAAGTGGACATTCTTCTCTATGAAAATCTCATGGGTCTTAGGATCCATAAGTCTATGTGTCTTAACATTGTCTGCATATCTGATGAAAGTACAATGCTTTGGTGGTGGTGCCTTGCATTCCCTTGAAGAGATGATTGTCCATGCTAGATAACCAAAAACCCTAAAGTGTCTTGCAACTAGTTTTTTGCCGCACCATGCTTCAAAAGGAGTCTTTCCATCTAGGACATAATGAGGAGACCTATTAAGTATGTGATTGGTACTACTTATTGCTTCGACTTCAAGTGATGGATCAAGAGATTTGGCTTGAATCATACAACTTGCCATAGACTTAAGAATTCTAATCCTCATTTCTGTAACACTTGTAATTTGTGGAATGAATGCTACTAAATTTTGAAGATGAATACCCTCAAGTTCTCAAAAATCTCTAAGTCTTGAGTTCACATATTTTCTTTCATTGTCCATACAAAGAACTTGGATTGATTTCCTTGATTACTTTCCAGCATGAATTTTGAAGGCTAGAATCTTATCAAACACTTCATTCTTGTGATTAAGAAGGTAGACCCATGTGTAGGAGAAAAATTCATCAATGCAAGTGAGAATGTAGCGACCCTTGCTAACTAACGTGATTGCAAAAGAAACTTCTAGAACTATGTGAACCAACTCAAGAGCAACTGATTCTCTCCAAGACTTCCCTTTATCAATCTTCTCTTCTAGATGCATATCCATTGAACAAATTGAACATTCACCCTTAGAAAACTTGAGTGTAGGTAGACTTTTAACCATATTGTTTGAGAAAAGTTGATGAAGATAGCAGAAGTTAAGATGTCCATACTACTCATGCCATAATTTTCTTTGTGAATGAGACTGAATTTACAAGGCATGTGAAGGATACTTAGGCACAAAGTGGGAGAAAGAATAAAGCCTTTTGTGATGATTGACATTACCCACTACAACCAATGAATCATCTTTAAGATTGTGCACCATTATCAAATCAAGAAGGAACTCAACTTTAGTACCATCTTCATAGTGAGTGATTTGGTATATTGAAATGAGATTAGAGCTAAGGTAGGGAACATAGAGAACTTCTTTGAACTCTCCATTTTTGATATCAACTTGTCCTTTCCCTTCAACTTCCACTTTTGTATCATCTCCTAAAAAGATGTGTGGTACCTTAGATTGCTTCAATGAAGAAAAGTCTCCTTTTGAAGAACCCATATGATATGAGGCACCTGAGTCAAGAATCTATTACCTTGAAGAACTTGAACCAGCCATAAGTGCTTGCCCTTTTCCCTTTGAAGTGGGTGGAGTTGAAACCTTGGAAGCATTTGGCTCATTCATTTTTTTCTTCCTAAGTAAGTTTTCCAACTCATCAATTATCTTAGTCTTGCAATGATGTTCATCATGATTTGGTTTCTTGCAATATGCACAAAATAATTTATCCTTCTTATCATTGTTTCCCTTGTTGTTGGAAGAAGAATTGCCTTGCTATGAGGATGAAATTGTTGTGTCTCTGATTGTGATTTTTTCTTCCACTGCTTCTTCTCCTTGTTGGTAGAACTTTTTCCACTTTGATTTGATTGGTTCTCATTACTGGCCACCAATGCTTTGGTCTTTGATGACTTGAGAATTTCCATATCTATCAACTTAGATTATTCCAGCATCAACATTTCTACAAATGCATCAAATATAGGCTTAGTGAAGGCTCTTCCCATGGTCAACCTATGAGTGTTGTAACTCAAAACAAAAGATGCATACTCTAAAGGTAGCCTCTTCAAAATGTGATGACTCAAAAAATCATCCTTCATGGGATTACCACAATCTTTAAGTAGCACTCTCAATTCATTGGTTTTGTTGATATAGTCTCGAATTGTGTCAAATTTGTTAAGATCCTAGAGAAGTAGATCATCCTCAATTTGGTATCCCTTTTCCTCATCCACCTTACCATACAACCCTTAAAGTTTGTCCCACGCACCCTTGGCTTCCTTAAAACTAAAAATGTGGAAGAAGAGATCTCTATGAACACAACTCCGAATAATTCCTAAATCCTAATTGTCTTTAATTTTCCAATAAACTAGTGTTGTAGCATCAATGGGTTTTGTAATTGTACCATCAACATATAGATTTAAACCATTTTCCATTAATCTACTCCATACAATATCTTTCCATGTAGTATAATTGTGTGAAGTTACAAGTGGAGTTTGACGTGAACTTGTAATCTAAAAAATTAAAAGACCACAAAAGAGAGACACATGAAAACAAGAGACACACCCCCTATTCACTCAATCAAAGAAGCCCCTCAAAAATGATGCTTTTCACACTTTATATGTAGTGCATGTACAATAGGCCACTTGTCAAAATGGACAAAGTGGACTTCTAATTTTATTGTTTGCAACTACCTTTTGAGGTTCAAATCTGGTACTAAGTACTTTAGCTTAGATGTACAACAATTTTGAAGAGTAATCAAAGCAATACAATATAGAAAAGGACCTAATTCTGAAAGTGATAATTTTGTCTACAGAAGCCTATAATCTAATTGTAGATCTAGAAAGCAGATGAAATATTAAGCACTTCCAAAAAAAATACAACCTAAAAATGTGTATAGATGAACTCGTACAAAGTGTTTGAAGTTGCAAAAATGCAAGATTAGACAGGTACAATCACCAAAAAAAGGAATTTCTAACAAATTCATGCACAAAAACTACAAAATAATAGCACCACTAAAAAGTTCAAGAAATTCTACCCAAAATCAAAAAAGATCACACTTGATTTGGAGTCTAGATGATTGAGTTATGGCCTTCCAAAGTTAGACTATCAAATCAAAACTAAATCTAGAGAGGTTTGTTAATAGAAAAACATTGGGTTAAATTTTATGGTCAAACAATTGTCAAAATAGTTTAAAATGGCCTTTTGATCACAGTTAGATGACTGCCAAATTTAATATTGTGAATTACTGATGTTATCAAAAAAATGACCTCCTTGGGTGATGTGGCAGTGACATCAAAAATTACATCACCAGTACAAATGGGTTGACCATGCGTACGGTTGTGATGAAATCAATGTGACATGGCTAACTAACTAGTCATATGACTAATAGTGGTGGCACCTGATGTGTCAGGTGAGATGGAGGACACATATTGATGGTGACATGGCAGGGTCTGTGTGGCAGACTACTAGTGCTAACTCTACCTATGTGTTGGTATGGATCCATATGACGTGCATGTGGAAGGCTTGCATGGAAGTGTACAACTAAGTCAATAGTTTGTGCTCAGTCAGTAGCTTATGTGTTGACATGTGGTGCCATGTGGAAGGCTGATGCATAGCAAGTCCTCGTGCTGTGTGGTGGCACCATGTGGAAGGGTCATAAAATCATGTGAAGGGCTTCTTCTAATGATGGGTGTAAGGTTTGTTTGGCTAACCATAAGTTAGAAGCAATTTGCAAACTGTCAAAATTTAATGCACCAGTGTAAGACATCATTGGTGCAAGCTGTGAATGCCAAAACCAAAGTGTTTTGCTGAAAAATGAGTTTGGTGGTCAGCAGTGGTATATAAATAATCCCTCATGCATTGTGCAACTCTCTTAAGTGTTAATAAAATGAGAAGCTTGCAGAAGCTAATGTGAAGTTGAGGCTATTGGAGCTATTAAGAACTTGTCAGGTCTTACTTGGTTGGCTTTGTAAATTGTCAAAATATGTGACCACAAAATATAAATAAAATATTCCCTATGGGGCCAGGGTTTCACTGCCTGGTTCCTACAAAAAATTCTCTGCATGCATAGTAGGCCTATTTTTTTTTTGAAAAATTGCTTTGAAAAATGTAGACAAAAAATGCAAAGAATAGTAGATCTGAAAATAAATTAAACAAATCTAAAAATGATCATATCGAATTTGCAAATTGGGCCTTCAGGTGCCAGTTTGTAAAAAAAAATTTGCCACAAATTTGACTATTGTCCAGGGTAGGCAAATTTATAGTCAACTTTCACCAAATTGACATTTTGGATGCAATGGTGAGGTCCACTTTAGCTCTAGAAGCTCCCAATGACTGTCGTAGTCTAGATTTGAGTCAAAGTCCTTCGAGAGGTCAGGCAAGAAAATGGTCTCCAATGGCTATGTGAAGAGAAATTCCCTCAGCTCTGATACCATGTAAGAATTTTCCTTGGGGAAAAATCACCAAAGATCAAGGAACTCAAACACAAGCATAGAATGGACCAAAGTATGATCAAAATAACAATATGATATTCAATTGATGTACAAGTACACTAGGTGTGCTTGAATATAAAGGCCTCTAAACTAACTAGGAGTCAACACACTGATAAGTCTTACAATAAGGTACATGCCCACTAGGAGTGGATTATCCTCCATTAACCATAGGAGTTAGTGAAATGATGAGAAGATAAGCCTACAAAGGTGTAACATGTAAAATTATGTTGTAGACACCTTGTGTTGAATTAGAGTTTCTTGCTCTGATGTTGTCAACATGACAACTCATATGAGTACGGAAACTCCTAAGTGTCTCACCTAAGAAATAATAAAATAATGCATTGACCTAAATAAACTTAAGTAAAGTATAAATAGTGAATATTTATTTACACCAACATGAATATTATGATGATGAAGTGCTGTATGTTGCAATGAAGGATGAATCTGACAAGGATAAGGCAACTGCACTAGTGTCTTGTGTGAACAAGAATGAAAGATGGATCATTGATAGTGGGTTTTCACATCACATGACTAGAGATAAAAGTAAGTTCATTAACTTGAATTATTATGATGCAAATAGTGTAAAGTTTGGTAATGATGCACCATGTTTGATAGAAGGAAAAGATTCTATCAAGCTCACAGAAAAGATTTTATGTGACAATGCTTATTATGTTGAAGGACTTAACTATAACTTGTTGATTGTGTCACAACTAAATAATTTTGGTAGTAAGGTTGAGTTTGAGAATAAAATTTCTAAGATATATGATACTGATGGAAAACTAATTAGAAAAAGTGATCAAACTAGAGGTAATCTATTCTACCTTGATATAGAGGATGCTACTTGTTTAGTTGTAGAATTTTATCATGTGTGACTATGGCACAAGAGGTTATGTCATGTTAATTTTTATAACTTGGTTAGTATGAATAATGTGAGAGGATTCAAAGGTTTTCCTAAGTTAAAAGGGCCTAACAATATAATTTGCAAACAATGTCAGTTAGGAAAAATAACAAAGTCAAGTTTTAAGAGTAAAACTCATACCTCTAAAGGAATATTAGACATTTTTCATACTGATGTGTGTGGACTAAATGAAGTGTAAACCTACAAAGGAGATAATTATGTTGTGCTACTTGTTGATGATTATTTTAGAATGGTGATAGTTATGTTTCTAAAACAAAAATTTGATGCTTTCCAAATTTTTAAGTGGTGCTTAGAAAGAGTTGAGAAAGAGTTATGTAAAAGTATGAAACGTTTGAGATCTAATAGAGGAGGATAATTTACATCAAATAAGTTTGATACGTGTTTAATGATAGAGGAATCAAAAGACAAACATCTACTCCTAGAACCCCTCCACAAAATGGAATTGCTAAAAGGAGGAAAAAGTCTGTAATGGACTATGGTAGGACATTCATGATGGAGAAAAATGTTGCTTTGAAATACAAGAGAGAAGCTATAAGTACTACTATTTATACCTTAAACCATGTACAAGTCAAGAAAGGTACTCATTCAACACCTTTTGAACTATGGTATGGATACTGACCCAATGCAGAATATTTTAAGATACTTGGAAGCAAGTGTTATATTCTGAAAGATTTTAGGAATGGTAAACTAATTGTAAAAAGTGAAGAAGGTATATTTCTTGGTTATTCCACAAGAAGTAAAGCTTATAAGTGTTGAAATAGTAAAATTAACAAATTTGTGAAAAGTGTTAATGTGAAATTTGATGAATATACAGAAGTATAAGAGGTTGAACCTATGAAGTAACAAGAAGAATACAAATCATTTATATACTTTTATGAAGGTATGCCTACTGAGGAAGATGTTGTAAATCAAGTTCCAAACCAACAAAAAGTTTCAGTGATTGTTGAGTCACATACTATGAATGTCGAGTTGCTTTTAGGAATTAAGCTACATTTAGGTGCCAAGTTATAGAATGAAGTTGATGCACATTCTGATTCTAAAATTAGTATACATGAAAGAGATGTTGAACTACCTAATAGAGAGGTACATAGTGATTCAGAAGTTGAGAGACCAAATGTAGAAGTGAGAGATGAACCAATATTGTTTAAGTATGTCAAGAGACAACATCCTACTGCATAAATCATTGGTGATTAACATGTTAGAAAAAGCACAAGGAACAAGTTGAGAAATGATACATGTTTCTTGAGCATGCAAGAACCCAAAATAGTGAAAGATGTCTTAGAAAATGTGGACTAAAGTAAATCCATGGAAGAAGAGATTGAACAAATTGAGAAAAATAAAACATGGACTCTTGTTCCTAAACCAGAAGATAAAAATGTGATTGGTACCAAGTGGGTATATAGAAATAAGTTAGATGAAAATGGTGAAGTCACAAGGAATAAGGAAAGATTAGTCTATAAAGGATATGCACAAGAAGAAGGAATAGATTATGGAGAGACATCCACTCCTATTGAAATATTGGAAGGAGTAAAAACTCTACTTTCTTACTCTACATACAAAGGTTTCAAATTTTATTAAATGGATGTTAAGTTTGCATTTTTGAATGGTATATTAGAGGAAGAGGTTTATATAGAACAAACAATAGGATGCAATGATTTTTTTATTAAAATATTTAGATGTACGTAATATTAAATGAATACACAAGTAAGATAACTTGTGAACTATTGAAAAGAAAGGTGTGATATTATGATATGGAATTGACCCCAATATTCCCAAAAGGGACATTTAGTACCATAGTGTTCTACTATTCCACTATTAAAATATTCAAAGACTAACTTACTGTATACTTTCTCAATACATTATTTAGTTAAGTGACAAATTTTACCACTTTATTTTAATGAAATTCATATTTAGTTATTTTAGTATCTTAAAAAATAACACTATTCTTATCATGCTAATTCTTCTTATGTCCTACCATCTCTTTTGTATACTTCTCTATAGCCTAATCTTTTTTGCATAGAAACTATTAGAGATTTGTAGGTCTTATCTGTTATCCTTGTCATGTTTAACACTATTTTATTGTATTCAGTGGATCAACAAAATCCCCTAATAGAGTTCAAAGTTTCATTTAACCTATTTAGGTAACCTTCATTCTTGTCACATTTTGACATTATTGATTCATTAGAGTTTCAATATTATCCTTCATATTATATGATTCTTTCTCAAATATTACCAAGATGTTTCAATTAATCAAACATATATTTTTAACCCATAAATTTTACCTATTATTTATCACCCAAACTATTGATAATTGTATTTCTCCCATTGGCATTTCTCTCATAAGGTAGAAGTTCATCTTTAATAGGAGGATTTAATATTAAATTATTATTAATACATGTGATTTACCATCTTAGGTGGCAAGAACTCCTATTTATTCAACTGGTATAGGCTCTAAGCTTAGAAAAGTAATCTAACGAAATGGTACATGCTTTTGTGTAGGAGATAGATCACATCCATAGACATAGAAGATCCATACAATGTTTGATAAGTTGGCTTGGGAGATGAAGGGAACAAGTTATTTTCTAGATTCAAAATAGTTACTTAATGACATGGAAGAGGAGGAAAAGGAATTACTTCTCTACCATGATAGTGAAAAGCTGGCAATTGTATTTGGTTTGTTAAACACACTTCCTAAAACAACTATTAGAGTGTTGGATACAACTGTCTAATTGTGTGTTGTCTTTGATGTCACACAAATGTCATATCAATTGAAAGTTAGTGATTACTGAGCTCACTTGATTAGTACGATAGTTTTCCTTTTCTACTAAGTACTCCTAAAGTTTACTCTACGAAGACAGTGTCTAGCAAGCTCACTTAGGCATTGAAGGAAATTATGGCTCAGTTTCCAAAGGATTTTTACAAGTTCACAGTGTTAAATGATCTTTTGTTGGTTAACATAGGAAATCATCTTAGAACCAGTGTTTACTGAGCAGGGTTAGCTAATAAAGGATTTTGTTGTTTTGGCATGAGAAGCTTAATTATTTTAATTATTGGTTCTAGCCAAATATGGTAATGATTAATGGTCATTCTAATTTTCTTTGAGCTGACTTGACAATTGGATGATATAAATATAAGGTCAAGTTATGATTTTCAAAGTGTATGCAAGTGTATTGATTGAATTAAGAAGGAAAGAGTGATAGTGAACTTGAAGGATAAGAAGATATCCTTATGGAGTAGAAAAATATTATTTGATTAGGAAGGATCAAGTATGAACTAGAAAAAAGATCTATAATCAATAATTTAGTTGCATCACATTCAAGTCATTTCATTGTTACTCTCTAACCATTGTAGCAGTGATCTAAAATCTCTTAACAAAGTTGGTTTAATAGCCACTTGTAAATCCTCTAACAAGGTGACAATTCCATTGAATTGTTTTAAGAGCTTTTGCAAGGCCACTTCTAACAAGGTGATTAAATCCTCTAACAAGGTCACACCTAACAATATGTTTTGTAACTTTTAACTAGGTTGGCTCCTAACATGGCTCACTTCAAAACAGTGAAAAATAGTAACTAGTTACATTGTTGGTTTTTCCCATATTGGGTTTCCACATTAAATCCTAGTATCTCATGTGTTCATGTTATTTCTCTCACTCTTTGCAAATTAATTATTGTTAATGTTAGATCTACTAAAGAGATTCATAGTCTACATTTACCAAGTTATAGCATTTTCTATGAGTTTATTGAGTAACAACAACAATTAGTTTTCTTAGTGTAAAATTTATTGTTGACATCTATGGGATCTGGGATTTATTTTTTTGGTAATTGATCCCCCCTCACCCCCTCAATTACTCCTTCTATATTTCTAGCAATTGGTATTAGAGATTTTGGTGCTTGTAGGAAAGGTTTCAAGGACCTAAGCTAAAGATGAGGATGTCTTATAACAGAGAGAGATTCCAAAGCTAACCAGAGATAACTTTTCAGCGTGGCAAGGACTCATGAGACTTCATCTAGCCACCATTAGTGATTCAGGCTTGAAATACCTTGATGAAGAATGAAAAAATCCTATTGGTACATTATCTATTGGAGATCTTGCTAAGAAAAAGAACCATAACATCTTCATGATTGATTTGATATTCCATCTACTCTTAGCTATGATGAATTTGATGAGATCAAAGAACGCAAAACTACTTTTGATATGTGGAACAAGCTAAAGGGTATCTATGGTGGTGATGAAAATGTAAGGAGAGCCAAAGAAAAAAGCCTTAAAGGATAATTTGATCAAATGAGAATGAGAGAAGATGAGAATGGTTACAAATATGTGTAAAGAATCAAAGCTAGTGTCAGTGCAATTAGAGCTTCTGGAGGAGAAATCAATGAAGAAATTGTTGTAAGTAGAGTTCTCAGAAAATTGCTTCTTATCTATGAAATTAGAGTATCTACTATTCAAGAAAAGAGGTGTGATCCAAATCAGAAGTTAAGTTTGGATGCCTTGGTAGGAAGATTAATAGCTTTTGAGCTAGACAACTTTGACAATTATGTTCCAGATTCCAAAAATGTTGAATTTACATTTGAAGCTAAACTTTCACTCAAAGAGAAAGGCAAGAAAATAAAGGAAAATCTGTCTGATAGTGAAGAAGATACTAAGGAAAGCTCAGATAGTGATCTTGAAGTTGTTGAAGCTTTACTTGCAAATAAATATTCTAGAAGTAGAGGAAAGTACAAAGGTAAAGTTCCTTTAATTTTCTTTTCAAGTGAAGAGATTGGTCATATTGCTGCCATGTGCCCAAAAAAAGAGAGTAAGGATGAGAAGAAGAGTCACAAGTACAAAGGCAAAAAGGATTTCAAAAGTCACAAATCATACAAGGACAAAGGTAAGAAAACTTGTTTCATGGCTAAGGATTCTGATAATAGTAAAGATGAGATAGTATACATTGTTGTAAAAGATGAATCTGATGAAGAAGAAGATAAGATGGCACTTATCTCTCATGTTAGTAAAAATGACACATGGATCATAAATAGTGGATGTTCACATCATATGACTATAGATAGGAAAATATTTGAACACTTTGAACACTATGATGGAGGTAGTGTACGGTTTCGAAACAATGAACCTTGTTGCATAAAAGGGAAAGGTTGCGTATCATTAACCAATGAACTTATATGTGACAATGCATATTGGGTTGAAGGACTTAAACATAATCTACTAAGTGTGGCATAGCTAATCAACATTGGATTCAAGGTAGAATTCATGCATGGAAAGCTAGGATTGTTGGATGACAAAGGGAATCTATTTGGATCAGGCAAACAAATAAGAGGTAACCTATTTTATCTTGATCTTGGTGATTGCTCATGTTTTATTGCTCAAATGGAAGAAAGTTGTTTATGGCATAGAATACTGTGTCATGTAAACTTTGATAATATGTTCAAGATAAGAAAATTCAAAAAAGTAAAAGGTATCCCTCATTTGAGGAAACTAGATGTTGGTTTATGCAAAAATTGTTAGATTGGTAAAATGGGAAAGACTAGTTTTAAAAGCAAAAATTATCAATTTGAAGATGTGTTGGAAATTATGCATACTGACCTATGTGGACCCATTAGAATATAAATTTATAGTGGAGAAAAAGTATTTATTATTTTTGTTGATGACTATTCTAGAATGATGACTTTTATGTATCTTAGAGAAAAGTTAGAAGCATTTGAGAAATTCAAAAGATAGATAGCAGGAGTAGAAAAAGAAATAGGAAAAAGATTGAAATGCTTAAGATCAGACAAAGGTGGTGAATCCATCTCCAATGAATTCAATAAATTTTGCATTGAAAGAGGAATTAAAAGATAGGTATCAACCCCTGGTACTCCTAAGCAGAATGGAATAGCTAAAAGAAGAAATAGATACATCATGGATTGTGCAAGGACTCTAATGATTGAGAAGAATGTTGCTATCAAATATTGGAAGGAAGTCATCAGCACTGCAGTTCATACTCTGAACCAAGTTTAGTGGAAGAAGGACTCACATAAAACTCCCTATGAATTATGGTATGGCTACAAACCCAATGTAGATTACTTGAAAGTATTTGGCAATAAATGTTATATCTTGAAAGAATCTAGAAAAGGTAAATTTGATGTGAAAGGTGATGAAGGTATATTCTTGCAAAAGTAAGGCATATAGATGTTTGAATTTTTCCACTCACAAAATCATACAAAGTGCACATGTGATAATTGATGAGTTTGCAAAAAAGACTAAAGAAGAAAGAAAAAGGGAACTAGAAGATTACAAAAGATTTGTTTACTTCGAACTTGATAGATTGCTAGGAACATCTAACAATAAGGAGACTTCACCTCCCAAGTCATCCTTAGCTACTAAGTTGCAAAAAGTACCGACTGAGTCATAGGGACCTATGTCACATTCTGAAGCTACCAAGCTAATGCCTACCGAGTCTAAACATCCTGAGCCAAAAGTTGAGATTCAAAATGAAGACAGTGCAATTCATTCAAAAGGTAAAGATCCTTTATTGGCCAAGTATGCTAGAAGGCATCATGCACTTGATCAAATTCTTGGAGATAAATCAAAAGGTACTATGACAAGAAGCAAATTGAAAAGTACATGTTTACTTGCTGATTGTAAACCTAGAAGTGTTAATGATGCATTGGAAAATGAAAGTTGGATTGAAGCCATGAATGAAGAAATAAAAAAAATAAAGAAGAAAAAAACTTGGACCTTTGTACCTAGGCCTAAGGATAAAAATGTGATTGGAACAAAATGGGTATTCAAAAATAATCTGAATGAAGATGGACAAGAATCAAGAAACAAAGATAGACTAGTGTACAAAGGGCATTCTCAAGAGGAAGGGATTGATTATGGTGAGACTTTTGCTCTTGTTGCAAGATTAGAAGGTGTTAGGACCCTACTTGCATATGCGACACACAAAGGATTCAAATTATATCACATGGATGTTAAATCTAAATTTCTCAATGGTATTCTTGATGAAGAAGTCTACATTGAACAACCATAAGGTTTTGTTGATCCAAAAAAAAGGGACGTGGTCTACAAATTACACAAAGCATTGTATGGTCTGAAACAAGCTCCTAGAGCATGGCATGAAAGGTTACATGACTACTTGATACAAATTGGGTTTCAGAAAGATAATGATAACAGTAGTTTATATATCAAGGAAGGACTAGATAACAAGATTGTATTGGCAAAGATATTTGTGGGTGATACTCTTTTTATAGGGAATGATGATCTATGCAAAAAAAAAATTAAAATAAATGAACAGAGAGTTTGAAATGTCCATATTTGGTGAGATAAAATTCTTTATTAGATTACAGATACAACAGAAGAAGAATGGTATCTACATTACTTAATCTAAGTATATCAAGGTGATACTCAAGAAGTTTGGTATGGAAGATTCTAAACCAGTTGGTACCCCCATGTTTACTAGACTAAAGCTTACAAAATATGATGACTCTAAAGAGGTAGATCAGACCTTATACAGATCAATGATTCAAAAATTATAGTATGTAGTTCACACAAGCCCTAATATTTCCTTAGTAGTTGGAATAGTGGAAAGATTCTTGGTAAAACCTAGAGAAAATCACATGATGGAAATCAAATTAATCTTGAGATATTTGTAAGGCACTGGAGAGTATGGTTTATGGTACAAACTTGGAGGAAACTTAGATCTAAAGGTATTCACTAATTTTGATTGGGCAAGAAATCTTGTTGACAGAAAAAGCACAAGTGGAGGAGCATTCTTTCTTGGTAAAAGGTTGGTATCTTGGACTAGCAAGAACCAAAATTGCACATCCCAATCCATGACAGAAGCATACTATGTTGCAATAGTAGTGAATTGTTCTAACATTCTTTGGTCTAAACAATTGTTGGAAGGCATGAAGGTTGAGATCAAAGAACTAGTTGTCATGTTCTATGATAACACTAGTGCAATTAACATATCAAAGAATCCAGTGATGCATTCCAAAACTAAGCACATTGCTATAAAATATCATTTTGTCAGAGAATTGGTGCTGGACAAAGAAATTAGATTTGAATATGTCCATACAAAAGAATAGATTGCAAACATATTCACCAAGCCATTACCTAAGGATGTATTCCTATATCTAATAGGTAAATTAGGGATCATTCCCCAATCTGAAGCTCAATAAATGATTTTTTAGTGATGCATCAATAAGAACCAACTTGAAGATCAATCGGTTGATGTAGCATAATCAAGAAAATATTGCATATGAATCAGTACTGAAGGTACATTGATACTAATTTGTTGTGTGTTGTCAAAGAGGGAGAAGATTACTGTCATATCTTTCTAAGATTTCCTTATATCTTTCTGAGGGAGAAGTATATTGTCATAGAAGTTATGTAATTCCTTTATAGAGGGAGATTACTACATGAATGGAGAAGCTTATGGTATAAAATCTAATAGAGAGAAACTTTCTATCAGAGAAAGTCTTGTTCTAAAATTTCATTGTGCTATGACATGTTGTGTTACCATCAATGCCAAAGAGAGAGATTGTTGGATACAATTGTCTAATTGTGTGTTGTCTTTGATGTCACAAAAATGTCATATCAGTTGATAGTTAGTGATTACCGAGCTCACATAGTTAGCAAGATATTTTTCCTTGTCTATCGAGCATTCCTGAAGTTTAATCTATGAAGACAATGTCTCTGAGCTCACCCGAGCATCAAAGGAAATTATGGAAAAAAAATATGTTAACTAAGTTCACATGGTTAACAAAGGAAAGTTGGATAGAGTCAATGTTCATCAAGTTCACTTAGTTGCCAAAGAATTTTTGCAAGTTCACAGTGTTAACCAAGCTTCTATTGGTTAACATAGGAAATTGTCTTAGAACCATTGTTTACTAAGCAAGGTTAGCTAATAAAGCATTTTGTTGTTTTGGCATGAGAAGCTTAATTATATTAGGTATTGGTTCTAGCCAATTGTGGTAATGATTAATGGTCATTCTAATTTTCATTGAGTTGACTTGACAATTTGGATGATATAAATATAAGGTCAAGTTGTGATTTTCAAAGTGTGTTCAAGTGTGTTGATTGAATTAAGAAGGAAAAAGTGAGAGCAAACTTGAAGGATAAGAAGATATCCTTGTGGAGTAGAAAAGCATTATTTGATCAAGAAGGATCAAGTATGAACTCGAGTAGAGATCTATAATCAGCAATTCAGTTGCGTCACAATTAGGTCATTTCATTGTTACTCTCTAACCATTAGAGCAGTGATCTAAAATATCTTAACAGAGTTGGTTTAACAGCCAGTTGCAAATCCTCTAACAAGGTGACAATTCCATTGAATTTTTTTAAGACCTCTTGCAAGGCCTCTACTAATAGGGTGATTAAGTCCTCTAACAAGGTCACACCTAATAGTTTGTTTTGTAACCTTTAACTAGGTTGGCTTCTAATAGGGCTTACTTCAAAAGAGTAAAAAATAGTAACTAGTTACATTGGTAGTTTTTCCCTTATTAGGTTTCCATGTTAAATCCTAGTGTCTCATGTGTTCATATTATTTCTCTTATTCTTACAAATTAATTACTGTTAATGTTAGATTTGCTAAAGCAATTCACACTCTGCATTTACTAAGTTACATCATTTTCTATGAGTTTACCAAGTAACAACAATCAATCAATTTTCTTATTGTAAAATTTATTGTTGACATCTAAGGGATTTGGGATTTATTTTAGTGGTAACTAATTTTCCCCCCCTCTCAGTTACTCCTTCTATATTTCCATCATAGAGTTGTTAAGAACCTTAGGGTATGTGTTGATTGCCACACTGTGACTAAATTTATCTCCAAGATTGTTGCAAGAGATATTGTTCTAAGAGATGTAAAACATTTCCATCATGTTAAACAAGGACAATATTCTTGTGGAGATCATTAGTGATGTTGATGAAGCTATCTAGAAAAATAGGATTACATCATAATGATATGTACAATCAAACATCTACACTAAACCTGAAGTGATATATATATATATTTCTATTAATTATAAAGAGATCCAAACTGGGTACGTATTATATTATATATTGTTCTCTACACTATATTTTATACAGTATTGCACTTGTCTCCCTTAGGAGTGGGAGTTTGTACTATATATGCCCACTACATATACATATTTTCTTTTACATACAAATCTATAGAAGGATAAGCCTATTGTTGAAGAGGGGTCATTTCATATATGGATCATATACAAAAAGAATCATCACAATTCATATCTATGTAGGAACCCATGTAACCCAACTTTGTGTTCCCTCAAATCACTTCAACATTGTATGGTTGTATGTTAAAATAGTGGATAGATCACCCATGTCTTCAACTTTAGGAAGAGGATCAACTAAAGGATCTGGTAATAATGGAGTTGAAACATCTTCTTGATTGACACTTTATATAATCTCTTCCAACAAATCATTCAATGTCATATTATATGTTTCATCTTTATCTACTTCAGCTACTTTTGTCATGTACCCATATGCCGCATTCTCTTTTACCACATTAGCTAACCTTTATTTTAATAGTTCTAAGAACTTATCATTAGTGATTTTAAATATCAATGTGACATGTCAAACAATAGAATGAAAAATGAGTCTTCTGACCTCCTTCTATCAAGGAAGGCATCATAATTAGGAGCTTTCCAAATGAACCATAGAACATGAAAAAAAAAAGTACAAACCAAAGAGTAAAACTACTTTGTTTAAGGCTCAAGAAATTGCAAGTTAAAACATCAGATATGGTGAAGTTATTATTTAGTGCATGGCCAAATAGGTTGCACACTTCTTTAACAAAGAAACAATCCAACAATATTTTTTGAATTTATTACACCATTGTGGTTGGTTGTTTGCTTCCTATGATATAAGACATAGAATAGGGCATACCTTTTAGAGAATGAAAACTTAGGTCAAAGGGGAACAAAAAGGAGTTTTGATTGCTTATTGTATGATCATATGAGAACAAGAAAGGATTATGAAATCCTGATGAGTAGAGTGACATAATTTTGGAACCAAAGGAAAATCTTCAAATGTTCAAGAAGAGGTTGTATACCATACAAAGCATTAAGTAGTTTATCAAATGGACTATTTCTTTGGTCAATGATACCAAATGGTAAAATGAAGAGTTTGTGCAAAAGCATCCACAAGAGCATTAAAATTATTGAACTTCTAGTTGAAGTGAAATTATACAAGAACACGTAAATTTGTTAAAAAATTTACCCATAAGGAAAGAGATCTATCTAAAATTTACCCTCAATGCTTCACACTCTTTATTATTATTAGTGGGCAAAAATATAGGATACCATGGTTGTTAAGATCTCAAAGATGAGTAATTCCATATAATATAAGAATTGCAAGTTACAAATTTTCACCGATGATTGTAGATAGCAATAATTGCTACACAAACTCTGACCGCCTCCTCCCCTCTTCAAACTTGTGTCCCCTTTCTTCCATTGTTAAAGTTGTGTTCCTTAACTACCACAATAAGATGTAGAAAAAATTAAGTGATGCACATTCAAACTAGTTTTGTAACAACAACACCAAAAATTATACACTCAATTATCAATAGAAAACACAAGATACAAATTGAAATCACACAATATAGCTCAAAAAATTTATGTAAACCTTATCTGATCTAAAAAGTTGAAAAAAAGGGATTGATTGTTGCATGATCATATGGATCGCCCACTACATGATCAGGAAAAAAAACATAATGTCAACAATATAGTAACAAAAACCATGAACTCTATATTTCTATTTTAATATGACTAAACATGGAAGAAGTGGAGTATAGCTATAAATACCTTAAAATTGAATGTTAAATCAATTCATTAACTTAATCTTAGATGTGATGTTTCTATATCCCACATGGACTCCAAATCCTGAAATTGACTAGTACAAATAGGGTCCTCTTCATTTTCAATCGGGTATTCAAAATCCAAAAGGATTTCATCTTTATTCTAACTTTGAGAACTAAATCCATCATTTATGTTAGGATCAGTAGTAGCACCCTTAGCTTTTGAAGTGTTGCGAAAGCCTCATCTTTCACACATGGATTTCCAAATTGCCAATGACTTATCATAAGAAAAGTCTCTAACATCATACTCAGTTAGAAATAACCTCAAGAAAGTTTCCAAATTTTTGTCTAGTTTTTTTCTGGCCTTTGGTTTCAAAAACCTCAAAGCACTGAAAAATCTCTCATCTTCCACTGACCCCAATATCATTGTTTGAAATAAAACAAAAAGTTTGAAATATTTTGATAGTGAAGTACACATTACTTCACTCTAACTTATTCTTTTCTAGAGGCTTGTTATTGAACAAGGATCGAATGGGTTCTCAAAGTTTTCCATCTAGTGTTTCATACACAATGCAAAATATTTGCATTATTTTTTAATATTATTTGAATATAAGATCACTTGTATTGGTTGTCCATTCAAATCTTTATGCTTTGAAAATTGTGTTATCAAATTGCCAAGTTTGTTATGAAATAATTTTACATCACTTGGATTATCTCTGAAGTGTTTCCAAAATTGAGGAAACACACAACTCATGCCTTCAATAATTTCTTCTCGAGGAAATATCTCATGAATCTCACTTGAAATTTTTTAGGAAATAGACTTCACATTTTCACTAATAGATTCAACAATCCTATCGAAATTGTCCTTTCTAACTGGTAGTATTCTACCTCTCTTAGATTGGTGCATTGGTATTTGAAATCCTTTCGCAAACACACATAACTCATTTTTTGCACTGAATCATAAATAATTCTTAGCATGATTAAAATCTATAAGTATCTCCCACTTGGAAAAAATTGGACTATGTCCTTTGAGATCTGAATACAAAGTATCTAGGGCCATGCATGTTATTTTATGTAAATCACTATACTCATGAATATACATAGTTCTTCCTTGGGATTTCTTAACAAGTTTTTTCATTAATTCTAGCATGGGGAAAAGACTAGCTATAGTTAATAGGCTCTCTATATCACTTAACTCATTTAAAAAATTAGGATCTTTGTCTATTGTAAGGTGTTACTCATATGTTACTCCAATCAAGGATTGATATTCTGCTAGATCTTGTTCTATTGGTCCATGCAAAGATATCCATTTGGTCTCAACATCCTTAAGAAGCTTGCTCCCTATTGTTACTCCCTCAGAAAAAAATCTTAAATTTTGTAAAACATTTAGGACTTCTGTAAAAGTAGGAGTGGACCTCATGAATTAGATCTTAAACTTTTGACACTATAGAAAATTTACTTACAATCTTATATGCTAAATCTATTCAATGGGCCATGTAGAGTATGCAAAGCATGTAAGGTGCAATACTAGTTTGTAATCTTGCACAAAGACTAGTCCTTTGTCCTTGCATTACTATAGCTCCATCAACTTTGACACACACTAACTTCTTGGCAATTGCCAAGTCATCCATACCAGCAATTTCATTCAAAGATTTCTTATCTTCTAAATATAAATTTTTGGTAGTTGAATTGGCCCTCATTTTATGAACACAAAGTAGATGAGCTTGATGAACATGTTATTTTACAATATATACATGTATATAGACCCAAGAAGTGTTATCTACCATAGTGACTTCATCTAAGCATAATGAAATGAATTTGGATTCTTTTACTCTCTCTTGTACATTTTTCTTTTCCACCTCAACAAGATCATTTTCCATTTCCCATCCAACATATATTGACCAATATAACATGAGATAGTGAGGAACTTTGAAAAAATATAATAAATTACTATATTTTGAGAAGTCTCTCATAGGATGCCCTCTAGAAAGAATATGAAAAATAACACTCATCTGAACAGTCTTTTCTAGGTTTGCATCATTAGATGCATGTTGAAGCCCAACCTTGATTGGATTTCCACTACTAGAAATACCAATTACTGTCATTTTCTTGAAATTCTCTTCATATTCTATGGCATAATTAACATGAAGACATTCCTCCTTTGATTTCCATCTCACTCCTACTACTTCCTTTCCATCTATGATTTGTTTTTCATAAATATTACCAATATGTTTATCTATAGTGTCAAGCTTTAGCTAAAACTTCATCTCTCTTTAGTTTTCTAGGTACAAATTGTACACCTACATTCTATTGGTTGTTCATCATTATTTGGGATAGGTTCAATAAAACAATACTTTATTTCCCAATCAACCTTAAAATTCCTTTTTAATTCCTACTCCCACCCTGTTTTCACATGTCTTTTTGTTTTTTTTCTACCAACATCAATAAGATCTTTTGTTACAACATCCTTTTTTGTTCCAACATTGATATCCTTTTTTGATGCATTTTGATTCAACTCAATAAAAACCCCAACTTCTAGTGGTGGTGAGTTATTTTGATTGGCTTCTCCACTTGTAATTGCACAAGTTGATGGACCAAAATCATTGTCCATTCCAAAGAAAGCCTTTATGGTAGTATCTCTAAGTTTTGCGCATTTTGATGGCTTCCCAATCCCTTCACTTCCCTCAGGAGTCTTACCCTTTTGAATAAGTAGCCTTCCATTGACAATCCCTTCACTACCCTAACACTAGATAGTATTAGTTTGAGAGTCACCCTCCCCTAACATCTCAATCCACTAATAATCCCTTCACTACACTAACAATAAGTAGTGTTATTTTGAGAATAGGAATTAAAATTAATAGAAATACTATGAAGCTTAAATAAAGTATTTCCTACCTTGATCCTTTACACTTTCTTTAGAATTCTATTTGCTATGTAATATTTTGTAGGATTGTAACTTAGAACTCTCGTCTTTGGCTTGTTAATTGTTTGCCAAAATATACAATCCAACAAAAACTAGAAATTTTGCATAAACTAAGAACTTGAAAAGTAAATATGAAACTAAGAGACAATGATACTAAGGACTACATAAACAAATTGATCTGATATACTATTCCTATTCATAATTTATTTTAAAACCCAGTATAATTTTATTCACAAATGGTGATGCTGATGAAGATAGACTATGCTATCAAACCTTTGACAAATGAAATATATGCAAACAACTATAAAGTAGGCTACCTTATTATAGTATTGAATGCAAAGAATGATATAGAATTATTATACAAGAGAATGATTAAGTTTTTATAACATTTGGTGGGGGGGAGGGGTGTATTTAGTATTAAAACATTTGCTATGTTGGACTTGAGGGGATATATTTAGTGTCGAGACATTTTTTATGTTGGGTTTATGCACATTTACATGACACACTATATTAACGTAAACTATTTTAATTAGTTCTCACTCGACAAAGTCTTCCTATTTGCATGGAATTGCTATCCACACATGCCCAAGACTTAGGAACTTCTCATAAATACATTTTGGAGAGGCTAGAAGTGACTAGCACAACTGTTGTTACACCCAAATCTAATTTGTTATGATCGTGGTTCTTTCCATCCATCCACCCATTTGATATGATAGTGCATCTAGTCTTTTCCCAATATTTGTGATGTTTGATAACATTCCTTACATCTTGTAATGCATAATTGAATATATTAATGCTCCATGACTTCAAATGATATGAACTTTGGACTTGGGACTTGTCACTAAATTGATGTCCACTATAACTTGCTAATATGGTAACATAATGATAGTGAACAACAAACATGAAGAAAACCAAAAATTACAAATGGTCTTCTTGACCTATTTAGATTCATTAACACTCTTATCCCACCTTGTACTCTATAAAGTTTTTTTAAAACTTGGGGTGGTATGAGATGCAAAGAAGTAATTAATGTTACTCTTCAATGGTAGGTTTGTATGATGTGGAATTAGGTGTAGAAAGAGACTCTTATATATGATGTTTTTGGTTGTTTTGACTTATCAAAATTCTAAACTTTAGCTTTAGAAGAAGTTTATACAACTGGCATGAATGTTCACAACTACATACAACATAAAAATCAAATTAATTCATCAAAAAAAAAGTTTATATGCAATTTTATTGTAAGGATATATGCTAGAACAACAAGAACCATCAACGGAATATAAGCCAATGTCTTGCATGCCTTCTCAAATCCACTATTAGTGTATCAATGTAATTGCATTGATAGTTGTATTAAATTTTTTAGTGCTTCAAGTACTACTAGTCCTTTGCATTCAAGAGTGAAAAATAATTCCAATGCCATATCTCGTAGAGCTTGTACTAACTCATTGAGCTTGTATTGATTTGGTCAAAGTGTAAAGAACTAGGTTTTTTCAAGCATATCAAAAATGTAGAAAGATCCAATTGTTAAATCTGGAATTATGGATCCCATAATATGAGCATTTTTCTATCATAAATTAATTCATATATTTCTATGGTTTCATATTTCTAGGGCATAATTCTTCTTCTCAATTGTGATAAGGGTTATAATGTTCTTAGGGCATAATTGATAGATTTTTTCTATAGATTTTTGTGGTTTCAAGGGGTCAAACTATTTATGCATAGATTTTCTTTAAACTTGTATAAGAATGGGGTGATTATGTGAGAGGAAGGAATATTTGTTGGCATGGACAACATGGTCATTCTTGTGAAAGTAAAAAAGGCAAGGAGAAAAAGAAGATGGTGAAGAAACACCAAAGAAGGATTAGGATCTTTTGAAAAAGCACATTGTTTGATGTTTTTTTTAAAAAAAAAATTAGGCAAGTAGAACAACTAGAAAGGAAACACCTCAAGAAATTAAGACTAAAAGAGTTGAAAGAAAAAATGCAAGAAGTTAATGTCAAAATTGTGGATACTACAACAACTTTTCTAGAGGTTGAAATAGGAAGATCTCTTATTGAAATATCAAGTTCTTCTAGCACATTATCTAAAGATGCATCTCCTAGATAGATTCTAGTTGCAAGCTCTATAGATTATTAAAAAGATGCAATAGTTGCTATGGAAAGTGAAATATCTAATACATATCATATAAGGCCTCATAAAATGGATTTAGAATCTAGAGCTTCTCTAGATTTAGTGTGAGGAGTTCTAGTACAACTAGAGTTGGATTATGCCAATTAGCAAGGACAATAAAAGTATAAAGCTTTTATTGATGTCAATTTTGTGAGTAGTGGGGCAGAACATAAAAGTTCTATCGAAAGAGATCTAGTTTTCTCTCCAAAGTATATATCTGGATACAAAAACCAACAAACCTTTCTAAAGAGGACCAATAAATCTCCTAATGCTTCATCATCTTTGAAAATTTCTTCTCCAAATGGGGTCTTAAATTTAGACTCAGTATCAAGCCAATGGTTTGGTAATAATAACAAACTATTGGCTTAGAAAAAATCCTTGGGAGCTAATTTCTACTAAATTTTGACCAAAAAATCTCATCTGATGTCAAAAAAAAAATCAACATGGGTCCTAAAATTGAAGATAAACCAAAAGATGATGTAGATGCTACTTGTGAGGTGAAACAAGTTAGTTCTTGTAAGTCTCAATCTAATTTCTAAGATAGCAAGTTAACTTGTAAGATCACTATAATGGAAACATGGGAAGACACTAATTTTATGAGTATCAAAACAAGTACAAAAGATGAAGTAAATGATGCACAAAAAACTCTAGCTCTAAAAGATGATAGTGTTTCCAATCATATTACAAATATAGATGTCATTCATGGCGAGTTGTTGATAGTGTCGATGTATATCTATCTTGATCATTTTACAAATGGAGCATTATAGTCAAGAGGGGTATATAAGAAAGAAATTCTATTGGAGGAAAGTAAATGCAATGCTAATGGAAATGACTATAATTTAATTTATAATTGCATTGATAGATGTACTAAACTTTTGAGTGCTTCAAGTACTACTAGTCCTTTGCATTCGAGAGTGATAAATAATTCTATTGCCATATTTTATAGAACTTGTACAGACTCATTGAGCTTGTACTAATTTAGTCAAAGTGTAAAGAACTAGGTTTTTTCAAACACATAAAAAATGCAGAAAGATCCAAAAGTTGAATTGGGAATTATGGATCCCATACTATGAGCATTTTTTGGTCATAAATTAATTCATATATTTATGTGGTTTCATGTTTCTTTAGCTCACCAAAATGCTAAACTTTAGCTTTAGAAAAATTTGATACTAGTGTGAATGTTCACAACTACATACAACATAAAAATCAAATAAATCCATCAAAAAAAAAGTTTATATGAAATCTTACCATAAGGATAGATGTTGGAACAACAAGAACAATCAAAAGAAATATAATCCACTACCCTTCATGCCTTCCAAAATCCAATATCAGTGTATCATGGTTAGAATAAGCATATTTAAAAACCAAAAGACAATCTCATGTAATGCAACAAAGGAAACAAATGAAAAAACCACATACAACAAAAAATTAATTGTAAGAACTAACCATATAGTTATCTGCAATGTATTTTGAAATTTTTTAACAATGATGAAAAATATTTCCTACTATCTAGTATATTTTTATTTGAGTGAGAAATCAATATTTTATAGAAAATGTAATCTTAACCTTCATTCTTTCATTCAATAAATATTGATATCAATATCAAAACTTATAATAGGTTACACATATATAATTTTTCTCAGCATTATGGATTTATGCATGGAAACAAAGGATAACTACCCTTTGAAACTAAACATAAGACTTCAGCTACATGTGTATTAAGCTAAACATATTAAGAATTTAGTTGTGTGCCAAACATAGGATTGAATATTGTGCCAATTCTAGAATGCATGTTTTCTAGGTAATGCATTCAAAATACTATTAACAACTTAACATGAATGCACATTAAAAACTATTTGCCCCTATGTAATCAAGATAGATAGAGAATGTAACCTTATCACAAGAAAATGTTCACTATGTACGAAATTGAATATTTTTTAAGATGATAGGTGAATATCCATGGTCTTTGATCTTTAATTTTTCATTGCAAAATATTTATAAAAAGTATCAACCTGATCATAAGAATTTGTGGTGCCCATTATACATGTAGTTTTAAGTGAATCATAATGAGCTTTCAAATTGAATGGGTGTTTTATTATATTGATACAAGAATATGATTATTTTCTTTTAGTTGGTAAGAGTCAAGTCTTGTACCATAGAAAAAATAGTCTGGTCTCATGCCCTAGTGTGCCCTAATGTTGTTTGCAAAAACAATACACCTCAAATGGATGCATTAGCCCTACTAATACCAAATCTCCAATACCCAAAGAAATTGTTCAGCTTACATGCATTTGATGAGCATCTCTATTTGTAGCTATTAAAGAATAAAGTGCATTAGTATGTGCTTTTTATATGGTAGAGGTAGCTCCCTTTTGGTACGAGTAGTGGTACTACCATTAATAAAAAAACTAGGAGATGTCCATTCCACTTTCCCTTTCTGACTCAGCACAAATTTTGTGCTAATCTAGTTGGGTTTTCCATATTGTCAGAGTTTTAATCACATATCATTCTACAGGCAATGATATAGACATGTAAACTTAGAAATGATAGCCGTGGTGTAAATAACACAAAATACATTAGTCAAATGCATACAAGAAGTAGAACCCTATATATTTAGATCAATCCCAACAATATTGAAACAATGAAAGAGTAACTTAAAAAACTAACACCTACAAGGTATCTGAAGTTGTCCCTATGATTTTCCCTACCCAAGATCTGGAACCGTTCTAATTAATTTTTTAATCAAGGATACAAAATGATGAAGAAATTTGAAAGAGGTAGTGTATATTTGATGTTTCAATCGCCAAATGCCAATTGATATTTATATGAATCAAATCCATTTTTAATAAGGCAAAATGTGTTGACTCCTCCAATCTAAAATGAAAAACCATTAGCAAATTGGGCTAAATATACAAATAATATGGGTGAACCCTCCATTCACATGTAAATATAATGTATAGAGATTTTACAAACATGGAATTTATTAGAATAACTAGTTAGTGGCATGAAAGGCGAATAATGCTACCAAGAAGTTAAATGTAAATTTCTTCTTGGTGATTGGGTGGAGTAAAGACCCACTAACCTTGACTCTACTAGGCTATTGGAATTCCATGTAATGGCTCATAAATAGCCAAAATCAACACCACAAACTACCAAAATTTAGAAAAAATATGAATATTCATCACTAAAAAATACCCTACCAATCAGGATGATAATAGCCATTGTTTTTGTCTTCTCACGACCATATTTTCATATAAAAGATTAGATTTTATGTACAAGGACATGCACCTGAGCATGATTTTTTCTGATCAATAGTTATGGCTCCTTTGTAACCTCAACTCTACCTGGTTAGAGTTTGAACTCAACAAAGTTTCTTAGTTATGCTTAAACTATAAAAGAAATTTTTGTAATCCCTGCAAGGGTAAATCATTGAACTCTAATTCTATAGCAATTGTATCATATGCTCTACTACTATAATTTACTTTGGTATAGGATAATCTCCCACAAAAAAGTACCAAGGAGAAAACAAAGTCAATTTTTTTTTTCCTAGATTCATGAAAACATAGTGATTTTTTTTCCAAATCTTTTGTTTTTTTTGACTACAAATTATGCAGATCATGAAGATCAAATGCTAAAATTTTCAAAAAAATCCATAATATTTTTTATCTTTTAAAAATTGGTAAACTATTGGAGGGTAGCTGCAAAGTCTATTTCATTTTTCCTATGAATGAATGTATTTATCTATTGTACCTCATTCTCCCATTAATATAAGCACAAAAGCTTCTTGCCTTTGTTAATGTATTGCTTCTATTCTTCAATGTGCATGACTATATCTATTTGGCCTTGAATAATATATAGTGAAGTTCCTTCCTTGTAATATCTCATTTTTTTTTTTTATCTACATCTGATTGTTGAATTAATGAAAAAGGTTGAATCAATGTATTTTGAGATTATATTGGTGAATAGTGCATTGCTAGGCAGAGATAAGACTAAACAGACTATTTTGGTGTACCACCCCTTTAGATTAGATTAGGTAGTTCAAAAATGCAAAATAGTTTCATCCATACTTTCATTATGTAATCTGGTACAATTATATAATGTGTGTTGAATTTTTTTTCGCAGCTTTAGTTCTATCAAAAATGCATTGTAGTTTTATCCATAAATGGATACTGTTATTGGGTAGTTAAGTTAGGGTATTATCGAAACCACATTACAGTTTCATGCATATTTCAATATTTTTACCAATTCGTAATATAAAAAATGCACAATAGTTTCATCCATATTTTCATGCATGTTTTGTAGTAAAAAAGAACAAAAAAAATGGAAAAATATCACTACATTTTTGTGATTCTAGAAAAAAAATGTTTGACTTTGTTTTGTCCTTACCGCATTTTGGATGGAGATTAGCCTATCTCATTGAAATAGGGATACATCAAAAACCTTGGTCATTCATTTAATTTTCTATATTCCTAAGTCCATCGATTATTTTCATATTGTAAGTCTTATCTCTATCATGTTTTCATTTGAGATCTTGCAAAATTTCCTTGGTCACTCCCTTGCTCCATTATGATCACCAATAGTTTTGGAAGCTACAAAGGTGTGAAGCAGTTAGGATAAAGGTCAAATTGCAAAATCACATGATCCTAATCTAGTTCTGGCTTAAAAGATTTTAAGTTGCAATGTTGAAGGAGATAACCATGGTGGTCAAGTTTGGAAACCATCACAACTTTGTAGGCAATTAAGAGTAACCTAAGATTGCAGTCGTGAAGCAGTGAAAACCTATGATCATAGCTTCATAGTGTTAAATGGAAAATTGAAAGTTGTAGTTGCAAAGACATAAAAGATATACAACAACAATTAAATTTAGGGTTTGTGCCTATGATTTATTCTTTGTGCATTGTTATTATGAAATTTATTTACAAATGTTCATTCTTATGTTGAGATTAATGTATTATAATACTGATAATTGATAAATTTATTTAGTAATTTTAGTTATCTACTACTAAAATCAAAATTATTAAATAGTTATTTTGGTTTTCTTTATTTAAATTTAAATATTATACTATAAAAGTTCAAAAGTAAAATATTATAAAACTAAATTGAATCTCACCCAAAAAATACATTAAATATATTTATAAAAGTATATAAAAATATATAAATAATAAGTATGACTAAATCAGTTATCAGTTATAAATAATACATAATAAGTTATCCATTTCTTTATTAGCCACATTAGTCAATTTGGGGGCCAATATTTGGTCCAAATTTTGCTATTGGCATCAAATCCAAGATGTACACCATAATTGGCCATCATATCTCCTAACATGTTCCCTTCTCTGTAGATGTGATTATATTTCCATTCTTCAAAAGTTTCATATAGAGTTGTAGCATTCTAAATTATAACATATTTTTTCGAAAGCCCACAGTCCTCATTATTAAGAGCTTTGACAATAGTCATGCAGTCACCTTGTATTTCTAATTTTGTCCATCCATGTTGTGATGCAATATGGATACCTTTCATTAATGGTCTAGCTTCAGCATAGTATGTTGTTTGTCATCCATAATTTTTAGCATATGCAGCTAGGATATGCCCTTGTGCATTGAGAAACACTCCTCCTCCTCTTGCTTTTCTAGGATCTCCTTGTGAAGGACTATCAAAATTCAATTTAATCAAATTATTTTGTGGTGGCTATCATTTCACACCTTCCCTCTCCTTCAAAATCCTTGATTATAAATAGCCATTTTTTTCCAAATCATGCTCTGTTGCACAAAAGTGAAAAGACATAATTCATGTTAAAATAGTATTGAGTGAGTTATTTGATAGAGAAAAGAAATCACATGTAATAAGAAATATTTACATATATTATAATAAATCACATGTACTGATAAAAATGGGTCATTAAATGAGTTTACACTAAAATGAGTTAAAGGAGGATTCATGTTGCCCACAACAAAGAGTACAAAGCATAATTATATCATACTCTTGAAGTCATCATCCTATTAAGGAAATTGTAGAATTTTTAATTAGAAAAAAAAAAATAGTGGTTTTTTATTACTTTAGCTACATTTTACATTTTACAATATGCATTTTAGAGAATCCTTCAAATATAGGTAACCATTATAAAACTTAAATAAAAATGTATTGTAATGAAATAATTGATTAATTGTCCATTATAGTTAAATGGTGCATCTATGTTTTTTGCCTTCAAAGTTAAATTAATCAACTCTAATTATCTAGAAATTACTTGTGCTTATTAGAAAGGTCTAATTCAATTGTTCTATACAGATTTTTTCCCCCTAATATGATTCAAATGATAATGGACCTATATAAAACATAATTGACTCTCAATTTTGAATTTTGTCTTTGAAAAATGATTACAACTTTTAATACAAATTAATTTTTTAAAAATAACAAGAAAGGAAAAGAAATAGGTTGGATCACCAGTTTTCCTATTGGTTCTCCTCTATATATAAAATTTTAGGTAATCCATTTGATTGACTATCATAGATATCATTGGCAATTTGGTTAGTTTATTGATTTTCCCTAATAATACAAGCTTGTGTCAAGGTACGAACTTAATTATATTATTTTCCATTATAGAAGATAGTATTGACAAGCTATGGTTATTGCAAGGTAAACGTGAACATAATTTTGCATGTGAAAGACCAATCCTTTAATTTCGTCCATGCGCACCTATTCAATGCTCAACAATATGGTAATAAGCATTTCATTATTTTGTTTCATTGTTCTTCCTAATAATTTAAAAAATTGTTTTATTCAGTAGTAACAATTGATATGAACTATTAGTCAATGTTTCTCTTCTTCTACAAGGTTCATGTACACGTCATTTTTTCAATCATTCATTTGAATTCAACTAAAAAATAATATTATCTTTGATATACAAGAAATAATTTCAAGATGACTAGATCTTTGTCTAATCTTAATTGATCCAAAGTACAAGATAATAATTCAAAGGAGCCAAAATATATCAAAACCATTATCAAAAATGTACTAAATTATAATATATAATGATAGATGTATAAGTACTTATATTTTAGTATACTTATTATAAAATGAATTAAAATCTTTCTTTTATTTACCTATCGGCTTCTCCTTGCACCTTTTAGTGGTCCAAGTGCTAGTTTTGATTTATGAAGACACGTTAAATCAATGTTCAAATAATCAAATCTAACTTTAGATAAGTAAATCAAACTATATATACTTAAATTAAATTATATAGCTTAAATAAATACGTAGATGAATTTAATAGTAAACCATATTAAACTCTAATTCTTGTATAGGTTTTATTTTTATAGTAAAATCAATTGTTTGTTGCTTTGAAATGTGAAAATGAAGATGAGTGTAAGTTTTTTTAATTGATTAAAAATTGACTCTTAGTTCTTAATACTTTTAAAATCTTAAAATGATTGAACATTTCTTAAATTATTCAAGTTTCATATCTATGTTGTAGTCTTCAATTATTGAAACTTTTTCCCAATAGACCAAAAAAAACTATCTTACATTAATTAATAGTCATTCTACGTTTTTAGAATTTTTTATGATATTTTGGAGTTTTTAGAAATTGGTCAATTATATAGTTTGTAGGGAGGATAGCCACATCCATTTATCAACATCTTCCCTATGTAATGTCTTTGCCGCACCAGTCTCCCTATGTAATGTCTTTGGCACACCAACCTCGCTCTATAACATTTTTTCCAATTGCATCGTGAAATGACAATTGACGTCGACAATTTGTAGATGCAAATACCAGGCCTGGTGGCCAATTATATACATTAATTCATGAGAAAATTTATATTGACAAAAAAATGAAATGTTATGAATCTTGAACACAAGTAGTGCATATTTCACATAATTAAATGCCAATGTGTGCTCACCAATATCTAGTGAAGTAGACATAGGGTGACTGATGACTTGAGGTACATGAAACAACTCCTTCTTAGTCCTCCCACTCTTGCATCCCTTAGTGGGAAACATGAATGACTGAGAAGAAAAATCATGATTCATATTTTCATGCTGAGAGGCATGCTATTGTTGTGACTTTTAGTTGTTAGAAACAATAGTCCACCAAGATAACTGAGAGGCGAGGGGGATGAATCAGTTATCCAACAATTAAAACATGTATCTTCTTTAAACAAACTTAATCATTCAACCAAAGTATACAAAAACCATAATAAGATGCACATAGATATTTACACCATATATGTTAACTAGGGAAACCATTGATTAGAGGAAAAACCCTGTTAGGAATGATGCCCACAAGATGATGTACTAATATAAATATTTCATGTTAGAGGATTGACCTTGTTAGAAATATATTATAGCATTTAGTACATATGAGTCCCTATTAGGAGACTTTGAATCCCTATTAGGAGATTCCAACCATGTTAGGAGTTGTGCCAACCCTATTAGGAGTTGTGGTACAATGTATGCAAGATGAGCCCACTACCAAACATGCAATTTTAACTACAAGAAGAGATCACTGCTCAAACATGCAATTTATTGTTATGTTCTTCTTTCCTTTGTTATGTCAACTGAACCAATCACTGTCAAACCTTTTAGACTAGGTCATGAACCTCATATCCAAATATCAAACCTTGGATCACTCAAAAAAACCTCAGTAATGAAGTTTCCTTCACTTCTGCTCTACTCTACTCAACTTCACATTCCATTTTCTCTACTACTTACAATCACTTCTCATCAATACAATTCCATACTATGCTATCTTTTATCATAAATAAAAAATATATTTCTCTATAGTGAGTCCATGGAACAATTCACTAAGTCAACTATTAGACCTTGTCAATTAATCATTATAGGACCACATTAAGAACATGTTACAATTAGTGATAACAATAATCTTCCACCTTGCAACTTGAATAGCTTTTCGTACATGCAATCTTATGATGAGTGAACTTAGCCACATCATCATCAACATATATTCTTCACATCCTCAACCTTGATTCTCATAATAACAAATTTTCTATGAGACATAACAAGTTTAGTAGAGCATGCTTCTGTAAACTCTATATCATAACAGACATTACCAAAACTTACATAATTTATTCTAGACTTGTCATTTCTTCTTCCAACATTAATTTCATATACTAGATACTCATAATTATCTCCCATAACCTTAGATAGTGACAATACTCAACTAGCCATCTATACCAACTTGATCTTTCCATTATTTTTCTATCAAATACTAGAGAAGACTACTATGTTGACATCAATGACAAACTCAGACATGAATGTAACATATCATCATAGTAACATATCTATAATACTCACCCATAGGAATATCATCAACATTCATGCTTCTATCAATCTCTCAATAATCTCCCCCTTTGGCATTGATGGAAACATAGATGAAAACATCTAGTTCCAAGAACACCAACAAAAAATTGTTCATCTTTTTGTTCAAATCCTCTTTATCAATCATTCACCCCTATTGATATACCTCAGTGTGCTTTCTATCAAACTATCATTCCATGTTGTACTCCACTTATCCTCATGATGTTCTTCCTCATGATCTTCTCTTGATGATTTTCATGCCAAACTTCTTCCTCATTGATATCAATGTCAGAGGTTTCAACAACCATCAAACTCAGAAAAAAATTGATTCTCACTACCTCAAGTGTCCAAAGACACTATTCAAAACAACATCCTATAAGAGTCCTAGATGACTCTATCCATCACAAATACTCCCCCATACATGAAGCATTAACATTCAATTCGGACAATAATGGTGCTCTGTTACACTGGACTGATGCACTCTTGCATCTTATAGTTTGATGTAGGAAGGAGCATAACCCCTATCATACATCACAAATACTCAAAAGTCTCTTTGGGAAGAGGCTTAGTGAATATATCTACAATCTTCTCTTTTTTGTTCACATACTCCAATCTAATTTCCTTTTCTACAACTTTCTCTCTCAACATGTGATACTTAATAGAAATGTGCTTAGTCCTCAAATGCAACACAAAATTCTTAGACATATGTATTGTGCTTGCGTTGTCACAATGTATGACAATAGGTTCATTGATTTCTATCCTTATATCCTTCAGCATCTACTTCATCCAAACAATTTGATTATAATTGTTTGCTACTGCAAGATACTATGCTTCCACTATACTTTGTGATGTACAATCCTATTTCTTTCTTAGCCAAGAAACCAATATTTCTCCAAGAAAAAAGGCTCCACCATTGGTGCTCTTTCTATCATCCATAGTACTAGCCCAATCAGCATTAGTATAAGCACTTAGAGTAAAATCACCAGATCTTTCATACCACAATCTGAACTTAGATGTTCCTTTTAGATATCTAAATATTTTTCTAATTGCTACATAATGTGATTCTCTAGGATCAATTTGGAATCTTGCAATAATTCTAATTGCATTTTCTATATCTAGCCTTGTGTGTGTTAGATATTGCAATCCTCTAATCATAGATTTATACTTCTTTTTCTTAACAATAGGTGTCTCATCCTTTGTAGATAAATTGTGTCCAGTTACCATAGGTGTTCCAATGGGTTTGCATATTTCCAAACCAAACCTTTTCATTAAATCCTTCAAGTACTTAGTCTGAGAAATAAAGATTCCTTCTTTATTCTGTACATTCTATAATCGTAGAAAACATTTCATTTCTCCTATCATACTCATCTCTGATTCTTTCTTCATATCTTTAGCAAATTTATCACATTCATCATCATTTCCTCCAAATATGATATCATCAAAAAATATTACCAAAATCATCAAACTATCATCAGTTTCTTTCCAATATAGATTATTATCTACCATACATTTTCTATATCCAAGGTTTGTCAAATGGTTGTCCAACCTTGCATACTAGGTTATAGGTGTCTGCTTCAAGCCATACAATTCTTTCTTTAGTTTGCATACTAAGGCCTTGTCATTTGTCAAGGGACAACCTTCAGGCTGCTCAATATACACTTCTTCTTCAAGTTCTCCATTCAGAAATGCTGACATGACATACATTTGATACACTTTGAATTTCTTTTGTGCTACATAGGCTAAGAATAATCTTACTGCTTCTATTCTAGCCACTGGAGCATAGGTATCATCATAGTCTATTCCTTTTTGTTGTGAGTAACCTTTATATACCAATCTTGCATTGTTCCTCACAACTTCGCCTTGCTCATTCATCTTATTTCTGAATACCCATTTAGTTCCTATCACATTCTTTTCTACTAGTCTAGGGACCAATTCCCATGTCTCATTCTTTACTATCTAATATAATTCCTCTTTCATAGCTTGTTTCCAATGATCATCTTTACATGCTTTATCTACATTCTTATACTTAACTTGAGATATCAAACATAGTTCTTCATTGACTCTTCTTCTTGTCATTGCACCTTTATCTTTGCTTCTAATGATCTTCTTGGATTGGTAATTCATTATCATATTCTTTCCCAAAGTAGGAGTTTCTATCTCAACTCTTGGCTCCACTAAAGGTTGTGAGCATTGTTCCTGCCTTGGCTCTCCTTCATTTTGCAAATCATTGTTAGTCCTAAGAAATACCTCATCATTCCTTGGCTTAGTAACAACATCATCATCTGAATTATAATAAACTATTATCTCTTGTATCCAAAATTTCTCATCAATTCTTACATTCACACTTTCTATAATGGTTACCAAAGTTGTGTCTTCTAATACTTGCTCTTCATGAACAATTCTAGACTTATTAATATAGTATTTCAAGGATCTTTCAATACTTTCTCTAAATTATTCAACTTTATTAGAGAGTACATTATTTTTAGCTTTTCTCAATCTCTTAGGACATCTACTTGAAAAATGATCAATTTCTTTACATGTACAAAAAATAAAAAATAAAATAGACCTTCTAGTTCTCTCTTTGTAAGTAGATCAATACATTCCTTTATCTTTATGTCTTCTTCTGATCTGGATCAGTCTTCACTTGTTCTACTATTCCCTTGCATACAAAAGAAGGATTATAGATTTGAAAACTCAATATTTTGCTCTTTACACAAATATGATAACTCACCAAGAATTTCCATCATTCAATTATCGAAATTTCTTCTGTCAGATGAAGGACTATCTTTCCTGAACATGCTCGACATGGATCTCCCAAAGTTATTAAAATTTATCTTCAAGGACTTGATGCTCTAATACCAATTGTTAGGGATAATAGTCCACTAAGATAACTAAGGGTGGGGGGTGAATCAATTATCCAATAATTAAAACATTTATCTTCTTTAAAAAAATTAACCATTCAACCAAAGTAAACAACAACCATAATAAGATGGGATAGGCCAACACTGGGAAAAATAATAATAAAGAATTGATGATTTATAATAAAGTTCAGCTGGTCTATACGTGTTAATCTGAGAGTGTAAGCTTGTGAAAGGTGTCCAAGAAGTATGCTATCAAGGGGTTTAGCTTGTGATATGATCAATTATGAATGCATCTACAACACATGAAATTGAATCTTTGAAAATTGAAATAAAACTGCGACAGGAACTGTCACTTCCTGTCATAGGAACTCAATTGAAACCTACTGAAAACATCAAAAAACAAAACATCTTTCTATCAGCAATAAAAATATAATTGTTTCTATTCATTGAATCAAAACTATGATAAACCATTAGTAATTATAAGAAAATATTAATCATATTGTATTAATGCAAATCAAATTACAAACTGCAATAGGAACATCAAGCATACAATATCAATACAAATCAGATTACCAACTAGTTTAGAAACAATAATCAAATGAAACTTGATATTACTAAAATAAAAACATACCACACTAAAATAAAACCTAGAAAACACACCAAACATTTGAAGAAGTGGGCCCCCTCCTCAATCCATCAGGTGGTGAGATAGAAGACATTGAGCACGAGATTGATCAGCACAATATATAGTCTTTTCATTTCTCAAAAGAATAGTATAGAATTGTCCTCTACATCTCCATATTAAATTTCTTATATAGAATAGACATAACAAGTACATATAACAATGTATAATCTATATTAGGCTAGAGACCAACAAACTATGTAATGGAAACCATGAATATATAACTAAAATATGTGGTTTGTTTTGCTAACTATTTGAAGGAACAGATTAACCACTTTTCACATCCTCCATCATACAATAATTGCTAATCAAATTCCTTTTCTTTAAGTAGTTATGAAAGGAGTTGTTAAGCATTGTGAAGATGGCGGCTCCCTTAGTTCCATGGGTAAGAATGGGAACTAATTTCTCAGCCAAAATAAATAATGGTAAAAATACACCTACGTAGACCTTGATTTGCTAGCTACAAAATATAGTTTTAAAATGTTATTATAACAGCAATAATGATCGTTTATATATTTTGGATGTTTGCTGCATAGTATTGAAGGTATCCACAAGAAGAGGAGAGGAAATAACAATTTTATTCCCTGCCATGTATGAAGTCCTTCGTATCTCCAGCATGGGTTTTGTTTTGTTTGTTACATCTCCATAGGCGACAAGAAGTTCTATTATACATACCAACATGCTACAATATTAAAGATTAGTAAAACATAATCAATGATGAATTTTCCATATTTTAATCCCAAAACAATATTAGATACAACTTAATTATATTAAACTATATGCAACATTATAATGGTAAAATGGAATGAAATGGGATAGAAATGGAATAGAGAAGTAAGCATGAGATTGTATGAAATGGATTAAAATATGGCATAAAATGGAACATAAATTGCTCTCATCAAGATGCACATAGACAATTACACCAGATATGTTTACTAGGGAAACCCTTGATTAGAAGGAAAACCCTAGTGGGAATGATGCCCACAAGATGATGTACTAATATAAATATTTCTTGTTAGAAGATGGACCTTGTTAGGAGTCTATTACAACATTTAGTACATATGATTCCCTATTGTTGGATACAATTGTCTAATTGTGTATTGTCTTTGATGTTACACAAATGTTATAATAGTTATTAGTTAGTGTCTACTGAGGTTAGTAGGTTAGCAAGGCAATTTTTTGTTCTACAGAGCATTCCTAGAAATTACTCTATGTAGATAGTGTCTACCGAGATCACTCGGATGTCAAAGGAAATGTGGTAGATAGCAGCAAAGTAATATTCGATCAAAGAGGATCTAGTGCAAAGAAAAACAAAGATATATATCAGCAATAAATTTGCATCTCATTCAAGTCATTTCATCGTCACTTTCGTACCATTGTAGTAGTGATTCCTAAATCTCTTAATAGAGTTGGTTTAACAACCACTTGTAAATCAGCTAATAAGGTGATAGTTCCATGAAATTGTTCTATAGACATTTTGTAAGGCCACTCCTAACAAGGTGATTATATCCTCTAACAAGGTCACACCTAACAGTGTGTTTTGTAACCTTTAACCAAGTTGGCTCCTAATAGGGATCACTTCAGAAGAGTGAAAATTAGTAGCTAGTTACTTGGTGATTTTTCCCATATTGGGTTTCCATAGTAAATTTGGTGTGTAATGTGTTCATGTTATTTCTTTTATGGTTGCATGTTAATCACTATGAATGTTTAAGATCTGTTAAAGTTAACATACACTGCATTTACTGAGTTACAATATTTTTTGTATGTTTATCGAGTGACAGTAGTAACTAGTTTTATCAAACATTTAAGGGATCTATGGATTTTTTTTTGTGGTAACTGATTCACCCCCACCCCCCTCTTAGTTATTCCATCTATATTTCCAAAAATTGGTATTAGAGTTTTTGGTGCTTATAGGAAGGGTTTCAAAGACCTAAGCTAAATATCAGAATATCTTACAAGAGAGAAATTCCAAGGCTTAATAGAGATAACTTTTCAATATGGTAGGGCCTCATGAGACTTCATCTAGCTTCCATTAGAGATATAGGATTGAAATATCTCGATGAAGAATATACAACTCCTTCTAGTACACTATCTATTAATGAAATTGCTAAGAAGAAGACTCATAACACCATTATTATAGACATAGCATCTAATCTAAGCTATGAGGAATTTGATGATATCAAGGACTGCAAAATTGCTTTTGAAATGTGGAACAAGCTAAAAGATATCTATGGAGGTAATGACAATATGAGAACAGCCTAAGTAGAAAACCTAAGAGGACAATTTGATCAAATGAGAATGAGAGAGGATGAAAACATTGCCAAATATGTTTAAAGGATCAAAGAAAGTGTCAATGAAATCAAAGCTTCTGGAGTAGATATCAAGGAAGAAATAGTTGTAAGTAAATTTTTTAGAACATTGCTTCCCATTTATGCAATTAGATTATCTACAATTCAAAAAAGAAGATGTGAGGCAAATCATAAGATAACTTTAGATGCCATAGTAGGAAGATTGACAACCTTTGAGCTAGATAACTATGAAAATTATGTTCCAACTTCCAAGAATATTGAATCTGCATTTGAGGCCAAGCTTTCACTTAAAGAAAAATGCAAGAAAATAAAGGAATCTCAATTAGAAAGTGAAGAAGAATCAAAGGAAAGTTCTAATAGTGATCTTGAAGTTTTTGAATCTCTACTTACAAGGAAATATTCTAGAGGCAGAGGAAAATAAAAAGGTAAAGTTCCTTTAATCTATTTTTCATGATAGAAAATTGGTCATATTGTAGCCAAGTGCCCAAACAAGCAAAACAAGGATGAGAATAAAGGTCATGAGTGCAATGGAAAGAAAGATTTCAAATCACTCAAGAACAAAGGTAAAAAAACATATTTTTTGGCTAAGGACTCTAAAGATTCTAATAATAGTGAAGATGAAATTGTTTACATTGTTGTGAAAGATGAATCTGATAATGATGAAGAAAATAAGATGGCACTTATCTCTCATATGAGTAAAAATGATACATAGATCATAGACAGTGGATGTTCATATCATATGACTGGTGACAAAACAAAGTTTGAACACTTTGAAGACTATGATGGTGGTAGTGTAAGGTTTGGAAATGATGAACCTTGTTACATAAAAGGAAGAGGTTGAATCTCATTAACCAAAGAACTTGTACGTGATAATGCCCATTGGGTTGAAGGACTAAAACATAATTTGTTAAGTGTGGTACAACTAATCAATATTGGATTCAAGGTGGAATTCATGCATGGCAAGGAAAGGTTGTTGGATGACAAAAAAAAATTGATTGGATTAGGCAAACAAACAAAAGGTAACTTATTTTATCTTGATCTTGGTGAGTGCTCATGTTTTATTGCTCACATTGAAGAAATTTGGTTATGGCACAAAAGGCTATGTCATGTGAATTTTGATAACATGATAAAAATAAGAAAATTCAGGAAAGTAAGAGGCATTCCTAGTTTGAAGAAACCTAATGTTATTTTATGCAAGAATTGTCAAATTGGTAACATGGGAAAGACTAACTTCAAAAGTAAAAACTATCAGTATGAAGATATTTTGGAGATTGTGCATACTGATTTGTGTGGACCTATTGGAATTGAGAGCTATACTAGAGAAAAGTTATTCATTCTTTTTGTTAATGACTACTCTAGAATGATGACTATTATGTATCTAAGAGAGAAGTTAGAAGCACTTGAGAAATTCAAATGGTGTTTGGCTAGGGTAGAGAAAGAAACAAGGAAAAGACTAAAATGCTTTGGATCAAATAGAGGTGGTGAATTCATCTCCAATTAATTCAATAACTTTTGCATTGAAAGAGGATTCAAAAGATAGGTATCAACCCCTAGATCTCCTAAGTAGAATGGAATAGCTAAAAGGAGGAATAGATCTATCATGGATTGTGCAAGGACTCTAATGATTGAAAAGTGTATATGAGCAATGTTAGTATGCTAATAGAAACCAAATTTAAATAAAGCTTCTACAAACTAAACAAAATTCATAAACTTCAAGATAGACTAAGATGAGCTCTCAATTGAGAATATGAGACATTAATGGGCTCTCTCAATAAGCTCTCTTTTTGAGTGGCTTTGTCTAAATAGATAGGATGTATGCTCAAGCTTATGCTTCAAAAAGGGCTTCAAATGGAGTTGGAATTTGGGTGTGAGTGTATGGTTTTGATGTAAAATGGATTTTTAAAATGGCATTATGACTTTACTTCATGGATTGTGTTATTTTGCAAAGGGGAAGGATCCAATTTATAGGCAAGAGGCTTGAGAGATTGAGGGGTAAGATGAAAGGATGGGAAAAAGCTCATGGAGAGCTCAGATTGCATGAGAGGAGAGCACATGGATTGTGCTTCCTTACAGCCAATCATGGAGTGACACATGTCACAAGGTGAGAGGATGGAGGAAAGGGGAAGGATGAGTCAACAAAGGAGGCTCAAGAGATAAAATCTTCATAAAGACCCTCACAATGGCTTGTAAGAGCAATAAAAGGGCTTTGGAAGAGTCATTTATGGCCTTGTGGGCTTCATAAAGTTTTATGGTTGAGATATTTTGACTGAGATGAGAGAAATTTTGACTTGGGCTTGATTAGGAAGGTTTTAAGCTTGCTTAGGATTGTGCAAATGATTAGAGGATGGATTAGGATGGTTTAGGATTAGCTTAGGGATAGGCAAGTGGATGGCATTATGCATTGGGTTTCAACTTTTTTCTTTGGGATCCACATGGTTTTGGATTTTCTTTTCATAGGCATTTGCATTATTTTGCATTCTTTGATTGGATTTTTCCTTTTTGGAGTATGTCTTTTAGAATAGACATATGATTTCCTAGGATGTGGATTTTTAGCTTTATGCATTTTGAAGTTGGCATTTACATTGCTGTGGTAAGCTTTGGCAAGATGGTTAGGAGAAGCTTTGTGAGATGGAGAGGATATGGGAGAGCATGTAGGGGGATGATGATGGATGATGTGCCTCGATATGTGCCTTTGCTGATCTTGCATAGGAATGGAGCGAATAGGATTTGAATGATGGCTAATAGGAGGATGGAGGATGGTAGATTTTGGGACATAGGGACCCAAAATGGATTTAGCGGATGAAGGGGGGATATGGTAGGTTGTTTTAGGTTGCAAAGATGGTGGAGTGGGGATGACAGGAATAGCTAGTGTGATGAGGGTGGAAGATTGGAAGCTTGGTTGATTGGGTGATGGAGGAGAAGCTGGGATATCAGATGGCATGACTAGATAGTTTGGAAGAATGCATGGATTTTGTGGGATGCTTGGGGGAATGTTTCTAAGGCTTTTAATATACCCATCATAGTCAACAAGATTTTCATCATCATTGGAATAGAAGGTGGCAGGAGCAAGGACAATACGATCGAACACATCATGATAGGTTTGGGATTTCATGTTTTGATGATGAGTCAGATGGGGATGGGGTCTTGCATATGGATGAACATAGAAGCTCATGGTTGGATTTGGATTAAGTGCAAATTTTGGATTGGCTGATGAAGGATTTTCTAGGGAGAGTCAAAGCTGTATGACAAACCTAAGGAGGATTGGCTAGAGATTTTTGGCTTTCTTAGTGGATGGAAGACTTCAAGGGCATGTTGTCAAAAAGTGAGAGTTTTGCTTTCCTATGTGCTGGATTGGTGGAGATTGTGTCAACTTAAGGATAGACTAATGATCCTATGGGCATGACATGAGATTGACCACTTGTGGATCCCAACCTTTAGCTCAAAGTGATGAGGGATAACAAGTGACAAAGCTAGATTACCCTAGAAAAAGCTCTGTCAAAGGGATAACCTTGGTGAGGCTAGTGGATTGGTTGGATTGATTGGATAGCAAATTCTAGCAGAATGACAACAACTCTCTAAAGGCTTGGGTGTGATTTTGGATTAGGTTGCTAGCTGGCTGGGGGGGATGATTTGGAGAGACTTTGGATTTGGGATTGTTCTAAAGCAAGGAACTAGATAGATTCGATTATAGTGGGGGAGCTTGGGTGATTTTTTGATGAGGCAATGACTACGCTAAGTATGCCTTGAGCTGGGAGATTTTTGCTTTTTTGGGATTTTGACCAAAGTTGGCAAACATTCATTCAAAAGCTATGAACAAACAAGCAGACAAAATTTTGGAGCAAGCATGTCAAACACACCAACATCCTAGGAAGCTTTCTATAAGAATGAAATTTTTTATAGCTAGGGAGTCCTCGATATACGCAAGGTACGTGAGGCCCAAATTCATAGATGAAACCAAAAAGATGTCACACAGCCGAGAGGATCGGTAACCCGCTTCTCCTCTTTCACTTCTCAAGGGTATAAAGTTCCTTGAGGCTTAGCCCGAGTGAAAAAATCTTGATTCCAAGAGAGGTGTCTTTGGATTCACCTCCCAATTTTTATACTCCGCCGGAACGCTAGAGTTGAGGTCATCCCAAGGGGTGATGAAATCCCCAAGCAGGCCTCCTAAAAAGTGTAAAAAAAGACCACATACATGATCTTGGGCTTTAAAAGGCATGCATTCATTCCAATTGATGATTTAGATTTTGTAAGCTATGATTGAAGACACTTGTGATTATGGCATACAATGTTCATTCCAATTTGACAGCATTGTCAACATAATGAAAGTCGAGAGATCGTCAACATAAGAAATGTGAGAATCATTGAAAATGCGTCAAAACCATGTGATGTTCATTGATTGTTAGGCATTCAAGATTGAGTGTGAGTTTGTTTTAAGCCCAAAACAAAGATGTGTGAAACTTGATTGCCAAGCACGTGCCCGGAGGCCCTCCACATCAAGATTTGTCCAATTTTTATGCCCAAATGAAGTGTGAGCGAGATTAATGCGCATTCAAGGAATTTTCTAGCTTAGAAAAACCACTAAAGACCCAAGTGAGTGGAGTTTGATCTTTGTGGAGCACTTAACACCCTCTTAGGTAGACCCATCCCCATAGATGGCACTGAGATTTCAACTAATGGTTAAATTGATGGGTGATTAAAGAGGGTGATTCCAACTACAAACTTACTCAAAGCATATTTTTATTAGTTTTTATAACTTAGAAGATTTCAAAAATATGGATTCTTTTTATACCCCAAAAGATGATTATTTGATCTATGGCATTCAAGATTGGATTTGTTGTTTTAATCATGCATTCATAAAAAAAACAAACTTGATTTTAATCCATGGCACTCAAAAGTGATTTTAGCAACATGCATTCAAAGAAAAGTGATTAAACATTCAAGTTTTTTCCTTTGAGCATTCAAGATTGAGATTTTGTGTGTTATTTTAAGAACTTTGAAGTGCTTTGTTTTAACCTTAGATCATTCAAGATGGTTTTGGACTCAAAAGTGAAAATGGCTCTTTGGACTTTGGTTTTCATTTAAGATTTTTTGTTCTAGTTTGCATATTTTAAGCCAAAAAATGATATTCCTAGATTGTTTTGATGCATGAAAAACCTAAGAAACATTCAAGATTTTGCAACAAGACATTTGTTTGGAACAAATAACAAAGCTTTTAGGACAATTTTGGCAACCATTTAGGACTCTTAGTTTTCATGAGATTTTTAAAAGAACTTTAAAATATTTGCAAATGAGGTTCATTTTATCTTTGATTGATGCTTTGAGTTTGATTTAGATTTTAGTGTGCACTTAGTGTTGATTTTGAACCTTTTGAAATGGAAAGTTAAAGTTCTTTTTAAATTCCCAAAAATGAAGTGTTCCTAACTTTGCATGAATGCATCTAAAACCTTGATGTTGCAAGGATGAAAATGATTGAATTGGTTTAGTTTCACTTGTTAAAAGTTTTTTTCTTTTTTGCAAATTTTTAATTTTTTAATGGATTTAAGTATGATTTGGGGGTTCATTTTAAGCACTAAAAAGAAGTGTGTATGATTTTGCTTCCTTAAAAAAAATGGCCAAGATCTCCCACAAGAAGAAGAAGAAGAAGTAGATGGAATAAGAAGAATATAGACAAGAAGAGGAAAAAGAATTCCAAGTGCTTTGTCCACCTATAAGCTTGAAAAATCTGCAAATACTATGAGATAGACTATGAGTTCCTTTGTCTTCTTCATGCTCATGTGGACCTACAAAACCAATTTATACAATCCTACCAATCACAAAAACAAGAAAAATTAGCCAAAATTAGCAAATGACATACAAAACTTGACTAAAAAAGCTAATGAAGATGACCCATGCGGGGTCCCACCGGGCGTGCCAAAATGTATATGAGCAATGCTAGTATGCTAATAGAAACCAAATTTAAATAAAGCTTCTACAAACTAAACAAAATTCATAAACTTCAAGATAGACTAAGATGAGCTCTCAATTGAGAATATGAGCCATTAATGGGCTCTCTCAATAAGAAGCTTTCTTGTTGAGTGGCTTTGTCTAAATAGATAGGATATATGCTCAAGCTTATGCTTCAAAAAGGGCTTCAAATGGAGTTGAAATTTGGGTGTGAGTGTATGGTTTTGATGTAAAATGGCTTCTTAAAATGGCATTATGACTTTACTTCATGGATTGTGTTATTTTTCAAAGGGGAAGGATCCAATTTATAGGCAAGAGGCTTGAGGGATTGAGGGCTAAGATGCAAGGATGGGAAAAAGCTCATGGAGGGCTCAGATTGCATGAGAGGAGAGCACATGGATTGTGCTTCCTTACAGCCAATCAGAGAGTGACACATGTCACAAGGTGAGAGGATGGAGGAAAGGGGAAGGATGAGTCAACAAAGGAGGCTCAAGGGATAAAATCTTCATAAAGACCCTCATAATGGCTTGTAAGAGAAATAAAAGGGCTTTGGAAGAGACATTTATGGCCTAGTGGGCTTCATAAAGTTTTATGGTTGAGATATTTTGAGGGAGATGAGAGCAATTTTGACTTGGGCTTGATTAGGAAGGTTTTAAGCTTGCTTAGGCTTGTGCAAATGATTAGAGGATGAATTAGGATGGTTTAGGATTAACTTAGGGATAAGCAAGTGGATGGCATTTAATGAGGGTGGATGAAGGAGGAGATATTTGTTAACTTTGGCTTGGGTTAGTAAGTCTTAACCCATGTTTAGAAAATGTGACAAGGTTAGGAGGGGATTAGGATTAGGTTTAAAGACATCTTCTAGAAGAGTCTAGACTTTGGATGAGGATAAAGACTTTCTAGAATAGTCTAGAATTTCCTAGGATGAGGATGAAGACTTTCTAGAAGAGTCTAGAACTTCTTAGGATGAGGATAAATTAGATCTTTAGGAAATAAATAAAGTTTTATTTATTTCAAGGATTTGGGTTGAGGAGATATTTATTAAAACTTTTTTAATAAACATGAGGATTAATATTTAATCTTAATTAAATATTTTGAGTTGGGATTAGGGGTAGGAAATGATGGGATTAGCCTTTAATCAAAATTAAAGAAGGATTAGAAGATTTTGGAAGAGGTTAGTGGTCTTAAGGAAATTGGCCAAGTTTTGGGCAAAAAATAATTTTTTTATTTATTTTGGGTTTTTTGGTCAATTTATTAATTAAATAATTAATAAATAAGGAAATAATGTTTAAATAAGATTTAAACATTTTTGGGAGGGATTCCTTAATTAAATATTGTTATTTAAGATAAAGGGATTTAATGGCATAAAAATAAATTAATTAATTAAATAATTAATTAATTAATAAATGATGATGTCGTCAGGAATTTTTCAGAAAATAAAAATACTTTATTTTCTAAAGGTTTTTAGGTGTCTACAAAAAGAACATTCCTATCAAATACTAGAAGGAAGCTATAAGCACTGCAGTTCATACCTTAAACTGAGTACAATTGAAGGACTCGTTCAAAACCCCCTTTGAGTTATGGTATGGTTATAAGCCCAATGTAAGTTACCTGAAAGTATTTGGAAGTAAATGTTACGTATTGAAAGAATATAGAAAAGGAAAATTTGATGTGAAAGGTGATGAAGGTATATTTTTAGGATATTTTTACAATAGTAAGGCATATAGATGTTTGAATTTTTCTACTCACAAAATCATAGAAAGTACACATGTGAAAGTTGATGAGTTTACAAAAAGGACTGAAGAAGAAAGCAAAAAGGAACTAGAAGATTATAGGAGATTTGTTTTCATTGAACCTGATACATTGCTAGACACATCTATCAATCAGGAGACTTCTACTCTCGAGTCTTCCTCAGTCACTAAGTTGCAAGAAGTTCAAACTGAGTCATAAGGACCCGAGTCATATTCTGAAGCTACTAAGCCAATGCCTATCAAGTCTAAGCAGCCTGGACCTGAAGCTAAAATTCAAGAGGATGACAATGCAATTCATTCAAAAGGAAAGGAACCTATATTGGCCAAGTCTATCAAGAGGCATCATACACTAGATCAAATTATTGAAGATAAATCAAAAGGTACTGTGACAAGAAGTAAGTTAAAAGGTACTTGTTTACTTGCTATTTTTGAACCTAGAAATCTCAAAGATGTAGTGGAAAATGAAAGTTTGATTGAGGCTATGAATGAAGAGATAGAGAAAATAGAAAAGAACAAAACCTTGACTCTTCTACCTAGGCTTAAAGATAAAAAAAAGTGATTGGAACAAAATGGGTATTTAGGAATAAGTTGAATGAAGATGGTAAGGTATCAAGAAACAAAGCTAGACTAGTATGTAAAGGCTACTCTCAAGAAGAAGAAATTGATTATGGAGAGACTTTTTCTCTTGTTGCAAGATTGGAAGGTTTTAGGACCTTACTTGCTTATGTAGCACATTAAGGATTTAAGGTATATCAGATGGATGTCAAATCAACATTTCTCAATGGTATTCTTGATGAAGAAGTCTACATTGAACAACTTGAAGATTTTGTTGATCCAGACAAAAGGGATATGGTCTAAAAATTACACAAAGCATTGTATGGTCTGAAACAGTCTCCTAGAGAATGGTATTAGAGATTGCATAACTACCTTATTTAGATTGGTTTCTAGAGAACTAATGATAACAGTAGTTTATACACCAAGGAAGGACCAGATAACAAGATTGTTTTGGCAGAAATAGTTGTGGATGACACTTTTTTTACAAGGAATGATGATCTATGCAAAACAAATTCAGAGAAAATGAAAAAAGAGTTTGAAATGTTAATGTTTAGTGAGATTAAGTTCTTTTTTGGTCTTTAGATTCAACAAAGTAAGAATGGTATCTACATTACTCAGTATAAGTATATCAAGGAGATACTCAAGAAGTTTGGTATGGAAGATTCAAAACTAGTTGGAACTCCCATGGGTACTAGACTAAAGCTTACCAAAGATGATGATTCAAAAGAAGTAGATCAGACCTTATACAGATCAATGATTGGAAAATTGTAGTATGTAGTTCATACAAGGATTGATATTTCTCTTGTAGTTAGTATAGTGGAAAGATTCTTGGCAAAACCCAAAGAAAATCACATGATGGAAATCAAAAGGATCTTGAGATACTTGAAAGGCACTAAAGATTATGGATTATGGTATAAACTTGGAGAAAATCTAGGCTTAAAAGTGTTTATTGATGTTGATTGGGTAGGAAACATTGATGATAGAAAGAGTACAAGTGGTGGAGCATTCTTTCTTGGAAAAAGGTTGGTATCTTGGACAAGCAAAAATCAAAATTGCACATCCCAATCTACAATAGAAGCAAAGTATGTTGCAGCAATAGTGAACTATTCTAATATTGTTTCATTTAAATAGTTGTTGGAAGGCATGAAGGTTGAGATCAAAGAGCTAGTTGTTATGTTTTGTGATAATACAAGTGCAATTAAAATTTCAAAGAATCTAGTAATGCATTCCAAAACCAAGCACATTGCTATAAAATACCACTTTTTTAGAGAATTGGTGCAGGACAAGGAAAATAGATTGGAATATGTCCATACAAAAGAACAAATTGTAGACATATTCACCAAGCCATTACCTAAGGATGCATTCTTGTATCTAAGAGGTAAGTTAGGGGTCATTCCCCTATATGAAGCTCACTAAAATAAAGTTTTAGTGATGCATCAATAGGAACCAAGTTGAAGATCTACAAGTTGATGCAACATAGTCATGGGAACATTGCATATGAATCAGTACTCATGGTACATTGTTACTAATTTGGTTTTTGTTTTCTTTGGCATGTGTTGTCAAAGAAGGAGATTTTACTATCATAGCTTTCTAAAATTTGTTTGAGGGAGAGTTTGTTGTTCGAAGAAGAAGCTTTATAATTCCTTCACAAAGGGAGATTACAACATTAGAGAAGTTTGTAGCATAAAATCTAAGAGGGAGAAAATTTTCTATCAGAGAAAGACTTGTTTTCAAATTTCATTGTGCTATGACATGTTCTGTTGCCATCAATGCCAAAGAGGGAGATTGTTGGATAAAATTTTCTAATTGTGTGTTGTCTTTGATGTTACACAAATGTCATAATAGTTATCAATTAGTTTCTATCAAGCTCAATTGGTCAACAAGGCAATTTTATTTGTCTACTGAGCATTCCTGGAAATTACTCTATGTAGATAGTGTCTACTGAGATCACTCGGGCATCGAAGGAAATGTGGTAGAAAGAAATGTTAACTGAGCTCTCATGGTTAATGAAGGAAAGTTAGTGTTTATTGAGTTCACTCAGCCTCCAAAAGATTTTTGCAAGGTCATAGTGTTAACCGAGTCTCTGTCGGTTAACACAAAAAATCTTTTTAGGAAGAATGATTACTAAGCAAGGTCGGCTAATGAAGGATTTTTTTAATTTGAGAAATAATGTTTAATTATTTGAAGTATTGGTTCTAGCCAACTGAGGTAATGATTATTGGTGATTGTAAGTTGTAAATGAGCCAACTTGATAATTTGCAAGGTATAAATGAAAGGTCAAGTTGACAATTCAAAAGAATGAGCGAGTATGCAAGTGTATTGATTGTTTGCAGAAGAAAGTGTGAGTGAATTAGAAGGATGGTTAGATATCCTTAAGGAGCAACAAAGTAATATTTGATTAGAGAGGATCTAGTGCAAAGCATAACAAACATCTGATTCAGCAATTCAATTGCATCTCATTTAGGACATTTCATTGTTACTTTCTTACCATTGTAGTAGTGATTTCTACATCTCTTAACAGAGTTGGTTTAATAGCCATTTGTAAATCATCTAACAAGGTGATAGTTCCATTGAATTATTCTAAAGACCTTTTTCAAGGCCACTCCTAATAGGGTGATTAAATCCTCTAACAAGGTCACATCTAATAGTGTGTTTTGTAACCTTTAACTAAGTTGGCTCCTAATAGGGCTCACTTCAAAAGAGTGAAAATAAGTAGCTAGTTACTTGGTGGTTTTTCCCATATTGGGTTTCCATGTTAAATCTAGTGTCTCATGTCTTCATGTTATTTCTTTTATGGTTGCATGTTAATCACTGTGAATGTTTAAGATCTGTTAAAGTTAACATACACTACATCTACCAAGTTATAGCATTTTTTATATGTTTACTAAGTAACAAAAATAACTAGTTTTATTAGACATCTAAGGGATCTGTGGATTTTTTTTTGTGGTAACTAATTCACCCCCCCTCTCAGTTACTCCTTCTATATTTCCAACACCTATTAGGAGACTTTTAATCCCTGTTAGGAGATTCCAACCCTCTTAGGAGTTGTACCAACCCTATTAGGAGTTGTGTTACAATGCATGGAAAATGAGCACATTGCCCAAACATGCAATTTCAACTACAAAAAGATCTCACTACTCAAACATGAAATTTACTATTATGTTCTTATTTTCTTTATTCTGTCAATTGAACCAATCACTAACAGACCTTGTAGATTAGGTTACAAACCTCAGATCAAAATATCGAACCTTGGATAACTCAGCAAAACCTCAACATTGAAGTTTCCTTCACTTCCACTCTACTCTGCTCAACTTTGCATTCTACTCTCTTTGTTTCTTACAATCACTTCTCATCAATATAATTCCATAATATGCTATCTTTTATGATAAAGGAAAATTTCCTTCCTTTATAGCAAGTCCATAAAAAAATTCCCTAATTCAGCTATTAGACCTTCTCAAATAATCATTATAGGACCACATTAAGAACATGTTACACTTAGCAATAACATTAATCTTCTACCTTGCAACTTGAATAAATTTTTGTACATTCAATACTGTGATGAGAGAACTTAGCCACATCATCACCAACATGTCTTCTTCATATCCTTAACCTCAATTCTTAGAATAAAAAATCAGCTAAGAGATATGACAAGTTTACAAAAACATGCTTCTATAAACTCTATCTTAGAAAAAACATCGCCAAATCTTACATAACTTCTTCTAGACTTATCATTTCTTCTTCAAACATTAACTACATATACTAGATACCTAGAATTATCTCCCATAACTTTAGATAGTGAGAATACTCAATTAGTCATTTGTACCAACTTGATCTTTCTATTGTTCTTCTGTCAAATGCCACAAAAGACTGTTATGTTGACATCAATGACAAACTTAGTCATGAATGTAGCATATCATCATAGTAACATATTTACAATACTCCCCCATAGGAATATCATTAGCATTCATGCTTCCAAAAATCTCTCAACATTCTAGGGAACTTGTAGCAAGGTTGGAATTAACCATGTATGCATTTGTTTAGTACTAGTAGCTGATGGATCAATGTTTTGAGTAAGATTGAATGGGAGAAGACCAAACATGCCAAGATCATTCCAAAATCAGTTCATTCATTCATGGAATGTTTTGGCTTATTCGTTAGACTCTCATATTATATGTGTTTTAGTTTTCACAATGCCATGGATTGTTTCTAGTAGTCAACTCTTTGAAGAATGTCATGTGTAATTCTAAGAGGGATGTTCTCCACAACCAATTGTGGTGGTGGGTTGTATGTCTATAAGTTGCTAGAATAATCCTATGTGCATAAATTACCTATCCCCATTGCAATAGTTATGTTAAAGGCACATGAATCATAAGTACAAGACAAATTAAATGGAAGACTAAATTAGGAGAACACATATACTTGCTAGTAATCATAGGCATAATCACAATTGAAACCTTCAAAGTGTTCTTTCATGTGTTACCCTATAGGGCCCAAGGACAATCGCACATATACAATTGATCACCAAAGGGTTTGAAAACATAATAATTTATTTTAGTCTAGCTGTTCACAAAATAGTATCCTAGTCTAGTTTCATCAGAAATGCAATCATCATCATGAATTTCCTCTGACTTATCTTTACTTTTTTGCAAACTTTCAACCTTGTAGTTCCTGATGAAACAAAATTCCTATAACTTCTTCCTTTTTTGTAGAATGGTTCCATCCTATAAACTAGGGTGAAGTATAGATGATCCATTGAACATGTACATCTCTTTTGATGGTCACGAAGGTACCACATCTTCAACATGCAATGATAAGATTTGATGGCAGCATTTGTGTCCTTGTTTGCATGTGGGAAGATTCTAAACACTTTGGCCCACCTTTCTATGTATGTAATAGGGGATGATATTTTATGCAAAGTTAGTGTATTGAAGAGAAGATAAATTTCAATGTAACAATAATTCAAAATAAGAGAGTGGAATGTCTTATGCATATGACCATCCCCTTGACACCATGTCCTCCGAAAGTATACTAAGAAATCTTGTTGATCAGGGAATTTAATGAAAAAATCATCCAATAGCTTATAAGTGGTGTCCTCATTCTCATCCATTGCATTCATAATCATCTTGATCCATTCAAAAATTTGACCTCACTCTATCTTTCATTGCATACTTCAGCATGTTCTTCAACCATGCCCAATGAACATGCCAAATGCACATAATGACATGACAGTTGAAAGTGGCCCTGGTGGACATGAAGATGAAAGTTATTACCTTTCCTGGGGGAAAACTTCAAAGATCTAAATGTTAACAAATTTAAAACATACAATAAAAGATATATATTGTTGCATCCCTTACTCAATTTCTTGTATTTTAGCATTCACATCACTAGTCAAGAAGGCATTGACTATCCGGTCATTTCTAGTCATCTTTCCTCATCTATAGATGATAGAGAGCCAGAATTGGATGTCCTAAATCTTGTTGTGAGATGAGATAGCCCATGCAACTAGAACTCCTAATTGATTTTTATCAAAGACAACAAGATAATATAGTTGGTAGTGCAATCGACTAAGAAGTTAAAAATTACTTGCGACATGTTATTGCTAATTAAGAAGAAGAACAGAGTATTAATGGTAAAAAATAATTGTACATGTCTCACTTCATATTTATTTGTTCCAAAATTGGAATCCATGAATATTAAAGAATTATGAGAGTTTCTAACCATCATATCAAGCATCCATGGGGTTTGGAAACCCATGATGAAAGGTCTACCATCTATCTATGGCTTCTACCAATAAAAGAAATTGGTTCGATCCTCTTCTCTCAATTTAATAATACTAATTGTATCATTGAAATCCTTTTGTGCTTGACCACACTTAACTCTCCTCCAAGAATTCATGACATATTTCTAAGTTAGGCAAGTATCTCTCTATTATATAGCCACAAAATATGGATCGCTCAGATGTCTATCCATTACAACATCTACACTCACAACCATTTCCAAAAGAGACTCTATGTAAGCCTTGCATTCAATAGATAGGTTTGGGGAAAAATTATCCCATGGCTCATTGCTTGGATCATTTACCACATGACAATATAAACATTCATCATCTATGTGTAACATATCAGGGTAATTGATAATAGAAACATCTGGTCTACCAAACATAACCTTTACACTAAAGAGGTATGGACACCCCCTTTTCTTAATAAAATGATGGTGACATTTCTTTTCTTTTTATTTGGTCATGTTATCATCTGGCCCAAAAGAACACCAATAGTTGCACATAAAGAATAGTCAATCAAAGTTTAACTTGTAAAGGTCATGGTATAGTTTCATAACAAACACAAACTATTGATTACAACTCTAATCAGCTAGAATTGAATTTTGCTTTGCCTTTCTTTTAGTTTGAATGGTTTTTGTTGTCATGTCTCATAGAGAAAAAACCACATTTTGTACCTTCCCACTTTGATTCCCCTACAATAAATGTGTCAAGTCTATGTAGTGGAATAGCTACAGGTTAGTCTATAACCGCATCTTTTTTAGACTAAAATATATTCCACTAAATTTTGTCCATTGAAAAAGGCTTGATTCCATCACCTCCATCTTGCACTTCAAGTTTGATAAGCAAGTGCCACTTACAATCTCTCCCCATCATAGGAGACTACAACTACAAAGGAGAAGTATAAAATATGGAAATCCACATAAAAACACACTCAGATATTTAGAACATCATGATCGTTGCCTTCCTACCAAGATTGGCTACAACCAAGTCTGTTGGTGTTTATTGCAATATTTGTTTAGCTATTTTCATGGTAACAATCATTTTATAAAAATTCTTTAGAACTCATATGTTAATCTATTATATGCATCTTGTGTTAACCCTCAAAAGGTTTTGTCATCATAATCATTGCTATACTTTTCTCATATGCTACTATAGCTTTAAACATTGTGTAATTTTGTACGTCAAAGGAGCTACATTGAATGAGTCAAATATCAAATGAATATCTTTCTATAGTTTAATAACTATGGTGCATTTTTTGTACTTGTGTAGGAATGTTGTAGTTTGAGAACTATGGTGCATTTTTGTGGTTGTGTAGGCTCGTAGGACTATTTGAAGTGAAGGGACTCCTTGTTGTGATCTTGCAATGTTCTATAGTTTTGTGCATCGAAGGAGATAGAAAAAAAGTAATGAAGATATATATTTTTCTCTGTCATGACAAAAAAGCAATATGGCTATAAGAAGGATGACTAGAGATTATAGTGAGAAGGAAATTTTGATCATGGATCTCTTTTATAGTAAAATGGATATGGCAATGAGCATTAGCGTTGTTATTGTTACTATAATGATAAAAGTGAAAATTGTAATAGATCGCTATTAGGAATAATGAGCTAAAGTGATCGATGGTGTGTACATGTTTTTCATTAGGAGTTACAATGATCATTTATTTGAATATTTTTGTGGAGCAGGTGAGTAGTGACTAGAAATGACTGCTAACATGCTTATTAATGATCAAAATTCTTAATCGTAATAGTCTCAAACTTAACTGCGGAAATCAATGTGGTGAAATGAATAAAGGACATTCATGAACTTATTCCCTCCCTAAACTTAGGGCATTTTTACCAAGAAATTAATCATCGTGCATTCTACAAGCAGAGAATTTGTAAAGAATTGTGGGATTTTCTAGAGCTTCCTGAAGCAATAACTTGTAGAAAAATGGAAGGCTCCAATTCATCAATAAAGAGAAAGGCCAAGAAGGTAAAGAAGGGGAAAATAGAAAAGAAGCAAAAGACAAAAGATGAAATTCTTCCAAGGAAGTTGAATGAAGACTTGATTGAAAAAATGGATTTTGTTGGGTGTAAATTGAAAAGGAGTAAATTTGCATCTCTAGATAAATTGGAAGACAACTTTAGCGAAGTCAGTGATATATGGACAATAACGCAAGGATATGAAGTTTTCCTATATCACTATGTTAGAAGGGATTATAAGGGGCCCATATGTAATCCATGGGTGATGAATTTGGAAAATTGACTATGCCAAATGTGTTTGTGAATGTTGAACTGTTGAAGGTTATCATTACAAAATACAATGTTGATGACAAATGTATATATGATGGCACAAGGAAAAAGTTCATGGAGATTTCCATTGATTATCTGAATGAAGTTTTCAAGCTAACAAATGGGCTTACCAAAAGGCTTTCATTCATGGAATTAAAGAATGAATACAAGAGGTTAGATATCATACATGTAGGGGAAGCTAATCTTGCACAAGGTCAAGAAAGAGCCACTTACTAAAGCAAGTGGGCCACCATTCAACATACAATTATTCAAAACATAATTTGACATGACATATCAGTCTTGTGGACAAGTTGGAGCAATAGAGGTTGTGACATTATGGAGACTAGACCTATGGTGCTAGCCTCTGATGTGAAAATGTTGGAGCCCAAGCTATACAATTACACTAAGTTTTTTGTTGACAACATTCATACATGTTTCATCAATTTCAAAGATGTTGATACTCCTATATTTGGGATTATTCTTTGCTTATGCACATGATTTTGTATTATGGTCAAATGAGAGATATGTGGCATAATAATCTAAAATTAAATATAAAGTAAACTAATGGAGAAGATAAGCTAGTTTAGATGTGGACTTCTGTGTGGGACTATACATACAATGCCTCATGTTACCTCACCTTTCTAGATTATTATTTTCAGCCTTTATATTCATTGTTTGGATATCAAGATTTCCCTTCCATTAGCATTGACATAAAGATGTTTATAAGACCTAAAGATAATGCACTGGGAGAAAATATTAAACACAATTGGGGTGATTGGTATACCTAGTACTGTTTCACTTGTATTAGAGTATATGGATTTGAAGGGATGCCCTACCACTTACTAGCCTTAGTATCAGATAGGATTTCTTATTTGGAAACTATGAGACAAATGTTAGAGTCAAGAAAACAACATTTTGGAGAAAAGCAGGGGAAATAAACTTTTCTCCCTATTGCTCTATCTTTTGGAGATTTTACTATTTGTACAATGTCTTATGAAAAAGTTGGGCACAAAATACAAAATGAGTATCACATGCACACCATGGATCCCTAGACCCATTATTATCCTAAAGGATATATCCATCCCTATAGAAAGTCATAGAAATTGGGTGAGTATATCCATAAAATTGTTGAAAATGAGGAAGAATAAAAGAACATAGAATGGTTGGAAATTAAATAGAAGTTGCAAGAATAGAATATGGAGTTGGAAGAAAGAAGGTTGTAGGAGATGGAGAAATTTAGAGATGACATAAAAAATGTGCCAGACTCCGCTATACAACTGAGTAGAACTTTGGATAGACACGAGATACAAGAAATGGAACATGATGTCTAGGTAGTTGACAAGGTTTGTAATGCTACACTAAGAAAAACCCAAAAATTTGAAACAAAGAACAAGTACAAAGAACGTAACAATTTTTTTTAATTTAATTCAACTTAATACAAGTACAAGTACAATGATTGAACCACTCTCAATCTAAAAAACTCAAAAAGAAAGATGATATCATCCAAATATGCTTCTATTAAGATGCCAATACATATAGAGTTCTATACAATAATGAAGTATAATAACATTCTTAAACACCTATGTCCAACATATGGACCCTACAAGTAACAAATACTGTTACAAGAAGTAACATCAACAGTCATCCTTAGCTACTTGTTAATCAACTTGAAGCACCTGAAAAAATAACACACAGAAATGCAACACAACACAAAGGGGGCTTAGTACACACTAAGTTGAAAAGTGTAATCCACCTGCATACATGTTAGAATAAACATATACATAGCCATAATGCAAATATCTGATCCACTTAACATAGTGCAATTCCAAAATTAATATGCAAGAAGTAAACATTTACTTAACAATGCAAAATTAAACTGGCACTGAGAATAAACCGTAAATGAATCATATATATACTAAGGTGTCATCGTTATGGCACTAAGATTCTACATCCATATATGGTATGCTCATAGTCAACACACAACAGAATTCTCTATTATACTTGTCCATGATAGAATAGAGATTTCCCTTGTTCTTTGTACTTAACCATATAGGTTTAAGTAATAGGTAAGGCCAATTATCTTTTAATATATAATTAACCCACCCAATTCATTTTAAAGTTATCACTGAATTAATTAACTGAATAGGATAAACCAAATTCAGCCACCTCGATATATGTTCATCACAGCTATTCTTAAAATACACATCAAACAGATTTACAAAAGAATGTACATGCAACAGATATAAAATTAGTATACAACATGACACTACATCCTTTAATCCATTTGTAACACATTTTATTTTTCCAATTTCAAAGGTATAGATAGATAATTATAATAGTAGAAACAAAACCTATAATGTCAAGATTACACAAATACATTTGAACTGTTGTCTCAGCTCAAAGATACTTACTTAATCTTAATACCATACATTCAATTTCCTGCTGACATAACCATCTACACTTAACTTCAAAATGACCAAGATAACAAATCAAAAATGCATATGATATTCTTGTTTTAAATGACATATCATCAAACATATAACATAATCTGCCTCAATACTTGAAACAACTTCCATTTCAATTATGAACTGAAAACATCTTTACAATAAAAGAATTTTGTTTCAAACATCTTATCTCAAAACAATCCATAAATGCAAATTAGACACTTTATAACAAAATTAAACATAATAGAAACTAAGTATAGTCAATGCTTAACATATGACCATTAATAATGTTATTAAATACTAAAGTGTCTATTGAAGTTATACCCAAAATACGATTCACAAAATGCAATATAACTTCCAGCATGCCATCAACCAAAAGTAATTAGGATGTAAAATCCCTAAGCTTTAAGATGCACACTAACTATTCACATAATGTTGCCCTCGATAACCATTCGCAATAGACATCTTTTCCATCCAACAACTAAAACATAGCTAAATATAAATTCATAATTCCATATTAAAACAATTTCAATTTTAACAATAAGTAAATTATGTTGTCGCATTGAATTCTCTACTTGATTCAAGCTTTCTCTTAACTATTTAATTTAATGTCATGACTGGTGTTGATAACACCAATAACTAAGTTTCCAAAAACTTATGATTACCATAACAGTTGATAAGAAATTTGAACCACTTTACATTTCAACATTATCGACTATCGAGAACATTTAAAACTCAATAACACTATACTGATAATTGCCAATACAGCATTGTTTACGTTTCATACTAACTGTTTGACCAAATGCCTGCCTCGGTTTCATATAGTTATTCGATAAGTTGTCTATGTTATAGGTTTCATGTAACTCACATACCATTTAAGACTATTTTATTACCCATGTTTTAAAACAATCATTGTGGGTCGAATGTAACTTCGCACCCATGTTTATACTTTCATAAAACAATACACCTCCAAACTCATGCAAACTATAAAACAATAACTGTGTCTCAACCATCATATAAGCTTTTCGATATTATAACTATACCCACGGTCCATGCAAACCTCTAAAATTGTAAGTAAAAATTCCTTACTAGTTCAACTCGGTTAATCCTCATGTTATTGCAAACAATGACACAAGTATTTATATAAACTGTTTTACCTAAAACTCGAGCCCAAACCAAAATCCAATTTTTATTGTGACTGTGTCCTATGTCGTGTGTCAACTATATGACAAAATGCCATCATCTCACATGGTGGTGAAACACATAAAAGAGAATCTCAGATTTACATAACTGAATATGGAGAACCCAATTTAACAACCAAAAAATCCAAATGCAAATAGCAATACACGATAGTACATAATACCCATAGCCAAACATGGACATATAAAAAACTCAGCACTTAATTTGTCCAATCCTGCATACACCCATGCTTGGGTATCAATACATTTTAAAAAAGACTGCAGCATCTATTAATTCCTTCAAACAAATTAACACTCAAATAACAGTAAAGGAATAGGTAAGAAAATGCCCCCCTACCTCAAATCATAGTAGGTGGAAAAAAACTCAACATGAAGCTCTACAATAAAACTTGTTGCCAAAGCCCCCAAATGCCCAAATCAAAACCACACTTCCAAATTAGAAACACGGATATGCAACAGAGAGATAATGATTGGTAGAGCAACACCCAACAATGCTCGGCCCCATAAGTATGAATACCTTTTCAAAAAATTCCTCAATGATGCTGATTCTTAGCAACATGCATCACAGAGGCATAATAGAATAGAGCAATGCGGCCAAGTTTTCGGCCCAAATACAACAATAAACCCAACTCGCATACAGAAATGGACGACCAAACTTCAAAGAAATAATTCCTCATAAATATGCATTTAATACAACTGAGACACTTCACTACCGAGTACACATGACAGTCTATCTGCCACCACCATATATGGTTTCAAAACATAGGATATAATACCTTTTCAAAGCATTCAAAACCCATCTAGGGTTACTTGCTAAAAGAGATATTTAAACCTTTTTTTTTTTTTTTTTTTTTTTTTTTAAAGAAATAGAAAATGTTTATGCCACTTTCAACCTAGGGTATTTAAACCCTTTCAAACACAAATATAATCAATGCCATCTGTAGTTATGACAAGAAGTTAATATATGTCATGTAATCAAAACCAACATAGGGTGATATGCAATAATTCAATCCATTCTCAGTCACACATACGTGAATTCAAAGACAAGTTCCAAACACATAGAGCATATTAACATACAATTGTATTTGAAATTAACAAGTTAAACATACAACTTAAAACTTTTCTTTCCAATCTATTTAAACACAGAATGCAGTTTACCACCAATTTGAAATATAATAAACATAATTGTTACCAACAACATGCAATTATATATATATATATATATATATATATATATATAAAAGTATACTAGTTTCAAATCATGAAATCCTAAGTAATCCCCAAAACTAATATAATAGTTCAGAACAGAGAATACCTTCAGCAAGTCTCCAGTTCCTAATGACACAAAAAAATAACCAAGTTTTGCAATGAAAGACAACATATCTACTGAAATGAACTCCAAACAGTAAAGTCTTAAAATGCAGTTGAACAGAAGTAGTGGTCAGGCTTGACAAGGTTAACGTGGAAAAGGATGAAAAATCCTTGAGTCAAATAAATTTATCGGTGGCGCTGAATTTATAAAATCAAAGGAATTCATGACTTGTCTGTACAATTATAGAGGCAAAATCTTTAGGCAAATTGTTCCACATATCACTCCTAAAATTGAAACAGAGATGAAGGTAAGACTTTAAAAAGATATCAATAAAGAGGTGGAGAACATGACTCTAAGAAGAGGGAGACATTTTCTTAATGAAACAAGATTCATTCTTTTTCCTAGATGGGATATTCGTGCATCCTATATATTTGACAGCTTAATGAAATCTGAGAACAATGATATGAAGCTTGATGTGCAAGAGTGAAAGATGTCATTATTGGTTCTAGGTTTGTTGAGGATGACATATCTATGCTACTATGGGCCCTTTACCCTCCACATAAGAGGCCACATATTATTGATATTGATCAGGCATTTAGGCACTTCATGACTTTGAAGGTAGGGGTAACAAACCCTAAAAAATCAACACACATAAAGGTGGGTTTGGCCCAATTTAGTGAGGCTCAAATGAAGTAACTGTCAATTGAAAGAGATAACTAGAAAGAAATTTATGATAGCCTTTTCAAAATGGGAAAGACACAAATAAAACCTATGATTCAATCAATGGATGATGCCATGAAAAGGGATTTCAAGAGACTGCAAGAGGGAAATGAGAAATTAAAGGATACAACAATGATCGGGAGAGAAGTATCAAGCTCCATATTGAGAAACCCCTTCAAAAATTTATTGAACAAGCTTGGACATGTGTGGCAATTATACAATGCTTAAAAAACTTTGGCTTTAAAACAAAATTAAATCTACAACAAATTGATCAAGGAAATGGATGAATTGGTTGAAGATGCCAATATCTAGGAAGCCAACACATTAATTCATGGTCATAACATGTTTACCAAGGAAATAAAAAACACTTGAAATATGTTGGAAGATCTAGTAATGGATGGACATATTAGGATGGACATATTATCAACCAGGAGATATGGATCGAGATTGTCATGCAGTGTTGGAGGTGGCCCTAGGAGCATCACGAAATGATGACTTAGAATTGAGAAAGATGAGCGAGTAGTTGGAGAAGATGATCAAGATGGATTTTAAAGCTTGAGAATTCATTGTAGGTGCAAAATTTCTTGATGATGACAAATATCAAGAGCATATAAAAAATGTAATGATTTTATTGAAGAGTCAGAATTAGAATCACCCGAATGAATTCAATTTCCTTTGTAAATTGGTTTTAATTGATCAACATGTAATACTTAGTTACTACTTAGCCAGTTAAGATAAATTTTATAAAAAAATGGACATGCCTCTTCATTTTGTAACTGATTTTTTGTCCATAAGTATAGGGACCTAATGGATAAAATAAATGAATAGAGCTTGAACAAAGAATGAAGAGCCAATAGACAAAGGAATCTATCTGTAGTATCTTTTCTTATTGTTTTGTCTTAAATGTAGTAGGTTAAGTTTTTCAAATGGAAATATGAAATGTGTCATTACTATCCCATGTCTAAAGCTTGTTGCAATCCTTATGTTATAAAAGGGATTTCCAAGACAGGGATGTTGAGGGTACGAATTTGGATAGAAGGAATGTTATTATCATGTTTTTAGTTGTTTCAGTGCTCTCTATTTCATGACATCTGATATCTGAGTTATATTTTGCAAATAAATATATCCCTCTTGCATTTATTTTCTTGTTCAAATTTGAAATGTAAAGTTATATGAATTTGCAAAAATAACTATGGCTACTAATAGAAAATCTCTAATTGGCACTTGCACCTTTAAGGGGTGCAAGAGTTATGTCGATAGTAATATATATCAATATTTATGAATCTATATCTATCTATTTCTATTTACATATGCCTCTCCAACTCACAAACACTCCTTGTCTACCTCCCTATCACTATCTTTATATTAATTAATATGAGTTAGGGTTTGGTGAAATTTGTATCGAATACTCTCCTCAAATATTCTCATTGTAACAATGCTTATTGTTGAAAACATTTATGTTAATTAAAGGAAAAAAATTATTTCAACATAGAAAACACTTTCAAAATTTAGTACAGAAAAAAAAAATTAAGTATTTACTATTTTTACAATACATTTATGTTATAGAAAATAATGAATTGTACGAATTTGGATAGAAGACAAGGATGTTGAGGGTACGAATTTGGATAGAAGGAATGTTATTATCATGTTTTTAGTTGTTTCAGTGCTCTCTATTTCATGACATCTGATATCTGAGTTATATTTTGCAAATAAATATATCCCTCTTGCATTTATTTTCTTGTTCAAATTTGAAATGTAAAGTTATATGAATTTGCAAAAAGAACTATGGCTACTAATAGAAAATCTCTAATTGGCACTTGCACCTTTAAGGGGTGCAAGAGTTATGCCGATAGTAATATATATCAATATTTATGAATCTATATCTATCTATTTCTATTTACATATGCCTCTCCAACTCACAAACACTCCTTGTCTACCTCCCTATCACTATCTTTATATTAATTAATATGAGTTAGGGTTTGGTGAAATTTTTATCGAATACTCTCCTCAAATATTCTCATTGTAACAATGCTTATTGTTGAAAACATTTATGTTAATTAAAGGAAAAAAATTATTTCAAAATAGAAAACACTTTCAAAATTTAGTACAGAAAAAAAAAAATTAAGTATTTACTATTTTTACAATACATTTATGTTATAGAAAATAATGAATTGTACGAATTTACTATTTATTTAAAAATTATTATTATATTCAAATTTAAATAAGTATTTAAAAATTAACCTTATTTCTTGAGAGAACTTTTTTATATATCATAATTTTTCACTTAATTAATTAGATAATTAATTTAGAATTTAAATTTGTAGAATCTCAACAAACACTCTAGTTTTACACACACTCGTGTCACCACCACTCTTTCCACCTCTCTCTTCCTCTCTCCCTATAGATCTCCCCATCCTTATTTTATTTTTCTCTATCTCTCTATGTCTTGCTATCCTTATGAATTTTTTCTACCAATTTAAAATTCGAAACAAAGATAACATTCTAGAGATTGTTAAATGTTTCTTTCTAAAATATATTAATTAGAACACATTACTATTAAAGTCTATTACTTAAATCATTTTGACTTAAGTTAAATGTAAGTATAGTAAAAACTCTAACTATTAAGATTTAACATTTCCTATTGAGTGATAGCATCTATGACATACTCTTTCAATTCTTTTGCTTCCATTCAATTATTTGTATAAGATACATATTATAAACTTATTTAAATTTTGAAATTTTTTTAATGATAATTTTGAAATTATATCAAACTTTACTAATGTAAATAAATAATAAAATCAAATCCAATAAAAATTATCAATCTTTAAATTAAACTAAAATTTGTTTTTACAAAACTATTTTATTTACAATTAAAATTACACTTTGGCAGTCATCTAACTCACTTAGAAATTAGTGAAGTTATCTTGAAATTGAAAATAGACATGAAAGTTGTGAAATTATTTCTAAATTGAAAAGATATAACACATTTTATAGGGTTTATATTTACTTGTATTCATTTATCCTTAGTTTGTTTTAAAAAAACTTTTGCTAGTATTATTTACTTTTTATAGTCATTTCGTGCCAGTTTGTATTAAAAATTTGGCATTGTCAGAAATGTCATTATAAATTTAACCATAAATTTTTTGCCATAAATGGTGCTCTAGAACAATCCAACCCTAAATCCATTTTATGGATTCTACAAGTGGACAATGACACAAAGCTTAGGAAACAAGTGGGTGTTCTACTATGTCAGATTAATAGTCTTGTGAGAGTAGTCCAACAAGATTTTCTTGAAATTTGTCATTTTTTTTGTTGTGAAGCAGTCCACATCCCCCAACTATATTGTATAAAACTACATAAGGCATCAACAAGTAGAGATAGATAACTGACCAAACATTGGCTAAAATAAAATCACTAAATTGACACAAAGCTTAGAGATTTTTTTTAAAGCTTAAAAAAGTTACTTTTCTTTTGTAATGGCCAAGAAAAGGCCCAAAATAGGTGGTGACAATAAGTTTTAATTTTATTATTTTATTATTATAATTGTAGGTGTGGCATTTTAGTTCTAATAGGTGCTTGATTTTTATTTGTACAATGGCTTGGTCATCTATAAACAAGGCAACTGCAAATGCTTGGAAGATTCTAGAATTTTAATTTTGGTATTTTTTTTTATCAATAATCAATATTACCCCTAGAAATATTTCAAAGAGCCAATAAGAAATAAGAAATTATTGACTAAAAATTAATTTAAAAATAAATCAATGTTTGAATATTAGCAAAAAAAACATTTTAGATGTAAAAACTAATTAAGCCCCACAACTCAAAACATTAGTTCCCTACCTTATTTATAAGGCAAGGACTAATAAGGTATGCAAAAAATGGAAGCATGCAAATAATTTACACAACATTATCATTGTCAAAGCATAATAATGGGTGCACATTTTTTTAATTCATACCTTTCGTTCTCGATAAGTTGAGCTAATATCATTTCCTCTTAACAATTATCCATGATTATGCACTATGCATGCCCGTAAAATGTAGTATCACAACCATGGTTAGCAAGAAATTGCAATACAATAAACCAAACACTATAAATTCATAATTAGATGATAACCTATTGGTTTCTTCACAAATTGCAGCCCCAAACATGCTTGGAACCAACTACTTTCTCCCTCCTTTCCCCTTTCTCTATAGTCCAGAGAAAAACCTCAAAATATCTACTTATATCGCATGTCACCCATCATTGTGAGTGGAGGGGAGTGAAGTTTTTGTATAGATTGTCATTAATATTTTTAATGTACCTCAATTTTGTGCAACAAATTGTTCACCACCTCTCCCTTGTATTTATGAACACACATATGAGGACAAGCTAACACAATGAACACATGTATGAGGATAGGCTGAATGATACAACATCTTTATCACTCATTATTGTAATGATTATATTTTTTTTTTGTTTTTTGATGATCACTATATATTATAGTGATATGCCTTCTTTATTGTTCATCAATATATTGATTATTTCAAGTTACAATCATGCAAAAGCCTTTCATTGCCTTATTGCTTCAATTTGAGATCTAACTACTCATAGGGCTACAATGATGCACATAGTCAAGATAACCCTCAGGGTAGCTTCACAACTCTTAATGCTAGCATTTTAGTTCATGTTGTGAAGGACCACCTTTCATAAATTTCATGGAACATCTCCATTTATGAAAATACATATGAGGACAAGTTAACATGATTGATTTTATATTTCGTGGTTATGAAGGTCTAAAACCCTTTTTATTTGCACATTTTCCCATAGCTACTATAATATGTTTTCAATAAAACTAAAGTTGCCTGAAAACACATTCAACAAATATCATATAACATCTTGAAAATGTGGATGAAACTATTATTCATTTTTTATATCTTATCCTTTGTAGCTCAGAGAAAAACCCAAAAATGTCTACTTTTGTTGTGTGTTACCCATTATGAGTGAAGGGGAGTGAAGTTTATTTATGCATTTTCATTAATATTTTTAATGCACTTCAATTTTATGCAACAACTCCATTTATGAACACATGTATGTGGACAAGGTGACATGATTGAGGATAGGCTGACATGATGAACTCATGTATAAGGACAATCTAGTTGATACAACATCTATATCACTCATTATTGTAATGATTATATATGTTTTCCATTTGTTGATGATCGCTATGTCTTATAGCGATAATCCTTCTTTATCGCTCATTGCTATATTGAGTATTTCAAATTGTGATCATGTGAAAGCCTTTCATCACCTTGTTGCTCTAATTTGAGATCTAATTGTTCTTATGGCTACAAGGATGTGCATAGCCAAGATAACCATTAGGGTGTCTTCATGGTTGTTAATGCTAGCATTCAAGTTCATGTTGTGAAGGACTAACTCACCATCAATTGCATGATCATGGCTCTATTCTATCTCAAGGGAATTGAATTTACAAAGATGAAAAAGTCAACAACAATAGTTAAGATGAATGGGTATTGCATCATTGCAAATGGTTAAGTTTAACCCAAGGTCAAAGTGGCAAGGTGGAAAAATCCTTTAGTTCATCCTTATAGGATTAGGAGATAGTTAATGTAATCAGTTTTGAAGGAGTACCTTGTCAAATAAAAGAAGATAAATTGAATTGATATCACTCCATCGAAAGCAATTAGATATGCTTCAATATTTCAAGTTGCAAGGTTATGATGGAGAGAAGAAATTAGGTTAAATGGTTTTTGCATCTTTGCATGTAGTTTAGGGTAACCCATAGTTAAGGTGGAAAAGTTGCAAAATGCTTTGTCCTCTCATTTGTAGGGTTAGGACTACAGTTAAGAATCATGGTTGTAAGGCTGTGATAAATTGGAAGACAATCAAGTTAGAATTCATAGCATCATACTGTTAAGAAAGATGTATGTCTGGTGGTTGCAAAGAGGCAAGATGGTTAATGATAAAGGGATTTTAGCATTGCATGTAAAATAAATGTTAGATCTTAGACCATTGTGAACATGCAAAGTAGTTAATTTATTAGGTTTGTAAGGTCATTGCAATTAGTTTGCATTGCTATATAGAAAAGTAAATATCGATTTTATTTTAAATTTTCTTTGTGTCACCACATGAACATATCATTTTTTATTTGGATTGATGATCAGTGCCTTAACCCTTCTGAACTTATTTTGTAGGTTTGAAACTTCAAATTTTTAATGGCAATTAAACCTTGCAACAATACAGTCCTGAGCATTCAACACTTTGCAACCTTTACTTTGAGTCAATCACTAACTCAAGGAAACCTTGCAACAATATAATAACTTAATTGAATGATCACTTTTTCAATCCATCACAACTTAATTTATCACTTAGCCTCAGACCTTTGCAAGCTAGAGACAAGTATTTCTTCTAACTATTAAGTATCTTTTGTAGTTTTGCAACTTAGAAATCTCCTTCATGACTTAACTGTCTAACAATGTGAATAAGGCTTTAACTTAACTATCTCCTTTTCATCATTGTTTCACTTCTTAAACATTTAACTTAGAAAGTGATCCTATAAATGCATGATTATAGGCTTTTTGCAACCTCATCCTATTAATCTGAGGTTTCCTTAACTCACTTGCAAAGATGTTCTTGTTGTTAATATTTAACCATCATTTTTTTTTTGCATCATTGTAGCTTAATCTTCACGTTTCATCTAACCCTTTGCAATTTTATGCTAATATTTTTGCTAACTATTTCCTTCTATTCACATGGTCACAACTTTAGATATCCTCAATGCTTTTTGAGCTGTGACCTTGACATGATGTGCTCTTCATTGTTTCTCTCTATCACACCTAATACTAATGCTAACAATAATCACTACAAAGTTGCACTGAGATAAGAATAGAACTTTTTTCCTACTTGCAACCTTAAAAGGGATTAGTGAGTAAAATGGAGTGATGTTGCAATCATAGAGACTTTGCAACATTGTGACTTAAAAGAAATAAGAGATCATGAAATATATAATATGTATTAGCTCAAAATGTAACGATATAAAGATATAACATAAAAGGTTTTTCACACATCACTTTTTTGAATTCTAAACCAATTTTTGAATGAACTCTATTGAAAAAAAAGATAAGAATTTTCCCTTAGGGTTTTTTTATGAGGGTTACAAATACTTCAGAAACCCTAAGCAAGGATAAACACAAATTTTTATCAATTTTTTCATAGATTTTTGCAAAATTTTATGCAAGTTAAAATTTAGGCCAACATAATGTTCACTTTTGTTCTCATATTTTCAAATGAATACATCACACAAATTGACACAAAGAGTGATTGGACTAAATGTAAAATAGCATAACATTGAAAATTAAATAGATTTTGGATGTCAACTCCACATCTTGGAAATCCTTTTATAGAAAGGATTACAATAAGATTCAAATGGGAGGACACTTGCCAAAATTCTAATGGAAAGAAAATAGAAAGATGTTTCATAATCAGTTAGTAATTTATCCTTGCAACACATAGTAGTTGTTGTCCACATTCTATGAGACCAGTTTTAATGCACTTATTTTATGGACCAACAAGTTTTTAATTGTTTTGATTTCTATGTCCTTGCCTTATTCTAATTCTTCTTCATCTATCTCCATTGCTTAGCCTAGTGTGTCCCTTGTTTTAGGTGTGTGGTTCTCTCTTTGGATAGCTTGATCTAATAGTGTTCTTCAACATAGTTACTTCAATTTCCATCTTAGTGGTCTTCTACTCCAATACATAGGTCTTCTTCAATATGCAACTAAATAAATGATCAGTGCCCTATCCATTGGTATTCAGATTCTACCCAATAAAAAATTTACCTAATTAATTTATTTTCAATCAATTATATCAAAAATTATCCCTAAACCCCATTCTTATGAATATCCTTGTTATATGAGTGGAAATCCTACCAATTTATTGAAGCATTTACTTAACTCTTTGAATTAAAAGCAACAAAAAACTTATATACAACCTATCCTAGTCACATTAAATTGCATAAACCATGCTCATACAATCCCAACATAATCAACACATAAAAATGGAGATGAAAACTAGAAAAAATAGATATGGTAGAACACTCCTTTTGTATTAATTCTCCTTGAAAATCATACAATACTGATGTAAACTCAGAAATACTTCAAAACATGACAACTTATCATTCAATTTTCACTTGCATTCTCAAATATGTAGATGAATACATCACAAAATTGACACAAAGACTGACTGGACCAAATGTAAATAGCATAACACTAAAAATTACATAGATTTTGGATCCCTACTGCACATCTTGGAAATCCTCTTATAGGAAAGATTGCAACAAGCTTTACATGGGAGGACACTTGTTAAGATTTAATTGGAAAGAAAATACAAAGATATTTTCATTTGGTTAAAATACAAAACATTCTTTATACTTGGATCAAAACCTTCGATGCAATTGAAAAACTTGAAGGTGGCATTATCAACAAGTATCTCTTTAGAAAATTTAGTTTTTCTTCACCTCCTATCACCATCCATGCCTTTTCTCTATTCTTTATGCCTTTAATTGCATCCTAACTACATCTTTTATTGTACTAGTCACTGTCACCAGATGGTAGGGCTTTGATGTCTACAATGACCTCCCATATGGAAATATTTGTATCTACATCCAGCCAAGTGGCATTTCTAACTACATCCAACTCATCTAAGCATTTGGTCCACTTGGCATCTATTATTGCCTTGACTTCAATGGTTACTTTAGACATTTCTGCCTCTATCTTGTAAAGCATGTTAATCATATCATAAACTGCTATAACACTTGCCTCATTGTTTTAATAGGTTAAAAACATGGGATGATGAAGGATATCATCAAAATAAGCTGATCACTCTACCTAGTCTTTCATTTTTCCATCATTATCCAAAATTGTAGACACCAAACCAAGTGTACCTATAGCAATTTTCTTCATCTTATTCTGGATCAACTACATTTTTCCACCAAGGAAACCATTTAGATCCTTTACTTTATTGATCATTTTTCTAGCATTTAAAATGGTTATCTTTGGAAAATCTATCCTTTGTGTCATCATGTGTACCAAGTTATCAAAAAATGGAGTATATGGCCCCCATGTAGTGAATAGTGGAGATAAGAGAGCAATAGATTCTAAACACCTATATTTTTCTCCTTCTAGTTCAAGATAACTACTATGCACATTCTAAGAAACTACCTTTAATGCATTTATTTTGTGGATAAGCAAGCTTTTGATTATTCTATTTTTTTTATTCTTGCTTGCCTCCAAATATCCTTCATCAATCTCCATTGCATGTCCTAATGCCTCCTATGTTTTAAGTGCTTGGCCTTCTATCTACACACCTTTGTCATGGATCTCTGTAGTAGTTCTAATAGTTTTCTACAATAATACTACAACCATTTCTAACTTGATAGTCTTATTTTCCAAGACATATCTTTTCTTCATTTCTTCTTCATAGCTTCTTTTTGTTTTAATGAATTATTCATAAGCTCTTTCAAGTTGAGCCTTCAAAGTATCCATTTTGTTCTTGCCCATTAATACTACTAAAGTGTGTTAGAGTAAATAATTAATATTTAATTATTTATTCTATTGCTTAAGCTTACTTAGGTCATGCATTTATTTAATATTTCATATTTAATGCATGTAGTGGTTAGTTGTTGACAACACGGGAGTTTGTTTCCTTCTAGTTGTCACACTTATCTTCTACCACCTTCCAGCTTGTTCTACAAGCTTCCATGAGCTCTTTATATTCGGGCTCTCTCTCATTGTATCAAATAACAACATCACATTATTGTAAATACATTTCTTATTGTGTTTGCATTATGATGGCTCTCATGTCCGTTTAGGGTTTTTGCCCATGCTCCATGCTCTTCCCTTCTATGGCTTCTCTTTGATAGGTTTCGCATGCAGGTGATCTTGGCGTCTTTGGAGTTGGCTTTCCTCAACTTCAACATGGTATCAGAGCCTTCCTGTTGCAGCTTTGTTGAAGAAGTTTTGAAGCTGTGATTTGAAGTCACAAACCCTAGTTTGTTTGTGCAATTTTTCTTCAAATCAGGGGATCAGCATATTTTTGGAGCACTTTGGGCTAGAACGGACATCACCATTGGATCCGGAAGGCTGTTTGCAGTCAGGATTCATATAAAACTTGTCATTTTTGGACACAGGGCAATTTTGGCAAATTTTTGAGGCCTCCAGGGTCTGCCGTACGGTCGTATGGACGCAGCGACAGATTTTTTTTATAAAAAAATATATTTTTTGCAGCGCCGCCGCTGCGCCACCTGCGCGCAGCCCGCAGCGGCCGCAGCAGGCAGCGCCGCCCACGCTCCGCCGCGGCCCGGCCTCCTCCCGGCCGCCGCCCTCCGCCGGCGACTCCTCCATCTTCGTCGCCTTGCGGCCACCTCCTCCCGGTTCTGCCGCCCCTGCGGCCGCCTCCACCCGCCAGCTACTCAGCCCGACAGCACTGCAGCAACATCAGCAGCCCACTCAGCCTTTTTGCTGATTCAGCGCCAGCAGGGGTGACACGTGGCCTGGGCGCCACATGGCACCTTGCCACGTGGACCCGCCATGTCACCCCTGCCACGTCAGTACTGCCACATGGCACTCTTTTTGCTTTGACGGCCACCAAACCGTCAAATTTAATCGCCTGACTTGCTGACGTCAGCGCTGCATCAGCCCTTGCATGCACCTCTCCCAATTGCTTTTGGACCTACCTTTGGTTTTTTGGCCATAACTCTTGCATACGGAGGTATTTTTTCGATCTGAAAGAAGTGCCGAAAAGCTGGTTTCGAGACGGAGATTTTGGTGTAGGTATTTTTAGGTTTTGATGCTTTTTTATTGCCTATTTTTTCTGTTGAAGTCCAAAGTCTTGTTTTTGACTCTGGCATGCATATCTTTTGCATCCCATGTCAATTTTTTGAAAACTTTATATTTATAGAAAGTTGGTTCTGTGTACTCTTTAGAAAAGTAGTCCTTTTTCTTTATTTTTGGCCTCTGTTCTTTCTATCATAGTTTTGGCATTTTTGCTCTATGGTGGATATTTTGAGTGTTTTAGGCCTGAGGATCATTTTCCTGGCATGGTTTGCTTTCTTTTTTGCTGTACTTCCTTTTGGTTCAGCTCTTTTTCAGTTATGATCATTGTAGCTATCTTTTTGAAGCACTTTTTATTCTCGCACTGAGATAAATTGTCACTTTTGCATTCTGGGAGTCATGAACATTGTTTTGAGTCAGCTATGCATGTACTATTTCATAAAGCACCATGGGGGGGATTATTTGTTTGTTGTTTTAGGCATTCTCCCTTTGTCAAGTGAGTGTCCCTTCCATGACATTAGCCCCATGTAGAGTCAGTTAGACCGTGTCTTTATCGGTGTCTGTACCTCTTTCCCTCTCTCCTCATTCTTGGTTCGTTTGCAGGAGATTTGGCTCACCTTCTCAGTTGCCTGTCATCACACCCTGTATGCATTAAGGGGGGGTTATGCTATGTTCTAATGCATCCATGGTTTGATGGTTTGATAGTGTGAACTATGTATTCAGTGGTTGATCCTATATACAAGGCGATTGCAGTGGCTGGCTACCTATGCATTTTGGTGAGATGGATCATCTACCATATAGACATGCTCAGCTCGTGCCTTCTTCTTCCATGGAGGTTCTTTAGATTAGTAGTTTGGTAGATTTGTGACTTCTTCATGCTTCAGTGATGCTGCTTCTTCATGATCATTCCTTGTTCCTGTTTTAGGGGACAATTTCCCTAGTTGGAGACTTCTTCCATTCTTCACTAGGTTCTTACCTCTTTTTGGGGGAGGGTTTTTCCCATGTGGTTTTCTCTCTTTCCCTGTTTATAGAGGTTTCATCTTCTTGCATTGTACTTGGGTACCTAAAATGGCCTCGTTGCCGGGACCCATTATGCATTTCATCTTAGTTTTGTGAGCTTAAGGCATTTCCCTAAGTTGCACTTAAGGGGGGGTGTTAGAGTAAATAATTAATATTTAATTATTTATTCTATTGCTTAAGCTTACTTAGGTCATGCATTTATTTAATATTTCATATTTAATGCATGTAGTGGTTAGTTGTTGACAACACGGGAGTTTGTTCCCTTCTAGTTGTCACACTTATCTTCTACCACCTTCCAGCTTGTTCTACAAGCTTCCATGAGCTCTTTATATTCGGGCTCTCTCTCATTGTATCAAATAACAACATCACATTATTGTAAATACATTTCTTATTGTATTTGCATTATGATGGTTCTCATGTCCGTTTAGGGTTTTTGCCCGTGCTCCATGCTCTTCCCTTCTATGGCTTCTCTTTGACAGGTTTCACATGCAGGTGATCTTGGCATCTTCGGAGTTGGCTTTCCTCAACTTCAACAAAGTGTGCATCCCATATATCATATCACTAGAGGTAGAGTGTGCATTCCAAAAGATAATATTCCCTCTATGTGATTCTATGATCTCCATCAAGGTAGGTTTGTAATGCTCTAGAACTAAACTCCATATTGTCATTGTTTGAGAATTTATATTATATCCTAACCCTCATATCTCCTCATGCTAATTCTCATATTTGAATTAGATTGACCTCTCTTGTCTTCTTATTTGGTCTAGTAGAAAAAATGAGATGATATTCCATCCTAGGAAAACAATCATACCACTCCTTGTCATCAAGTCTCTTTCTTCTTCAACAGTGAGAGCTTCACTTGTAGGATCATATTCTTGTAGTTTGTGTAGTAGTCTAGAAACCACTTCATCATAATCACTTGGTTTCATTTGTAGAGCTAATTTATTCTACTTTATTTTAAATAAGAAACTTTTAAATTCATTAGATTTAACTAAGTTGTCATCACTCAAAAATTCCCAAGTTTCAATGATTCTGCCATCAATCATTTAAGCTTCCAATTGCAACTTCTTTACTCTCTACTCATCCTCTAATGCTTGAGATACTAAGAACCTCCTTCTAATATCATTAAAATATTTAATACCCCTTGGAATAATTTCAAGGGCCTTTTATTGAGCCTTTTCTAGGAGTTCCACCAACTTCTATCTTTTAATCCTCTATTCTACCTAATCAAAACTCTCGAGAATACCCTCTTTAGGCTGGTCTTCTTCAAGTTTATCTTCATCATTAGTGACCTCGAAAAAAAAACTCATCATCTAAATACTCAGGGTCAAACTTCCTTCTAATTTCTTTTGGGACTTGTGAAGCTAATCCATAAAAATTCTCCACACATTTATTCAATTTGGACCACTAGTCTTCCTCAGGAGAGAATCCCTTAAAGGATGGATTTTTTTTTCTCATCTCATGTTCAAAGCTAAAAATGTCCCTATGCTTTGTCATTCTTTCCCTATAGATATCTTCATTTATCCTATCACAAATGACATCATCTTCCCACATAGGTTTTGTAGGAGGCAAATTGTACCCTCTCATGTTCTTCAGGGCATGTCGAGCTATATTAAATAGATAATAAGTTTTGGCTAGCCTAGTTGGCAGTTTATAATTTCTTTAAAATGCATTAGTTTCCTCAATGGAATTTTTACCTATTTAAAAATCTCCTACTTAGTGCATCTACAGAAAAAGTTTCCCTTCTTGACACCTTTGCCCAAGTATTCTTTATTCAAACAAATCAATTGCCAAAATACTTATATAAACCCTAGTCTCTCAGGGACATATTTGGGTAAGATATGGGGTGGCTAAGGGCATCCAAAAACCCTTGTATAATAGTATACTCTTCAAATAAGAAAAAAATTCCCCAATCATGTGTTAATTTCTTTCAAAGCACATTTTAGGTTTAATAACCTTTCTGACAGTCCAAGGGTTTCTTTCAATTAACAACCCTATCATTTTCAAAACTGGATAAACAATATTATTATAAAAATAAATGACATTAGAATATGGGTAGAAAATTTTCCATACCCTTTTCCATCTTTTTATCGGTAACCTTTCTCCCCATTCTTTTGTAGAATTGAAGAAGCTCTAATCAAATATATCAACATTCTTGAATAGGATCAGATGCATCATCAAGGAATTGTGATGGAATTTAAAATTCTCCCATTGTCCTTGTTGAGCAGTAGTGATCTCCTCATGGATTCTATCAATGATATACTCCACAAAATCATAAACATCATTATGATTTGGGTCTTCGATATTCAAAGCCATGATATAATGTGCTCCCATAGCATTCATGGTCTCATCTAATCCTAGGGTGTTGTTGATTCTAAATACAATATTATGAAAATATCTTTGGAAGAATTCAAGGGGCATGACCTTTTCAATCTATTTCTTCTTTGTAATGTCTCCAATGTCCTTTTTTGATGAAGGAATATGTTTGGTCATCACCCTACCCATGTAGAAGCTCGTGTACTTCTTGAAATTGTCATTCAATTTCTCTATCTCAATTGATAGTGACATAGGTCCTCCCAACTTCTATGAATATTTCTTTATCCAAGGATAAGAAAATACTTATATCCCTTCTATGGAATGATTTTTTATTAGGATTGTAGCACTTTATTAACACTTTCACTAGGTCCATATCTACAAGCACTTATGGCATAATTAACTTGCCCAAGTTCCTTGCCTAAGGGTTACAAACTAGAATCTTTGATGTTCTATTCTTGGCGAAATACTAGAACAACTCATATCCATTTTTGTTGGAACCTCTACATATCTACAAAGTACATATGGGTCCTTGAAAGCATGGTCATCTACATTTTGGGCATTGGATGAACTAGGTAAGATATGTATCCATTCTTCTACAAATGTGTTGGGGACTTTTGGTTGCACAATTAGGTCTTTAATCACTTCTTGTGAAATTAGTTCTTCTCTTTAGGCCATTTCTACAAGTAATTCTATCAACTCTATATACTAGATGCTTAAAAGTCACTAGAAATCACTCTATAACTCAAAATTAACTCAAAAATCTTAATCAATTATAAAAAATGACAATAAAAATGGGAATTTCCCTATCTTTTAAACTTAATTTTCTTTTGAAATAGGAGCATGGAATTAATGGTATTTAAGATCAGCACACTTCAAAACCTATCAATTCTCAAAAATCTCAACCATGGCCATTAAAACTATTGGCTACTTTCATGCCTTAAAACTGACATCTGTGACATTGCAAAAACCACCTTATCATTGCTTTGCCACATTTTTCTCTCTTTTCTTATTTCTGGCTATGACTATGTGAACAAGGTTACCCTTTTAATGCTTTGTAACCTCATATCTTATCTCTTCTACTTTTGTGTCTACCTTATGATGTTGCAATTACCCTTATTCACCCCTTCACACCTTCAATATACTTTATGTTTCTAATCGTAATGATCTAGTGATGAGCTCTTTATCTAACATCTCACACTTTTTCTACCATTTATACCCTAACATCTTTTATCCTTGTGATGTTGCGATGCTTTATATTCTTACCTTATCACTCCTTCTCAACCATCAAACAAGATGTTGAAAATCATTTTATGTTTTCAAAACTAAGAGTTGCGATGGTGTGAAAAAAACCTTTCTTTTTTTTGCCATGAATTATTCTCTTTCTTTGTTTCTATCTATGACCATGTGAAATAGGGTTATCTTCACTGTCTCACAACCTCACATTTCTTTTCTTTAATGGCTATGTCTTCCTTGTGATGGTACAATTTCCTTTATTCATGCCTTTGCAACTTCATTTCACTTTTCTCTTATGACTACTATGATCTGGCAATAAGATCCTTATTACATAATGAAAATTTGGATGAAACTGTTATCATTTTCCTTCTTTTGATCAAAGGTGTGCACTGTGACAAGTAACCTTAAATGATTTTGAACCTATAATTTTGAGTGGTGCATGGCATCAAAGAAAGATATTGAGAATAGAAGCTATGGTTTTGTATCATCTGATAGATGTTTCATTGAATTAGGGTTGCCCATGCTTCTAGAAGTTGTGAAAATGGATTTTGGAGCCACAAATTTCAAGTGAGTTATGCCTTCCACTCAAGATTTAAGAAATAAACTAAACTAGTGGTTTCGTATGAAGCCACTCATGTTTTGTAGAATGAGTGTTAAGAATGCTTAGTTGATGTTTCTAAAAATACCTAAATGGAGTTTGTTTGGCACGAGATTTGAATCTGGTCATGACTATTTTTTTTTTTTTGCAAATTAAGTTAGACAAAATATAAAAAAATGGAACCTTCATTGCACAGAAAGAGAAGCTAAAGGAACAAAAATGATGTTCAAATGTTGTAGTCCACTGAACAACACAAATTTAAGAGGCATAAAGTAGAGGGGAAGCATCTGAAACAAGATCTATTGGACCAACTATCGCTATCTTCTCAAAATTCAAAAATAGTGAAGGCAGAGGAGGTGGGAGTTGAAGATAGGTGTTTTCCTTTTTTGGCCCACCTATCATGGAGGTGGGAGTTGAAGAGGTAAAAACACCTATAAAGGCACAATGACTGACTTTGCATGGGGTAAAAAAGGAAGAGGGCACAAAAGTGGAAAACAACTATCTCCCCCATGGTGCCTTATAAAATAGTGCAAGTACAACTGTCTCAAAACAATGTTCATGAACCTAAAATGCACTATGATACAAAAGATAGTACAAATAATATCAACAATGATCAAAAAAGGAAAAAAGATGATACAAAAGATAGTACAACCCAAGAAAAAAGATCCCATGCTATCAAAAATAGTTGTACTTGCACTATTTTATAAGGCACCATGGGGGAGATAGTTGTTTTCCACTTTTGTGCCCTCTTCCTTTTTTACCCCATGCAAAGTCAATCATTGTGCCTTTATAGGTGTTTTTACCTCTTCAACTCTCTCATTGTTCTTAGTTCTTTTTGCAGAGGGCTTTGGCCCACCTTTTCAATTGCCTATCATCTCGCCCTATTTTCATTAAGGAGGGGTTATTATATTGTTCTAATGCTTCCTTGGTTTGATGGTTTGATAGTGTGAACTATGTATTTAGTACCTAATCCTATATACTAGTTGATTGCAATGGCTAGCTACCTATGCATTTCAGTGAGATGGATCATCTACCATATAAACATGCTTGGTTTGTGTCTTCTTCTTTCATGGAGGTTCCTTAGATCAATTGTTTCTTTCTGATGATAGAATTTGTGACTTCTTCATGCTTTAGTGATGCTCTTTTCTTTGTTCTTGTTTTATGGGACATTCCTCTAGTTGGAAGCTTCTTCAATCCTTCATTGGATTTTCTTACCTCTTTTCTTTTTGGGGGAGGGTTTTTGCCATGTGGTTTTCTCTCTTTCCCCATTTTTAGAGGTTGCATTTCTTTGCACTATATGTGGGTACCTAACATGGCCTCATTGCTAGGACCCATTTTTCATTTTATCTTAGTTTTTGTGAGCTTAAGGCATTCCCTTGAGTTGCACTTGGGGGGGGGGGGGGTGGTTGTTAGAGTAAATATTTATTTATTCTATTACTTAAGTTTACTTAGGTTAATGCATTTAGTTAATAGTTTTAGTTGATGATTTGTTGACAACATGGGAGTTTTTTCCTATCTAAGTCATACTTATCTCCTCACCTTGATCGAGCATATTCCACCTTTTATGGATGTATGCTTACTTGTCAACCTTATCTTCTAGTACTTTCCAGCTTATTCTACAAGCTTCCTTGAGGCCTTTATATTTGGGCTCTCTCATTGTATTTCATAACTCATCTCATTTTCAAGGCATATTGTAATAAAAATTCTTTTTCCATTGTTGCAATCTTCTCTCTCAGTCTGTTTAGTGTTTTTCCAAGCTCCACTTCTTCCTTCTTTGGTTTCTCTTTGACAGGTTATTTGCATGTAGGTGATCTTGGCGAGTTGTGAAGTTGGCTTCCATCAACTTCTATAGTCAATACTGACCTGTTATTGGAAATTATAAATATATATGATCTAGAAATGAAGATAGTCAAATCACATTCTAGTAAAGCAATAATTAGCATTAAAAAACTTGCAATTGAGAAATTTTTTCAACTAGAGATGGGTCATGAAACAATTTTGAATATACCAAAATTAAGAGAGGATTATTTTTGCATGGAGAGCTTCTATAAGGTTTCTTTGTTTCCTGTCCATCGCCTAAAGATTGCAGGTGCAAGAGCCATATTAGAGAGAAATGACAGTCCAACATTTGATATGAAAATGTTACACCCTCACCTATAGTATACTTACATGTCAACTAGAAATGTATTTGATATTTATGCCTCCCCACTTGTTAATGGAAATTTCATTAATGTTTGTTGCAACTAACATTCAATCAAACTAGCCTAGGAATTTTGATTTTGTAGTATTTTTTGCTAACAAGATAAATGACGACCTACTCATATTGTAAAAATATTTCTCCAAGTTGTGTTTCAAGCATTACTATTTTTTGATGCATATGTTTCTCTTCTTCAACCAAGAGAATAATGCTTGGGAAGGACTACCAGTTCAGGAGTATGATGTTTAGGGGTTTAGGTAGCCTATACAGTTATGGCTCAAGGTTTGGGATTGGAGATGTCTAGCTTCAAACTACTTATGTTTTGAAGAGAACTTTGTGAAACCACTTATGAAATTGCTAAGGGAGGAGTACAATCATACCCTATCATTGGAGATGAAAATGTTCCTAAGGCCTAAATAGTATCCTAACCAAAGCCCAATAGAGCATAATTGGGGTGACTAGTATGCATTTGACCAAAGCCCTCACAACCTCCCCATCACAGTACCTTCTCAAATTGTGTATCATGAAATTGTGTGGCAAATAGAAATCTCCAATACACAACACTTGAATTCAAAGAGAAAATAAGCATTTTTGTCTGGCACAATGTCTTTTGGGGATTTCATGGTCAAGACATTATAGAGTTTTCACTTATTATGGAGAAACTTAATAGATATGGACTAAGTCAGGGTGAGTTGAGGAGAGAATTTGATCTAGAGGAATATATAGCAAGGGCAAGGGCTTCTCAAAAATTAATGTCCCATTGAACATAGGGCAGTACAAATTGATGATCTAGTTAGGAACTTGGAAAGGGATGAAGTTGTAAGCAAAAAGAAGATATACATAAATGTGGAGAGAAATTTTGAGTGGAAATTAAGAAAAAGGAAGATTAATATAGACCTTCTTAGTGGTATCATAGATCCACTTAGTAGAGCTTTCAAATTGTTAGAAGAGAAAGAAAATTTTTGAGTAATGTTCCTAATGGTTTGTTGCAAAAAAGGAGAAATTATCATTATCATCTATCACATCAACAATACATACAAGTGGAGCACATACAAGAATGTGAAGATAGTTGTGGTGAGCGTTGACCTATTTTAGGGGACATTTTCATTGGAGAACTAAGCTTGGAGCCCCTCTATACAATATGATCACTTGATATTATGGAAATTGAACATAACCAATTCGTATGCAATGATGATTTCATATATTCCAACGAGTTAAGATATTTATTCTTTCAATATAGACAAAGTTAGTTAAACCAAATTTTAAATAAGTAGGATAGTGAAATGAAGGAGAAAATGTTATAGGATAAGGTGGAAAAGGAACTTGAGGACATAACTCCACATAAGGCCAAGCAAATAGTTAAAAATATTGGTTTTATGATATACTAGGGTTTCCATTTGCAATGTGTAGTAGTGCATGAATGTTATGAAAAACAAAAAGATGGAGTAAAAGGTTGTAAAATAGAAGATTCTAGAAATCTTGGTAACACATTAGTGAAGGATCCATACAAGAAATCTTTATTACTACAGAGATTGGATGACACAGATGAAAGACCAATTGTGATGGATAGTAATGAAGCTTTTTGTCAAACAAGAATCCATAAACTAAGCATAATGGACCCAAGACACATGGCATTATTGAGTTTCACTACTATAATGAAGAACTAGGCTCAAGTAGATAAGTTGTTTTCAATGATGATAAAGTACAAATCATTGTTTGAAAATTCAAAGATTGAAAAGGAAGCATGGAAGCAAAAAGCTATTGCATTAGAGGGAGGGAAATGCAAAGGCTTTAATTTTGAAACTCTAGACCACGATCAGGGAAAAAGAGATGTGGGTGAAATGGAGGATGTAATTTTTTGGTTCAATAAAGCACAAAATTTGGATCACATACTTACAAAAAGACGTGATCAGTTGGATGACTTGGTAATTAGAATTGTTGAAAGTAGATGTCACAAGTTAATCAAGATGGCAGAAAAGTATTTAGTCCTTTACTCAAGCACTTTAGAAGTTATATGAGATAAAAATAGATTAAAGGTTAGCATTAAAGAAGAATTGAAGATAATTTATCTTCTAAAATTAGGACATGAATGGTTTGGACAAGACATCTTGAAATAACACATAGACTGGGTTGAGAAGTTATGCTTTGATATAATGAAACCAGAGTGTGATGTTACACCTGTATTTCCTAACATCTTCCTCCAAGATGATTTTCCAATGTCAATATAGAAATGGAGATCATTGTTTGTTGATAGTTTCTCACACAGTCTCTTAGAATTGAAGACCATAGTCAACATGGATGATCACGTGTTGATGATAATAGACAAAATGGTGCAATAGGAATATTCAATGGAAGTGTCAAAAAAATTTTTGTATGTTTACAAGGATAATGACAATGCCAAACATCTATATAATTTATCTAAATTCTTAGAAGATTGAAAGGGTAGTAATGATGTTTTTTTGCAATATATGAAGAGATTGTTGACATTATTTCTTTTCTATTAGTAGAGCCACAAAAATGGAATGCATCCCATTGTCAAGCATGTATATAGAAGTTGCATATAGAAAATGGATTTAAAACTTAAAAGTCTACTTATGAATTTGATATACTTCCTATTTATTGGTAAGGATCAGTTATGTAATTTCAATAGCTTCTTCTAAAGGTATTGTTAAATCAATTCTTATATGGTTTCTCTCCACAAAGAAATAATTACCTTTATTGTATGTTGATAAAATCTAACAAAAATAAATTGAATTGTAATTGTCTACTACTATAGAAGACACATTTAATTTCATGTCAACTACTATAGGTTTCTTGTAGCCTCAAAACCATGCAAAAATTTGAAAAAAATGGAAAACAACATCTACATTCAAACAACGAGAGAAAACAAAAGTAAGACATACCAATTTCATAGAAAACAAATACTTCATTTGCAATTTGTTACATCCATTCATCAGATTTCTTGCATTACGTAGTTATGAAATGAAATGAGTAGAAATGCACCTCAGTTTAATAAATTGTAGATCATATGACATTATGATTGAAAGTCATCTAATATGAAAAATTTACTTAATAAGAAAAACCTTCAATCCATCCATGACATTTATTGCATTTAGTCCTTGCAAAATAAGAGCAGTAATATGTATATAATAATGGCATTCCATTAACATATTGATGAGTAAAGATGATCTGTGATGATTTATAAACATTAATAGTGTACAAAATATATTTCAAATATCAATTATCAATGCACCAAATTGTCAAATGTAAGTCCCAATGGTCTCCTTTTTTAAAAAGAAATTAGTTTATATATCCAAACATTAGGTTCATATGACATTGTTTGCTAAAAACTTGGATTTTTCATTGAAATGAACAACAGTCACATGTGGCTCAAAATATTCAATTGCATATGTATAGCTAACCATGTTTTGATGCACCTTCACATGCACATATTGAAGACGGGGTGGAAGTTGGTTGTTGCCCTTTATCATAAGGAAAATCAGCCATGTAAATTTACTTTGCCTTCCACCCTTCACTATAGCCTTTGAAGACATCTAACATGTCCTCATATGTATGGGTTGAGTCGGAGAACATATTCTTATTCATAGCAAGTGAATCCTACAGATTGTGATTAATCAGCTAATGTTCAAGCTGTTGAAGATAGTACTCCATATTTTTCTTCTTAAACTCTATAAGCAACATGTCAAGCTCTTTGTTTTTCATCTCCAATTCAACATTCTGAAACTTTAGGTGTTTATTATCTACTTTGCATGTAGCCAAATTCTCTAACAACAAAGATATATATTTCTCTTGAAGCTGACTATGTTTCTATTGAAGTGAGCTATTGAATCTATCATCCAGGGTGGGATCATCTAAACCTACATTGTCATGACTATTTATTGGCCCCACCATAACACTAGTTTGTGACACACCCAATAGAGTTACTTCATCTGAACTCATTTGTTGCCTCCTAGTCAATGAGTCATTCATCTTTCCATACTTCCCATAAGTAGCAGACTTTGACAATCCTACAGTTGTAGTCATGGGGATATAAGATGACGATTGATTGAGAGCTTCCTTTCTGCAGACATCTTTGCAAACTACTCATGCTTGCATCAACATTATGCTACATTGTAATAAAAAAGTTTAATAAAAAATCACTTAGAAATAAAACAAAATTTTTAATGTGCAAATAGAATGAATAGAAAAGGTGACACAAAATAGCAGATTACTTGGTCAATATTATTTAGTGGAAGTAGGAGCATTCACTTAATATAGTGATAAGATCAAATCATCTCCAATTTATTAAAATTTCCATCAAATTGAAGAAAACTATTCAAAAAAAATTTATAGAAGTTGTTGTACATTTGAAATAAACATTGGATAGATTATAAATTGAAATTACACTCTACAAAAATAGTTGATCCTATTTAGTTGTCACCAATAGACTAAACAAAACTAAAAAGGCAATAATTATAACTAAAGTAGGATCACACCATAGAACAACCACAATATGATAATAACTAATTATGAAAAATATGCCGAACAAATTTAGATTTCCCTTCTTATACATTAACAAAAAAATACAACAAATCAACATGCATTAATCAAAAAGCATAGTTTGAATAGTCCAACTCAATTGGAAATAAGGACTTAAAATAATAGAGAGTTAAACAAATATAAAGGAAAAGATTGCACTTTTGTAATAAGAATCAGTTCAAATTTCATTAAAGAAGGGCAGATTTTGACCAATAGCATCAACAATGCTTAGTAACCCTACTAAAAATGTTGTGTACACTATTCAATGAAATAATTATAGACCATTGCTAGTTATGATGGCATATAAAGAAATTCCTAACATTTTGACATTGCCTTACCCCTCCTCTACTATCTTTTTTAGGCAACACAGATACTTCTTTCTTAAAATCTACGGTGCCTCTTGGGGTCCTTGTGCACCATTGGAGGGGTGATACCTATCATGTGAATTCTAAGGCTACATATTTTAGGGGTAGGAAGGAGATTGCTGGATTATTTGGCCACCTTTAATGTGTCCTATTGTTTACCCTAAAGCTATGCACACAAGTTGGATGAGTGCAACCTCCAAATAAATGACATCAATATATGTAGACATCAATAAACTATTATCTTAGGAAAAAACAAAAGAGAGAAAATAATACCTTATGCTGCTCCAAATCTATATTAGAGGACAAGTCACAAATGCTCCACACTTCAAACAAATTTACCAAGTCACTTAAAATTTAGAAAAAGAATGAGCGTAGAGTAGCCTAGTAGTCAGGTCAAGAACCTCTACAATTTTTCTTGTTCTAGTTCATGCACAAAGTGGTTTTTTGTGGCACATCACATCACTTCCCACACCTTTGATGATACCTTTACCTACCAATATACCCTAACATCACAAGTCTACATGATCACTAATAGCATAAGAGAAAACTATTTCCTCTTTGCCTCCCTCATCGTCATCCACTCCCTGTAATTGTAAAATATGCATAGAGGAAACCTAGGTTGTGTGTCCCAATTATGATTATATTGCTTCTTATAAATAGAAAGAAAGGATTATCCTATGCATCTATCTGACTTTCCATGCCCATTTCCAAAGGTGCAGATTTTTTATTGTCTGATGGGTGTGAGATTATAGTTCTAACAAGCCTTATGGATCACTCAACCAAATAATCATGATATCTCACAACATCTCTCCTCAATATGCCCTGGTCCAAAAATACTAGAAAATTTATTTCTCAAATTACAATAATTGTAAACCAATCTTCATTTGGGAAATAATCCAAAATACATTACATATATCTCCATCTAGGGCCTCCATCATGGATGAAGTGTTAAAGGAAACACCACCACTATTGACCTGCATTACATATAACCCAATAATATAGGTATTAAGTCACATGGATGACACTATCAACATTCCATATATCAAAATCTCTATTGATCAATTAATTAAATGTAAGCATACCACTTCTTCAAGATTTTTGATTGCAGGCTACTTTCATGCACACCCGCAAACACCACCATTACAATTAAGAGTGAGTTAAAATGAAATTTAGAACACCAATAACATATGTGCCAAATAATGCATTGCCTATGCCAACCACATACTACTTACTTGAACTTCAATCTCATTTTCATCAACCAAAATTTCTTGTTTGTGCTTTCCTAACACAAACTTATTGTCACTCCTACATTTCACTAATGTTGATTTAACATGCTCACATGCAAAAGCTGAGAGAGGAAGGACATACCCACCTTCACACTCAACTTTTGTTATAGTAGTGTCTTTTGTGGTAGGCTATTGATATAGAATAAAACATTCGTTCCATTTTTTAGATATCAAACAAAAATGTTCACAACCACAAAATGCATGACTAGTGAAAATGAAAAAAACATTATACATTATTTTATCTTACATAAGTAGAAAAATAACATTTTTTGTTCCTTGTTACCTCCACCCTCTTAATTCTAGAAATAGAAGGGATCCTCCGTATATCATCCTCAAAGTCAATAATATTTTTAGCACTTACAAAGGTTCTTTTCCCTCTACTAGACTTATTCCATCGTGCACAAGATCATTGTGTGCAACTCATATCACCTATAACTAAGGTAGAAGGTGGTTCATATGTTGATCTTTCAAAAACTTCATCCATAGAACCCATATTTTCTAAAGATGGAGTGCCCTATTAGTGGTACATTTAATGAATATTAGCAAATTGCTCTAAAGCGGCTCACATGTTTGCATGAATTTTCCACATAAAGAACAATCTAAATTATATCAAATTGATCATACCATGATCTCTCTTTTCTTCACCAATGCTGCAACCCTTTTTCAATCTCTCCTTCCTCAACTCATCACTCTTGTAGTAATGCATTTCCTCTTCAATCTTGGCTAGACCCTCTTTTGGAAGGAGTTCAACTAAGGAGACCTTGTATAGTTTGCATATGCATTGTTGTAAATACCTTCTTTGGGCATTAGGCCTTATCTTCATCTAGAAATCAACACTTGTGTCTCTCGTAAAGATCTATCTTGTTGATTGTAAATTTGCATCCTATGCAGGTTCATTCTTGCAATGTTCCAAAAAGTATTTCCCCCATCAACAAAACAACTTTCAACAAGGTGGTAATATATCCTATTTTGGGGGGACTTTTCAATGCTATATCGCTCCCTCCTCTACATAGATAGGACCATAACACAAATATAACTATTACCATACAAAAAAAACTTATCGCATGTAACTATAATACATATGACTGTCATCTTCCTATGGATTACATGATTTATCAACAATGAATAAAAAATTTGAACCTCACTACAACTGAGGCACATGTCACTAGTAACATCAATATCAAACTCATGAATTGTAGCATCTCCCACTACTCCCCTTGATATAAAAACCATTTCTCTAGGTTTCTTGCTTTGTATATGAAATTAATTTTAAGTCAATGGAACTATCCACACACCATTCATTGTAACTATATGATGTCAAAATGACTATAAATTATAATGACTTCAATTGTCACATTCACATGGCCATCTCTATCAAACCTAGGAGAAGTCCTCCACACAACAACCTTGCTCTCTTAAGAAAGGAAATAAAAATAGTTAGAAATTTTCAACATTTTTCTCTATACTCAGAGGATAATCTATTTTTTGGGTGTTATCTATTGGAAATATTTATAACAAAGCTAATTTACTGAAAGGGGAGGGATGAATCAGTAACTTCTAAAACTTCTACAATTTTAACTCTTAATCCAATAATCCAATTAGCATTTAATCCTTCACATATAATCTAACCTAATTATTTGCATAAGAAACTAAAAAGATGAAAGCATTCATAACACTTTGACACAAAGATTTCATGACCTAGAAACCTTCCAAATAGAAAGTAAAATTGGGGTGGGGATGATACCCACAAGCTTTAGTACTATGGTAAAAAGTTGGCTTGTTAAGGCTTACATTGATCACTTCTAATGATCTTCCCCATTTGGAGCAATAAGGACTACTAGGTCCACCTTGTGAAAGGATTTACATAGATACAATGAAGTATGCGCTCGGTAAAGATATTTACAAAAGACTATTAGGTCTACCTTGTGAAAGGATTTGACTAATCCACCTATTAGGATGAAACAATAGCTGACCTTTGATCTATAACTTGGTTTTCTAAATGAGATTCCTTTGAGTGTACAAATTACCTTGCTATGATAAATGAATCTTTTTTGCTCCTTATACTATTGTAGCCTTTGTAATTCACACTTTCCACTCTTCTCTTTAGATTACACTACATTTAAATCATTCTACACACATTGGATGTGATACAATACACTACATATATATATATCCAATTATACAAATTGCAAAGTTAGCCACAATACAAGTTTTCACAAATATTACAAAGTCCACTCAAGTGTAGACACTCAAGCTCTAAAGATTGACTTGGTGAGGTTCTGATACTCAACACCCACTATCAATGCTTGGCATCATCATGCACTTGGTAGATGTAGAAGCTTGGTCCATACTAATCACTTTTAAGTAGTCTTGAACATGGTCTACACTAGTGACTCGGTAGATACTGTGAAACTTGTCATGTAAACTAAGTCTCTTGGTGTACATTGTATGACTCAATAAACACTATCACATCGAGCTCAGTATAAACTAAGTCACTTTGTTAACACTAAGTAGCTCGTTTAACACTAGACTCACATTACATAGAAAATGAACTAGGTAAGCACTGCATAGCTTAGTTTGTAATGGTAAACTTGGCATACACTGAGATGCCCAGTTTACACTATTGATCTTCATGGTAAATATAACTATTTGGTAAACACTAGAATTTTTCCAAAGGACTCTATAGCAACTGTGGAACTCGGCAACAACTAAAATGTTTGGCAAACACTATTAACTATACAATAATCTTTGTAGCTACTTACAATCTGAATAAGTGTATGTCACTAATAACAAACTTGACTGATATGTCAAGAATCTCCCCCTTTGGCATTAGTGACAAAAACACTTATCATCCAAAAATGAATTCAAAAAGTTTCTTGAATACCTTTATCCATCACCTAGTAATTCTTAGCTTAGTAGAGTATACTGTTTTTGAGATTTTTCAAAATTGGTTTTGTAAGATATATATATGTACATGGTAAGGCTCCTATATAGTATACTATACATCTGAATACATTTCTTTGTTATATATAATGTATATTTTCTAAACATGTCTATCTCCCCCATTTCCTTTATGACTTATGTCTCAATTCTACAAGGCATTTTCTCCCCCATAACTTATTATTTCCATATCTTCTCTGTATCTTCTTATTCATAGTATATACTCCCCCTTTTTTACCTTAATGCCAAAGATTTATTCTATATATTTACATGTTAATGCCAAAATGAGATAGGAAACCTAAATGTACCTTAAGAATGATTTCTAAGGTCTTGTCCTAGTCCTCTTTCAAGACCTTACATTTATGTAGTGCAATTTGCACTTCTCCAGATAATTCTATCATATGGTCTTCTATGGAGATATTGTTGTCATGGATGAGAGTTTTAGAATGTGCAATATGTTTTTGTAGTGCATCTATCTTGGAAAGAATCGTGTTCTTTATATCTACCAATGTATATCTGATCCTTGCTTCTTTTCTAAGAAATTCTGCTTACATATCTATCAAGAATCTTATCTTCTTAAAATGAGTAGAGCTTGAACTAGGATCAAGCTACAACTGGTGTGCAATTGCCTTAAGGTCTTCATCTATCTTGGACCAAAAAGTGATGATACATTTGTACAAGATGTTTCCTAGAGAACCCAATACTGTAGAGAGTTCTACTTGATAGATACCAATTTATTGAGCAATGTGCTCTAGCACTTTATTAGCAAACTTCTTTTCTACCTTATGTACTAACTTATCCTATCCATTTGTATCTTTATTAAACTTATGGACTTCCTTTGCCAGTTGATACAAAATTGGTTGTGAAGAATTGATGTCTACACCTATAGCATCTACCAAAATATTCTTTACATCCTCAATAATTTTGAAATTTTTATCCCTTTCTTCTCTTAGCCTCTACTACTTGGCTTTATTTTGAAGGAGTTCACCAAATGTTTGCATTTGGTCTAGAGTGAGATTTGAAATGTCCCAATTTGAGATTACAATTTCCTCATCTAGGTCTATTTCTTCCTCCATTTCCTTTCCTTTTTCTAAAAGTTTTGTGCTCGGTTGAGCCTTGGTCTCAACTCTCCTTGCACTTATTGCTTGTGTACCTGGAATAGAAGCAATTATAGACATAATAGGGCTAGTAATAAAAATTAATACTGCACTTATTGTAGAAATACTTGAAGTAATACTTGTAGTAGCCAAAATTGATGTATTGAAAACTAATGTTGCCAACTTGGTAGAAGAAGGAAGAGACTACAACATGGTAGATGAATTGGAGGTCACTTTAGTCAATGATGTACTTAGCTAAGTTGGTGCAATTATTGATTGACTAGTTCTTCTTTGAGTGCTAGTCATAATAAATCTTATAGAAGCCATCTTTGTGCATAATATGGTCAATACCTTTCTTGGAGAATGAGGAAGTGAGGCTATAACCACTGTAGAAATCTTGAATGGGTCAGTTTCCTCATCATCTTTCTTTTCTTCCTCGAAAGCCTCTTGCTCCTATTCCTCTTCATCATTAATGTTATCAAAATGAATTACTTCTTCAACATTTTCCTCTTCATCTTTATCCTCCTTATCATCATCATCATTATCATCTTTTATTTCAATAGAAAAATCATTTGGCTTATGAAGAAGATATATATTCTTCCATGTATGTGTTGCATTCCTTACAACATGCTCAATTTCTTTTATCAAAACTAGACAAGTGTTAAACTTAAACATTAATTTCTCCTCATTTTTCTTTAGAGATTCTTTAATCTCCTTGTATGTTAAGCTTGGAATAAGATGCTTTAGATTTTTCCCAATATATTTCTTTTACAGTTTGCATGGAAAATTTCCAACTTGGCTTGATCTTATCTAACAAAATGTTAGGGAGCTGAGAAGTAAGCTGGTCTGGCAAGTATTTCCACCCATTTTGTCCATCACCAGGTCTTCAATTTGCTTCTTTCCTTCCTTAGTCCTAATTTCATACTTTAATGCCTTAATATTTGTTATACCTGCTCCATCCTACAATTCTTTCAGTCTATCTTGGAAGGTGGGTGGAGGTTTTCTAAATATTATATCTCCTCCTTCCTTATCAGCTTTCTTTCTTGAAGATCTTTTGCTAACTACCGTGGTGAATGTCTTGGCAGGCATGCTAATAATTACCTTTCCCTTCTTCTTTAATGGTTCTTCTTTCTCAGATTCTTCTTCATCCTCAGTCTCCTCATCCTGACCTTTTCCTTTAGTCAACAAAAGGGTAGAACTTGTTTGCAACTTGGCAATTCTCTTCTTGCCTTTCTTTACTGTGTGAGGGAACTTGATCTCTAGTTCTATCTTGGCTTTTTCTTAATCATAGGTGCCAAAGTGTGCTACCTTGGGATCAATTGATTCATTTACAAATGCCTCAATTATGTCCTTAGTTTCATCAATATTAACCTCATAACCAAGAGATTTTACCCATGCAATTCTAGGCCTAACTACCTAAATGTATACTTTGTCACTGTCCACCATGAAACACACATCATCCTTATAATCTTCAACAAGTTTCTTGGGAATTTGGTATATATTTTTTCATTTTCTCCTTGAAGGCATCAAAATATTTATCCATGATACTATTGTAATTTTTACCCATCTCATCAATATACTCACTAATCTGATATAGCACTAGCACATCTTTTCTCCACACAATAGAGCCTTTTGAAGGGAAACATTTTTAAACATAAAAGAATAAATAGGTTAACATGGATTCAATCTTACACGGGTTATTCTTTGATGTCCTGATGCTCTCCATGTTCTTGTTGAACTATTTCAATAGTAGCTTGGCAAGGTCAAAAGATAGAATGTTCTTCACTACCTTGTATGCAAGGTCAACTACTTCGCACAATACACTAATTAATCTGCTCGAGCTATAAATCTTGTGTGCAATAATATGGATTTTGAACTTCAATCCCACATCAGTGACACTACTTATTTTCATGCCTCTACCATCCTATTCTACTAGGGTTTTCTTCTCAGGTTCAACCCGACCTAGGGTTTTGGTCATTTTAGCTTTGGCCAACATTGGGAAACTAGTAATTGGGTGAATCATCTTCTTTGTGATCAATATTGGTTGTTCCAACCATAACTACCCATTATGCACCTGACTAAGAATAAACCTAACCCATTTTACTAGAAATTCATGAGGCATGTGAGGAATGTGAGTTAAACATTTAGTTTCTAGGTGTTGATGCTCAAGTTTGAAAACTCCATTTACACATAGTTTTTTCTAGGGAATCATCCATTTCAAAAGTACCAATATCTTATATAACACATTTAAAATGAGTGTGGATATCATTGATCAATAGTGCCTTTGAAGGGATTTGTGACTATGCTCCACTTGGATCTAGGTTTTTCTTGATTGTAGGGAGGAGTTTGAAGTTTGGAGCTTTCCATTCAACACCAAAAACTAGCATGTCTGAACCTCATTTTGCCTTGATAGTACTAGATGTCATCTTCACTTGGTAGGGTTTGATAGAATTCAAAATATTTTGTTGTCAGATTGCTCAAATTGCTTAGATGCTCTGAAGATCACACTTTGCAATAGCTCTTTGAGAATTTTACGATAAGAATGACTTTAATTCCATTTCTTTTATCAAATTTTTCCATAAATTCTTTAGTATAAAAGGTAGATTGATTGACATCATGTTGATAGTCTATCATCCACTTCTTTTCATTGAACACTCAATGAAGTTTTCATGACTTGATAACCATATGCATCTTCATTACTCCTGACCTCACTTGGTAGAGCCTTCTATCATTCTGTAACCATATAGAATTCAGTTACTCCCAACCTTGCTTAGTAGAGCCTATGACCCAACCTCACTCAGTAAAGAAGGTAACTCGATAGACACTAGTACCCTTTTACTTGGTGATCCCTTTGTATCTTGAATATAGATTTGGATCATTTTGTTCTTTCAATCTAGAATTGTTTTGAATGTCTTCTTTAGTAGCATAGTCCTAGTTTCTCCTTTGAGAAATCAAGTAGAGATTGTGGAGTCACTCAATTATTGAGTGACTTGTTCATTATTCTTTGGTCTTTCATTCTCGGTAGACTTTGGAACCCATTGTTGTCTCATCTATTTTTGGATGTTCTCAGATTTTCCTTCTTCTCATCTTCAATTCTACTAGTATTCATGCAGTTCTTGGCAAGATGACCAAGTTCTATACAAATGAAACATCTTTTAGAAGTATGTTTTTTTCTCAAATGATACTTAACATGATTCATTCCAATGTGTCCAAATTCTCCATAATAATGACATCTACACCAGGTGTTGTAGTCCTAACCAAATATAACTTTCACAATTTTTTCTACTGGATTTAATATCTTGGATTTGCATTCTGATGATTTGTGCCCATGCTTCTTGCATTTGTGACATTTTCCTTGAAATCTTGGTTTTTCTTTGCATTCATTAGCCTTATGACCATACTAATTCCAATTGTAGTACTTTCCATTGAATTTTTCTTTTCCATTGCTCCAACATTTGTTTGATGTATAACCAATCTTACCACAATGATTGTAGTATGTCATTGATTCTTTTGAGCTCCTTGCTTGGATGATTATCCTTCTTCTATATATCCAATTCCTACTTTTCCTTTTTGTCTATAGAGATTTTCTCATTCAATTGATTCATGTCTACTTGGGATTTTATCATTCTCTCATTGATTTTCCTTTTAAAGTTTATGTCATTTTGCAATCTTTCACTTTTAGATCTTGGGCTCATGATTTCTTCATTTGCATTGGAGAGTTGATCAATGAAGTCTTCTTGATAAAGGGATAGGTTCTAGATTTCATTGTTCTTTCCTTCTATCTCTTCTTTTATCTTGTACTTCTCTTCCATAACTTCACATACCCTTACTTACTGAATTTATAGCTCTCTTCTTATTTTTCTTACTTCTTCTTGTAGGGAACTATTCTTTTCTAGGAGTTCTTTGATTGCTCCATTGGCTTCATCTTGATTTCTTGAATGAAGATCTTCAATTCTTTCTTCAATGTAGAGATGATCATTCATTTGAATTGCAAGTTCTTTTCTTCTTTTTAGGGATTGAGAGAGTTGCTCCTTTTCTTTCTTGAGTTGGACAATAGCCATTTCCAAATCTAGTTTCTCATTGTCAATAGCTTTGTCAAGTCTGAATATCTCCATGGCATTGATCTTTGCTCAAGCTTTTAAACTTTCTCTTTAGAACCACAAAGCTCTGATACCAATTGTTGGAAATATTCATAACAAGGCTAAGTTATTGAGAGGGGAGGGGTGAATCAGTAACTTCTACAATTTTAACTCGTAATCCAACAATCCAATTAGAATTTAATCCTTCACATATAATCTGATGTAATTATGTGCATAAGAAATTGAAATCATGAAAGCATTCATAACACTTTGACACAAAGATTTCGTGACCTAGAAACCTTCCAAATAGAAAGTAAAACTAGGGTGGGGATGATACCCACAAGCTTTAGCACTGTAGTATAAATTTGGCCTAAAAAGACTTACATTGATCACTTTTGATGATCTACCCTGTTAGGAGCAATAAGGACTGCTAGGTCCACCTTGTGAAAGTATTTACAAACATACAATGAAGGATGCACTTGGTAAAGAGATTTACAAAATATTGTTAGGTCTATCTTATTAAAGGATTTGATTGATCCACAAGTTAAGATGAAATAGTAGCTGATCTCTAATCTACAACTTGGTTTTCTGAATGAGATTCCTTTTTAAGTGTACAAATCACCTAGTTGTGATACATGAATCTTTACTACTCCTTACACTATTGTAGCCTTTGCAATTCACACTTTCTACTCTTCTCTTAAGATTACATTATATATACACCATTCTACATACATTGGATGTGATACAATACACTATATATATACCAATCTAATTACACATTAAAAACTTGGCCATAATATAAGTTTTTGCAAATATTACAAAGTCAGCTCAAGTGTAGACACTCAAGCTTTGAAGACTAACTTAGTGAGGTTCTAATACTCAACTTCCATGGTCAATTCTTGGCATCATCATGCACTTGGTAGACATAGAAGCTCAGTCCATTCTGATCACTTTCAAGTAGTCTTGAACTCAGTCTACACTGGTGACTTGGTAGATATTGTGAAACTCATCATATAAATTGATTCTCTTGGTTTACATTGTATGACTCGATAAACACTATCACCTGTAGCTCAGTATAAACTGAATTAGTTGGTTAACACTAAGTAGCTCGGTTAACATTGGACTCACATTACATAGACTACAAACTCGATAAGCATTGCACAACTTAGTTTGCACTAGTAAACTTGGCATACATTGAGATGCTTGGTTTACACTGTTGATCTTCATGGTAATTGTAACTATTTGGTAAACACTAGAATTCATCCAAAGGACTTGGTCATAACTGTAGAACTCAAAAATAACTAAAATACTTGACAAACACTGTTAACTATACAATAAGCTTGGTAGCTACTTATAATTTGAATAAGTGAATGTCACTAATAATGAACTTGACTGATATGTCAATAGTTTTCAACCCAGTGCGTCTTACTAGCATTTTTTTTGTATCCACTCTTTCCCTTTTGTAGAGAACCTCTTTCGTATCCACAGAAGGCTTCACCCTTTCTAGTATGTAGGGTGCCTAAATTGAATCATTGATTTCTTTTAATTTCTTGCTTAATTTTAACATCCTATATAGTCTACAATAATATAATATGACTGTTACTAAACATAGCTTCCTAAAACATTCACAGCCTTGCAAATCCTAGCAATTTTGTGATACTAGTTTTTTAACAAAACACAATAGAAATTATTGCTTCATTGTCTACAACATTAAATATGGAGTTCATCCAATCTTTTATATCTATCTATATCTACGTATAATTATAATCATTATCTCCAAGACTAAACCTGTTGTTATATCATGTATTGCCATTGGCTTTAAACTATTCAAACATGTAGATGATAGATCATAAAACATGAGATGTAAATTTTTAGGTTGTAGAGAGTATTCATCAACCAAGATTTAAGCACAAAATATGAATAAATCCTCTTTTGAATTGTGATAGATGGCATAATCAACACATTGGTCTCACTAATTACACTCAACTAAATAAACTACAACATTTCATTATATTAGAGCTTAATGTCTTTCAAATTTTTTTTGGTATTGAATTGATGCAAAGATAGAGTTATAGAAAGCTTACACTAAAATACAATTATAACTTTGTTTTTGTTGGAGGTTTAGACTTGTGACCATGGATGCTCAATAGAGGCATGAATTATGTGAGCAAATCAATCCAATGAGGGTCACTACAAAAAAAAAAATTATCTAATAGGAGAGCATGATTGTGTGAGTCAATGAGTAGACCTCTTCAACTATGAGCCAAGGGTTGAGAGGTATTAATTTTGTCAAAATTTTCTGAAACATGACCTCACATTATCTCTTATAATTTGGAGCCTTACAATCAATGAAACTTTATTGACATAGATTAATTTGAAACCATTCAACTTCTCACCACCTTTATAAAAATAAGACCTAATTAATCATTTGAATTTTTTTTATATTCATGCACCATTTTAACTAAAATGTATTTAAATCTCCATGTATGTACCATCTATTATTCTAACTCTATCAGAGTTGTTTGAACTCTATCAAATATATAATCAATGAATATCATTATTGGCATCACCAATTGTACTTGATCAATTAAGCTTCTACTCTTTCATTTTCTCAACCTTAAACCCATTGATGCCTAATCAATCAAGTTTTTATATATGCTTTTGCAACATTTTAACAAGCCTACATTTGAGGTCTTATCACATGTATACACATATGTACTATCAATTGTAACTCATCAGAGATATTTGTTGGAGATGTATAAAATAGGCATATGAGTTTCTTTCCATTAAAATCTCACCAAATAGTATAGTAATGTCCTGATCAATGTATCTACATCTCTTGCAATATAAATATTAATTGATGCCTTGAGGTTTTTTTGAGTGAAACCCAAGAAGGGAAGAGGAACTTTGAGGAAGTGTTGTATGCCTTTTTCAGTAGTACTTTCCACTAGTTAATCATGGATGCTAGATCCACTAGAATAATAGATAATGGGAAGGAGAAGCATGGGTTCAATGTACTTCATAAAACCATTATACTACAAAGCAGGCCAACTAAGTGTAAGTATTGTGATCTCATAACATTTGATCTTCCTTATGTTACTTTTCACTACAACCATAAGGTAATTATCTCTTCTTCCCTAGGAAAAGGGATTTCCTCCATGGTGGAGAATCTGAAGAAAAACCTCTAAAGCTCTAGCCTATTTCTACCCTCTTGTTGGCAGATTGTGTATGAAATATGGGATTCTTATGGTTGAATGCAATGATCTTAGAGTGGACTTCATCCAAGCTTCATGGAATGATGTCATGGTTAGTGATCCAGTAGGGGTAGAATCTACTTCTTTAATGAATGACATTGTTATATTTAATGATATCATTAACCTAAATGAGTTTTTCTTCCAATGCTTGCAGTTCAAGTGAGATTCCTTGGAATGTTTGTGACCATAGAACCATCAAGAAGAATGAATTTTATAAAGAAGATTGAATTACAGGGAGTTAGAATATGCATACTATTTTTTTTAAGGTATCATGCATTACCAAGAATAACTCATGTAGGCTAGGCTTTTTAGACTATTGTTGGAGTTATAGAATGAGTAAATATTCAAGTTGAAACCTACAGTGATTGAAAAGATCTTAATAACTATCATACACTTTTAATTGCATATGCTAGACCAAAAAGAAGTTACATGAAATATGATCTTTCATATGATTGAATCTCTACATTAATTTTTTTTTAATAGAGACTAAAATTGCACCTCTGATCTTATAGAAAATTGCAAACTACTTGTTGTTACATATAATCCTTGAACAAGTGACTAGCTCCTAGGAGATATTAGTGATGTCTCTAAAGAGAAAATAGATCATATGGTAAAGAATACTAACCAAAAGGATTTTGGTGGTGATGACCCGATTTCCAATAAAAACTTTGAACAATTTGAGAAATTCTCAATAAGGTACATCAAATACTTCACACTATTAGCTTTGTAAATGCTCTTCATTATCTTCAAAGCTTTATATTTGTATAAAATTATCACATTCTATGCATCCTTATAATCATATAAACTATTTTTTACTTTTTTTAATATATGTGACTTGGGACTATTAGGATTACATATTGAATAATTGTATCTTACTCAAATTGATCTCTCAAAACATATATTCTTTGTGGCATACATCTATAATTACTTTGTACCCAATGGAGGACAAAGATATTCAAAATACAATTTAACAAGGAACCATTGTAAAACAATTCATAGTATGCCTAGAGCTATAAAAGAAAAGTTATTATTATAGTTATGTATGATATCTATGAGAACAAATTTTTTGATGTTTGTGTTTTGTCATGCCCCTACCTTAAAAAAGACTCCTAACATAAATAGGAAGAACAGAAAGTAATGGGGCAGAAAATAAGAATGAATTTTTTTTAAAGGTAGTTGATGAATAGCGATCAAGTCAATAACAATAAGAAACCTTATGAGATAATTAAAATTGGTAATAAAACATGAAAAGGTGCAATCAAGGAAAAAAAAATTAGTTGGAAATTAATCAAGAGGCATGTTTCTTGACAAGGATTGCTTCTCCTGAAAGCAATAATGGGATATAAATAGTAAATACATAGGGATGTGGTAAAAGGAAGGCATTGAGACATTATACAAGTAAAATAATACCAAGATGCATTTAATAGATTGAAAATAATGAGGATTTATCTCAACAATTACATCATGATGGGTCAATCAAGAAGATTGAATTATTCAACCCAAGAAAAAATAAATATAGGATTGACTCATTGAAATCCAATAGAAAATTCATCAAAGGAATCAATCTTTAAATCAGAGAGAAAATAAAAGTTTGGTAATATTTGAGATTTTCCCTTATGAGGACTCTCATTCTACAGTATGATATTCACTGATCCATGATTTGAGTCTTGCTAGAGAATATTTTTGTCCTAGGGTTTCAAATTTTATCAAGACTCGGGTTGGAATCTCACAGTGGCCAAAATAGTGAAAAATGGTGAACTATTTTTTGACATTCTGAGAATCAAGTCTAACCGAGACTGAATTTGTGACAATGACATTGGGGACAAGGAAGAAAGTGACCAAATGAGTAATAAAAACCTAAAATAAACTATTTAAACCCAACTAGAAAGAAAACAAATGCAATGCACATTTCACAATTACTTGACAAAATAGATCTACAGATGTACAATGTATTTCTATAGATCTACAACAACATTTAATTTATAAAGAAAATATCACATACCCAATTTGTGAAATCTATAGCCAATATGATTATGATTTGTGTGATTTGTAGGTGACCTAAAAAACCAAAGCACTGTAGGAAACCCTAGCTTGATCTACAAAAAAAATGGAGAGAAACGTGTAAAGCACAACCAAAACAAAATCACAAAATATGATACAAAAAAAATAGTCCACCATTTAATCCTATTTAAAATTCATATCTGACTTAACCTTAGTTAGTTTGAATGTGGTTGGGGTTGGATTAAACAAGTGGTTTCCTAACCATGTACTTATTGCTACAGTTAATGCAAGTTTGCATGTCTGGTCATAATTTTGAAGTAGTTACAATATAGATGCAAATATGGTTGATATGCATTACTAACAGTTAGGGACATCAAGAAAGGGATCATTGGAAGAAAAGACATGACTTTTGCACTACATTCTGATAGCCCAAATGACTACATTGTCCCTGCTATATGGTAGTATGGTACATGGGAGGGATCCGTAGTACTATGTATGTCTTAGGCATGGAAGATTTTGATGAAGGGTAGCTAGTCCCTTTAGTAAATTAGTGAGTTAGATTATCAAAAAAGGTTTTTATAGATTTAGGTTAGTTAGTAGTTAGTTGCTAGTAAAATTTTAATGAATTTAGTAATTGCATATTAGATAGATGAGTATGCAATTTTTTTTGTAAGTTATTTAGAATTTTATTTTAGTAGTAAGAAATGTTATATTATTAATGTTTAGTTAGTATGTTTTTATTATAGAAATTGTCATTGTAGATTTATATGTATATATTAGATGAAATTAATTGTTTCAATTTCTATGGTTATTAATCTTTTGATGTATTATTAAAGTTGAAAGAGTGATAGGTTTAGTTGGAAGTGGTCTAATGTTTCATTATATGGGTAAATGTATAGCCAAACTTATCATGGAATATTTCTTTAACTATTATATCATTTTAACTAAATTTTGAATTAAATATAATTCATAATATTATTAATATTTTGGTCATTAGGTGTTACCAAGTTAGTTAGTGATAATATATAATGATCTAAGTGTTATAAGTCATAGTTGACTAGATAACTTGTTTAGGGAATCAGGTTATGTTTTAAAATGATGTGAATGTTGTAAATAAATTAAATGATGAATAATAACGATTTAATTAGTTAAATTAAAGTATGATTACAAATGAGATCAGGTACTTGGGGAATAAACCAACTTTAGATATGATGAAGATTAGTTCACCCAAGGGATTGAACTAACACACTGAAGTGAATATAAAGTGAAACAATAAACCAATGTAACTTATAAATTTTCATAAACATAATAATGTAAATGCAAATTGGGTAAGTAACATTGACCTAGTCAACAATTAGGGTTTAAACCCAAATGTACCATGATAGGGCTGTCATTTTGAGAATATGTTAGAAGAGGAACTATATGGCTCTTACCTCACTCAAACCTAAACAAATGTAATCCCAATGCAACCCATCAAATCAATCCAACCTGGGTGTTCTTATAGCACCTCGATCTTTTTATTCTGAACTCCTATAGTATGTTTAGATGTCAACTCCATATCTTAATGAAATGAAACCCAAAACCCACTTTTATTCCTTGTCAACTTCCTATAACATATTCAATATAAATATGTGATAAGTCTAGTGGTTATTAACTTTTTTTTTTAAAAAAAATTTTGTGATTTTGCCCTAATTTTTTGGCATGACATCATTAGTTGATTCACTATCCACGTGCTTTTTTTTCTTCTATCTCTTAGGTCCATCAAGAGTTAGTTGAGACTTGAAAACACATTCAATACTAGCAGGGGAATAATTATTAAAGTTTGACAACTCAAATGCAATAATTCTAGCAATTAGACTATCCAAGGTTGGATCATTACTAGATGTGCATCTTATTTCTTGAGTTGTAGATATTCTAATTGAATCTAGATGGGAAGTAAATCCCTCAATACCTTACCTATCATAGTCTCAACAGTTATGATGCCTCTAGCTCCTCTAATAGAATATAATACCTCCTTGATTTAGCCACAATATTGAGCAATAGCTTCACCTTATTTCATTCTCATGTCATCAAATTTTCCTCTCAAGATTTTTGCCTTAGCCCTCAATAAACTTTTGTCTCCACCATGGATTTGTGCAAACTTGTCCCATATTTTCTTTGCAGTATCAAATTCAACATAACTCAGTGAAGGCACTAGATCATTCATCATTTAATTATTATTTTCCTTCTCTTCATTTGTTCAATAGTAACTAGTCAAGGAACTTTGATGTAATCATTCTCTAGGTAGTACAATGAAGAATCTTGAACTCTCAATAGATATAGTTTCATCAGTTGTTTCCATGCTTGGAAGTTCTCCCTATTCAACTTGGGTATCTCTCTCTTATTCATTTTGATCTTTAGCTTAAGTCCTTCAAACTTTCCTTACTAGCACCAAAATATTTGATACCAATTGTTAGAATATTTAGAATACCTAAGAGTAGGTGAATGAGTTATCCTTTGTTCCTAATATATTAATTCAACTTTCAATAACTCCAAACAACTTAAACAATCACATTCCATCACTTAGTCCATACAGAAACTCATCAACAACTCAACATTCTCTTCACTACTTAACTCTTTGTTTAGTATAGCTAACCAATAGTAAAATAAATAATATTAAATAGAATGCATCAATCATATAAAAATTCATACATATATGACTCTAGTATTTAATGTTGAAACCTAATTTGGGAAAATCCACCAAGTAACATGCTACCACTTTTCACTCTTTTGAAGTAAGTTTGATTAATAGCCAACCATGTTAAAGGTTACAAAACACACTATTAAATGTGACCTTGTAAAAAGATTTAATCAACCTATTAGGAGTGTCCTAGTTAGAGGACTTTGTATCATTCCATTAGAATGTCACCTTGATTAAAGGATTTAGAAAATGACTATTAGGTCAAGCTTGATTAAAGGATTTTTACTACCACAATGGTTAGAAAGTAACACCAGTTTTGATCTATAAAAAAATTAACTTTGTGAATTCAAATCTCTATTTACCTTATTTTTTGGTTCATTGACTAGACTTCATTTACATCTCCATAATTTATCTTCTTGACATCCCTACAAGAAATCAAACTTCACCAATATCTTCACTTCACTTCTTCTACTCTAATTTTCATGGGTTCTCCTTAATATCTCCAATCAAAAATGGACTAACCTTAGAAAACATCTCTTATGCCTCCTTAAATAGGTAATTTTGATCTTTATCTACTTAAACATTAGCATAGATCTTAGGGTTAAGTTAGATCCATTGAATCTATCCATCATTTTATCCTTCTACTCCTTTATTGATACTCCTATAAACTTCTCTTTCAATCATTTCCTTTGATCACATAACAAAATCAACATATATATTAAATATCCATCTCATCAATCCTTATTATCTAGACATTTTGAGTGATCCATAAATTCAACTATGTTAGCCTCAAATTTGACTCTTTCACAAAATGTAACTTTTTCTCATACTCGGTCAATATTGTTCTATCTTTCTTAGCTTTCACAAGCTTGATTAATCATCACTATGCTCAATCACTACTATACTTTTCTTCTTCAACTTTCTCCATCATAAATATCACTCATCGACTACTTGTTTTCTCAACTAACTCTTAAGTTCCTTAATCTTTTGTTTCAATTCCTTCCTTTGCTGACCACATTACACTAATATTTTCTTGTGTTCAACTCAATACATATACACTTCATAGGATGATGGAATAATACACCATCTTGTTAAAGAATAATTGGTCAAGTACCCATTATAATTCCATCATACTTGCTCCTCATCACTCAACATCACTATTAATATGTTCTTGTGTTAAACTCAATACATCTACACTTCATAGTATGATTTAATAATACACCATCTTGTCAAAGACTAATTGGTCAAGTACCAATTGTAATTCCATCATACTTGCTCCTCATCACTCAACAACATCACTTGTCATCTCTCTTTGAAAATCCTCTTCATCAATCAATAGATATAGCACTCCACACTATTAGTAAATGTCTCTATAGTAGGTTTGACATCAATTACAACATAATAATTATTCCAATTTTAGTTTCCAATAGATCTTTTGAAGGTGCTCTTTATTTTCAATTTCAAAAAGTGTTTTGATCAATCTTTCTCTTATTGCCTTATCTTCTTCTGCTACCCTCCTTTTTCTATTCACTAACCTTTCATACAAATCCATGCATATCTATCATTAAATGTTTGTGAACCTTCTATTAGACAAGATCAAATGTCTAATACCTAAATTCTCTAACTATAATTTCTCAAATTTTTCATACAAATGATAATACTTTTTCAACTATGTAAAGGTTCCCATTATCAATGATAATATAATTTAACGTCTTAATCTTGGGCTTCCACTTCTTTCTTCCTTCAAGTTTTTTTATCTCTTTTACTTTGAGTTTCTATTATGGACCTTTAAGGGTGGCCACTTGACCTCTTATTTTTCTTCCTTCATAGGTGGCTATTACCTTTTGTTTCTTTCCCACTCTAGTAGTCATTTCCTTCACTCTTTTAGTTCTAGGTGAATCTATTGGTTCTTGTTTCACTTCTACTAAACTTGAAAATCTCCTTGTACCTTTAGATGTAGCTAATAACATTCAAAAGCAAATGAGACAACAGTGGATTCCTAAATCTACCGATCAAGACAGTTCAAATAATGATCATGTCACTTAAGAAGTGGGTGACTCCATCATTTCCAATTGAGACTTAAGAAGACTCAGGAATTGCATCTTCTAGCCACATCTTAAATAGTTCTAGATTATAAAAATAGGTGCAAATGATCAATACAGTATTTCAGATACATGGATCATACAATTGGTATCAATCATCGAGCTGCATGTACTGAGTAATGCTAACCAAAGACCTTACCAAGCTAGGTCAGGAATATCAAAGATTTTATTAGTCCACCGAGTTGCAAGGTTCTACCGAGTATTTCAATGACAGATTGGCATGCACCATGTCATCTCATCTACCTTTGTATCGAGCCTTAATGACAGTATTTCATTAAAAGGGCAGAATTCGATTTCATTTTCCACCGTGACTTAAAATTCTCAGAGAAAAAAGGATTTCTAGTTACATGCCAAGCGATTTGAAGAAAAATTCCTATGAAGTAATTGTTTGAAGAATTTTTCATCCACCAAGAAACAATGGCATCCGCAAGCACTAGCAGCAGCAAGGTGAAAAAGGGTTCTGAAATGCTCATAAAAGGAGTCAAATGGGAAGCCCCAAAATTCAAGGTAGTGCCCGTAGTTGCAGAATCACTTGACATCCATGAAGCTCAATCAAAAATCCCTCCTAAAGTATTTCTTGTTAATGATATTCGCACTCATTTCAAGTTTGCTATTCAAGAAATTGGTACATTAGATATGGATAATGCCCTAGGTCAATTATGTGTTGATGGAGCCCTAAAACCTTAGCACAAACACTTAGAAGGAAAAGGCTTGACCCATATTTTGTACCTACCAAGAAGTTTCTAGGTTAAATGGGTTAGATATGTTCTAAGCCATGTACATAATGGTCATTTGTGGTTGGAACAACCCATATTGTTAACCAAAAAGATGATTCATAAAATCAAGGGTTTGCCTATGCTAAGCAAAGCTAAAACCACTAAAACCCTGGGTCAGGATGAGTTACAGAAGAAAACCCTAGCAGAGTGGGATGGTAGAGGACTAAAGCTTAACAATATATCTAACATGGAACTTAGATTTGGCATTTATGTGATTGCATATAAGTTATACAGTTCCAACAGATTGAATAGTGTACCGTGTGAAGCTGTGGATTTAGCATTTAAGATTGTAAAGAAAAATCTTGAATTTGATTTGTCAGAATTGCTGTTAAGATAGCTGAATAAAAATATGGAAAGCATAAGGACTTCAAAGAATAACCCCTATAAATTTGGTTCTTTGTTAATTTGTTTATTCTTTTATGTACAAAAGTTGTTTCCATCAAAAGGATCTATAGTATGGAGAAAAGACACTCCAATTTTATATCAGATTAATGAGTTCATAGTAGAAATGGGTGAAAATTTTGACAAAGTCATGGATAACTATTTTGAAGACTTCAAGGAAAGGATGAACAACAGGTTCAAAATTCCTCCTAAACTAGTTGAGGATTATAAAGATGATATCTGTTTCATGGTTGACTATGATCATGTGTACATACAGGCAGTCATACCCCGATTGGCATGGGTAAAACCATTGCCTTATGAATAAAATATTGATGATGCAAAAGATATCATTGAGGTGCTGGTAAATGAACCAGCTATCCCTAACATTCTTGCCTTTGGAACCTATGATGAAGCAAAGGCTAGAATAGAGTTTGAAATCAAGTTGCCTCAGGCAATAAGCAAAGGCAAGAGGAAGATAGCCAAAATGAAAACTGCTACTGGTCCTCTTATGCTAACTGAAGGTAAGGGTGAGGACAAAGAAGATGATGAAGAAGAAGGAGGAGAAGAAAAACAACAACAAAAAGAATTTGTAGGAGAAGAACCTCAAAAGAAGAAAGGTAAGGTAACCATTACCAAAACTAAGAAGATGCCTACTATAGTATTCTCAAGGAGGACCAAGAAAGGAAAATAGGAACTTGTACTAGTCAAACCTTCACTCACATTTGAGAAAAGGATCAAACAATTGGAAGAAGGAGCAGGCATCACAAATTTTAAAGCTTTGAAATTTGAAACAAGAATAGATGCTGAGAAAATGCAAATAGAGGAACCGGTACTCAACAAGATGGGAAAATGGAAATACTCCCTGGACTAGCTTGCCTCTCAAATCTCCAAGGAACTACTGGAGAGATTGCAACCAAGATGGGAAACAACCACCAAAACAGTGAAAGATATCTATGAGCAATCTCTAAAAAACCTTCAACCAAATCTCACTAGAGCAAAAATAAAGTCTGCAATGAAAAATCATGAAGGCAAAATGATGATCAGATTCCACACTTGTTTGATTTTAATCAAAGACATTGAGCATGTTGTAAATGATGCAACAAACATGTGGAAAATTATATATCATCTGCATAAGCCCAGTGAAGATCTAGTAGAAATCTAGGATGATGAAAGTAATGAAAATAATGATACAACTGCCTCTTCATCAATCACAGTCTCACCAGGAGAGTTGCATGCATTGATGGAGGAAGACAAAAAAGAAAAAGAGGAAAAAGCTGAAGAGGAAAATAAGGAGGAAGATGATCCAGTAAAAATTGCAATAGCAGTCATTGCATCTCTTCATCACTCTCCACCTAAAACTATCACATCATCAAGGTTGGAGTTAATTTCCGCAGGTTTGATAGCATCTTCATCAAATTTATCATATGCACCTACCACTTCACAGCTCTAGGTATCATTAGTGGAAGTGTCTACCACTTCATCTACCAAGCTATAGCCCTCTTCTTCAGTCACTGAGCCAACCTCCTTTGTTCCAACATCATCAGGCGATACATCAGTAAGTTCTACAATTTTGTCAGTTCCAGCAATTTTGACAGCATTATCTGCATCTACTTCAAGTATAACTAGTTCAGATACTACTATAATGGGTATATCATCATTTTTGGGAAGTATTCTAGTTTTTGATCTAGTAAATACTTCTATTGGCATTCATTCTTCAACTCCTATCCCAATTTTTGCTGCTAGCCCTTCCATCTCTACTATTGTGTCTATTCCTAAGACAAAATCAATGGCCACAAAAGTCAAACAAAAGTAACCATTAAGACTTCTGATAACTAGAAAGGAAATACCAAAAGAAATTGATTTAGACATAGATATAGTTATTCCAAAAATTGACTATGAAAATGCTACCATTGAAGAAATGAGGTATGCTAGTCAATTAATAGAGATGCAGGCTATGCAGAAGTAGTTAAGATCTGAAAGGGATAAGGAATACAAAATAATAAAGGATGCCAAGAACATTATTACAGAGGCTATAGGTGTTGAAGTAGATTCTACTCAACACATTTTGATTCAATTAGAAGAGGTTGTAAATAAATTCAACAAGGACACCTCTAGTCAAGAAAAATTGATTGAGAAGGTTGAAAGAAAATTTGATAATAAGGTGCTTGAGCACATTGTTCAGCACATTGCAATAAAATAGGTAGAATTGTCCACAATTTTGGCCAATTTTGAAAATTCTTTTAATAATTTAACTTCACTTTTTGCCAAACTTTGTGATGTTACCGAGTACACCAAGGAGATCAAGGAAAAATTGAATAAAATTGATGAGGATATGAAGCGCAGTGCCCAAATATTGCAACTTGATCCCAATTCAAGTTCATCCCATCATCTTTGAATCAAATTTTTGTCAGAAAAGTAGGTAGAATTGTTGAGAGAGGAAGCAAGGATTAGGTCTACCTTGATTGATATTCAGAATATGATCCTTCCTATCATGGACACAATGCAGAATCACATTGTCCACTCCAAAGCATTGATCCATGACAACAATTTCTCAGTTGCAGATCATATGATTGAACTTTCAGCAGAAGTTCAAATAGCACTCTCCACCTACAAAATTTTGCAAGAAAATTGGGATAAGACTTTGGCTCTTATTCTGAAGTTACATTCTAAATTCATCTCCGATTTTGGTGTCTCTTTGTAAATATATATTGCTTAATTTGGCATTATTGTCAAAAAGGGGGAGATATAGTTTAGAGGGGGAAATAGAGTTAGAAAAGATAGAGATATTTGTAAATACTCTGAGCATATTGTATGGGGGAGATATATGTAAATCAATATGTCAAATTTTGTACATAAGTTTTTACTCATAAGTGTTTTTGTCACTAATGCCAAAGGGGGAGATTGTTGGAATTATTTTATATTTTTCATTAGTGCAAACACTTATTCTATCCTGAATGCTTATCTTGTTCATCACTTAGTCTCAAGTATATACCGAGTAAACAGTTCTCACCGAGCATTCCAGAAGATACCAAGTGAAAAAGGTAAAGGAAGTTCAGCAGTGTTTATCAAGTGAAAAAGGTAAACAAAGGATTCAGTGTTTACCGAGCTAAGCAAGGTGAACGAAGAAGATAGTTTCTACTGAGTAACACTACATCTACCGAGTCACCAATGGCTACCGAGTTCCAAGAAATGTTCTATGACTAGTATGAACTGAGTCTCTACTTCTACTGAGTGCATGATGATGACAAGTAACGTAGTGGATACCAAGTATCAGAAGGTCACCGAGTCAGTTTAGTGAACCAAAGTTTACTAATGGGCCGACTCAGTAATGTTTTGTTCACTTGTGTTTTGGCTGACCTTTTAACTATAAATATTGGAATGATATATATGTAATGTATCATATCATTTTGTAATGTGTGTATGATTGAGAATATTGGCATGAAATAAGAAAGTATTGTTCACACGTGAAGAAGGTATTGCTATCAGCAGCAGAGCAAAAGGAATACAACAAGGTCAACATAAGGAACAGAAAAGTTATATCTATCACATTAGGTGATCAATGCAAAAGGATCTTATCAGCAAACAAGTTGTAAGTAGATCCATTGTTTCATCCTAATAGGTGAATCAATTTTTTAAATCCTTTAATATGGTAGACTTAACAGTCTTTTGTAAATCTCCTAACAGAGTGCATACTTCATTGCATGTTTGTAAATCCTCTAACAAGGTGGATCTAGCAGTCCTACTTGCTCCTAATAGGGCAGATCATCAAAAGTGATCATTGTAAGCCTTAACTGGCCAACTTCATACTGCAGTAACAAAGTTTTGTGGGCATCATCCCCACCCCAGTTTTACTTTCTAATTGGAAGGTTTCTGGGTCACCAAATCATTTTGTTCATGTGTTATGAATGATTGATCTTTCATTTATGTAGTAGATTAGATGAATGAATGATGAATGGTTAAAATGCTTAAAAAATTTATATGTTACTAATTCACCCCTCCCCTCTTAGTAACACATCTCATTCTGAATATTACCAACAAGGTGGAACAAACTATGGTTGCATCGATGTAACTGCTACATAGGGTGTGGAAGATGCCTTTGCTGACAATTTTGCAACTATGACTCCCATAGCTAATGATTTTGATTCTGATGGTGTAGGACCTACTGCTAGCAATGGAGGAACAAATAAGCTTTTCTCCTATCCAATTTGTTTCAATCTAGATATAGTTTTCTTTATTATTTTGAACTCTTGTGGGGTCATCTGTGTTTCTTCCATAATATTTTTCATTGAACTCTCCACTTTCATTTTAGAAAACTTCTCAAGCTTATCTTGATAAGACAACTATATGTTCTCCTCATAAGTTATGAACCTATCAAATTCATCATTTGATTTAAATTTTAGATTCCTTGCACATACCCTTCAACTTCTTCTTCAATTACCTCATAACCAAGAGGGTCAAAATATAGCATTCTTTGTGTAACTGGGCCTCTATGTAGGTAAAATTTGTATCAACCATGAAACATATTTCTTCCTTATACATGCTTACAACTATGGGTTTTATTCTAATTCTTTACTTCATTTTAGTCTGAAACACCTTCACAATAAGTTATTCACTACTCTTAACTTTTTTATGGGGTATCTTCTATATAAGTTTTTGATCTTTTTGATGGCACACTTGTTACTAATTTTCTAATAAAAAAGGGGTGTGAAAGAAAATCTTCTCAAAAGGTGGAAAAACATGTAAGTGACCAAATATTGAAACCTAAACTATCAATTCCTTACTTTTTTAATTCTCTCCAAGTTTTCTACCAACTGAACTCTCAAAATCTAACACTAATTAACTCTAGCCCTTTGAAATCACATCTTGTACAGAGAATGTACAAATCTAGCTACTATGTCATCATATCTAGAACTTGAACATAACTTGGTTTCCATAATCTTTCTTAAAAACCTCACATCATCTTGTTTGATATTACTTAGAACTCATTATATGTTGATGTGGTGTTCTCAATTATAGTTTTCTTCACATTTGTCTTATTCAGCATAATAGAACATTTATTTATCAAACTAGTTACTTCATGAATTAGGTGGGATGAAATATCAACTATATTTTCTCCCATCCAAAACCTCCCATTATGAATTCTTCTAAGTATTATCTTTTTCCAGTCTTCTTTATCAAATTCATAGTAAAACATATACTTCACAAATCATTTTGACCTAAGTTTTCATAACCATCCTTGAATGACATATCTTGTTTGTAAACCTTATCAAAGTCATCGAAAAAAATTTGTTTACATACTATTTCAAATTTTTATTGAGTGTAACTACCAATATCCTCCAAATACAACACCACATCTAGAGTTTGTGAGAAAGTGGTTGTAGGGTCATCTTCTAATGACAGAATAGGATTTAACTTGATCTTGGGTCTAGTGATTTCCTCAACATTTTGAATTATTGTTCATTCCATCTTAACCAATAAGTTACTCAATACTTCTGCATAAATTAACTATGCAAGATCATAAATACCTCTAAAATTGTGGAATTAGGCCTTGCCAACTTCACTTTAAAATTTTCTTCAACTTACTTTAATTTTCTCTCAAATTATCATTTTCATTTCTCCCTAACTTCTTGCACAATCAAATGGTACACATAAATCTCATTTTATCCTTTAAATTCTTTCAAATTAACTTTGTATTCCACAAAATTTTTCCTAACTATGGATATCATTAACAATATTATAGCTTGCATAAAAATTAAACTTATTAAGTTGAACATTAAAAAAAATCATAAATAAATTCAACACATAACACCATTTTTTGTTAACTAAGGAAACCCTAGCCAAGTGAAAAACTCGATAAGGATGCTACCCACAAAATGATCCACTAATTAGAAGTATTTTGTGAAAGATATTGACCCTATTAGGAGGCTACTATATCTCTATGTTGTCCTAGTCCTTGTTAGAGGATGAGGCCTTTCTAGAAGCCTCAATCCTATTAGGATTTGTTATTACAATTACAAAATGTATGGAAGAGGATCCCACTATCCAAACATGCAATATACAATGATACTTTGTATGCAAAAGGAAATGATAAAAAAACCTCTTACAAAGTCTAATATCTTCAATATATAATATAATCTTTGTAGATCATTGTACTATGTTTGCATGTACTACCTTGAACTTCTCTCAACATCAAAGTTCACATTGGAAAATAATAGTATCACATTCACAGTACTTCCACACTCTCTTTTTTCACATGACTTTGCATTTCCAAAACTATCCTTTATACAAGATTTTTTTGTATTGTTAGCCTTCATACTTTCACATTTGTCCTAAAATACAAAACTATAATTTTCCCACTTAGGGTTAACATCTAGGATTTCATCCCTAATTATTTAAGTAAATTTTTTCATAAATAAACTACTCCTTAACATAAAATATCCAATTTCTTAACTCATTCCTCTTTTGTCTATTCAATACTACAGTTGGTATATCTATAACAACTCTATCTTTATTGATCCAAATGAATTTTGCACATACAAAAATATAGTTTGATGACAACTCTATTGTCTACTAACTATGGACATGCTAATAATGTCTTTGTAAAGATCACCAATCAAAATAGTGCCTATCATGACAAATAAACTTCAAGATACTTAGGTAATTTCCTGAGTCTTCTTTTGAAAACTTCATTTTCATAATCTTCGCACTTAATTTTGAACATATTTTTCCATAAATGAAAACCTCATACCATCCACCCCTACCAAATTTCCAACATTTTACCCTAGCTAAGCTTGCACTAGATAAATATTATGTTATGTGTTTCTATTTTCATGTTTTCAATGTTTGTTTAACCCTAACCAGTTGAAATGGTAATAGATGCTTATGGCATAGAAGGTTGTGACATGTAAATTTTAAACAATTTTCAAACTAGGAAGAAGAATTTTTGTAAGGGGTATACCCCTATTACTAAACCTATCAATGTTATCTGTAAATATTTTCAACTAGGAAAGTTGGAAAGTTCAAGTTTCTCTAGCAAGTAACTTCTAAGCATGTATTAGATCTAGTTTGTACTAACTTGTGTGGCACCATAAGGAAGAAGTGGTAGATACTTTGTGTTTTTTATTGATGATTTTTAAGAATAGTGTGGATTTTTTATTTGAAGGAAAATTTAGAAACCTTCCACATTTTCAAAGTATAAAAAACAAATATAGAAATAAAGACTAGTAGAGAATCAAAGTATTTGAGATCACAACAGGGAGGTGAGTTTACCTCACAATAATTTGAATGCTATTGTGAGGCTAACAGAAGCATAAGGCTAATGTTATCTCCTAGGACACCTCAAAAGAATATGTAGCAAAAAGAAGAAACATAACTATCATAAATTGTGCTAGAACATTGATGATAGAAAAAAAAAATTCTCTAGATCTACTAGAGAGAGGCTATAAGAATAGTTGTGTACAACTTGAAGAGGGTGAAAGTGAAGAAGGAAAAAAATAAAAGTCCCTATGAACTATGGTTTGGTCATACACCATCCATCAATTACTTCAAGGAATTCACAAGAAATCTCTACATCAAGAGGGATAATTACCAAGGAAATTTTGAACCTAAAAGTGATGAGGAGTCTTTCAAGGATACTCTACCAAGGGAAAACCATATTGGTGTATCAATCTTTGGACAAACAAAATTATAGAATCTTCTAATGTAAAGGTTTATGAATTCTCATAGAAGAATAAGGAAGACAATAGGAAAGAACCAAAAGATTATAAAAAAATTGATTACATCCCACTAATTGATATAATGGAAAGAGAATTAGTTAAGGTAGAAATTATATCAGCACAATTAGAGGAATCCTAACCTAAAGAGTAGATAGAAGAGGCACCCAAAGGAGAACTAGTACTACAAAAGTATATGAGAAGATATCATTCAATAGATCATATCATTAGAAATAAGGACATTGGAGTAATAACTAGAATAAAGTTGAGAGAAATAGTGTTTCTACTCTCACACATGGAGCCTAAGGCTATAGAAGAGGCTCTAAAAGATCAAGACTAGAGAAAAACCATTGAGGAAGAAATTGATTAGATAATGAAAAATTATACATGGAACCTGGTTTCTCGACCAAATTACAACAACATCATTAGTACAAAATAGGAATTCTAAAACAAAATGAATGAAGATGGAGAAGTGGTTAGAAATAAGGCCATCTAAATTTCTTTCAAGTTTTATGCACAAGAGGAAGGCATTGACTATGGAGAGACACTTGCACTAGTGGCTAGACTAAAAGGAGTTAGGATAATTTTAGCACTTGCAGCACAAAATAACTTTAAGGTATATGATATGAACATAAAGTCTTCATTCATGAATGGAGTCCATGAGGAGGAATTCTACATTGAGAAACCTAGGGGATTTAAAAATAAATAAGGAACCAAGTATGTAGATTGATAAAATATATGTATGGCTTAAACAAGTACCGAGATCATGGTATGAGAGGATACAATCATACTTGATAAAAATTGAGATCATAAGAACCATTATCACTATAACTTATCCATGAAGTAAGAAAAAAAATCTTGCTAATTGTAGAGACCTTCACGGATGATATCATCTTTAGAGGAGATGATAAGCTAAGTGTTAATTTTTTGAAATCCATGAAGAAGGAGTTTGAAATTTCCATGATTAGATAAATCAAATTCTTCATTGGACTTCAAGTGTCCTAGTTAGGAGAGAAATATTTGTAGGAGAGACTAAGTATGTGAAAGAAATACATAAGACATTCAAAATGGAGGAAGATAGATTGATTAGTATAATTAGTTGAAAGCTATCAAAAGAGGATGAAATTACCAAATTTAATGAGACAATTAACCAATCCATGACGGTTAAATTTCAATATGTGTTACAAATTTAGGCTAGTGGCTATTTTTTTGTCCAAAAAAAATGAGTGACATATGGTGGATTTGGAAAGAATCCTTGGGTATCTAAAGGGTAATGAATAATATGTCTATGGTATCTCAATAAATGTAATTTTAAACTTAGTATCTTCACATATGTTGATTGTGTGATAAAACATAGGTGATAGATAGCGAACAACTATAGGTGCATTCTTCCTTGGAGAAAGATTGGTTGCTAGGACTAACAAGAAGTAGAACTACTTACCCCAATCAATACCTGAAGTAAAATATGCTGCTACAATAATGTAATGCACTCAAGTTTTTTTGATAAAATGGATTCTTGAAGGAATTCAAGAGAAAATGGAGGAACCATTTGTTATCAACTTTTATAACACTAGTACTTTCAATATATCCAAAAATCTAGTTATGTACTCAAAGACAAAGTATGTATCCATCAAATACCATATTAATGAACAATTGGTAGATATATATACAAATAATATTCAAATGTATACTTTTGAGTATCTTAGAGAAATGCTAGGGGTCTTTCCCTTATCTAGTCTGAACTAAACTTAGACCGGAAGGCATCAATCCATGATCAAGGCACGATGAAGACTAAGAATGGATTGATGAGAACAAGAGACTAATCCATAGGGGAAGTAGTCAAGAGAGAAACAAGAAAGAAAAGGTGGACACCTTTGGAATTTTTGTCAAAGGTGGGAAAGTTGAAAGAAGGAGAAAAGAAGGTACAAATGATCAAATCATGAAAATGCACTATCTCAAGAGGAGATAATAAAAGAAGGCAAGAAAAATAACCCATATGAAATAAAAAGTTATAAAATGACTAAGTGTTTTCATTAATGAAAAGGAGTATATTATTGGCCTAAGTGTCTTGAAGACTAACAATTAGACTTAGTCATCAAAAGTATTATAATTGTTGGCAACACATGTGAAAGAATCATGACTAGTTGAGAAGAACAATCATAAAAGAACACTAATTTGTGACTTTAAGTCATGAGGATAATTAGAGTAGAGAATATGTTGAAGTCCAACAGAGGAGACAAAAATGGTAATCCACTTAGAGAAAACATGCTAAGTGAAGTTTGTGTAAGAAGGAGGAATCAAAGCAATAGGAAAAGTAGATAGAGGTGAGCTAAGTCAACCAAGTCAGCATAATGAGCATGTAGCAAAAAAAATGTGACTATCTAGCCATGTAGAGGGTAAGAGTGCACTCAAAATCACATTTAATATTCATAGGGGAAAGGATTGAGGAACAATCAAAATGATTCAAATTTTAATTCTATCTAGCAATACCTAGTCATCAAGAACACATGGCATCTGTGACTCCTATACAAATATTCCATAACCTAACAAGAGAAATGAACTCTTGTAATGGGAGCTTGTGCAAATAGTAGGGTGGGAATCCAAATTTTGAATTCTCAAATCAATTCTTCCAAGTGAAGCAAGAGGAATTTAAAAATGCAAATAGATTTGGAAGAGTAAAGGTTACGACTAGTTAATTATGAATCTTTATGACAAATTGGACCCCATTTTAGTTCTCTTCTCTATCTTGGGTGCATTTGTGATTATCTTTCCCACTAATTCATATGTTTTTCCTCCAAATTTGAAATGCTCCGTAGAATATGTACCTTTCACCTTGGAGTCAACACTTCTAGGTATAGGTCAACTTAGGGTGACCTATGCCAATATAATTCAATGAGGTGATGTATACCATAATACTCTAATTCCAAAGTTTTTCAAGCATCAATGCAAAATGTTTTTATTTTCCCACCTAGTAAAATATATCTTCATGAAAATTAACTCTAAAATTCTAATCAAATGAGGATTTCCATCTTTATTTAATATATCCCTAAATTCCATGATATCTATAGTTCATGATCTTTAAGAAATTCATAAATAGGAGAGAGATATTTTTCTTTAAGGAGTACAAACAAGAAAGCACTTATCCCATTCATCCATCCAATATTGAAGCATTTTTTTTTATATCAATCTATCCTGTTGTTGGAAATACAATAGGAGTAACTAAGAGGGGCTATGTGAATCAATTAAAACAACATAAATCCAAAATCCATTAGATGTCAATACAAAACATAAACTCTATTGAAACTATTGTTACTCAGTGAACATTCATGCACTCGGTTAACACTAACAATATGTTATAACTCGAAAAATATTGAATATGTAGATCTTAAGATATTAACTATGGTTAACCTTAATTAAATAAGTTGCATACATATAAAATAAATAGGATGAACACAAGTGACACCAAGATTTAATGTGGAAACCCACTTTGGGAAAAACCACCAATTACAACTAGTTACTATTTTTCACTCTTCTGAAGTGAGTCATGTTAGGAGCCAACCTTGTCAAAGGTTAAAAAACACACTATTAGGTGTGACCCTCTTAGAGGATTTAATCACACTATTAGGAGTGACCATGTTAGAGATCTTGAGACACTTCAATCTAGAAATGCCACCTTATTAGAGGATTTGGCAAATAGTAATTAGGCTAACTCTTTTAAGAGATTTAGTTCACCACTACAATGATTAGAGAGTAACAATGAAATGACCTGATTGTTGATGTAGCTATATTGTTGATTTTAGATCTCAATTCTAGCTTGAATACTTGATCCTTCTTGATCAGATTAATCTTTTCCACCCAATAATGATATTCTACTTATCCTTCCAATTCACTTCCTCTAAGCATCTTCTTATCTTCCACACACTCTTACACATTTTCAATCCTCAACTTGACCTTATACTAATATCATATACATTATGAAGTCAGCTTGAATACTAATTATAACAATAATACTTCATCTCTTTAGTCAACTAGAACCAACAAAAAAATCCATTAAACTCAATATGCCAAAACAAGAAAATCCTTTGTTAGCCAACCTTGCTCGGTAGACACTAACACTGAACTAATTTTCCTGTATTAACCAAGTGAACTTAGTTAACACTACATCTTTTAAAACATCCTTTGGTAACTGAATGAGCTTAATGAACATTATTTCCAACCAAATTTCTTTTGTTAACTAAGTGAACTCGATTAACACTCAACTTATGTGAACTTCTCTTTGATGCCTAAGTGAACTCACTAGACACTATCTTTTGAACTTGGCAAACATTGTAATGATTGGTAGACATAGCAAACTATCTTCATAGCCCAAGTGATCTCAGCATACACTAACTAGTAAAGATATGACATTTTTTGTAACATGAAAGACTATATATATATAATTGATTAATTGTTTTCAATAGTTATTTGTCCATAAGAAGAAAATGATTTGGCTATCAAGGGAGGATATATTTGATTCATTCATATTCATGTAAATAATTCATACATCCATGATCTATTGACTAGATAAGTGTTGATCTATTGCATAAATAAAGATATTCTACATTCTGTATTCCTACATTCAAGAAAGTGGATGTCTTTGTGATATAAGAGATTCATATCTATCAACAAGGGCTTGCCAAGAAAGGAAAACACATTTTCCTTGACTTCCATGATTCATGTACTTAATATAAAGGTTAAATAAGGACTTGACTTCTATTTACAAGTAATTTCCCCTTCTCTTGTGTGTGGGTGAAAATTGGTAGGATTTAATATTTGAAAGTGGAAATTCAAAGAACAGTTTTAGTCATAGTATTTAGACATATTTTTTCATCTCTCTCAGTGTAGGTTTTTCCAATTCAACCTACTCCTGTGATCTTGATAATTTCACAACGTGAAGTTGTAGCTATTAATTTTGTATATCTTATCTTATTTCTAGTTTTGTTACAAACTAGGAAGCTTTTCATAGATGTAACATTTTGTCATCTACTAATACTCAATTGATGTAGGGTGCTCCCTTAATACCATAAACACATAACAGAAAAAAAAAAAAAAAAAAAAAAAAGAACAACAATTGTGAGAACAAAATATAGGCTTCTTATTATCGCCGCAAATACAAAATTAAAGAATTCATATTTAAAATATGCTAACCCACATGAGTACCTTCATTATAGTAATATGTAAAACAAAGCTGAGAACTATCATCCAGAGCTGCCCAAAACTACCCAGCACTATCCTAAACAATCCTATGGGTCTTCATTATATAAGCAACATTTCCACTACCAAGGAAGCTTCCAAAAATTAACCTTTTAGGATGACAAACCCCAAATTACATAAATTATATTTATTATATTAGATTTGGTTGAAATAATTACAAAACTTATTTTATGACCATGAGTAAGGTAGCCTAACTTTTGGAGACCATAACTCACAAACCATAGCTTCAATTCACTATTATAACCACTTTTCGTAAAGGGAAGTTCCTAAAATACAATGCTTGCATGGTGAAGTTCCATTCAACCAGGGTTTGACCCCTTTTCAAAGCTGAGTTCAAATATTTTTCTCCAAAATTTTGCACCAAAAATTTGCAATAACTTCTCTAGTACTAAAATTGGAGCAATGAGATTTTTATGGTAGGCTTATAATTCTGAAATGAACCTTCATATAGAAAATTAGAACATTCTGAGCTTGCATGAAAAACTTAATAAAAATAGTAAGTTCATAGAAAGAGTAACCCCCATGTCTTCTAGTCCTAATTAAAATAGAAAAGGATGAAAATAAAAATATTTTTGGGTGATGCAAGATTTCCCTCACACCCAAGATTCTCCTGCATCAGACACCTAGGGTAATTTGAGAAGTGACTCTGTTACGTCTTAGGTGTTCAAAAGAAAACCAAGACAATTAACCTCCTCCTTTTCTATCCATGATGAATCTTCAATAGGTCATCATTTCCATTTCAACAAATATTTTTTGCATGTCCTATTTCTAGTGCTTCTACCAATATAGCTATCTAGTATCTTCTCAATCTCTTTTGTCGCTAAACTAGTTGTTGGAATACTTCATTGTGCTTCAGAAACTTCACCTCCTTCATAATATGTTGTCAAATATGAAATGTTAAATATTAGGGAAATATTCAATTCATTAGGCAACTCCACTTTATAGGCATTTTCAAAATCATGCCTTTTCACTATCTTCTATAGTCCAAATTTCTTCATCTTCAGCTTATTATATGTACCCAGTGGAAAATTATCCTCTCTCAAATGAACCATGAATTCATTTCCAATCTAAATTTTCTTATACCTCATTTTCAAATTTACCTTATCCTTATATTGTGTATTCATCTTAAGAATGTGTTTCCTCACCTCCTTTTGGATGTTCTTCAAATGTTCAAAAAATTCGTCTACTTTGGCACTACTTATTTCTCCTTTATCTAGCTTCCTCAATTTAGAAGTATATATAAGACTTCTCCCATATACAATCTAGAATGGTGATTTACTAGTAATACTATTAATAGAATTATTGTATGCAAATTTTGGCTGTCCTAAAATCAGATCCTAGCCCTTTGGCTTGTCTCCAACCAAACATCTTGGTAAATTTTACAAACTCCTATTCACCACTTCTATTTTTCCATCAATTTTTGGATGATGTGATGAAGTAAACTCCAAATATGTATTCAACTTCTTCCACAATGTACACCAAAAATACCCAAAAAAAATTATATCTTGATCATAACTATACTCTTCGGCAAACCATGTAGTCTCACCACTTCTTTGGAAAAAAACTCTGCCACATCAACATCATCACTAGTCTTCATCCAGGGAGTGAAATGTGCAATCTTTGAAAACTTGTCAACTACCACAAAAATATAATCATGCCCTCACTAAATTCTTAGTAATCCAAGAATAAAATCCATGTTGACATCCTCCCATAGCTTCTCAAGTACAGGTAATGGTTGATACAACCCTGTACCCTACTTCACTCCTTTTGCCATCTAACATACTCTGGAACTCTATACAAAATTCTTCACATCTTTTTGTAATTGAGGCCAGTAATAATTCTAGGCAACCAAAGCTATAGTTTTATCTCTGCCAAAATTTCCAGCCAATCCACCACTATGCTTCTCCTTGATGAGATTCTCTCTAATTAAACTTCTGGGAATTCTTAACTGGCTTCCTCTGAACAACATACTATCTTGGATCATGAAATCAAACCACTTTTCCTTGTCAAGTGTAATAGGTTCTATACAAGGCTTCAACACTTCACCAAAATCAAGATCATCTAGATACAAATTCTTTACTTCCTTGAACCCAATCACCTCAATCTACATTTACATTAGAAAAATTTGTCTTCTACTAAGAGCATCTACAACTCTATTACACTTCCCACTCTTGTGTTTCAAAACAAATGTATAACTCTAAAAAAATTGAACCCACTTCAAATGCCTTTGGTTCAATTTTCCTTGACTATTCAAATATTACAAAGCTTGATGATCAGTATAAAAAACAAACTCCTTAGAAAGAAGACAGTGTCTCTGTATCTTCAATGCTTGAACTATAACATAAAATTCATGATCATAAACAAAATATTTTATTTTTAAATCATTTAACTTCTCACTAAAATAATCAATAGGTCTACCTTCTTGACTCAAAATAGTTCCTATTTTAGTACCACTAGCATCATAGTCTACTTGAAATACCTTGTTAAAAATTAGGAAGTGATAAAATAAGTTGCTTAACAACTTTCTATTTTAACAGATTAAAACTCTTATCTACTCCTATAGTCCTCTTAATTTTTTTCCTATCTCCTCTCAATGTTTTATTCAAAAGGCCCACAAATTCTACTAAAACCTTTAATAAACTATCCAATCCAAAGAAAGATCCTACCTCTATCACACTCCTTGGAGTAGACCATTCAAGGATAGGCTTCACTTTCTCTAGGTCCATTTTTAGACCTTCTGTTGATACAACAAATTCCAAGTATACTAACTCCCTCTTCACAAAACTAGACTTCTTCAGATTTATTAGTAGCCTTCCTTCCCTTAACTTATCAAACACATTTTTTATATGAATCAAATTATCCTCTAATGTCTTACTAAAGATCAAAATATCATATAGGTAAAAAATGACAAACTTACCTAGAAACTCCTTTAGTACCTCATTCATGAGCCACATGAAAATGCGTAGTGCATTGTTTAGCCCAAAAGGCATGACTAACCACTCATATAATATGTCCCTTGTCTTGAAAGAAGTCTTCCACTAATCACCTACTCTAATGTGAATTTGATGGTATCCACTCTTTAGATCTATCTTAAAGAAATACATAACTCTACTAAAAAAATCCATTATATCATCCATCCTTGGAAATGGAAATATGTACTTAATTTTGATCTTGCTAATAGCACAAGAATATATCCACATCCTCCATTATCCATTCTTCTCTAGTTCTAATACTACTACTATAACACATTGACTTGAACTCTCCTGAATTAACCCCTTCTGCAACAACTCATGATCTTGTTTGTCCAACTCTTCACTTTCTACTAGAGCCATTCTATGTGTTGTCTTGTTTGGAAAATTGGCTTCTAAAATCAAATACATCTTGTGACTAATATTCCTCATTAGGTGTAATCTATTAGGTACATTATCTAACATAATATTAGAAAACTCTCTCAACAAATCTGCAACTTCTACATGTAACACCTCTACTTCTTCTTTACCATCTTTTGGCATTATAGAAAAACACATATATTCATGCTTCATACCTTTGAAAAAACATACCTTTTCTTCTTTTTCCTTCAATGGCTTCAACTTATATTTCACTCCATCCTTGGTCAAGGTGTAGGTATTTCCTCACCCATTGTGTACAACATGCCTGTCAAACTACCATGACCTACCCAAAAACATATGACATATGTCGATAGGTATGATATCACATAGTACCTCATCCTAGTAGCTTCCAATCTTGAATTTCACTGAGCATTTCTCACTAACCATGACCTTGTGGTCATCTTGCACCCAAGCAATATAGTATGGACATGAGTGTTTCTATCTCTTCTGTTGCAACTTTTTAACCATTGTTTCTGACACCATATTATCAGTACTTTCATCATCAATGATCACATCACAACACTTATATTCACATTTTCACCTTGTAGGAAATAAGAGCCTTTGATCTGGTTCATTCTCCCCACTCAATGAGACTTTTCTATTAACTAGAACTTCTCCTCTTTTAGCATCTTCAAAATGTGATGATCTGACATCTTTGTCAACATGTGAAACTCTAGCTTGACCTTATGTTATTTGATAAATCCTTTCTTGGCACTAGGAATATTCAAATGCTCTATGCCCATCTTGTCTATAGTGAAAAGATTTTCCACACCAACCCCCTCTTCCAGATCCTTGCCCTCTTCCTCTTCCTCTTCCTCTCTAATCTCTATTATTTTGATCATGAAAATGATTGGAATTATTTCCCCTCTAGTTATGATTGCTACTTCAAGCCTCATCCTTATTCTTCTAATCATCATTTTGGCCTCCATAAGATTTTCTACCAGATCTTCCAATGTGACCTCTACCACTACTCTTGTTATCAAACTTTTTTCTTAGTTTCTCCTCAACTCTTAGGGAAAAATGGTATGCCTCCTCATTATTAGTCACTTGAATAAGGCTCATCTCATCTTGATTTATCCTCACTTTCATCTTCATCCTTATCCTCACTTTCATATCTTATGGAAAGATTTAATCCTCTATGCATTTGTTCTTCAAATGCTTGTATTTTTCTTTGGAGGGTTGTAAAACCCTTAGGTGTAACACTTACAACTCTTCCACCATGCTCTCTTCGTGGAGGAATTTTCATGCTTCCACTAAAACCCTAATGAAAATTGCCTCATAGTCGACGATCTATCCACATGCTTAGCCCAAACCATGGTTCTAGTGTGAACTACCTCATAGTCAGCAATCTATCCAAACACTCAAGATTTTCATCTCTAATACCACTTGATGAAGGGTGTTCCCCTTAATACCATAAATACATAACAAAAATAAGGAAATAGTTTCAATTGTGTGAACAAAATATGGGCTTCTTATTATCACAAAAAAAGTAAAATTACAAAATTTAGATTTGTAATATGCTAACCCGCATAGGTTCCTTCATTATAGTGATCTAAAAGAAAAATTTGTAAACTATCACCCAAATACCCAAAATTATTCTAAACAATCTTACAACCCTCCATTATATAGGAAACATTTCCACTACCCAAGAAGGTTCCAGAAATGATGTAGTGTAAGGTAGGAAAATCCCCAAAGGAGATGTCCAAACCCCTAGCAAATAACCACATAGTAGAAAAATAACAACAAGAAACAATAATACAAGATCTAATACAAAATCATAATACTTTATTCATAAATAACTAATTACATGCAATATGCCTAGCTATAAGGCCTTTTGGGTTAGGGCCAAATACAAATAGAAATTAAAATATTAGTTCTCCAAGATTCCACAAGATCTAACTTATAATCTTTATCCCAGCTAGTCTACATCCACAACTAGATAAGAACACCAAGAAGAACCAAACTTGTACCCTTATGTCCACTAAGCAATCCTCTAGTTCTCAATTCACAGCTTCTATCTCTTCAAAATTTGCATCTACCAGTAATCCTCTTCTCCAAGATTGATGACCACATTATCTCTAAAGAGTCAAAAAAACCCACTACATATACCCAACTGAACCACATATCATCCCAGTTCATTACAAATTGAATTAAATCCCTTACATTAAATATATGTTGAGCTACAAGTTAGCTACAACACAAACTAAATACCCATACATAAATTAAGTGCCAAAAGTCAGTACATAGATAACTTAGCACAAATAGGAACCAAGACCAAGCCAAGTGTCAAAAAGACCAAGCTGGGCATCAAAAAATTCCTAAGAATTGTTGAGCTCCTAGAGCATGTTGAGGACCACAGTGAGTGTTGAGCTCCTAGAGCATGCCGAGCACCACAGTGTATACTGAGATCATAGTATATGTTGAGCACCATAGTATATGCTAAGCTCCCTTCAATGACCAAGAACACTAAGGCAACCCTACTAATGAGCTCCTAGAGAAAACCAAGCTCCCACTATCTATTGAGCACCCCAATATTTTTTGAATATCTTCATTAACTGAGTCACTTGGTTAACACAATAACCAAACCAACTCAATATCGACTGATTCACACCTCCTTCTTTCACAAAATTCCACAAGTCCAAAGCCAAACCCCACCATCCTATAGGATTGCAAGCCAACTAGGGATGCTCCTGCATTAGACACTGTAGGTTCAAAAAGATGTTCTTAATAGCTAGAAGAAAATCTACTGGGATTCAACACATAAATCCCAAATTGGTTCTTCATGTACATATCTTCCAAGTCTTGAACATGTACACTCTTTTCCTTGTTCTTCTTCTGCTTCTTCATATCCATCATTGGTGCACTACTGGTCTTCTTTTCTTACTAATCTCCAATCTTCTCCAAATTTTCCAACCCAACTCAACTTCCACTACTCATGTTCCTCCTACCAAGTTCTTCATTATATAAAGGAACTTTAGAAGACTTCTTGCTATCTTTGAATAGTAAACACATTCTTGACACAATCATGCACAACTCTGCAATCATACTACAAAGGTCTACCAAGAAACATGTAACAATTGTTGATCTCCACAATATCACACAAAACTTGATCCTTATATTCCCCAATCTAGAAATAAATAAGGCATTTATCCCTTACTTCTAAAGCATGTGCACCTTGCAACCAACCAATCCTATAAGGATAAGGGTGTCTCAATCTCTTCAAATCATGTTTTTGAACCATCTCCTTACCAACAAGGTTATTAGTATTACCACCATCTACAATAACCTTGCAAAATTTACCACCAAACTTACAAGTCCTAAACAAACTAGTCCTCTGATAGGAATTTATTTTCCTCTAACCAATCAGTACTTGTCAAGCTAGAAAACCCTCTCCTTGCTTAGGATGATTTTCTTCGACTACAACCTCATTCATAATAGACATTGTCCTAGCATGTAGACATTCAAAATATCTATGCCCTTCTTGGCTACATCTAAAAAAATTACCTCTAAACACAACTCCACCTATCCTTTATTTCTGAACAACATGATTTGGTTCACCTTTAGCGCTCAGTTTAGCTTGTGCCAAGCTATCCTGATTCTCCTTCTCTCTAGCATTACCTTAGATTTTCCTCTTCAACTTATCTTTTAGATTTAGAGCATACTGATAAGCATCCTTAACTAAAGAAGTATTTAGTATACCAACCTCATCTTTAATATTGAAACTCAAACCATTAATATAATGAGCTACCTTTTCTTTTGACAATTCTCTATGCCTAGACTGAATAGTCAACTTATAGAACTCCTAAGCTATAATCTTTCATACTCATATCTTTCTATTTTAGATTCTACAACCTCTTAAAAATCACAAGTTCATAATTAGTAGGAATGAAATTGTCCTTCAATTTAGTCACCATAAACCTTTGTCTAGTGATCTTCATTTCACCTTCTTCCTCTCTGTCTCTTTGTAGTTCTTTTTGCCAAAGGGTAGCATGTCCTTTCAACTTGGTTTCTACCAACCTCACTCTAAGTGGATCTTCAATATCCTCAAGCTCAAAGTAGTCTTTTAATTAACCAATCCAATCAATTAGGTCTTTAGGAGTCAAAGTACTAAAGAAATTAGAAACCTTGTTCTTATGCTCTAGCTACAACTAAGATCCAAGTCTATAAAATTGAACAACACTATTTCCAACAGGTCCCTTCACATGATTTGTTCTATCCTCACCAATAGATCCAGTAACTTCATATTCTTTAGCTACTTCCTCATAGTGATCTTCAATACCTAGAAGCCTAGGTGAACCACTTAAAGCACTCATAATTTCAACAATTTTTTTGCTCTTCATCAATGCAATCTCGGATCTGAATTCTTCTCTAATATTCTCTAAGATCCTTTCTACCATAGCATCACTAAGATCATCAATTTGCCAAGGGTCCAATCTCCTTGGAAGCATCTTCTAGAAAATTTGAAAACCCAAAGTAATAGATCCACCAATCTAGAAGATCAATGAGCTCTACTAGATCAACCTTCTCCAAACCAAGATCCTAGCACAAACTACCATAGCTTTGATGATTAATTCACACACTCAGTAACATCCTTCATCTTTGATACCACCTGATGTAGTTCAAGGTAGGAGAATCCCCAAAGGAAATGTCCAAACCCCCAAAAATAACCACATAGCAAAAACACAACAACAAGCAACAATAATAAAGATCTAATAACAAATCACAACACTTTATTCATAAATAATTAAGTAAATGCAATATGCCCATATATAAGGCCTTCTAAGTTAGGGCCAAATACAAACAACAATTACAATATTAGTTCTCCAAGATACCACAAGATCCAACTTATAATCTCAATCCTAGCTAGTCTAAGTCCACAACTAGATAAGAACACCAAGAAGAACCACACTTGTACCCTTAGGTCCACCAAGAAATCCTTTGGTTTTCAAGTTGTAGTTTCTAGCTCTTCAAATTTTACATCTACCCTTCATCCTCTTCCCCAAACTGGATTACCACATTATCTATAAATAATCCACAAAACCCCCTACTTATACCTAACTAAGTGCCAAGTCAACTACAACATAAATTAAATACCAATACATTAATTAAATGCCAAAATTTTTCCCATAGACAACTTGGAACCAATAAGAACCAAGACCAATCCAATTGTCAGAATGACCAAGCCAATCATTAGCAAATTCCCAAGAATTGTCAAGCTCCTAGGACATGTCAAGCATCAACAAATTCACAAGCATTAGAGCATATTGAGCACCATAGTGAATTTTGAGCTCCTAGAGTATGCTGAGCACCATAGTGTATTTCAAGCTCCTAGTGCATTCAAAGCACCATAATGTATGTCAAGCTCACTTCAATGACTCAGGACACTCAGGAACCACTATTGATGAGCTACCAAACAAAAGTGATCTTCTAGTATTTGTAAAGTTCCCTAATCTTTTTTGAACATCTTCATTAGACAAGTTACTTAGTTAACACATCCAAACCAACTTAGTATCGACCAAGTCACACTTTCTTATTCAAACAAGTTCCCAAACTCCAAAGCCAAACCACAACGTCCTTTAGGATTTCAAACTAGTGATGTTCTTGCATCAATAAATTAAACCTTGAGGCTAACAAAACCCAAATTACATAAATTATATATATTATATTAGAGTCATCTCATAGAATTACTCAGAAACCATAGCTCTAATTGAATATTATAACCACTTTTTGGAAAGTGAAGATCTTGAACTACAATGCCTCAATGTGAATTTTGATTCAACCAAGGTTTGAGCCCTTTTTGGAGCCTCAAATTATCAGCCTACGATAAAAACCTAGGGTATTGAAGCTAGAGTAATGAGATTTTTATGGTAGGCTGATAATTTTGAAATGAACCTTCATGTAGAAAATCAAAAAACATTTTGAGCTATTATGAAAAACTTACTAAATATATTAAGTTCCTAGAAATAGTAACCCTCTTTTCTTCTAGTCGTGATTAAAATAGGAAGGGCTAAAAATAAAAACATTTTTGGGTGATGCAAGATTGCCCTCACACCCAAGATGCTCCTACACTAGACACCTAGGGTAATTTTAGAAGTGACTCCATCACATCTCATGTGTTTAGAGGAAAACCAAGATGGTTAACCTCCTCCTTTGCTAGTCATGATGAATCCTCAATAGATTGTCCTTTCCATTTGAACAAATATTCTTCATATGTCTTATTTCTAATGCTTCTTCTAACATTGCTATCCAATATCTCCTCAATCTCTTTTGTATCCAAACTATTTTTTGCAATACTCCATTGTACTTCAACAACTTCATCTCGATCACCTCCTTCATAATATGCTATCAAATCTAAAATGTTAAATATTGGTGAGATATTCAATTCTGTAGGCAAATCAAATTCAGTAGGCAAATCCACTTCATAGGCATTATCAAAATCATGTCTTTTCACTATCTTGCATGGTCCAAACTTATTCATCTTCATCTTATTATATTACCCACTAGAAAATGATCCTTTCTCAAATGAACCATGACTTCATCTCTAATCTAAAATTCCTTATACGTCCTTTTCAAACCTGCCTTAGCCTTATATTGTATATTCATCTTAACAATGTACATCCCCACCTCCTCATGAATGTTCATTAAATGTTCAACAAATTCCTCTACTTCAACACTACTTATTTCTCCTTTATCTAACTTCCTCAACTTAGAAGCATTTCTAGGCCTACTCCCATTTACAATATAGAATGGTGATTTACTAGTACTCATGTTGACACAATTATTGTATGCAAATTCTACCTATGGTAAAATCAAATCCCATCCATTTGGCTTGTCTCCAACCAATCATCTCAGTAAATTTCCCAAAATCTTATTCACCACTTTTGTGTGTCCATAAGTCTATGGATGATGTGATGAACTAAACTTCAAATCTATCTTCTTCCACAATGTACGAAAAAACTACCCAAAAAATTTTGTATCTCAGTCAAAAATTATACTCTTTGGCAGGCCATGTAGTCTCACCACTTCTTTGAAAAACAACTCTGCCACATGAACAATAGCACTAGTCTTCTTGTAAGAAATGAAATGTGTCATCTTTGAAAACTTTTCAACCACCACAAAAATAGAATCATGCTCTCGCTAAATTCTTTGTAATCCAAGAACAAAATCAATGCTCACATCCTCCCATGGCTTCTTTGGTAAAGGTAATGGCTGATACAACCCTATACCCCACTTCACTCCTTTTGTCATCCAACATACTCTACAACTTTGTACAAATGCATTCACATCTTTTTGCAATTGTGGCCAATAACAATTCTAGGCAACCAAAGCTATAGTTTTATCTCTACAAAAATGTCTAGCCAATCCTCCACTATGCTTCTCCTTGATGAGATTATCTCTCATTAAAATTTTGGGAATCCACAATTGGCTTCCTTTGAAAGACATACCATCCTAGATCATGAAATCCAACCAATTTGTCTTGTCAAGTGTAATAGGTTCTATACAAGCCTTCCACGCTTCACCAAAATTAGGATCATCTTGATACAAATTCTTGATCTCCTTGAACCCAACCATCTCAATTTGCATTTTTGTAAGAAAAACTTTACTTCTCCTAAGAGTATCTACAATTCTATTAGACATCCCACTCCTATGTTTCAAAAAAAATGTATAACTCTACAAAAACTCAACCCACTTCAAATGCCTTTGGTTCAATTTTCCTTGAATATTCAAATATTGTAAATCTTAATGATTAGTATACAAAAAAAACTCCTTAGGAAGAAGATAGTGTCTCCACTTCTTCAATGCTTGAACTATAGCATAAAATTCATGACCATAAACAAAATATTTTCTTTTTGTATCATTCAACTTCTCACTGAAATAAGAAACAAGTCTATCTTCTTAGCTCAAAATAGCTTCTATTGTAGTACCACTAGCATCACAATCTACTTGAAAAACCTTGTTAAAATAAGGAAGTGTTAAAATAGGTTGATCAATAACTTTCTATTTTAACATATTAAAACTCTTATCTACTCCTTTAGTCCACTTAAATTCTTTCCCATCCCCTCTCATTTTTTAGTAAAAGACTAACATATACTACTAATTCCTCTAATAAACTAGCCAATCCATGGAAAGATCTTACATCTATCATACTTCTTAGAATAGGTCATTCAAGGATAGTTTTCACTTTCTCTAGGTCCATTTTTAGACCTTTTGTTGATACAAAAAATTCCCAATTATACTAACTCCCTCTTTACAAAACTACACTTCTTTAGGTTTATTAGCAACCTTTCTTCCCTCAACTTATCAAACACCTTTCAGATTGTTGGTTAACAGTTTGTCTTCCTTGATATTTTGGTTTATACCTTGACTCTTTGACTGCCCAATAGCTTATACAAAACAAATAAGTTAATAACAAAATGGATCAAATTAGTAATCTATAAAAGACACCTAAATAGAAAGGTACAACTCCCTTATGAGTGCAAGATATGCAATGAATTTTTCTTTTGGGTATTGGGGGTAAACTCTTAACTAGAGAGAAAAAGAGACAAAACCAAGTTTCTCAACACTTAAAACAACCTAGGCAAAGAACTAGGATTAACTCACAAAGTATAATCTATTCATGTATGTACTATGAAAAGAATGGAAACATGCATTACTAGCTACGATGGTAGGAAGAACAAATGAGCTAGTGAAATAGCTAATTCTTAGATTACAGAGTTAGCTAATGCTTTGATAATACCAAAATTGTCTATCTCTTAGCTATTCTACACACAATCTTATGCAACAAACTATCCTAGAATAGAGAGTACAACACATGGAACAAATGAGATTCTTATGCTAAAGAAAGTAAGACATACATTCCATCAAACCAAGGAAACAAAACCAAGTTTATTCACATTCATTCAATTTTCAACATAAGAATATTCGTTCCAAATACTACACTCTAACTAAAATGAACAAAAAAACTTAAAATGAACTCAAAGTCTAACATAGTAGTCCTAGCTATAGGGGTTTTCCAAATGTAAATTTTTGCCAATCTTATTAACTTCATCAACAATTACATTTATATGCCTTCTCAAAATGGTTGGTTACATTGGATGATTTCTTTTTAGAGAATCTCTGAACAAAAAGACTAAGAATAGGACAAGCTTCAATCATTGTCCATTATAGAGACTGACAAGATTATGAGAATGACTAAAATAAGAAATAGAAGAAGGAGAATGGCTGATGTCTAGTTTTTAGTGAGTCAATGGCTTCATCGACAAATTCTAGGAACTTGAATTTCATTATCTCAATTTCCACAAGCTTTCCATTAGTGGACACAAAGGATTCTATGTGCAAGGTCTACAGATATTGAAACAACTTTTCAGAGACCATTTTCACTAGCTCATGCACATCCTTAAGCTCATTTGTAGATCTCATGGAACTTTCTATGACAAACTCCAAGGATTTTTTCCAGTGAAAAAGTGACTCCTTGCCAATCTTCAAAATCCCATGGGAAACGACCACACCTTTTTTCATGTCTATCATTTCTTGTAGAAGGGCCAATTGCTCTCTATCAACTTGTCTACAACCTTCTGTATGGTTGTTTAGTGATTTGAGGCTACTTCTCTAAGCTTGTGAGTGTCCAACACTAGGCTTCCCAAGTGTTCAACTAGTGAGGGACCTTGAGCTTGATTTGATCTACACATTCTTATCATACCTTCCCAAATTTCCTTTCTTATTGTAGCTTTAGGAATAATTTCTTGTGCTCCTCTATTTTCAAGTTGAATTGATTGGAAGAAGTACTCCCAAGTGTAGACCTTATGTATTCCACTAGCTCTATGTTTGAGGCCTTCAGTATCTCCTCTACTCCAAGCTCTTCCATCTTGTCCACAATTTTCTCATCAGTTGAATTCCACATATTCACCATGAATTCATGAATAGTAATGCCAAGATCCATTGTCCTGATTTGGAAATCATCATTTGAGAGCTTATGAAAATTTTCTTCTTTTTGAGGCTCAACAATCTCAACTAGCAAGTGGCAAGTTATTGAATCTATTACTAGTGCAGAAATTGTTTTCTACTTCTTTGTCTTCTTGGATGGCTAAGAGGAGGTGACTTGTGTGATCAAGTCCTTTGATGGGGCTACATCCTTGTATCTCCTCTTCTTCCTATCAATGGTTTCTTCAAAGCCAAGAGTTTGTAGAGAGCACATTGATAGAAGATTGCAATGTAGAGGGGTTGAAAAACTTCCTTGAGATTAATGAAGTTGGTTTGCTCTAGGAAGCAATAGGAAAGGTAGCTATCTTGGTTACCAAAAGGGCTGAAGTATCCCCTTGTTGAGATGCTTCCTATTCCTAACCATCCATAGGTTTACTATCACCATCCAAATTGATGACTTGAACAAGCAAGGATGGCTTAGAAACTATTTTTCTTGTTCCTTCCCCTTATCCTTTTCATCTTCCTTCTCTCTAGTCTTCCCAACATTTGGAAGGGGTCCAGCTCTACAAGTTGGAGTGGTACATTCTTTCCTAGAGTTTGGTCTCCTCCTTGGACAATAGACTATGACAGCCCTGTAGATATTGATGTAGTGGCCATTGTGGTTGTTTTTGTTATTGACTAGGTGGAAAGTGGTGTGTTTCCAAAGAATAAATCAAATTAGAGGACATGTAGAATTTCTTGAATCCTCTAGTATAATTCAACCATGAACCAAGCTCATCACATATGATCTCTACCTAGTTGATCTACATATCCTCAACATAGATTTTTTGTACTAGGAAGAAGTGGTGCTCGATGAACTCCAAAATATCCTCTTTTCCTTTCAATCTGAGGAGGAGTGTGAGGATATCCACAATCTCTCAGTTTAGGCACTTAGATTTTCTACAAACCCATTTTCCCTTTATTCAAAATCGTAGCACAGGGATTAATCCTTTTGCTAGCTTGGGCACTCCGTTCTTCCACTTTTCACCTAAAGATTTAATACTACATTTTCTTCATAATGGGCTCACATATCCAACACTAACTTCTCTGGATGTATACTTTGAGCATCTCTAAAGAATATTTGTATTTTATGGTAACTTGACTTTCTATCCTCAAAGCCCCTAGAAAAATAGCCATTTTCATTACCTCAGGATGAAAAATCCTTCTCAACAATATTTCTTGGACTAAAGCACACCAAACAACATTCAACCTTTTACTTCAATTTGATGGCCTCAAAGTTAGATCTTGAGCATGCTTTACTAGTTATGAGCCTTTAAATGGTTTCTTTCAACATTATGCTCACACTATTTGATCATTTGAACTGAGATTTGGCTCAAGTTTATACAACTTTGGAAATAGAATTGAACAACTTCATTTCTATGAATATGCAACAAAAAAACCATTGATTTGTGTTCCCTTGTAGTACTTGATCTAATCCACTCAAATTTGAATGAGACTCACTCAGGCTTCTATCCACATCTTTGCAGGCCTTAGGGATAACAAAATCATATTCATAGCCTATTAATTATTATCACAGCTTCATCCTTCAGATTCACACTTGATGTAGTTCGCTCAAGGGAAAAATCAGCTTGAAAGCTCAAAAACCATGGGATATGAAGTGTTAGGGAAAGATAGTAGAGAATGAAATATGAAACACTTATTTCTCATTGAGAGGATGCTAGAACACATCCCAACTATGCCTAAATCACCTAGACCCTACTTGGTAAGGGTAATGTAAAGGGAAAACTGACAAAAAAAGAAAGTATAGCACTCAGGAAAGATGAGAAGTAAGTGACCTAAAACATACTTAGACACAAATATCTCTAAACACACTCATCTCTATCAATGACTTCAAGCTTTTAAAGTGTAAGACTAAAAATTGGCAACATGGATATGCATCAAATCATCCTTCTTGTGTCATTCATGAGCCACATGAAAGTGTATGGTGCATCGATTATCCCAAAAGGAATGAGTGAAAACTCTTATAGTCCTTCCCTTATCTTGAAAGAAGTCTTCCACTCATCACCTTCTTTGATGTGAATCTGATGGTATCCACTCTTCTGATCTATCTTTTTGAAATACACAGCTCCACTCAAAGAGTCCATAATATCATCCATCCTTGGAAATAAAAATTTGTACTTAATTTTGATCTTGTTAATAGCATGAGAATATATGCACATCCACTATTCTCCATTCTTCTTTGGTGCTAATATTGTTGGTATAGCACATTGACTTAGACTCTCTCAAATCAACCCCTTTTGCAACAACTCATGATCTTGTTTGTTTAACTCTTCACTTTCTATTGGTGTCATTCTATGTGCTTCCTTGTTTGGAAAACTAGTTCCTGGAATCAAATCTATCTGGTAACTAATCTTCTTCATTGGGTATAATACATCAGGCACAGTATCTAACACAATATTAGGAAACCTTCCCAACAAATCTGCAACTTCTATAGGTACCACTTCTTCTTTAGGTCTTTTGGCATAATATCAAAACACATATGCTCATGCTTCATACATTTGAGAAACTTTTTTCCATCAAAAAAACATATTCTAGCAGCACTGCATACATTTTCTTCTTTCTCCTTCAATGGCTTCAACTTATGTTTTACTCCATCCTTGGTTAGAGTATAGGTATTTTCTCGCCCATCATGTATAGCATGCCTATCAAACTGTTATAGCCTAGCCAACAACATATGACATGTGTCCTTAGGTATGATATCACATATTACCTCATCCTAGTAGCTTTTGATCTTGAACTTCACTTAGCATTGCTCATTGACCATGACCTTGTGGTAATCTTACACTGAAGTAATATGATATGGATGTAGGTGTTTTTGTCTCTTTAGCTATAACTTTGAGACCATCATTTCTAACACCATATTCTTATTACTTTGACCATGAATGATCACATCACAACACTTATCTTCACATTTACACCTTTTGCAAAAAAAAATCCTTATTTGATCTAGTTTATTCTCCCCACTCAACATGATTTTTTTGTTAACTAGGACTTCTATGCATTCAACATCTTTAGAATGTGATGATTTGGCACATCATCAACATGTGAAACTCTAGCCTAACCTTATGTTCTTTGATCTTTCCTTTCTTGCACATTTTCCATGATAACCCCCTCTTCCTCTTTGATCTCTATTATTTTGATCATGGAAATGATTGGAGTTATTTCCCCTCTAGTTTTGACTACTACTTCCAACCCCATCCTTGTTCTTCTAATCATTGTTCCAGCCTCCATAAGATCGTCTACCAGATCTTCCACCGTGACCTCTAGCACTACTCTTGTTATCAAACTTTTTACTTAGATTCTCCTCAACTCTTAGGAAAAATTGGTACTCATCCTCAATAATAGTCACTCAAACAAGACTCATCTCCTCTTGAATTCTTGGCCTTACCTCATTAATATATCAAGCCACTTTCTCCTTATTAGATTCTGCATGGATAGTTCTAATGAGAACTCCATAGAACTCTTGGGTGTACTCTTGAATAAATTTCCATGCTTTCTTCAACCATTATATTTTTTTCAAAAAATCAAGAACATAATCCATGAGGATGAATTTTCACTTCAGTTTAGCTATCATTCGATTCCATCTAGTGATATTTTTCTTTCCTCTTCTATTTCACTCTGACTAAACCTCCTACCACCAGATCTTTGCATGTCCCTTTAGTTTTGCATTCACAAACTTGACCCTATCAAGATCCTCAATATCTTCATACTCAAAGTACTCCTCCAATTCATTGATCCAATCCATTAGCTCCTTTGGCTTAAGATTTCCAAAAAATGTGGGAACCTTAAACTTACCTCTTTTTCTTATCTTGGAGATGGCCTTAAAAAAAATCTCGTCCTCTAGGTTTATAATTGCCTCTACTTTAGCATTTTCTTCTTTTTAGTCCTCATTCTTGCTTTCATCTCTTACAACAACATTTATTTCTTTTTACATTTATCCTCTAATGCTTTCATTTGTCTTTAGAGGGCTCTAAAACCCTTAGGTGTAACACTTATAGCTCTTTCACAATGCTCTCTTTGTGGAGGAATTTTCATGCTTGCATTGAAACCATAGTGCAAATTGCCTCACAATTGATGATTTTTCTACACACTCAACCCAAACCATGGTCCTGGTGTGAACTACCTCATAGTCAGTGATCTTTCCACATACTCAAGAACTCCAGCTCTAATACCACTTGATGAAGGGTTCTCCCCTTAATACCATAAACATGTAATAGAAAAAAGAAACAACAACAATTGTGACAACAAAATATGGGTTTCTTATTATCGCCACAAATGCAAAATTACTAAATTTAGATTTATAATATGTTAACCCACATGGGTGCCTTTATTACAACAATCTGCAAAACAAAGTTGTGAACTATCACCCATAACTACCCAGAACTATCCTAAACAATCCTACGAGCCTTCATTATATAGGAAACATTTTCACCACCCAAGAATGTTCCAAAAATTAACCCTTGAGGCTAACAAACCCCAAATTACATAAATTATATTTATTACATTAGAGTTAGCTCAAAGAATTACAAAATTTCTTTTATGACCATGAGTAAGGTAGCCAAAATTTTGGAGACCATAACTCACAAATTGTAGCTTTGATTGACTATTATAACCATTAGCCAGGGTTTGACCCCTTTTCGGAGCCTCTAAAGCCTTCAAAACTAAGTTTAAAGATTTTTCTCCAAAACTTTCCATTGAAAATCTGCAATAACATCTCTAATACTAAAGTAGGAGCAATGAGATTTTTATGGTAGGCTTATAATTGTGAAATGAACCTTCATGTAGAAAATTAGAACATTTCAAGCTCATATGAGAAATTTACTAAGAATAGTAAGTTCCTAGAAATAGTAACCCTCCTGTCTACTATTCCTAATTAAATTAGAAAAGGCTTAAAATAAAAATATTCTTGGGTGATGCAATGCATCATCAAGGTGAGGGCATTTTACTATTTTTTATTTTTTATTACTTAATTTAATACACTAGATTACATATCTTGTTGTCTATCATTGTAAATTTCTTTACTTTACTTTAATGTTATTTCTTACACATCAACACAAAAGTAGGAGAAAAGAGACCTTATAATTAACATCCCTAAAAGTACTTATATTTTGAATTAGTATCCTTACATCAATTTAGATTTCTCTAATCTAAGTTGTGTCTATTGAGGTGTTTAATTTTAATGGATTTTCTCTTTTCATGAATGTATATATATATATATCTATATATATATTTGGTCTACCATTGATCACCAGTTTAGATTTCACATTTTGGTGAACCTATCACTTTCATGCTTAATACCTTTTAATTTGCTAGTTATATATTCATTTTTTTCATAGGTTCAATTTTTGGTGAGCAAGATATACGACATTTCCTAATTTGGTGTTGTATTTATATCTCTTTTGAGTGAGTTTTAGCTCTATTAAATCTTTATTATATTTATTACTACTACATTTTTCACATCTTCCCTTTATGTCATTCCATTGTGTATGATATTTATCACTTTGAGCCCAACCTATTTCATTTTAGTTAAAGTCATAGATTCATGAGTTCCCTTGATCTTGACCCTTCTTTAGTTCCTACTAATCTTCATGAAACATTATTCCTCCTAATGATTCTAATCTTATCAAGGATAATGACCCTTCTTAATTTTCTCATGATGAAAGTGGAGCCTTACTATTTCCTATTGCTCAAGGCTATAAATTTACCTATGCTTTAAAAATAATAATACACTGGTTAGACAAGAGAATCATAGTCTTAAGGCTATGTCTATTTTTTAAGGATTAAGAAAGATTTAGAATAATTTGGGGGGGGGGGGTAGTGAATCAGTTATCCAAGATCCAAATGTACAATAGATAAAACTTTTTAGTACTCAACAAACATATGCATGCATGCATTAATTATATCATCCAATATCTTAAACCTTCATCTATTACTATCATAGGTTAAATGAAAATTGCAAAAATGAAAACATGAAAAATCACATATTCAATCACACAATTTGACATAAGGATTTTATGTGGAAACTCAGTTTGGGAAAAACCACCAGTAACATGCTACCAAATTTTCACTCTTCTAAAGTGATCCCTATGAGGAACCAAGGCTATTAAAGGTTACAATGCACACTATTAAATGTGACCTTGATTAAATGATTTCAATCACCCTATTAGGAGTTATCCTTATTAGAGGACTTTAGAATATTCCATTAGAATGTCACCATGTTAAAGGAATTCCTCATGACTATTATGTCAACCTTAATCCAAAAGATTCATCTAGAATGATACAATTTTTAGAAAGTAACAATAGGACTTCATTTGATAACAAAAGAACTCACTTGTAGATTATAGATCTTTGATTTATCTCTTCATACTACTTGGCATTCATTTCTCTTCATCTCAAATTGCTTGTTCCCCTTCAATCCTTCACCTCCTTAAACCTTCTTTCTTAGTATGCCAAGTGTAGGTTAATATACCTTCTGCCACCACATGAAGCAACACCTCTAAATCTCTAACTCTAGATTTAGACTTAGGCTCTCTCAATCCTCTATTTGATTTTGGCCTTGTATACCCTTAAATAGAGAATTTTGATCTTTTTTTCTTAATCACAATCACCCATCTTAGGATTAGGTTAGATTCATTGAATCCTCCCTCTTTTTCATTTGTTTCACTCTAGAAACTTCTCATAAAATCATAATTAAATTTATCTCAAAATGGTTTATCTTAAATTCTATGTCATTAGCTCATCAAAATTATTGTCAACACATTGTAGACAATTCAAAAAATTAACGTTGTCAACTCAAATTCATCAAATATTCCTTAAAACCCTTTATGTTGTCACTCGGCAATAGCTAACTATTGATGCTCATCCAGTACTAGGTTGCTCAGCATATACTAAATCTTTTCTCGGTTAATACTATAATCTTTTGACACTTGACACATATTTTCTTTTGCTCGGCCAGTACTAATTTTTCCTAACATTCAGCACATACTAATATTTTTTTCTTGATATATACTAAAAAATGTTCTCATCTTGAACTGAATGTTTACATTACATTATTTTCTTGGTTAGGCTTGGAAAACACATACTTATTGAAATCTCTTCTTCTTGACTTAGTTTTTGTATCCTTCCTTTTTAGCCTTAAGTAGATAAATAGTACACTATATTATCATATTTTTATTTGTTCTTAGTTCTCCTTTCATACACCATATAACTCAACCTTTCTGTAGGTACTCTTGTTATTCTTTCTTTAAATCTTCTTCATCAATCAATAAAATGATAGCATTCTAAGCAATGTATGAAATTATCTTATTGACAAGTAGCAGGTTTAACATCAGTGAAAAAATAATGATTGTTCCATGATAGGTTTCTCTTCTTCTCAACATTCTTCCTCTTGGAAATATTCTTTTCTCAACAATCTCCCTCTTTGGCATTGAAGGAAAACCAATACCAACAACAATACCAAAAAGAAACTTAATACCTTTTATTGAAATCTATCCCTCTATTAGGTTTTTTTTTCTTTACAATCTCTCTTCATCATATAAATTTATCCCTAATATCTCTAATAATCTCCTTCTTACTACAATATATTCTCCTTCTTTCTTCTAGTAAACTTCTCCCTCTTTGACAATAATGTGAAAGATTTGTCATACATTCATGCAGATATCAATATTTCAGGTTTCCTTTATAAGATTATCCCTCTATTATCTTTCTTGCGACTATAAATCTTTTTCTTCATCTCCTTCCTTACTTTAGATAGTTCCTAAAGTAAGATCCACTACATCAAACTAATAGTTGTAAAGTATGTCATTAAACTTGGTTGATACAGGGCACTACTCTTACTTTTTTAAGTAGCTTGAGATAGGGGTGTTACCCCTAATTTACTTCTAAGATATTCATGTGCGTCTTTATGTAAAGCATTTGTGAATTTATTAGCTATATGTTCCTTTGTATTCACATATTCCATTCTCACTTCCTTGTCTTGAATCAACTCTTTCAAATAATGATATTTGATTGCAATGTGCTTTTTCTTTGTGTGTATAATAGGATTCTTATATACATTTATAGCACTTTTATTGTCATAGTAGATCACCACAGGTTTAGTAATTTATTCCTTCATTCCTTTGAGTAACTATTTAATCCATACCACATTTGTACAATTCATTACAATAGCCACATATTCAGCTTCAACAATAGATTTTGAAATACAATTTTGTTTCTTACTAGGCCAAGAAACTAATCTTTTTCCTATAAAAAATGATCCACCACTTGTACTTTTCTTTTCATCAATGTTTCCATTCCAATCAACACCTATATAGGCTCTCAGTTCAAATTTTTCATTCTTCTTATAGTATAGACCATAGTCTTATATTCCATTTAAGTATCTCATAATCCTTTTAATAGCCATTAAGTGATTCTCTTTAGGAGTTGCAGAAAATCTTGCAACAATCCCAATAGTTAGCATTATATCAGGTCTGGTATGAACTACATATTGTAATTTTTTGATAATAGACCTATACAATGTTTGATTTACCTTAGAAGAATCATCATTATGGATAGTTTGTGTCCAGTCACAATAGGAGTGCTAACTATTCTTGAATATTCCATACCAAAAATTTTCAATATATCCTTTACATACTTGGAATGAGTAATATAAATACCATATTTCATCTAATATACTTGTAGTCCAACAAAGAACTTTATTTCTCCAAACATAGACAACTCAAATTATTTCATCATTTCATTTGCAAATTTCTTATGTAATGTATCTTGTCCTCTAAATATGATATCATCAACAAATATTTCAGCTAGTAAAATTTATTTACCATCTTTTGTCTTCAAGTATAGGTTGTTGTTTTCATCAACCTTCTCAAAACCAATCTTCACAAGATAATTATGCAGTATTTCATACCGTAATCTAGGAGCTTTCTTTAAACCATATAAAGGTTTGTGCAATCTACACACCATGCTTTTACTGTTTGGATCAAAAAATCCTTCAGGTTGTTCAATGTAAATCTCCTCTTCTATTATACCATTTAGGAATGTTGACTTAACAAAAAATTGATAAAATTTGAATCCTTTATAAGAAGAATAAGCAAGAAAAGTTCATACTCCTTCCAATCTTGCCACTAGGGCAAATGTCTCCCCATAGTCAATTCGCTCTTCTTGTGCATATCCTTTGTAGAATAATATTTCATTATTCCTTGATACATCACCATTCTCATATAATTTGTTTCTATACACCCACTTTGTTCTAATAACATTCTTGTCATCCGGTCTAGGCACTAGTGTCCAAGTTTTGTTCTTCTAAATCTAATCAATTTCTTCATTCATGGCTTGAATCTTGTCTTCATTCTCTAGTACATCCTTCATTGTTCTAGGTCCATGAATGCTTGACAAACATGTGTCATTTCTTAGTTTATTCCTTGTCAATGTTCCATCTTCTTTTCCTCCAATTATTTGTTCAATAGGATGATATCTTCTAACATATTTTGATAACCTTGGCTTTGTTATTCTTTCTTCAACAATAGGTTGTTCATGAAGTTCAATCTCAAGTTTACTTTGTACTTCTCTATTAGGTAACTTGAAATTTCTTTCTTGTAAATTGATCTTGGCATCAGAATGTAACTTAGCATTTGACTATAACTTAACATCCATTGTATTGATTTTGCAATAACTAATTCTTATTGATTAGCAACTTGGTTCATAGTTTCATCAGCATTAGTAGGCATTCCTATTGATCTCAAGTTGGTTTTGACAATTGAGTGTCAACACACTTGAGATATTTACTAAGTTCATGCCAAGCCAGTAACACATGATGAGCAATGAGTGGTGAGTCACTCAAGTGACAAGTGAATAGTTGATGTTAAGCAAGTTTAGGTGCTAAGCCAGACAAAATTATAGTAAGTGTTGAGCATCAGTATTATCAAGTCTCAAGTAACATAGAATGGACCTAGTTGTTTGTGATGACACAAACAACTATGTAAATTGTTTTTATGCCAACTTATGGATAGATCTCAAAGCTTTGATGATAAGGATGAATCTATTTTGGATTCCCTTTGCAATCAACATGCAACCAATCAAAAAATTGGAATGGTTAAGTGGCTAAAAGAATGGATCTCAGTCATAGATTCATACCTAACCCTAAGACACCAAAAGTCTTTATAATGAAGATGAAGGCCCATAATTCATAATGAGTGAGGAAGTGGTGTGAGTGAAAAATTGAAGCGAGAAAAGGGATGAATTGATCAGAAGGAATTTGAGGTGACTTAGAAGAAGGAAAGAATTGTAGAATTAGTTTGCAAAATAGAGGATCAAGGATACAACACTCTCATATTAGATCAAGAGGATCAAGATGGACAAAATTGAGATTTGAAATCAGCAATACCAGATTATAAGTTCTCAGATCAAACATTCTACTATTACTTTTTAATAACTATATTAGTAGAGTGAAATCTTTTGGACTAATATATACTTAACAATCATTGTGAACTCCTTTAATAGGGTGTTAGATCAAACATTCTATTGTTACTTTCTAACAACTCTATTAGCAAAGTGAAATCCTTTGGACTAGCATTGACTTAATAGTCATTGTGAAATCCTTTGAATAGGTACACTTCTAACAAGGTGTGAAATCCTTTAATAGGGTGGAACTTAATAGTATCTTGTAAGCCTTTAACAGGTCAGGCCTTTCACAAGGAAGATCATGAAAATGGTCAAACTATGTAACCTTAATAGGTGACACTTTATTGCTGTAGTAGTGAAGCATTGTGGTGTCATCCCCACCCCAGTTTTACCTTCTCACTTGGAGGATTTCTAGGTAATCATATCTAGTGTCAAGTGTTTATGTGGATGCATTTACTTTAGATGTTATTTCGATTTGTTAATCCATCTATTATTTGAAGTTAAAAGTTTTATTGGTTAAAGATTAATACTTTTGATTCACCCACCCCCCTGCCCCCCTAGAAGTATATGTTTTCCATTTGTAATTCCAACAATTCCTTTATAGTAGTAGATAAAGGTTTTTAAATCTTTATGTTCCTTCTTTTTCCATCTTCATCCATTTCTATATATTCATCAATTTTTACATTTGAACTTTCTACAACTTTGTTAGTGTTAGTATTCAAACACATATAAGCTTTACTTCTTGTGGAATATCCTAGGAATATACCTTCATCATGTCTAGCATCAAGTTTACCTTTTCTATTGTCCTTTAGAATGTAACACTTTCTTCCAAATACTTTAAATTATTTAACATTGGGTGAGTATCCATACCATAATCCTAAAGGTGTAAAATTTGTACCTTTCTTGACTTGTACTTGGTTCAAGGTATAGACAGATGTACTAAAAGCTTCTCCATCATCTCAAGATACAATCTTCTCCATCATGAATGTTCTTTCATCTAGTCCATCATAGATCTATTTCTCCATTTAGTGATTCCATTTTGTGGAGGGGTCCTAGGTGCAGAAGTTTTTCTTTTGACTCCTTTTCCATTGTAGAAATTATTGAATTCATTTGATGTAAATTCTCCACCTCTATTAGATCTCAAACACTTTAAGAATTTACTAGTTTCCTTTTCAACTCTTTCCAGATACCACTTAAACATTTTAAAAGAATCAAATTTTACTATCAAAAAGATTACTATCATCATTCTAGAATAATCATCAAAAAATAGAATGAAATACTTATCAGATTTATAGATTTGCACATCAATTGGTCTATATAGATCAATGTGAACTAATTCCAAAATTTATTTTGAAGTGTGAGTATTACTCTTAAAACTAGACTTTGTCATCTTTCCTAATTGACATTGTTTGCAAATCATATTATCAAGTTTCTTCAATTTTGGAAAACCTTTGACTCTTTTCATCTTACTAATACTAACCAAATTGTCAATATTTACATGACATAATCTTTTGTTCCATAGCCACACATCATCAAATTGTACAACAAAACAAGTTTCTTCATTCATGTCAAGATAAAATAGATTACCTCTTGTCTGATCACCACTTCTAATGAGTTCTCCATCATCATCATAGATCTTAGCCTTCTTGTGTTCAAATTCAACTTTGCATCCTAAAATATTCAAGTGTGACACACTCAATAGATTATAGGTAAGTCCTTCCACATAGTAAGTGTTGTCACACAAGATCTTGTATGTCAATCTTATTGATCCTTTTCCTTTTATTATCTACATGGTACATCATTACCAAATCTAATACTATTTCCATTATAATGCTCAAGGGTTTTGAACTTACTTTTGTCACTAGTCATATGATGATAACATCCACTATCAATGATCTATCTATCACTTTTTCTCACATAATATTCTAATCAAGTTGCCTCATCTTCATTAGAATCATCTTTGATAGAAACATAGACAACTTATTCATCATGATCATCTGATTCATCATTAGATTCTTTTTCAGTAATGTAGCAATCTTTCTTCCATTTTTCTTTATAGTCTTTGTTACTCTCATCTCTTCTATTTGTGTATTTGTCTCCATTGTTGTTGTTTTATTTCTCAAGAAATCTTGTTGCAATATGGTCAACTTCATTACAATTAAAACATATGATAGGTAGCTTAACTTTGTATTTTCATCTAACTTTGTGAAATCTCCTAGCCAACATTGCTTGAAGTTTATCTAGATCTTCCTCATATGTCTCACAGTCACTAGAAACATGTTTCACCTTTTTCTTTTTCTTATCTTTAGGTTCTTTCAGTATCAGTTTAGCTTTGAAAGCATAATCAACATTCTTAGATTTGAAATTATCAAAATTTTAAAGTTCAAAAGTAGTCAGTCTACCAACTAGTCTTTCAAGGGTCATATCATTACCAAGAGTACATCTCACTTCTTGTATAGTAGAGACTCTAATAGCATAGATAGGAAGTATGGTTCTTAATACTTTAATGATTAGAGTCTCATCTTCAATCTTTCCATTTGATCCTCTGATTGCATTTACAAAATCTTTTTCTCTTCCACAATATTGAACTATAGTTTCATCTTCTTGCATTCTCATATCATCAAATTTTCTTCTTAGACTTTCTACCTTGGCTCTTAACACATTCTTATCTCCTCCATAGATCTTCTTTAGGGTATCCCACATTTTTTTAGCACATGTACATGTTTTGATGTCATCAACTTTGAATAGCTTAGGGAAGATGCAATCTCGAACATTTCTTGATTCTGTTCTTTCTTATATTTTAGTTGTTGTGCAGTAAGGACTCCAGTCACTTCTACATATTCCATGATCATAGTTGATACTAAAAAACCTCCAAGTCCTCCCAAATGCAAATTCATCAAAAATTTCCATGCAGGAAAGTTTTCCTTGTTTAGCTTGGTTACCTACTTTCTATATATTTTGATCTTTAGCTTCAAGTAACTTCAAACTATTTCCTTCTATAGCAACAATAACTCTTATACCAATTGTTGGAATATTTAGAATAATTGAGAGGGGGATGAAACTTTTTAGTACTCAACAAACATATGTATGCATGCATTGATTGTATCATCCAATATCTTAAAGCTTTGTAAATTATTGTCATAGGTCAAATGAACATTGCAAAAATATAAACATGAAACATTATAGATTCAATCACACAATTTGACACAAAGATTTTACATGGAAAAACCCAATTTGGAAAAAACCACTAGTAACATGTTACCAAATGTTCACTCTTCTGAAATGAAAATTTTCACTTTGTGAGGAGCCAACCCTATTAAAGGTTACAATGCACACTATTAAATTTGACCTTGATTAAAGAATTTCAATCACCCTACTAGGAGTGAGCCTTGTTAGAGGACTTCAAAAAATTCCATTATAATTTCATCCTATTAAAGGATTTACTCATGAATGTTAGGTCTACCTTAATCCAAAGGATTTATCTAGACTAATATAATTGTTAGAAAGTAGTTGTAGGATTTGATCTAATAATTAAAAAACTCACTTCTAGGTTACAAATATCCAATTCACCTCTTCATATTGCTTGGAATTTATTACCCTTCATCTCAAATTTCTTGTTCACCCTTCAATGCCTTTACCTCCTTAAGCCTTCTTTCTTAGTATGCCAAATGCAAGTTCATTCCTTTGGCCACCACATGAAGCAACACCTCCATATCTCCAACTCTACACTTAGACTTAGGCACTCTCAATTATCTACTTGATTATCGCCTTGTATCCCCTTAAATAGAGCATGTTGATCTTTTATTCTTAATCAAAATCATCCATCTTAGGGTTAGGTCAAATTCATAGAATAATCCCTCTTTTCCATTTCCTTCCCTCTAGAAACTTCCCAAACAATCCTCATTCAATTCATCTCAAAATGGTTTATCTTGAATTTTGTGCCATTAGCTCATCATACTTATCGTCAACACAGTTCAAAAAATTCAAGGAATCAACTTTGTCTACTCAGATTCATTAAATCTTCTTTAATACTCTTTATTTTGTCACTAAACAATAACTGACTATTGATGCTCGAACAACTCTAGGTTTCTCGGCATATACTAAATCTTTGCTCGGTCAATACTACAATTTTTTGATGCTTGACACATATTGTCTTTTCTTGGCCACTACTATGTTTTTCCTGACACTCAGCACATACTAATATTTTTCTTTTCTCGACACATACCAAAATTTCTACTCAACCTGAATTGAATGATTGACTTACATTGTTTGCTCAATCAGGCTTGATAGACACATACTTATTGAAATCTCTTCTTCTTGAATTAGCTTATGTATGCTTCCTTTGTAGCCTTAAGTAGATAAAAAATTTATTATATTATCAAAGTCTTATTTGGTCTTAGTGCTCCTTTTATATACCATATAGCTCAACCTTTCCCTAGGTACTCTTGTTATACTTTCTTTTCAAATTCTCTTCATCAATCAATCAAATGATAGAATTCTGACCAAAGTAACCAAGTTTCTTACCAAAAAAGTAGTAGGTTTAACATTAGTGAAAAAATAATGATTGTTCCATGATAGGTTTCTCTTCTTCTCAATAATCTTCCTCTTAACAATCTTATTTTCTCAACTTTTTCATCTTGATGAACACAATCTTCACCTCTTAGATAGTGTTTCTCATCTCATTTAACCTAATGTTAAACCTATTTCTAAATGTTCTCACATTTTGAAACTTCTCTAATTGTTTGCACTTTCATTCCTAATATATCTACTTATGATCCACCTATCATTAAAAAATCAATTTGACATTCTAATCCTATAGATCTAAGTCTTCCTAATCCTATTTTTATTTTCTTCTTATGAGTGTTCTATTACAGTAAAAGGCCTAACTTTAACTTATTTATTAAAGTTGCCTTTTATCCTTTCTTAAGATTTCACCTTTATGCATAGTTGGAATTTAATAAATGGTTTTCATTTATTAAATGGATTTATCTCTTTAGGGAATCCATGATAGGATTTTATGGACCCCTTATCTCTTTAGGAGTGGATGACAAGGATTCCTTAGAGATTGCATGATCTCCTTTATATAGAGATAATCTATCTTTTAATAAAGATCTTGAGAACTCATTTCTCATTCATGAGAACACTTCTCATTTTCACTCATAAATATTTTATTTCTATTTTGAGAGTAATATATTCTTCTTTGCTTCATCTTCCTTGTAATAGGTATTTTCTTGCAGGTTATTTCCAAGATCTGTGAAGTGGTCTTCTTATCAACTTCTACATGGTATCAGAGCCACAAATTTGCAGCTTCTTATTCATGTTTGAAGATTTTTGAAGGTTATGTACTATTCAACAACAAATCTAGAAAATTGTTTCATTTTAGCACTTTTACGCTATATTCAAATGCATTTAAATAATATTGTAGTGCTTACACACAATGTTTTAGTGATGTTGTTATACTCTATAGTGCATTTATAGTGTGAAATAGAACATTTGAATTGTCAAATAATGCATTTGCATTGTAAAATAGTGCATTTGCATTGTGAAATAGTGTCTTTAAATTTTGATTTGGTAGTCAAACTTCAGAATGCCATAACTTGGTCATTCGGACTCCAAATCGTAAGCAATTTTTTTTAATTTATGGTAGGAACTCCAAAATTTTGAAAATGTAAGATTATTTTTTGCAGTTTGATCACATATTTTGAGGTATTTATAGTTTTCTATGACTATACCTACTTAATTGTCATTTTTTGCAACTTCAAGAACTCATACGAACACATATTTAAGTTCCATTTTTTTTTAAAGTGACTTTTTTTCCAAATCTATCCAAATCAAATATCAAAAGATAGATTTCTTTGAGCAAAAACTTCACTTTAAGAAAATGGCCTTATTTGGCCTCTTTGGTACTTATCCTCCATTAGATCCTTTTGTGATCTATGTGTTTTTTATTTTGATATTGTTTCATATTGGAATTTGCAATCATTAAAAAAAGGAGGCCACTTTTCTTTTTTTTGCAACTAGAAAATTGTACATGCACTCCATTATAAAGTGCCAAAATTTGCATTTTGGGGGGTGACTTATGATTTAGTGAAATTGGAGGGATGTGATCTTGTGTAAACCTAAATGCATTAACTTCTTTAAGTGTCTTAAGTGTAAGGAAATTTGCAACAAAGAATATAACCATTTCTGCATAACCCACAATAGATCTTAAATAAATATGCAATTAAAATCCACATACAAGAGAATAGACAACATACCCACAAAAATGTGACACAAGATATACCTTGGGAAACCCTCACTGAGGGAAAAAAAACCAGCCTCCAAAAGCATCTATCATCATGTATTATTCAACAAAAAAGCACCATTGCAATACAACCATGGAAGTCTTCAAAGGCATAGCCACAACCGATGAATCTTTGTGAATAAGCACGAATCCACACATCCCATGCCATGCTTCCAACCTTCACAAATTCTCTCCTTGGCTAACCTATCAAGCCTTATCTGACTTGACTCTTTCCCTTTTTCCCTTCTATCTTCTCACACTAGCAACTACCCTTGTAGCTACTTGTATAGTGACAAGTCCCACAAAATCACCAAGTGGTATTACATAAACCATGTGCTAAAACCATGTGCTACCTAACCCATTAACCCCACATTTAATATTAGAAATTCAATTATTTTCCCCAATATTAAATAATTACATGAAACATAATCACAATGTTACAACACAACTCATCAAGTATATCCCATGGGAATCTTTACATGTTACACATCTATCTAGGTGCAACATTACATAATAAAATAAAATAATACAATATAACAATATTATGCTATGTGTACAACACCCATTATCTCAACAATCTCTCACTTGTTGTATACATTGCATAGGGTCAATCTGTAACCACATAAATGAACAAGGGAACAATCCCACCTAGCACATCCACCATCATGGATCAAAGTACATCATGTGCTCCATCCTAGTACCTGCAACAAAATCAAGGTGTCTAGCATCTCAAACATGAATGATCCCACCTCCTATTATGCCACTACCATTGGACATACATAGAAGTCATCCAAAGAGAAATCCACCCAACCTATCATATTAGAAGATCATAAAATCTTGTACCACCTGAAATTCCAAGCATAAAAAATTGATCCAAATATAATCACATGTATCTGTAGTTGTAAAAATATCCATAGTTGAAATAGCACCCATAGCAAGTGCCAAACCCATCCAACTATCCATACTTCCAAAGGTATACCAAGTGAATCTCACATCATCAACATATCCAATCTGTAACTTGCAACCATAAGCCTCAAGAGAAATACCTGTCACATATATTCCAAGAAGCTCCTACTACAAAAGATAATGTCAAATCTATAACCAATCCATTCACAACATCTCAAAGAAGTGAATCCATGTAGTCTCAAGGACATCCACAACACATATAAACCAATAACCTGCAAGAAAAAATCTCATTACAAGTCTCCAATAGTCTCCAAAGCTCTCCACAACCAATAGAGGAAAGAGATAAAGGAATAACCATGTCATCTCTCACATGACATACATGAGCACAAACTAGTGGTCACAATCTCTAGCCTATCTCAAATCCAATACAAGGAAAGCCAAACATCTAGGAAGATAACCAAGACCAAAGAGAAACCATACAAATCATAACTTCTATCATGTCCTTCTGTTCACACCTCCAGATATAAACTGTGCAAGTATGATCTCCTCCATAAAACCCCAACCAAGAAGCCACAATGACACCCAAGTCATACCATATAACTAATCATGGATGTTAGCCTCTCACAAGAAGATCAAACTCATAAACCATTCCTAATCTAAGGAATATGCCCAATATAAAAATATCTCCCAAACTCAATCATCATAACAACATATGAAAATGGAGATAACCAATGCTAAACCATCTCTCAATGAAGCCTCCAGAACTAACTCATGTACCATAGCTCAAGATCCATATCCATGAAAGAAAAGCATAAATATAATGCACCTGAGAGAAACAATGGGCTATACCTCTCAAGTAGGAAACTACCAAGTACACCAAGAGTGGAATGAGAATTCTCATCAAGATATCCAAGTCTCCAACCAAGAATCATCTAAGAAAAATATCCTCTCAAGTCCATATCAAGTGAATTCTCCTTGGACTTCCTGCTGAAACTATCAACCATCCCAACAAATACTTTTCTAATCCAAGAGAAATCAGCATCACCACCATCTCTAAGTATCCATGAGCACCTATAACCAATCAATCCATGCAAACTCCAAATGCAACATAGAAATATCATGAAGTATATAGCTTATGATCAATGTACTCAGCATGAAGAAACTAAGCCAAGATCAATGTCATAGTTCCAACCATGGCTTCAAGAGCATAAACATGACAACATGATCTAAACCATCTCAACCAAAGAGATAACATGCTCCATATGAACATACTATAACATGTCAAAACTCTAAACATATATCAAGAGTATACCATGGCATAAAAATGAAACCATACTCACACCAAGAATAGCATGTTGAATGAATTCATAAATCACACCTTTACCAAGAACCCCATTATTCCTCAAGATGCAACCATGTCCATGCACCATGAAGAAAACCTTCTCCACATGCCATAAAGAACCATCTCCACACACCATTAAGATAACCAAGAACCCCATGAGTCCTCAAGATCTAACCATCTTCACACACCATGAAGACAACCAAGTGCACAATGCAAATGTCAAAGACGCTTCTACAGGAATAGGATCTAAGAAAAACCTCCAACATCTACAAACACTCAATAAATATATCAATGCCAAAAATTCCCACTCAACCATGGTTCCAAGTCACCTATGGCATCATAAAATCCATCTCCTACATGAAGACCCTCCTGGTCTACAATCATACAACTAAAGTGCTAGTACCAAGTGAAATCAAGATCTCCAACCAAGAAGATACAAACCAAACCAGGAACTAATCATACATTGTCACCTCATCACTATCACAAGTTCCCATTAAACCATGTATCCAAGCTATTCATGACATCATGATGAAAAAAAATCTTCTGACTATGAAAATCAACCAAGGAATCAAACCATCAAAGAACTCAAAGTGCATATCCAATCATGTCATACCAAAATTCATGGCACCATGATCACATTGCTAAACTAAGAATCTAACCCTCAATATGTCTAACCTGTCAGCATAAAATAGTCAAACACAACCCTCCACCATGATTGTACCTAGTAACAACATCTCATCCCTTCTACATGAAGAAAAAATTAACAAATCATATGACTTAGGGCATATACAACCCAAATTGAAGCCACCAATCTGAATATGCATCAATAATAAAAGATCAATGGCTAAAGACAACTCATAACCAAGCTATAAATACAACTTGTAAGTATACACTGCTTACAATATTGCACAACTTTTAGACCCAACACGTCATCATACATATCCAAAAAAAACATAGATAACTATATCATCATGAGACCAATCTAAAATATGAATTGGGTATACAATGACATAAAATCCTACATCTCCAAATATACAATGTGATAAACTCACAATGCTACTATAGTCAATATATACCATAAACTATTTAGATTATTATATCACCAAATAAACCATGCAAAATTTGCACCAAATCTGAACCAATGTGTAGAGCTCTATAAGAAATTTTTGTTGACTATTCAAAGTCAAAAATCTAACTTTGTATGCCCAAGTTATGCCCTAAATTATGCTCAAAATAAATGACATCTAAATTTTGAGCTCTTAAAAAAATGTCAAAATTATAGAACCAAAGCTAAACCAAGTTGTAGTGCTCTAAATTAGCTTTCCAACACCTATAACAAATCTGAAATGTGATATCCTAAGAGAAAGTTATGGTCATTTTATGAAGACAAACTTTTTACCATTTTTACTGTGATTTTTTTTTGTGATGAAAAATTCTGACGGGATTAAATTTGATAGCCATCATGGGCTAAAACTAAAAAACTCTTTCTATTCCTCTGAACATGGCCAAACAAGGGCATATTATATAACAAAATTTATGGAAACATTGACCTAAATCCAATGGTGACGTATGTTTTTACCTAGGAGTTCATTTCTGCAAGCTCCCCCTAAAACTCTCATTTAAAAGAAAACATCCAAAAAATTCATTTGACCAACAATTTCACATGCCCAAAATCTACCAATATCCCATCATAACACCAAACCTAAAACCCTCAAATCTACAATAAAAACTCATATATCTTGCACTTTCTTTTATCCTCTCATGCATTCCCATGAATTCAATTTAGAGTTATAATAATAAAACTATAGCTCTGATACCACTTGTAAGGAAACTTGCAATAAAGAATATAATTATTTCCATATAACCCATAATAGATCTAAAATAAATATGCAATTAAAATCCACATACAAGAGAATAGACAACATACCAACAAAAATGTGACACAAGATATACCCTAGGAAACCGTCATTGAGGAAAAAAAAACCCAACCTCCAAAAGCATCCATCATCATGTATTATTCAACAAAAAAATACCATTGCAACTACAACCATGGAAGCCTTCAAATCCATAGCCACAACTGAGTAATCCATGTGAACAAGCATGAATCCACAGATCCCATGTCATGCTTCCAACCTTCACAAATGCTCTCCTTGGCTAACCTGTCAAACCTTGTCTTGCTTGACTCTTTCCTTTTTTCCCTTTTATCTTCTCACACCAAAAAATACCCTTGTGGATACTTATATAGTAGTAAGTCCCACAAAACCACCAAATGGTATTACATAAACCATGTGCTAAAACCATTTGCTACCTAACCCATTAACTACACATTTAATATTAGAAATTTAATTATTTTTCCCAATATTAAATAATTATATGAAATATTATTACAATGTTACAATACTAATCATCAAGTATATCACATGGGAATCTTTACATGTTGCATGTCCATCTAGGTTCAACATTACATAATAAAATAAAATAATACAATATAACAATATCATGCAATGTGTTCAACACCTATTATCTCAACATTAAGTTAACTAGGAAATCACAATTTGAACTCTTAATTCCACATAATTAAATATAAAATTAACTTTTTGGTTGGATTATTACATTGTGGGGGAAGTTTCTTTCTTACTTTTTGTAATTTACATTAGAAAACTCAAACTTCTTTACTTTTGAACCCTACAAAAAAAATGGCGGGTTCATCTTTAGAGTTTCTCACTCTGAACAATTATCATATCTGGAAAGCTTATATGGCAAGACATCTAAGATCACAAGGATTATGGTCTTGTTTGGATAAGGTTCAATCTTAGTTTAAATGTTCTTTTGAGGTCATGCAACACAGGAACAACATGGATCAAGCTATGAGTTTGTTATATTTGCATGTTAGTAATAGTCTACTCTTTCATCTAGATGGTTGTCTCACTCCTCAAGCTATATGGATAAAATTTGAAGGACTTTTTGGCACAATAAATGAGTTAAGAGAACTACAAATTAATGCAAAGTTGACTTCTTTGGTTCCTAATTAATTTCCCTCTATTGAAGATCTCTTGATGAAATCTAAATCTATCAAATCTATTTTAGAAGGTTGTGGAAAGATCAAGACTAATCAAGAGTGAATTTACCTTATTCTTTCAAAGCTTTGAGGAAACTTTTAGATTTTCTCATCTACTTTTCACTCTACTATGGATACTTCGGGTTCTAGATTCACCATGCCTACATTTGAGGCTTTTCTTTATTAGCCAACTAGAAAGCAAGCCAAGATTACATAGTTGGACTCTCTAATAGGATCAATGAACAAGGAATTGGTTGCTTAGTCATCTAAGGGGAGGTCAAAGAAAAAATTGAAGCCCAAGAAAGATTTTTCTAGAAGTGATAGTTCCTCTAACCCACCTTTGAAGAATACTTCAAAAAAAATAATTCAATCCTTAAAAAAGTAAATCTTCTAAGTCTAGTTAGTCTTCCTCCAAGACTGAGAAGTTTACAGGTGATCATTGCAATTTTTCTGGCAAGGAAAACATTTAGTTTACAAGTGTTGGAAATGGTTAGAGGCTTTAGAGGAAGCAATGCAACAACATCATGTCTCCCCAACTTAGCCTCCTTCTACAAGGAAAGGCCATGCTCTTCATGCATAAGCCTTATCTTCAGGGTCTTCTTGGATCATTGATTCAAGTGCTTCACACCATATGACACATTCACATCATTTGATCACCACCCTTTCCCATAGTGATACTTCACATATTGTAGTTGGTGACTCAACATAGCTCCTATAGACACCTAAATTTTATTACCTCGCTTTGGTAATCTAATTTAGCCATCTCTAAAGGCATCATTAATTAAATACCTATTTAATTAATCCTTTTCCATCCCCTAGCTAATTAATTTAATTAATCATCTATAGTCCTAATTGATAAATCAAATAACCCATTATTTATCAATTAATCCTATTCTCCTATCTAATTCCAAAAATCCCAAATTTATTAAAATCACTTTAATAAATAAAGCCCTGAAATCCTAATAATCCTAAAAAACCCCATTTAGCCTAATCCACCCCATCCACCCATACTAACCTAGCTTAGCCACTAACTTACCCACCCTCATAAATGCCATCCACTTGCCCATCTCTAACATCCTTAATCTAATCCTATTCCATCTCTAAACCCATCCCTTAATCATGTGCACAATCCTAAACAAGCTTAAGAATTTCCTAAGCCAAGCCAAAGTCTTCCCTCAAAATATCCCAACCACCAAGCCTCGAATGCTCTTACAAAGCCATGAATGACTCTTACAAGCTCATTTATTGCTCTTACAAGCCATTATGAGGGTATTTATGATATTTGAGCCTCCTTTGTTGACTCCTCAACCCATCTTGCTCCAACCAATAACCCTGTGACATGTGTCACTCCCTGATTGGCCGTAAAGAAGCACAATCCATGTGCTCTCCTCTCATGCAATCTAAGACCTCCATGAGCTTTTGTCCATCCTTGCATCTTAGCCCTCAATCCCTCAAGCTCCTTGCCTATAAATTGAATCTCCTCCCAAGCCATTTTAACCACAAACCATCAAGTAAATTCATAATGCCATTTTGAGAACAATTTTCACATCCATATCCAGTATCCACATCCAAAATCCAACTCCATTGAAGCAATTTGAGTATTTGAGCATACATCCCTAATCTACATAATAGACATATCCCTACATTAAGTGATCATCCTCATTGAGAGAGTCTATCCATGGCTCATATTCTCATTTGAGGACTTCACTTTGTCTCTCTTATATGTTATGGTAGTTTAATGTGTAAATGCTTTTGTTTTCATTAAATTAGTATTTCTAGCATATTAGATTAGTGTATACATTTTGGCATGCCTGGTGGGACCCCGCAAGGGTAATTTTAATCTTCATTTTGCTAGTTTCACATACTTTTTCATGTTTTTACTAACCATAGGAAACTAACGTTTTGTGCTTTAAATTTTGTGTCTTTGTCTTGTGGTTTTTTCTTGTAGGGTACTATTGACTACCGTAGGAATGCGCATACAACTCTATAAGTAGTTTTGACCTAGTCAACTCTAAGAAAAAAACCTTTTTTGCATCCCCATGAAAACAGGAATGCGAACTCGCGACCGCGAGAACGAGTCATACTACGGTGAGCTCATGAACCCATAGCCCCAGGAACGTAGAAAGACCAGCGGCAATGCGAAAAAACCAGGCCAACTAACTTGCACATGCTATTAAAACTAACCAATGAACCCGTCGAAAAATCTTCCAGTGGGAACGCACCTCAATAGAGTAAGATCGTCATTCCCACTTGCGAGAATGCTGACTTCTTTCTATCTTGAATTTTTAAAACACATGGGATCTTTGTACTCTTCTGAAAGGAAGAAAGTTTGGTTTGGTGAAAGTGGTTGTACCATACCAAGTATGTTGTAGATGGCTCTATTGATAAGTACAAGGAACATCTTGTTGCAAAGTGATTCTTTGCAAGTTGAGGGTATTGATTACTCTAAGAATTTTTTCCATGTTGCCAAGACGAATTCTATTCATTTTGTCCTTTTACTAGTAGCTTCATAGTGATGGCCAATCTTTTAGATGGATGTAAAGAGTGCACTCTTGCATGGTGATCTTTATGAAGAGATCTATATGGATCAGCCTTAGGGATTTTTTTCCAAATTCTTCATTAGTTTGTAGGCGTCAACATTCATTGTATGGTCTCAAATAAGCCCCTCAGGCTTAGTATGAGAAGATCAACTGATTCCTACTTTCTACAAACTTCATCTAATGTCATTCTAATCATATAGTGTAAATTCACCATTAGGGAGTTGATATTGTGATACTTTTTATCTATGTTTATGATCTCATCATTATCGGTAGATCATCCTCCATGATTTAGAGTATTCAGAGAGCATTGATGGAGCAATTTGAGATGATAGATCTTGGTCTTCTACAATATTTTTTGGGCCTACAAATTACTTAGACTTCCAATGGTATTTGCATCCATCAATAGAAGTATGCTCTTGATATGCTCTAGTGATTTGACATACTTGATTGCAAGCCTTCCTCTACACAATTTCTATTAGGTCTTATTTTTTCTACCACTTGTACTACTGCTTCAATGGATCCCACTTTATACCAAAAATTGGTTGACAATTTTTTGTACCTAAAACATACTCATCTTGATCTCTCCTTTGTGGTTAGTCTTGTTTCTAGTTTTTCCCATGGTCCTCATGAGAGCCATTGGAAATTTTCCAAACATACCTTGAGGTACATTTAGGGCACTACACATTTTTGCATTCACTATACTATAGGATCTAAAAACATTGTTGGCTTTATTGACTCAAATTGGGTCAGTGATGCTGATGATAGGAAGTCTAATTCTGGCTTTGTTTTTTTGTCTTGGTTCTAGTCCTATCACATGGTCTTGTAAGAAGTAGCATGTTATTGCATTATTATCTACAAAGGTTAATTACTAAGCATCGATGTTACCTAGTCAAGAGATTTTGTGGCTTTGATAATTGATGACTAAGTTTGGGTTTCCTCTTGATAGTCCCACTATTCTTTGTTGTGACAATCAAAGTTCCATAAATATTTCCCACAACTTAGTGTAGCATCAATTTACTAAGAATATTGAGATCCATGTGCACTTCATCCGATAGTTGATTCAGGAAGGTGTTCTCATCTTAGAGTACATTCCTATAAAAGAGCATGTTATCAAAATCTTCACTAAATGTTTTCCATCACTACACTATCTTGAGTTGTGCACCATGCTTGGGGTAAAGGAATTTTTCCTTAGGGGTTCTTAGTGAGGATTTCCTTCCTTTTTCATTTTTTTTAGCATATTTATTCATCTCTTTTGGACTATAGTGTTTCCCATGTGGTTTCTTCTATTTCTATAGTTTATAGAGATTTGGTTGTAATTGGGTACCTCATTAGGCCATCTTGTCAGGACCCAAATTTTTCTTCTGCATTATCGCTCATCTTAAGGGCAGATGTTAGAGTAAATGGCCTAACTCTAACTTCTTTATTAAAGTTATCTTTTATCCTCTCTTCAGATTTCACCTTTATGCATAGTTGGAATTTAATAAATGGTTTTCATTTATTAAATGGCTTTATCTCTTTAGGGAATCCATGATAGGATTGCATGGACCCCTTATCTCTTTAGGAGTGGATGAAAAGAATTCCTTTATCACCTTATCCTCCTTAGAGATTGCATCATCTCCTTTATATAGAGATCATCTCTTTTGTAATACAGATATTGAGAACTCATTTCTCATTCATGAGAACACTTCTCATTTTCACTCATGAATATATTATTTCTCTTTTATGAGTAATATCTTCTTCTTTTCTTCATCTTCCTTGGAACATGTATTTTCTTGCAAGTTATTTCCAGGATATTTGAAGTTGTCTTATTATCAACTTCTACATGTTCCATGTGCTTCATTCCTTCATCTATGCCTTCTTATCATATTGTTCCCTTTTCATATTCCAATCTTCCTTCAAACAATGCTCATATCATACTTTGTGCTTCTTCCTGTAATACCCCAAAATTGGCTCATTGCCAATATACCAATTTTGGTCTATTTCTAATTAATCCTAAGTCCTATTTCACTAGGAAAATTCTTATTCTACTACTCACTGCTTGACTTAATTGTCAAATGCAGAAAACCCTAATCTGCATTCAGCATGCTTATTATATAATTCTTATAGTGTTTACTCATATTAGTCACATTAAACCTATTGATTAATATTTAATTTAATTATTAAATATTTATCCTTTAATTAAATTAAATTATATCCTAAGGCTAATGTACTATGGAATTAAATTTATTTAATTTAATAGATATGCCTATTTTAATTAATTTAAAGAAAATTATTTAATTAAATGGAGAACTTACTTCTAATTAATTAAAAAAAGTTATTTAATTAAATGGGAAGTCATTCCTAATTAATTAAATGAAGTTATTTAATTAAATAAGAAAAGTGCCTCTAATTAATTAAATAGAATTATTTAATTAAATGAAAAAGGTATTTATGAGAGCATATCTCATTTTATTAAATTAAATATCTCTCCAAAATCCTTCTTCAGTTCAAAAAGGGAGATTCTTAGTTCACTGTTGATCAAAAAGGAATTAAATCAATTAACTCCTTCTTTTACTCAAATTAAATCAGTTAACTCCTTATTCTACTCAAATTAAATCAGTTAACTCCCTTTAATTTGAGAATCTCACTTTATGACTGAACTTCACCTTTAATCCTAACCGTTGATTGAAATTGATCTCAACCGTTGATGGATTCCAGGAAAGTCTATTTAAGAGACCCTCATTTCCTCATTACAGAGGATGAATTTGGAGAATTTGTATCGAATTGCTGCTGGAATTCATACTCACTAGGACTCTATCGCATATCGCAGCGGTCGTCCTACGGTGGAGTATAAGCGCTGGTCCCAATTTGCTCATATTTTATATACATTTGCATCCTTAGCTTAATTTCATTTAGCATAATATGCATATGAGTAATCTAGTTTCCTTTACTTGTTCTTAGATTAGAATGCATTTCTCATTCCAGATTAATCTGCATAATCATATAGATTAATTTCATTTCTTAAATCCTTCATTCTTAGAGGGTTTGGTTGCTTAACACCTCGAATCTGAGGATATCTAACAAGCAAAATCCCTTTAGATAAAAGGCAATAGGTCACCTTGCCGGCTGATTTTTGGATGAACAATCCAATGTTCATTCCGGGATGAATCTGCATACAATGACTGTGTTAAAGTGTGTGTGTTAGCATAGGCCTCATATTCATGCATACATTTCTAGCGCCCAGCATGAGGCTAAGAAATCAATTTTCTGGCCTCATTCTTTTTGTTTTGCATTTTAGCTTTTTATTTATATCTTGTTTTGCAGGTTTGTCTTGTTGCAAGTTTGAAGACACTTCAAGAAGGCATCCAACAATGATGAGAAAATGAGCATTTGAGAAACCTCTTCCTCTTCTCCTCTTAATCTTCTTCTATTTCTCTTCTTCTTCTTCTTCTTTCTTCCTTCTCATGTTCTAAAGTTTTAAATTAAAAAAATTTGATCAAAATTCTAAAAAGTATACCAACTTGATGAATTTTGGTCTGAAATTTTTACTAAAGGTTTTAGACAATAGGGAAAAATCACATGCAAAATTTCAGATTTTTCTGATTAAAGCTTTATTTTATATATATTTTTAATGATTTTTTCATATGTGAATTATTTGTGCTAGTAAAATAACATGTTTTGATAAGATTTTTTTTTGTAGATTTATGAAAATGTCGGGCATTCACAGTAAAAATTGTAAAATTTTTGGATCAAAATTGGAGTTTTAGTAATTCATTAATGGTTTTTTCATTGAAAAATTAATTTACATAGAAAATCATTGAATTAAAATCTAAAATTTTTACTGAAAGTTTAGGATGATTTCTAGATATTGCAATTAAAAATTCAGAGTTTTCAGATTTAAAATATATTTTTATTAATTCTTTTATGGTTTTCCATAAAAAAATTAATTTATAAAATAAATCTCAACATTTTGATTTGAATTTTTATTGCTAATTTGGGACACTTTCTGTAGACTACAGTAAAAATTTCAGATTTTTTGGATCATAATTCTATTTTTAATACATTTTTTATTTGTTTTCATAAAAAAAAATTATCAACTCATGATGCAAATCTTGGAATTTTAATCAATAATTTTTATTGCAATTTTTTTGGAAAATAGCAAGGAAGAAAGAAAGGCCATCCAAATATGACAAAAGAAAGCAAAAATAAATAAAAATGCATCTCGCTTTTGCTAGCTTTGAAAACAGCACAAGAATTGTTAAAAATTAGGTAAAATCTACTAAGTGCGTTGTGAGGATCACCAGGTAACCTTCCTCAGCTGATAACACTTCATTTGGATCTAAAAAAAACATCTCTCATGTCAAGCTTGTATGTGTTTCCTTCCATATTTTCATTTTACAACACATGCATAATTTGATACTAGGGTGTGATCTCCATTAGTATTCATTTAGCAAGCTTAGCTACTAGTGATAGATTTAGATAGCTATTTTGGGTTATTGGACTCGCTAAATTTGCCGGCCCCTCATTTCACCTTGTGGTTGCAAGATCAGCACCATGTTAAAGGGGAGGGGTCTACAAGAAAGAAGCGTTAAATGCTCCATAAGGCAACCCTTTGTGCTTTCTAGAACTCACTAGTTTCTGAGTTGTGGACTCATTTTGGCTTATGTGAGGGGTTAAATGTTCCACATATTTGGACTCACCTTGCATTAGTTAAAGCATTAAGTGTGCCATCTTGTGCTCTTTGACTACTTTTGGATAGATTTGCTTTCAGAAATTAACATCTGTACACACATAGTAATTAGGCCCCATGAACACTATTCATGGATCTTGAGAGAGTGGGTTCCTAGGGAAACTCCTCTCTACAATGGATTCCTTGTAGGTGGGGAGGATAATTTGAGCATCTTGCAAATAAATGAGTCTTCAACTTGTTGATTGAGGCATCCTTTCCTTGGAGAGGTTGATAGATCATTGGAAGTTGACATCATAGATATTTAAGAGATAATCTTAGTCTAGCATGTCATATTAATCTGCTTGCTTTGATTGGGCTGAAAGTGTAAAGGTGTCAAAACCTTGGATCTAGAAGCTAAGTCCCCTTGTGGTACACTATTGTGAGTCGATCACCTTTAGAGAGGGTTAACCGTAGCAAACAATCCCTCTATAGGGAAAACTGCGTGGATGGAACCTCGAGCGGTAATAGCCATTTTTGACATGGTAGTGACAACCACTATATAAATGTCCTTGTGGAAGAAATATCCATGGGTGTGGTTCATTGTAGGTTGTTAGATCTCCCCAATAGCTCTTGAAGATTAAGTTCTCAGACTATATTGAAACCTCAGTGCATCGGGATTGGAGGTCACCCCAGTGAGTCATAAAAGTTGCAGAGTCAAAACATTACTAAAAACCTTAGAGAGTCTAAACTTTTCACTTTCTAGGAATGTGTGCAATGATTGCAAAACTCTTTGAAAACATAAACAAATAGCTCTCCTAGGGATTAGCACAAACTAAGTCACTTGATTGTTCATGCGCAAGGTTGCTTTTGCCCTTGCTCATTATTTTTAGACGTGCTTGAAATCACCTGCTTGTTGTTCTACGTGCCTGTTTATCTACCTGGTTACTGAAATGATCAAAATTTGTCAAAACATTCTGCCTGTTAAACTAAAACTATCAAAACAATTCAACTTTTCACTATAGTCGTGCGACAATTAACTTTAGGGACTTGTTGTTCTATTTTCTAACCAAATCTGAGATCCTGTCTCATGCGACCATTATAGATTCTCGCGCGAAACTCTGTTAAAATGCTACCAAAAACTTGTTAAAATTGGTCATTTCCTGCACTTCTTCGCGTGACCTGGAGCACATTCTCGTGTGAAATTTTTATGCTATCTTGAGTCTTTGCATGGCCCTGTGTACTTTCTCATGGACCTCTGAGAGGATCTTCATGCAAGATCTTAAGTCTGAACTATCTAGTTAGTTTGTTAGAGCTATCTGTGCTTTGTACCAAGTTTGTTTCCTACATTGGTTTACTATTTCTCTATCTGAAAATAGTCCCAAACAGTGGCATCCTGCTTAGCTAATGACTTGTGATCCATACTTTAACTAATCTTGTCTCTCTGTTATCTTTCTCTTGTCCTTTAGTGCTTGTTGTACTCCATGTCATGATAGTCATAATCTTTGGCTATTCTAGCCTTCAAATTAGACTATTCGTACCTTAGTATACTGCACTCTTATCTTTTTTTTCTGAGACTATGTTCTAGTGTGGTCCTTGTCTAAGCTTTTACTTTTTGTCATTGTTTATGACTGTGGCAACTTGACCTATGTTCTAAAACTTGGCTGTCACTACTTGAAACATAGTACATCAAAATGGCTAACAACAAATGCACTAAATCCAATATTCCTAGTGAGGAAGAAAAGCTACTTATTACAAACATGAAGCAACAAATCCAATCAATGAGTGCTCAACTTCATAGACTAAAAGAAGAGGAAAACACATCATCGAACAAATTCTCCTTACAAGATTATTTACCTTCCTATAATTTTGAGTCCAAGCCATCTCAAAACAATCTGCAAACACCCAAGAAATCTAGAAATATTTTTGAAGAAAAACCTTGGGAACCTAAACCAAAGCATGATTCACCCCTTTGGGAAGATCTTATGAATCAACATTGGAAGAAATTCTTCAAAAGAAACTCATTACTTTACCTAAGCTCACTTTGGTGGGAGTTTCCTTTATGGTTAACTATTGTGCCTATCATAGACATAATTTACATAAAACTTCACATTATAGGAAGCTAAAAAACAAGATCCAAGATCTCTTTGACAATGGCATAATTAAAAAATCTAAGCTCTCATCTACTAAAGATTCTACTCTCAAGAAGGATCAACCTCATGAAACCATGTCTATTAATGGTTCAAACGCAACTTCTACTTCTTCCAACATACATTCACCTTCTAAATTGTCCAATCTTTCCAACACATATTCACCAAAAGAACTCACTACTCCCTGAGTTGACTATGTCTACCCTCAAAGGCTGCCTCTGAAGGAAACTCAAGCTAATCTTGACTTAGCTGCAAACCTCTCCCATACTACTCAAACCAAATATCCAAAACATCCATGTGTTGCTCCTCCTATTATCCTCACTCCAGCTATTCCTCCATTTTCCCTTCAAGAGCCTGTTATGCAGACTCCAGAAATAGATTCAAATACAAATTCAGATACTCCCTTATCCTTGGAATTGGTTTCATGTCAAGAGGACAACTTGAATGATGGAGAAACAAGTGTTGATCAAGATCAAGATTCATTCATCACCTTTCAAATCTTCCAAGATCTCATGCCTCCATCTCAAGAGTCACATAGTCCTCCATCTCCCATGTCATGCACCTCTACTAAGCAAGATCAAGATATTCCTTCCACGATCCCTAAGGAGACTATTAAAGACCAAGAGAAGGATACTTTTCCTATGTTACCTAAAATTCCGTTTGAAGAGAAAAGTGTTCCCTCACCCTCTTTCCCTACCTCGCTACATCCACTTCAAAATTATACTCAAGCCTTAAGTTCTCCTATCAAAAGTGTTTCTTTTATAATAGTTACTCATGAGTCTATTAATGGTCTGGGTCATATTGCTCACTCTAAAGATGCTGATATCCATACTCATGGTCCATTCACACCTTCTAAATCTATCCTTAGTCCCTATCCATCTAAGCTAAAACCTTCAAGTCTTCCATCCATATTGGGACCTTATGTTCCTCTATCTCCTACTTCCACTCTTAGCCCATTACACATTCCTCCTACCCTACCCCAAGATCAACAAAGATACACATACTTGACCTCTTCACATTCACCTTTCCATCTAAACCAATTACATTGGCCTCATTCATCCACAAGTCCCAAGTCCTTTGGAAGTAATTTGGATGATCAACTCAAACACAAGTGCATGAATCCATCCTCAAAAGTTCACTATGTCTCCTCTAATTGACATGTGAATGTCAAGAAGGAAAATACACAAAAAAGACCGCAAAGGTCCACTATTCAAAGAGCTCAACCAAAGAAAGTATGGGTTCTTAAATCTGTTATTGAAGAAATGCATTCCAAAGCATCTAATGAAAAATCAAAAGCTATATGGATTCCCAAGTCTCTTTTTAAGGACTTGAATATTGAAAACAAATAAAAGTTGACATTCAAGCTTCCAAAGGTTTCCACTCCATCTCCTTCCCAACATCTTCCTAAAAAGGTTTCAAAACTGTCTACTCCATCTTCCTCCAAAATTATTCCACCACCTCATGCATCTAAACCTCAAAGTATTTCATCTATATTTCCTCCATCATTTCACTACCCTTCAAGGTGTGTGTCAATGTTGATCTTGCCAACTTTTTCTTCTACCCTTGCACATCCCTTTCAATACCCTATCCACTCCACCTTCTATCCTTCCCCTTTTATCCTTCCATCCCATTTATCTCATCCATAGCCTAAAACCTTATCCTCCATACATCTTCTCTACTATCTCCCTTCCATTACCCTATTAGCATCTTTGAGCATTCCTTTCTATGGCCTTGGCTTATCATAACTTATCTTTCTTATAGGCATGCTATCTAACTTGAGAAAAGCTTGAATTCTTTCCAAAAACTCTAAAAATCCAAAAAAAAAGAAAAACGAAAAAATGTGCCTTGGTGAAAACCTGGAAATAGGTGCCTTGGTAGAAAAAGTAAAGAAAAATAAATCCATCCTATGGTGAAAACCACTTCTTGTGGCACCTTGGATAAGTACCATGATAAAAACCTAGTAAACAGTTGTCATGCATAATTCTTCCATCCACTAAATCCTATCATGATCTTTCTTATCCTTTAGATGTCCTCATCTCAAGTCATTCACTCATAACCTCCATAACAAAATTTTCTATCCTATTCAGTTAACCCTTTGGTTTTGATCAACAAAAGAAAGAAGAAAACTGAGTTCTTAGCAATCTCTTGACATGGTCATTTTTGTGGATTACTTACGTGATACCCTTCATTACACCATGAGCTTATATTGGTATATCCTTTTCCCTAGCTTGGGTAATCTTGTGAAGACTTTCCTTAAGGGTAACATTCACCGCTTCATACTCCTTGTCTTTCCATCTCTACTTATCCACTCGCTTGCTACTACATCTTGTTCTACACCTTGCTAGACACTGGAACAAAATCAAGGTGATCTTTCTTGAGAGCTAGTAATCTCTGACAAAGTTCTAAAAATCTAAAAAAATCTAAAAATTACAAATAGTCCTGAAAAAAATTGTTACCCTGGTGAAAACCTAGCAATAGGCGCTTTGGTAACACCAAAAAAAGTGAAAAATCAAAAATATAAAAAAATCAAAAAAAGAAAAATACAAAAAAATTGAAAAACAAAAAAAAATTGCCATTAGCAAAATCTTGTTAAACAGGCGCTTCTTGTTCCCAACGCTCCATCTCACAGCACATCTTCTGGCTATTATGTATAGTCACTTTCATGCTTTCATTTTCCTACATTTTCAGCTTTCAGCTCATGTATCCATGGATTGAGTCTTGTCACAACTCGGGGACATTCCCCTCTAGTGTCACTCTCTTTTTGAGATTCTCCTCATAGAATCTCCTTGTGTCAGTCACCAGCGTTCCTCATTGTGTCTACCTACTATCACTAGTGTCACTCTTTTCTTGATTCTCCTCATAAAATCTCCTTGTGTTAGTCACCAGTGGTCCTCACTGTGTCTGCCTACTATCACTAGTGTCACTCTTTTCAAGATTCTCCTCATAGAATCTCCTTGCGCCAGTCACCAGTGGTCTTCACTGTGTCTGCCTACTATCACTAGTGTCACTCTTTTCGAGATTCTCCTCGTAGGATCTCCTCGTGATAGCCACCAGTGGTCCTCACTATGTCTGCCTACTATCACTAGTGTCACTCTTTTCGAGATTCTCCTCATAGAATCTCCTTGCATCAATCACCAGTGGTCCTCACTATGTCTGCCTATGATCGCTAGTGACACTATTTTTGAGATTCTCCTCATAGAATCTCCTTCATGATAGTCACCAGTGGTTCTCACTGCATCTACGTACTATCACTAATGTCACTCTTTACAAGATTCTCCTCATAGAATCTCTTTCACAATAGTCACCAGTTGTTTTAGCTGTGTCTGCCTACTGTTGCTAAGGTCATGTCTCCAGATTCTTTTATGGAATATCTCTTTTGCGTCAGTCACCAGTCATCCTGGCTGTGTCTGCCTACTATCACTCAGTCCTTCTTAGGTTCTTCATTGTGAAGATTCCTCTTTGACCTCAGTTAACAGTCATTCTGACTGTGTCTACCTACTATTGTCACCCTACTAAAGAGATTTCTTTCAAACATGTTCTAGACACTGACACTTGACATCAATCCTAAAAACAATGAACTCAAAAATGATATACTTGTTTGGATATGTTGAGCTCTTTCTTTTTTTCTTTATTTTTGCTTTATCATATCTCCTTGAGAAACTCAATGATGTCATCTTTGACTAGAGAAGTAATGACTAGGGGCATGATCTTTTCTTTGCCTTCTATTTGCGATTTAGTTCCAATTAGTTGACATATTCCTATAAGAGGGGTGTCCACTGTAAGAGCCTCCATCTCGTATTGGATGGATGTGTGTACCTTAACTCCTTTTATATAGATACATTAATAACATTGGTTCTTCTCCTTGTTTGTTGGAGTGAACTCTTCATGCTACAGTACATACTGATACTCATCCTATTAAGTGAACATACGAGTCACTGCGAGTATATTGAGCGCACTTCTGTCTTAGGTTACGAGTGCAAGGGTTGTTGTGGACAGAATAAATACTGAGTACTTAGCATAAGATGGATCTCCCATGTGTTTGGTGTGTCTGTTATGCAAGCAACATTCAGGTCATCCTAGTGTTTATGCTCTGATGCTTATGTTAACTTGCTACATTAAAAGGGACAAATGCTCTGGTCATTTTGGCTTCTTGTGCCTCAAATGCTTACATTTAATCCCGACAAACCAATAATGTATGTTATATTCATATTTCCATAATTGCAATGTCAGTGGGAATTGTATGACCTACGAGCTTTGTTCTACATCTGGTGATGATTAAATATCAAAGCTTGGTAACCAGACCTAGGGCTGCATTTAATGTAGTCTTGCATTACATACTTCATTTGCATAAGCACACAATTCGATGGTCATTCTGTTCCTACCCTTTGTAATGAAGGATTGGGGGGGCATCTCAACATGTATTAGATTCCTACACAGCTGCACAAGTGTTTGGTTCATCAATTGACGCTCCTCAATAGAATCCCCATCACTGTCAACCAAAAACATACAACACTACATGAGATGTCAGTCCATTTCCATGAGTATTACATCCATATACTCATAACATCTACTCTATATGCTCATAATCACATCATATCAAAATACATATGTATTCTATCTAAGTACAACATACATCTCATGTACATCAAAGTAAAGCAAAAATAGACAATGACATGTACACAAGGATACTCAGCTCAAGATCTCGTATATATATATATCAAAAGAATGGGTCAGTACAAAAAATGGGTGCTACTCAAGCGCAATCGATCAAAAATGATACATGTGGCACTAGCACACCAGTCGATACATAGCTAGAGATCAAAATCACAGTCAGCCACAGAGTGTCTAACCTTGTCCTGCACCCTTGCCTCTAGGAGCAGCAGGAGCAGCAAGTGGTAGAGGCGGTGGTGGCATATCTAGTCTTGCAAGAGGTCGTGCACCCCCAGACTCTTGCGCATACTAAGAAAAGTGCTACACCTGGAGAGTCTCATCTGGCACTGCGCTGGTATATGCAGAATAGTAATGCATTGCCTGCACTAACTGAAACTAGATCTCGTCCTGTGCAAGCTCCAATCTCTACTTTGCAGACTCATTGTGCTCTCTCCAAAGAGTTGTATCATGTTGTCGCTCCACTAGCTGTGTATCTTGGACTGCCATAGCAATCTGTAACTCTCCCAACTATTGGGAGGCCACATGAACCCTCTCTCGGTACCATCATACCATGTCTTGTACCCCACCAGCCAGTTGATCAAGCATATCCTCATCTAGCATCTTTGATGCCTACCGCTATGGTGGTACCTCCTTCTGTTATGGAACCTCTTGCTGAGGGGCCTCCTCCTTTGTCCTCTGTCGACGGTGCTGACTTTGTCTTGTCCCACTACCCCCAGCACCTGGGTCTGATCCCATCTGACGTGGGGGAATCTACATCTACTAAACTCAATGCCAAACTTGTGATTGTTGTTGTGGTTGAATTGGCAACTATGGTTGTACTTGTTGCTAAGGGGGCACCTACCTCTATCCCTGCCCTACCATCCCCACTAGATCTGTAAAATGTGGGAATGGATGACTAATCAAAAATGCCTGATATGCAGGCGTCATCCCAGCATCTACTACCTCTGGCAGGTAGTCCCACTGAACTGCAGCTAAGCTGCGAATGTCTATCATGGATCACCCTGGATCCATCCGTGCTAGCCAACCCTGCTCAATGTCTGTCTACAACTTGGCATAGGCACAATACTCAGTTGAGATGTCCTGTGGTCGGCCATAATACTGCCACACTCGTGAGATCACAAATCTCTTGAGCACAAATGTCGTCTTGCCCACCAGAGGTCAAGAATTGAACATCCATGGTAACTCTCTGGGAGCATCATCTTAGTCCTCTGTCTCTCGCCAGGGTCACCATACAATGGACACTAGGTCATCAAGATGTATCCCCCACTGTTCTGTCTTACCCAGGTGGACCTAGGTAATATGCCCTCGATATCTGCATATATAGGGCTCCATGGGCTCTCTGGCATTCTCAAAATTTGGCCTACATATGGAAAGATGCTCCCAGGCCCAAATCTGTAACACATATACTTTTGCTACCATGGTCTTCTTCTCATGGAAGACGACCTCATGCATCTCATGGAAAATATGGACCAACATGCACTGACCCCACCCAAAGATCTTGGATGCCTCAACCATCCTACAAAGCATGACTCCCCACCCGCACTCCAAATCATGATATCCTTTGTTAGGACATAGGAAACAGCTCAAGAATATAGCCAGCACAATTGTCAGCCTATGTGTCAGCCCATAAATGTGCATAAGCTCATCCCAACTAATGGCCTTGCCCCTCGGTAACTCTCTCCCAAACACGATGGATAATGCCTCTGTCCCTTCTCGAGGCACTGTATCATAGATAACCCGGGTACCGTGAAAAGGGATCCTCAGTATCCTCCATATGTCCTTTGGGGTGATCGTCATCTCACCCATCGTCAAATGAAATGTGTTCATCTCCAAATGGAAATGCTCTACCAAGGCAGTGAGAAGGTCGTGATTCACCATCACGACTAAAATTTGGCACAAAGAAGATAAACCCAATCCGGCAATGTGTGCTTAATCAGCATCATCAAGACTCCACAATAGCTCCTCGTATGGTGGAAAATGAGACCTGAATGCAATGTCACCAAAGACCTCCTACACACACAACAAGAAATGAAAAACAAATGATCAGTATCAAGTCAAAATGAAGCATCAAAACAAACTAAAATGCAATTTTTGAGCACGAAAATCAAACTTTTAAACAAAACTGTCATGGAATTTCGCATGAAATTCTACTAGTTTTGCACGAAAACATTCTTTCTCCGCACGAAGAATCACGCCTTCACGCAAAAAAAAATCTATGCACGCGAAGAAAGAATTTTCCATGTGAGAAAAGAGATTTTCATTCAAAAAATGAATTGCCTCGTGCAAAGAATCTCCTTCTTTGCGCGAAACCAAATGCTTACCGCGCGAAGATCCTCACCGCTATGCACGAAGAAACAGTGCACCCTATTTCTTCACATGAAGAAAGAAGATCTTCACGTGAAAGCCGATCGGTCTCACATGAAGAAAGATTGGACCCCTTAAAAAAATGCTAAAACGTGCAATAAATAACCTTGAAATGTGTGAAAATGAAAGTATGAAGATGGGAAATCGATGACTCACCTATGGTCCATAGTCTGCCTGCTAGTTGTGTCGTCTGGAGCACTCAAAATGATGGTATCTCACGTTCACTACCATGTCTCTATCAGAGCTCAAAATCACTATAAGACAAAAGCACAAATGAATTAAAAATGACCCCTTGGGCCCTTATATAGCTGTTGACCAAATTTTTCAAAGTGCTTAGATTTGCGCAAAAATCACACCCCTGGCTAATTTGACCGTTCTAAATCCATTTTTGAGATCGAATTTGAAATCTAACACACCTAAGAGCCTCAAAATGTGTTTTAAAATTTTGGAGACTAATGCGATCAAACGCTTATGTAGCCCAAATCTTTCTGATACTTTTTGATTCTTGGAATCCTTTCAACTCTACATTCTCCATATTTTCAAAATCCATTTTGGAAATAGTCAAATCAAGTCAACTGTGGCTAAATCTGGTCAACTTTTGGTCAAACTTGGTCTTTGCAACTTTGCAACCATTTCACATCAACTTTGAATCTTCTTTCGATCGTTCTGATCTCTTCTATATTCTGTTGAATATCAATTTATTCCATACCTATTGCTATATTGCTTGACATCTATTTCTGGTGTGTCATCTTTCGATTTCACTCTTGAGGGGACAGGATGATTACATCATTGAATACCTATTGCTTGGGGCATCTAGTTCCCATCTTATGTCCTTATTACTTGGGGCATCTTATCAATTGGGGCATCTTGTTCCCTTCTATTTGGCATCTTTGCTATCTATCTTATCTTTTCATCAATTGATCAACCTTATAACAACTCTTCTCAGAAGTTGATAAACAGGTATTGGGACAGTCTAAACCCCAACTCCTAAGGATCAAGCCTCTTTCAGGGGATGATTCTATGACTCATGATTGGATCTTGTTATCTTGGGTATCTAGGTGTTCTACCTGGATCCTTGAAGGTTAAGCTTGGTTCTAGAGATAATCTTCTAAATGCTATCAATTTCAGGTATCTAGGTGTTCTACTTGGATCCTTGAAGGTTAAGCTCCGTTCTGGAGATAATCTTCTAAATGCTATCACTCTCGGGTATCTAGGTGTTCTTTTTGGATCCTTAAAGGTTAAACTTCATTCTAAAGAAACCTTTTAAATGCTTATTAATCTCAGGTATCTAGGTGTTCTATCTAGATCCTTAAAGGTTAAACTTCGTTCTGAAGAAACCTTTTAAATGCTTATTAATCTTGGGTATCTAGGTGTTCTATCTGGATCCTTAAAGGTTAAACTTCATTCTGAAGAAACCTTTTAAATGCTTATTAATCTCAGGTATCTAGGTGTTTTATCTAGATCCTTAAAGGTTAAACTTCATTCTGAAGAAGCCTTTTAAATGCTTATTTATTTCAAGTATCTAGATGTTCTATCTAGATCCTTAAAGATTATGCTCCGTTCTAGAGATAGTCTTGTAAATGCTATCAATTTCAGGTATCTAGGTGTTCTGCTTGGATTCCTTGGGATTAAGCTCTATTCTAGAGATAGTCCTTAAAAGCTTTTCAATTGGTCTTCGTATCATCAACTTCGGAACCAATCTCATCTTCACATCAAGCTTTCTGATTTTCTTTGAATTAAACATGCTATTTGCACATTCATTCAAAGAGGGGCAAAATATAATACCCCAAAATTGGATCATTGCCAATATACCAATTCCGGTCTATTTCTAATCAATCCTAAGTCCTATTTCACTAGGCAAATTCTTATTCTGCTACTCACTACTTGACTTAATTGTCAAATGCAGAAAACCCTAATCTGCATTCAGCATGCTTATTATTTAATTCTTATAGTATTTACTCATATTAGTCACATTAAACCTATTGAATAATATTTAATTTAATTATTAAGTATTTATACTTTAATTAAATTAAATTATATCCTAAGGCTAATGTACTATGGAATTAAATTTATTTAATTTAATAAATATGCCTATTTTAATTAATTTAAAGAAAATTATTTAATTAAATGGAGAACTTACTTCTAATTAATTAAACAAAGTTATTTAATTAAATGGGAAGTCATTCTTAATTAATTAAATGAAGTTATTTAATTAAATAAGAAAAGTGCCTCTAATTAATTAAATAGAATTATTTAATTAAATGAAAAAGGTATTTATGAGAGCATATCTCATTTTATTAAATTAAATATCTCTCCAAAATCCTTCTTTAGTTCAAAAAGGGAGATTCCTAGTTCACTGTTGATCAAAAAGGAATTAAATCAGTTAACTCCTTATTCTACTCAAATTAAATCAGTTAACTCCCTTTAATTTGATAATCTCACTTTATGACTAAACTTCACCTTTAATCCTGACCATTGATTGAAATCGATCTCAATTGTTGATGGATTCCAGGAAAGTCTATTTAAGAGACCCTCATTTCTTCACTACAGAGGATGAATTTGGAGAATTTGTATCGAATTGCTGCTGGAATTCATACTCACATTTGCTCATATTTTACATACATTTGCATCCTTAGCTTAATTTCATTTAGCATAATATGCATATGAGTAATCTAGTTTCCTTTACTTGTTCTTAGATTAGAATGCATTTCTCATTCTAGATTAATCTTCATAATCATATAGATTAATTTCATTTCTTAAATCCTTCATTCTTAGAGGGTCTAGTTGCTTAACACCTCAAATTTGAGGATATCTAACAAGCAAAATCCCTTTAGATAGAAGGCAATAGGTTGCCTTGCCGGCTGATTTTTGAATGAACAATCCAATGTTCATTCCGGGATGAATCCGCGTACAATGATCATGTTGAAATGTGTGTGTTAGCATAGGCCACATATTCATGCATACACTTCCAACATTTCTTCCACTTCACACAAAAATAATCCTAACATCTCTAACTCTTCTCATTCTACTAATTCTACCATTAACAATTTATCTCAAATTGTATCTTCCCTAAAAAAATTGCTTACGTCATTAACTCAAGACAAATTAAATATTCCTACAAAATATATTGCAAGTCCTTTATCTATGGGTATTATCTAAACTATTATCCCACCAAATATTGATATACATTTTCTTAAGACTTCTAAAGATAAGGACAATCATGTAATTCATATTTTAAAAAATCAAACCTTGTGTAGTGATTTTTCCCATGACTATAGGTTCATGACTAGGTTGTTCACTAGAACCTTTTGAGACAAATATCTACAATAATATTTTAATTTTTATCCTTATTCTATTGATTATTTCCATGGTACACTAATTCTTTTATTTAACACTTTAAATTAATATTTCTCCTCAAATTTCTTTAATTATTTTGAAGCATTGTAGACAAGGTTTTAAAGAAAAAGATAGTGACTTAATTGGTATACTTAAGTATTTGCATGATCATATTCTCTTGTCATATACATTATGTGTATATAAAATACATTTTTATTACTAATTTAAAAATAGAAATTACAGAAAAAATACTCCTTACTATGTTTTATTCTTTTTCACAATTGTGTGTATTGCTTCATCATTATCAACTACGAGTCATTTTGAGAGAGAAAATAAAATGGCTCGTGTTCCTTGTTATAAGAGCAATGTTGCATCAAACTCCAAAAAGTCTTAGAAACTTAACATGTATATCAATATCAACAAATCATCCAACAATATTGATGAACATGTCATAGCAGCACCCAAAGGTGTGTCTCCTTTGTGAGTTATTTTTAGACTTTCTCATAAGTTTACTCCATTGTTTGAATATTTTCATAATGCACTGTTGAATTTAGTTAGTAAATTTACATGATTAAACTTCCTCCTATTAAACCTATTAACCATCTAAACCTTCATCTAGATTCTTTGATCCTCAAGCCTAATCACCAAACTAGTCATGATACTAAGAAGTGACCTTCTTAGAAGAAAATGACTAAAGATCTTATTAATTCTAATTCTATATATTTATGTTGATATTAATGTTAGAAAAATATGTTAATTGAACCTTATAATCATAATTTGGAAATATATACTAATAATTTACCATCTCCTTCAACCAATACTATTGTAAAACTTTCTTCTTGTTTAAACATTATCTATGATGTCAAAGATGGGGAATCTAACCAAGTTGTTAATCAAGTTAAGTATCTTAAAGCTCAACCTAAGACTCAATCTCCTCTTTATCTTTATATTACCATTAATATTGATAAAATAATTAAGGATCTTGATTGATCTCTTTACATTATCACTACGGTTAATGGCATTCCTTCCCATGGTACTCTTGTTGATCCTACTTGCATAGCCAATGTGATAATGGAAGAGAATATTTTTAGTAAAATGATATGTAATTATCAAATATGAATTCTTTGTTAAAAACATTATAGGAGATTGAATTGGATATGAAGTAATGTTTTAGGTTGTGAATTTCCTAATGAAATTAAGATCAGTTGATACATCCATGTCCTGATACTCAGTGATTCAAGAACTACTACATTGCCTCGACTATTTAAACATTAAAATTTCACTAACAATAATACGAGTCATTTTCACCTGATGATGAGGGTGTTGATTTTGGTACCTTGATGATTGGGTTTTATGCTTTCAGATAGTTCAATATGCCCTTTTGATGGTGTTTATGATGTTTAATTATATGCATGCCTAATGATGATTTTTCTAGTGTTTTAATCTAAATTAATGAATAAAGTTATGTTATATTAATTTTGTAATTACTGATGACTAAATTTGTGTGCGAAAATTAGAAATGGTTATTTAAATGAAAGATTTATGTTTTGATTTATGCAACTATCCAAATAAGTTTCATATAGATGCATGTGATTTTCTTGAGTTACTGATGTGTGCAATGAGTGTGCAGGATATTTTAGCTAGAACATCTAACGCAAAAATGAAATTGAACCCTATGTATCATTGTGAAAACTAGAGTTGAGTCTAACAAAAGATGCAAACCCTTTTGTTCATATTTTATTTGTATCATGGATTAAATGAATGTATCATTTTGTAATAATTAAGTGTTAATATTTTGTAACGGTGATTTTTTAGTGTGGCTTGACACTCATGAATTATATATGCATTCTAGCATGATAGTTAGGGTTAACTAAGTAACCTAAAGATCTAAGTTGGACTAGGTTAGTGACCTTTTTGCTAATCAGTTAGTAATCGAGATTAGTTGCCCTAATTAGGATTAGTGAGTAATCTGCATTTTTGAAGGTTGTTAGAAATTCCTAAAATCTCCAAGCTTTTGATAGGTCCCTAATTAGTCCTAAATGCCAAAAATCATGAAAACTAAGTACCTAAGGGGTATGGGTATGGGTTGGGGGCATTTTCCACCCCTCTAGCCCCTTTTGTTGACTTTTATGGTCACTCAAATATCCCATTTTTGCTTTATTGCGAAAATTGAATGTTTTCATCATGAATTGGATAACTTTAACTCCACCTTGAGGTTAGCCTTATGACTAGTTGAGCTAGAAGGCTCTAGAACTTTTAGGCAAGTGGGGGAGTTATTGCATTTTGGAGTTGGTTGAGTTTAGGATCTTATTTAGAGGCTAATTTGAGAGGGTTTGAGTGTTCACCCAACACCTCTAGTTTTAGAGTGCAATTCAAGATTGAAGGAGAAGGAGAAGGAAGGGAATGCTCATCTCAAATTTTTCAATTACCATAACCCAATTTTGAAGGTAGGAATCCCTCAGGTCATTTTGTTTATGTTGGGTTCATTCTTAAGTAATTTTTTTTGCATATGTATGTTCATGTGGTTGTTGAATATGTCTGGGAGGGATTGAAATGGGTTTTTCTTGAATATTTTTCTTCATATTTTTTATTTAATTTTTGAAGGGATTATATGGGTTGTATTGGCATTACTCACCCTTAGATAGGGTAAAAATGGCCATGTACAAGAGAAGGTCTTCAGTTGGACTCCAACAATGTAGAGTCTCTTCTTAGGATGAGAAGAGGGAGAGAGGATAGGGTGTTATGGGCCCCTACTCATCAGCACAAACCATGTGTTTGAGTTTTAGAAATTAAGATATGGAAAAACAGAAGTTCTTGAGTTTATAGCCCCAAAAGGGCACCTATTTTGGTGTTGTGGCCGATATCTCCTATTGGAAAAATCCACCTTCTCCCTAATCTAGTTCAATGTCAAACCTTTTGTGCAAACTGAGATGAGAGTGAATGTTTGATTTTGTCTTCATGTCATTATTGGTTGTCTCCCAGTCAGTTTTCATTCTCTCCATGATCGTCTTGATGTGTTGCAGACTTCATAATGGCTTCCTTGTTGTGGAGCCAAGAAGGAAATTTAGAATTGTTATTGAACTCCAAATATGTTGGGAGATTTCTCCTCAAGATAATATTCCTGTGTAAAAATGTTACTTTTAAACTCATTGTTGAAATGGCAACAATTTCAAGTTTTCTTCTTGGTTCTTTCCCAATGGAGCCTTTGTATAAGGTGGTTCAATAGAAAAAGAAAAAAATTGAGTAATATTCTTGCATATGATATTTTTTTGGTATTTCATTTTTTTGCATATGTTACTTGATTTATGTTAAATGAATAAAATGATGTTTCACCTTCCTGCGACATTCTTATGTTTCAAAATCGTATTCATTTGATTAAGGTTAATTAGATAACATTGTGATATATATTAAGTTATGCAATTTAAGTTTAAAATATGTTAAGAAAATTCACATTTGATTTGTACCTAAATTTCATAATTTTACATGAGTATGAGGAAGTTAAGAAATTCTATTTGAATACTTATGTATTACATTTAATCCTATTATCACTTTTTTTTTTTAAATTGTTGGTGTGTTTTTGCCCTATATTTTGGGCATGACATAAAAAATACAAATAGATTTACATGATACATCCAATTTTTTGATTCAAACTTTAATAGGTTTCATTTATCCGTCCCATGGCTCCAATACATTTCATACAAAAGTTAGTGGTAAACTTGACACTTGTAGAGACAATTTTCATCGGTATTCCTATACTAATTAGTTTCAAGTTAAATGTGGTCTTACTTGGCTCAAATCCATGAAATTTGAAGCTTCTCCTATTCATAAATGTCTTAAATATGTTTATGATGGAAAGTTCAAGACTAGTTCCTATATTTTCTATCATCATTTTGTATCACGAGACTCATCTAATCTTGATTTCTTTTGGTCTTTTATACCTCAACCAAAAAAATTTAATATTATCTCTTCTTATCATACAAAGATTTCAAGTTGCAAACTATATTTTAACTTAGAAAACCTAAATATGATCCTAGTCATGGAATTCTTCCTACATCACCTATACTTCCTTCACATGGTTATGTTCCACCTCCTATTTCTCACACACCTAATTATCCTTATACTATCTATCAACCAATGTTGGTTCATTCTATTCTTCATTATAGAGTAGAAAATGACCTGATGGTTTTTTATCCTATCCCAACTCAAATATCTAGAAAGACCAAACCTATATGTCATACACATGCTTATTATTACAAGTTTCAAGATAGATCCCATGAATGTATTTCTTAAAAAAATTATTTACCTCATACACCACCTCATACTTCACTTTCCTTTCACCAACCCATGGTTGAACCTATAGAGGAAGTGAATTTGAACAAAGTTAAAATAAATAGACATGATATTGATATTCATATCATAAATTTTGTTATAATTAATCTTGATGAAGAATATACTCTTAATGGTGATGTTAATGATACTAACAATTAAAATAATATAAGTATATTCATAAGTGATTTATATCATATGCATGAAACTATTTTTTTAATCATGATTTACAAGTTATGATTTCACAACATTTATATGTTGCTCCTAATAACAAGCATAGTGACATATCTTCATATCATGGATCTTGTTTGGAACTGGATATTGTTACTTCTCTCATTATTTATGTTTCTCCTATTGTGATTTGTTCACCTTCCCTAAACGCTTTAGAATGAAATTTATTCCCTACATCAATCAGTAATTGTAAAATGTAGTTACGAATAGATGTTATAATCACTATGTCATCTTTATTCTAGGTCTCATAGAAAACCTTGGTTCACCTAATAGAAAAGAATATCCAACAATTAACATGGGTCATATCTATTGGAAATATAAGAGGAGTAACTTAGAGGGGAGGGATGAATCAGTTACTACAAAATAAATCCAAGATCCCTTAGATGCAAGAACAAAACAATAAACTCTAAAAATTAAACTCCGTTGATGCTTCGTAGATGCACAAAGATGTTGTAACTTAGTAAACATTGAGAATGCTCGGTAATTACTTAACATGCAAATCTTAGGATGTTATCTGTGATTGCTTGTTACTTTAACTTAGTTGCAAACATAGAAAAGAAATAGCATGAACACATTTGACACCAAGATTTAATGTGAAAACCCAAATTGGAAAAAACCACCAATTGCAACTAGTTATTGTTTTCACTCTTCTAAAGTGAGCCCTATTAGGAGTCAACCCTATTAAAGATTACAAAACACACTATTAGGTGTGACCCTATTAGAGGATTTAATCACCCTGTTAGGAGTGGCCTTGTTAGAGGTCTTTAGACAATTGAATAGAACTACCACCTTGTTAGATGATTTACAAATAGTTGTTAAGCCAACTTTGTTAAGAGATTTAGATCATTGCTATAATGGTTAGAGAGTATAAATGATATGACCTGATTTGGATGCAATTAAATTGCTAATTATAGATCTCAATTCTAGCTTGTACTTGATCCTTCCTAATCAAATGTATCCTTTTAGATTCACAAGGATATTCTTCTTATCCTTTTGATTTGTGTCCTCTTTGCATCATTAGATCTTCAAAATATTCCATGCATTCACATTAGCACACTCTCTAATTCTCAATTTGACCTTTTATTTATATCTTTCATATTGTCAAGTTAGCTCAAATAAAACTTAGAATAATTAATATTCATCTTCTCAGTTAGCTAGAACCATAAGATAAATCAATTGAACTTAATATTCCAAAATAAGAAAATCCTTCATTAGCCGACTTTGCTCGGTAGACACTAACTTAGAAATGATTTTCCTATGTTAACCAACTGAAATTTAGTCAACACTACATACTAGCAAAGTTCCTTTGGTAACTGAGTGAGCTCACTTAATACTGGTTCCATCCAATGTTTCCTTCATTAACTGAGTAAGCTCAATTAACACTCATCTTTCGCAAACTTTCCTTTGATGCTTGAGTGAACTTGGTAGACACTGCCTTTTGAACTAGGAAAACTTTGGATTGCTCGGTAGCCATAGAAGACTATTTTTAATGCCTGAATGAACTTGGCATACACTAACTGGTAATGATATGACATTTTATATAACATCAAAAATAATACACAATTAAGTAATTATATTCAAAAATCTCCCTCTTTGGCATTGATGGCAACACAACATGTCATAGAACAATGAAACTTTTGGAGCAAGAATAAAGTAAGGAACATATCCTTAGTTTCATTCTAATTCTCATCCATGAGAACTCCCTCTATTAGTGTGAACTTTTTCTACCTTCAATTTCTCCCACTATCAGAAAACATATGTTTGCTAGAACTTTTGCCAAGTTCATGCTCCCTTTTTGGCAATTCTTTCTATGATAGCAAACTTCTCCCTCTTCTCAACAACAAAATTTCTATGAGATATGATAGTAAAATTCTTCCTTTTTGACATCTCATGCCAAAGACAATACTCAATGAATATTAATGTACCTCAAGTATTGATTCATTTGTAATATGCCCTTGCCAATTCTACATCAACTAATTGATCTTCAACATGATTTGGTTGATGCATCACTAAACTTCATTTAGTGAGCTTCAGATAAGGGATTGACCCCTAGCTTACCTCTTAGATACAGAAATGCATCCTTAGGTAATGGCTTGGTGAATATGTCTACAATTTGTTCTTTTGTATTTACATATTCCAATCTAACTCCTTTATCTTGCACCAACTCTCTTAAAAAGTGATATTTTATAACAATGTGCTTTGTTTTGGTATGTGTTACTAGATTCTTTGATATATTGATTGCACTAGTCTTATCGCAGCATATGACTACTAGATCCTTGATTTCTACCTTCATACCTATCATCAGTTGCTTGAACCAAATAATATTAGAAAAATTAATTGTTGTTGCCACATATTCTTTCTCTGGACTGAGAGATATAATTTTGTTTCTTGCTTTTCCAAGACACTAGTCTTTTACCAAGGAAGAATGCTTCACCACTAGAGCTTTTTCTATCATCAATACTTCCTTCCCAATTAGCATTTGTAAATACTTTTAAGTCCAAATTGCCTTTGATTTTATACCATAAACCATATTCTTTAGTAACTTTCAAACATCTCATGATTCTTTTGACTGTCATCAAATGATTTTCTTTGGGATTTTTTAAAAATCTTGCCACTATACCAACTACTAATACAATACCAAACCTTGTATGCACTACATACTACAATTTTCCAATCATTGATCTGTATGTGGTCTAATCTAACTCTTTGGAATCATCATTTCTAGAAATCTTATGTCTAGTAAACATAGGGGTTCCAATTGGTTTGAGTCTTCCATTCCAAATGTCTTTAGTATTTTCTTGATATATTTAGATTAAGTAATGTAAATACCATCTTTCTTCTATTGAATCTGTAATCCAACAAAGAATTTTATCTCTCCAAACATAGAAATCTCAAATTCTTTACTCATTTCTTATGAAAATGCCTTGCACAAGTCATCATTTCATGTGAATAAAGTGTCATCAACAAATATGTCTACCAACACAATCTTCTTGTTTCGTCCTTCTTTGATATATATAGACTACTATTATCATTTGTTCTTTGAAAACCAATTTGTATCAAGTAGTTATGAAGTCTTTCATACCAAGCTCTAGGAGCTTTCTTGAGGCCATATAATGCCTTGTGTAATTTTTAGACCATGACCCTTTTGCTAGGATCTACAAAACCTTTTGGTTGTTCAATGTAGACTTCCTCATCAAGAATTCCATTTGAGAATGCAAATTTTACATCCATTTGACAAACTTTAAATCCTTTGTAAGTTGCATATGCTAGTAAAGTTCTAACACCTTCTAATCTTGCAACAAGAGAAAAAGTTTCACCATAATCAATACCTTCTTCTTGAGAATAGCCTTTACATACCAACCTTTCTTTGTTTCTAGATACTTTTCCATCTTCATTCAGCTTGTTTCTAAACACCCACTTTGTGCCAATTATATTTTTATCCTTGGGTCTAGGAACAAGAGTCCAGGTTTTATTCTTCTCTATTTTTTCTATGTCTTCATTCATTGCTTCAGTATAGCTTTCATTTTCCAAAGCATCTTTAACATTTATAGGTTCAAATTCAACAAGTAAACATGTACCTTTTAATTTGCCTCTTGTCATTGTTCCATTTGTTTTATCTCCAATGATCTGATCAGGTGCATGATGCCTTCTAACATATATTTCTAACACAAGTTCTTTGGATTTACTTATTTCATTATGAACTTCAGTATCAAGCTTAGGTCCTATTATTTGTGACTCAAGTCCATCAGACTCAATTTGCTCTTGACGTAGCTTGGTAGCTTCTAATTGTGACTCAGGTCCTTCAAATTGTAACTTAGGTTGCACTATCTACAACTCGGTAGCTATTAGAGATTTTGGGGACTTGGTAGGTGAGGCTTCCTTTCTTTTAGATAGATTTGGTAGGGTATTAGGTTCATTGTAAACAAATCTTATGTAATCCTCAAGCTCTTTATTGCTTTCTTCTTCACTCTTTTCTACAAACTCATCAATTCTCACATGTGCACTTTCTATGATTTTCTGAGTAGAAAAATTCAAACATTTGTATGCTTTACTTTTGCAGGAGTATCCTTAGAATATTCCTTCATCACCTTTGACATCAAATTTTTCTTTTCTAGATTCTTTCAAGATATAACATTTGCTACCAAATACTTTGAAGTAACTTACATTAGGTTTGTAGCCATACCATAGTTCATAAGGAGTTTGATTTGAGTCTTTCTTCAACTGTAATCTGTTCAAGGTATGAACTACAATGCTAATTTCTTCCTTCTAATATTTGATTGCAACATTCTTTTCTATCATCAACGTTCTTGCACAATCCATGATAGATCTGTTTCTTCTTTCAACTATACCATTCTTCTCTAGTGTACTAGGGGTTGATACTTGTCTTTTGACTCCTTTTTCCATGAAGAATTCATTGAATTCATTGGAGATGAATTCACCACCTCTATCTGATCTCAAAAATTTTAACTTCTTTCCAATTTCTTTTTCTACTCTTTCCAGATACTACTTGAATTTTCAAAAAGCTTATGATACATTATAGTCATCATTTTAAAATAATCATCAACAAAAAGAATGAAATTTTTTCTCCACTATAAATTTTTATTCCAATAGGTCCACATAAGTCTATATGCACAAGCTTTAAGACTTCTTCTGAATGATACTTTCTCCTTTTGAAACTAGTCTTTCCCATCTTACCAATTTGGTAATTTTTGCATAGACCCATATTAGGTTTCTTCAAACTAGGGGGTAAGAGCACAAAGTTGGGTCGCAATTCTATGGAAGTCTATGGAATGTGATTGTACTCTTCTAGAAATGAGTACCCCTTTTTAGTTTGGGTGCCTGATCTGAAATTTAAAAAATGGTCACCCAATTTTTTAAAAATTGGGTAATCATTTTTTATTTTCAAAAAATAGGCACTCGATTTTTAAAAAATCACGTACCCATTTTTTATTTTAAAAAAATGGGTACCCATTTTTGAAAACATAAAACATTTGTATTTTCTAAAAAATGGGTACCTGTTTCTAAAAATTTTTTTAAAAAAATTTTTAAAAAAATTGGGGGGGAATTTTATGTGCCGATTTGACATTTTCAAAATAGGTACCCATTTTTTGAATTTAAATAATAGGTGCCCATTTCTTAGAACATTGGGTAAGATTTTTTCCTCCTACCTCAGATTTTAGTTTGGGATAGGCTTGGTGAGACCAAACCTATGCCTTGACCTCTCAAGATTTGGCTTAGGCATTAAACTGACAAATTCATACATTGCCATAATTTTTAGAGGGTCTTCACGATCAATTTTTTTTATGAAACAAAAACCCATAAGACCTCTCACTATCCTAATTTCATAAATATAAATTTTATAGTGTTATAATTTTATTTACTATTTTTGCATTATTTTTTGATGAAAGTTGGTACCTAAATGTAAAATAGTGAAGTTCACTACAACTTTAATAACTTTTTTATTTTATAATTTTTATTAAATTAATTTATATGTCATCAATATACATACAATCTTTTGAGGTTAGAGAAAAAAGAATTTTTGAAAAAAGTGAAATTTTGATCAAATTATGGTGTTTGTACATGAGAGGTTTTAAAATTTACCTTTATAGCCAATTAATAATAAATAAATAAATAATTATTCAATAAAAAATTAAGAAAAAATATTGTCATCAATCTTAGGTGTATTAGGTAACTCCTTTTAAAAGGATTTATAAAAATTCATTTATTTCTGTCAAATTATGGTGTCCATACACGAGTGTGGTATGGTCCTGAAATAGGCATTTTGAAAAAGTGGTTTTTAAAGATCCATACCAAAAACAAAATCTATCACATGGGTACACAAATAAATTACATATTCAAAAAGTGAATTTGAAACACTAAAATTTTTATTTGTGAATTTTTTTATATTCAATCTCTAAATGCATCAAATTTTGACATTAATTGACAAGAAATTTCAAAAATAGGAAAAATGCTTTCACTTTTTGGCCAAAAGTGAGACCCAACTTCTTACACTGACCCTAGGAATACCTCTAACCTTTTTGTATTTTCTTATCTTAACCAAATTATCAAAGTTAACATGACATAATCTTTTGTTCCATAACCAGCTTTCTTTTACTTGAGCAATAAAACGTGAACTTTCACTAAGATCAAGATAAAATAGGTTACCTTTTATTTGCTTGCCAGATCGAACTAGATTTCATTTTCCATCCAGCAGTTTGGCCTTCCCATTCATGAATTCTACCTTGAATCCGATGTTATTCAATTGTTCCACACTCAGTAGGCTATGCTTTAGACCTTCAACCCAATAAGTATTATCAAATACAAGTTCATTGGTTAATGGGATATGACCTTTTCCTTTTATGCAACAAGGTTCATTATTTCCAAATCTTAAGGTTCATTATTTCCAAATCTTACACTACCTCCATCATAATGTTCCATGTGCTCAAATTTTGTTTTATCTCCAGTCATATGATGTGAGCAGCCATTGTCAGTAATCCATGTATCATTTTTGCTAACATAAGAGATAAGTTCCATCTTATCTCCTTCATCATCAGATTCATCTTTTACACCAATATATACCATTTCATATTCACTGTTATCAGAATCTTTAGCCATAAAATAAGATTTCTTACCTTTGTACTTGTAGCTCTTGAATTCTTTCTTGATTTTGTACTTATTACTTTTCTTCTCATCCTTGTTTTCTCTGTTTGGACACCTAGTATAAATATGACCAACTTCTTCACAAGAACAATAGATTAGAGGAATCTTGCCTTAGTACTTTCCTTTTCCTTTGGAGTATTTCTTTGCAAGTAAGGCATCAACAATTTCAAAATCACTGTCAGAACTTTCTTTAGTTTCTTCTTCACTTCTGGATTGATTAGCCTTTGATTTCTTACTCTTTTCTTTGAGTGACAGTTTGGCTTCAAATGCAAACTAAATATTTTTGGAACTAGGAACATAGTTATCATAGTTATCCAACTCAAAGCTATCAATCTTCCAACTAGAGCATGCGCATCCAAAGTTATTTTGTTATTTGGATCACATCTCATTTCTTGAATAGTTGATACTCTAATTGCATAAATAGAAAGAAGAGTCATGAGTACCTTGCTTACAAATTTTTCTTCATCAATGTCTCCTCCAGATGCTTTGATTGTGCTCACACTTTCTTTGTTCTTTCCACATATTTTGCAATGTTTTCATCTTCTCTCATTTTCATATTATCAAATTGACCTCTAAGACCTTCTACTTTGGCCCTTCTTACATTGTCATCTCCTCCATAGATGTATTTCAATTTGGTCCACATTGCATGACCTATTTTGTAGTCTTTTACTTCATCAAGTTCAGCATAACTAAGAGCAGATATAATACTAATCATCATGATGTTATGATTCTTCTTTTCAGCAATGTCTTCCACTAATAATGTTCTAGTAGGATTCTTGTATTAAGCATCAAGGTATTTACAACTTGAATCACTGGTAATCACTAGATGTAATCTCATAAGTCCTTGCCATGTTGCAAAGTTGCCTCTGTTCAACTTGGGAATCTCTCTTCTATAAGACATCATGATTTTTAGCTTAGGTCCTTGAAAACTTCTTTGTAAGAATCAAAAGCTCTAATACCAATTGTTGGAAATATAAGAGGAGTAACTAAGAGGGGAGGGTTGAATTAATTACAACACAATAAATCCAAGATCCCTTAGATATCAGAACAAAACAATAAACTCTGAAAACTAAACTCTGTCGATGCTTAGTAGATGCATAAAGATGTTGTAACTTGGTAAACACTAAGAATGCTCAGTAATTACTTAACATGAAAATATTAAGATGTTATCTACAATTACTTATTTCTTTAAATTAGTTGGAAAAACAGAAAAGAAATAGCATGAACACATTTGACACCAAGATTTAATGTGGAAACCCAATTTTGAAAAAACTACCAATTGCAACTAGTTATTATTTTCACTCTTCTAAAGTGAGCCTTGTTAGGAGCCAACCTTATTAAAGGTTAGAAAACACATTATTAGATGTGACCATGTTAGAGGATTTAATCACCCTATTAAGAGTGGCCTTGTTAGAGGTTTTCAAACAATTCAATAGAACTTCCACCTTGTTAGAGAATTTACAAATAGTTGTCAAGCCAACTCTGTTAAGAGATTTAGATCACTACTACAATGGTTAGAGAGTAACAATGATATGACCTAATTTGGATGCAATTGAATTGCTAATGACAGATCTCAATTCTAGATTGTACTTGATCCTTCCTAATTGAATGTATCATTTCATCTTCACAAGAATATTCTTCTTATCCTTCTAATTCACTTCCTCTTTGAATCATTAAATTTTCAAAATCTTCCATGCATTCACATTCACACACACGCTAATTCTCAATTTGACCTTTTATTTATATCTTTCATATTGTCAAGTCAACTCAAATACAACTTACAATAATTAATTTTCATCTTCTCAATCGGCTAGAACCATCAGATAAATAAATTGAACTTAATATGCCAAAATAAGAAAACCCTTCACTAGCCAACCATGCTCGGTAGACACTAACTCAAAAATGATTTTCCTGTGTTAACCAACTAAAACTCGGTCAACACTGCATACTAGAAAAGCTCCTTTGGTAACCGAGTGAGCTTGGTTAACACTGGTTCCATCCAATGTTTCCTTCATTAACAAAGCAAGCTCGGTTAACACTCATCTTCCACAGACTTTCCTTTGACGCTTGAGTGAACTCGGTAGACACTGCCTTCTGAACTAGGAAAACTCTAGATTGCTTAGTAGCCATAGAAAACTATCTTCAATGCCTAAGTGAGCTTGGCATATACTGACTGGTATTGATATGACATTGTGTAATGTCAAAGACAATACACAATTAATCAATTGTATTCAACAATATCCACCTATCAATTATCGCTCCTCTCAATACAACTTCTTAATCATATTAAAAGGCTTGGGTTACTGAGCCTACATATTCATCTTACCAAGTGAAATTCATTATTTCAAACATCAAGAAGTCATTGATTGATCAATTATCTTTAAACAAGTTAATCAATAAAAAAATCTTTTATCCATTTGGTGAGATTCAAACAATGTTAGTGATCACATTTATTTTTGATCCTCAAGATCATGAGGTTGTAAAATCCAATCTAATCATTTAACTTGATTAATCACAATTTACAATATTTATGACTCATCAAATAAATTTAAAATAATTTCAAAAATCAAACTTTTCATCAAAAGTGACACTATGTAACCGTATATTAAATGTGACACCAACACTAGAAGATGCAACATTAGAATCATAATATATGGCACCATTGTATGAAATGGAAAAATTATCAAAATACAAGGTGAAACAAGTTATATGATTTTCACATGATTAAATATGATCCTAAATTACTCAAATTTGATGAAAAAATAACAAAAATGGCCTAATGAAACTAATCAAGTTCAATAATTAAGGTTTTAGATGTGATATAGTACATGTTAAATGCAATACAAAATATAGAAAATGAGATGAACTATAAGAAAACTAGGTTTTAATCAAAAAAAATCTAAAAATTATCAAAAATGATAAAAGAAAGCTAGATTTTGAGTACTCACTAGAGGTCCATATGTTGTGGGTCCCTATTATTATCAAGCCTTCACAAATTGATACTCTACGAGTAGAATCTGTCATGCCCAAACTACGAGGGAAAAAAACACACAATTTTTTTTTAAATGTTAATAATAAAGAGGTACAATAAGGTTGAAGAGTTGAATACGAAATTTTAAGAATTAGATTCACTACATTACTCTTAAGTTTGTAATCATGAAGATTGACTCAATCGTTAAATTTGAAGCTTTCGTTACTAGATTGATATCAATCATTAGTTACATTTTTTTCATAATTATACTTAATTTAAATTTTCTACATAATTACAAAAACTAATTTCATGATTAATCTAAGATCTAACACTTCCAATTTATACTACACTATTTTTTTAAACTAAGTTAAACTTAACACTAAGTTCTTAACATCTTAATACTCTCAACAAAATTTAATAATAAAATATGCTAATTATGACACATAAAAAACTAATCCACTAGCTTTTAAAAAAACAACTAAAATTTTAAAAACTAGTCAAATACAAACTAACTAAATTAAACTACTAAATTTAAATATAACTTAACTACATATAAAATAAACTAACTAAATTTAAATATAACTTAACTTTAATATATACTAATCTTATCCTAAATGAACACAAATACTAACATACCTACACTAACCCTCCCCCTCTATACTCAACCTTACCCTACTCCCAAGCGCTTACCAAAAAGGACATGTGCATCCCAAGCATTGTCCTTGGTACAACGTTCTACCCAAAGAAAAAATAGGTGCAGAACCTCCCTCAAACATGGTGGCGACCAAGGCTAAGAAGGGTGGAGGGAGATTTACAAAAATTTAATCTCCTTTCACAAGCAAGTCAAATCCTATGGCTGTGAATATCAAGGGATGGTACATGGTGATGTCACCCTACAATAGCCATCTTTGACTTTGGTTAAAAAAAAAACTTTTTTAAATACATAACCCAAAAATTGGCACCCAAGAAGGAGATTAAATGCAAGAAAGTTTATTAGGTAGATAGGATATTTAGGATAGTTTAATAGATTTTAAAGTTTGGGTTTGAATTATTGTAATTATTTATAATTTGATCTATTTATTCATATTAATCAACCAAGATATATAGGGGAATCTTTTAAAGATTCTCTGTTACTATGAGGGGAATTAAATTGGTTCCCTATACAAAAACCATAGAGTTTTTACTCTTTGGGGCAAAAAAAAATTTGAAGTCTTAATTTATGCCAAGTATAGATTTCCAAGCAACTTTTTTTTTTTTGACAAAAGGCGTATTATTTTTTGATGGGTTTAACATAAAGTTTAATAGTATTGTTAACAAATACAAGATCTATTTTAACAACAATGCAAAATTGTTTTATTTCCAATAATCAAGAAAACTGAACCTTCATTCATAACATATTTATTTTATTTTGTTTTGTTTTCAACATATAAGAAAACTTAAAATTTTGCCAAATTGAAAATCATCATTTCATCTTTTTTTTTATGTGCATCCATATAACTGAAAATTACGATTAAATCTCATGAGAAGTAATAATACTCAACCACTATTTTATTGGCAAACCTGATTCAAAGGCTCAGCCGAGAAAGAACCAGGAAGAAAACTCGGCGTCGTTGCCATTACAACAAAGTTTTGAAAAATAAATTACATAGGATTCCAATCCCAAAATTACAACAATTTAATTGAATTTCCTTCATGACCCTTATCAAGGGATCCATATCATTTTTTGCAATACATTGCTAAGATCGTGGAGAGAACAGAATCTGATCAGGTGTCAAACAAGCATGACTAAGAGACAAAATCAAACATGCATATTCATACTAGGTTTTCACAATAGGATTCACAATGAATCAAAACTAGGGAAAGGTGGCTTTTTCCAATAGGAGATCTCAATCACAGCACCAAAATAGATGCCCAATCAGGGCTATAAATCAAAAAAATTTGTTCTTCCATTTTAACATGCCAAACTCATACGAGGTTTGTGCTGACAGGTAGGGGCCCATAACACCCTACACTCTCTCCCTCTTCTCTTCCTAAGAAGAGACTCTACACTTGTTGGAGTCCAACTAAAAAGACCTTTCCCGAAATCGGCCACTTCTGCCCTATCCAAGGGTGAGTAATGCCAAAACACCCATACAAGAAAACTTCAAAAATTCACACAAGAACATGAAAGAAAAGCATTCAAAAAACATGGTTTTCAATCCTTCTCAACATACCCAACATACATACAAGCATCCAAATAACAACACAATAGCATAAGCATGAAACAAGCATGAATAATTTGAACAAGGGAGATGAAGAACTCCTACCTTCACAAAGAGGTAATGGTAAATGAACAATTTGAGAAGAGCTTTTCCTTCCTTGCCTTCAATCTTCCAAGACTCCTCTCTAAAAGCAGAGATTGGGTAACAACCAAAACTACTCCAAGAAGGGCCTCTAAATAAGATCCAAATTCAACCACCCAAAAAGGGCAATAACTTCCCCCACTCACCTACAAATCTAGAAGTTTCTAACTCAACTAATCCTAAGGTTAAACCACTAAGTGGAGTTGAGGTTATGCAACTCATGGTAACCACTTTCAATTTTCGCACAAGGGCAAAAATAGACTTTTTGTGTGACCCCAAAAGTCAACAAAAGGGGCTTAGTGGGTGGAAAATGCCCCCAACCCATACCCATACCCCTTGGGTATAAAGATTTCATGTTTTAAAGTCTTAGGAATTGATTTGGAACCAAACAAAAGCTAGGAAATATTTAGGACCATCTAACAACTCTAAAAATGAAAATTAAGCACTAATTTGGATTAGGGGTGACTAAACTTGATTAAGAAATAAATTAGCAAAAAGACACTAACTTAATCTGACTTAGGTCCAAAGGTTACACAGCTAACCCTAGCTAGCACACTGAAAAGCATAAACAATTCACGAGTGTCAAGTGACACTATAAGAACACAGTTAAGAACATTAACATTTTCTTATCACGGAAAGATACAGTCATACATCTCACAATATAATTTAGTTACAAATAATAAGGTTTCCAAAAATAGCACATAGGGATCAGTTTCGTTCCTCCGTCAGGTTTCTCAGCTAAAATATCCTGCACACTCATTGCACACATCAGTAGTCCCATAAAATCACATGCACATATGTATATATGTATCAGGAAATCACATAAATTAAAACATACATCTTAAAATCAATCAGGGTTTCTTTCGTCCTACTCATATCCTTAATCATAAAAATCTCTTAAATCAAAGTGTTAATCCTACATTTACTTATTTCATCAACATACATATTCATAAAACATTAAATGGCGAACTCAATATATCTGAAAGTAAACATCACACAACATGAAATAGCATAATATGTTCAAAGCATTAGATAATGTCTTGACATCTCGAGTCATGAGTATCAAAATAATAGTAATGTATCACTATGCTACGATGGGTCGAGGTGAGGCCTCACAGAATCACCATGACTCTAGACAAGGGTTTTATCTCTCGAAGGGAGAAAAAAAGAATAGGAAAAGTATTTAAAAGAATTGTGAAAAGGTTTGTTTATTCTTATATAATCACTTTTTGACCTTATAAACATGTAGAGGGTGTTTTACCATGTCAATTTTCTTTTAATGTCTACTAACAAAACTTTCACTAGAGCCTTTTTTTGAGATAGTCTTGACTACTTATTTCATACTTTTATCAATTTCTTAACATGATTGGATATGATTTCCAAAACTAATGTTTCAATGTTATTTTTAATTGAAATAATTTTATACAGATGCACTTTATTCCTCACTTCATCCAATCAAATCAATTTTTACAAGCCCATCCTAGGAATAAGAAACATATTGGTTCACTTCAACATTCTCCTAGCCTCTTCTAGGCTTGTTTTTATTTAAAAATTTTAGTTACTTTGAAGGTTATTGCAATAATTTCAACCAATTGTGATTCATATATTCTACTTTACTCATCTTCAAATGTTCTTCAATTTATTTCATCTTCATATTAATCGAAAAGTTCTTGAACTCTTCAAAATGGATAAAATTGTCATCAATCAGAAATATCATGGAGGAAATTTACCTACTCATCATCACATTGGCCTTTTGGACCTCTTTTTGCACATTATTTATATCCTTTAGCACCTTACATATGATGTCTTCTAGATATGTGATACTAGTCCTTTATTATTCTACATGTCTCATTTTATTTCCCTTGGTATAGTAGCAATGTCATCACTACCTCTTGTTTGTTTTAAAATATATTGTATTAAAATGGGAGACTAAATATCTATAATTTTCTTCTTGAATGATGGACTTTGTATGGGAACTTTAGGTTACATTCATGCACTAGTATTGCATGAGGAATATTTTCTACTATAATTATCCCCTTGTATCTTCTAAGCTATTATTTTAGTAGTTTGGGCATATGTTCATTATTTTTCTTCATGTAGATTTTCCATATATTTCAAAATTATTGTTCATCAAGTTAATCCTTTTCATGGGATTTAATTATTCTATAAAAAAATAGGGAAATCAGTTTTAAATTTATTTCTATCTTCATCCACCTCATCAATATATACCATGTATTCTTCCTTTCTATGATCTTTAAGACATTTCTACTATTGCTTTTGTGACTTAAGAAATAGGGCTAACTAGTTAAAATGGGTAAAGTGGTAGACTTAATTGATGTAGTTAGGATCAAAGAAGTCTCCAAATAGAGATGTTTGTGTTGGAAACTTACAATTGTAACAAAAAAAAATTTTCCATTGATGTCAAATCTACTGATAAGACATGTTGCTATCCGATCTAAATGTCATGTCTATTTGATTTATGAAGAGGATTTGAGAGTTTTCTCATTAAAATGGCACCTAAGAGGAAAGGTTGAGTTATGAAAAGGAAGCTACAATAGATATTTGATTAATTAGACTTTGATAAGACAAAGTGATTTTTTATATCAGAGATATAAAGAATAATTGACAAAAAGAGTAAAAGATTAAGGAATGTTGAGTGATGCTAGTGTTAACTAAGTTCTAGGGCAAGCTGAGAAAATCTACTATTAACTAGGTTCTAGTGCAAGCTGAGGAAATCTAGTGTTGACTGAGCATCAGTATCGATTGAGTAAGCTAGTTGATGTTGAGCCAAAAGTTCTACAATGACCAAGTGATTAAGTGATGACCAAGTTTCATAACTTAGTCATTTTTGAGTAACAATATTTTGAATGTATATGAAGAATGATGATTTCCAGCTGACTTAGTTGATTTCTTGGGATACGCAAATCGTGTTGAAGATAAGATTGAAGAGTTGGATGATTAAATTTAAGGAGATTATTACGTAAAGACCTAATAGATAGATTTCAAAGAAGTTTCTAGAGGATGATCAAGAAGGTGGATAGATACAATGAATAATGTTGAACCTTATCATAAATCTTATGATCTATGGTGGTCGTAAAAAATGGAAAAGAAAGAATTACTTATTTAAGGAGACATAGAGTTAAAGAAGAGGGTTTGTGTGTGAATGAAGATATAGTTAGAGAAAAGAAAGAGAAATAATTGCTTATAAAGATGCTACTGAAAGTTGATAAGTAAGTCTAAGTAGAAGGCTTAAGTTTGAGAGAAGATTGATAGCTTGAAGGGTTTGCAAGCAAGGACAGAGATGACAATGGGAAACTTATTGGTGAATTGACACATAAACTGTACAATGATCTAAACCTGAAAAAGTGAGTTGTAATCATACAGATCAAACCCTACTATTTTGTTTCTAATAATTGTAAATAGTTTTTATTGAAATCCTTTTAACAAAGGTGACCTAACACTCATTTGAAGGACTTAACAGTCTATGTAAATCCTTTACCAAGGTGACATTCTAAATGGAATGATCAAATTTCTCTAACAAGGCCACTCCTAATAAGGTGATTAAATCCTCTCACTAGGTCAAATTTAACAATGTGTTTTGTAACCTTTGATAGGGTTGGTTCCTAATAGGGCTCACTTCGAAAGAGTGAAAAAGTGGTGACATGTTGCTAGTGGTTTTTTCCAAATTGGATTTCCACATAAAATCCTAGTGTTAAAACTTGTGATGAATGTTTTATGATGTTTTACATTTGATAAAGTTTACATTCAGCAATTATGTTATGTTTAGGAGAGTAATTTTGTTTATTAGTACAATAGAGATTGAGCAACAATAGGATAAGTTTAGCAAGTGAATGCTTAAATGTTTAAATTGTTCAAATGGTATTTATGGACCTTGAGTAACTAAGTCACCTCCCCACTCCACCACCACCCCACCTCCCCGCTCTCTCATTAATTCAAAAATATTTATAATAGTTTGATCTTGCTCCCAGAATCACCACAAAGAAAATGAAAAAAAAAACACCAGTAAAAAAGGAAACAAGAAATTTAACTATCATCAAGTTGTCCTGCAAATGAGATCACAGATGTAGGACATAATCCTTCTTATGTTCCAAGCATACAAACCTTTATTATTCATGAAATCATAAACTATTGTACCAGTTATCTTCCATTTTCCAACACTACCTCAAACAAGGACTTCTACCCTACATATATACAATATCACAAGCTACAAGTTGGCTTATCCCATCAAAAATCTCCATGATAAAAGAAATATATTACAATAATATATGTTAGGACCCAAATCCATAAGAGTACCCCTCCAAATAGATAGATCATGTCATGTAAACACACGAGAGGGTCATCACTGTATATAAAAACATACAGAAAAATGCACCAATTAGAATCACATGTCATGAATTTCCATCATAAATTGAATCTTGCTATCCTGGTTGAAAAATAGGAAGGAAAAATAAGTAATAGACCAATCATAAGATAACTTCATCTAAAAACCTCAAAAAAAGTTATAGATATAGATATAGGACCACAATGATGCCAAGAGAATGACATAAGGATCACAGAAGATAAGGATCCAATTGGGATGATCACTACCCAAAATAAACAAAATTTGTTGAGTTGATACAGTAAATAGACAAACTAAAAAGAATTTTTTTTTAGTGATGTAATATTTCCAATGACTTGAGGATGCTCCTACATCACACACCTTGTAAGAACAAGAATATTTTAGATAAGAGGAACTTATGAACATGTGACATGATTAAGAACATAAACCCCATGTTTATTATTAATCTACATTTCCTCTTTAGAAGAAAAATGGTTGTGACAACTCTACACATGACTACTCATAGTGTTCACAACCTTGGGAGCATATCTTTCAACATCTAGTGTCATTATGTTCTAATTAACCCCTTTGCACCAATTACTTCTTCCTATGTTGCTTCTATAGTCATCAACCAATGTCTTCTTTATCCTTTAATATTTTACTACACCTCTTAAATCATTAAACATCTTCTTAGTCTTTGTTCTACTCCCAAATATTTTTTCTCATTTCATACCACTTCTTTTGTAACTTGTAATGACACCATCTAGATTTCACCAACCTTGAATTTAGTTGGTTCATATCCACTTATTATAATAATTATACAACTTAAGTAACCTTCTTGGCGACCTATTGCAAATTCATCATCTTTAAAAGTGAAGTAGACTGATCTCGTAAGGTGTAAGTTCCCATCACACCCAAGTTATTATCTTTCCTTCCCTCCTCCATCAAGTGACTTAAAGTGAACTTTATGCCATCCTTCACAATAGAAAGAATATTCCTTTGACAAGAATAAATAACACAAATAATATTTTTCCAAGTTATACACATAAAAACATGGAAACCACCCATGTTAATTGTTGGAAATATTCAAGATATGACAAGTTATTGAGAGGGGAGGGGTGAATCAGTAACTTCTAAAATTTCAACAATAAAACTGCATACTGATATATTCATCATTCATCCAAGTAACCTACTGTAAGCATGAAACAAAATCATTTGGAACACTTGAACACACAGATTTGGTGACCCAGAAACCTTCCAAATAGAAAGTAAAACTGGGGTGGGGATGAAACCCACAAAGCTTCGTTACTGCAGTATGAAGTTGGCTGGTTAAGGCTTACAATGACCACTTCTGGTGATCTGCCCTGTTAGGAGCACAAAGGATTGCTAGATCCACCTTGTTAGAGGATTTACAAACATACAATAAAGTATGCACTCTATTAAGAGATTTACAAAAGACTGTTAAGTCTACCTTGTTAAAGGATTTTTTAAAAAAATGATTCACCTGTTAGAATGAAACAGTGGATCTGATTACAACTAATTGCTGATAAGATCCGCTATGCTCTGATTCACCTTGATGTGATAGATAAAACTTTTCTGCTCCAAAACTCGACCTTGCTGAATATCTTCACAACTCAGCACACATACTTTTGCACGCATGTATTTCTTTCGCACCTTCACACTTTCACACTTTCACATTTTCACACTTTTATACTTTCATTCATTCCTTTTTGTTCCTGTTTCTTCATTTTTCATTACATTTGAGTGATTGCATATATATACCATCTAAATAAACAATGCATGCAAGGTCGGCCAAAACAACAAGTGCAAATCTCTATACAATGTCGGCCCAAGGTAAAAAACTCGGGTTCACTGAACTGACTCGGTGTCTTTCTGATACTTGGCGTCCACTGCGTTACTCGGCATCGTCATGCACTCAGTAGAAGTGAAAGCACGGTTCATACTGAACACTTCGAGTAGTTCTGAACTCGGTAACCACTGGAGACTCGGTAGAAGAGATGTCACTCGGTGAATACTTCTATCTGAACTATAGCTCGGTGATCAAAGGAAACACTCGATGGAACCTTGTGACTCGGTGATAGTTGGTTTCCTTGATAACCGTCTGATCTCGATAAAATTAATTTCCTTGATAACCGTCTGAGCTCGGTTATCACGAAGTTCTCGGTCAATACTAAGTACATCTTCACTCGGTAAAATTGATTCCTTTCTTTACCTCGAATACTCGGTAAACACTGGCTGCTTTTGTTCACCTTGATCACTCGGTAAACACTGGCTGCTTTTGTTCACCTTGATCACTTGGTAAACACTGACTTCTTTGTTCACCTTGATCACTCGGTAAACTCTGATAACTAGGTAAAGCTTGGCTTTCGGTGAGAGCTCGGTAAGCATTCAGAATCTAATAAGTGTTGTAACTAATGACAAAAATGTATCATAATGCCAACAATCTCCCCCTTTGGCATTAGTGACAAAAACACTTATGAGACAAAATTTATCTGACATGCTGATGACTGATTCTAAATATACATAGCTTCATTATATACAACTCCCCCATAGAATGTACATACAGTGTTTACATGAGCTGTATATCTCTTTCTTTGTACAATTTCTCTGAAAACACTTATTCACCCATTGTATACATATCCAACAATAATCTCCCCCTTTTTGACAATAATGCCAAAGAATAAAAGAATATATATACTTATATAGAAACACCAAAATGAGATATGAACTCTGAATGTACCTGAAGAATAAGCTGGAGAGTTTTATCCCAATTCTCTTGCAAAATTTTGCAGGTGGAAAGAGCTACTTGAACTTCAGCCGAAAGTTCAATCACATGGTTTGCAATGGAGAAGTTATTATCATGGATTAATGTCTTTGAATGTGCAATGTGCTTCTGCATTGAATCCATGATGGGAAGGATCATGTTTTGGATATCTATCAATGTAGATCGGATCCTTGCCTCTTCTCTCAACAGCTCTGCCTGCTTCTCTGACAAAAATTTGATCCTGAGGTGATGAGATGAGCTTGAACTGGGGTCAAGTTTCAAGTTCTGTGCGCTCACCTTCAGATCTTCATCAATTTTATTTAGTTTCTCTCTTATTCCCTTAGTGTACTCGGTAACATCACAAAGCTTAGCAAAAAGAGATGTTACATTATTAAAAGAATTTTCCATATCTGCCAAAACTGAGGTTAATGCAGCCTGATTTATTGCAATGTTCTGGGCAATGTGCCCCAATACCTTATTATAAAATTTCTTTTCTGCACGCTCAATTAGCTTTTCTTTTCCGAAGGCATCTTCATTGAATTTATTAACTGCCTCTTCTAATTGAATCAAAATGTGTTGAGAAGTATCAACATCAACACCTATAGCCTCAGTAATTATGTTCCGGGCATCCTCAATTATCCTGTATTCCTTATCCCTTTCTGATCTTAACTGCATCTAAGTAGCCTTTTTCTCAATAAGTTGACTAGCATACCTCATTTCTTCAATGGTAGAATTATCAAAGTTAATCTTTGGAATTACTATCTCTGTGTCCAAGTCAATGTCTTCAGGAATTTCCTTTCCAGTGATCATAAGTCTTAATGGTTTCTTTTGTTTGACTTCTGAGATGACTGGTTTGACCTTTGGAATAGACACAACAGTAGAGACAGAAGGACTAGTAGTAAAAACTGGGATGCTTGAGGTTTGAGTGCCAATAGGAGTATGTACAGGGTCAAAAATTTGAGTTCTGGCCAAAAATGGTGATACACTCGGTAATATAGTATCTAAGCTCACTGTGCCTGAAGTAGATGGCGACAAAATTGTAGAACAAATTGGAGTAGTCAAAATTGGAGAACTCACAGCAATACCAACTGATGATGATGGAGTCGAGGAGGCCAACTCGGTAGATGAAAAGGGGTGCAGCTCGGTAGACGAAGAGGGATGCAGCTCGATAGATGAAGTGGTAGTCACTTCCACTGATGATACCTGGAGCTGAGATATGGCAGGTGTAGATGGTAAATCTGGTGTAGATGAACTTGCTGAAGCTAACTCCAACCTTGATGATGTCACAGGTTTAGCTGGGGAGTGAGGAAGAGATGCAATAACTGCTGCTGCAATTTTTACCGTATCATCCTCCTTATCTTCCTCTTCAGCTTCTTCCTCTTTGTCTTCTTCCTCTTTCTCTTCCATCATTGCATGCAACTCTCCTGGTGTAACTGTGATGGATGGAGCACTATCTGATTCATCACTGTTGCTGCTGCTGTCATCATCCTTTATTTCTACTGGGTCTACACTGGGCTTATGTAGATGATAGATGTTTTTCCACATGTTTGTAGCATCATTTACAACATGCTCTATATCTTTGATCAAAATCAAAAAAGTGTGGAATCTGATCATCATTTTACCTTCATAGGTTTTCAATTTAGATTTTACCTCTGCTCCAGTGAGACTAGGCCGAAGATTCTTCAGGGATTGCTCATATATATCTTTTACCGTCTTGGTGGCTAACTCCCATCTTGGTTGTACTCTCTCCAGTAGTTCTTTAGAGATATGAGGAGCAATCTGGTCTGGGGAGTATTTCCATTTTCCCATTTTGTTAAGTACCAGTTCCTCAATTTTCATTTTCTCTGCATCAGTCCTTGTCTCAAATCTCAATGCCTTGAAATTTGCGATGCCAGCTCCTTCTTCCAATGATTTGAGCCTTTGCTCAAATGTAGGTGCAGGTTTGACCAATACAGGTTCCTGAATACCTTTTCTCGTCCTCCGAGTGAATACTGCAGTAGGCTGCTTCTTGGGCTTGGTAATGATTACCTTGCCTTTCTTCTTTGCCGGTTGCTCTTTTTCAGTTTGGCCACTTTCCTCTTACCTTTGCTGATGGCCTGTGGAATTTTGATTTCCAGTTCAATTCTGGCCTTTGCTTCATCATAAGTACCAAAAATTCGTTGTCTTGGGTCTACTGGCTCATTTACCAGTGCTTCAATGATATCCCTTGTTTCATCAATATTTACCTCATATGGAAGAGGTTTCACCCATGCAACTCGGGGTCTAACTACCTGTATGTACACTTTGTCATAGTCAACCATGAAACAGACATCATCCTTATACTCTTCAACAAGTTTTGGAGGTATTCTGAATCTGTTGTTCATCCTTTCCTTGAAATCTTCAAAATAATTATCCATTACTTTGTCAAAATTCATACCCATTTTTACTATGAATTCATTTATTTGATACAAAATTGGAGTATCTTTCCTCCATACAACTGCACCCTTAGATGGAAAGAATTTATGTACATAGAAAAATAAACAAACTAGCAAAGAACCAAATTTACAAGGGTTTGTCTTTGCAGTCCTTATGCTTTCCATGTTTTTATTGAATTGTTTTAATAGCACATCAGCTAGGTCAAACTCCATATTTTTCTTTACAATTTTATATGCCAAATCTACAGCCTCGCAAGGTACACTATTCAGCCTGCTGGAACTATACAGTTTGTATGCAATAACATAAATACCAAATTTTAGTTCTATATCTGAAACTTTGTTGAGCTTTAAACCTCTGCCATCCCATTCAGCTTGGGTTTTCCTCTGTAACTCATCCCGTCCTAGGGTTTTGGTGGTTTTGGCTTTGTTGAGCATCGGGAGACCCGTGATTTTGTGAATCATCTTCTTGGTTATCAAAACTGGTTGTTCCAACCACAACTGACCATTATGCACTCGACTCAAGATATACCTCACCCATTTCACTTGGAAACTTCTTGGCAGATGCGGGATATGGGTTAAGCCTTTGGTTTCCAAATGTTTGAACTCAGGTTTTAGGGTTCCATCCACGCATAACTTAGCTAGGGTGCTATCCATATCTAGTGTCCCTATTTCTTGCATAGTACACTTGAAATGAGTATGAATATCATTGATTAGAAGTACCTTTGGAGGGATCTACGATTGAGCTCCATGCGAGTCGAGTGATTCAGCGATGGCAGGAACAATTTTGAAATTGGGCGCCTTCCATTCGACTCCCTTCACAAGCATTTCATAACCTCTCTTCGCCTTGCTGCTGCTGGTGCTTGCGGAAGCCATTGCTGCTCGATGAGTGAAAAGATTTCGTAAGAATACTTCGCTGGAAAATCTCTTCAAATCACTTGAACTCGCTTGAAAGCCCTCCTTTTTTTTTTTTCGAATTCGTGGTGAAAAATGAGGTTGAAATTTGCCCTTTTGATGAAAAATTCACTATTAATGTTCAGTACGGAGGTAGCTGCGATCGACAGACTGTCATCCACTAGTTAGGCTTAAACTTCGCAACTCGGTGACCAAAAGAAAATAGGTTAAACCGCCCTTAACTCGGTAAGAGAAGAACCAACCATGCTCGGTAAGTGCAACTTGGTGAAAGAGGCCTTATTGAACCCGACTGAGCTCGGTAAGGTCATGTACCGACCATGATCCTGATGTATCTGAAATACTGATTTGATCATATTTTCATTCTAGGACTGCTAAGGATATTGCTTTGTAGATACAGTCCTGGTCTTATCCTGATGAGTCTTAATTGGAAATGGGAGAGTCACTCACTTCTTGAGTGACCATTCCATTACTTGAATTATCTGGCTCGGTAGACTTTGGAATCCATTGCTGCTTCATTTGCTTCCGAATATTGTCTACTTTGATTTTCTTCTCATCCTCGACTTTCTTTATGTTCATGCAGTTTTTAGATATATGACCAAGTTCTGTACATGTATAACATCTTACAGTGGTATCCCTTTTTCTTAGGTGATGCCTTGCACAGTTTATGCCAGTATGACCATATTCTCCACAATAATGACATCTGCACCAAGTGTTGTAGTCCCAACCAAATATTGCTTTGACAAGTTGTTCAGCTGGATTAAATGATTTGGATTTGCATTGTGATGCCTTATGACCTTTCTTTTGGCATTTGTGACATTTACCTTCAAATTTTGGTTTCTTTTTGCATTCATTGGCTTTGTGTCCATGCTGATTGCAATTGTAGCACTTTCCATTAAATTTGCCTTTTCCATTGCTCCAACATCCGTTAGATGTATGACCTAACTTACCACAGTGGCTGCAAGTAGGTTTTTGATTCTTTTGAGTACCCTGTTTGGAGGATTCACCTTCTTCCTTGTATCCAAGGCCTGCTTTACCATTTTGTTTATGAAAGTTTTCTTCATTTTGCAGATTCAATTGATCCATGTCCTTTTGAGATTTTACCATTCTCTCATTGACTTGTTTTTCAGAGATTAGATCACTTTGTAAGCTTGCATTGATTTGTCTTTCAGTAATTAAGTCATTTCTCAAATTCTCATTCTCAGATCTCAGATTCATAAATTCTTCATTTGCATTAGATAATTGAGTTACAAGATTTTCAAGCTGAGAGGATTGATTATTCCTTACCTCTAAGTCTTCGGCTGTCTTGTTCCTTTGCTCCAAGATTTTGCATAGCCTGATGGACTGGATTCCTTGTTCCCTTTTGAGCTTTCTTACTTCTTCTTGCAGAGATCCATTCTTTTCTAAAAGTTCTTTGATTGCTTTGTCAGCTTCATCTGAACTATTTGATGGTGAGAGATCTTCAATCTTTTCTTCAACATACTGATGGTCATTCATTTTCTTTGCAAGTTCTTTTCTTCTTTTCAAGGATTGTGAAAGATGCTCTTTTGCTTCATTGAGTTGAGCCATGGCCATTTTCAGATCTAGCTTTTCATTCTCAATAGTTTTGTCAAGTCTGAATATCTCCATTGTCTTTGATCTTTGCTCAAGCTGTGAAACTTTTATCTTGAGAACCTTAAAGCTCTGATACCAATTGTTGGAAATATTCAAGATATGACAAGTTATTAAGAGGGGAGGGGTGAATCAGTAACTTCTAAAATTTCAAAAATAAAACTGCATACTGATATATTCATCATTCATCCAGGTAACCTACTGTAAGCATGAAACAAAATCATTTGGAACACTTGAACACATAGATTTGGTGACCCAGAAACCTTCCAAATAGAAAGTAAAACTGGGGTGGGGATGAAACCCACAAAGCTTCGTTACTGCAGTATGAAGTTGGCCGGTTAAGGCTTACAATGACCACTTCTGGTGATCTGCCCTGTTAGGAGCACAAAGGATTGCTAGATCCACCTTGTTAGAGGATTTACAAACATACAATAAAGTATGCACTCTGTTAAGAGATTTACAAAAGACTGTTAAGTCTACCTTGTTAAAGGATTTAAAAAAAACTGATTCACCTGTTAGAATGAAACAGTGGATCTGATTACAACTGATTGCTGATAAGATCCGCTATGCTTTGATTCACCTTGATGTGATAGATAAAACTTTTCTGCTCCAAAACTCGACCTTGCTGAATATCTTCACAACTCAGCACACATACTTTTGCACGCATGTATTTCTTTCACACCTTCACACTTTCACACTTTCACATTTTCACACTTTCATACTTTCATTCATTCCTTTTTGTTCCTGTTTCTTCATTTTTCATTACATTTGAGTGATTGCATATATATACCATCCAAATAAACAATGCATGCAAGGTCGGCCAAAACAACAAGTGCAAATCTCTATACAACATCGGCCCAAGGTAAAAAACTCGGGTTCACTGAACTGACTCGGTGTCCTTCTGATACTCGGCGTCCACTGCGTTACTCGGCATCGTCATGCACTCGGTAGAAGTGAAGGCACGGTTCATACTAAACACTTCAAGTAGTTCTGAAATCGGTAACCACTGGAGACTCGGTAGAAGAGATGTCACTCGGTGAATACTTCTATCTGAACTATAGCTCGGTGATCAAAGGAAACACTCGATGGAACCTTGTGACTCGGTGATAGTTGGTTTCCTTGATAACCGTCTGAGCTCGGTAAAATTAATTTCCTTGAATACCGTCTGAGCTCGGTTATCACGAAGTTCTCGATCAATACTAAGTACATCTTCACTCGGTAAAATTGATTCCTTTCTTTACCTCGAATACTCGGTAAACACTGGCTGCTTTTGTTCACCTTGATCACTCAATAAACACTGGCTGCTTTTGTTCACCTTGATCACTTGGTAAACACTGACTTCTTTGTTCACCTTGATCACTCGGTAAACTCTGATAACTAGGTAAAGCTTGGCTTCCGGTGAGAGCTCGGTAAGCATTCAAAATCCAATAAGTGTTGTAACTAATGAAAAAAATGTCTCATAATGCCAACAGTTAACTACATTATATAGTACATCATCCCAATATGGTCCGATGTTTAACTTAATCCATCATTGTCCTTTCGCTTCCACCATATGTGTTATCCCCAAATGATAATGTAATTGATGATGCTATGGATGTATGTAAAGATTCATATCAGTTTTTATGTTTTCATTGAGGTCAAAATCTTAGTTGAATAGACATTATGACAATTCAGTAGAGTGCCATATCATTTGATTGATGAAGATGATTTGAAGAAAGTGTGTTGTAGATAGAGTTGACAAGTATGTTATTCAATAGGCACCTGAATGAGTTGGACAGTGATAATGTAATGTTGGTTTGATTGATTTACAATCATGAAGTATTGTAATTTAATGAGCTATACAAGCTATACTAAGTGAAAAGGTTAAATAAGGAAAGCAATATTCACCGAGTGACTACAATATTTACATAACTGTTGGAAAAGAAATGTTGGAAATTTAGTATTCTCGAGTAAGTTTAGTATTGATCAAGTTTTATACTACCCAAATGAAATTTTGTTCTTACCAAGTAACCATAAGAAAAAGAGTTTGTAAAGATGGAATATGAGGCCAACTTTTGGTAGAATTCAAGAATGTTTGAGATGTTCAAAGGTGCAAGTCAAAGTTTGTTACAAGATCCAATACAATGAAGATCTAATGATGGAGATTGAAGAAGGATAAGGATGGACACAAAGTTCTATCAAAGTTACATTTTCTAAGTGGTTACATGAAATCAATTTGAGATCGATGATCATGATTAATTGACATTAATTGGAAGAATATAGAAGCACAAAAACTACTATTTAAGGAGTAGTTGGACAAGTTTTTTGGTTACTAATATCGCTAATTGTATTATTGGTCATTGGTGGAACTATTAAGAAGGAGATCAAAGTGTGAATTTTTTGAACAAAGAAGCAGGTGAACCAAGTAGATAAAAGAACATTTTAAAAAAAAAAATTGAAGGAGTGCATTGAACATAAAGAAGATCTAAACAAGAAATGTAGTGTTATACCTAAAAAATCATTTTTACTATTAATTTTGAATCATTGTAGTAAGAAAATATCTTAATTGAGTGGACATAAAAAGTCTATAAAATCCTATATGGTAACATTGATTAGTAGTTTTTATAAGTCCTTCAAAGTAGGCCACTCTTTAGACAAGATTAAGGAGTGATAAGGTCTAGATGATATTTTTGTGTAAATCCTCTAACAAGGTCACATTAAAAATGTGTATGTAAACCTTTTACAATTTATAAGGTTGGCTCCTAATAGAAGTCACTTCAAAAGAGTGAAAATTTTGGGTTGTCGGTCCTAAGTAGTTCTTCCCTTTATAGGATTTCCATGTTAAAAATATTGGTGTCAATTGTATGAATGTTGTTATGTTGCAAGATGTATTACATGTTGGATCATCTTAAAATGGAAGAACTTGGACCATGATAAGAGCATTTAGCCCTCCGAGTAAGTGTTTTGGGATCATGTCAAGCACCTTGAATAGGGCTTTGCATGGATATGGTTGTTTCCCCTTTTTATATTTCTCTCCCCCTTTTTCCAACATCTTTTTGACAACTTTCTCTAAGAAACTAAAGACTTTGACTTTCTAGGTCAATCATGACCTGAAGGGTCAAGGTCAACCTCAACCCTAACCTATGTCAAGGATGACCTCAACTCTGACCTAGGGAAGATTCAACCTTGACCCTAACCCTAGGTCCAAATTTCAAGTTTTAGAGGTTTCAGAATATCAAGTTTGGGAAAGTTTCATTTTCCCACTTCTAGGTTGGTCATTACGGGTTTCAAAATGGTAAACTCTTAAATTGCATTTAATCTAGGTCCATTTCTAGGGGTTAAGGTTAATTGGGATTTACTCCTCTCAATGTTAGCCTCTCTAGAAGTTTGTGGCATAGATCATTATATAAGGAAGCCTTCTTCTCTCATTTTGACATCTATCTATTATCTACTTTTCATGAGGAGACAATTCAGAGATAAGTTTCTATGATTGGGCATCTGCATTTGAGCATTCAAGTATCCAAGCACTCAAGCATTCAATTCATCAAGGAGATCCATTGTTAGTCATTGAAGGATTCAATCACTATGGAGCCCTCTTGTTGAAGATTTCTCTATCAACATTCGCTCAAGCCTCTTCATATGCTAAGATCCATTCAAGATTGGTGTTGAAGATCTAATGCCATTTATTTGATACATCCTACATTCATTTATACATTCATTTGGAAAACCCATGCTTATGGATTCAAGGATTCGAATCCTCCACAAGGATTTCAATATAAGAAAGATGAATAGTTTTATTTACTTTTTTTATACATATTACAATTTCAATTATATTTCAAGGTTGATTCCAAACTAGGGTTTTACCAAGGAAAACCCCCCATCCAAAAAAAAATCATTTTTCTTGCAGGTATAGATACAAGACAACAAATTAAAGTTCAAATTTGGATACCCTTTTCGGTGAACTTCCAAGATCTACAAAAAAAAATTTCTATTCGAGTTGTATAGGTTAGGGACAACCTTTAGTGAGGGGCAAGATTGTGCCTTGAGGTAAGATTGTGCCCTACTATCTAGTTCAAGGTCAACCTATCCTTAGAAAGACAAAAGTTTCATGGGTTTTCTCTATCTTAGCATTTCTGGTCTGGAGCAAGTTGCCAAATCTCCCGAAATTGTACGCAGACATCAAAAATCAGCATTTTCCTTATTTTTCCTACTTTGAGGTTATTATTTTTTCTCTATTTATTCAATATTTCAAGTATGTACTTTCTATGGTAGATTATAGGATTTCCTCCTTTCTTCGTATTCTCCATTATTTGATTCACTGGTGCATTGATCACTTCTTTGTGATCAATCCATTGGATCTTTCCTTTTGGGAATTTGGATTAAGGATAGGTCATGTATATTTTATTACAACTAGGTAAAATCTAAGTTAATGGTCGGTAATAACTAAGTTGTATTACTATCATCCAATTATAACATAACAATGAATGAATAGTTTGGAGTAAAGTGGTTGAGGGAGTTAACTGATAAGTTGAATGAGTACACTGAGTGGAAGCTTATGATTTCTATGAAGTTTGGTACTATTTTTTTTTGTAAGGGACTATATGATAATTGAACATAACTAATTCACCCGTCTCTCTCAATTATCTAACAATTGGAATCAAAGATTAACAATGCTTAGAGAAAAAAGTTTAAAATAACTTGAGCTAAAGACAACAAGATGTAATATAAGAGAGAAGTACCAAAGCTGAAGAAGGATAATTTCTCATCATGGAAAGATAGAATGAGGTTGCACTTATTTGGAATTGGAGATAATATCACTCAGTAGTTGGATAATGAATATGTCGCACCTCATGCTCTTATGACAATGGAACAAATGACTAAGAAGAGGAACCACAAGAGCTTGATAATTGAGATATCATCTGGTCTTAATGATGTCAATTTTGATGATATCAAGAATGACACAAATGATAAATATATGTGGAAAAAATAGGGACTCTTACATATTGGAGATCTAAATGTAAGTAGAGCTAAATTTGAAAGTCTTAGAGGCAAGTATGATGATATGAGAATGAAGGAAGGTGAAAATGTTGCACAATATGTGAACCAAATAAAAGAGGTTGTGAGTGCAATAAAAGACGTTGGAGGATTTATCAATGACACTAAAATTATTAGTAAGGTTCTTAGGACTCTTCTTTTTTACCCTATCAAATTTTTTGCAATTCAATAAGTGAGAGTTATGCTTGGTAATTTTTTGACACTTGATAGTTTAGTTGGTCAGTTGACTACATTTGAGTTGAGAAATTTTGACAATAGTATCATTACAATTGGAAATTATTTTGAATATTCACTAACCATTGGAAGTTTCAAGAAAGAAAAGAAAAGTAAGGAAGAAAGTGAATCTAAATATGAGGATGATCTAGGGGTAAGTGCACAAAGTTGTGGTGCCAAAAGGGGGGTATAAGTGGACACCTTTTTCCTGAAATCAGAAAATTTTGGACTTCAACAAGAATTTGAAGATAGTTACGCTCAAAATTTTAAGATATGACAAAAACAAAAGTCATAGTCCTTTGAATCTAGTTTCTAAACTACTAATTTTTTTTCAAAATGGTTTAGTTTTAGGTCCTCAAAAAAGGGGGCCACAGAAAGTGGTACTGTTTATTCCAAAAAAACATAACATAGTACAAAGTGTGGCCCCCCTAAAATTTTAACTTTTTTTTTGAAATTCTTTAATTGCTCTGGTCAAAAGTTACCTAACACTATGTAGTTTATCCCAGATTTTTCGGGTAATTTTATAATGTGTATTTTTTTTTTAATGAATTTTTAAATTAGACCCATCCAAAAAATGTGAAATATCTGTGTGCTCCCCCTAGAAATGATTGAAAACTAATCTAAAATCAAAACTTCTTTTTTTCAAAGTGTGTAGAATGGAGTCTAGTTTCTAAAAAACTAAGTTGTTACAAAATTCGATGAATGAGCTAAAATCTATAGCCCAATTAGTACATGGTGGTTTTTGACAAAAAATAAACATACATTCAAAAGAAATTATAGATGAAAGACTTAAAATAGTTCAAATTAAAAATAAATTATATGGTTAGATAGCTAACACAAAGACCTATAATGTTATGTAACCTGATCTTATCGATACCCAACCACGAAGAATCTTGAAGGGGAGCACACAAGAAAAATCAATCATTTTTTGTATGTTTGCTGGAAAACACGTCTTAGACCTATTTATAAACTCCAAACCTTTGGGTTGGATCTCCAAGGCAAAACCAAGCCTTAAGCTTGGTTTTAATGCAAAGCTTTGAATAGCGTGTGCGCCCTATTAAAATGCTATTGAATTCGAGGTAGTGCGCACGCACTATTGAGACCTAAATTGCAAATCAAAACCAAGAGAGAGCTGGGGGGTGGGGCGAGGGAATGGCTATTTGTGTGTGTGAGAGAGATAGAGAGAAAGTAGGGGATGGGAGAGGGGAGAGAGGAAGTGAGAAAGAGTAGGGGTGGCAGAGAGAGTATAGGATAGGAGATAGAGGAAATGTGAGAGAGTAGGGGTGGCAAAGAGAGTACAAGATGCAAGAGAGAGGAAGTGAGAGAGAGAGAGAGTATAGGTGGGAAAGAGAGAGTATGGGATGGGGGAGAGAGATTGAAAGTAGGGGATGGGAGAGAGAGGAAGTGTGAGAGAGAGTACAAGTTGGGAGAGAGAGATTGAGAGTAGGGGATGGGGGAGAGAGAGAGTAGGTGGTGGGAGACGAAGTGGGAGAGGAAGAGTGAGAGAGAGGAGGATGGGAGTGCATGTGTGTGAAAGAGAGAGAGTAGGGAATGGGAGAGGGGGAAGATAGAGTAGCTTGAGAGAGAGTAGGGGATGGAAGAGAGAGTAGGGGATGGAAGAGAGAGTAGGCGATGGGAGAGGGAGTGGGAGAGGGAGAGAGAGAGGGGGGATGGAAATGTGTGTAAGAGAGAAAGAGAGAGATTGTGAAAATGTGAGAGAGGGTAGGGGGTAGCAGAGAGAGAGTAGAGAGGGAGAGAGTGAGAGAGAGAGAGAGAGTGAGAGTAGGCAATGGGAGAGGGAGAGCGAGTGAGAGAAAAAGTAGAGGATGGGAGAGGAGAGAGGGGGGATGGGTGTGTGTGAAAGAGAGAGAGTAGGGAATGAGAGAGGGGAGAGAGAGATAGAGAGAGTAGGGGATGGGATAGAAAGAGAGTAGGCAATGGCAGAGGGAGTGGGAGAGAGAGAGAGAGGGTGGATGGAGGAGAAAGAGATTAGGCAATGGTAGAGGGAGTGGGAGAGGGAGAGAGAGGGGGGATGGAAGCGTGTGTAAGAGAGAAAGTAGGGGATGGGAGAGAGTGTGAGAGAGAGTAGGGGTGGCAAAGAGAGAGAGTGAGAGTAGGGGATGGGAGAGAGAGGGAGAGAGAGAGAGAGATAGTAGGCGATGGGAGAGGGAGTGGGAGGGGGAGGGAGAGGGGGAATGGAAGTGTGTAAGAGAGATAGAGTTGGGGATGGGAGAGAGTAGGCAATGGGAGAGGGAGTGAGAGAGAGAGGGGGGGAATGGGAATGTGTATAAGAGAGATAGAGTAGGGGATGGGAGAGAGTGTGAGAGTTTGAGAGAGAGTAGGGGGTGGTAGAGAGAGCTTGTACAGGATGGGGGTGAGAGAGAGAGAGAGAGAGTATGAGAGAGAGTAGGGGATGGAAGAGAGAGAGTGAGAGTAGGGGATGGGAGAGAGAAAGTAAAGAGGGAAAGAGAGTACTTGAGAGAGAGAGAGATAGTAGGTGGTGCAAGAGGGAGTGGGAGAGGGAGAGAGAGGGGGGGATGGGAGTGTGTGTGACAAATCTAGAGAGTAGGGGATGGGAGAGGAGAGAGAGAGGGGGGGTGGGAGTGCGTGTCTATGAAAGAGAGAGAGTAGGGGATGGGAGAGGGGAGAGAGAGAGAGTAGGGGATGGGGGAGAGGGAGTGGGAGAGGGAGAGAGAGAGAGGGGGAATGGGAATGTGTGTAAGAGAGACAGAGTAGGGGATGGGAGAGAGTGTGAGAGGTTGAGAGAGAGTAGGTGGTGGCAGAGAGAGCTCGTATGGGATGGGAGAGAGAGAGTGAGATTAGGGGATGGGAGTGTGAGAGAGAGTAGGGGATGAGAGAGAGAGAGAGTGAGAGTAAGGGATGGGATGGGAGAGAGAGAGAGAGAGAGTAGAGAGGGAGAGAGAGAGAACTTGAGAGAGAGAGATCTAGTAGGCGGTAGGAGAGGGAAAGGGAGAGAGATAGGGGGCATGGGAGTGTGCGTGACAGATGTAGAGAGTAGGGGATGGGAGAGAAGAGAGTGGGGGGATAAGAGTGTGTGTGTATGTGAAAGAGAGAGAGTAGGGGATGGGAGAGAGTGTGAGAGTGTGAGAGAGAGTAGGGGGTGGCAGAGAGAGAGTACGAGATGGGAGAGACGGAGTGAAAGGATGGGAGAGATAGAGTGAAAGGATGGGAGAGAGTGAGAGAGAGAGTAGGGGGCGGCAGAGAGATAGAGAGAGAGTATGGGATGGGAGAGACAGAGTGAAAGGATGGGAGAGAGTTTGAGAGAGAGTAGGGGATGGGAGAGAGTGTGAGAGAGAGTTGGGAATGGGAGAGAGAGAGAGAGAGCAAGAGTAGGGGATGGGACAGAGAGAGTAGAGAGGGAGAGAGAGAACTTGAGAGAGAGAAATAGTAGGTGACCTGGGAGAGGGAGTGGGAGAGGAGGAGAGAGAGGGATGGGAGTGCCTGTGACAAATCTAGAGAGTAGGGGATGGGAGAGAAGAGAGAGGGGGGATGGGAGTGTGAGTGTGTGTGTGTGTCTGTGAAAGAGAGAGAGTAGGGGATAGGAGAGAGTGTGAGAGTGTGAGAGAGAGTAGGGGGTGGCAAAGAGAGAGTACGAGATGGGAGAGACAGAGTGATAGGATGGGAGAGAGAGTGAGAGAGAGTTGGGAATGGGAGAGAGAGAGAGTAAGAGTAGGGGATGGGAGAGAGAGAGTAGAGAGGAAGAGAGAGAACTTGAGAGAGAGAAATAGTAGGTGACCTGGGAGAGGGAGTGGGAGAGGAGGAGAGAGAGGGATGGGAGTGCCTGTGACAAATCTAGAGAGTAGGGGATGGGAGAGAAGAGAGAGGGGGGATGGGAGTGTGAGTGTGTGTGTGTGTGTGTGTCTATGAAAGAGAGAGAGTAGGGGATAGGAGAGAGTGTGAGAGTGTGAGAGAGAGTAGGGGGTGGCAAAGAGAGAGTACGAGATGGGAGAGATAGAGTGAAAGGATGGGAAAGAGTGTGAGAGAGAGTAGGAGGTGACAGAGAGAGAGTATGAGATGAGAGAGACGGAGTGAAAGGATGAGAGAGAGTGTCAGAGAGAGTAGGGGATGGGAGAGAGTGTGAGAGAGAGTTGGGGATTGGAGAGAGAGAGAGAGAGAGAGTAAGAGTAGGGGATGGGAGAGAGAGAGAGAGAGTAGAGAGGGAGAGAGATAACTTGAGAGAGAGAGATAGTAGGTGGTGGGAGAGGGAGTGGGAGAGGAGGAGAGAGAGGGATGGGAGTGCATGTGAGCGATCTAGAGAGTAAGGGATGGGAGAGGGGAGAGAGAGAGGGGGGGATGGGAGTGTGTATCTGGAAAAGAGAGAGTTTAGGGGATGGGAGAGGGGAGAGAGAGTAGCAGATGGGAGTGTGTGTAAGAGAGAGTAGGGGATGGGAGAGAGTGTGAGAGAGAGTAGGAGGTGGCAGAGAGAGAGAGAGAGAGTAAGAAGTGGGAGAGGGAGGATGGAAGTGTGTGTGAGAGATCTAAAGAGTAAAGGATGGGAGAGGGGAGAGAGAGTAGGAAGAGAGAGAGAGAGTAGGGAGGGTGGAGAGTGATGTGTTCTAATATAGTGCATACGCGCTATAGCGCGTACGCACTATGTGAAACACCTAAAAATAGTCAAAAAGCAACTTTGGGGCCCATTTCATTCATTCTCTGCTTTTGTTTTGTTCTGCACTCTGGTATCCTGACAAAAATTGCGGGTTTCAACACAGAAAACATTCTTTCAAAGTGGCAAACACTATTTCAAGCTAACAAACACTATTTCAAGGTGGAAAACACTTTTGGAAGCTAACAAACACCAAATTCAATCATTGGATACACGATTTGAAGACTTTTTGAATATTCCTTGTATAGAAAAGGTTAGTGCAATCTATTTTAAATATTGTTTGTTGATATATAGATACAAATTTGATTATAATTTGACATGTTGTTTAATATATAGTGAATTCATTGAAATTTGTATGTTTCAATGAAATGTTATTTCGAAATTGTTAGAAATTTGACAAGTCATTTTATATATATATTGTGTATTCATTCAAATAATTATAATTTTTATATGTATTTGAATAATTTTTATTTTACACATTTTAAGTAATTCAAATGTTTGAATAATTTGACATGTAGAAATCATCATCATGCCAAGGAAGAAACCAAAAAATCAAACAAATGAAGATAGGGAGAGAGATTTGGAAATTAAAAGAGATAAAATGAAATTACTACGTGAGCAAAGAAAATTGCAAAGCAATAATGAAGAATTGACTTTCGAAGAGGATCAAGAACCACCGGTACCAAGAAACAAAGAGGAAGAATTGGAAAGACAGAGAACGAATGAGATTGTTACGCTCAAGAAGACAATTGAATTGTGAAGCTACACCATCTTCTAATGTTGGAGTCATATCGTCCGCTACACCATCTTCCAATGTTGAAGTCATATCATCCTCTCATGTTGAAGAGACACCGATTTGTAGATCTGACGATATACACACTCCATCATGTCATGTTGAAGGCACAACATCAACACATCAAGTAGGTGATATTCCATCTTTTGCATCTTATTGCCAAGGCACATCATCTTCGGTTCAAGGTACGCAATACACTCAACCTTATGTTGATGTTCAAAATGTTGAGAGAATTGAAGAGATTATAACACCTTCTAGAATTCGTTTTAGAAGACCAAAATATTTGATTGATATTGATAGTAACATTTTGAAATCAATGCCTGACAAGATTAGCAAGTGTACTTGTCAAAGAAAATTTAATCGTATGTGGAGATTATTTTTTGATGAATTAAATATTACAGGTCAATGCCAATTATTTGTTGAAATGATGAGGAATTTAAAATTTAGGCCAGTTCAAAGTTGCCAACTGCCAAATCTCTCTCACCTTTTGTCGTGGGATCGAACTGTCTGCTCCGTTAGCTCCGGGTGGCCGGGTAAACCCTATCCCCAACCTCGTCCTATCCCCTTCAGTGCTCAAACGTTCTCAGGCATGCCAATCCGAAATGTCCCCAAGGGTCACTAAATGCCATAGGACTGCGATCTTTGACGGGGCATATCTCGGAGCTCGTGCAAGGTATGGATGGGATTCCAGTTCCTACAGGACTGTGTTGTAGAGACCTACAATAACCTCTCTCACTTATTGGAGATCACATTCCATTTTCATTCTACAATGCCATCTCGGGTGATGCTGAAACTTGTAGTGTTGGCCAGTACAAAGTTGCCAACTGCCAAATCTCTCTCATCTTTCGTCATGGGATCAAACTGTCTGCTCCATTAGCTCTGGGTGGCCGGGTAAACCCTATCCCCAACCTCTTCCTATCCCCTTCAGTGCTCAAACGTTCTCAGGCACGCTAAACCAGAATGTCCCTAAGGGTCACTAAATGCCACAGGGATGCGATCTTTGACGGGGCATATCTGTGGGCTGTCAATACTTCGACTATACTTTAAGTCAACGATTATCAATATGTGAAAAATTGGAACTCGTTGTATTTTGAAGTACTGAGAAGATGGCCTTGCCCTTCCCCAGGAGTTTCAGAAATGGGAGACATTAGGTAAGAGAGTGAAAATGTTACTATCACTTAAATGCACATGACGCAATTGGAAATGCAAATTTTGATGGTAATCATTTTGTGATAAGGGAGAGACTAGGGATGATCATTGTTACTATCTCTTTAGTAGTGGAATTTTGTTTTCTCTTGAATTTGGTGGTGGGGGATCAGTGGTAAGACTCCTTGGATATTCCTTCTTATGATGTTAGTGACAAGTGTTTCTCTTTGAAAACACTTGTACAATCTTTTTTAAATTATTAGATAAAAACAGAGAATTGTAAGTATTAAACATGATTAGCCTTTAGTTCCTAGAAGATCTTTATTTCCCCATCAATGCATTTAGAAAGTTAAGTTTGAAGAAGATCATAAATAGAAAAAATTAGAGAAGCGAATTAAACATTTATATTGATTGGAAACATGTGAGTCTTGAGTTTCCTCTACCTTTTAAAGAACGTTCCTTAGCTAGTAGACCTAATTCCACATTCCATAAGACTGTCATTGCACTAAAGATTTAGGAAACCAACTGCTCTAAGATAAAGCTTCCCGGTCAATAATAATCTAGCCTATTGAGGTACATAATACTTCTCAATTAAACTTGTGTTAATTCAGTATTAATTTTGTAATTAACTACAATTTCAGTATCTGTGTATAGGGGGTGACTGAGAAAACTATTTGAGGTCCAATTTGAAAATATATTTGTAAGGATCTCGACCAAGGTTCACAACTTTGATGATTAATACATTCATTCAGGCCAGAACCTCACTACAAAAAAATAATATATATAAAAGGTAGTGAATAACGTCATGTCTAGACCCAAATCAACCAATGAAAGTCAAATTAGCATAATGTGGAACAACAATATATGCATTGAGTGGGTTGTCATAAAAAAGCTTCATAATAAAATTCATGTCTAGAATTAAAAGACCTTAAAGAACATTTATGCTTGTAACACAAATGGCCATTCAAAACTGAATATGATTACAATATGTGAAATAGCATTACAAGAACTTGTAATGCTCTTGTGAACATCGTGTTAATTCTTGTAAGAATCCCTAAGATGCTTGTTATACTCAAAATTTTGTTGAAATTGAATTAATTTTTATCCTGTCGGTTAATTGGGTTAGGGTGATATATGCTTCTTGGATGGAATAATGAGTTCATGATTAACTCTGTATTAAGATTCATAGCATCTTCTAGTTATTTGCAAAGGAAATTTATAAATTACTTGCTAATGTCATATGGCTTGCTTGAGAAAGATGTTTGTGTTCTTATTGATGGGTACTAATGACTATCCACATTTAGTTCTTTAATATCCTATTTGACAAGCTTTCCATAGACATTTCTTTGCCATACTAAGTATTTTTGAAAACATATTTGAGTAGGACTATAGTAGATACTACCAGAAACAGCTTCTTTGTAGTTTTTGAGAAATACTAATAAAGCAAAAAAGAACATCTACTAGTTGGTAGACATAATGGAAACTCTCTAGCAATTGAATTTAATTTCATACATGCACATATCTAATTTAATGTCATACATGAACATATCTAATTTAACGTCATACATGAACAAACATATAATATAAAATGATAACCAATAATGTCATATACATTAACAAACACATAATATATTATGATAACCAATAATGTCGTATATGAACAAACATATCATATATTAACCAATAATGTCATACATCAAATATGTCATACATCAAATATAGAATGTCATATGTACATCAAATGTGTATCGAATATGTCTCTCAGATGCTTATATATATACATGGGGAAGGAAACAAGTCTCTATATATATGTATCAAATATCTCAACTACATCTTTTCCTTCCCACGAGGGGAAGGAAACAAGTCTCTCAACATCCTCTGCCGTCGTGTGGAGGGAGACAGTGGAGATGACGGGGCCTTCGTGACACGCTCACTTGACCTCTTGTTGAGGCTCTTCTCTAGGTCCAACTAATACAAAGAAAGTAGATATGAATCAATATTTATTATACGTTGAAATCAAATATATGTACTCATAAAATCAATTATTTTCTTACCGCCAACAAATAATCACTCTGTAAGTCCACCTCAAATGCTCGTGGACGATCAGGCGTGACAAGACCCTACAACAATTCAATAAATATAATCACTTATAAATAACATTAGAAATTTTGAGATTAACTATTATAAACAACAACTAAAATGAAGAAAATTCTTTCATACCTCCGTCAGTGGCTGTGAGCTAGCCACAGCTGCGGCCACTCCACTATCAACAGACTGTCGCAGATGAGGAGGTGTGTCCGACATCATGAGCTGCACGTCATACAATACACGTTATATCTAACATGAAACATGGAATAAATATAATCAAATGAATTAAATTAACATGAAACAACTGTACCTGTGTGAAGCTCGTATGATGTCTCTACTCTGCATCTGTGGTAAAGGTTGAGGGTCCTGTGGAGAACTGATCCACATGCATATTTTTTTTGGTCAATCCTTAATATGATTATGTAATAAATATATGTATTAATTAAAATGATTAAATTGATACATACCTCAGGACTCGTCGAAGGGACAAAAAATGGGCCTGGAGGATCACTGCTAGGCCCAGGAACACTTTGACCCTAAATTTTGAACAATGTCAATAAATCCTAATTAATTAATCATTCACTATACGTATGAAATGTGATCAAATTAGTAATTTACCTGTGTGTCAATGCCAAATGTCTCATTCAGGAACTGATCAATGACAAGCCCAACATCTGCACCATCTCCGACATGAGTGCCAAATGTGCATAGGGATCCACATGAAGTGCACATGTGACCACAACGTATAGAAGGCTCCCCCTCAACTAATGGGCTTTTGGAATGGATGAGGGTCTGTGTCAAAGCATTAATGGTCCCTAGAGTGTTGGCCTCTACATGTTCCTTCACAACTGAAGGAATAATCACATGCTCACGTTATGGATGGACCACGGGTGCCCTAACTACATTAGGGTCACGACGTGCTTCGAGCCTCTCAAATGATGACCCCCCACCTCTACCCTAGGAGTCTAACATATCAAAATAATTGAGGATCTCCCCAAGGACAAACTCACAATATAATTTCTTCAAAAAATACATGGGGACCTCGTGATTGTTGCAAGGAGGGGCATCAAAAACCATCCACCATCTATCCCAAAAATTATTTCTAATAGCATCATGTATGAACTAATGGATGGGGAATCATTTAGTACCCTCTCTAACAGTATTTTGCTCACCGGGTTTTCTAAATAATGCACATATACTACTTTTTGGTATTTCCTTTTTTTTAACATCTTCATATGACAATTTATTTGCATAAGATCTTTTTTGTTCATCCCTCTTAGCCCGCCAAATATCTAACTGACCACTAACTGAGGCTATCTAAGTGTTAATGGATTTGAGGGATGATGCCAATTGAGCCCTCATTGGATTGGTTTGTCTGGATTCTTTCAACCAAGCAATGATTCCTTCTAATTCAGTTTTGCCTCTCTCTATTTCATTTCTTAGATTTTCTTGTGTGCCTGGTGGAGGTCTTGCAATTGGTTCGGATTGTGGAATTTGTTCTTCTTGAGGAGGGTTTTGTTTTTGGGGTTCTTGAGGGTTTTGATGTTCTTGTGGATTTTCTGGTTGATTATGAACATTTCCTGATAAAAAATCAATTGAAATTCAAATAAATAAACAAATCTAAATGAAATTTGTAAAAACCCTACAAAAGAATATAAAAAACTTACAAAACAATATGAAAAATATATCAAACAATGCAAAGTTAGGTTTATATCACTTACGGCATCGTCGTGGGTGCGCTTGTGGTCTTGGATTTTGTCGACGAGGAGGCATTTTGGCAAATGGTGGTGCAAATGTTGAGTCTTCAACTCGCGTACGCGCTGCTCGCTGTAGGAGTAAAAGAAAATGGTAATGAAAATGATAGGCTGCGGGTTTGCAGCCCATCATATATACTTTTTATTTTTTTTAAAGCGCGTACACGCTATAGCGCGTACGCGCTGTTTAAAATAGGAAGAAAAAAAATTTGTTGTCACCTTTTTGGCACCACAACTCGGTGCATATGCCCCTAGGTGAACTTGAAGCATTTCTTATAAGAAGATTGTCAAGAGGTAAAGGTAAATACAAAGGTAAACTGCCCCTAATATTTTCACGTGTAATGAAGTTGGTCATTTTGTTGCTAAGTTTCCTTAAAGAAGAAAGAGTAACATAAATAAAATGAAACATTACAAGTAAAGGAGAATAGGGATTACAAAGACAAAGGGAAAAAATCATGCTACATTGTTGAAGAAGAGCACAACGAGTCCAATATTGATGAAGAGAAAGAAGTAGTTGAGATTGTATATGTTGCTATCAAGGAAGATCACAACAGAGAAAGGTATGAATGAGAAATTCCCCTTATTTCACATGATATAAAAATTGATTCATGGATTATAGATAGTGGATGCTCACATCACATGACTAGTGATCTAGGTAAGTTTGATAAATTTGAAGGAATTGATTATGATGGAACTATTAAGCTAGGTAATGATGTTCCATGTCTAGTGAAAGAAAAAGGATCACTAATGTTGAATGACAAGATCAGATGTGATGATGCATATTGGTTACAACGACTAAATTATCATCTATTGAATGTTATTTAGCTGAATAATTCAGGTCACGAGCTAGAATTTAAGATCAGAAAAATCAAGATCTATGATGATGAAGGAAATCTAATTGGAACTAGGATGCAAACAAGAGGTAAATTATTTTATCTTGATCTTACTATTTTGAAATACTTATTTACTAAAATTGAGGATATATGGTTAAGGCATAAAATGTTGTGTTACTTAAACTTTGAGAACTTGGTGAAGGTTAGTTGAAAGAAAAGAGTTAGAAGCTTACCAAATTTGCAAAAACTCATAATCTTATGTGTAAAGAATGTCAACTCGGTAAGATGATAAAATCTAGTTTTTCAAATAAAACATACACTTCAAATGATATCCTGGAACTAGTGCATACCTGATCTATATGGACCAATAGGTGTGGACAGTTAATATGGTGAAAAATACTTCATATTGTTTATTGATGATTATTATGTTCATGAAGGTAAATTACATGCTTTTGATATGTTCAAATGATATAAAGCTAGAGTTGAGAGAGACATGTTGGGAAATCTTTGAAATTTTTAAGATTTGATTGAGGTGGTGAGTTTATGTCTATTGATTTTGCTAAATTTTGTGCTAATAATAATATTAAGAGACAATTATCTACACCGAGGACACCATAATAGAATGGTATTGTTGAGAGAAGAAATAGATAAATTATGGATTGCACAAGGACATTAATGAATGAAAAGGAAGTAGCTCAGATATTTTGGAAAGAAGAAATTAGTACTATTGTTTATGCTCTCAACCAAGTTTAGTTGAAGAAAGGAATAAATAAGACACCCTATGAACTCTGGTATAGTCATACATTGAATGTAAGTTATTTAAAAATCTTTGGAAGTATGTGTTATATTCACAAGGATGAAAGGAATGGACACTTTAATTTTAAAGGAGATGAAGGTATATTCCTTAGTTATTTATCTAAGAGAAAAAATTATAAATGTTTGAACAAAGCTACTAACAAGATGATTGAACATGCAAATGTAAAGATTGATGAGTTCACAAATAAGAACAATGTCAAATGAAAGAAGGAACCTAAAAAATTACAACAGGTTTCTGCATATGTATGAAGAGGCACCAAAATTACTACCTGAGTTACAACAAAGAGTCATTGAGCATTGAAAAAATCACCAAAGTTACTAAATGTCTTACCCGAGTACCAATTAATACTTCCCGAGCATGAAGTTGAACCATTTCCAAGTGGAGAAAATGTTGAAAGTCAAAGGATTGAGCCTCTATTGGCCAAATATGTGAGAAAGAATCATTCCCTTGAATAAACTATTGGTAAAAAAAGTGTTAGAATATAGACAAGAAGTAAGTAAAGAGGCATTACATGTTTGATTCCTAATTTTGAACCAAGAATAGTAAAGATTGCATTGGAAAATAAGGATTGGATAAATGATATGAATGAAGAGATTAATCAGATAGAAAAGAATAGACATGGAAATTAGTTTTGAGACTTGCTAACAAGAATGTGATAAGAACAAAATGGATTTTCAAGAATAAGTTGAATGAAAATGGAGAAGTGGTAAGAAACAAGGCAAGATTAGTTTGAAAAGGTTATGCACAAGATGGAGGAGTAGATTATGGTGAGACTTTTGCATCTATATCAAGATAGGTGTAAAAACATTGTTGGCCTATTCTACCTACAAGAAGTTCAAAGTTTATCCAATGGATGTCAAATCTACATTTCTAAATGGAATACTTGAGCAGGAAGTCTATATTTAACAACTTGAAGGATTCATTGAACCTAATCAAAGGAAAAGGGTTTTAAAATTGGACAAGACATTGTATGGACTGGACTAAGCACCGAGAGCATGGTATGAAAGGTTAAAATCATATTTGATTAAGATTGGTATTTCTAGAACAAGTGAGAACCGTAATATGTATTTAAAATGTGAATTTGAAAGTATGGTGTTGATTGTTGAAACATTTGTGGATGATATTACATTTGGAGGAAACTACATGCTATGCAAGACATTTGTTGATCAAATGACTACAAAATTTGAGATGTCTATGTTTGTTGAGATCAAAATTTTCATTGGATTACAAGTTCATCAAACAAATGAATTTATATATGTGACTCAATCTAAGTATGTAAAATAAATATTGAAGATAGTTGGGATGGATGAAGCTAAGCCAGTCGTTACACCTATGGTGACTGGAGTGGAATTATCAAATGAAGAAACTATTGAAGATGTAAATGAAACACATTATAGATCTATGATTAGTAAACTACAATATATTGTACATAGTAGACTAGATATTACACATGATGTTGGTATAGTTGCAACATTTTCCGCTAATCCTAAGGAAACATGCATGACTACTTTGAAGAGGATATTCAAATATCTAAAAGGAACTAAAGATTATGGCCTATGTTATAAAAAAGATTATAAATTTAATCTTAAAGTCTACACTCATGTTGATTGGGCTAGAAATATGGATGATAAAAAAATTTAAAATGGTGGAGCTTTCTTTTTGGGAGAAAGATTGATAACATGAATAAGCAAGAAATAGAGTTGCATTTCACAATCTAATGTTGAAGCTGAGTATGTTGTTGTTGTAATCAATTGTTCAAATATTGTATGGATTAAGAAATTGTTGGAAGGTATGATAGAAGAGATAACTAAGCCTATTACTATTTACTATCATAACTCTAGTGCAATAAATATATCAAAGAGTCTGGTGATGCATGCAAAATGAAGCACATATCAATCAAGTATTAGTACTTGAGGAAGCAAGTTGAAGAGAAAAATGTGAGTCTTGAATATGTGAAGTCTAAAGAGAAAATTGCAAACATATTTACTAAGCCATTGTCTGAGGAAGCTTTTGAGTATCTAAGAGGTAAACTGAGGGTCTTGGCCCTATCCAAAATTCACTAGGAGAAGATGGATGCTGCATTTTTCATGGATGAACATAAATATATTTGTGAAGTTAATGCAAGAGTTCACACTTTAGGAACATCTATGAAGTTGTGAAGATGATTGTTATGAATATGATGTATACCATATATGCAAGCTATAAGGATAACTACAAGGTTTTATAAGTTTCTCATTAGAACTTATAATGACCTTTCGCATTTCTAGCATAGGGGGAGAAGATTTAAAAAGGGATAATATTACCAGAGTAGGAGAAGTATATCAAAGGAGAGAATCTATATAGTGGTGAAGAAAATATGTATCGGGGAATATTAGAAGATTACTAAAGGAAGAGATGACTCATAGGGAGAGATGAGATAAGTGAGAAGCAAAGAATGTTATGCAAAGGGGGAGCAATTCTGAAATAATCAAAGTGAAGTTGAATATAAAGACCATATCCTAAGGTGGAAAAATATTGATGATGATAGTTGTTTCTCAAGACCATGTCTAGGGGCATGTGAAGGAATACTTAGGGGCACAAGAGGATTGATAAATTCATCATATAGTACTCAAGAAAGTTGCATCCATGCCCCCCTCATTAAGATGAGCATAAGGCTACGTTGACATCTTAACGAAAAGAGAAACAAGGATGCTTACTTCCAACAAGGAGATATCCCTAAAAAACAATGTATGCGAAACTCTAGAAAAAGTGACACAACTCTCTCTAGAGACAAGGAAAGATAGTAGTGTAAAAGGATATCTACAAGAAGTGGAAAGAAAGCCTTGGGAGGAAGGGATCTAGTTACAATACAACCACCTCCAAGAGGAGAGCATGAACAAAATAACATATTCAAGACAAATGGAGAAAGGAGAATAGGAATCCATGTTTTGGTCTCTTGTTGCTATCTGAAATATGGATTCTTGATTAAGGATGACGAGCTTTAAGCTCCCAAGTAAGGCAAAATGTTTATGATAGAACTTTGTTAGAATGTCATTTATAAAGGAGAATGTTGTTATTATGTCATACTAGTTGTCATTGATGTCGGCACAATTCTATTGGCTTATTCTATTATGACTCTTGGATATTCAATGATACAATTTATATTGCTTTGGTATGCATCTCTACACAATCATATTTGAAGATACAACTAAGTTAGCATATTTTGGTATGTGTGTTGCTTTTATATGCAAGAGTTCTCAAGTTTTGATGCTTCAACCACATTGCTATTTTTCATCTATCTTGAAAGTTCTTATGGAAAGTGGGCCCAAGTATAGGAACCCATGATGAGATATAATTGAGTCTATTACTTCATATGGACCTCGATATTTCTTATTCTCTAAATATTTACTTTTTGATGCATAGCAAAGAATGATCAATGTAAAAATGCATGGTCATTATATGATGGATGTGCACCTTTAAGAAAGGGCAAAATATAATGGGTGAAATTTACATGTAAGTGTCAATTCACATTTGATTTTGGACAACTTTGAGAAAATATCTTAATGCAATTACATAGTGCCAAACTTTTTCTATTAAATTTTATTTCTAGTCTAATCGCTATTTGCCCTAGCTTACCTATGGCTCCACACAATCTAACTTGTTCATACCCTATCTATACGTGTTCCTCTACCTCAATGTCATTATTTTCTCAAACTCTTTTCAACTTAATTGTTATCTTGAAATAATGCATTCCCCATTTTTGGCTAATTTGTTTATATATTGGTTTTCTATCATATAAAACAGTTATTATTCAAAATCCAAATTTTAAAACACTCGGATTACCAAATTCCACCCCTATCCACTCGTCTTTTGGATTCAACTTCATACAAGTCCATGTAGTTATGCATTGCCTTAGCATTTCCAAGATGGTTCTACATTGTCTAGATATTTAAAGATATAAGTGTTGAACCACATGTTAATCATCCTATATCATTAAGACATTTTAAATGATTAGCAACATTCCTAAGAATATCCAAATTTGAAGCACTACTTGCATTAACATTCAAATTCAAAACTATGGCTTTTCTTGCTTGCAATTCACCAATGCTTAGCAAAGGTTACAAAGTTAGTCTTTCAAAATGGGTAATTAGAGAGAACATGATCCCTTACTATTCAACAATTTATCCCAAAAAAATTCTAAAGACCATCAATCCTGACACATTAGCAAAGATCAAGGATCACATCGTACATGACAATAATCTATAGTCAACAAAGTTCAAACTCTCACCCAAAGATTAATTCTTTTACACAAATTGATCTTGAACTAGCAAATTAACCATCACTCAAATTGTACAAAGTTCAAGGCTACTAGTTTTCTAATCAGTCAACATTTGTTTCATAAATCATTAGTAATCATGTTTCATCATTATATCAAAATCTAACTATACATTTTCTTTGCATCTGACTTTTGAAAAATAAATCTAATTATACTTTATTTATACTTCATTTATACATTTATTTATTTAATTAGCCCATGCTTACATAAATAAATATTAATAGTAATTAATCGCTATTTGCAAAACTTCAAATCCTATAAGTTTTAATAAAATTAAAATATAAATATAATAATAAATTTTGGATAAAATTAAATACACTAGAAAATTAAAAAAAATATATTGATTTTTTAAAAAGCCATCAGAAATACAAACATTTCGTGTGTAATTACATTTCTTTTTTAAGTCCTTAAATTAAGACCTAAAAGAAGAATTGGAAATATATTTAATCAAACATAATAGAACAACTACTATCATTACAAGGCACTGATTCCTTTAAATTTGTGGAACAACCTACCAAAACCATCTTTTTCATCTTTGTGAGTCCTCGGAAGCTTAATGGCCATTCTTCTAACATAGAAGAGTGGCTCAAATCCAATTCTTCCAAATTTTGGAGTTGCCCAAAGTTTGAAGGCAACTTTTTCAAGGCTGTACAATAATCCAAGTACAACTGTTTTAGGGAAATGAGATTTGCAAAGCTGGATGGCAATGCACATAATGAAGAGCATCCGCTTATATATAATGACGTCAAATTGCTAAGTTGCCCAAAGTCTGCAGGCAACTCTTTCAATTCATGGCACTGTTCTAGCCACAACTTTTTTAGATTGCCGAGATCCACCAATTCAGAAGGAAGTTCTGTCAACTGATGGCAATCAATTAAATACAACTCCTGTAACTTTGATAGCCTTTCCAATCCATCTGGTAGTCTTTTTATACTTTTCAAACCAGAAAAGCCTAATTTAACAACCGAAGCAGCTGGACTGATCTCTGCAGGAATTTTTGAATTTTCAAATCCACTCTCAGAAGAGCCTATAAAGTTCAAAGCGAGCAGGCTTGGAGGAAGCTACATATTTGCACAGAAGTTATGAACAAGGATTAAGTTGTATTAATAATTATCCAGTCTGATGAAAGCTAATTGAATGAAAAACATGATCTGAAGAGGCAAATCTTACCTCATACAAACTCATGGCTTGTGTGAACGGACCTCTGTATCTGGAAAGATGCCCAAGCTTCTCAAACCTTATTGGTAAATCCATGACATCACTAGGAATTACAAGGTTTCTGAGCTCTTTAAATGGTTTATGACATTTCCCCCTGAATATTATTTGGGATCCTTCATAAGATAGCACTCTTAAGGAGTTGCTCATACGATTTAGATGATTCTCATTGATTTCAACTGGAGACTGCTCATACTCTTCATTTAAAAGGATGCCTTTTATATTTTTGAGTTTCTGCACAAAAATAGACCATATATACCATTATGAATGCGAGTCACAAAAGCATTTCCACAATCTTGACAAAAGATGCTGTAACTAGACATACCTCTTCATCATTCAAGCATTTTAATAAAGTCTCTGAATCCCTTATTCTGTTTTGCTCTGACATCTTTTTTCCTCTAGCTTGAACTATGTCATGAACAAATACTGTACCGAACTGAGATTTCTTGATGAATGAAGCATCTTCTAGAGCTCTAAATTCCTCCTCTCCAACTATGTAGGCAACTTTTTGACTTGGCCAATCATGAAAGAAGGATGTGATATCTAGAAAAGCCTCTTTCACAGGTGGTAATAATCTGTGGTAAACAAAATCAACCATACGGTCACTGATGTCTTCCTCTTCCACCTTCTCTCCATCTCTAAGCAACTCTAATACTAAATTAAATGTATTTCTGCTACTTATAGCCAGTTGCGAACCAGCTATTTCTAGCAGAAGCGGTACACCACCACACAGCTCAAGGAGGTTGTGAATATTCTCTTCATCATTGTAATCAGTAGCTTTCCTCAACAAAATCTTTCTCGCCTGTGTTTGCGGAAGAGAACAGACATGATATTGTTGATGCTGAATATTCCTGGCATTGAATATGTACGTCTCATGGAGGTTTCTCGTCGTAACAAGTATTCGGCTTCTGGGTGAAAGGCAACTGCCCAGGTCTTCAGGCAGAAGTTGCTTGAGATCAGTATTTTTCAGACCATTGTCAATGTAAAGAAACAAAGCCTGATTGGGATGTTTTTGGCAAAGTGACCAGATCATTCCTCGACCTTGGTCACAGTCTGTCAATTCCACATTCTGTTGGAACAATCCATACAAAATCTGCTGTTGGAGGACTTTAAGATCTTTCTTATTACAGTTTTGATCCATGTGAATCCTACAATGTTTATAATTTTTAAGGTCAATCTGTGCATAAACTGCATCAGCAAGTGTGGTTTTCCCAATTCCCCCAAGACCATACACAACCACAACAATCGGCATTGCATCCTGTGCATTTAGATCAAGGAGTTGAATTACACTTTCCAATCTGCTCTGGATTCCAACTGTAATTTTTGCAGAAAAATTCTGTCAGGATTGATTAGCTTAATATAAGAGGAAGAGTTAGTAAAAGAAAAACACATGATGTCATTTTGAAGAGTGGCTATACCTTGTTCCTGGTATGCGAAAAACTCCTGTGACTGGGAAGCCATCTTTGGTTGTCTGCTTTCTATCTCCGTTACACCCAACAATGTTAGGTCAGCATATAAATGATTTATTTTGTCCCGGAAATCTTGTAAACTCTCAGCATTCACAGAAGCAGTAAGAAACCTTGAAACAAATCAAGAATTCAATGTGACATTAGCAAATAGACACTAAATTTTACACACAAGTATGTGATTTTAATATTACCTAATAACATGCTGAATGCTCTGTTTATCTCATAGCAATTGTTATCACTGGATTTTAATTTTGTTACTATGTGAAACATAGTGCTTTGACACCCTACAGTTCCTGTGCACATTACATGGAATAAAATAATGCCAAATAGATGCTAGTTCAGTCAACCCAACACGCCAACTTCTTCAATAGCAATATGCTTGATTCAAAACATGAGAACCAATAATTGCATTCCGAAACATGTTAGTTGATCGGTATGGAATAAAATAGAATTTAAGACCTGTATTTGATAATGGTGAAGGACCCGTGAAAGGCATATAAACTGTATTAAATTAAAGAAGAAATAACTGGCTTGAAGAAGTTTCTTGGAATAAAATAAGTACTAAAGGACATACTAAGGAATGAGGTGCATCGATGATGCCCTTACATGAAGCAATTAGGAAACCGCCTGCTCAAAATTCAAGGAGAATCCTTCGGATAATGGAATGTTTTGAGTTTTTGACCGGAGATAGGACTTGGTAGTTGTCGGATGAAAGAATAGAATATGCAAGAGAGAAAAAGGAAAGAGTGAAACTAAAAACTGACCTTAGTAGCAGTCAATCTGAAAAATGTTTTTACCCGAATAAAGATAGCACTTTGTTGAATGATAGTAATTTGTAAAGGTTAACCTTGTATCATGTTCCAGTAGCTTTTCACCTTACTTTTTAAACTGACAACTGACAAGTGTATATTTCCATGCCGCAGATTAAAGAAGTTGTAAGCTAAAGAGGAGATTTTCTAAGAGATCAGAGATCTTAGGGACTTATTTCATAAATGAGATTTTCTTAACAGTTATCACTCTTATGATGTTTGCAGGATTGAGATATTGTGTGAGAGTTCAGAACATTTGGGATCTTCTATGGATTATAGAGCTTTCTTAGCATTTAAATACTCAAGCTATTAATAATTATAATGTAAAATGAGATTTCCTCATTGCAATAGTGATATTAAAAATGTTCTTGTACTGGTAGGAAATCAAGTCAGTCCTCATGAGTGCATGGGCACACCTGGAATGATTTTAAGGACAATGTAATCAAATTGTGTCGCATGTTTTTCTGCTTTATGGCAATGCACTCGAGTTGTGTTACTCTGATATTTATTGATTGATAGGCCATTATGTGATCTATTACCTTGTAACTACCAGATATCTTTCTTTTTCTCTTGAATTCAGATTTACCAAGAACAAATCATACTTTTCTGAGACATGTCATTCTCTTAAATAGTTAAAGGGAAGGGATGATATGCTGTCATTTCTGTTCATAAGTAGACTTCTAGGTAGCAATTTGTTGTCAGAAATATACATGGTTTATGATATGGCAGAAAGGAAGCACAATATTTTTCTCAATGAGATTCTTTATGAATTTGTTATATCAATAATACCTTACCCCTCTACTCCAAACCATGTAACCTTTTATAAGATCCTTCTCCCACTTCATCTTTGGAAGGAGCGGCTGATCTTCCTACTTCATTCTTGCTCCCCCTCTTCATTTTTCCTATAGCAAGTTAATATCAACTTTCTATCAGCAGATATATCAAGAAAAGCATCATGAGAGGCTTCTGATCTGGAGCATCTACTTTAATATTCCCCTCCCACAATCAGTCAGCTGAGTAGTTGTTCAGTAATTTGAAGACTCTTGTTTTACTAGTCTTTAATTAACAGCTGTCATCTATTTTATACTTTCAGTTTCTGAAGAGTTTGATTAGTTTGTAATCTTTAAGAGCAGAGTTAGTGTAGTTCTTACACTTTCAGGGCTACTCTTAGAGGGAAATTAGTGATGAGAAAAGGGATCAGCTCCAAGGAGGATGCAAACAGTAGAGGCTGGATGCAAGAAGTTCAATATTTTACAATCTTTCCACTACCCTGGCCATTCTGGTGATTTTAGTTACCCGCATAATACAACTGGTTATATTAATATATTTTTCTTGATTATAGAGTGGTTGGATTTATGCCTTCTTGATTCTTAATTATTGAAATCCTGTATATACGTAAGGGCAAGGAAGAATACAGTATGTTGTGAGTATAATTTGCAGGTTATTAAAGTTTGAACTGCATCATTTTGTTATCAGTTCAAAACATAAATAGCCCAAAGGGAAATATTTTTACTTTTGAAGAGTTTGATTAGTTTGAAATCTCTCTATAAGCAGAGATAGTGGGGTTCTTATGTTTTGAAGGATAATCTTGGAGAGAAATTACTAATTAGTAACGAGAAAAGGGATCAGCTCAGAGGAGACAGAGAAGCTGAAGCTGAATGTTATATGGTCGATATTTACAACCTTTCCACTTCTGTGGCTATTCCCATAATTTTTAGCTCCCAATGTAATATAGGAATAACTGATTAGGTAGTTCTCTTGGTTCGCTTAAAGGATGCATTTATGCCCTCTTGATTCTTTAGTGTTGAAATTGCATATATTTGTAAGGATAAGGCAGAACAGAGCATGTTTTGAGTGTAATTTGCAGGTTCTTAGAGTTTAAACTATATCATTTTGCTATCAGTGCGAGCTCATGCGGTGTAGCAAAGAAAAGGTCAGAGGAAACCAAGATGGAAAGGTAACCAGATGAAGTGCTTACAAAGTTGCAGGCCCTTGAGGCTAGGCTGCCTCATGAGAATTCTAAGAAAAAATTAGAACTACAAAGAGGTTGAGGATGTTATTTTCTGCAGGTGTTATGTAATGTATATGTATTTTCTTGGAGGACTGATAGAGGAGGAAATGATTCTTCCTTCATATTTACCGGAGGTGCCCCTTCACCATGGGTCACCACACTTCCCTTAATATAATAATACAATATAATTATTATATTATTATATAACTATTATATTATCATTTCATATAATATAATTATATCACTGCAATAATTATATTGTAATAGTTATATCTCAATTTTTTATTACCAATAAAATTATATTATCAAAATAATATAATTATATTATCGCAACTAAGTGTTATCTATGTCAGCCTGAAGAAATCTGACCATAACTACAATAACATCAACAATCCCTCCTAGCTAGGGAGGAATCATTTTTGTCATTTACAAGTTGCATTACCTTATTGTAATGATTGACACAATGGCTATATCCATTTGTGGAAAGATAACACCTCTTGTGATATCAACCATTATGACTTATCCATAGATATTGCTTCAGTCATATCCGCCATTATTGCTTATAGACATCTCTACACATGATATCCACCAATATGGCTTATGCATAGATATCACCTCACGCAATATCCACCATTATGGCTATCCATAAATATTACTTCACAAGATGTCAACCATCATTATGAGATCATCACCTCACAATGATGGTAAGATGCACAAGTATCTATCATTGTGAGATTGTCACCTTACAATGATAGTCACCATGGCTCATCTAGAGGGTGAACACACAAGTATAAGAAAGTCACAAGGGATTCTCTCATTTGGTGTTGTCATGGCAATACACATTATATCCACCATGAACCATATCAAAGGGTCGTAATAAGGGCTTACACCTCAAGTCTCTCTCAAAGAGAGATGCATTAATAATGGATTGCACCTCATACTTCTCACTCATGGAAAAGAACTCATTATAGTACATCTCAAGGAATCACTGATGCTGAGACTCCCTCTCAGTCTGGGCTTTGTTCTCCATAATACCAAGATGCTCCCTCTGAATCTCAAGTTCTTGCATCAACCTCACGACCTCTTTGTCCAAGGTCATCACTGATGGATTGTCAAACTCCCTCTTTTAAAGAAACATCTTCAACTACCAACTCATTCTCATAGTAGAAATTATCAAGTTCTTCCTTCCTTGAATGCCATCTCTTATGCTTCTTGGTCCGTCTTGAAAGCATTCAAGAGATTATGCAAATGAAGAATACAGGATTCACTATCAAAGTTATAACATGAATTAGCTAAATTAATTTCATTATCAACATTCAAGGGTATGATCATAAAATACTTATCTCTAGAAGTCAAAGAGTAACTCCCTCTAGGCAATACTTGAACCCCTTTCGAGCAACAGAGGTTTAAATTGAAATTGGGCAAGCCGTCTTGAAGATTAGAAAGCAAAGAGTCTTCCTTGACAACTTCAGCTTTGACTAAACATCATTTCCCAACATGAGTTCCCTCTCTTCTAAGTTGACTGGATTGTACTGACTAGACTTAATTATCAATGTTATGGGCAAGAACTCCCCATCGCCTTGACATCAATGTATCTCACAAGAATTGAAGATGCATCAACTTCTCTATATTGGTTAATAAATCCTGCCAAATTCTTTCATATCCTTGTGATTGTAATCATATTATGAGACTCTCGCAAATAAAGAAGAAGAAGTCAGAGTCTGCAGATTCCATGCTAGTTAACTCAACCCTGTGCAAGCCTTTCTTGGAATGCTCGCCACAAGGAAGTTGAAAGCCGCACGACCAATAGCACGACCAAAAATTGACATGAGGCTTGGCCTTTTCATTTAGTCTACATAGCAACAGATAAACCCACCGCAAGAATAATCGTGCCTAATTCATGTTATAGCAAGAGCGTTTGATCCATATTGATGACACGATGATATTAAATTATTTGGAGAGCAACAATGGGTAGATCTGTTGTTTGAAGAGTTTGTGGTCTATCCTCCATAGAATGAACTGTACATGCTGAGAATATTGATTGAAACTGAGTAGATAATTCATAGCGACCGAAAGCCCTGTGGATGCTTCAAGGAAGCCTTCCATAAGCTCTCGACTACATTTAGAAGCCATATCCACGAGCCTATGGATGGCTTCCTCGAAGCATCCACATGGCTTCCAAAAGAATCCAGCACCCATCCGCATCCAGCGTCGAAGAGGAAGCATGGGTATTTAGTATTTAACCACCAAATAGTAGTAAAAATAAGGAATACATATGCCAAAGATGTAAATTGCTCCTATATCTCCAACAATCAATATAAGGCTCAATATGTTATTCCAACACAACACGTGTTATTCTTAGGGAATCATGATCTCCAATGACAATTCCTATCTACGCATGTGATCAAATACTAATAAGCACTGTGATAACTCCAATCCTCTAGTCACTAGGAATAACCTTAAGTAGGCATCAAACTCTATATTTGTTGATCAAATCATTGCTTGTATAACATTCAATGATCTTTTGTCGATCAAGTAATTGCTTGTATGGCACTCAATGATCTTCAAGAATATGTACGATATTTATTCGGTATTTACTTCGTAGATATTAGATGAAAGCATCTAGTAGAGTCTTTTATTATTTCCAATCCAATTTCATTTCTGATTAAATAGACAACTCTCTTACGCTGATATTGACTTAAAATTATTTCCCTAGGTCAACACACAGTTGGATCTCCATATGTCGCAAAAAAATATATTTGATCAATTGGTTCTCATATAATCCCTAATATCGATTCTGTCAATGACAATTCATTTCTTTAATGGATTGATATAAGAATATCCTGTAGCAATATTTGGCATCAAACCCAATATGATCATTACTTAGCTTCTATAATTTGATTACTTAACACTTGTGAGGTGAACGCAGAAGTGTTATTGCTATGTCATGTCTTATGGAGAAACTTCATTGTCAACTAAATGATGCCTTAATGGATGTCTATGTTCTCATTTAATGCTTTCATTTCATCACTGGCTGCTACTTCTATTCAACAAATTTATTGTTAAAAATTATAAGGCTCCAAAAGGTGGCTTCTCTATGTTGGCAACCTCATAGCCATTTACAGCTTTGAACTCATAACAATAGTATTAGCAAATCCATTTTGAGCATATCCTTACTTGATGATACCATATTTCTTTGGGGACACTTGTCAAGTTGCTAACTTGTTCCGATAACGATGTGTGCTATTTCTATATGTGACCCTTAGAATAGTGGGGCTGAGACTAATATCACAACATGAATAGATGGATGATACCTTCCTACCTATATCATATAGACCGGAAGGGACTACTAGGAGGAAAATACTCCCCCTCCCCAGATAGCTTCTAGCGCGCCATAGATAGTGAAGGGGGCGGAAAGTCCTATCCCTATAGACCCTTTATAAGAATTCGCAAGTTCAATAATCAACAATAAGAAGAGCCAAAGGATATTGTTTCCAACAACAAATGCCAACTATAGTCAGCCTATTTCCCACTTCTGAACAATTAAGTGTGGGTGGGAGGGCCCCTAAAATTCTATGGTAGGGAGGTAGATTAGAACCATATTAGCAGCAGGGAACATGCCTAGGAACACGAACGGGAGAAATATACGCAAATCTGACGCCCTACGGGACCAAGACCCTCTCTATATTGGCCTACCGATTGGTACACTGATGGGCTCGACCATCCTTTTGCATCATTATTCAGCAGGATTCCTTCTTAATTCACTCTTCAAATTAGGGAAATTTTCTTTTCATCAAGGAGGCATGTTATATAATTCTCTAATCTTCTCATTGATCCTTGTCTAGCCAATATTGGAGAGACGTAATTTCTCCTTGATCCATTGATGAACAACTTGGCGATCAAATAAATCAAGCATAAAATCACAAAAAATGATATATGTTGTTAGCGCTAGATGAGTAGTCACTGCAACATGGTCACCATGAACAGCAACATGCTAGTAACATTATTTTTGAAGCCTTACACATCTGGTAGGGAACTTGCTTTGATAGCATGCTATTTTTTGTCGGTGTTATATAATGTATATATATTTTCTCTCGGAGGACTAATAGAGCAAGAAATAATTCTTCCTTTATACTTCTCAATGGTGCCCCTTCACCAAGGGTCACCACACTTCCCTTAATTTAATAATAATATAATTGTTATATTATCAATATAATTATACTATCACAAAGATATAATTATATTATCAGAACTCTACATGTTATCTATGTTGGGTTGATAAAATCTGACCATAGCTACAATAACATCAATAGAGGAGGGGACACATATCCCATGGTATAGAGTTAATGTAACACATGGACTCGCACCCCCTACCAAACCTCAAAGTACCCATCCTCGAGATGTCCTTGCATCGGGTACTTGAGTACCTAACTACCTCCATCTCCGCCATTCCGCCTCTAGGATGGGTACTTGATTTCTATTTGAATTTTGATTTTTGAATGTTACTATTGGGTATGTAATATGTTGCTATGTTGAATGTTCAATGGTTCTAGTTCACGTTGCAATTTTTCTATATTCAAGTATTTTAACTTGGTATGCTCTACTGAAACATGATTTCATAACTAACATTTCAAGTTCTATATGTATACTATACAACCCCACTCCCTACCGCGTCCTCCCCTTACCGTCATCTTGAAAATGAGGCCCATTTCCCCTTGCCTCGAAGACTTGTCTAGACGTATCCCGATACTAGTGTTACAGTAGGTTAATGTCCCTAAGTTTAAATGTGAGTTAAATCTAAAATTGTTCTTGGAATGGATTCAAGCTTTAGAAAAATACTATGACATGGAAGGAATTGAAGAAACTGATAAATGAAGAGTTAAATTTGCAGCACCTGAGATGAAGTCTCTATTAGCATGAATACTAATGGTATTCCTTGGGGGAGTATCCTAAGCATTGCCAAGGCATGTGGAGATTGTTAGCATGATTGACATGTTGCATTCATGACTATGTTTGCCATTGATAACAACATAGTATGGTTTCTGTGACAATTGGCAGAGTAGCAAACAGAAAACGAGGTCATACGAATAGAGAATTGATGGTCAGGTGACGCCCAGTTAAGGACATGTTCTACACTGTGTTCTGATGGCAAGATTAAGTGTGCATCAAGTAAGTCAAAGAAATGCAGAAGATATGTGTGATTTATAGAGAGTAGTATACAGAGAGAGTATTTGAGAAACAATTTATGATGAATGGATTGTATCTCCTAACAGAGATGGAATCGTGATATGCGAGGTTAGACGGTGACAGGAGACAACCCGATGGTGACGTCAGCAAGTGCGCAAGGTCTAGAGTTGCACGTATGAGAAGTTGTAAAGATTGTGAGCTGACAGTGATGTGTAATTGTGAAATAATTAATTATCTTAATGTGGTCCTACTATAATTAATTGAGAAAGCTTCAAGGCCAACTCAAGGAATTGTTTCAAGGACATGGTATAAAGGAAGGATATTTTCCTTGTTTGGAAATGTATTAAGTGTGCGAAGAAAGGCAGAGCATTTGGTAAATGTGAGTAAGTGATCCAAGGGATTATTGGATGCGAAGTTGGTGATTTGGTATCAAGATCAGAAGAAGAGAAGTCTGGTTGACAGGACAAAGGAAGAGGAAGTACAAGTACAACTCATCTCTATTATTCTGCAAGGAATAATACAAAGATCATTTGGATAGTGGGTTCAGTGGTCTTGCCCTTGAAGCCGTTTGGACAATGGGTTGATTTTCCTTCTACAACTCCTCACAGGGTTAACAGGGATTCAAAGTCTCCTAACATATCTGGTGTTATTGTGTATGAGTATCTTTTTATGGTTGTTGATTATATTGCTCATTCAGTTAAGGATTAATAAGGTTGATAATTGTTATAATGGTTGATTCACCACCCCCCCCCCCCCCCCCCCCTCCTAGTTATATCAGTGGACTTTACTTTCTAATAGTCTCATCTTGGTCTCTAGTGGGAGAATCTCCAAAATTTTATGGAAAGACATAAGGGATTATTCATATCAACATATAACAGAAGATTATTTTGGGCTGAAAATTATAACTAATTTGCAAGATGATGAATATGCAGCAGCCAGATACATTAATGGACTTAGATTTCAACTCCAAAATGAGTTACCCCCACTAGAAGTGAATGCCATGGGTGAGGGATATCAATTAGACTTAAATCAGAGGAAAGATCGCATAGATTGGGCAAGTGGCAAGCAAAAGAGGTGGCAACAATTCAAGTAGAGGTAGAAGAAGTTCCTCCAAATTAACTAATGAAGGAGAGCCAAAGGAAAATGCAAAGCCAAACTTCCAAGAGAATTTGCCTTAAAATTAGAGGAAAAACCAAGTAGGTCGGAGAATGTGGCAAACTAAAGAGTTAGGCAATTTGAATAGAGCCAGAGAAATTTCCTCCAAATCAACTAATGAAGAAGAGACAATAATAATGTGAAGCCAAACTTTGAAGAGATGGGTGGCTTTACAGGTAGAAGATGAGGAAAGCAATCTTTGAGGTTGGAAATGTTTAAGGTAACCCTAGAAGGAGAACCATAGGAATGTAAACTGCCCCAAAACCCCAAGAGAGCAACGGTGACCCTAGAAGGAGAACACTTGATAAAAAAAGAATGAGCAAAGACGGATGAGAATTTGATGTTACATGAACCTTGATAGTTGGATACAAAGAAGTCCCTGTAGCTGATTGGAGGAGAAACACAATGCAAGTATAAAGATAAATTGTGCAAGATGATTGTGAATGGTAGGACTGCTAACAGCCTGGTAAGTACAAAAGTATTCCAAAACTTATAACTTGTTTGCATTCCAAAGAATCTAAATTTTTAAAAAATTGGTTGGAAATGTCATTGTGTGTTTGAAAACTGGATATTGGTTTGTCGTCTTAGAATTGGTCCACATGAAGATATGGTGTTCTGTGACTTACTGCCAATAGATGCTTGTCACTTTTCAGTAGGTAGACCTTTCAAGAGAGATAGAACAGCTTTAATAGCAACAGTTTTTACTTACAATGGGATGAAAAGAATTTTCAGGCAATCTAAGGGAGAGATTTGTTATTGGGAAAAGAGAACCCAAATCAGCAAACAATCCCATAAGAGGTGCAGAAATTGTTGCAACAATATTCTGACTTGGCACCAACTAATCCAGCTGCTAGTTTGCCTCCATCCAAAGACATTACCCATCAAATTGATCTAATTCCAGTTGCTTAGCTTCAAAATTAAGCTACTTGTAATTTTATAAATTAACTTCTGTAGAAAATGAGAAATGTTGACACAGATTTCTGAATTATTGAAAAGGGATTTCAATAGAAACCATGAATCCATGTGCCACACCATCTCTGTTCTTCCCAAGGGAAGAAGAAAAATGAAGATTATGTATGTATTCTAGAGCCATCAACAAATCAGTGTGAAATGTCAATATTGATTGAATAGAATGAATGACTTAATTGATTTCCTATAGAGAGCAAAGGTCTTCTCCAAAATCAACCTCAAAAGTGGATACAATCAAATTTAGATTTGTAAGGTGATGATTGGAAGACTATCTTAACACATGAGATAGGTCAGTTGAATGAGTGGCAATTCCACTCAGATTGTCCAAGGCTACAGCTATCTCCATCTGAAAAACGAACTATGTATTCCACTCAGATTGTCGCATAACTCTTGGATCACAAAAGCTTATCTGCTGAAGTACAGATGAACAACTCCATCCTATAAACCAATACCAGGAGGTTTAAAGTTTCCAAGAGAAGAGGAGGACAATGTTGATTGTCTGTGATAATTGTCTAATCTGACATTCAGTCAGTTGAGTTGTAGTTCAGTCATTTTAAGACTTCTGTTCTAGGATTTTTAGTAGCCTGTTCCAATTTGTATTGACCAGTTCTTCACAGCTTTAGCTATTCTCGCTTTCGAAGAGTTTTATATGTTAGAAATCTGATGGAGCTGAGTTGTTAGAGTTCATTCATTTTGAGGGATGGTCTAAGGGGTAAACTAGTAATAAGATGGACCAGATCAGAGGAGACTAAGAACAGCAGAAACTGAGTGTTTTATGGTCTATTCAGGTAAAATTTTGTTACTGATATAAGATAAGAATAACTGGCTATGTCTTTGTCTCGTCATAGAGCGGATATACTTGTGCCTTTGATTGTCTGATATTGACATTACTTAGATTCTTCAAGGTAAGGCAAAACACTGAACAGATCATATTTTCAAGTCTAATTTTCAAGTTCTTAGAATTTGAACCGAATCAGCTTCTCTTTCTGGACTTCCTAAATACTCATTTTAGTTCTCCTCACAAAAGGAAGATATCGAGCAATGGGATGCAAAAGAATGAACATCCAACTGACTTGACGACAATCACCCTCCATACTAATGACTTTTTTGTTAGCTTCTTTGTGTTACTCCAGAAATTTCTTCCATGAGGAAGGAGAAACTTCATCTGAACCATTGCAGTCAGTATGCCTCGCTTCGAACAATTATATTTTTTTATCTGAGACATCATTTGTTTTGCACAACTTTGAGAACTGAACACTTCTCTCTGAGGAGAAAAAAGCAGAAGGGGAAGAGATTCGCTTTTCCTTAAGGATATTATCTACGTGCCCCACTTTAAGGTGGAAGTAAATTAAAGAAAAGAAAAGAATATCTCCATAGTCAATCTCTTGCACAAATATGGTGAGGGGGAGATTAGCCAGGTCCCTAGAAATTTTTGAGCAGGCATATATTGTATGCTTACTTTCTAGAGATACTTCATCTATTTCTACCAAGTCAGCCAGACACAATCTTCACACAAAAACTCCGTAGTGGCTTCCAAAAATCAGCGGGGAAGCCGTGCAAACGAATCCAAACTTCATAACGAGCAGTAGGGAAAATAAGACCCAATAAACCCAGGGAATCATGCTTTCAAAGAGGTCTTCCTGTTTAAATTCTAGTATTCTCACGGAGGAGTAGAGCATCACAACCCTCTAGGCAAGAAAAAACTCAAAATAAAGAAACCTTTTGGGAAGAAAACATACCTGCGGGGAGGTGGACAAAGAAAAGTGCGCCCATTCTTGGACTGTTGAGACAAAGAGCCAAGGTTCCTTGCAATGCCCTTTTACGGAATAGGCCTGAAGCTTTAAATATACTGCTGCAGCCTATGAATCTGAAATGGGGACAACTGAGTACAGATGGTTACAACCAATGTGGTGATGACCCCACTGAAACATTATTCCAAGTGAAACCGCAGTCGCCAGGGTGGAACATTAGCCCCTCTCTGCACACTGCACTCTTTCCCTTGCTTCTAGAGTTCTGCAAATTGCGAAGCATATTTCTGACTATTGATCTTGAATCTTCCAATGCATTATTTGGGCAGTTTATTTGCAGCATGACGGTCAAAATGCAAGATAGTATGTAAGAGTATTCGCTTCAGGGAATGATATTTAAGCTATGGATGAAGGCTCTAGCTGTAAGCCTATAGGAGAGTGTTTCTAGACATGAGAAGAAACTTTTTTGTTTGTTTTTTAATGAATAGTGACCTTTTTTATTAATAAAATATATTCAGATTATAGTTCACAAAAAAGGGGTTGGGGGATACAAGATCACCTCGCGAAAGAGTTCAAACGGTCAAAGCCAGAATAAAAATACGGTTGCAACCGGAATAAAAAACTATTCATCAAAAAAAGCATAAAAGGCAACCTCAAGCTGCCAAAGCAGTGCCAACCGAGGGTGGTGGATCATCTTTATCTTAAAAACCCCAATCATCTTTAGGATTAGGGGGCGGGTTGGGAACAGTCCAACCATCGTCACCAGCAGCAACAATAGTGGCAGCCTCTGCATCTTTAATCTTTGGCTGCGGAGGAGAAATCGCCAGGTCCAAGCAAGGCCATTTCCCCGAGTGCGCACAATGAGAGCCAGGAGGAGGAGTCGGGGACCAACCAGTACCACCATGAGGTGGGGAAGCTGAGCGGCGCCTCCATCTGCCATCACCACCGCTAGGAGAGCAGCGGCGAGAAGCTTGGGAGCACAGGGTGTGCAAGTGGCAGTCGGAGGAGTGGCGCCGAGGACGGCGGCTACGGGGTGTCGAGGTCTCCACTAAGGCATCTGGAGGAACTCTGGCGCAATGTTAACATCCAAAAACTTTGTGTGAAAAGAATAGCATTCATATCTTTCCACAGAGAAAACAGGATCGCCAGCTTGAAGGTATGCTAAATCTGGGTGAACTTCCGAGGAAATCTAGAAGAGTCACCCAGTAAAATCATATGCCAAGAGAAAGACTCAGGTCTGAATGGCTTGAAAAAATCATGAATCCAATGCCAATAATTATGAGCACGCTTGTAGAACCAAAAAATATGCAAGAAAGACTTTGGTTGTCCACAAAAAGGGTATCTAGGATTAGGAACCCCAATATGTTTGAGCCAAGGCCCTAAGGGAAGACCTTGGAAGGCCAAGCACCAAGCAAAATGCGCAATCTTGGGTTCAGTTATAGCATTCCATATGGTGTTAAAGCATTTTCTCCAAATTGAGAAAGGGAAGATTGCAAATGCCATCTGTGGTTTAGCGTATCCACCATGGGAAGATGAGGCGAAAGCCATCTGTAACCCAAACTTGGCTTGTAATTAGAAAAGGAGTGGTGGGAAACCACCTCCAATCAAGCCACCAAGGGCGAACAGCTTGAATCCCCACATTATGAACTAAGTGAATAGGGATGGAAGAAAGCAGAAGGTCAAAAGTCTATCGGTCTGAATGGACAAGGCAGTATTGTACTTGCATATCTTTCCAGGTCCTAAAACTCATGGTGACCCATGAAAAGAAGTCCTTAGGAGTTCTGATGCCACGTTTGAAAAACACAGAGCACTGGCCCCTTGAGTCTTGGCAAGGGGAGTACCCTGAATGGCAAACAAGGGAGACCACCATATGTTATGCTGATTCAAGGAGAGGCCATTACAGAATTCATCTCCAGCCCATCAAAGCTAGGGCTCAATAACCTCCTAGGCTTTCTAGATGCTCTTGATGACGAAGGAGCCCTGAATGACCACGGGCTCACACATAATGAGAAGGGTTTGGAAACCAATCCCCTTCCAAGTAGGCCTGTTGACAGGGAAGCCAGAAGAAATGTAATGCTGAACCAAAATCTTCCAAGCTTCATCTCCTGAGAGAGCCCTAATAATCCATTTTGCACAAAGAGCAAGGCCTTGTCTCCGAGTGGAAAGCAAGCCAAGACCACCAGACTCTTTTGGGAGACAACAGAAATCCCAAGCCACTCTATGAAAGCCATGGTGATCAGAACTAGGGGCCTAGAGAAAATCCTTGAGCAATCTTTCCAACTTCATGTAAGAAGCTTTAGATGGAGCCCAGTAGGAGGAGTAATACACATGAGTGGCCACAAGAATCTTAGAGGAAATCTTGAATTTTCTCGCAAGGGAGAGTGGCTTTGTGATCCAGTAGTTGAGCTTTTTGCTAATTTTAGCCAGCACGACATTCCAAAGTTCCACAGGCAACGCCTGAAAAACAAAAGCAATGCCAAGAAAGCAGAAGATTTCTCCATGAGCAACCCATTTCCACTCAAACTAGCTAAGCCAAGGTGGAGCTGGCAGAAAGGACTGGCGGAAGAAGAGCGTTTTATGCCATTTAATGGCAAAACCAAAAGCTTGACAAAAGGTGTCCAGGCAACTTAAAGCATTATTGATGTTTTCTTCATCCTCTAAAAGTGTGAGAAAAGAATCATCAACAAAGTGTCCATTGACTAATTGGGAGGATGATTTAGGCAAGGAAATGCCACGAACTAGTCCTGAGGACACAAAATGCGCAAGTAAATATCCAAAACCTTCTGCAGCAAGGACATAAAGCGCAGGAGCTAGCGAACAACCTTGTCTAATGGAACGAAAAAGTCCAAAAGCTTATGATTGCGAATTGTTGATGGTAATGCAAGCATTAACATCCCCAAAGAGCATCTCCACGGATTGGAGGAAGTTGGGGCCAAAACCCAGAGCTTGGAGCATAGCCAAGATGAGGGACCATTCAATGCAATCATAGGCTTTAGCAAAATCTATCTTTAAAAAGATGGCCTTCTAATTGGACTTGCAAGCCCATTCCATTCCCTCCTAGAGAGGAATGATGTTGTCAAGAATATACTTGGACTTGATGAATCTAGTTTTCTTTGGTCGCACAATTAAGGGCAACATGTGCCTGATTTTGAGAGAGAGTGCTTTGGCAATGATCTTATATGGCACATTCAGAAGAGTAATGGATCTCCAATTACATATATCCTCTAGATCACCAGCTTTAGGTATGAATTTGATATTTCCTTTGTTTATAATGGCTCCTAAGCTTTTAGAGTGATAGGCTTCAAGATAAACTTTGTGCAGATCAAGACCTATATGCTCCCAGAGGTATTTGTAGAATTCACAAGGGAACCCATCACACCCAGGGGACTTATCATCCGCCATGGAGTAGACCGACTCTTTAAGGTCTCGGAGGGAAAGAAGTTGCTCACAAAAAGCGCGTTACTCAGCTGCTAGATGGTTTGGAGTAACAGAAATACACTTTCTGAGAGCTTCCTCCTGAGCAACTGAATTTCCCTGCGAAGCAAACACATTCTCATAGTGATGAACAAATGCTTGCAGGATGGTAGGGAGACTAGATAGAACAACATTTCCTTGTTTGATTTTTTTAATCCCAACATTGGTATGACAGGCACAAAGAGCCTGAAAAAACTCCTTTGAGGCTTTGTCGCCAACCTCCAACCAGTGGAGACAGGCTTTGATTTGGGCTCCCCGCACAGCATAATTATCAACAATTTGTTTGTCATGGCAAAGCTTGGCAAGCTGAATTTGCAAGTCCGCATCAAAGGGATTGAGGGTGAGGGCCTCAGAGGCTTTTTTGAGGGCAAGCATGTTGGCTTCATATGACCATTTATGGAACATAGCCAATTGTCGCCCATAAATGCGCAATAACTAAGCAGTTCTAGTAATGGCATCATTCCACCATTGAATCCAACCCCTTTGAGAATGCGAATGTGGCTCCAAGTTCCAAACATGTAGGATGTGCGAAATGGTGGAAGCATGCATCACCACAGATGTGTTGAGGAAGAACTGAGACTTGGCCACCTTTGGGACAGTTGTTTGCCAAGAAATGACAAAATAAATGGGGTAGTGGTTAGATAACGTCACATCTGGCAGGGGAATGATAGGAAAATCTCGATCCTCAGAAAAAGAGAAAAAAGATTGCACAATGATCAAGGCATTTTAATATGCGGTCAGAGCCAGCTCAAAAGTTGGACCAAGTGTGCCAAACCCCACTATCCTAGCGGCGGTTGGTATTGGGATAAAAAAGGCCCAATTTATTGTGCATGTAATACCAAGCTTGTCTTTCCCCAACTGTCCAGCAAAAAGGTAGAATGTCATCTTGGTTAGAGGCCACTTCAACCATATTAAAGTCCCCACACATAACCCAATTAGCTGGAGGCAAGTTGTCAGCCAGCCAAGCCCACATCTGGATCTTTCCACAACGTCATTGAAAGCATAAACATTAATGACTCCAAAAGAATGATTGTTAATGGAAAAAAAAAGCTAAATAATTCTATGTGTGGGGTCAAAACCGTGCAAAATAATAGCAAAATGAAGGTAAGGTGACAGGAGAGTAACTACACCACCTCAGCTAGCTTTGTGCTGGGAAGAAAACATCACGCCATCCTGCCAAATTACACAGCATGCCAAAGAAAGCATGAAACCAAAAATTTTAACTTCTTGCAGGTAGAGAAAATTTAAATTACCAAGTCTATGATGGACATCCCGAACATAGTACTTTCTGGGGAGGTCTATGAGACCTCGAACATTCTATGATAGGAAGTTCATGAAAACTCTTCCATATCATCTTTGTCCTCAAGAGAGGAGTAGCTATTCTGCAAGAAGGTAGAAACATGGTTTAAGTCAGACGGAAAACCCTCTGGACTTATAGCCTGACGTTTCACCTCTGGTATCTCTACACATCTAGGAGGACTGCGAGAATGCCACGTCGTTGGCGGTGCTATGGAAGAGGCAACAAGAGGAGTTTGCACCCCAGCCAAGGCAAAAACCTTGGTAGCTTACTTAATCCCCTACGAGCCAATAGTGTTTGAAACCTGCGAAACTCCAGAAGTAGTTCCTTTGTCTGTTGCTTGCGTCCCTACACTGGCTGGAATTGATGCTCCTGTAGGGATAGGAGGAACCATGATGACCATAGCATATGACTGCTTGGGGGGCAAGGGATTTGAGGGAGCCTTGCCCTTATGCCCAACAGTAACTCATTCTTCTTTTTTTTCTTTGGCTTGTTTGACAGGCGCCTCTTTAGGCATGGGCTTGACCCTAGGTGTAGCTAGAGGGTAGTCCTTGATCTTGTGTTCCATGGACTGGCACCTATAATAGGTGTTGGGGAGGTTCACGTAAAGAACCCTCTAAGAGAAGGTTTTAGTCCTAATTTGAATTTCCACATAATCCTTGAGATCCTTGGAAACATCCACCTCTATGCAAATGCACCGTTGCGGGTGAGCATTAAAGAATTTCTCAAGCTCCTTTGTGACAACTTTGCCAAGGGCTTTGGCAATGGACTCAATGAAAGGCTAGCAAGGTAGGGGTAAACCTGGGAACTCGACCCATATAGGAACCTTAAGCTTTTTATCATCTGAGACTGTGCAGTCTCGTGACCATTTTTGAAAAACAAGCAAGGAAGAATGCATAGACCATGGTCCGTTGTTAAAGACCACATCTACCTGCGAGGGGTTAGCGAAGAGAAATTTAAAAAAAAAAATTGGTAAGGTTTTGCACAGCGTCGAGGTGGACTCCATGAGGAGTCTAGCTATTGTTAACCCATTTGTAGAGCATAGCTTTAGGGAGAGTCCTACCCACAAAATAACCTATCAAGTTGTGTTGTTCTAAGCAATCACATGCAGCATCAAATTCTTGCAAAGGAAGGATAATGTTAGGATGACCTCGTGAAAAACCTTCAAGACAAACTTGCACGGACGTTTGTTCTGTGGAGGCGCCATGGCAGACCAAAGTAGTAGCGTGAACACTAGAAACAACTGGTTCATTGCTGGCTAGAAGCCATTATATCCTAGCCTAAAAACTACCATAGTAAATGTGATATGACAAGTGGAGCTAACAGAAGGAAAGTTTAGATGAAAAGCTGTAGACAAAAAACTGAAAGATCGCATGAAGCAAGAAACCCTAGCAGAGCAATAAAACCTCCCCGTCCCAACCCTTTCATTCCTCAATGTCTATTTTTCTCAGAAGAAACTTTTTTGATGAATAGACATTTTTATTAATTTAAAACTTTGAAGATACATATTCACAAAAAAGGGGTCAAGGATATAGACCACCCGGGAGTTCAAACGGCCCAAGGCCAGAGATCAACTCTGAAGAAGAATCTTTTCTTTTTTGATGGAGGGTTCAAATTTGGAAGGCAACCCAGTGAGGATAAAATGGAAAAACCGCAAAGAAATGGAGAGAATGTTTGGGCGAAATTGTAGCATCATTTTATCGTATCTTCTAGAAATTTTGAGTTTTGTTAAGATTATTTTAAGATGGGTGGTTTATAAAATTTAAGTTATAAGAAATTTGGTTGGGGAAGAGAATTAGTAATAATAATGATATTATTATAAATTTTTATTTTATTTATTCAATATTATTTTTTAAAAGTGAAAAATAAATGATAAGTAAAAGTTCATTAATAAATACATGTATCATTATTATTATTTGTTTATTTAGTTTATATATACATTATCATTGGAATATGTGTTTGTACTAATTAATAATTTTTAAATTTTATTTAGTTCATAAAAAGATTCATTTGTGCACTAATAGAACATTTGTATGCAAGTATTAGAATTTCAAGTACACCATTATTAAGACATCTCTTAAGTAAGAATTATTAATATTAAAGAAAATACTATATCTAATTCTAAACTTCCTTTTTAATGTTTGACGAGACCACTAATAGATTTTGAAGTTCCCCATTAAACATTACTTTATATTCAACATCTATAGCATCTTGCTTTAAAATGAAATAAACAAGGAGAGAACAAAAAAGAAGTTGGGATGTTCACTAATGGGTTTGTAGAAGGTTTCAGTCATTGATCCAGTCACATGTTGCTAAGTCTTGATTGTTTAATATGCTAGGGCATTATTTGGTTCTCTCAATGTAATGATTCAACAAAATCACTTAACAGAAAAGATAATATTTCTTTAATTATTTGTTAATTAGACATAAAAAGTATACAAAATGTAATCTAATTTTTTGTGTCATCCTTATTGTATAGTACCTTTTCTTAATCAATTTAATTGGTTGATTTGCTTTTGTGTTATAGGAACCCTTTTTTTGGTTGGGTCCATAATTTATTTTCTGGGCACAATTTTAGAGATAGATCAATAACAAAACTAATATTATCATTAAATCTATTACAATTTTTCTTTTAAATCATCACAAAACTATATATTATATTTGTATTAAAAAAAATCTCACATACATATATAATTTTACTAACATTAATAATTTAAAGAGTTAATAGAAATAAATAATTTAAGCTAATTTAAGTTTTTAAGCAGTATGGCTATTATTTATTTTTTCCAAACTATTTGCTATGACTTAACTACAAGTACATGCTACTATGTGGCACTTGTTTAAGTTTTATTGAATCTAGTGGTTTGATAATTTTTTAGCACTTGATTAATGGTTATAAATAAAAAGGCACAAAGTGAGATGTGTGGATCATATTATAATCATTTTAGTCTTAATGCAACAATGTCCCTAAGGTGAACCTCCCTCAATCAACATTGCAACACAAACTTGAAATAACACAAATCTATGACTATCAAATTTCAACGTTCAACATGAGAAAATTATTTAAAAGATGTTAGTAAATAGACCAATAAAATTTTATGAAATATAAGTAAAAAGTAAATTGGCATATCTAATTGATCATGTGTATTGTATGTCATCTCTTATTAATATGTCTTGAATAAACTTAAAACAATAACCAATTACATTATAGTATACTATGAAAATATTTATTTGTTCTTTCTCAACAAAAAAAAAAGAAAGTAAATTAATATAATTTATTCATTTTATACCTTTCAAATATATAAAAAAGTATATTCAAAACAAAAATTACAATATCTATAAAATAGTATTGGTTTATTCTTTATTTAATATTTTATTTAAAACTAACAATACGATCACTTGGAGAAATTGTATCACACTATGTGAGCATGACTAACCATTTCAACTTTAACAAAATTGAATTAATCATTCTTGTAGGAATTAATCAAAACCTTCAAATAAAATCAAGCGAATAATAGAACTAACCTGAAAACTTTTGTCATCATTGATTGTGAAATGCACATGGTGCATCCCACCACAATGCATTGGACTGTCTCATTTAGCTTGTTCTTTTGTTCTGGCATTTCGTCATTCAATCGCATGATATGTTTTGCAAGCTTAAACATGTCTTTAAGAAGTTCAAGACACTCTTGATAGTTTTTTGACATTTGATTGTATCTCTCTAATGCAAATCCTACAACAGAAAGAGCTGCTACCACCCAGTGAAGTTTTCCAGCACCTTTCAGAAAAGTTGTAACTACTTTATTTGTTTCTACACTCACTGCATCCTTCAAATCTTGCTGTAAAAGAAATAATTAAATGGTTCTCTTAGAATCTGAGTATTAGCATATAGACAAAAATATATGTAGAAGAATGATGAAATATTGATTCAATTAAAATCTTACATTGTATAATCCAAAAGAAAATAAGATAATTAATCCTCATAAAAAATTTAAAAATATTACTAATTGAATTTAAGAAAGAAACAAACAACCTTATGTTTTCTTATAACACACATAAGAACTCTAGTATCATTGTATTATCAAACTTATCAAACTTGTCAAACTTGTGAATGTAATTACAAAACATTCACAACCCTTATAATATAAAATAAATTAAGAATATTTTGGAATTAATTTCATCTAATAAGCAATGACGAGTATGAATTAAAACCCATTAAAAATCTTTAGTTCTTAGATATAAATTTAACCTTTTCATGAAGTCTATCAATGTGCTTCTCAATTGTTTCTAGCAATATTTGTCCATCTTGGATATAAGGACTGATTGATGCTTCTTCACTCTTCTTATCTGACTGCATATGGAAACACAAGACACATATTAATCATGGTTAAGTAGATTGTGAAGCTAAATTTAATATGAAGCTTGAAAATGAAAGCTGCATAAAACAGAAAACCGCAATTTCAAATAATGTAACACTGAGTTCTTGAATATGATTATCATGTAAACTGAAAAACATTTAGTGAAGAAAGTTGGCGTATACAGTAAAAGGATAAGTTGGTCATAAAAATGTAACATGATATGATATGTATTTTTAAATTCACATGGTTGATATGATACGTTTGTATCTATTTTTAAATTCAGATGTGTAAAATTTATTGTATCAATAATTTGGATCAAACTCTATTATCTATAATCGGAAAAAAGTGATATAAAAAAAAAAATCTAAAAAAAAGTTCTTAGATCATTTTTTAATTTCTAGTTTTATTCCAATAATATATTATAAAATTTAATCTCAGATATAAATACAAATAAATACTAATATAAATAGAAACGTTTCTTCTAATACCTCAGAATACTATTTCTAAACTAAAATATAGATTATAAAACATCTAAAACAACTGAATCAAAATTGAGGCTGGTTTAGCAATGGGAATATAAGCGGAATAGGCATATGTAAATTCTTAAAATTTTGAATTTTTCATTTGGATGCACCAAATCGAATACGAAGTAAAATAGGAATACGTATTCCAATTTTGGCCCAAAAATGGGATTTTGCAATTTCATCCAAATAGGTGTTATTGGAATACATATTTATGCCAGTTTTATTTATTTTAGAAAACATAAATTTTGTGGTCCGCAAATTTCCCATCAAATATTGGCTGAACCAAACAAGAATAGGAATACATAGCCCCATTTTCTATTCCAGAATAAGTATTCCAAAATAGCTATTCCTATTCCCCTATTCCTATCCCGCAGTAAAACAGGCCTACAACAGATTGTAAAACTTCATAACAACATGAACAAAGTTCTCGAAGTTGCTATACCAATCGGTTACCTAAGTTGCCTACAAACTTAATTATACAAATGACATATTGATAAACTGTAAGGTGAAGTGTGCATTATAAGACTTCAAACAAATGATATCATGTCTGAAATTGTTGTACTACGTAAAATTAGTTGAAAAGGGAACAATATGACTTACTTTGCTATCTAAGAGCTTCTCGATAAAGTGAATGAGATCGTTAAGCTGGCTGATATCATTGAATTTGTGGAGAAAACTTATAAAATCAGTCTCTACTGTAGTGGAAGAGTCACCAATAGTGTTATGCCGAGTAGAAGCAAGTGCTTGCTCAGGAGGAGTTGAAGAGGATGAGAAGCAGCAGATAGAAGGAAAAGAAGAATACTTCCCCATTGCAAGATAGATAATTAGTTACAGGGAGGAAACTTAACTAAAATAAAATGTTCGCGGTTGTGAAAGGCTCGTATGGCTTCTGATGTTATATCAACTTTCGATGTGGGCTGTGGTTGAAAAGATGGATAAGAAAAAGATGGAATTGCACCTCGTGTGTTTCTGTATGGACGAAAGTTCAGGCAGAGTGTCATTTCTTTTGAGTTTACTTTTTAGCTGGCAGCGTTTAATACGTGAAATCAGAGCACTTTTCCAATTCCTGGAAGGAATAAACTGTCTTCATGATCAGATGGTTGAATAATGGAAGAAAATCATGGCAGGCTTTCAAATCGGAATAATGTGGCTATGTTGCAAACAACCAAGCAAAAATAACACGTATACCGATCGTTGCTCTTGAGCAAATATTACTTCATTGAATCCTCATGTTTTAGGATTTCGATGATGTATGAAAATTTATCATGGTAGCATTCAAATCATGGAGCTGTTCTTGATGGTTATATAATGTTTTGTTTTCCAAATATATATATGCTTTTGAATATGGAATTAAATTAGTAATTTGAAATTATGAGTGAGGGTCATTTGGTTGGTGGAATATGATTTGAGAATTGGCATTTGAAATCTTGGATTTGGGATTCTGAAACTTGAAGTCCTTATAGTTTCCAGACTTTATTTTGGGACCATTTGGTTCAAACCTAAAAATATTTGATTTTCAAAATTTGTTATTCCAAAGTTTGGTTCAAAAATATGAATATGTGATTGAGAAGGTAAATATAAATGTTACAGTGATCAAAGCCTCAAATTTCTAATCTCAAAACTTGAAAAACAACAATTAATGGTAGACTGTAGTACATAAAAAAAAAAATTTTGATTCAAAAACATTGATAAATTTCCAATTGTATGAACAAAACTAGATAAATTTTCTATGGTAAAAACTTAGATAGAGTCACGGTAGGCAATCCAAGCTCTTGTATACCCAAAGCCCAAACTTAGAGAGAGCCACCGTAGGGAATCCAATTTCTTATATGCCTCAAGCCCTTCATTCAAAGAAGAATCGCTTGTGGTAATGAGTCAACGACATAGGTGTTTGATGGTGGTGGTGTTCGGTCATTCGAATCAACAACACAATTAGAGTGTAGATGCAGTCATCAGAGTTCAGAATTGTGTTGATTCTAATTAAATGAAGAGGGGGAGAGGGTAGTTATAGAATCCATGGCCAAAGTTAGATGCCCATCTACAATGCCCAATTCAAATATGATCTAATTCATCTTCTCCTATCAGAATAAGCCTTTGTCTATCTCTCCCATGTTTGCAGGTGACCAACACTTCAAAATCCTTGCTATTTCTCCATGCAATTCAACTCAATTTTTCTGTACATCGATTGGATCCACTATTTCCCCAGTGATCTTCCTTCAATCTCCAAAACTCTTTCTTTGTAGTTACAAAAATGAGCATTCGGCTGTCAAAGATGAATCAATTTCACTCTTATTTAGAATGTTCATTTTGGAATGGGATTTAAAATTGGAATCCCAAATAACAAGTATTTTGGAGGAATACAAAATTCTTGTTTTGGGGGTTAAATGGGGATACCAAATCTATGTTTGCCCAAATATCAATTCTCGTTTTGCAGACCCAAATAGTGGATTAATTTTTTTAAAGAATTCCAAATTCTAATTCTTGCTCAAATTTGCGATCCAAATGGGCCCTAAATGTTTTTGATTAAGATGGCATAGAGAATTTTGAATCAGAAGATAATAGATCACATTGTAGAAAGTTAGAGATTAAATGACTTAAACATCACACTAAGATTTGATTCCTAGACTAACAGTGTTAAATAGGAAAAGTTGACTTATTTTTCTAAGATTGACTTCTTACTTAGTATGTAATGCTTAAGAGTCACTCAGACCATTACTATTTGAAAGTAAAACCACCATCACTTACCAAAATTATCAAAAGTCTTCACCAAAGTATTAAAACTAAGACACTTAATACTGCTATTACTAAAAAGATTAACTACATATCGTTCATGATTAAAAGTAAACTAATTAAACTCCTCTCTTGGTTGATAATAGAATTGATTTCCATAACTATCTTATAAAATATAGAGTTTAACATAAGAGTAGGAAAAAAATATAATAGAACTACTATCCATTGAAGCATGCCATTAAATCATTTGGAACTATTTATAGCCTCCCATTCTAGAGAGGCGCTATTTGCAATTATGCATAAATGTTACGTTGATTTGAGATTGTCTTTATTTAAAATAAAGTCAAATTTCCACTTCACTACTAATCTATAATAGGTTTTAAATCTTAAATATGAGTATAAATTTCACTAGTACTCAACAATAGGTTTTAGCTTTATCGAAAAAAATTATAATGTCGATATATATCCTCATCATATTTATAAATCTTTGAACATGGAATTAAATGAAATTAAATAATATTATGAGTAGATGATTTAAGTTTATTCAAGATTGGTTGTATCTTAAATACAAGTGGAAATTCACTTCACTAATCAACATCATTTTTTTTCTTTTCAAATGATTTTCTAATGTCTATGTTATATAATATCATCTATATTGGTAAATATTTGAACATGGAATTAAGTTGTTAAGTGGATATTATGAGTAAATAACAATTTGAGTTGAGATTGGTTATATCTTATGGAAGAGCAAAACTTTCACTTCACTTGTAGGCAATCAACAACAGATTTTATCCACGGTTAATTATATAAGTGCATGAGAATATATACATACAACCTCTCTTATGATTTTTATGTATTTCATTTATACATTATATAACTTTTTACAAGAAAGAAAAACAAGTACTACATAGTAGCTTAGTACTTGCCTTTAGTACTTGCTTTTAACAGTACTACTTTTAATTTTATATGTAAATTTAGTTATAATTTTATTATGTAAATTTATTATATGTATGAAATATATTAATGTTTACTTTTATAATTTTAAATAATTATATTCATTGTTTTTCAAACATGTTTTATATATAGTTCATTTTATATAATGATGTAGTTGTGGATAAATAGTTCAAATTAAAAAGCTATTTGTGTAACCAACATATTAACTCACATAAGATTCACACATTATGGACTTCTAATAGTAATTAAATTTTAGTTTAAAAATAATTAATCATTATAATATTAAATATAACAATCGAAACAAAATGCTTATGTACTACAATGCAAAAAAAAAAATGTATTCAATTTAGTTTTATAATATTTCATGTTTAAAATTTACAATATAATATTAAAATTTATATAAAGAAAATGGAAAGAACTATTTAATAAATAAATTATATATTAGTATCGGATGAATGAAATAACCACAATATATTTATCAATTTAAATATTTAACAAATAAGTATTTGTGGTATTAAAATTTCTATTTTTTAAAAATAAAAATAAATGTATTCTAATTCATTCAAACATATTTTTAATCACTAATTAATAAAAAATGAATGGAATAGCACTCACCTAAGTATTGTAATAAAAAAATTGCATAAAAACTTAAAATATAGAAAAATGTTTTTTATTTCAATATTTTTTATAATTAAACAAATATTTATAATAATTCTAGAAAACTAAGAAGTGTCAAATGTTTTCTATTGTAGAAATTCATATACACAATTAAAGTGTACTTTAAATAAATATATAACAAATATAATATAAATGTGGTCAAAATTAGGGATAAGAGAAACCAATTCAAATATTTTATTAAAAAATCATATCTCACAAATCCCCATATAAGAGTCTAAATCATTTATCCAATTAAAATCTATTATATATATATATATATATATAGTTAAAAGTTGGCATGTATTTAATCAAAACATAATATTTTTATGAAAAATCAAAAGAAATGAATTTTAATTGGTAGAATAGAGCTTATTTTATAACAAGTTAACATCATAATTCAAATAATGACAAAATAGTACTTAGCCTATGGACAAGTACTAATAATAAATGAACATTATATACTATTATAGACCTTATTTTCATAAAATTAATGTGTCAAATCAATTGATTGTTATTTCTTGTACTTAAGTGGAGTACTTGCATTCTTTATAGTAGACTAGTTTGTGCACAAACTTGTTTGAAGAAAAAAATTGTAACATGCAAACATAATAACAAATTATCTAGGAGATAAGGTGTATGCTAGTGTAAACTAATATGATAAAACTCTAGCAAAGGGAAGGCTAATGTCTAGTGATCCATTAAAAGTATATAGTGAGTTTCAAAAGTTTATGTGATTTTATGATGTGTATTAGAATGGCAATCATAACCAATGGCATCAATAAATTTACAAATTACATTCACAATATAGTAGAAAATATTAATCTCAACACCAATCAAAGAATCAATATCCTACACATTCAACTTAGAAAGTTAGAAAAACAAGAATATGGAAAAAATGCCTTCATGATGTTTTCTCTCCTTGTCTATTCAATCTAGACAAAACTCTTAGTTCATGTAAAACAATGATTAAGAACTGATCCTAGTGAGATTTAAAATTGATACTTAAATGTTCAATTATCCTTCAAGTTTTAAAAAGCAATAATTGTGACATAAGAATCCAAAGTAGGATGACAATATTTTGAACGTCTATAGATATTTTACTGTAATTTAAGTATATGTATGAATATCCAACTTAAGATGATTCTATTGTCTTTTTACCTTTATAAAAAATGAACTTATGAGGCCAACACTATGGCTAACCGCAATAATACTCCATTCAACTCAATAAAAAAAGCATAATTTGTGTTCTACTTTTCACCTTATTGGTTATGCCTAATTACAATTTTGTGTTTACCTTTCATTTTTAACATTTCCCTTCTCTAATTATTAGTTTGCAATTTTTAATAGGTCCTATTAAACTCATGTCCACCATACAAATCATTTAACATTTTTCATTATTAATTAGAAGCTAAAACAATAGTTATAAGCTCATGGGTCATATACAAAGACATCTACCATCAAAAAATCATCAAAATGTGACGTACCATTTAAGAACTTAAGATACCAAATGCTTACAATAATAACCACCAATAGCCTTCTCATGTTTACCACAAAATCTCAAAAGGCCATGCGCATAGCTCTAAAAACTTATCAAAGCTCAAACTATATCTATTAATTTACCATTTCTAAAATTCTTTAAGTCATTGTATTAACTATTCTAATTCTAATTACATAGCTTTCTATATTAAGATAATCTCTAAATGAGATAAGCATGTTGACCTTCACACTACCCTCTTAAATTTGATCGAATGATTTAATGCAAACATATTAATAAAAAGAGGCGCATGTGTCAAAGTTCCTGTCTTCATGTTTTTATTGTTGACTGAAGTAGTATTACATGAAGGGGAAATTAAATTAGTTACAATTTTTAGCAAAAACTTGTTGATGATAAACATTTTTAGCTACTTAAATTAAAAAAATTAAATTGTTGATTACTTAAATCAAAGTACCAAAATATGTAGTAAGTTTGAGGGGTAGTATTAATGGTATAAAAATTTACAATTGTCAAAAATAAACATCAATGTAAAACTAATAAGAAATATATATAAAATAAGAAATAAAAAATATTTAACTCTATATTTGAACTTTGTAAGATAGCTAGTAAAATATAATGTAAACTTAAAGAAATAACATTTTACAAATTACAAAAATAAACATCAATATAAAACTAATAAGAAATATATTTAAAATAAGAAATATAAAAAAATTAACTCTATATTTGATTAAAATATCTAAATTATACAACTGAAAAAATATTTAACTCTATAAATTCATATGACTTCTTCATCATACACTATCTTAGATAATAAATGTATTTAAACTAAGAAATATAAAATATTTAACTTTATATTTAATGCCGATAGGCATTCTACAATGGCAGAATGGGGGAGTGAGATGGTGTGACCATGTTAATGTTAACTTTTATTCTTCTAAGTTAAATTTGACAACCATCCACATGTCAAAAGTTTACATTTTATTATAAATAGAATATACTTTTAAAAATAATTTAATAAATACCACATACAATATCCATATAAATTATTATATTTGGAAATATAAATCATCCATTTTCAAGAAATTAAATAAATAGTTTAAGTTAGCAAAAACTTAATAAATGGAGATAAAAGAAATATAAATAATTTTAGATGTAGTAAATTAAATTATTATTCTTTTATGGTGGATATCTATCGGCATTTCTTTAAATCGATTTATTTAAGATATCTAGACTAGTTGGTTAAAATATCTATATTTGAACTTGGTAAGAAAAATAGATAAGGATAATTAATATTGATTAGACATTCATCTGTGAGGTGGAAGATAAAAATGATTTAAAAAAAAAAGTTAATCCACTTGTCACAAATGTGGAAAAGATAAAGTTGTAATTAATACATTCATTAATAGAATTAATATTTGTATTTTTGTTGAAGAAAATTGAATTTTTTCATATTTTTTAATTTAAAAAAAAATTCAAATTAATATAACTTTTGCAAACATTAATATATCATCAAATTTCTAAATTTATGTAACTAATATAAAATCTAATTATTCTATTAGTTTCCTGCGAAAAGAAACAAATAATTTCGAAGAGATCAAGCGACCAAAATCCACAACATTAATAATTTTTCTACTCCTTGGAGCCCAATAATGTTGACTCCAACATACAATTGCAAAGGAGCGTTTATAAAACTCCAGAATAAAAGAATAAAATAATGGAGGTGATCGCTTTATGAAGGAGAAATCATGGGCTCCATAATGAACGCCAGAAGGAAAAAGGACGATGCGCATGCGAAAGACAAGTCGAGGGGATGTACACTAATATTATCCTTTGCCACGAGAAAATCTCACGCACTAAGTGTGCTGTTGCAGGCTTAACCAGTAGAAATTTAATATACCCCAACAGGCATGGTGTGAAATGAAATGAATAGACTTAGTGCGAACAACCCTTCAAGCGTACTTGATAAATTATTGCCCAGAAATTGTTGAAGAAAATGAACAAAATCATAGTAAGCTTGCAACTGAAGAAAAACGTCTAATATACCATCGTAGTGTTTCTTACTTTTGTAAGAGTTCGGGTTCTATCTGCTTTTACTTAATCAGAATGTAATGTAATCAGTCTACCATCGTGGAAAATCATATTAGATTTCATACTCATTCTAAATAATTTCAATTAAAATTTAGATTTTATTGTGCGATCCATCACCATAAATAGATAAGTTTGCATTCAATTGGTGTACTTCTATGATTGCATTCCTGTTTTTGCCGATTAGCAACTTTATTGGCAGCTCCTTGCCCTTGAAAAATCATCTAATTAATCTCTTACCTTCTATTTTCTCCAAATCTTAATAGAGGTGCTTACCAAGCAAATGCTCGATAAGACTATTCATTTCCATTGTGAAACCAATGTTTTGAACATAACAATAAGGCTTGAAGGGCACATTGTACTCAAGTTTAGGCCAATGATCATGACAGGTTCCAGCTTGTCAAGGTCACGTCACATTGCAGAATAGGTGGCCAACCATCTTTACCTCCACCTTTCAAAGTCGGCATCTATGGGGTATGGAAATCATATCTACCGTATCATATTCCTAGATGAAATCTTGTGATTTGTTTTTGAAATAAAAGCAGTGAAAATAAGGGGGCCGACCCATTACAAACAAGCTGGATGACTACCACCAGAAACCATTAGAACAAAACTAACTCCTAACTCTCTTAAAACAAAAATAGAAGTATGCTAAAAAACCAGAAACTATAGGGTTAAAACAAAATGCCTGTTAATCAAGCAACATAAGTTTATACTTAAATTATAAAGATATCTACAAGCTTTAAACAAAATGCCTGTTAATCGACAGAAGTCACATAACAAAAACAAAGGCATGGCATCCTTAAAATCAAAAAAGTTTGTAAACCAGTGGATTAACAACATGCAGACAAAAGAAGGGGGGGAGCCCTTAAGATTTCTTGACCTCCTTCTTCCCCAGGAGGACATTCACCCAATCTTTTGCCAGGAAGTCATAAAGCAGCTTGGAGTCCTCCCTAGGATGGTCCCCATTAGCTTCCCTCAACAGGCACATAGTGGTAACTGCCGCATGAGTGACTTTAACCGTAAACTTGGTTAATAGTCCCATTCTTTCCTCCAGTGTCTACATTCTCTCCCGTAGCTCATTTCCAGCCTTATCTGAAACACTCAGATGTCCATCCCTACTAGCTTGCGAATCCTACACAATAAGGGGGTTAGTGGCCTTTTTAGAACCTTCCTTAATAGGGGAGGAGATCGTAAGGGGGGAAGGCATCTTGTCCATTGTTTTGGGGAATTGATCTTTAGTTAGGTCCACACATTCGAGCACAACCGTCACCGAGACATGTGACACCTCCTTGTTCTCCTTGCCATTACCTAAGATTGACCTAAAGGAATCAGAAATCTCTTCTTCAACCCCCTCTGTACCTCCCTTACCAAAGTTAACAGTTTTCTCCTTCATTCTTCTTTTGTGGTAGCTCAAATCCTCAGAATTTGATTCCTCCTCATGTGAGGCTCCCTCCCTTAACTTCCTCTTAGCCTGAGACTTAGCCAACCTCCCTAACCTCCTCCTTCCCCCTCTCTCCTCATCCTCCAACTCCATTTGCATTTTCTCCTTACCTTTTCCTTTTTCCCCCCTGGGGGAGGGATTAACTAGGGACCCACTAGGAGAGGACTGAGGGGTGGGAGCTCTAGGACTAGTAATCCTAAGGGGGACCATTTGGGCCCTGGGTTTTGGGTGAACAGGAATATCAACTTCCACAATCCTAGGGGGGACCAAGGAAAGGTGAAATTGGTATAGCCTAAAAATTAGACCCTGGTGCAGAATAGTAAAATCAACCCCCCTTCTCATTTTATCTTTCACATCCACAATAGAATCTTCAAGTTCATGCAATAGGAAGAAGGGAATTGAAATAAAATCATGGTGTCTAAAATGATTAAGAAGAGGAAAATGGTAGTAGTAGCAAACTCCATACCTTCCTTCGAGGGTAAGATATTTCATCAGAATCAGACAAACCTCATTCCATGGGTTAGGCAGCTTCTCCCTCATGAAACCCCTTCTGTGCAGAACTGATTCCTCACCATCCTTGAAGAAATGTTGTAGACTAGTTTCATTAATCACTTGTGTCACCTTCTACCATTTTCTTCCCCTCATCACCATGCTCGTCACTATAGCAATCAACTCTTCAAAACATGAAACGAGATACCATTAATGGTCACCTTGCAATTTGCCCATGAGTTAACAAACTGCATAGAACAATTCTCGTCATGACCATTGAGGGTCTCCATGAATGGGACAAAACCGTCCTCTCTCAGAATGTAGTAGACCAAGGGCAACAGGTTCAATGCGCAACAGGTCACTTTTCTCTCTATTCAAAACCCAAGCCCTAAAAAATACTTTGCTCTTAGAAAGATAAACACATAAATGGAGATTATAATCACATTTAATAGTAATAAAGGAACCTGCCAAATTGGTGAGAAAGATCACGAGTTGGCTGCCATAATCTTTCCCCCAATCGTTTCCATCATTCCCAACATGCCACAAATCAATAAAATATAAATCTTTTTTCTACACGGCGTATGATGATCCATAAAGGGAAATGAATAAAAAATCCCCCATTTCAAATTTTCAATTTTCGGGCCATGAGTTATAATTATTGCCTATACTCAAGCCTTTTCTCCTTACCACATAAGCATCAAGTACGTTTTGACCCCGCCAACTCAATAGAGTTATAAAAAGCAACCAGCTAGGATTCATCATTATTTATTTCCTTATTCACTAACTCCCTCACCAAATTTGGCAAAGCGTTCAAATTCCTCCAACCTCTTAGCCCTTCCAGTTTTAAGCCAACCACCACCATGCCATCAGTCGCGCTATTTCCCTCTCAAAAAATGTGATTCAAATCAAATCTATTGAGGGTGGCTAATAGGTACTTGATATCATTAATAATACTTTTGATAGCCCATCCCTCCCACATATTGCCTTTAACTGTCTCAAAATTGACTTTAGAATCACCTTCAACTTGTACATCTTTCCATCCCACACTCAAGAAAAACTTTAAACTCTAGTACAGAGTCATCACTTCTGCAACATTATTTGAAACTTTCCCTAACAGACCAACATAAGCCAGTAACATCCTTCCCTTACAGTCCCTAATAATCCCTCCTCTTGCTGATCCCTCCTTTCTAGCAGCACCATCAAAATCAAGTTTGACCTAGTTAGCGAGTAGGGGTTTCCATTGAGTTCTCTTTCTAGCCATAAGATTAGAGTTGTTAATCTCCATAATCCCATCCATCAACGACCAACACTTTGCAATTCTTATCTCCAGGGTAAAAGGGGGGAACATTGGTTTTCTCCAATTGTTGCATCTCATGTTATCAACTATCAATTTTGAGACTATATGAACCACGACCTTTACCTCCCTCTCCTCATTTCTAAACACCTTGTTATTTTGCTCGTTCCAAGTACCCCAACACACCTCGGGGGGAATAATCTTCCACAAGTTGATAAGTAGGGGGTGGGTGAAGGGGCCTTGCCAGTTCACCAAATGCCCCACCTCTGCATTAAACACCCAATTCACCTCAAACTTCTGGAGGATTTTCCCCCACACCTTAGAAGCAAATTTACAATGTAGGAATAGGTCGTTGATGCTCTCTTCCTTCCTCTTACAGATACAATATCTGTTAGGTAATTGGAAACCCCTCTTCCTCAAGTTGTCAATGGTGAGAATTTTTCCATGGATAGTGGTCCACCAAAAAATGTTGCTTTTCAGGATTAAATGGTTAAACCAAACATTTCCCCAGTCATTAGGTTCAAGAGATTTATCAAACATTAGCTTGTAGGCAGATTTAACTGAGAATTCCCCAACCAAGGTGACCATCCAAATGAACTCATCAGTCCCATTTCTTCCCAAGATATTGTACTCTTCCAACAAAGAATTTCTCCCCAACAAAAATAATTGTTCTATAGGTTTTTTTTTCTCGATTTGATTTTCTTTATAATATTTGTTGTCATATTAAGGGGGCCAACCATCTTTCCTTCTACTTTTCAAAGCCGACATCTATGGGTTATGGAAATCATATCCATTGATCATATTCCCACTTGAAATCTTGTGATTTGTTTATGGCCAACAAAAAAAATTGTTCTATATATTTCTTTTCAAAGAGGTCTATAGGTTAGTTTGATTTTCTTTATATTTGTTGTCATATTATTCTATATGATTTTTGTTTGTGAATTGTAGAATATTTATATTATTATTAAATCAAATATCATTCAATAAATCTATTTCATTTTTTCAAAGAAAAAGGGATTCATTTGATGGAATTCCCTATTATAATGTTTAGAATTCTAGAAATGCATCGTTGTTTTCTTAAATTTTTATGTCAAAGAAGACATGTTTGTTTTTTACCACTATATGTTTTGTCTTGGTGTTACATAGTATTTTTATAGGGTTAATTTTATCGTGCTTGTGTCTCTCTTATTTATTATTATAAGTAGCATTGTATCATCTATAATGTTAATGAGTAACCACTTCCACACCTTGAACAATATTAATGCTCTTTCATTTTCCATTAATTTAGCTTGTGTTATGCTTTTAACAATTGGACCATTCTAGAAAACCAAATCATATAAAATAAATTTCATGCTAATTAAAACTGAGTTAATGGATTAAATTGTGAATTTGAGACTTGAGTTAATTTTCTATGATCCATCATTGCAAAGTAGATAATTGCTCCACTAATTGTTGTCTTTTATCACCCTTTTATAGATCTGGGTTTGCTGGACATTTATTCAGCACTCCCCTCGAGAGTTGTGACAAGGGCTTAATCACCTCTTGTGTATTATAAGTTGAGTGGTTGTATCGAGCAATGAGAGATTAGTCTTTTGGCACAATGACAACCCCGCTCTAACATGGCTTGTTAGTTCAATTGCTAATGATAAAGCCTTGGAATAAGTATGCATAATTAAATGGAATAGAGAATTTTGATAGGAATCTAACCCCTAGAGTTAACATCATGTAACCTAATTGAGATAAAGTATCTCCCAATAGAGTATTTGTTCCAACTATCCAAGAGATATGATGCATTAAATTAAAGGTACAACTTTATATCTATGTCTATTTCTATTTCTATATCTACTTCTATATCAATATCTATATCTATATCTATATCTATATCTATATCTATATGAATGATACTTACATACATACATAGATATTAATGAAGGGTGGTTGCCTTATTGACATAAACACACACAACATAATAGAGAAATTTTAACAATTTGAAAGAACAAGAAGTTTGATTTTTATTATCTCCAATACAATTACATTATAATATTGAAAAAGATGATATGAAAATCTATAAGGCCATTTTCTTTACAACTTTCTACAAGGCAGAACCACAACATACATCCCCATAACCATCCTAAACAAAATTACTAGCCTTCTTTATATAGATTATTTTAACCACCCAAGAAGGTTCTAATAAATTTAAACCTTAAACTTAGAGGGCAACAATTCCTAAAATATTATTATTTGTATGTTCTTTATTCAGTAAGCAAAGAGAGGGTATTGACCCCACACAAAGAGCCACATTATAGCATTACAATACAACAAAACCAAGAATTACAACATTCTAGACCACCTAAAGACCAACCAAGCTACTTTAAAATATAGAAAACAATAAAAAAGAGAATCCATGTATACAAATAATAGTTAGAAAAACCACTTTAAGTTGTCACTATAAACTTACTACTATTAACTATATAGTTTCAATTCAAATATAAAAATAACATATGCTATCAACACTAACCAAAGTATAAATCCCTTATGTAAAAACAATGAGAAACCAAAATAAAATGATGTTTACGATATCAAAAGTGTGTAAAGTATTAAACCAAAAATAATTAAAAAAGAAAAGCAACAAACAACTAATCATTTGGTTTTGTAAAAAGCCTCCCAATTCTTGGTGAGTCAACTCAAGTCCTTCCAACTCTCTTGCTTCCTCATTTCATTGTTAGAGTCATCTAAATCAATCATGCCATTTTTTTCAAATACTTCTCAATTCTTCTTCTTCTGGTAGTGATGCCAACCAATGAGTTCTTCATCACATCGTTGAACAACTTACAGAGAGAAGAAACCACCTTGTTCAAGTCATTGAGCGATATGATCAAGGGGACTACTTCCTCTAGTGTAGAAATCCTATTGTTAGGGGTATCTAAATACCCTTTTATAGTGTCCATGTTAATCTGACCACCTTCCTTACTCATAGGGTTGTTTATACAAGTGTTGACTTCAAACTTATTAGGATAATCAACCTTAATTTCTCCTAAGTTCACCCCTATTTCTTATTCCCTAAGATTGTAATCCTTATCATCAAAGTTTTTAGTTTCTTCATAATCTTAAGGGGCACACTATTGGTCCATCTCCAAGATCACTTCCTCCTCAACTAACTTCTCCTTGTTCAGGATTTTACTTTTAATTATGGAGAACCAACATTTCTCTAAGCTTCCCATAGTCTTTTTATCCTTTGTAGAATTACTTTGTAATATTTTTACTCTACTTCCTCAATAAAGTCCTTTGGATCGAGCTCAATCTAGCATTTCTCGATAGAGATGGTTTTTTCAATAGGGGTTTTTTGCTTGGAAGGGCTAGTGTCTAACAGATTCTTGTGCAATGAAATCATGTTATATTTAATCTTATTTCTCTCACATTTAGGCTCTTTCTTATGGGAAATTTATTTAACTTTCTATGTGATTTACTACTGATCATTTCAATACAAATAGAGTTTTTAGGGTTATGAGTAGAGTGGGGGTAGGTAAGGTTTCTACTAGTGAAAGTGGTAGTGTTAAAGATATGATGATAGAAGATGCATGTCAATCCATGGTGCAAGGGGGGGTTGGAACATTTCTCAATGGTGTTACAAAGAGAGGAAGAAACAAAAAACAACACATAATTTTATGACATTATGAACATGGTTGAGAATGGGAAAATGGTAACCTTGGATAATAGTGTACCTACCTTGAAGGGTGGAAATACAAGAGGAAGGGAGGTGAGATCATACCCATTACTAGAAGAAATATTAATTGGTTTCCCCTCTTTCTTGAAGAAATATTTTTGGTACATTTTGTAATCTCCTATGATTTTTCATTCCACATTTTCACCTAAATTATTGAGCCCTATCATTATTGAGCCGAAAGGAAATCTTGGTATTGTCTATTAGTGAAAAATAATTAGTCATTCACAAGGTAGACTTGGTTAGGCAATAGTGTGATTGAGCTACAATAAAGACCAAGCTACAAAGAGAAGATGTGGACACGTTCAATATTTGTTGAGTAACATTCAGTCATCGAGCTATCCAGAAGGAAATAAATCATACAAGCCAAGTGCTACATGAGTCAATACATTTAGAGAGAGAATAGGTTGAGCCAAGTGCAGTATATGTCGAGGATCAATAGGAAGATCCAAGCATGACCGAGTGTTAGAGGTTGTATGTGTCAAGTTATGTAGTTTGTGTATATGAGTTTGGAATGACATAAAATCTTACATAAATCATTTTTTCTGAGCATGAAATGTGTCTTTGATCAAGGTAAAGATTAAGGAGGTAATTACACCTATAATTTTGTATCACTAATCCCTATTCTATATGAAGAACAAATTATAAAATTGGAAAGGTTAAGTGGAAAAAAAGATGAATGAGGATCATTGATTATGATATAGAAACTTCTTAAGTTGGATATATAAGAAGGGTTTCAAGATAGAATAATGTTGCTACAATTTGAAGAAATGCATGTATGCAAACATGAAGGAGAATTAGTGAGTATCCATTGTTGAAGGACTAAAGGTGTCTAAGTAGTGTAATGAGGAGTTAGTGTGTATTAGTTAGCATGAGGTGATTAGATATTGGAAAGAGAAGATCCATTATCAACAATTACTATAGACTGAAGGATCAAGGTATTGTTACATTTTAATTAGTGTATTAGGTGAATATCTTAATAGAGTGGTCCTAATAGATCTATTGTAAATCTCCTAACAGAGTACTCACTAAGCTGTGAAGGTAAATAAATCCTTTTGTAAAGGTATACTTCTATAATGTTTAGAATTCTAGAAATGCATCTTTGTTTTCTTAATTTTTTATGTTAAAGAAGAAATGTTTGATTTTTACCACTATATGTTTTGTCCTAGTGTTACATAGTATTTTTATAGGGTGAATCTTATCATGCTTGTCTCTCTCTTATTTATTATTATAAGTAGCATTGTATCATCCATAATGTTAATGGGTAACCACTTCCACACCTTGAACAATATTAATGCTCTTTCATTTTCCATTAATTTAGCTTGTGTTATGCTATTAATAATTGGACCATTCTAGAAAACCAAATCCTATAAAATAAATTTCATGCTAATTAAAATTGAGTTAATGGATTAAATTGTGAATTTGAGATTTGAGTTAATTTTCTATGATCCATCATTGCAAAGTAGATAGTTGATCCACTAATTGTTGTCTTTTATCACCCTTTTATAGATGGGTTTGCTAGAAATTTATTCAGCACTCCCCTTGGGAGTTGTGACAAGGGCTTAACCACCTCTTGTGTACTACAAGTTGAGTGGTTGTATCAAGTAGTGAGAGATCAATCTTTTGGTGCAATGACAACCCCACTCTAACATGGCTTCTTAGTTTAGTTGCTAACAATAAAGCCTTGGAATAAGTATACATAATTTAATGGAATAGAGAAATTTGATAGGAATCTAACCTTAGAGTTAACATCATGTAACCTAATTGAGACATAGTATCTCCTAATAGAGCATTTGTTCCAACTATCCAAGAGATATGATGCATTAAATTAAAGGTACAACTTTATTTCTATATCTATATCTATTTCTATATTTATATTTATATCTATATCTATATCTATATCTATCTATATCTATATCTATAGCTATATCTATATGAATTATACTTACATACATACATAGATATTAATGAAGGGTGGTTGCCTTATTAACATAAACACACACAACATAATAGTGAAATTTTAACAATTTGAAAGAACAAGAAATTTGATTTTTATTATCTCGAATAAAATGATATTATAATATTGAAAAATATGACATGAAAATCTATATGACCATTTTCTTTACAACATTCTACAAGGCAAAACCACAACATACATCCCTAGAACCATCCTAAACAACCTTACTAGCCTTCTTTATATAGATTATTTTAACCACCCAAGAAGGCTCTAATAAATTTAAACCTTAAACTTAGAGGGCAGTAATACCTAAAATATTATTATTTGTATGGTCTTTATTAAGTAAGTAGATAGAGGGCATTAACCCCACACAAAGAGCCACATTATAGCATAACCAAGAATAACAACATTCTAGACCACCTGAAGACCAACCAAGCTACTTTAAAATATAGAAAAAAATCAAAAGGAAAATCCATGTATAAAAATAATAGTTAAAAAAACCACTTTAATTTTTCACTAAACTTACTACTATTAACCATATAGTTTCAGTCCAAATATAAAAATAACATAGCCTATCAATACTAACCAAAGTATAAATCCCTTATGTGACAACAATGAGAAACCAAAATAAAATAATGTTTATGATATCAAAAGTGTTTAAAGTATTAAAGGAGAAATAATTAAAAAATAAAAGCAACAAACAACTAATCATTTGGTTTTGTAAAAGCCTCCCAATTCTTGGTGAGGCAACTCAGGTCCTTCCAACTCTCTTGCTTCCTCATTGCATTGTTAGAGTCATCTAAATCAATCATGCCATTTTTTCTTATAATTCTCAATTCTTGTTCTTCTAGTAGTGATGCCAACCAATGAGTTCTTCATCACGTCATTGAACAACTTACAGAGGGAAGAAACTACCTTGTTCAAGTCAATGAGCAACATGATCAAGGGGACTACTTCCTCTAGTGTAGAAATCCTATTGTAAAGGGTATCTAAATACCCTTTTATAGTGTCCATGTTAATCTGACTACCTTCCTTACTTGTAGGGTTGTTCATACGAGTGTTGACTTCAACCTTATTAAGATAATCATCTTTAATTTGTCCTAAGTTCACCCCTATTTCAATAGACATTTCCTCTTTACAGTCGTCCATTGCTTCTTTCCTAACATTGTAATCCTATTCACACTAGTACATTTGCACTTGTTTTTCTACCAAAATCTTTGACCAAAGCTATAATTCCTTCTTTTTCTTTCTTTTCATTCCTGCGTTGGTCGAAAATAAAAATTCTGTGGCCGATTTGGTCGAAGTTTTGACCAACCTATGTTTTCGACCAACTCAATGTTATAACAAAAAAAAAAAAAGTTTCATTCATTTACAGGTTAAAAGGAAAAAAATTCATTCATTCATGGGTAATGCATTTCCTCACGCACCTATTTATGCCAATTGCTGGGATTCCTTGAGCTTTTCCGCCAGCAAGGGCTTGCCACAGACCTGCTTACCACATGAGTGAGCACTTAGGTGAAGTGTAAGTTGGTTCATAGCCAGGCAGCAAGCCACGAGCCATTGCTTTCTATTTTGTTTGGCAAAGTCATGCACCACAATGCCCTTTCTGATAATGCTTGTATTGTTGGCTACAAACGACACAAGAAGTAGACAACGATGGATTGGAGAAGAGGTCTAAATTTGTGACATTGCTTGGCTAGTGCCAAATTGGTATTTCTCCATTCTCCTTTTACTAGGGTTTCAACTTATGTGTAGTTGCTTGCATTTTTAGACACTCTCCAAATGTAGTTGTTTTAGGAATTACCATATATTCTAATACAACTCATATCAAAAATGCTTGTTTAAGCCACCAATATGGGATGGATTTATTGTATCCTAAGAATTTGATTTGTAATGGCTATATGGCACCTCAAATTTTCTTGCGACTCATCAAAAAATATTGTTCCAAGGAAACATTTTGGTAGAATAAGTGATAGGAAAAAGCTATGATTAAAAATGCATTTGCACATCTAATTTACTCTAACCAAAAACATTCTTAAGCATAAAAAAGGATGAAGGATCAAGAACCTCTTCGTGAGCCAAAAAGGTCTCTATTCAAATCAGTCTACATATTCGTGCTCATTTCTTCACTAGTCTATAAATGATTTTTAATTTTTAATCTCCAAGATAACCATGAACTAAATGAAATCACCAACATCCAAATCCTTTAGGTTAATTTAAGTGTGTGGAATCCTTCATGCTCAATTGAAGCATGTGGTTTCCCTTATAGATCTATCTCTTTATATTAAAAGGAGAGAAAGCTGTTTGTATTAGATATCCATATCACAAAACTACCATATTTTTCTCAGTGTATATAGTCCCTTTTGGATAGTTCTGCCTCATTTCGAGGCAACTATACTCAAATGTTAATTTGTTTCTTGGATCAATTTTGTCACAGTTTTTAGCATCAATGTTAAATTGGATCATCCTACATGATCTATCAACATTACTCTCCCGTATCTTGATGATGGATCATGTAGTATGATCCGAAACGTTGATGCTAAAAACTGTCACACAATTTATCCTAGAAATAAATCAGCATTTAACATGGATTTTGAAGATCTGATAGACTTACCTGCATTTAAGTCATGTCAATTATTCATGATACATTCTTGGACATTTATTATTGTGGAATCTGCTTCTACATAAACAAGATAAGAAAACATGGCTTCATGCCAAGCAAATCTTCATGCTAAATTTTATAGTTTAAATCTCATTGTGATGATAAAATAGAAAATGTTAGTGTACTTCAACCATGAACTTTACATTGGTTAGCATGGAGAATCAATAGAAAGCAAGCACAAATTAGTAATATATGCATACTTTTGATTTGTATATTTAGCAAAGAAGAAAAGAACATAGATTAAATATGAGGGGTTCCAAGCAGGCTGGTTAATACCAGTCTCTTTCTAATTTATTCCTCTAATACAAAACTTTAGGAATACTCAAAAAATTGTTCCTTCCTGGTATCTAATTAAACATCTTCACATTACTTCAGAAACCCTAGGTCTGAAACTGAATGCATGCATGTTGAAGAAGTTATAAAAAAAATTAGATAGAACTCAACATATCTTAGTAAATTAAAATATACATCAATTTGGTATATTTGAAACAGGATTGAAGCATTTCAGAAACCTTTGTAACTACTCCTCTAAAACCTCACACTTGGTAATGGCATCTTTGCATTACATACGCTCCTCCTGAAGCTCTAGCTCCAAAGCATCCACTTTTTCAGACAACCCTTTCATCTCAGTTTCTATTGCCTTTAATTGAGATTTAATATTTGATTTATGTGAAATCATGGTTGCTAGTTCATTTTCTAATAACTGCTTTGATTCCTTAGTAGATTCAAGCTGCATTTGCAAGTTTTCCAACATTTGTTCCAATTTAGTAAGTTGACTTTCTCTGTGTTCAAGTTTCTCTTTAGTTGTAGCTAGGACTACCTTTTAGATTAGCATTGTCACTCTTCAAATGCATAAGTTGTTCCTCCAACTCTGTAACTTGATGCTGGGTGTGATCAAGCTTCTCTTTTGTTACAGTGAAGACTCCTTCTAGATTAGCATCCTTACTCTTGAGATGTATGAGCTCCTCTTTTAACTCAATAATCTGATACTGTGTGTGTCCAAGATCCTCTTTGGCTATAACCAAGACTGTTTCTAGATTTGCATTCTCACTCTTGAAGCACATAAGCTCCTCTTCTCACTCTCCAATTCTGCTTACCTGGGCCTTTAACTTAGATTCCAAAGATGTTTTTTCTACTTGAATGCTGTTAAGCTTCCTAATTATGTATAAATTGCCACCAGCTAGTTGAAAGCGTAGGCTATTTGCCTTTTCTTCTCCTGAAAGATCCCGAGCACTTTCTTGTCTTGTGAAATTATCTGTAGTAATCGAATTACGAATAAAACTAGACTGCATCAGGTTGGGCAATTGGTTGCTAAAATCTGTGGCTTCATTTTGGAAGATTTCAATAAAACCAAGAGAAAACATTTTCCTAAATTGAGATAACAAAGATATCAGTTCAAAAATTAACTCTGTAATGTTTTCTTTGCACTACAAAAAGTAATCCACTAACTGAGAAAACTCCTGAATTCTAAAAACCAGTTTATCAGTATTTGATGATTTTAATTTTTGAGTCTTTTCAGGGTCTTGGGCTATAGATTGTAAGAAATTAATGATGCTGACAATAGTAGTTGCAAACTCTACATCAATAGAACTAATTCTAATCCCAGTATCAGAATGAGAAGTGAAGTTAGCTTTCACAGAAGACCAGATATGTGCCTAAGAATCTCTAGTACTTTTAGCATCTATTGCCATGGCATATTTGACCTCATCTAGTATTTTGTGCAGGTCCGCACCCTCAACATCAACAGCAAGGATCATATCATGCTTTTCTTTGAGACAAACTAGGGCAGATTCATTCCAAGTGTTTCTAGCTTGTAAAACAATTAGATTTTCTTGTAAATGGTTCATTTTTTTTAGCAACTCAGAGCATTCTTGATTGATAGTTTGAAGCTTTGATTCTTTTTGTGCAAGAGCTTCTTCTAAGAAAGCTCTATCTTCTTGATTAGATGAAATATCAAAACTTCTTGAAACATTCTTATCAATGATTTCATCTAAATTTCCTACTTCTGTCTGATCCAATCTAGTTGAATCCATGGAAGCCAATCTCTCCATCTCAAGGAAATTATCCATCAAATCTACCTTGGACACATCACTGAGCTTCTTAGCTTTGCCAATGACCTTTTCTATTTTGATATGATCTAGCTCTACAATCAGTGCTAAAGCCCATGACTCTATGCTAGGATCATCATCATTCCTATCCTAAAAAATGGAAGACAAGCTTCGTGGATTGCTTGTGCTTTCATTTCTTGATCCTTCCAAATGCAACTCAAGTGCAGGTTTTCCTCGCCTTCTCCTCAAAGATTCCAACTGTTGTTTAACAGTGGAGACTTTTGCAGCTGTTCTAGCACACATGACTCTAGAAGCCTTAAGCTCACCATTTTGCTTTGAGAGAGCATCTTTTAGCATCTTGTTCTCTTCTTCTATTGCCGACACTTTTCCTGTATGGTATTTAGTTGCTTTTTGAGAATGTTCTTTGTGTCTATCATTTAATGTCTCTACTGAAGAATGTGGTGAACCAACACCCTTACTAAGTGGCTTCCTCAATTTGATATCCCCAGACTCCCTTCCAATAGTATCTACTTCAAGTTTCATTTGAGCCAGTGTAGTAGGCCCTGGTAATCATTTTTTAAGCAAACCTCTTAACCTTTGACACACGACCTCTAACTTGGTAACTTTCTTAACTATTTCTATTTGCTGCTTGCTAGTAGCCTGGGCAGATTTCTTACTAATATCCCTTTCATTAATTATTATACCTAGTTCTTTGTTAAGAGCATGAAGTTTATATTTGAGGCCAACATTCTCACTTTCTAACATCTCAAGTTTAGTTTGAAGAACTTTAGCCTTAGACTCAAATTAGTTTCTGGCTTCTTGCAAATCAGATAATGCTTTTGAATTTTCCTGAAGAGATGTGGATGTTGCATTACTTCTTGCTTCTACCTCATTTAGCAGCTGCTCCAATTCTACTATTCTAGAATTACGCTCACATTTTGATTTGTCCCATTCTCTAGTCTTTTTCACCATAGCCTCATGAAGCTTCTATTCTTGTTCCTCTCTTGTACTCCTAAGCTCCTGTGAAATTACTTGATTGAGTGTCTACATTTTTTTAAATCAAATCATATTTGAGGATTCATGATGAAGAAACTCTGAAATTAGTGATCAATATTTTGATTCTATCACAACTTTTTTTTTAGCATGTTTAACAAGAGAAAATCCAAACATTATTGCATTAGGAGAGAAAATATTTGATTTTGTAAAAGTTTGTTTACACTATATTTATTAATTAGAGAAAATATGGGAATTTCCTTTGTACAGATTCATTAGTACTAATTCAGAGGATTTCGCAACTAAAGTCTGCTCCAAGCAATTCTCAAGTGCCACAATCAAGCTTTGAGAATGTCAAGAGAGGTAAAGGGCAACCTAAAAAAAAATCTTTCATTTGTGGGAAGGATTAGTCCAACATGGTGGATTGTTATGGAAAGGATAACCTCAAAGTCTTGAAGGAAAATTCATTGGGACCAAAGTTAAGGCATGAGCATTTGTCTACTGTAAGATCTTTCCCAAGTATAAAAACCTATTGATTGTGTCTTTGTCTCCACCACAAGAAAATCCAAACTCCAAAACCCATTAAACATAAGAGGCCCAGACTTACATTGAATGAGACTGCCACTTTATGTTTTTTAGAGTCTCCAGTTGGTACCGTACCTATAACTATTTAGCTAAGGAAATTAAATAAAGATTGAAAAGATTGAAGAAGCATAAATAACCTCACCTTCTCATGAATTCACTATAAAAGCCATGGGTGCTGGAGACTCCCTAAGACAATTCTACATAGTACCTCCAAATAGCAGATGATTTCCTTTGATACTGGCAAATTCCAAACACCCAAACCCCAAAATCAACACTTCAATCTAAATATCAGTTATATTTTAATGCAAAAATGCATTCACATGTGAAACATAATTCCCACATAGCATAAGAGGGAAGATTGTTCGTACATGACGGTTCAAGCATAATCATGGGTATTGACCCAGTTAGATTATTGTGGGACAAATCTCTAAAAATGGGGCAGACGGGTTAAATACTAAAACAAAACCTAGCATAAATGGAAAATAAAATATGGATAAAGAGTAGAGCCTTACAAAAATTCTTCAGGAAGTGGACTTGATATTTCATTGTTCTGCAATAGCCTACACATGTCACAAAAATTAGTGCATTTGTCTCATACTGTAATGCTCAAGCATTCATTTTAGAAAGTGATGTCTTGTTCTTTTCCTTAGAAATCAGTCAAAATGGATACAAAAATGTTCTTGTCACAAAATACCCCAAAAAGACCTCAATAGAGACAAATAGATTGAAGTTTGAATCCATTGCAAGACACTTGCTTATTGACACAAATGGATATTTTCAGGATAGATTCACAATTGGCAATGCAATGAGTCCAATTCTTTTAGATGAATGAAGCTTATAGCCATGAAATCAATTTCACTTGGGTTAAATTTCATTCTGCATATGTTGGTTTCAAGTATACATTTGACATCTTTGCTAGAAATGGGTTTATTAAGTAATACGTTAACATAGAGGAGTAACACAAATTGTCAGTGTTTAGTTTCATTTGGATTACCATGGTCAGTAGGTAGATACAAACAAGATGGTTTCATAAACAAAACATTAGAAAGTACTATAATTTTTTCTTTAAGAAATGTTAGGGTTAGGTCAAGAATCATGGATGTAATTGCAAAGAAGTTGCATATTCTCAGTGATTGCATATAAAAAATGGTGGTAGAATGTAGGTGTAAAGCCAATTTACACACTCACTCAGCATCTTATTAACTAAGGAAATTTGAATGATTCACACTCATATATAAACCATTTCAAGCAAAGAAATAAACATTCTCTAAATGGGAAAATACAAATTAAAATGGTTGAGCACAACCATTGTTGTAGATTCTAAGATTTCTCCAGCCCACTACTGTTTGCCTCTACTACTGTATACCTAGTTGTTGTACGCAGCAATACAAAAGAATATCAGAAGTGTATACCTAGTTGTTGTAGGTAGAAATAAAAAAGAATATCAAAAGGGTTATTGAGGAGCAGGAAGCATATTTAATCTGTAGCAATGCTGGAAATTTACCTATCCTTGTTCTAATTTGCAAGCTGTATACAAAAACTCGTGTGCTAATGGTTGTCTTAGGCTTTTTCTTCATCCTTTTTTGAGAACCTAGGTTTGCTAGGTTTTGGCGTGGGACTAACAATTTGTTTGTTGTTTGAAGATGAGCTTCCCTCTTTCTGTGATGTTCTAACTGGATTTGAATTTTGCATTACTCTGAAGCTGCAATATTATTTTAAATAGTTTGATCATTTTATGTTGGCTCCTTGGTATTTCAATCAGCTTCTAAAAAAGATCCACCCTATTTTGTTTTTTCAGACGTCTTAAACTTTTCTGCATTATTCATTGGTTGACGGGATCACAACTCTGATACCACTATGAATGCCTTAACTAATAACTTGCAAAGTATCACTTAGAGGATAATGTTATGTCAATTTACATTGTAAAATGTTATGTACATATGTAGAGGATAATATTTTTTAATTTAATAAGGCCATATTGTTGTCTGCATTAATCAATGGAATGCTCTAATTTCAAAGATACCCTTCCTTGTGTTTCTTTCAAAATTTAATTGTATCTTTCTTGTTGGATGCACGTGCCTTCAATGGAAAAATACACAAAAACATTGTTTCAACTATAAATTTGGATTGCAAATTGGACCTCAAGGCTATAGCTCTTCAGGCTAGGAATGCTGAGTACAATCCCAAGGTAAGTGGCTTGGATATTATTTGTATTTTCTGTAAAAGTGTTGTCACTTTATTGTTCATGGTTGCTCAGAATTAAAACTCTCTCCATAGAGTAACACACAAGCAAGAGATGCATAACTATAGTAGTATATTGTATGGAGGATTTGAAAATTTAAAAATTACTAGAAAATGCTTGTGGAAGGAAATTGTAATAAAAGCATTTCTATCAACTCTGTGTTCTCCAATAAGGATAAGATTGAAAACTAAGAAAAGATGACAACTAAAAGAATAAAGAATATTCCTGAAGTTTATCATAACAACTTAGTTGACCATTATAAATTTATAACTAAAATTGCAATATTATTTTACTAATGGGGATGAGAATGAAAATTCCCCTTCCCATTGTGCCTAGCTTGTAAAATGATTAGGACATCCCCAACCTAGTGCCCTTAGATAGTAATATCTATAAAATCAAAGTTACACATTTCATATATGTAAAATCTCAGAAGACACTCAAAAATATGAAATTCATAAATACCCACATTTTCAAAGAAGCTACTAGATTCATTTGTGAGATTCTTCCATCTCTTGAAAGGATTAAGGGTTTGCATTTTTGTCACAACTACTCAAAAGATGATGCGGCAGAGGCCCTTTCAGTGCTTGTAAAAAAATGCATTGCTCTGGAGGATTTTGAATTCTCAAGAAGTTGTATAGGTATCTAAGGTGTTAAATCTTTAGTAGGAGCTTTTAGCCAAGGTGGTAGGTTGAAAACACTCAATTTATTAAATAACATGTTTGGGATAGTCGGTGGTGTTTCTCTGAGCCAAGTCATCCATGGACAAATAGGTCTCACAAAAGTTCATTTAAACTATATGAATCTTGAGGATGAAGGCACAATTTCCATTGCAGATAACCTCAAGGATGCTACTCCATCTCTAAGAGTTCTTATGATTGCTGGAAATGGTATCACTCCAAAAGTGGCTCCAACTTTGGCTGCATGCCTTGCTGAAAAAAGCTTGTTGACAAAGTTTGTTGCAACACAAAACAAACTCAAGGATGACAGAACAATCATGATATGCAAAGCAATTTTGAAAGGTCACAAGCAACTTAGAGTGCTTGATTTGAGTACTACTACTATCTCTAGGATTGGGGCTAAGGCTGCTACAGAGGCTGTTGTAGACAAGCCTAATTTTAGTTGGCTTTTTATCTTTGGGAATTTCATTACTAAAAAAGGAATTGAGATGGTCAAAAATGTGCTAAGAAAATTAAGGTACCAAAGGCGAATATGTTCTTGAAGTGCTGTATCAATATAAATATGATGGTCACATGATGTATCAATATAAAAATGAGGGTCTCAGTGATAGTGACTATGAAACTGATAGTGAGTTAAAGTGGTATGGCATTTATGATTAAGAGCACTACAAGAGGTTTCAATTTCAAAGAAATTTGGAAAAAATTGTTAAGTCTTCAAACACACATCTCAATTCTCTTTAATGAGACTAAAGTTTTTTCGCTTGTAATAATCTCATTGAAGTTATCTTTTGGTTCCTTGAACATATAGTCAATGTGGTCTTTTTTGTTTCCTTGAACATATAGTCATCTTTTAGTCCCTTGGCAGTGGAGCCCTATTTTATATGATGCTAAACTTACTGACTCTATTTTAGAGTCCTTGAAGAATTGTTTGATATCATCTTCCTTAACAACTCGAGGAAGGTTACCAATATATGCAATTTTGCATCCACTGATTTTAACCGGTGGACTTTTTTTCTTTGGTCTAACCTTGGACAACTCAATTTTCATGGATATGTCCCTCCTGAATACAAAAGTAGAAACAAATAAAATTTCTTTTACATTCAATTAGTATACCCTGACTCACCAAGTCATTACCGAGTCATGACCAAGTCCAAGCTGGGTCACAAGTTGAATTGCCCTTATTGAGTCAGAGTTGAGTCCGAGTCGCATTACTTTGGGTTGAATAACATTGGAGTTGAAAATTCTAGTCAATACTCATTACATGTTCTAATAGCCATATTACCAGATTTGTGCATCTGGCTTGTGGACTAGATCTAGGTCTATATTGGGTTTGGATTCTTGAACCGGTATGTACTAGATTTGCATAGTGCTCAGATTTGACCCTATGGATTTGTGATTTGTGAATCTGGACAAACCCATAAGGTTAAATCTGAACTCAACATGAATCCATCATGAATTCATATGAATTTTGATGTAAATCTACCCAGATCCCTAGAGACCCATATGCCAAACATGGAATAAATACACATGATTCCAAACACAATGCATGCATATGTTCTTATATATAATACATATACACATGAATCCATATTGTTGGGTGATGCGACGCGCTCCCCTACCCACAGGTGGTTAATTATGTGGTGTTCCATGTTCACTAATAGTCATGGCTTTTGGTGCAACGGCAAATGGGCCCTACAATTGGTATCAGAGCCTGGTTTTGGCCTGGTCATGGGTTCAAATCTCCCCAGTGCCTTCCCGACCCGCGTAAGCACCTGGTATGCGCGTCGAGGGGGAGATTGTTGGGTGATGCGACGCGCTCCCCTACCCACAAGTGGTTAATTATGTGGTGTTCCATGTTCACTAATAGTCATGGCTTTTGGTGCAACGGCAAATGGGCCCTACACATATGAATCATAATAAGAAAAAAAATGATGAATCATATTTTGGTACCTAAGTCTATCCCTAAATTTGAATGAGCAACTTAACCTAATAGTTATAATGTTACTCCTATAAAAATGCACATATTTCTAGTTACTCATAATCCTAGTTGTGAGTTTTTTTACTGTTGTACTAAATTTTGTTCTCTGTTTTCACTAGTTTATAGTGTACCCTTAACACCTCAACTAGTTTTAGATTCTTGGATCAAAATTGTATTCTCAAGTTAGTCAGCATTTAACAAGCACATCCATTTTTAGCCTATTAAAATGTTTTCCATATCGTTAACCATGTTTTCAACTGGTTTTAGCTTACAATATTGATTTGATAATAATTAAACTCTATGATTTTAGTTGCATTTCAAGATTTTGTGCCTGCAAATTATAGCTTGTGATTTGTTCATAGGAGTAATAGGTCATGTTTCATGACAGATTTTCTCACTTGAATCTTCTGTGCAAACATTATTCAGAAATTTAGGGTTAGAAGAGGTAGGCTTTGTACATTTCACTATTGCTTAAGTGACCAAGCCATGACTGGGCCACAATAGCTTAATAATGTCTGCATTACTCGAGCTAGGGTTGCGAAGTCCACATCTAACAATAACATTGTTTCTTGTGAAAACCAACTACCCCCACCTTTTCCTCCAGTGGGCCAAAGGAAGATGAGGAAAAGACCAGCATCTGAGGATTCCACCACACATTCTTTACATGATGCTACTAGTCTAGCTAAACGTCAAGTAGTACTTGGAGATGTGACTAACATGTATAAAGATGGAGAATCGGCTTTGCCAAGAGTTAGGACACATAAGGTAAAACTGAATTTTATTTTGCATACTTATGTTGGTTTTAACTTTTATATTCTACATGTTATTTCAGGGAGATGATGAGAAATGACAGTGTAGTCTAAATTGTATGGCAAAAGTCTGCTTTAATTTAGTATTCTATGCACACTGGGGTTTAAATTTAAAATTCGCATATCTTCAAGAGAACCTGATACTATTTGTGTCATATCTCCTCTGTTCTCACTTGAAGAAATTCTCACTATTGTATGTTGAATAGTTTACGCTTTCCTTTCAGATATATATAATTTATTTGTATTGTGATATGAGCTTAGGCTGCATCCTTGGGTAATAATAGCAAAGGAAAATGCTAAGGAATTATTCAGAATGTCAATACAGATACCAAAGTTGTAGAAATTGAAAAGGATATGATACTTGTTCCTTGCCATTCCAAGGATCATTCTTCCAATGATGATGTTGGGATTGGTGAAAAAAAGAGCAATGGAGAGAATGCGTAGGATATACAGGCTAATTCTAAAGATCTAACTACAACTGCAGAAAATATACTAGTGCAATTACAATGCAAACAACTTGTAGCTGAAACAAATAATGAAAATTCTTCAGCATGTGCTAATGAGGCATTAGTGTCTTCTCTAAAGCAATAAATTTGCCAAAATCAGCACATATCAAGAGAGTTCAAGAACAATTCAAAACAAGGTAATTTGATTGGGATTTCGTAAACTAATTAAGAGTACCTAAACATATAATTCATTAAGTTTTGTTTTTTTTTTTTGATTGATTTTTAGAAATTCTCTTCTTTTTGCTTTTTACTCATAGTTTTGATCTTCTACAAATGTCATGAGTTCCTTCCATTCTAGTCAAATCTCGTGAGGGTATGGGGTGCTCAAGCCATTCTCACTATATTGATATTGATTTGGACCATGGTGATCCTTAGATGTGTACTACTTATGCCATAGAAATTTATGATAAACTACGCATTATAGAGGTTTGCTCTGTTCACAATGATCTTTTATTCTTGGTTAAGAAAATTTATATTGTTCAATTGAGTTGATTTGTTTTTATGCACTTTTCTAATGCTTGTTAGTATAATTCTCACTATCATTAGATGTATTATGCTTTTAACAACTTCAGCTTATTGTTGTAAATTTTTTATTATAGGCATATAACTATAGATCCTTGGATGGATCTACAATGTTCTATAGAGGAAGTTGTGAATTACTTTGTTTTTATGTGGTGTGCTAGATATAGATTTAGTTGATACATATCTTCACTAAAAATTGCAATTTTTTTTTGATGTTCTAAGCTTAAATGAAGTAATATAGGTACTTGAAGCAAAAAAGTTATCGATTTTCATGTGTCAAGCTAGACTGAATTTATGACATTTTCTTGAAGCTTCTTTTGATTAATACTTACAATCATCAATTACTTTTTTAGCTAAAATATTGAGCATTACCTTGTTACATTGAAACAATTCAATAGCAGATCAATGTAAATATGAGGGGCATGCTTGTTGATTGGCTTGTTGAGGTTTGTTGCTTATTGCATTTCTTCATGCTATCTATATATTTATTTTGCCCTATTGTAGTTGTGCAATTAATTTTATATAATCAATTCAAAATTAGATTGTTGTAATAGGTTGCCGAGGAGTACAAGCTTGTGCCAGATACACTTTACTTAACTGTGTCCTATATTGATCAGTTTCTCTCTGCAAATGTTGTGAATAGACAAAAGCTTTAGCTTCTTGGGGTTACTTGCATGCTTGTTGCCTTGTGTTTACTTCTTGTCTACTATAACATTTTCTTTTCTTTTGTTTTCTTTGGTCAGTTTTTAACTACTACTTTGATGTCACTTTCAGGAAGTATGAAGAAATTTGTGCTCCACATGTGGAAGAATTTTGTTACATTACAGATAATACTTACACAAGGGAGGAGGTACAATTTTCCTTTTGTATTGCAAGATGATTTGTCACATCTCTCTTGGACGGTATTCTTAAAATGAGAATTATCCTTATCTTAATACTAATAGGTGTTAGAAATGGAGATTGATGTCCTAACTTATTTCCGATATGATCTGACAACACCAACAACTAAGAGCTTTCTCAGGTAATTTTTTTGTGGAGCAATCTTGGTGACTATTTTCATCGAAGTTAACATGAAAAACAAAAAAATTGATATATTCAAATGTTAGCCATAGAAAAATCATGATAAATTAATGCTATACTCATTTTTCATTTTCCCTTCTCAATTCAAATAGGTGCTTTGCCCGTGCTGCTCAAACATGATATAAGGTAGCTTTACATTCTAGTTTTCTTTTTTTGTATGTGGGAGATAAAATTATTTAATATATAAAAGTATTTTATTCATACCTTCATAATTTTTTTCATTCAGGTTCCATCTCTACATTTGGAATTCAAGGGCAATTGTCTTGCTAAACTCACCCTTGTTGAGTATGACTTTCTTCGTTATGTTTCGTCAATGATAGCTGCATCAGCTGTATTTGTGGTAAGGATGACTCTTGATCATAGAACTTTCCCCTGGGTAATGTAAATTCCATCGAGTCATTTTTTTGTTTGGTCTTGTCTATACTAAAATTTGAACAGGATTTTATTGTCCTCGATCTTTAGAATGCTATGCTAGAACATTACACAAGCTATAAAGTATTAGAGATGAAGGACTATATTCATGCATTACATAATTTACAACTAAATAGCAAAGGGTGTGCATTGATTGTAGTCAGGGAGAAGTATCGCCAACACAAGGTATCTAAATATCTTCTAGCATTTAAAATTATAAATTTATCACCCCCATGGTCAATAATTTCTAGCATCTTTATTTTGTATTTACAGTTCAAATGTGTGGCAAACATGTCTCCCCCAACGGTAATTTCTCCTCAGTTCTTGGAAAAGTAATAATAATGAAGTTGAAGCTAAAATCTTGAGGGTTGAGTGGCTCTTAATTTATAATGGGATTCAACTCACTACTAGCAGATATATCAAATTTTAGTGTTCAAATCTAGAAATTGTTTAATAATCGACATCCTTTAATTTTTTTCACATTATCTATTTTCAAAGTCTACTCTATGTAAAGTCTATAATATGTACTATTCACATGACACTCCTAATTGTTTTGTTCTCCATATATGTTCAGCAAATGGCAATGGCTGAAAGAATTTATTTTTCAGGTCCTCAAATGCTTTATATAGTCTAGTTGAAATGATTTAACTTGTCACCAGTATAGATGTCAATATCTAGTGTTCAAATCCATAGCAAAACCACCACCTTTAGTTTTTTTTAGATGGTCTATTATAAAAATCTAATCCTTGTATTTAAATAAAAAACTAGTTGTACTGGCTAAAATATTTTCGTTTTTCATGTCATCAAACAAGTTTGTATTCCTACTTGAAATGATATATTTGCTTCCCTTTTAGTATTGATCATGTGGAGTTTTTTTCTATAGCATCTGCATTGGGCATCAAAGAAGCAATTCCAACATATCTGGATGACAGTATTACCTTAGATGATTTGCTTACCAGAGTAAGCTTCACTCTAGCTAGCTCTGGCTATGATAATTTTATGGTAAGATCTTCAAACCATAACCCTACTCCATGTTGTTTCATTGATGGTTGTTATTGGTGTTATTGATGTGAACTATCATGATTTTGACTGACTTGATGACGTTGTGTAATTTTCAAAGTTTGTGATCTAATACTATCAATCTATTAGGATGGTAGTTGTTTCACTTTAAAAGTCCTAAGCTTTTAATTTTTGGGGGCTTGCATTTAATTTTCATTTATGTGGTATGGTTAAGAATTACTATTCCAATCTTCAGAGAATTGATGAATGACTACAATATTACTAGTTTTAAAAGGCTTCACATGTTAGAGATATAGATAGTGCAAAGCCCTTTGTAACATTACAATTGAATTGGCTATGAAGTATCACAATGATTTTGGATGATACATTTATGTACATTTAAAATGCTCTTTCTATTAGCTTAGAAAATGATAGAGATGTTAAGGTAAAAACTTTAATGCTTTGCTTTCACCATAGTCATATCTTAGATAGGAATAGTGATCATTATGCATTTTATTAATACTAAACCAACCAATGAAATTGAAAATTCATAGACAAGTTACTGCTCCAAAAAATTAAAAATATGATTTTTGGAAAATCACTTGCTACTCAAAATTTAAAGTATGATATTAGGAATTCGAATGATTATTTCACTTTGACTCTTTGGGGAGCTACTGATTTCTTTTCATAGAGCAACAGGAAAAAAGCCTCTGTGAATCACATTTTATAGGTAATTTATTTCATCTTGATTGGTTTTTGTGGTGAGATTTAGTTCTGCATTTCTCATGTCTCCTTAGTGACAACTTTGGTATTTCTTTAGAGATGGTGTAAGTGAAGGGCAGTTTTACCAAGTTCTACTTTATGAATTGGATGTTATTCGTAGGGTCAATATCCTAATACTCACAATAGTACATGCTATTCAATTGAGATTGGCATGGCTCATTAGTTTGTTTGTATTCTCTTTGGATTTTGTTCAAGAAGACAGATGAATGCTATATGAACTATAAGTTCTGTGGTGTGAATAGGCTTGTGCATCTCTTTAACCAAATTACCAACTCCTAGTGACATTTGTTGTTCAAAAGTGGCACCATACTAGACTATTTGCAAACAACCATGTAGATAGGCATTCTATAGATAGAAGTGGGAACATCTTGCTAGGTATGAAGGTCCTATAAGGCTATATAGTATTGTTCTACTCTATTCAAAGGTGTCAATTTGTAACGCTGATATGGGTTTCCTATATTTTTAGGCACTGTGGTTGATTCCAAAATTTGCCATCCCACAAAATTCAACTTTTATCTCTGCAGTCATGCTAAGATACATGTATAATACTTATTTCTTAGATCAACTTGTCATGCTTTCTTTTCCATGTATTATAACAAAAACTGATCTAGTTTTTATCATTTACAAGGGACCAACAAACCAACACATTATCATGTGCTTTGGGATGAGAACAAATTTATAGCTGATGGGTTGCAATCATTAACAAAAAATATTTGTTACACATATATCCTCTTTCATTAATTCTCTTGATTCTTTTTGTTATGCACAATGCATATCTTCTAGTGTAAATCCCCTTTCATTTAACTCGTTTTCCTTGAAGTCCTCAATTCTTGGCTTTCGTTATCTAATAGAAGCTTGCTTGTTATAATTGGAAGTAGATTCAACTTTAAAGACGAGTCTATTTTTTTCTAATTTTGGCATGTAGCTTTAGGAGAACAACAACTGAGTGGTCAACAAAAAATCTCTCCCCTTTCTCAGGAAGGGTTTCTCCATCAAACATGAATGTGGCATTCATCTAGCTGGTTCATATTGCCCTAGGCCATGGCCAAGAAGATTTTTTGACTGGTATGAAATATAGCTTCTAGTACTATATTCTAGATCAAAATCTGCCCAAACTTTTGATGGATGCCTATAGCTTATCCATAAGCTCTCATTCAGTAGTTATAAGATGATCAATCAAGAGGAAATAGTTGAGAGCTTAGAGTGACACAATTTTCAGATGATCATATGAAATGAAATGGGTGTGTGAGTAGAAAGAAACTAGAAAGACATTATGTATAGATGAAGACATGAAATGGATGGTTTTGGAGCACTTAGCAGAAACACTCAACATTCTGAACATATCATCATTCAAGATCAAATGGGTGTATGGGATTATATGCATAGTGAATAATAAGGGAGGGAATTGAACCCTCCCTGAGGTTCACAGTTGTTGAGGTCCACTTCAGAAATGGCCCTTCCTATGAAATTTCCATCTAAAACCTTTCTAATGAGATAATGTGTTATGAGCTCTTCATCAGTGGGATGGAATGTGAATCCAGGAGGCAGTTGTGCATCACCCATATCATGAACCATGATATGGGTGATGCACAACTGCCTCCTGGATTCACGTTCCATCCCACTGATGAAGAGCTCAGAACACATTATCTCATTAGAAAGGTTTTAGACATAAATTTCATAGGAAGGGCCATTGCTGAAGTGGACCTCAAAAACTGTGAGCCTCAAAAAAATTTTGACCAATGCCTAAAATTTTTCTACCAAGTATTGGTCAAAATTTTGAGCAATTTGAAATAGTTTACCACCAAGAATGGTAAAAATTTTGACCAATTCCTAGTAGTTTTCTACCAAGAATTGGTCAAAATTTTGACTAGTGCCCTATAGTCAGCTACCAAGAATTGGTCAAAATTTTGACCAATTACTAATAATTTTCTACCAAGAATTGGTCAAAATTTTGACCATTGCTTGGCAAACTATGTCCTTGCAATTACAAAAGTTTTCGACCAATGTATTGGTCAAAATTTTGACCAATAGTAGGATGGTCAAAATTTTGACCAAATTTTTTTTGACTAATGTCTTGGTTGAATTTGGTCGAAGTTTGGTTGAAAATTGGGTCAAAATTTTGACCAATAAAGGTCAAAAAATGAGCTTGAATGTACTAGTGTCATGAAATTTTTTAGTTTCTTTGTAATCTTAAGGGGCACACTATTGGTCCATCTCTAGGATCACTTCCTCCTCAACTAATGATGCAATGCAAGGTAGGAGAATCCCCAAAGGAAATGTCCTAGCCCCCAATGATATAACCACATAGTGGAAACTCAACACAAGATAAAAAAATGCAAGATCTGATACCAAATAACTATTCTTTATTTATAAAATAACTATTTACATGCAATATGCTTGGCTATAAGGCCTTCTAGGTTATGACCAAATATAACAAAAATTACAATAACAATTGTGCAGGATCCCTCAAGATCCAACTCACAACACTAATCCCAGCTAGCGTAGATCTATAACACAACAACAATCTAGTAGAAACCTCCAAGATCTCAACTTGTGCTCACAAGCCACCAAGCAACCTCCTTGTTTCTAAATCACAACCACTTGTTTCTAAATCACAGCCACTAGCTTTTCTCTAGACTTACAACTCTACCACAATCCTTTTGTAAACTACCTCACATTCGGCACTTTGTCCATAGACCTAGGAAAACTCACCCTTCAACTACTCCCAAATGCACTACTCCAAAATTGCTTCTCCAAAGTTGTTTTAACTCTAAGCTAAAGCACCCTATTTATAGGTGCCAAAACAACTTACAAAATATTCTAGAGCATTATAAAATAGGAAGGCTGACCCAAAAATGGTTTGGACACATCCTAAGGTAAGATCTTATCATAAACGACATGAACAAATTAAATCCTACAAGTCAACTTGACCCAAAAATGCAAAAATCACATCCAAAATCCTAACACTTGGCATAAATAGGAAAACTCGACACATGAAGAGTCACTCAAAACATGAAGAGTCACTTGACACACACTATGGAACTTAGCACATACTACAACATAAAATTGCAATAACACACTAACCCAACACTAGTAAATTTAGGGCTAAATTTCGATGCAAAAAGGTCACAATTTCAAAAAGAGTAGGTCGATAAAGCCATGAAACTTGCTATCGATATTTTTTGGTCAATTTTCCACCACATTCATTTTGAGTTGCAATTTTGACTTCATAAAGGTGGACTTATTGACATGAATTTCATTGATTTCTCTAGTCAACCTGAACTATTATTTTCTCATTTCCGAGCGTAGGTGGTCGCAATTGCGACATAAACCTACATCAATTTGGCATCTGAATTTTGACTAAAATCCCTTAATTTTCTATGCCAATGCCATACTCAAGATGTCAAAGGCGACCAGTTTGGTGTCGTAATTGAGACCAATATATGTAGAAATTTCAACGCACTGTCCCAATTATTTTGAAAGCTTTTATCTCACAGGAGCCTTCAAAACTGCACAAAACTTGATTCTAAAGCGTAATTGCTTGATGCATGAGAGTCAGGGTATCATGCACATTTCTACCTCCACACCATTGTTTCATTCATCAAATGATTTATTTTATACAAAACAATGGGAAGGAGGAAGAAATGTGCATGATATCCTATTTCCACTGAGTAATTATGCTTTACAACTCAAATTTTGTGGAGTTTAGAAGGCTCCTATGAGAGAAAAGCCTTTGCAATAATTGGCACAACATGTCTAAATTTTGGTTCCTGCAGGGAAGAATAAAATTAGGAAAGAATTATTTATCAGGAATGAAAGCCAATAATTTCATCTATTTTTCAAACAGATAAACATGACAAAAAAACTTACAGTCCCAATCACATCATCATAAGAGTGCATATATAACTATAACTATAACTATGTCTAAAACAAACATAATTTAAAAATATCCACAATTCAAATATTATCCATTGATTTTTTCTTTAATGCAAAGTTTTAAGTCAACTATGTTATCGCCCTGGATGTAATACCAAACTGTCATTGGGCTAAAGACTGCAGCAAGATTTATGATTTACAAATGCAAGGAGAACTACCCAACCAAAGTAGAAAATGACATGAAAATTTAACAATCTATCAATTAACAATTTAGATGAAATATTTCTAGCAATTGAACTGTACATTATAGAAACAAAAAATTGCCTTAAAATTGACACCTCATCAGTTGCTCATTTGCATCCATAATGGCTTCACAAAAGTTGAAAGCTTATGATTTGTCAAGAACACAAAAGGCACTCGTAGTTCAGCTGCATCAATAAAACTAAAGTAGTTTAGTTGCACGGTGAGGGCAAGAGACTGTCAATATTGATTGTGGAGTTGTAGATAGGTAAGCGATAAACATAAAAAGGTAGTACAAGATTTTAATAGCAATTGTGACCTTCACAATTTTTCTTAGTAGTTTTGGGTCATTAAATTGGACAAAAAATTGATAGTAAAATGTAAAAGAGAACACACATAATGTCACATCAAAATAAGTTTGCATCCTACATATGAGTATGCATCAAAACTGAATTTTTACCTCCTCAATCTACCTGTATCAATAAAGAAATAAGACATTTTTGTAATACAAAATTCTTGAACCCTATTCCACTATAATTTTTCAAACCTGCAAAATAAAACAAAAGCCATAAGAACTAAAATAAAAGGATTTATTTCTAACAAACTATCACAGATGCTTTGTATATACCTTAGGACATGATACAAGCTGTTTCACAAGCAACACTTAACATTCTAGTTTTTTTCTCGTTTACAAGAGTGATGATAAACTATATGCAAAGTAGAAATAGTGCAGCATAATAGATGATTAGTATCTACAATTTTTAATACTAAAAATTATAAAGAATGTAATACTCACAAGTATCGTTGCCTAATAGAATGCAACCCAAGTTTATCATGATCTCTGCAACATTCATTGCATTGGGAATATCCTACTTATTTGCAAACACCAGTAACACTGCATCTCGTAGTTCATCTTGCAAGAACAAGAAACTTAAATGATAAAAAAAATTCTATGGATAACATGAAAATAATTGTTAAAATAATGAGGCCAATTTTAAACATAATAACCAAAGTTTCCATGAGAAAGACATGAAATCTTCTTGATCCATTTTCCAATTGTGTTTATACAATCCTAAAAATTCACTTTGATAGTTCTGACTAATTATTGTTGGAAGGATTTTATTTGCTTCATCAAAAGAGTGTATATTGTAGTCTTGGCTTCTTTTATTTTTCAAGATAGTATCATTACTCATCTAGTATTGTTCAATCTAAAAGGATGATATTGGTATGTTGTTTTTCTATAATAGCCAAAACAAGGGGTTGTTAACCTTTACAAAAACAAAGGATGAAAGCATAAACATAGGGCATCAACAACACAACAAAAAAAACCTCTTCCTATGCACTTGGACAAAAGTCTAAGCAATGCTATTGTGAGGATTGCAACAAAGGAAACCCCACTACAACTTGTCAACAAGGCCCAAGAGTGATTATTTAAGAGTTAGCATTATCAATAGAATTTTGTTCAAAATAGAAGTGGAAGTAGTAACTTCAACAACATAGGCCACAAGGCTAGCGGGCATCGCACCTGAAATATTGTCTAACATCCAAAATTGTGACAAGAATGGAAGCGATAGAAGTCTAGCTCATACCAACAACATGAGAAGCATCAATATAATCAAAAAGAGTTTCTTCTTCATTAGGAAATAAGTCCTAAAAAGGAAAATCTAAAATAGAATTAGAAGCTCTAATTGTCAAATGGTCATTTTTCACAGCCCTCCATCAAGTGATTGCACTTATCCAACACAAAATGGCAATCATTAGGCATGTATCCTATAGAGATGCAATCTCTACAAAAAAATGGAAAACCCTCATATTCAATGCTTCACCCATGGCCTCTCATCAACCATGATTGAAGTGGAGAGATCTCTATTTCAACTAGAATACAAACATAGAATAACCCAATATTGTACTAGATCCATCCAATTTTAGGAACTAGCAAAGGGAATTTCCAATGGCCTCAAGAAAAACAACTCACAAAAGTGAAATGAAGATGAGGAAGGAAACCCAAACATAACTCACATAGGTATAGCTCAATGTCACCAAACATTAGGGACTTCAAAGAATTAGTCACCCAATAGTGTAAATCTTAGAGGCACTAGAGACTCTATGAATTTATAGACCATACTTCTACATTGATAAAAGTCCATGTTATCACCACAAAATAGGACAGCCCAAGCATAGCTCCTTCAACCAAAATTTGATAGACAATTATCTAGAGCATTTAGCGGGTCTAGAACCACCAACAAGAGCAAATATCCTAGCACCTAGAAGCCTAGATTAGCGCTACACTAGGAGAGTCAAACCCCAACAAAAACCATCCAATGGATCTCTTTTGATGGGGTGTGTTATGAATATATTAAGTTCCCCTCTTTCTCTAGAGTAGAAAACATCATGAATTTTGAGTTCAGATCTATGTTATGTAATACTACTTTACTCATGTTTAGAGATCCTTACAGTATATTTAGAGATACTTATTATATCTACTCTATAATAAATGGTAGTGTAATAGCATACTAACATCAAATTTCATAACCCACATAAAAAGTGGTTAGTTACACAAGAAGAAGCATCTAACATGGGACATGAGAAACAAATTTAGATTGATTTCACCTCTATTATCAGAGGATCATAGTAAGGCACAACACAAATTCTCAAATATAAATAATAGTCAATTGTCATTTTACTTAGATCCCTATGAAAATGTAGCATTGAAATACAATATACATTGGAGTTAGGAATTTGGTTGACAACCAAAATCAATTGAATTGAAATAAGAAATTTCACCAAAGAATCAACTAAATATGTAATTTTAAGCATATTTTGCTACTCAAAATGTTACAAATTCTTCCTTCTTGACCTTAAACTTGTGACATTTTCTAGTTTTACAAGGGGAAACATGATCTCTCCAACTATTATTTGTAAATGGCTTCCACCTTAGGCAGATAGAGTCTTTAAATTAGATAGATAAAATACACAACCATGCTAAAGACCATAGAAATAGAGGATAACATGGAAACTACCAAACAACAAGTTGGATGATGATAAAGACTACAATGAAGGTAGAAGATCCCAGACATCATCAATTAATACCAAACTACCAAATGGAGTATACAAACTTGTGCAATCCAATCTCCCAAGGAATAGACAACACCACTTATCGCTATCTTTGCCAAAAAAGGATTTGTCATAAAGAAATGTTAGAATAGTTACTAAAATGGTCATAAATTATGTTCTTATAGTAAAAGAATACTTTGACTTAAGAAAAAAACTACACAATATTAAAACACGACATCGTGCTTTAAAAACTAAAAAGGTACCTATAATGAAGAACTTCATTTTGACTTGCTAATTGGTTGTCACTATTAACTATAAGCTTATCTTTAAAGTTTGAGCTTCACTTGGTTTCGAGAATAGTTAAATATTCTCTACTTAACAGGGCCAAACACATGAAGGTGGAAGCTCATTTGGCCCCTTCCCCCCCTAACATCACTCTAAATTCTCCATTAACATTTAATAACATTCAATTCATCCATTTTTGAAATATAACATTCAATTGTTATAATCACATGATAACATTCATTAACACATAAAATTCATAAAAACACAACATTCATGAATAATTCAAGAGTAAGTCATTCATGAATAATCATATCTTTTTTGCTTTCTTGCCATTTCTTTTTTTCATAAAATTTCTAAGAGGAATATCAATGTCCTCATCATCCCCATTAACATTTAATAACATTCAATTCATCCATTTTTGAAATATAACATTCAATCATTATAATCACATGATAACATTCATTAACACATAAAATTCATAAACACACAACATTCGTGAATAATTCATTGACACAAAATTCACTAACACGCAACATTCAAGAGTAAGTCATTCATGAATAATTCATTAACACCCAAGATTAATGAATAATATTCATTAACACAATATTCATTAACAATATTCAAGAGTAAATCATTCATGAATAATCATATCTTTTTTTCTTTCTTGCTGTTTCTTTTTTTCATAAAATTTCTAAGAGGAATATCAATGTCCTCATCATCTCCCTCCTCTACTGATTCTAACACATGTCTCCTCCTCATCCATTCAGGAACATCATGAGGCTATTGCACCAAAGGGGGGTCTGCTGCAATAACAAGTACTTCATGAATTAAATTCGCACCATTTTATATTAGTGAATTACAAGTTTTTATTTAAGTAAAAGAACTATAAATCAAAAAATTAATTTAAAAGAACAAAACATAGTTTTTCTTTACTTGAATGTGCAACATGATCTACCTGCTAATCAGTTTGAACATCCTACAACACTCGTTCAACACGACATGATTCTATATTCTCAATAAAAAAAGGTTACACCAAGTTCAATTAAAGATGTTAAATTGTATTAATAATTATATAATTAGTTTTAAATAACAAATGAGCACCTCCATCGATAGTACAATGCACATTAGGGGCTTCATGATGCTGCATATGATCTATGTCACGATTAACAAGCTACATTGCAATGTCATGCACATTATTATCAAATAAATTGTTGCTCAAGTATTCAATTTCTAATATATATTTTGGCATATTTACCTATGCACATGATGCAAGAGAGTGTTCGGTTGGGGCAATGGAAGTTTTTTGTAGGCATTCAGCCACCGCTGCATAGCCTTGCTTGAAGGCAATTTTTTTGTGTTCTTCCATAGCCTCCAGATTAAAATCAGTGCCCTGCATTTTTTTATTAATTAACAAAATTATTTGTATTTTATAAATAATTTTTCTTTGCAATTCATTTATTGCTACTTACAACGTGTGCTTTGATTTTTGAATATCCCCTAGAGCCAAGTTTGTGCTGCCCAACCTTTTCTAGCCTCGCCTTTGTTGCCTTTGATGTGTCTTGCAACCTATGAAAATTTTGAAATATGCTAGATGATATATATAAAAATATTAGTATTAAATAGTGGATTATTATATATTGGTATGAAGGTTTTAGCATAAAGTAGCATGTTCCACCAAAAATATGAAAAAAGGGAAGAAATTATAGCATCATACCTTTAAGTGACATGTGTAATCATGCTATTTATCTATGGAGTTCATGCTATTTATCCATATTCTGACATGCCTCTCCATAAAATTACATATCAATTTCGACAGTCTATATTATCCATTGTCACACAAAGTAAATGATAGCCTAAAAGTTCAAATAGCTAGTAGATTTTATAGATTAAATTTTTTTTCATCAAAGATAAGTCAATTTAGTTGAATGGGATGTGAAAACATTTGGTAAATTTGGGGGGGGGGGGAGGGGTGCTTCATGGAGGAACCATTGGTTCAAACTGCAGTTTAGAGTCTATACGCTTAGTGGAAAGGCATGAGTTTGGTAGCATTACCTTGGTATCATTACCTGCTGGTTCATGATGTCCTGCAGAGTATCCATAGGTTCCACACTCAAAGTGTTTTTATCCCCAAGGCTGCAACAAGTATAAACTTGAGGGAGAATGTCAGATTTCAGATTGTTTTAGTAGCATTCCCTTTTACTCGTAGCTGAAAAGTAAGTATTTTTTTGTTTTCAATTTAAAAGACATCACCTTTTTGCATCAAGTGCTTCTTTAGCCTCCACACTACATGGAACTGATTTTATAAATGGTGGTTGTAACTGAAACAAAATCCCCATTGGTTTGCTTAGATAACTAGCAACTAACAGGAACTACTTAGCATTGTTCTAGCAGAAGACTTATGAATTAAGACTTGTCTTAATCTATGTTTATTTTCATTGCTTCTAGCAGTGGAACACCATTTAAAATGTTTGAGAAGATCAGAAATGTTACATCATAGCTTGGAGGATGTTTCGTATAGTCTACATCCACAAGAAACGATTTCAAAGATGATAGTTGGATAGAAAACTATTTAGACAAGCTTCAACTATTCTTAAAAGTCACACAGTAAAAGAAGAATTAAGGATACAAAAAAATAAAAATTCAACTTTAACACTTTTACTATAGAAATTAAGAAGATTAGTATGTGATCATGTTTAAACCATTCACTTTAATAATGCCACATAATTTTGATCCTATAAATAAGGTATAAGAGTTTAAGAAACAATAAATTTCATAGAGTGGAAAGAAATAGCAAAAATTATCAGCATTATTTATAAGAATGAAATTTGGGTTAGAGTTTTCCAAAAAAAAATTCATAACTTTAAATGCTTGCAAACAAATGCTTTCATGCAGATTAAAATAACATAAATGCTTACACTTGTAGGCGACACAACCAATAATGGAGAATGCATGCACAAATCATCCAAATAAGGAAAGCATTGTAGAAATTTGACATTAGCAAAATCTTCATCATTAGAATAGGTGATTTTCCTGATTGATTTCACTTTTGCAAAATGTTCTAGAAGTTGGGTGTCAGTTTCCAAATAGAGACATTTAGGTAAATAGAAGGTCACCATTACTTACTGGGAAAATTGCAATCAACAATTCTAATGCTATCTAAGAGTGGAGAATTTGCATCCAGTGTCATATATATATCATTGACATGTCAGAGGGGTGATACAATCAAAACATCAAAACTAAGTGCTAATCAGAGCACTATCAATATCTCAAGTCTCAAAATGATACATCAAATATACAATGAATCTGATGATCGATATAAAGATACAAAAAAGAACAAAAGATAGCATTGACCTAACTATAGCCTTCCCCCACATCACCAGGAGGAGGAGGAGGAGTAACATCTGCATGTGCAGGAGGCACTACACCATCAGAATCTCAAGCATAATCAAAGAACATTGAGACATGTTGAGCTAGAGGTATTGCATTTTCATATACTACACAATAATGAGCAGCCTAAGAGGTATGATGATAGGTCTCATCTCGCTCTAACTCTATCTATCTCTTTAGCTCTATGATCTCAGACCATAGATCTACTATCTCACAGTTCCCCTCTTCTAGCTAGTCATGCATCTCTAACTATAACTTGCACCTGTAACTTGCCCACCTACCTCTGAGAAGTCCTCAATCTCTCCCTCACATGTCATAGAGAATCTTGAGTTTGTGCTAATACATCTCCTATGGGTGAAACCTATGGAGGCTAATTTGGCATGTCATCATCCCCTCCTCCACCCACATCCTATTGTGGTGGCTCCTCTACCCTATGTCTCCTGGTGTCACCTCCTAGTACACACATGGTGCTCATCTCTCTGTGAGTTCTCACATGAGTAGGCCTATGTGCCTATTCATTATTTCTTGATCTAAGATCCAATCTAACACTATGAGAAGGAATTGTAACAAGAACTACCAGTGGCCATTATAATGGTCTCTCCTCCCTTAAAGGATGTTCTTGTGGTTGTTGAACATCAGGGTGTGGTACCTGACTAACTACCCCTATAGGATCAGCTATATGAGGAAATGAATATGTGACCAAATGCTCTATGTACTAGGGAGTGGCACCATCATTCACTACATCTAGAAAGTAGTCCCACCTATAAATGGTAAGGCCACTAACATCTTCCATACATCTAATTGGGTCCAATCTAGGAGAACAACCTTTCTTTACTTCCTTGGTGAAGCAGGTGTAACATCTTGCCCTTGCATTCACCACTTCCTATCATGTTTATGTCTTGCAAGAAAATCCTTATTACAATATAAAAAATAATTATTTAAAGTACATGGAATCTTAGGACATTTCAAAGGCATTGATTCATTATCATTAATCAACAATGATGTCTGCATAGCTCCCGTGCTAGAAATACAGGTAGCTCCAGGAAATGATGGTGAATTATCACTAATACATGCACTATGATCCACATTTGGCAGCATACCAGATGGTGCATCTCCTACCACAAAAAAAACAATACACTATGTGATGCACCCAAGACTAAAGTATGTATTATCAACTCATAATTAACACAAAACCAAATATTGCAAAGAAAGGATTTACCAGCTAGACGTCCCCTTTTTGTCGACATTGCAGTCAGAAATCTCGTATGGGCATCTGTGAACCTCGTAGGAGTCTCCTACACTGGATGACTTAAACAATACATTGTTAACAAAGACATTCTGAAATAATAAAAGTAAGAGTTAAGAAGTTTTGAATGTTCGAAATAAAAAATTCCTTCTAACTTGTCAACTAAAAGATTATTTTACCAGTGGCAATCGGAGCTCTGCTACTACCGGCCTCACCACATTGTCCTTGACCAAGTTGTGGATCAGTTGCCAAAATTTCCTGTATAACAGGAATTTATTAGTTAAAGTTTCTTACAACTCTTTAAAAAAATTGCATCAATAAAGTATTTTTGCACATATTACATATTTTACTTCACAACATAAAAGATTATAAAATATAAATCTTTATTGAACTTTTGTTATAACTAAATATTCATTGGAGCTTACTTCATAACAACGAGCTTGCACTCTCAAATCTAATAGCCTCTTCATCATCTCCTTGGATTCCATATTTTCCTCATCCAAAATTTTCATTGCTTCTAAATTAATTTTTTAAAATTTTTTCTTCAACATTTTTATGAAATTGGGAGTTTCAACAATATCCTCATCAGAAGGCATAGCTAGTGGCTCAGTACTTACTGATGCTACTTTACCCTTATCCTGAACATCAAATTGTGAGAGGAATATCAATAAAACTATCATAAAAACTAAAAAACCGTAAATAAAATAACGTAATAATATAACATTTTCAACTATCTAATTTTTACAATTTCAAAAAGGTTTACCCTCATTGAAGAAGGGGTGGGAGTAGCATCCTGGTGACTTCTATCATCTGTCGGATCCATATTGTCCTATCACAAAGATTAAACATAAAAAATTCAGCTAACTGAAAGCAATAGATAGCAAAAAAAAACTTATTAACAAAATGGTAAATAGTACTTACAGCCCTCATGATAGTAACTTTGTTTGTATTTATGCGATTTAAATGGTAATCAATTAGCAGTTCTTCCCCTACAATTTTTGATTTTATTGCACAAACAAAAACTTCATTCCCCTCACGCACCTAAAATATGCAATTGGGTTGCTTACTAGTTGAAGAAGGTCACCTACTATTTATAAAACTTGCAATATTACCTATTGTTTTTGGTCTCCCATCAATGTACGTATAAAATCTTTTACTTTGATCATTTTTTTTCCATTGTATATAATTAGCTGATACCCCATATCTACACATACTTTTTTTTATATTGAACAATCTGCATCCAATCATTGTAATTGTAACATGGACTGACATACTTGAACAATTTGACAACTTTTTTGTAACATACCTTTATCCCATCCATGGAAAATAGGCCCAAACCATGTAATGAGGATGGAGCAATGTGATATATCCTCTCATTAACACAAAAATCTATGTTAATTGGAGGTAGCTCATTGGGTACCCATTCTTTCTCAATGTGTGAGTACTGAAAGGGCACCTTGATGTCGCCTTTGGTCTCATCATCATAAGAACATGACCCCCCATTAGCAAGGAAAAATTGCATGTGTTTATCAAATTTTTTTCTATTCTTTTGACCTCTAGTTGATCTCCCTATTTTAGCCGTACTAAATGTAGAGCTTTCATCTACCAGTTCCTCATTTCCCTCATTTGATGTAGATAGATCTAACAAGTACCTACTTGGTGGGTCTTGCAATCCATCACATAGAAAGTGAAAGTGACAAATATAAAATGTAGTAAGTTGAAAGTGATTATACAATTATATTTCTATATGGACCTTCTTTGTCTATATATACATTATATGATTATATAATATGTCTATTTATAACATACGTGCTCAATGATAAACAAGAAGAATATAAGAAAATTATGTCTATTTATTGACTTATACTGGCTGATCCATGTCACTATGCACAATCCATGCCAAACAAGTCAAATTTCCTGTAGTCAATTGACTGTTTGCAAAAAGGGTGACAATTAGACACAATATAAACATTAGTAATTATAAATAACATATGTTGTAATCATTAGAAAAGAACACAATAAATATGTAATCAAATTTCCTGAATATGTTAATCATTTAGCTTAAGTTAGCTAAAAATTACATGATACACGTTTGCTACAAATAACTTAGAAGACAACATGAACAATAGGAAACATCACAAACATGAACAAATTTCCCTTATATATGGAATGCAAAATCGTCAACAAAAGGGGTGACGATGTACCTATAGTCAATTGACTATTTGCAAAAAGGGTCATAATCAGCTACAACATAAACATTGGTAACTATAAATAACATATGTTGTAATCATTAGAAATGAACACAATAAATATGTAATCAAATTTCCTGCATATGTTAATCATTTATCTTAAGTTAGCTAAAAATTACATGATATGTGTATGCTGCAAATAACTTAGAAGACAACATGAACAATATGCAACATCGTAAACATGAACAAATTTACCTTATATATGGAATGAAATATCATCAACAGAAGGGGTGATGACATTTCTAGTCATTGATTATCTTCATCATCATCATCATCGCCATCATCACCATCATCATTTCCATCATCATCGCCATCATCGCCATCATCATCACCATCATCACCATCATCATCACCATCATCACCATCACCATCATCATCATCATCATCATCACCACCTCCATCATCATCATCACCATCACCATCATCGTCATCACCATTATCTTGATCTTCATCATCTGCTTCTTCATCATCTTCAATATCTTCTTCTTCCATAAAATTATACTTTATCAGCCTTCCTCTTGGATCATGTCTAACAAAAAATGACCAACCCTATTTATGTGGAACCTTTGAGTAAAAAACTTGCTCACATTGGCTTGGAAGAACATAGGGCTCATCTCCAACTGGCTCAAACTACTTTGTATTGATCATTGTAAATCCATTATCATGTTGAATAGCCATTCTATCTAGATCATCTTGATTTATTCGTAACCTATACCATTTGACGATGAATAGAACTACTTTGAAGGTGTTAAATTCACACTCAATTATATCATCCAAGATGCCATATTATTGATTTTGAGATTGTTGAGGATGTATGCCATTTCTAGATGATATATTGGTGACCTCGAAAACTGCAATTATCCCAGAATCACAAGTTTTCTTTGTGTCATCCAAACTTTTTATGCAAAATTTGTGGCCATGATAGTAGATAGCTTTGTGGTGCTTGATCTGCAATTTTTGAAGTGTGTGTAAATTATTTGCATCGCGAGTTGATACAAAACATACGTCAAGTTATGATCATTAATAAATTTCTACGTACCTCTCCAACTCTTAAACCCTTTACTAGATCAACTACCATCGACATAACATTGGAATCTCCATTATGATGAGCTTCTATAACCAATGAAGCAACACCTTCCCATGTTAATGAGCAACCATTTTGTTCACATCGTTCAATCCAAACGGTCATCCAATCAAGATTTTTCGCAATATATAAATGTATTGCATCCCACTCTTGACCACCTGTTTCAAAAAAATACACCAATTAAAAATAACTTATATTGAAGATTTATAAGAATTAATTAATTACAATAACATCTTAGATTTAACTCTCACTTTCCTTGATCTACCTTTTCCCATCAAGTACTCCCCTTTCAATTTGTTAATTGAGTTGGGATTCCAAATATGATCTAGATGGATCTTTGCTACAAACTTAGGAAGATATTCACTAATGTACACCATGGTCTGGTATACCATATATCCCTCCACCATAGAACCCTTAGGATGTGCTCTCTATCGAACCAAGCCTTTCAAAAATTTCAAGTGCCTCTCAACCATCCACATTGACCTGGTTGGTACAGGTCCGCACAATTCAATATCCTCAACTTGATGTATGAGGTAGTGTTCTTGTGCATTGAAAAAACTTGGAGGTAGACACTTTTTCATTTCACACATCAATAATTTGAGATTGATTGACCATAGCATATAGATTACTTAGAACTTGAGGGATACTTTCTGATAAACAATTACTCAATAAATCTAGAAGTTGGAGATTCTGCAACCTCATAAGTTGGGATGGAATTTTACCTTTGAAATTATTAGAGGTTAAGCTCAAAATTTTCAAATCTTTCATCTTTTCAATCCAAATAGGAATTTTACTTTCAAATTTATTATTTACCAAATCAAATATTTTGAGACCTGTGCAATTTGAAAGGGATGGAGGAATATTACCTTGAAACCTATTGCCATTGAGATTTAGTGCATGAAGAGCTATGAGATTTCCCAACTCCTTTGGAATCTCCCCTTCCAAATTATTGTGAGCCAATTTTAAAACCAGTAATTGAGAACACGACCTGATAGTTATTTAACAAGTCCAAAATGCCCACTCTATTTGAATTTGTGCAAGTAGAACTTGGAATTTATCTGGAGAGGTTATTTCCTGACAATGACAAAAAGATTGATGCCCAAATATCTGATGGAGGACTAATGTTTGGAATTGATCCATTAAATATATTATTTGATAGATCTAATAGGAATGAAACAAAATCCAAAGTAGGAAGTGTTCCATACAATCTATTCCCTTGCAAATCCATCACAGAATACTGATGGGATATCTGCCAGGGTAGAGAATGTTCCAGATTGTTATCTGAAAGAATGAGCATATCAAGATTAGGAAGATCCCACAACCATGAAGGAATATTTCCCACAATGTTGTTACTTGAAAGATCTAGTTCCTTTAATTGATACTGTTAGGACAAAAATGCAGGGAAAACACCTTCTATATTGCAAGACCTCAATGCCAAGTACTCTAAATGGTTAAACTATGGAATCCAACTTGCAGATATAGTAATAGATAACTGATTTTTAGAAAGGTCCAATCCTTGTAAGCGAGACAAATTTTTGAGCATCTGAAATGAAATATTGCCTATTAATCTATTGGAAGAAAGTGCCAACACTTTTAAATTGGCCATCTTCAAAAGAGAATCTGGAATTATTCCTGACAACTAGTTATCACCTAGATGTAGCTCACTTAATGTTGAATTCTCAAATAGAGGGGGTGGAATCTAGCCAATCAGATGATTATGGATGAGTAACAATACTCTTAAACTTGCCAGCTTTGAATTGGAGTCTGGGATTCTTCCTAATAGCTAGTTGTTACGGAGGTCCAAATGTGCAAGGGATAAAAGGTTGTCAAAAGAGGACGACATAGTTCCCTCCAAATTATTATGGGATAGATCCATGGTCTCAAGTTTTGAATAGTTTACAATAGAGTGGGGAAACTCTCCACTTAAATTGCAGCCAGAAAGAGATAGAGCAACAAGTGAGTTGGAATGGCCTAAAATGAAAGAAAGGTTTCCCTTCAAGTCATTATTACCACTAAGGTCAAGATTTCTCAATTTTTAATGGGGCATGAAATTGGAAGGGATGGAGCCATTTAGATTACTATAGCTAAGATCAAGTGAAACCAATGAAGACACATTCTCAATCCAAGAGGGTAGTTCGAACGGGAATGAATTCCATAATAAATGCAGATGGGACAAAGAGGTCAGATTTGATAGATCTGGAACATTACCTGATAGACCACAACTAGATAGTTGAATTTGGGTGAGATTGTGAAGTCCACTGAGGGCCTCACCCTAGCGCTTTGAGCCCATTGTCAAGTTCACTTCATTTATTCCTAAGAATTCAAGGCTTTTCAGACCTCTGGCCCATACATCAAAGTTACAACCCTTAAATTCCCAATTATATGAAAGATCCAGATGATGCAAGCTTGACATATTTCCCAACATAAAGGAACCTCACCGCCAAATCCAGCATTTGACAAGCTAAGAAATGAAAGCCTCTACAATTTTGAGAACCATGGAGGAATAGAAATACCTTGAAAGTAATTCCAACTAAAATCCAATTGCTGTAGGTGCTGCTGATCAAACAATAATGGATGAATTTCACCACTCAACTGATTTCTTAGATCAAGGGTAATCACATGCGATGTATGATAATCATAGCCAACGCCCTCCCACTCACAACAATTCAATCCATGCCAAGAGGATAACTGACCCGAGGAAAGATAAAGGCCACCCTTGAAATCTAACAGAGAACTTCTCTCATCTTTGATACATGCTATTGAAATTGACATAATAAGTTATGGAGTTGGATTTGGTATTGTGATTGCAGTGTTATGCTTCCACATTTCTAAAAATTACAATGCAAATTTATGAAATTATATGCATAACTACTCCTATACTAGTTTATAACTCCTATATTGTGATTGTTTAACTCCATCACCCAAGAGGATGCCAAACAAGATTAAGTTTTATCAGAGATGTCAAAAAATTACATTCAAAAAAATCTAATTTATAGAAATAATTGCTGCAGGTAAAGCACATTTGAAAGATAAAAATAGACAACTTATGTATATAAATCCTAGAATCATTATGATTCAAAATATTACTTGACTTATAATTAATAATTATGGAAGGTTTTGTTTTCACTGCAATCAAAATCTGTTAACAGAATGGGTGAAGGTAAGGTAGGGATGTACCAAACTCACACTGTAACATGGTTCCACATTTATAAGACACAACAAAAATTGGTTCCAAATTTATATGACACATTTGAAATATTAAAAATATATAAGTAGTTCACCATAGTTTTTAACTCTCAAAATATTAAAGAAATGATATTCTATGATGCTAGTGTTTTTCCTAAATGCTAGACAAACTACATTAGAGATGTATAGTATTTCATATACTACTGCTCAAGAGTTCTAATCATTTCAAATTGTAATAGAATAATTACTATATATTAAATGTACATTTATCTCACATGGCCTCTACCTTATTGTTCACTTGTTGTAATGCTTATTTATGGATCATGTAAAAATGTGTTAGGAGTTTTGGAAGATATTACCTTATCTCATAGACATCCTTGGTATCAAGACTAGCTTAGTTGTATATATGCAAAGCATATTTTCAACATTTCCATTCAAAAGGATACTTCTACATTTTCCATTATCTCCTCACTAAAACAAAAAACACTAATTCTGAGCCATAAGTTTCCATCAATAAAATACAGATGTAATGATAAGACACAGATCAATGCAAAAGCAAAGAAGAAAAGCTTGGTGAGATAAGGACACATAATAGAAGGAAAGAGGTATAGGAGAAAATTGTTAAATAGGCACACTAAATTGCTCATGGAGAACATTAAAATAAAGTCAATGAATTGAACTTCTATGGTGCCTCCAATCCAGCCAGTCAATGCACCACTACAAGTGATAAAAATGACATTTTCAATTACCCTTACAAATACCCATAACTAGTTGAAAAAGTTAAGATTCGTGCATCTCAAATGCAACTAGAATTTTTTTGCTAACACTATTTTGTAACCCTGTAAATAACATGCAATTAGCAAAAGCACCAAACTTCCATTAAGTTTCAAGAAGATTCCATTTAATGTAGAAGAAAAGAAATCTCAAACCAGTCAGCATATTAGTTTCCTGATTTCCACAAGTTCTAGAGGGCCTGTAAGAAAATGAGAGGGAAATTCCCTTAGTGATGTAACATAAAAAATTATTATTCTTGGCCCTCAGTTGAAGAGGTTTCAGTACAAGGCTCACACTCCCATACCAAGTAACAAAGATGATTGGTGTTCTTCACTACCAATTAAGAATATCCCAATCTAAGGTTTGTGCTCTCATATCAAGTAACAAAAACAATTATGGTTCTTGGTTCTTATCAAAGAGGTTTTTAAAGATAGGTTGTAGGCTTCCATACCAAGTAGAGAAAATAATTATTGTCCTTAGCACTCAACTAAAAAGGTTTTAATTTAAGGCTCTTGCTCCCATACAGACTAGAACAAAAAAAATTATTGCTCTTAGCTTACAATTGAAGAAGCTCTAATCTAAGACTCATGCTCTCATATCAAACAATAAAAAAATATTATTATTCTTGATTATTTGTCCAAGAAATATTAATCTAGAACTCATACTCTTATATCCAATAACAAAAATATATCATTCTCAATTGTTAATCCAAAAATTTTCACTCTAAGAATTCTACTTCCGTATCAAATAACAAATATAATTATTGTGTTGCTCCCAATATAAAAAGTTCCAATCTAAAGCTCATGATCCTATATAAAATATTATTAAACAAGCTAAGATTTCTTCAATACATAATAAATTCTCCAAATACAAAATATTATTCATCAGTTTTACCAATAACCAAAGTAATTGGTAGACAAAAGGTCACAGGCTACAGATTCAAACCATTGGAGTGTCTAAAAGAAATTACATTGTACAACTGACACAAAATGTGAGCCAAATTGTTGCATGAAGCTTAAAATAGTGAAATAGTTGAAGTCAATAAAGTCAATCATAATGTAGGTTCAAAAAATGTAAATGTTTTTGGTGGAACTTTCTCAGCACACTGAATTAAGATTTGAATTGTCAGTTTTTTAGCTCCCCAAAAGTAGGATGCCACAGCAAAAGAATTTCCTTGTCAGGACAGTGTAAATGAATATCTCACCAAGCCACTTTCCACGTGAAATCAAAGATTATCTTGGTTAATTTCTTTGTTCAATTCAATGGGCTCAATATAACTTCAATCTCTTTTCATAAGTACTGTTGTTTTCAGCTGTTATATGGTACATAGTATTACAGTTGTTTGAAAGTTTTTGTAATGCACATTCAAAGCCCTTCTAATGAACAGTTTGATGGACCAGAAGTTCCACAAGATGAATTCAACATGTAGTTGCAGAAGACCAGGATGCATTAAGCAGTCGGTACTGAAAAAGTAGCAGAAGATTAATGCATGGAGTGCTCAAACCACTGATTTTGGAGAAAATTCTGCCAACATGGAGTCCCCAAGTGCATTCTTATGAAACCCCTTATAGTGTGGTTGAATTGACACCACATGGTGGAGAAGGGAACACTTTCTACTGTTGAATATAGGAGGATAATAAATCATGTAAATCATGTACCAACTAACAATACATAAATAAGGGCTTGAATGCAGAAAAAGGCACAATCCAAGGCTTGATCATACATGAGGAGTTGAGTGCTTGGAAGAGGGGATGAAGCCATTCATGGTGAATCTGTGTGGAGTCTGGACAAGATAGAGGGAAAAAAAACTAGATTGTGAGAGTTACCACCAAAAAAATGCACCGACAAAAAATGACACAGGTCACAGAGTGCCCATAGCCCATGTCGATCTTCCTTGCCATCTAGACACACAACTGTGGCCAAAAGATTGATTGCAGCAAGAGTATCATAACTAAAAGTCCCATAGAAGGTCAAAATGCTCCCTTCCTCAATTGAATTTAAGTCATACAATTCAAGAGTTTTACATTCTTCACTACTGAGTAGTGAGTGTTTGGAAAAATTACTCCCATTCTCATCTGAAGAATCCTTCTTTGATCTCTTTGAACACATGTATCTAACAATCAGTACTCCAAATGTACACACATTTATGAGAAAACAATAGCTAAACATGAGAGTCCTATTAAGGGTTTGAAAGCCTGCAAGGCTTTTAATAACAAGTTTATGTGTTTGGCCCCGGGTATATATGGTAAGTAATCAATGGTTAACCCTACACCTTAGACATAAGGATTTCATACATAATTAGCTAGACAAAAACCTTATCAACTAAAATTGTATATATTACAACCCTACACAATGCTGTGGTAAAGAAAACCATATAGCACTAAACTCTTACCTATTACAATAGTTCCTACATAATGCCAAGTCCTCTCTTCTGAAACTCGCCCTTGAAAATCTATGCCCTCCTACGAGTGAAATTCTAGAAGTGAAGGAGTTAAAGTGGTGGGTCAATGGAGGTTGACCACCGGCACATCAAGAAGCATTCCAATGATTTCCATACAATTCTATGCCTAAAATTATATGGCAATCACGAACCATCGAAAGTTCGCCCTTATGTTCTGTTCTTCAGACTTGCAGCAACCCTTACGCCAAATAAAATGTGTTATATTTTTTCCTTTTTTTTTGTTTTATGCTACGGTGTGTGTCACAATTGCAACAAAATTAATTTGTTGCAATTGCGACCAACACGAGCATGTTATAAAAAAAACAAAAAAATTCTTTATAACTCAACCAACCAACCCATTTAAAATACTTGGTCGCAATTTAGGGTAAAATGCACTAGTGTGAGTGTTAACATGATGTGGGATAACCTCAACTTGGCTTACATTGCAAAATTATTGGCACTTGACAATTGCTGTAATTTAGTAGCAACCAATAGAATTAGTGGGATAACGTGATAGCTAGGATGCTCTTGTATCAGACTCCCCAGGTAAATTGAAAAGTTTGTCCCACAATTTGATGCCCAAAGAAAGAGTAACAATCATCTTCATCTTCACCAAAGTCTTCCACTACAATAGGGACAAGAAAACTAATCTACACATCATCCACATCCACATCATTCTATCAAACACTAGAATCTCAACCACTTGATCAACATGCTCACTCCTAGGAACAAACTAAACATAATACTTCATTAGAAAATCTTCATCTGCATTAGCAACTAGTGAATCCTTCAACACCAATATGAAGATCTCCATCAACACATGCCAAACTCACAACACCAACAATCTCATTGCTTACAACAAGATGCTGTACAACATACAACTCATCACAAACAACAACCAAATCATCCATAACCAAGTGCTTTGAAACATAAAAGTCACCACCAAAAACAACTGGATCATCCACAACCAAGTGCTCTATAATTTCCATGTCAAATCCAATAAACTGATCATGAAAACCAATCACTATCCTAGCATCAACAAGGATAGGAATATCTTTAGCAACAACCTCAAGTTGCTCTATAGGTTCCATATTAGACTCAATAATTTGATCAACAAAACCAACCTCTTTCACCACAACCTTGTTATGCCATCTTCTCTCACAAACAAGTCTTCTAATCGGCTAGACAACTCTCTTCTAGATTGGTAGACTCTAGCTCCACAAACATCTACAAAATGCTTTCCTTATCTTGATTAGCAGAACTAATTTCAAACTGAGCAACCTCCTCCTTAGCTCGATCAACCAAACTAGCTTCAAATTGAATAGTCATCTCAAAAAACCTCCTCTCTACCACATCAAAGAGATTTACAGTCATCTCAGGGTCCAATCCTCTTGGAGCCATCTTCCAAGATCTTTGTAAACCCTCTACAAAAAATCTTTTCCATGCTCCTTGTGATAAAACTAAAAAAATTTCAAGTTAGATTGCAACTTCCCACCTTGCATGAACAATTAGGAACCAAATCAAAAGTCTAGGACCACGGATCTAAAATCCACAAACTCTCTACGATCATGCCTTAACAAGATCAACCTTCCATCTTCATATCCATCTATCCATCTATAAGCCCTCTACAATTTCATGTTAGAACTACAATCTATCACCTCACAACCAAGAGATCTAGGACTCCAGAAAGAAAAATCCATCACTAGATCAAGAACTTCTTAGATATACTTCTCTAGCCCAAGTCCTGGTGCAAAGTGCATCAACTTTGGTGCTCAGTCTACACACTCAGGAGCAACCTTTCCTCTGCTACCACCTAACATAGTGCAAGATAGGAGAATCCCCAAAGGAGATGTCCTAGCCCCTAGAAATATAACCACATAGTGGAAAACTCAACACAAGATAACAAAATGTAAGATCTGATACTAAATCACAACTCTTTATTTATAAAATAACTATTTACATGCAATGTGCCTAGTTGTAAGGCCTTCTAGGTTACAACCAAATACAACAACAATTACAATAGTTCTGCAAGATCTCTTAAGATGCAACTCACAACACTAATCCCAACTAGCCTAGATCTGTAATACAATAGTAATCTAGTAGAAACCTCCAAGATCTCAACTTGTGCTCGCAAACCACCAAGAAACCTCCTTGTTTCTAAACTGTAGCCACTAGCTCTTCTCCAAACTTACAACTCTACCAAAATCTTGCTATAAACTACCTCACATTTGGTGCTTTGTCCATAGACTTAGGAAAAATCACCCTTCAACTACTCTCAAATGCGCTACTCCAAAATTGCTTCTCCAAAGCTACTTTAACTCTAAGCCAAAACACCTTATTTATACTTGCCAAAATGGCTTAAAGAATATTCTAGAGCATTACAAAATGGGAAGGCCAACCCAATAGTGATCTGGACACATCCCAAGGAAAGATCTTATTATAAACAATGCGAATGAAATAAATCCTGCAAGTCAACTCACACCAAAAATGCAAAAATCATGTCCAAAATTTTGACACTGAACATAAATAGGAAAACTTGGCACATCAAGATTCACTTAGCACATGAAGAGTCACCCAAAACACAGTGTGGAACTTGGCACACACTGTAGAGTAAAAATGGGATAACACACTAACCTAAGTGTTAACACGATGTGCGATAACCTCAACTCAACTTACACTACAAAATTAATGGCACTCAAAAATTATTGTAACATGGCAAAAAACAACATAATTAGTGGGATAACATGAGGACCAAGATGCTCCTGCATCCACTAACTTCTCCTTGTCCAGGATTTTGCTTTTAATTTTGGAGAACCAACATTTCTCAGATCTTCCCATAGTCTTTTTATCCTTTGTAGAATTATTTTATAATAGTTTTACTCTACTTCCTCAATAAAGTCCTCCAGATCAAGCTCAATCTAGCATTTCTTGATAGAGATGGTTTTTTCAATAGGGTTATTCTACTTGGAAGGGATAGTGTCTAATAGATTCTTGTACAATGAAATCATGTTATATTTAATCATATTTCTCTCACATTTAGGCTCTTTCTTGTGGGAAAGCTATTTAACTTTCTATGTGATTACTACTAATCATTTCAATACAAATAGAGTTTTTAGGGTTATGATTAGAGTGGGGGTAGGTAAGGCTTCTACTAGTGAAAGTGGTATGTTAAAGATATAATGATAGAAGATGTGCGTTAATCCATGGTGCAAGGGAGGGTTGACACATTTCTCAATGGTGTTATAGAGAGAGGAAGAAAGAAAAAACAACATATTATTTTATGACATTATGAACATGGCTGAGAATGGGAAAATGGTAACCTTGGAAAATAGTGTACCTACCCTTGAGGGTTGAAATACAAGAGGAAGGGAGGTGAGATGATACCCATTTCTCGAAGAAATAATAATTGGTTTCCCCTCTTCCTTGAAGAAATATTTTTGGTACATTTTGTAATCTCCTATGATTTTTATTTTCACATTTTTACCTAAATTATTGAGCCCTATCATTGTTGAGCCTAAAGGAAATCTTGGTATTTTCTATTAGTGCAAAGTACTTAGTAATTCATAAGGTAGAGTTGGTCATGCAATAGTGTGACTGAGCTACAAAGAGAAGATGTGGACACATTCAATATGTGTTGAGCAATGTCTAGTCTTTGTGCTATCCAAAAGGAAATAAGTCATACAAGTTGAGTGCTACATGAGACAATAAATTTAGAGAGAGAATAGTTTAAGTTGAGTGTAGTAAATGTTGAGGATCAATAGGAAGATCCAAGCATGACCGAGTGTTAGAGGTTGTATCTATCAAGTTATGCAGTTTGTGTATATGAGTTTGGAATGCCACAAAATATTACATAAATCATTTTTTTGAGCATGAAATTGTTGGAATTGTAAGTGGGAAGAGAGTAAACTTTTGAGGGGGGAGGATGTGAATTAGGAGTTTAAACTTTGACCCATAAAACTTTCACCATTCATATATCACATGCATTAATATATTGAAATAACATATAAAGCATATGGATCAATCATGTAAACATGTAATCAAACACACACATAACACATGATATCATTACCCAAAAACCCTCCAAGTGAGAAGGTAAAACTAGGGTGGGGATGAAACCCACAAATGTTTACTATTTCAGAAATAAAGTGTATCTATTTAAGGTTACAATGGTTTGACCATGAATCATGGTCCACCTTGTGAAAGGCCTACCCTGTTAGAGGCTTACAAAGACTATTAAGTCCCACCTTGTTAGAAGATTTCAACACACTATTAGAAGTGTTCCTAGTTAGAGGACTTCAACTTAAAATTAAGTAAGCACCCTATTAAAGGATTTCATACATGTTAGGACCACTCTATTAAGAGATTTAACTGAAATCACATGTTAAAATGTCTTAGCATAGATCCTGCAGTTGACACTTGCTTGCCTAATAATAGATCACCTCTATACAATCTCTGATTGATCCTTCACAATTTGATGTATCAATTTTGTATCCTTCTATATCCTCTATTCTTCACTTAACTAATTCTATAATTCAATCTTATTGCTAAGTCACCTTGAATGCTCTACAAACTATCTTATTTGCTCTTCCATTTTGATCATTCACCCCTTGTATACTATTTTCATCATCATTAAGAGTTTATGGCTTCATCCTCCTTAAGAAGACTCTAGTGGCTTAGGGTTAGGTATGAATCTATGACCAAGATTCATCCATTTTTTTGTTTAAACCCTCCCATTTTCTAATTGGTTGCATGCAATTGCATAGGGAATCCACATATAGATTTGTCTTTATCTCTAAAAGATTGAAATCTATCCTTAAGTAAGCTTGAAATAGTTTACATAGTTGTTTGTGCCATTACAAATGAATATTTCTAAATTGTGTCATTTGGCATATGAAGTCTCTAATGCTTAGCATACATTGTATTTCTGCTTCGGACTCAACACTTGAACTACTTAGCATCCACTATTTCCTCGACACTTGATTCACTCAACATGGTCTATTTTCTCGACACTTGAGTGACTTGACACATGAGTGACTCAACACTCATTGCAACTCCACATGGTCTAACATTTATAATCAACATGTATTACTAGTTTTGCATGACCTAAGTAAATAGCTTAAATGTGTTGACACTCACTTGTCAAAATCAATATGAGATCAACAATCTCCCCCTTTGACATGAGTGTTAAAAACACTTAAATATACAATATTCTACTTAACTTCTTGAGCATAACATATGCATGAATTGGATTATATACAAAACTTCAAAATTTTCAAAATTTTGCAATAACCTACATACCTCAAAATTCATAACTCCCCCTGAGTTAACATGTCTATTTCGTATCCATAATCTTTGCTTCTCTATAACTTCAATACACTGTATCTAATATTCTTTCATCTGATTTGATCCTCTTTTCATTTGATATCTATATCTATTTACTACTTTCCTTAGAAATGAATCTCAAAATATCTCAAAAATATATATCACCCCAATGATATAACTTTATTTTATTGGTCTCCCCCTTTGTTCATACTCCCATTCTTTATTTCTCTATTTCTAGCTCCCCCTTTCTTTATTCTCTGCTTATTACTTAATCTCTCCCCAATGTCCAAATTTATTCTCCCCCTTTTTGACACTTATGTCAAATGGGCTATACACATATAGTGTGTTTGTCCAAAAATGATTTATGGACCTCTATTATGATTTTAAGAACTACATCCCAATTGTCACATGCAACATCCAATGACTTGATTTGGATAGCAAGCTCGACAACAAGGTGTACTAGGCCATCTAGAGTAGAAAGATTGGGGTTTTTCTTCAATAGAGTTTCTGCATATCCTAGTTCCTTGTGTAGTATTTCCATGTGTGGGGTGAGGGATGCCTATATACATGTCAATTTGGCTCTTATACTAGTCTCTTCTACTATTAACAAAACTAATTGAATTTGTGTCTGTAGCAATGTATGAAAATGCTTCTCACTTTGATCAGGGTTTTGAGGTAGCCTTGTACCTAATATGTTAATATTTCTCTCCAAGCTTAGAATATGATGTCTAGTCTCTTGGGTGAAGAGTGTAGGGTCACACAATTTGGTGTACAATGAGAATATATTCTCAAGTACCTTCTTCACATCCTCAACCTTTCTTATCAATGCAACTTGAGTGATTGCTATATCACTAGATATCTTTTCATTTACCTTGCTCTGGAATTTCTTTTTAGACCATTCTAAGAGTTTGGAATTAGTATTAGTTTCTTCATTATTGACTTTTTCCACTATATGTGATAGTTGTTCTAGTAGTGGCTTGGTCTCTTTAGGAGTTGGTAGACTAAATGCATCTAGAAAGATGTCTTTAATGTCTTGAAGTGCTTGCCTCTACCTATGTTCTCTTGTAAGCATTACTTAATGCTAAAGCTTGTTGCAAAATGCTTATTTGGTCTAGTGTCATTGTATCATAATAAAAATTAGGAATAATTATCTCTTCATCAAGAGTGATATCTCCATGGTGAATTACCTTTTCAACTTATGAAGAGTTAGAGCCTAGCATTGAGATTTGTAATGGTATAGCTTCTGTGCTCTACTTCTGAAGAACTTTTGTAGGAGAAGTGCTAGATGTTGGTAGAGTTACCAATTCCTGGATAGCTTTTTGCTCCTTTACCTTAGGTGTTTGCTCACTTTCTTTAGATTTGCTCTTATCTAACACAATGAAATGAATAATTCCTAGTCCTTTTGCTTTACGTATATAAGAATCTATCTATCCTGCTTCCTACTGTCCAGTACTAATGTCTTTTCCCTCTTCTACAGTCTACCTCTAATCAATTGTGTCAACTTTAACAAATGTATCAACCTTAGTAGATGTATCTACTATTATTTGGGTCAAAAGTTGTACTTGAGTAATTGAAGGGATGATAGAAGGTGGTTCTTGTGGATTCACCTTGTCCCTTGTGACATTAGTCACTACCTTTTGGAGCTCATCTATACTCACCAAAATTGAGTTTTCACATAGCTTGACATGTAGTGTAGATTGGACCTGTATCTTCTTCAAGTCTTCTAAAATCAAGGGATTAATGTTGTGAGTTGAAATATCAGAGACATCCTTAACAATAATGGTTTTAGTAGACTTGAGTGTGTCATGTGGGGGACTAATAGTCGACACTTGTGTGTCCTACATACTTTGTTCATCTTGCTGCTATTCAGTTGTTGCCTTGTCATCATCTTTTATTTTAGTTTCCTTGCCCACTATATCATCTTCCTTATCATCCTTTTCTTCATCATCACCATTTTCATCCTCTTTGTCATCAAGTTTTTGGCCTTTAGAGAGATCAACTTCTCCCTGTTTAATAGTGGTCAACTCATCCTTAAGTTTCCATATTTGGGTAGATCTCTTGACCACATATTCAACATTATTTTGAAGTATGCTGAAGGCTCTATATTTAGGTGTAAACCTAAATCCATATTTCTTAGTAGCCTTAGCAATCTTCCCTTTTGTTAGTTTTGGCATTACTTAGGCTAAAGTGGTTTCCCTTATTTTTTTTTCTAAATTGAAACAATAATGCCATTTTTGCTCAACTAAGTCATATAGTTTCTTGGGTACTGAGTTGGAAAATTCTAATGGCATTGTCTTAAATTTAGACATCATTGCATATAGGGCTTCTTCTACTAGCTTCTTCTCTTCTTTTCCCAAATCATCAAAATTTACATGTCTAAAACAAGATAAATCTACATTATTCTTGACATTTTCACACAAATTTTCAAGATCAGAAAGTGGTTTGTGACTTACCACTTTCAATTGGCTTATATCATCTGATTCAGTCCTTTCTTCATCTGAATCAAGTTGTGCAGCATATTTTCTTCTTTGTTTCTTTTGCACTTGGCCACCTTTCTCTATTTTCTTGGATTTCTCCTTGGCCTTCTATGTTGTGGCTCATGTGCTTGCTCTAGTGGTAGGTGTTGTTGTCTTGACTAGTCTTGGTTTAATAGTTTTCTTTACCTTAGCCACTAGCTATGTCTTATCCTTTCTCTTCTTTGGCTTGGCTTGTGTAGGTGCTTCCTTAGCTTCTTCTCCCTTGACACTTTCTATTTTTTCCTCTTCCTTATCCTCTCCCATACCTTGAGTCAATATAAGAGGTTCTTGAGTTTGATCTTGTTCTTCCTCGTCATCCTCTTCATCTCCTTCCTCTTCTTCCTAATCTACACCCTCACCAAATTTAGCTTTTAGCTTCTTTACTAGCTTATCTTTCTTCTTAAGTGTAGAAGTAGTTTTCAACTCTATTTCAATCTTTGATTTCATCACTTCATAATTCCCAAATATTTTAGTAGTCTTGTCAATTTCCTTTGCTAGGAGTGGAGTGATGGCTGCTAAATCTTCATCAACATTGATTTCATACCCAAGTGGCATTAACCATCTAACCCTTGGTGTGGTAGCCTATATAAAGGTGTAATCATCATCAACTAGAAAGCATATATCATTGTAATGTTGCTCAACTAATGAAACACATATCCTCATTCTTTCCTTCATTGATTTCTTGAAATCTTCAAAATAACTTGTCATTAGTGATTCAAAATTTTCTCCCATCTATTCAATAAAATCATTGATTTGCACTGCTATTGACCTACTTGTTTTCCAACTTATAATACCAAAGTAGGGAAATTTATTTTGCACATAAAAGAATATATAGAAAATTATTGAACCAAATTTACATTGGGCACTCTTGGTCTTTGTGATTGCTCCAAGATTTTCCATCAGTTGTTGTAGTTGAAGCTCGGCTAGATCATAAGTATGATCTTTCTTCACAATATTGTAGCCAACATCCACAACAATAAATGGTACACTATTCAGTCTGCTAGATTGATAGAATTTGTGAGAGATTACCCTAACAAGAAATTTCAACAATGGATTAGTAACAATATCTATTGTCATGCCTCTTTTATTCCATTTTTCTCTGGTGTTTTTCTCTATCACTTCCTTGGAGTCACTCCTCAATGTCTTGGGCTGATCTAGGATTGGGTAGATAGTAACCCTATAAATTATCCTCTTGGTAATCCTAATTGGTCCACCCTCTAGCCATAAAGATCCATCATGTATTTGAATCAAAACAATTCTAATCTATTTAGTTTTAAATACACTAGAAAAATCTAGGGCACACATCAAACCCTTCTTCTCAACTATTTAATACTCTTCTTTTAGAACACAATTTTCACATAACCTATCATATTCTTCTCTTATTTATAAGTCCCCAATGCTACCAATTTTGCAATTATAGCATCTCCTTACATCTTGCACCATTATAACATTTGGCAATATCATCCATAAAGTGCTAGAAGGATCTTGTTTGTAGGCTATGTTAGGAATGGCCTTAAATATAGGTTGTTTAACTTTGTTACTAACAAGCTGAACATTCAAAACCTCTTTCCCTTCTACATTCTTTGAACTAGATGCAATTTGTCAAACTAGGGTTTATGTAAAGTAAAAACTACGTAGCTTGGCCTGTGTTAAATACCTTGAGAAATTTGGAGAACTAGTTTGAGATCATTGTCAAATTCTCTACAGATGTCATAAGCAAGTTTTTGAATCTCCTTTTTCTATACTTGCTCTTTGATTGAATTCAAAATGATGAATAATGAGTGAAAAATGATCATATAACCTTTAAAACCCTTACATTTAATGCTTATTGCTTGTATAGCTGTAAACTTGCCATAAACTCGATTTTAGAATCATTCAACATCCATTAATATTACCATCACTAGGAAACTACTATAGACTTGGCATCAACTAGCTAGTCTGGTAGTTCGACATCAATTACCATTCCACTTGACATACACAAAAAACATTTCATGCTTGGAAACAACATGAAAAATTTAAAGATTTAACTTGAATTTACAACATCTTGCATCTTTATTCATGGGCAGTGTATTCTTTTCAGTACTATCTCCCTTTATAACTAATGTATAATATTACACTTGAATATCAGTCTCACATACCTCTTGTTTGTTCAATTTGATGAGGTGTGGTCACTCGACCCATTGGGTAAAGTGATCCCTTCTCCATTTAATGTGCTACAAACATCTTTCTTATTTCATGTCTTGTTCATCTCATATCTAATGTGTTCAATATCTTCCTTTCCTTTTCCTTTATTAAATTCACAACTTGGTGCCTTTGACCTAGTTGGATAATGCTTACTAATGTGACTAGTCTTCAAACAACCAAAAAATGCAGTTTGATTCAACCATCTTTTGTAGTTACCACTGAAGTGTGTTCTAATATAATTCTCAAGAACATGTCCATATTATTGATAATAGTGATAGCTATATCTTGTATTGCAATCCCAATTATAAAGGTTTCATAGCTTCTTACCTTTGTTGGCTTGTTTGATGACCACATGGATTTGGATATGCATTCAAAGGCTCTATGTCCATACTTCTGATAGTTGTAGCAATATCCTTCAAATATTTGTTTTTGCATGGTCCTAGTTTTGCATTCATGTGCCTGATGACTTTGCTTATTGCACTTATGACAATGAGTCATGTTCTTAGGCTTGACATTTTGATTTGTATTATTTCTCCTGGACACATTAGCAAAATCTCCTTTCTTACCACAATTATGACAAGTAGGTTTGGAGTTCTTATCTTTGATGTTCCTTTCTTCAGCAACTTTTGATGATTCTCCTTCTTCAGTGCTTATGTAGCCTAGTCTTGATGTGTCTTTATTGGATTTAGGAGATCTCAATAATTGCTCAAAGTATTTGATGGTTTCATTTGGCTTGTTGAGACCTTCAACAAATTCCTTTTCTCTTTTTAGATCATATACAATTGTTCATTTTGCAACTTCAATGTGGTTATCTCAATGTCCTTGAAATTCAATTCATAGTTGGCATTCATCATTTGACTTAGAGTATCCAATTACATGTTGGAGATCATGGTTAGCTCTGCTAACTATTCTTCCAATCTGTTTGGCAGAATTCTTTTGTCTTCTTCAATCATTGCTTTGTCTTCCATGGATTTCTTCTTTTGTCCAGTCACCTCATATAGTAGCATAGCTTATGATTCTTGCTCCAACTTGAGATTACTAATTTCCTCAGCTTGGATTCTATTCTTTTCCATTAGATTTGAAAATGCTGCATCAAATTCTCTAGAGTTACCATTGTAAATAGCTTGGTGGTGTTTATCTCTTTGTAGTGTGTGTCATTCTCTACAATAGAAATCTCTTTCCTTCTCTTCAAGGATTTCTCTCGTTCTTCTCTTGCCTCATTCAGTTGATGTAGTATGAGATGTATTTCAATCTCCTAGTTCTCAATAGTCTTTCCCAGCTTATAGACTTCCATTTCAAGATCTTTCCTCTAAGCTGCAAAGCTTCTCTTTCAGAGAACTAGGCTCTGATACCAATTGTTGGAATTACAAGTGTGAAGAGAGTAAACATTTCTTTTTGAGGTAGGGGGGGGGGGGGGGTGGTGAATCAAGATTTTAAACTTGGACCCATAAAAATTTCACCATTCATATATCACATGCATTAATATACTGAAATAGCATATAAAGAATATGCATCAATCATGTAATCAAATATAAACATAACACCAAATATGATTAACCAAAAACCCTCCAAGTGAGAAGGTAAAACTGGGGTGGGGATGACACCCACAAATCTTTACTACTGTATTAATAAAGTCTATCCAATCAAGGTTACAATCATTTGACCATGAGTCATGGTCTTCCCTATGAAAGGCATGCCCTGTTAGAGGCTTACAAAGACTATTAGGTCCCACCTTGTTAGAGGATTTCAACACCTTTTTAGAAGTGTGTCTAGTTAGAGGACTTCAACTTAAAATTAAGTAAGCACCCTATTAAAGAATTTCATATAGCTTGTTAGGACTACTCTATTAAGAGATTTAACTAAAATCACCTATTAAAATGTCTTAGTATAGATCCTATGGTTGACACCTTCTTTCCTGATAACAAATCACTCTATACATTCTCTAATTGATGCTTTATGATCTAATGTATCAATGTCGTATCCTTCTCTATCCTCTATTCTTCACTTAACTAATTCTCTAACTCAATCTTACTACTAAGACACCATAAATTCTCTACAAACTATCTTATTCATTCTTCCATTTCGATCATTCACCCCTTGTACACTGTTCTCATCGTCGTTAATAGTTTAGGGCTTTGTCCTCCTTAAGAAGGCTCTAGTGGCTTAGAGTTAGGTATGAATCTATGACTAAGATTCATCCAGTTTTCTACTTAAACCTTCCCATTTTTTGATTGGTTGCATTCAATTACATAGGTAATCCACATATAGATTCATCCTTATGTCTAAAAGATCAAAATCTATCCTTAAGTTGGCTTGAAAATGGTTTACATAGTTGTTTGTGCCATTACGAACACATATGTCAAAATTGTGTCACTCGGCATATGAAGTCTTTGTGCTCAACATAATTATATTTTTGCTTCTAACTTAGCACTTGAACTGCTCAACATCCACTATTTACTGGACACTTGATTCACTTGGCATGGTCTATCTACTCGGCACTTGAGTGACTTGGTAGATGAGTGACTCGACACTCATTGCAACTCGACATGGTCTAATATTTATATGTTGTGCTTGACATGAATTAAGTAAATAGCTTAAGTGTGTTTACACTCACTTGTCAAAACCAATCTGAGATCAATAGAAATGTGTGTCTTTGATCAGGGTAAAAATTAAGGAGGTAATTACACCTTTAATTTTGTATCACTAATCCGTATTCTATATGAAGAACAAATTAGAAAATTGGAAAGTTTAAGTGGCAAAGACAATGAGTGAGGATCATTGATTATGATATAGAAAATTCCTAAGATGGATATCTATGAAGGGTTTCAAGGTAGAATAATGTTGTTGCAATTTGAAGGAATGCATGTATGCAAACATGAAGGAGGATTAATGAGTATCCATTGTTGAAGGACTAAAGGTGTTTGAGTTGTGTAGTGAGGAATTAGTGTGTATTAGTCAGTGTGAGGTGATTAGATATTGGAAAGAGAAGATCCATTATCAAAAATTATAGTAGACTAAAGGATTAAGGTATTGTTACATTTTAATTAGTGTATTAGGAAAATATCTTAATAGAGCGGTCCTAATAGATCTATTGTAAATATCCTAATAGAGTAATCACTAAGTTGTGAAGGTAAATCCTTTTGTAAAGGTAGACTTAAAAGTCTTACATATGATTTTGATAGAGAAGACCCTTCATAAGGTAGATTATTAGAGTGATCAAAATTGTAGTCCTAATGTGTACTTTGTTACTACCGCACTGAAGATTTTGTGGGTGTCATCCCCACCATAGTTCTACCTTCATATTGGAGGGTTTTTGCATTACCAAATCTTTTGTCAACCATTGTTCACTTGTTTAGGTATTTTGTTCATACTAGTAGATGTTAGATATGTTATTACAATCTATTATATGGTATCACATGATTGATTACATAAAGGTTGAGGAACTAATGAGGCGTACTATGAATTAAGTTTAGTATGGATTATGTTTGAAGTGGTAAAAGTTTTAGAGATTTAGATTCACCCTACTCTCAACATCTCACTTTTCCATTAGATTTCCAATAGTCACCTCCATTATAAGTTTTGGTATGACCATAACTTCCATACTACCCTTTATCACTTTCCCATCCTTCTAGGAATTCATGAACCTCATCATTAGTTAAGTATTAAAACTCCTCAGAGTCTGCACATAAGTATATATTAAAGACTATGTGAAGTTATTGAATGAAAGAGAAAATATAAAGATGATAACATGGTGGATGATGAAGACAAAAGGTAAATGGCTAGAAGACTTGATGAAAGGATTATTAAGTAACAATCATGAAATTTATATTGACATGGAAGAGATTGCAAACCTTAGATCAGAAAATGACCAATTGAAAATTGAATTAAGAGCTGAAAAAGGAATTATTGAAAGAATGAAAAAATCTAGAGAGGCCATGAGAAAACTTGCACTAGTACAAAAACAGTAATATGTGACTAAAACAAAACATTAAAACTTGTATTTATGTGACTAAACTTAGTTAGGTGACTAATAGTAGTTAATATCGAGTCATTTATAACACTACTAAATTTACCACTAAAAATTTTTAGTCATCTATTTGATCATTGATTGAGTGGTTGATATAGTAGTATATTTAATCATGTGATGGGTCACATATTTAGTAGTATATTTAATCATGTGGCTAGTCACATATTTAGTAGTATATTTAATTATATAGCGAGCCACATATTTAATATTTTATTTAGTTGTGTTGTTAGCCACATATTTAGTAGTTAATTTAATTATGTTGCTAGTCACATATTTAGTAGTATATTTAATTGTGTGGTTAGTCCCATATTTAATAGTTTATTTAGCTATGTGGTTAGTCACATCTTTAGTAGTATATTTAATTGCATGGTTAGTCACATATTTAGCATTTGATTTAATCATGTGGCTAGTCACACATTCAGTAGTTAATTTTGTAGTTGATTTAATTGTATATTCAACTATGTGGTTAGACACAATTAGTGGTTGGTTTAGTAAAATTAAATAAGTCATATGATAAATAATTTATTAATACCATGAATTTAATAATGTAAAATATCACAACCTTAAACTTGAGCTAAGCCTTAAAAAAGTAAAAAAATTACATATATGAACAAGCTTATACAATATGCTAGCACTACTAGAATAAGATCGAAGTAACATTATAATTATAACATATAAACACAATCTACAATAAAAATACACCATGATCACTAAAATCCTTAAACAACACATTAAAAATATAGTTCAAAAACTAGTGTTGCAAGAATAGGTGTCTAACAATGTCTATTACATGATAAATATGTTTAATTGTGATATTTATTTCAATACTTCATTGGCCATTGTGTGAATGTCCCCACATTATCTTTCATGCGAATGACTCCATATACTTTATCAATATAAAAAAGAGGATATTATTTGTGATCATTATAATGCTTACATTTGCATCTCCTGTTACTTTCAAATTGACTCCATGAGAAATAGATAGGGAATGAATCTATCCAATTCTTGCAACAACAACATCATATGGATACAACTCCCTAACTTTGTCCCCTTCCTTGAGATTATTATCAATATGTTTCTACAAAAATAAAAATAAAACATTATGTTACATAATTAATTATTGAAACACCAAATATATAGGATGTATATTAGATGTAGAAATAAATCAATCAATACAACAATTTATCCTCTACATTCAAAGGTTAATACAGTCTGCTTTCACTATTATCAGCCAAGTTAACATTCTACATATTTTTTTGCATACATTATAAAGTTCTATCTTATTCCAATATACATTATAAATTTATTTTTATATATTGTACAATTCTATCAGATATACATATAAATTAGAATACTAGACTGCATAAACTATCACAAGAAGAGTTATTAAGATTTGAAGTTGTAAGAATAAATCACTCTATTCTCTATCTTAGAATCTTTGGTTTTTAACGTGATATCATATCCTAACTGATCAAGACATAATATAGTCAATAAATATATTTGATTAGGGTAAATGGATAGATTTCAAAGAAGGATCAAGCATAGAAGTGTTTTGTCAATAGTAATGAGGGACTCGTGATCTATAGAGGGGAACTAAAATCCAATCAATATTAATTTGATTAATATGGCACATCAAATGAGTATGAGGTGTATGAAAAGAATCCAATGTAAGCATGGTTGATGAAGATTTAATTGGTAATATGCCTTCTATTAGCGCCATAGATTAAAGTTAAAAAATATAAATAAATTTATTGTCAAAACAACAAAATATACAATATCAACTAATATTAAATGAAAGGATCAATAAGAATGAGATGTGTGATAAGTAGTGACTTATTTGGGAACAATGTGAGGGATCAAAAAGTGTTGTGATAGAGAAATAGAAGAAATAGTCAATAAAGGAATAATACAGAGATAAAAATGCACCATAAAGTAAAACAAAGACCAAACAACACTAAGAAACAAGAAAAACCAACACACTCTAGTCTGACTAGAAATTAAGATTTAATGAATTCTTGATGGAAATAATGTCACTGATGTATGAAGAAATTTTCAGTGATGACAAATGAGAAATGAGTTATTATCTATAAAGTCATAGCTTAGTTATTCATCAATATAGTTATTTGTAAAAGAAAAGAGTGAAGAGTTAATTATGGAAATTAGGAAGTTGTCTAAATAAAAATTTGATGCTTAGGAGGAAGTTGGAAAAATATATTTTTTAATTTGCAAAGAGTTCATAAAGGAATTAATAATGAAGATAAAAGCCTTGCTACATGAAATGAGATATTATGCTATTTTCCATGTCAGCAATGAGTTAGAGATTGTGTTGAAAGATGTTACCACAATATGTTTGTAGAAGACACAAGTAGAGAATATTGGCCACATATTATAACATGGAAAGAGATGTGCAAAGAGAGAGAGAGAGAGAGAGAGAGAGAGAGAGAGAGAGAGAGAGAGAGAGAGAGAGAGAGAGAGAGAATTATAAGATTCTCATAATATTACAAAACAAATCATAGAAGGTATATAGAACATTGATGAACATGTAAAATATTAGAATAATGATAAATCCATATTGAGAAGGAGAACAAAACATGTTGTAGATATATGTTGAATATTGATTGAATTCCTCCATCAAAAGACAATACAAACAAAAGTATACATAAGGGTCAAACTTATTTATACTGCTTGGGATTTATAAAATATAAAAAAGAGCACCATTTATGTCATAAAGGAATAAATGATAGTAATGGTGATTAACAACACAATTAGTTGATATATATTTCCTAAGATAGCATTATCCACCAACAAGAATAAACAAGATACTTAGTGAGAACTTCCATAGAGATTCAACTTGAAGATTACCACAAAAATCATGTAATGAAGAAATAAATAAATGATATTTTATTTAATATTTACAAACTTTATAGTTCAATAACAATGTAATACACATGATTCCAATTGAACTCTAACTTTATAATAGTAGCATGAACTCTAACAGTAGAATTTTATTGAATCCCAATTGAAAGGATTGTTGGGAGAAGCTTTGATACTTTGAGAATCTTCCTCATACATGGGTTGTGAACATAAGGAAACATCAAACATGGAGTCTACACCATCAAGTTTGATTATGAAGGAACAAATACATAATTTTGACTAAAGTGAACACTAAGGAGTTGTTTGCAATTTGGAAGTAGTGATTTCTTAGCATGTGACATATATTAGAAGGCACAAATAACAATGACATCCATCATTGACATTAGAGATATCAAGTCAATTTCATATGGTGATCAAAATCCATGAATGTGTAGAAGTTTATAATGTATACAAAACAACAAAAAGGAATTGCTATGGGGGATAAAATATATGAAGTAGCATTGAAAATAAAAAGCATTCACATCACCAATAGAGTGCACATATGCAAAGACACAAAATAAGTGATAAGGGAATGATACACAACAAAGAAGACACAATAACTGGACATACATATCATGGAGAAGAATATTGTAGACCATGGTAAGACTTTGTGCACTGAGATAAATATAGTTAGCAAAGAAGATAATGGTCATTAGACTAAGATAAGAATGATGAATTTTTTTAGTAAAACTAAAAACAATAAATATATCTCACCTCAAGTTTAGAATTGCTACTACTATGAAACATTCCCTAATGTTTTGTACTTAGAGCATCCTAATACCCATAGAGTATACAATTTTCTAGTCTTGATCTCAAATTGGTTTTGACAAGTGAGTGTCAACACACTTAAGTTATTTACTTAGTTCATGCCAAACAAGTAGTACATGCCAAGCACAACATGTATATTATAGAGCATGCTGAGTCATAGTGAGTGTCGAGTAGATAGTGTATGCTAAGTGACACAAGAGCTAAGTAAGTAGTGCATGTCAAGTAACATAGATTTCAAGTCATAGCATAGAGAACAATATATGCCAAGCATCAAAGACTTCAAATGCAGAGTGAAATAGTTTTGACATATTTGTTTGTAAAGGCACAAACAACTATGTAAACCATTTTTGAGCCAACTTAAGATTGAATTTTGATATTTTGGAGATAAGGAAAAATCTTGAGTTAGATTCCCCATGCAATTACATGTAGCTAATCAAAAAATAGGAAGGATTAAGCAGCAAAATGGATGAATCTCAGTTGTAGATTCATACTTAACCCTAAGTCACCTAAGTCTTCTTAAGGAGGACAAACCCTAAACTCTCTAGCAAGTGAGTAAGGTATTAAAGGAGTTAAGAGAGAAGTTTTCATGCACAAACAATGCATTCATAGTGGCTAAGGAGTTATGAAGTGAGATAACATTGCAAAATCAATTAGAGTAGAATAGAGGAAAGGAAAAGGATATAGAAAAGAGACACCTGATCAAGGAGGATCAAGCAGACATTAGGCTAGAGGTGATATGTTATCAAACAATTAAGTGCTAACTGAAGGATCAAAGCTAAGACATTATAATAGGTGATTTCAATCAAAATATCTTAATAGAGTTGTCATAATAGGCTATATGAAATCCTTTAATAGGGTGCTTACTTAATTGTAAGTTAAATTCCTTTAACCAAACACACTTTTAATAGGTTGTTGAAATCTTTTGATAAGGTGAGACCTAGTAGTCTTTGTAAGCCTTTAACAAGGTAGACCTTTCACAAGGTAGATCATGTTTTATGGTCAAAATATTGTAACCTTTATTGGCTACACTTTATTGCTACAGTAGTGAGGATTTGTGGGTTTCATCCCCACCCTAGTTTTACCTTCTCATTGGAGGGTTTGTGGGTAATCATATCTAGTGTTATATGTGTGTGAATGATTATATGTTTACATGATTTAGATGTACATGTTTTACATGTTATTTTAGTTTACTCATTGAAAGTATGAGATGGATGTATGGTGAAAGTTTTATGGGTCCAAGTTTAAACTATTGATTCACCCCCCTGCCCCCATGCCCTCTTAGAAGTTTACCTTTCCTATTTTAATTCCAATAATTGGTATGAGAGCCTTGTTCTCTGAAAGATAAGCTTTACAGTATTGAGGAAATATCTTGAAATGGAAGTCTACAAGTTGGGAAAGATTATTGAGAACTAGGGAATTGAAATACAACTCATTCTACATCAACTAGATGAAGCAAGGGAAGAGCTGTAGAAATCTTTGAAGAGAAGGGAAGAAAATGGTATTGTGGAGAATGACACACAATACAAAGAGATGGACACTACTAAGCCATTTGCAAGTGGAGACTATAATGAACTTGATGCAACAATTGCAAATATAATGGAAAAGAACAAAGCCCATGCTAAGGAAATCAGAAATCTCAAGTTAGAACAAGAATCATGAGCTACATTGCTATGTGAGGTGACTTAAATGATGAATGCCAATTACAAACTAAATGTCAAGGAAATTGAGATAACCACATTGAAATTACAAAATGAGCAATTGTAGAATGATATAAAAAAGGAAATGGAATCTACTGAGATGATCAACAAGCCAAATGAAGCCATCAAATACTTTGAGAAATTATTGAGATCCCCTAGATCCAATAATGATACATTTGGATTGGGATATACAAGCACTGAAGAAGGAGAGTCATCCAAAAGTGTTGAAGAAAGGAAAAAAAAAGATAAGAACTCCAAACCTACTTGTCATAATTGTGGTAAGAAAGGACATACTACTAATGTGTGTAGGAGCAAGACTACAAATCAAAATATCAAGCCTAAGCACATGGTTTACTAGCATAAGTGCAAAAAGAAAGGTCATCAAGCCCATGAATGTAGAACCAAGACCATGAATACACAAAGATTTGAAGGATATTGCTACAATAGTTAGAAGTATGGACATAAAGATTTTGAATGTAGATCTAAACCCATGTGGTTATCAAATAGGCAAAAAAAAGTAAGCAACATTGGAAACTATTATAATTGGGATTATAATACAAGATATAACTATCATTACTGTCAAGAATATGGACATGTTCCTAAAATTTTTATTAGAACACACTTCACAGGTAACTACCAAAGATGGTTGAGTCAAACCACATATTTTAGTTACTTGAAGATTGGTCACATCAGTAAATATTGTCCAACAAGGTCAAAAGAACCACGTTGTGAGTTTGATAAAGGAAAAGGTAAGGTAGATGTTGAAGACATTAGAGATGAAATGAATCTAACATGGAGAAAAAAGGATGATTACACCACATCAAATAGATAAGGGATCACTTAACCCAATGGGTCAGGTGATCACACCTCATTAAACTAGGCAATCAAGAGGTATGTGGGACTAATATTTAAAAGTTATATCATATATCAATTTCAAGAGGTTTGAGTACTAAAAAGATTACATTAGCATGAACAAAGATGCATGATGTTGTTATAAATCCAAGATAAATCTTTAAGTTTTTCATGTTTTTGTCAAGTATAAAAAGTTTCCTATATGTACTAAGTGGAATGCTAAAAGATGCCAAGCTAATAGACTGGCTAGTTGATGCTGAGCTCATAGTGGTTTCTAAGTGATTGAAATGACAATGGATGCTGAGTGAGCTTGAAACTAGTTTATGTCGAGCTTACAACTATGTAAGCACTCAACATTAATTGTAGGGTTTCAAAGGGTATTTGATCGATTTTCAACTCATTTTTCATGATTTCAAAATTGAGAAAGAGTGATCAGAGTAGAAGGTGATCTAGAAAACCATCCAAAGTGATTACAAAAAGTTTGAGCAATGATTCATCACCAAATTATCAGATTTCATAAGGTATTTATCAAGACCTGAGCTCTGTAGTTTACATTTTCATAAACCCTAGTTTCACAAAACATCATCTAGTTCAAAGAATCTAGAGGTAAAGGAAGTTTTGAATGTTCAATTAGTTAGTAATGAAGTTAAGCCACCCATTTTCAAAGATATTACTAACATTACATATAAAAAAGACCCTTTTCTTGCATTGTTGATGATTCCATTGAACATGTTAATGGTGCAAGATGTAAGGAAATGCTATAACAATAAAATTGGTAGCATTAGGGATATGGAGATTAGGGAGACATACAATAGACTCTATGATAATGGTGTATTGAAGGAATTATTCAATATTATAGAGAAAAAGGGATTGACATGAGCCCTAGATTTTCCAAGTGTGTTTAAAATCGAGTGGATCAGGATAGTACTTAGCCAAATACATGATAGTTTATTGTGGCTAGACAATGGACCTACCAAAATTACTAAGAGGATAATCCATAGGATTACTTGTTACCCAACCCTAGATTGGCCTAAGACACTAAGAAGCAATGCTAAAGAAGTGATTGAGAAGAACATTGGAGGGTATGTGTAGGATCATGCTCAACCAAACTATAGCCTTAAGTGGTAGTGAAAAACCAACAAATTAGTGTTATGCCAACTTGAAACATAATTTTAAAGTGGTTCTAGACTTTATATCAAAAAGTTGTAAAAAAAAAAATCTATAGGAAATTGAATGTAGTTTCTAAACTACTAGGCCTTATCTAAAGAAAAAAATAATTGATTGGTCAAAAGTTTGGATTTTAATGCAGTACTAAAAAAATTTGAGGGTGAAAATAAAAAGTAGGTGCATGTCTGACAGCCTTAATCAAAATCAAATGATAAATTTTTTAAATTATAATTATAGATATAAAAAGTAGACTCATGCCCAGATGTGACACCAAATTTTGAGTATTTTTATTCCAAATAAATAATTAAATATGAATTTTCTACTAAAACTTTTTTGAAAAAAAAACTACCATGTCTAACCACCTTAACTAATAGAAAAATTACCAAATTTAATTTAAAATTTTTTTTTCTTATACTATGTGAAGCATAGAATGTGACACAAATTTTGGATTTAAAAAATGTTATATCATTTGAAAGTTATAGCTATTTTTCAATCAGTATGTCAATCAACACTTTAAAATTATCTTCATTGAAAATTAACTAATGAATACTTATTGAACTCAAAATTTGATAGATATTATACTGATGAAATCTCGAGAGTGCTATAAAAAAACCCTTTTCATTTCATTCAATTTTGATGAAAATAACATTGCCAGATGGCTACCCAAAGTCTGAGTGTTAGTGAAACCCTTCTCAAACACATTTTTTGGGTTGACCAAATAGGCTTAGTAAATACCAAGCCTAATCGGATACCCAAAAAATAATTGGGTATCAGATTTGAAATTGGATACTCGATATGAAATCAGGTATCTGATTAGGCTCATATTTTTTAATTAAAATTTTGGAGGGAAATTTGAGAGCAAACATACTCCAATTGTAATTTTAGAGGGAGGCAAATTTGAGAGGGAAACTTCAGAGTATTTTATAGGGTAATTTATTTGGAGGAAGTGTGGACATTGATATTATTATTATATATGATTATAATTATTATTAAAATATAGTAATATGTATGATTATTATTATTAAATATAATATAGTTATAAATATAATAATAATAATTATAACTAAATATAATATAGTAATATATATGATAAATATTATTATTATTAAATATATATAGTAATATTATATGACTATTATTATATATAATAATATATATGGTTATTATTATTATTAAATCTATAATCTAGTAACATATATGATTATTATTGTTATATAATCTAATACTATATTAATATTATATTAAAATATACAATTATATTATTATTAAATATAATATTGTCATAAAATGCATCGAAAGGGATCATAGGTTAACCTATGACCCCTTTCATCGCATTTCATGACAACATATGTCTGTAGGGCCCCTAGTGTCCCCTTTCAATGCATTCCTAATGGGTCCCTAAGGGATCTAGGGTTCTTAGGGACATAAATTATCATGAAATGTGTCGAGACCTATGACCCGTCTCAATGCATTAGAACTAACCAAATGCATCCCTAGGACCCCTAGGGACATAGGTTGTGATGAAATGTGTGGAGAGGGGTCATAGGTCATCCTATGGCCCCTTTCAACCAATATAAATGATTATAATATGTTCCTAGGGGTCCTAGGATCACTAGAGATAAATTTTATCATGAAATGTGTTGAAAGGGGTCATAGGTCATCTAATGACCCCTTTCAATCCATATAAATGATTATAATATGTCCTAGGGGTCTTAGGATCCCTAAAGATATATGTCATCATGGAATGTGTCGAAAGGGGTCACAGGTCATCCTATGGCCCCTTTCGACCCATATAAAATTTTTTAATATGTCCCTCAGGGTCCTAGGACCTCTAGCGACATATGTCATCATAGAATGTGTCAAAAAGGGTCATAGGTCATCCTATGACCCCTTCCGAGCTATATAAATGACTCTAATATGTCCCTAGAGGTCCTAGGACCTCTAGAAACATATGTCATTATGGAATGTGTCAAAAAGGGTCATAAGTCATTCTATGGCCCCTTTCGACCCATATAAATTTTTTTAATATGTTCCCAGGGGTCCTAGGACCCCTAGAGACATATGTCCTCATGGAATGTGTTAAAAGGGGTCATAGGTCATCCTATGGCGCCCCTTACGATCCATATAAATAATTGTAATATGTCCCTATGGGTCCTATGACCCCTAATAAGATATCTTGTAATAAAATGTGTCGAATAGGGTCATAGGTCATCCTATGGCCCCTTTTGACCCATATAAAAAATTGTTATATGTCCCTAGGGGACCTAGGACCCCTAACAACATATGTTTAATAAAATGTGTTGAAAGGGGTCATAGGTAATCTTATGGCCACTTTTGACCCATATAAATGATTCTAATATGTTTTTAGGGGTCCTAGGACGTCTCGAGACATACGTCATCATAAATTGTGTCGAAACCTATGGCCCCTTTTGACCCATATGAACAATTATAATGTCCTTAGGGGTCCTAGGACCCCTAGCGACATATGTCATGATGGAATGTGTCGAAAGGGAGCATAGGTCATCTTATAGCCCCTTTCAACCCATATAAATGATTATAATATGTCCCTAGGGGTCCTAGGACCCCTAGCGACATATGTTGTAATAAAATGTGCTGATAGGGGTCATAGGTAATCCTATAACCCATTTCAACCCATATAAATGATTCTAATATGTCCCTAGGTATCCTAGGACCCCTAGAGACATATGTCATCATGGAATGTGTTGAAAGGGGTCATAAGTCATCTTATGGCCCCTTTTGACTCATATAAATGATTATAATATGTTCCTAGGGGCCTAGAACACATGTCATAATGGAATGTGTTGAAAGGGATCATACATCATCCAATGGCACCTTTCGACACATATAAATGATTCTAGTATGTCTCTAGGGGTCCTAGGACCCCTAGAGACATATGTCATCATTAAATGTGTTGAAAGGGGTCATAGATTATCCTAGGACCCCTTTCAACCCATATAAATGATTATCATATGTCCCTAGGGGTTCTAGGACCCCTAGAAACATATGTCTTCATGGAATGTGTCAAAAGGGGTCATAGATCATCTTATGGTCCCTTTAGATCCATATAAATGATTATAATATGTCCCTAGGGGTCCTAGGACCCCTAGAGACATATGCCATCATGGAATGTGTCGAAAGGGGTCATAGGTCATCCTATGATCCTTTTTGACCCATATAAATGATTATAATATGTCCCTAGGGGTCCTAGAACCACTAGAGATGGAATGTGTCAAAAGGGGTCATAAGTCATCTTATGGCCCCTTTCGACCCATATAAACGATTCTAGTATGTCCTTGGGGTCCTAGGACCCCTAGAGGCATATTTCATCATGGAATGTGTTAAAAGACATCATAGATCATCTTATGGCCCCTTTTGACCCATATAAATGATTCTAATATGTCACTAGGGTTCCTAGGACCCCTAGAGACATATGTCATCATGGAATGTGTTGAAAGGGGTCATAGGTAATCCTATGGTCCCTTTTGACCTATATAAATGATTCTAATATGTCCCTAGGTGTCTTAGGACCGCTAGATATGTATGTCATCATAGAATGTGTGAAAAGGGGTCATAGGTCATCTTATGGCCCCTTTCGACCCATATAAATGATTCTAATATATCCCTAGGGGTGCTAGGACCCCTAAAGACATATGTCATCATGGAATGTGTCAAAAGGGGCATAGGTCATCTTATGGCCCCTTTCGACCCATATAAATGGTTGTAATATGTCTCTAGGGGTCCTAGGACCTCTAGCGACATGTGTTGTAATAAAATGTGTTGAAAGGGGTCATAGATAATCCTATGGACCCTTTTGACCGATATAAACAATTATAATATGTCCCTAGGGTCCTATGATCCCTAGAGACATATGTCATCATGAATGTGTCAAAAGCGGTCATAGCTAATCTTATGGCCCCTTTCGACCCATATGAACAATTATAATATTTCCCTAGGCCCTAGAGACATATGTCATCATGGAATGTGTCAAAAGGGGTCATAGGTCATCCTATGGCCCCTTTCAACCCATATAAATGATTCTAATATTTCCCTAGGGGTCCTAGGACCCCTAGGGACATATGTCATTATGGAATGTGTCGAAAGGGGTCATAGGTCATCCTATGGCCCCTCTCGAGCCATATAAATGATTATAATATTTTCTTAGGGGTCTTAGGACCTCTAGAGACATATGTTGTCATGGAATGTGTCAAAAGGGGTCATAGGTCATCTTATGGCCCCTCTCGACCCATATAAATGATTGTAATATTTCCTTAAGGGTCCTAGGAACCTTAGCAACATATGTTGTCATGGAATGTGTCAAAAGGGCTGATAGGTCATCTTATGGCCCCTTACGACCCATATAAACAATTATTACATGTTATTATAGTAACAAATACAAATAATATATTAAAAATAAAAATAATATAGCATAATAATCATATATATATTAATATATATATTATATTTATAGATAATAATAATAATAATAATATATTATAGATTATAATTTATAAATGATAATAATAATAATATATATTAATAACATATATAATATATGTTATTATTATATTTAATAATAATGTACGAATAATAATAATAATATAATATAATAATATGTATTATATTTATAGATAATAATAATAATAACATAATAAATTATTATATCTTAATAGTTACAATATTATATTAAATAATAATAATTTAATTTAATTTCATATATATATTTATATGTTATATATTTATAGATTAGTCATAACTCATTAGTCATATCATATATTTATAGATTATATATTATATATTTATATATTTCATAACTCATTAGTCATAACTCATAAATTCATTTTTCGTTCCAATATTTTGTGCCAGCCAATATCGGATATCTAATTTCATATCGGATATCCGATTTGAAATTACTAGCATTATTTTCCTAGAATATTCCCTATCACTGCAGACCCAACAACATCCCTTTTTGTGGATCTTTTTCACAGGTTTTAGGAAATGTCACATTTTGGGGCCCAAACAATCGAAGAAAGGTTGATAATATATCCCTAAGTGTTCGATATTGTCATCTAAATGGGGAGCAATAGTCATCAAAAGGCTAAATTCAAAAGGAAGGTATCCAATGAAGACACTGCAACATTTAAGGAAAGTGACAAAATAGAACACCAAAGGAAAAGACAAGGTATGCTAAATGTCAGTCACATTGATGATGAATTAGTCGAAGGTGAAATCATAGAGTTAGATAATGAATATGTGTAGTTGGAGAATGAAAATGTGCCAATTGAAAATGATTGTGTTGGAATTGAAAATGTAGACAGTAAAATTTTTCATGAGGAAATGCTACCAGGTCATAATGTAAATTGCATAATTGATCATGTTGAACATGACAGTGCACAGGAACCTAATGCGCAAGAACCTTACATATCTCCTAATTATAATCAACATGATGGTTCTAGAACACCAAAATGGATAATTGAAATTGATGAAATGATTATTACCAATTTGGAAGGGAAAAAATTAGAAAGAACCATTTAGTTACGGGTTTCAAGACTATATAAGATGTTTTTCGGCGACAAGATAGTGGTGGAGCAATGTCAACTTTTTATGCACTTATTAAAAATGTAAAGATGAGACCTATGCTTTCCAAATTGAAGATTCATGTCAATAAAAAGTTGGAAAGAAATGCCATTATTGTGAAGAATCTTTTTAGTGCTCTCAATAGCATTGGGAAAAATAGTAGAGAGAAGGATAATAGAGCTACTCGAAGGGTTATTACAACCTCTTTGGTAAGTCATCATTTGAGAAAGGGTAGATATATGTGACAAACTTGTATTGATTTGAACCTAAATCATGCTACTTTGAGAAGAGCACCTAGTTGACGAGAGAGAATTGATGATCCTCTTTAAAATGAAACATGGGCATTTGGTTGGAGACTTCCATAGTTTGATAAGAAGCTATCCGATGATGTGAAGGAAGAAATTACAAAATTTTTACACTCTATCTAATGAGTATCACCCAATTCTAAAGACATGTTAAAGTTGATAATTGGCATCAGAGACCACATGCCACATCCTAAACACTATTTGTAGGTAAGTCAAACTATGTTCAAACAATTTAGAGAGAGTCATCCAAGTCTTCATATATCACAAAGGGATTTTGAACCTTTGAAGCCATTTTATTGTGTGTGACTTAAACTTTGAAATACATGTTGTTGGAAATATCATGTCAAGTTTTCTATGCACTATGAACTATTACACTCCATCCATTCTACTTTGCATAGTAAATAAATGTTGGAGAATTGTGGTGTTATTGGGCTTCCAAAATCATCAAGAGACTTGTTAGATCAATTTTTATGTCGTAGAGTTGATGGTTGTTTCTTTTATAGAAATGCTTGCTTAAATGAGAAGTGTTCAGAATGTAGTGGCTTATCCAAGTTTGACACATGTTTCCATGAGGGGTGCAAAAAAATACACATTGAAGAGTTGGGGTGAGGGCTCTAGATGTGAATTGGCTAGAAAAGAAATTAGTGTGGCTAGTTTTATTTCAGATTTCAAGGCAAATCTTTTCTACAAGCATTCAAGACATAGTCACAGGTCTTAGTAGTTGGATCAAAAATTTAGAATTTGTAAGGATATTTTTACCATTGGCACTATTATATCAGTTGTTTATTTTGTTGAGAACTACACATTGCAACCTCAAAACAAGACACAATCTTAGTATTACAACTCCATTAAGATTGCTATTTTCATCCACATAACATATAGACATGCCCCTGATAGTGTGGAAGACAATCAAAAGATTATTAAAGAGTATCATTTTTATATGAGTGATGATAGATCTCACTCACAAGTTTTTGCAACATTGTTTTGAGAATTATTTTGATTTCTTATAGGAGCATGCAATTTCTATGGATAGACATATAATTTGGTTAGATAATTGTACAGGTCAATTCAAGAATGCTCAATTTTTTTATTAGTTGTGTAGGATGCATGTAGAGAGGGGGGTGCCTAATATTTGGAGTTTTTTTGAGTCTGGCCATGCGAAAGGGGTACATGATGGATTAGGGGCATATGTGAAGAGAGCTCTAGTTAAGGAGCAATTGAAGATTTCAGCAGCAAAGCTTCTTGATACTTGTAGAATTGTTGATTGGTGTAGTTTAGCATTATCATAGGGGGGGACTCTTGATTCAATGTTACGTAGGTTCTTTTAGTTGGTTGAGGAAGGGTCCATAGGTGATAGATCAGATTGTGCTATAGTGAGAGACTATAAAAAATGCATTCATTTTGGAGCTTTGATTCTAGTACATGGACCATTTGGACATGACAACTAGCTTGATTTTTTCCTAGTTATTTTCAGTGTGATTAGGATCACTATGAGTCAAGTGAGTAGGTGGACACATGGGCTCCACATTATATTAATCCACTTTCTATCATACCCTCTATTAGAAATGATGACATTGAAAGTTCACTTGAGCATAACCATCTATCAGATCTTCTTTAGCCAAGACATGTCTTTGCATTGGTTGTACCATAAGGGAATGATGAAAAATCTAATTATTGGTTAGCACATTGTGTAAGAGGTAAACAAAAGCTTGCACAATCGATCATAGATGATGATGGATTCACATATCCTACTATTTCAGTGGTTGTTGCTAAAACATGGCTATAGACATGCATGCTTAGAAGGAATGGAATTCCTAAATTCAAAGACTATTAGAAGCACAAAATAATTCTATATATTCACATCTTATTATAGCAAAAAATGTAAAATTGTTGAAGCATCAAGGAAGACCAAAAGTAAAAGAACTTTTTACTATTACTAATGCTGATCATGAAGCCCTATTGGAGACCCTAAAATAGAGAGAGGACCCTACTAGAACACTCGACTAGGTATATTTACTTCTTATGTTATTTTCTTCATAATGATTCAGTGAACCAATCATTATCTTGTTTAATACAATAAGTTACTAATATTTTTAATGATATTGGAATTTAGGTACATCATGAAGAGTTGAGGGTGTTGGGGAGAATTCCTAAGATTTATGATGTATTTTGATGTAAAATGTGAAGTTTTTTTGTATATGGTTTTTGTAATAATGAAAAACACAGGTTAAATTAGTTACACATTCTAATTTGTATTTTGGTAGGTTCTTTGTAAGGAATTATAAGAGGAAGATATTGAACAAGTTTCTGCAAATCATATTTGCATGTGATACAAGGCTATAAGGACAATTTTAAGAGCATTTAAGCAAGAAGTGATTTTATGATGCTAATATTATGTAAGCCTTTTACTACAAGTCTTATCAATGCATTTCATTTTTTTTTTATGGTGTGAGGTTTCCATCTCTAGGTTATTATAAACAAAGAATCGTGGTGCAAGAAGAGTGATGGATGGAAGAAATAGTTGATTTGGATAATGTTTTTCTATATCTTGGGAATGCTAGGGTGGTTCTGTTATACTTTATTAAAGTTGGTTGTTATAGTTCAAGTCAAATTTTGGGTTCTATCTATTATATAGGCTCTAATTGTGTGACAACAATCACATAAACTTATTGAAACACTTGTGTGCTTTGCTACATTTATCTAATCTATTTTTATAAACTCAAATTATTGTTGTCCATATATATCCACTATATATTTTACTCACTATTTTATTCTAATAATGTGATCTTGTCTATTGTAAAAGTTAAACCCTTTTCTTTTCTCTCTTTACCTATCTGTGACAAGTTCTTGCATACATGTGTTCTTTAGGGTTTCATTAATTTATATTGCTCAAATTCTACAATGGAAAAAAAACAAAGCAAGCCTACATGGTGTAGAGAACCTAATCAAAATGTTCATTTTGTTGAATGTAATAAGGCCTTAGGATTGATTAATAAATCTCCTTAAGACCATCCACCCATGTAATGGATACAAGACCCCAAGGTGTTAATATGAACCTAGGCATCATTTGGTCCAAAAGGTGGAATTTTGGTTTATTTTATGTTTGTTAGGATAGTTTAGGTTTCTTGAGTCTTATAATAACATTTAGGAATTGTTAGAATTGAATTAGGAAGAAGGTTTGTCAAAATAGCAAAAATTTGACAACTTTTTCAAAAAACTACTACCAACGGCTAAAAATGCCATGGGGTGGTTCCACCCATTTTTAATGGCCTATAAAGGCTCTAAAAACCTGAGGGGAGAGAGAACATGAAGAAATATATGTACTTTCTCTTTGGAATCAATAAAATCTACTATTTTTGGACTATTTTGACTGGTTTTTTTGTATAGTACAACCTATAGTGATTAGGACATGAAAACTTTTGTACTGACTTGATAGCCTTGCTTATTTATGAATTTTTGGTTTTGAATTCAAGTGTTCATCAGTCAAGATAATCAAGTTATTGATTTTTCTTGGTCACTTCCCTGTGAAACCCTCAAAACAAGGGTTTGGCCAAAGAAATGACCCTAACTTGAAACTCCACCATTGGAAATTTTTACAAATTTGTATGGAGCAAGTTAGGGAAATGCATTATCATATTTTAAAGGTCTTGAGATAGGAGGTTGCAATAAAAATTTATGGGAGCAAGCCCAAGGTCTAATATTACCCATGTATTAGACCTTGTTTGTGCAATTTGGTTGAGTAAGGTGAAGAAAAGGAGTTGAGGACTTGGTGAATTAGCAAGATAGTTTTTTCTGGGTTAGGAGAACACTCTAGAGTTAGAAGATTTATTCCATGAACCCATTATTGGCCATTACCTTTTAGACCACGCCTAAAGTTGCTAATTAGGCCTGAGTGCATGGTTGGGGTTAAGGCATGCTAGAGTGGAGTGAAGTTTTCAAACTTTGGAGTCTTTTAATCCTTGGAAAAGGATATCTAAAACTATACTTTTTTGGCCAAGTCCATTGGAAGAGTTTTGAGTTATTGCTGAAAAATTTAACTAGGAGGCCTAATTGCCTACTAGGTCAATTGTTGCATTCTATTTTGTGGGTTATCAATAGTAGGTCTTATTAGTGATTTGCCTTGTTTTGGTCAAGTTAAGGTTTCCTCAAGACATCATTGGTGTTAGAAAGGTTGGGAACACCATAAACCCACTTTTTCCAAGTTGGGGGTTAGTAGTCCATTGTTGATCCAAGTAGGAAGAAGTTGGATTCTTGTGTTCTTTGGAGAGTTGGGTTTGTGACCCTGTTGGAAAGTTGTAATATCAGAGTACTATCCATTTGGAAGTGAGTCATAGCCTTTGCCTAGCTGTTGTGGAGTTTGGAGGTTTGAGGGTAGAAGGTTAATTTTTTGGTGCTTCCTTGTACTTACTCTGCATTACTACAAGTCACCCAAATTCCAAATTTACAACTTTAAGAAAAAAATTGCACTAGGATCCAAAGTCCCTAGGGAATAGGTCAACCCAGGTCATCCTATTTTGGAATAGTTGGACATAGGCTAACCTATTCTAGACTCAGTCAACCTAGGTTAACCTATTCTAGACTTAGTCAAACTAAGTTAACATATCCCAAAAAGAGAAGACAATGCATTATGACAATAACATTGAAAAATTAATCCTTCTTGGTTATTATGACTCTAGTAAAGCCTATTGGTTGTATGATCCTAAGGGGGGTGAATTAACATCTCTAAAGATATGTCAAATTAAAATAAGTGTTTCACCTTTTAACCTTTTTCCATGTTGGTTTATTAGAAGAGAGACATGGTAGTGACACATCTTCATACTTACCCAAAAATGTTGAGCTAGAATTCAAAATTCCTATTGAATATATGTACAAGAAAGGAAAGATATTAAGGAGACAAATTTAGGCTAAATGTACACTCGAAAATTGACAAGTATAATCCAAAGGTAACACTTGTAGCAAGCTTGAAAACTAACCTACTCTACCCTAACCATTAACAAGACAAATGCTAAATAAATTCATTCACTGGTTGGCCAAAATAGTTGACTTTATTCTAAAAAGTGCCATGCATTATTACCATGCATTATTACAACCATGCCAACTCTTCCTCCATGGTCAAGTAGTCCCTTCCTTTTGTTAAGGTAGCTCAAAGTTCATAACAACTATCAACTTGCTGAATGCTCTTGAGAAATGGATCCATCTTGCATTCATGTTTAGAATCATTAGGAAAAATGCATATACTATGAATTTTCAATAGAAAGGTTCTCAAAAAAAACTTTTACAATACTATAAGAATAATCTTCTAAGCTTTGGTTATTATAGCTACCATCTCATTCATATATTTTATCTTGGCATCAAATTGTTATGGCCATTAGCTCTAGATGGGTAGGTGAACCCTAGTGACACCATTGTTCTAGCCATGGAGACTCTCCATCATTTGCGGCCACCTTGTACCAAGCACTCTCCAAGGTGCTCTAAGTGAATTTCAAGGTCAATCTTTTGAGGGTCATAACTCGGAGCTCGTGAGGGCTATTTTTGAAACATTGAATTCTACAGGTTGGTGATGCTGAGGCCTAAAATAACCTATCTCATTTTTGAGAGATCACATTCCATTTGGATTTAGCACATCAATCTTGCTTGATGCCAAAACTCATAGTGTGCCTTAGTTCATAGGTGCATCACAATGTAACTTTAAAACTATTGATCTTGGCATCAAATCATTAGTGCCATTAGCTCTGAATGGGTGGGTGAACCCTAGTGACACCCTTTTTCTGGCCATGAAGACCCTCCATCATCTATGGGAAGCCTATACCAAGTAGCCTCCAAGGCTCTCTAAGTGCATTTTGAGGTCAATATTCTAAGGGTCATAACTCAGAGCTCATGAAGGCTATCAATGAAACATCAAATTCTATAAGACGGTAATGCCAAGGCCTAAAATAACCTATCTTATTTTTGAGAGATCACATTTTGTTTGAATTCAGCACAATGATCTTGCTCGATGCCAAAACTCACAGTGTGCCTCAGTTCATAGGTGCACCACAATGTAACTTTGAAACCGTTGATCTTGGCATTGAATCATCAACACCATTAGCTCTGGATGGGCGGGTGAACCCTAGTGACACCTTAAGTAGTCTCCAAGGTGCTCTAAGGGCATTTTGAGGTTGATCTTTCAAGGGTTGTAACTCAGAGCTTGTGAGGGCTATCGATGAAACATTGAATTCTATAGGATGGTGATGTCGAAGCCTAAAATAACCTATCTCATTTTTGAGAGATCACATTCCATTTGAATTTAGCACAGCGATCTCACTCGATGCCAAAACTCATAGTGTGCCTTAGTTCATAGCTGCACTAGAGCATAAATTTGAAACCACTGATCTTGGCATCAAATCATCAGCACCATTAGCTCTAGATGGGTAGATGAACCCTAGTGACACCCTTGTTCTGTCCATAGAGACCCTCCATTATCTGCAGGCAACCCGTACTGAGTAGTCTCCAAGGTGCTCTAAGTGCATTTTGAGGTTGATCTTCCAAGGGTCATAACTCAGAGCTCGTGAGGGCTATCAATGAGACATTACATTCTACAAGATGATGATACTGAGGCCTAAAATAACCTCTCTCATTTTTGAGATATCACATTCCATTTGGATTTAGCACATCGATCTCGCTCGATGCCAAAACTCACATTGTGCCTCAGTTCATAGGTGCACCATAGCGTAACTTTGAAACTGTTGATCTTGCCATCAAATAGTCAGCACCATTAGCTCTAGATGGGTGGGTGAACCATAGTGACACCCTTGTTCTAGCCATAGAGACCATCCATCATCTGTGGGTAGCCCGTACCAAGTAGTCTCCAAGGTGCTCTAAGTGCATTTTGAGGTTGATCTTCTGAGGGTCAAAACTTGGAGCTCATGAGGGCTATCGATGAAATGTTAAATTCTATAGGAAAATGATGCTGAGGCCTAAAATAACCTATCTCATTTTCAAGAGATCACATTCTATTTGGATTCAACACAATGATCTCGCCTGATGCCAAAACTTGCAGTGTGCCTCAGTTCATAGGTGCACCACAACATAACTTTGAAACTGCTGATCTTGGCATCAAATTGTCAACACCATTAGCTCTAGATGGGTGGGTGAACCCTAGTGAAACCCTTGTTCTGGCCACAAAGACCCTCCATCATCTGTAGCCACCTCGTACCGAGGAGTCTCCAAGGTGCTCTAAGTGCATTTCGAGGTCGATCTTTTGAGGGTTGTAACTCAAAGCTCATGAGGGCTATAAATAACCCCTTACCAAGTTTGGTGAACTTATCTAATTAGGAATTTAAAGTTATATCAAAATTTTTCAAAATTGCAAAAGTTACAAAAGTTGCAAAAGTTGCAAAATTGCAAAATTGTAATTTTGCAACTTTTTCTTGCAAAGTGAAAATGAGTGCAAAGAGTTATTTAGGGATTTGAGCATGACCATACAAGGTTGGAAACATGTATATAAGGTGTAAAATTATAGAATACATTAATGAAACCAGTTTTGTTAAGTAGATCAGTATGAGTTATGTGAACCTTGTGTATGAGGTTAACAAGTGTCTTTATGTCATGATAGCACTTCAAATTAAACATTGCATCCAAATTTGATAGTAAAAGTTGTTAAAATTTTATTCACAAATTATTGCATTTGAATCAAATATAAAAAACATGATCATAATTAGTGATATTCCATAAACATGAATGATACACATGATCCATGATAAGTTAAACAATACTAGATACTAAATTAATATGTATATCATTGTGCACATAAATGAAAAATATATATATCAAAATACAAGTATCCATAGGAAAATTACACAAATATATATCAAAATATAATATATCCATAGACAAAGTACACAAATATATATCAAAATACATAGATCCATATACAAAATGTGGCTGATCATGCCATCAGAATGTGTATAATATCAATGTTTTTGTAAACAATGTGGTATATGCCATCTCAAAATGTCTCATGATGCATCCTATGACAATTATAATATCATAGGGTGCTGGTGGATCATCAAAATGTAGCCTCTTCATTGTACTAGGTGGATTAGATGCCTCCCACATAAACAAAAAAGGAAAACTCAAAGTTAGACTACTAAATTTATATGATTCTTTGTATCTAACATTGAATTACTCAAATGCATAATGATATTTTTTTAATGAAGATTTATACTATTAAAATTTCATAATAAATACCTCTCTCATCGACCTCCTACGCTAGTCATGATCACTGGTTAGGAGTCCTGTCGTATGCCTTGGGCAATGCTTGTACCTCATTGATTATGGGTTGTGTATGTTCAAATATGTTTGTCAAATGAATGTACAACTTAAACTATAACATTATAATTCATATCATTCTAAATTTATAACATATTTAATCATGAATTCAAACTATGACTTACTAGTGTAGGCTCCTCCTCAAGATATAGTGGCCACACCATCAAATCTACAAAACTCTCCCGTCAAACCTCATGTGCACTAGGAGTTTCCTATGAGATAAAAAATAGTAGTTGTTAATATCATAGAATTTAGTTTTGAATATTATTTATGAAGATAAGAAAAATGAAAAATAAATGATACTTATACATACAATGGGGCTCCCGGTGTGAATAGAAATGCCTAAGTGTCTACGACGTGGAATTTGTATGGGCTCATCACTAATAGCCATGGCCTATATTCAATAAAGAATGTAATTAAATTTCATTACCATAATTTTTTTACAAGAATGTATTGATATTCAATCAAATAGAAAGCACCTAATTACCTTTCCTTTGTCAATGGGTGCTAGCTTATTCCCTGCACTTTGTCCCCCAGGGACAAGTGATAGCTGTAAGATAAAAGAAAGATTAGAAACCATATATGCTACAATATCAAATATAAAAAACAATGAGAACATAACATAATGTACCGTACATGTCTCAAGGCCAAATGAAATGGCCAAAAGTGTGGCATCATCAACCTGTCGCAACTCCTCCTTTGTCATCAACTAAACATGAATGAAGATCACATACATGTATAAGTCAGTATGGCTTAAAAATTAAAATTACTCTATTATAAAAATTAACTTTAAATCTCATATGTCATAACAAAAAATTGTATACACGTACTGACACAGAAGGAGTCCATGCCTCTACATTCCCCTCCTCTCTTGCATCAGGGTCTGTAGACTTTACATCCGCATCTAGTGTATCCTCATCTAATAAAAAATGATACTCAAGAAGATCACCTATGGGACCTAGGAAAATATTCTTGCAAGTAGTAGAAGTGTGAGGTACACAAACATGTGATGAGCTAGTTGATGATGAACTAGCACTAACATGATCAACACAGGGAGGAAGGACTAACCTAGTCTAAGATATTAATAGGTAACTCAATCTATGAATGACTCTAATGGTCTAAGAGCTAGCCTTTGTGATAATATTAGGATGATGCACTCGAGGAGGGGGGAGACATCAGTAGGGGGGACAAAAGTACCATCTTTCTTCTGCTGGGAAGAGGGTCCATCCTAAGGTGCTCCTAGTACTACAGCCATGTTGGGCTTCATGCTCCAATAATTCACTTTGAGTTTCAACACAAATTATACATACAATTTTTTAAGGAAATAAAATGGCACCTCTAAATTTCTATGTGGAGGGATATCAAAAATCATCCACCAATGGTCCCAAAAGTTTGCACGTATTTCATCATTTGTGCACCATTTAATTGATAATTTGGGTTTTTTGCGATTGACTGGTAAACTAGTTTTTGGGTTCACAAAAAGGCTAACCAAATCATCTTTGGTTATATTGAGGGTTGCAACCTCATCAAAAGCCAAGCCATCATCAAACATGTCATGCATTTGGTCATGCCAATGAAGAGCAACATTATGTTCATTGGTAAGGGTTTCAATGTTACCCACTATGGTGTTTAACATGGATAACATAGAAGCCAATGCGGGTACATTATTATATGTTCTTTGCAAACCCCTCAATTCAGTGAGATTTTCATTTATCAAATCCTCAATTCAAGGAAGTTTTTGAGTGGGTAAAGGATCATTTGGTGGATGATTTTGTAGGGGCACTAGATCATTTGGTGGGGGGTTACAAGGAATATTATTCCTTGCCTCATGGTCATCATTTTGATAAGCCATTCCTATTAATTTGCAAAACATAATATTGAAAAAACCTAAATTTTAACAATATTTATCAAAAAAACTCTAAATTCTAACAAATTCAACAAAAACTAACAATTTTATAATAAAATTTATTAAATTTATATTAAAATTCATTAAAAACAGAAAAAAACTAACCTATTATCGTGTATATGATAGTAAAATGGATATCTGCAATAAAGATTGATGTATATGACTATGCAAACAACCCACAGGTTGCTTTTAAAAAAAAGATAACTACTGTCACTTTTTGGGTATCCGATATTATATCAAATTCTTGATATTTTTGAGTATTCGATATAATATAGGATACCCAAAAAGACACTATTATTTAAAAAAAAAAAGATCAACCCGATATTTGACATGACCTGTGGGTTAAAAATAAATATTATGTTTGTATTATATTATACAGTTATATTTATTATATTATATTATATTATATTATACTATTATATTATATTATATTATACTATTGTATTATATTATATTATACTATTATATTATATCATATTATAATAGTATATTATATTATACTATTGCATTATATTATATTATACTATTATATTATATCATATTATAATATTATATTCTATTATTTTATACTATTATATTACATTATATTATAATATAATATAATATAATATTATATTATACTATACTATACTATTATATTATATTATACTAAATTATATTATATTATATCATATTATACTATTATATTATATTATACTATACTATACTATAATATTATAATATTATATTATATTATACTATACTATACTATTATATTATACTCTTATATTATAATATAATATACTATACAATATTTTAAATTCAAGAAAATAATGAAAGATAACAAATGAAACGTACAAAATTAACACATTCAATATAATAAAATACCAACTACATTAAATATAGTATAATATTATATAATGGTAAGGTTTATTTTGGTATAATATTATTATTTATTTTATTAACTACATTGTAAGTTAGTATAATATTATATATAATATTCTAGAATGGTAAGGTTTATTTTGATATATATATATATATATATAATATAATATAATATAATATATTATATTATACTATTATATTATACTATTATATTATATTATAATAGTATAAATTATAATATAATATAATAGTATATATAATATTATAATATAATATAATATAATATAATATAATATAATATAATATAATATAATATAATATAATACTATATTATATTATTATATTATATTATACTATTATATTATATTATGATTTTCAAAATATAAAAAAATATTAATCTTCATAAATAATATAATATATATTTATTATTTTATAATTATATAATGTAATAACTAATTTATTATTTCATATTACTTTATATATATTTCGTACTCTATATTTTTAAGTACTTGTTATTGGGTATTTGCAATTATATCGAATATCCGATATAATATTAGGTACTTGATATCAAATTGGATATCCGATAAGGTTTGGGCCTTGCTTTCTAGGTTTGGTACTTGGATAGGTGATAAAAAGTCAGAGTGGATTTTGAAGCACTTTAGATGTTTTCAAACTCTATTTTTTTCACATCACCACTTTTTGGTACACCATGATCCTGCACATACCCTAGAGCTATGTGGAACAAAAGAGGCATGACAATTGATACAATTATTGATCCATTGATTAAGTTTTTTTTCAATGTGATTTCACACAATATTTACCAATCTAGTAGATTAAAATAATGTGCCCTACATAGCTGTCGATGTGGGATACAAAATTGTCAACAAAGATCATACATATGATCTAGCAGAATTCCAACTACAATAGCTAGTTGAGAACCTTGGAGCCATCAGAAAAACAAAGAGTGCACAATGCAAATTTGGTTGTATATTAATATGCATATTCTTTTATGTGCAAAACACCTTTCCAAAATTTTGAATAGTATCTTGGAAAACCAACAAGTCAGTAGTAGTTGAGATTGGTGAACACATTGAGTAGTTAGGAGAGAACTTTGAATTCGTGATGACTAGCTACTTTGAGGATTTCAAACAGTCAATGAAGAAAAGGTTGAGAATACTAGTGTCACTAGTAGAGAAACACTATGATGATGTATGTTTTCTAGTGGATGCTGACTATACTTTTGTACAAGTTTCTACACCAAGGGCGAGATGGTTGAGACCCTTAGGTTATGAAATCAATGTGGATGAAACCTCTACAACTATTACTACATTACTTGTAGAAGAGGTCGATAAAAGTGAAATTTTTTTGGAATGTATGAAACAGCTAGATCTAGAATCATAATGGAAATCAAGAGTACCTCTGCCATGAAGAAAAAAGAAAAGATAGTGAAGAAATTGAAAGCTAAGTTTAGAGAGGGTGCTGAGTAGAAGGAAGAAGAGGAAGAAGACATTCAAACACAAGAACCTCTTGCATTAACTCAATGTATGGGTGAAGATCAACTAGAAGAGGAGGATACTAAAGTAGCTAAAGGTGCCAAGGAAGAAGAAGATGAGGAAGCACCTACACCCACTGCTACAGAGAAGAGGAAGGCCAAGGCACAACTAGTGGAAAGGGCAAAGAAAATTATAAAACCAAGCCAAGCTGAGCCTACTACACCTACTACAAGAGCTAGTACATGTGCAACTACAAAAAAGACTAAAGAAAAAACCAAACAAGAAGAGTAAGTAGTTCAATTGTAGAAAAGGCCAAGGAGGAAGTATATAACACAAGCTGAGTCTGATGAAGAGAAAACTAAGTTAGATGACATCAATCAATTTAAGGCTATGAGTCACAATCCTCTTTCAGACATAAAAAATTTATGTGAAAATGTTAAGAATAGTGTAGATTTATCAGGATTTACACATATAGATTTTGACAATATTGGTAAAGTAGAGAAGAACCAAGTGGAGGAGGCCATATATTCCATTATGGAAAAATTGAAGACTACTCCATTAGAGATTGCTAACTCTATGCCCAAAAGTTTATATGACCAAGTTGAGTAGAAATGGCACTATTGTCTAAACCTGGAGAGACAAATTAGGGAGACCTCACTGGCACAAGTGATGCTTGAACTAAGGCACAAATTGCTAAGGCTACGAAGAAATATAATTTTAGGTTCACACCTAAATATAGAGCCTTTGGCATATTACACAACAACATTGAGAATGTAGTGGAAAAGTCCACATAGATGTGGAAACTTACTTATGGGTTGACTATAGTAAAGGAAGGAGAATCATAACCCATTGAAGTAAAGGATGATGAAAAAGATAACACTATTGAGGAAGGAACAATAATGCAAATAGATGATAAGGAAACTGCTGACCTAGAGCAGCATGAAGAACAGAGTGTGCAAGACACACAATTGCCGAGTGTTAGTCCTCAACATGTCACAAGTGAGACTACTAAAACAATAAATATTAAGGATGGTTCTAACCTATCAACTTAGAACATCAATCCCCTTATAGAAGGTGATTTGAAGAAGATATTAGATTAGTCTACAGTGTAGCCCAAACTTTGTGAGAATTTTGTTTTGGTCAATAAAGATGAATTGCAAAAATTAGTGACTAATACTGAAAGGGAAAAGATGAATCCACAAGAACCACCTTCTATCACCCATCAAGTCACTACCATACAACATTTGGTCAAAGAACCTAAAGATACAATAGATAAGGTTGATATATTTGAGGAGAGTATAGTGGAAACACAAGCAACTATAGAAGAAGAAAGTTGAATAGGATAGGTAATCTTATTGGCACCTACAACACAAGATCAAGGTGCTAGTCAAGTTAGTGTGGCAGAATAGGGAAAGCCTAAAGAGACTGAGATGACACCTCAATTAAAGGAGAAAATAGTAATCCAAGCACTAGTAAACTTACAAGCATCTGGAACTCCTTCCACTCAAAGTCTTTAGAAGCTGAGCATAGATGCAACCCCTTTATAGATCTCAGTGCCAAGCCTGAGTTCATCAAAGGTAGAAGAAGTGATCCAATATGGAGATGTGAGCCTTGATGAAGAAATTATTCTACCTATGTATGACTATGATACAATAAATATAGAACAAATGGGCATATTGCAACAAGCCCTAGTAAGGAAAAGGCATCAAGATATGCTTAGAAGGGAGCATAGGTAGAAGCAGGCACTGCAAGACATCAAAAACATCTTTTTAGATGCATTTAGTATGTCAACTCTAGATGAGACCAAGCCACTAGTAGAAAAACTAACAAATATAGTGGAGAAAGTGAGTGATGTTGACCTAGATACAAATGCCAAACCATTAGAATGGTTAGAAAAGAAGTTTCAAAGCAATGTCAATGAGAAAATATCAGGTGACATAGCATTGACACAAGTTGCATTGGCAACTAAGATTGAGGATGTGAAGAAGGTACTTGAGAATATATTCTCATTGTACACTAAACTATGTAATCCAACACTCTTCACCCAAGAAACTAGAAGTCACATCTTGAGCTTGGAAAGTCAAATAAGTTCATCAAGTGCCAAAATACCTATGAATCTAACTTAGAGTGAGAAGCATTTCAAAAGATTGCTTGAAACCCAGAGTCATTTAGTTGCATTGTCAATAGATGAGGCCAACATAATGGCCAAACTAACTAGTATCTAGGCCACTCTAATGCCTAGATGAAGGGCCACACCACCCTTACCAACTCACAACCAAGATCACAACAATATGGAGAAAAAGAGATGACAAAATGATTCATAAAGCATCCATTAATACATGAAATTCATTACAATATTCTCCAAATGAAAGAACTCCAAATTCTTACATATAAGAGAGCTTCCACACTAAGAGTTTCCAACTAGAAGAGCTTACAACAAAAGATCTTGTTCTTGAAGACTTCTACTTCTTGAGCTTGATTACAAATCATAATAAGCCTTGCTTAAATAGGAATTTACCATCAAAGACATTACAAACATAACCAATGTGGGATAAAAGGTAAATAAAACTACCTTTAAATAAATATTAAATTCCCACCCAAATACAACTAAGCAACCAACAAATATTAAATACATGATTTATTCACAACCTTCTAGAATTCCACCTACACACCTCGATAAATAGAATGCCAACTATTTTCTTATTTTTCTATTCACACTACCTATTCACCTTGAAAATAGGAATTTCTCTTTTTCTCAATTTTTCTTTTTTCCTATTTTTATTTATTTTTCATCACTTTCTCTCTCCTCCACAATTTAAAAAAAATAAAAAAATTTGAAGATGCCCACTTTTTTTTTTCCTGATGCATGATGCTCCCGTATTAGACTCCCAAGGTAGGAAAAGTTTTGTGAATATGGATTCACCAAATGAAGTAGCCACTATTGCTAATTTTTTTTCTCTTCCTCAAACATATAGCTGGAACAAGTATCTGCTGCCGATATATTTCCTTCTTTCTTCTTTTCCAACTCCTGGCCGAACCAAGTGTCAATTGTTGAAATTTCTCCTCTGCAATGAACTTTGTCCAAGTATAAATCTCATCGTCATCCAATCTTGTTGAATTAATCACACTAGTAATAAACCCAACAACACCATACCAATTTTCCTTTGCATACCACACATCACTAACAAGATCCTCATGCAAACCATCATCAATATCTTTCAAACTCATCTCAAAGACAACATTCCATGATCAATAAGAATTTACCTCTTTGATGTATTCATCTTCACTTGCCTCTTTCATGTCATCAACAATGCATGTAATAACTTCACTTGCTTGATCTGCAACTAAGGCACTATACTCTTCCTACTTTGCCTCAGTCTTCAAATCATCTTCATTTGTTTTAGGTTCACAAATATCCTCTTGCTCTTCCACTGGATCATCTTTTCTTTCCACATTTGAAAAATTCTCAACATTTCTTTTCTGATGAAGAACTCCTCTCTTTCGCAACTCTACTTCTAACTCATTCACCCACTTTTGCAAATCCAAAAATATTTCTTCTTGCATTCTCTTTCTAAATATCTCAAGTCTAAGAATACTCAAAAATCCATCCAATAAAAAAAGTCATCTTCTTCTTTCTCTTCTTCATGATCAAGTCTATATAAGATAAATCTTGTACAACACAAGCACCTCATGCAAATAGCCTCACAATCGATGATCTGTCTACACACTCAAGAACTTCTTCTTGAAAAACTTTACCCAACCCAAGGTCCTAGTGCAAACTACCTCATGTTCAGCAATCTATCCACATGCTCAGGAACTCCTACTCTGATATCATTGATGAAGGGCCACACCACCGTTACCAACTCACAACCAAGATCACAACAATATGAAGACAAAGATATGACAAAATGCTTCATAAAGCATCCATCAATACATGAAATTCATTACAATATTCTCCAAATGAAAGAAATCCAAATTCTTAAATAGAAGAGAGCTTCCACACTAAGAGCTTTCAACAAAAGAGCTTGTTCTTGAAGACTTCTACTTCCTGAGCTTGATTACAAATGATAATAAGCCTTGCTTAAATAGGCACTTACCATCCAAGACATTACAAACACAACCAATGTGGGATAAAAGGTAAATACAACTACCTTTAAATAAATATTAAATTCCCACCCAAATACAACTAAGTACCCAAAAAATATTAAATACATGATTTATCCACAACCTTCTAGAATTCCACCTACACACCTTGATAAATGGAATGCCAACTATTTTCTTATTTTTTATTCATGCCACCTATTCACCTTGAAAATAGGAATTTGTCTTTTTCTCAATTTTTTTGTTTTTTTCTATTTTTATCACTTTCTCTCTCCTCTACAATTTAAAAAAAAAAAAAAAAACTTTGAAGATGCCCACTTTTTTTTTTCCTGATGCATGATTCTCTTGCATCAGACTCTTATGATAGGAAATTTTTTGTGAATATGGATTCACAAAATGAAGTAGCCACTATTGCTATTTTTTTTTCTCTTCCTCCAACACATAGCTAGAACAAGTATCTGCTGCTAATATATTTCCTTCTGTCTTCTTTTCCAACACCTAGCTCGACCAAGTGTCTGTTGCTGAAATTTCTCCTTTGCAATGAACTCTGTCCAAGTATAAATCTCATCCTTATCCAATCTTGTTGAACTAATCGCACCTGTAATAAACCCAAAAACACCATACCAATTGTCCTTTGCATACCACACATCACTATCAAGATCCTCATGCAAACCATCATCAATATATTTCAAACTCATCTCAAAGACAACATCCCATGATTAATAAGAATTTACCCCTTTGACATATTCATCTTTGCTTGCCTCTTTTATGTCATCAACAATGCATGTAATAACTTCACTTGCTTGATCTGCAAATAAGGTACTAGAATCTTCCTCCTTTGCTTTAGTCTTCAAATCATCTTCATTTGCTTCAGATTCACAAATATCCTCTTGCTCTTCCACTGGATCATCTTTGTTTTCCACATTTGAACAATCCTCAACATCTCTTTTGTGATGAAGAACTCATCTCTTTTGTGATGAAGAACTCCTCTCTTTTGCAACTCTGCTTCTAACTCACTCACCCAATTCTGCAAATCCAAAAATATTTCTTCTTGCACTCTCTTTCTAAATCTCTCAAGTCTAAGAATACTCAGAATCCATCCAATCACAAAAGTTATCTTCTTCTTTCTCTTCTCCATGATCAAGTCTATATAAGAAAAATATTGTGCAACACAAGCACCTCATGTAAACTGCCTCATAGTTGGCAATTTGTCTACACACTCAAGAACTTCTTCTTGAAAAACTTTACCCAGCCCAAGGTCCTAGTGCAAACTGCCTCACATTTCTTGATCTATCCACATGCTCAAGAACTCCTACTTTGATACCACTGATGAAGGGCCACACCACCCTTACCAACTCACAACCAAGATCACAATAATATGGAGACAAAGAGATGACAAAATGCTTCATAAAGCATCCATTAATACATGAAATTTATTACAATATTCTCCAAATGAAAGAACTCCAAATTATTACATATAAGAGAGCTTCCACTAAGAGCTTACAACAAAAGAGCTTGTTCTTGAAGACTTCTACTTCCTGAGCTTGATTACAAATGATAATAAGCCTTGCTTAAATAGGCACTTACCATCCAAAACATTACAAACACAACCAATGTGGGATAAAAGGTAAATACAAATACCTTTAAATAAATATTAAATTCCCACCCAAATACAACTAAGTACCGAACAAATATTAAATACATGATTTATCCACAACCTTCTAGAATTCCACCTACACACCTCGATAAATGGAATGCCAACTATTTTCTTATTTTTTATTCATGCCACCTATTCACGTTGAAAATAGGAATTTGTCTTTTTCTCAATTTTTTTCTTTTTTTCTATTTTTATCACTTTCTCTCTCCTCCACAATTAAAAAAAAAAAAAAAACTTTGAAGATACCCACTTTTTTTTTTCTTGATGCATGATTCTCTTGCATCAGACTCTTAGGATAGGAAATTTTTTGTGAATATGGATTCACAAAATGAAGTAGCCACTATTGCTATTTTTTTTTCTCTTCCTCCAACACATAGCTAGAACAAGTATTTGCTGCTAATATATTTCCTTCTTTCTCCTTTTCCAACACCTAGCTCGACCAAGTGTCTGTTGCTGAAATTTCTCCTTTGCAATGAAATCTGTCCAATTATAAATCTCATCCTTATCCAATCTTGTTGAACTAATCGCACCTGTAATTAACCCAACAACACCATACCAATTATCCTTTGCATACCACACATCACTATCAAGATCCTCATGCAAACCATCATCAATATATTTCAAACTCATCTCAAAGACAACATCCCATGATTAATAAGAATTTACCTCTTTGACATATTCATCTTTGCCTGCCTCTTTTATGTCATCAACAATGCATGTAATAACTTCACTTGCTTGATCTGAAAATAAGGTACTAGAATCTTCCTCCTTTGCTTTAGTCTTCAAATCATCTTCATTTGCTTCAGATTCACAAATATCCTCTTGCTCTTCCACTGGATCATCTTTGTTTTCCACATTTGAACAATCCTCAACATCTCTTTTGTGATGAAGAAATCCTCTCTTTTGCAACTCTACTTCTAACTCACTCACCCAATTCTACAAATCCAAAAATATTTCTTCTTGCACTCTCTTTCTAAATCTCTCAAGTCTAGGAATACTCAGAATCCATCCAATCACAAAAGTTATCTTCTTCTTTCTCTTCTCCATGATCAAGTCTATATAAGAAAAATCTTGTGCAACACAAGCACCTCATGTAAACTGCCTCATAGTTGGCAATTTGTCTACACACTCAAGAACTTCTTCTTGAAAAACTTTACCCAGCCCAAGGTCCTAGTGCAAACTGCCTCACATTTCTTGATCTATCCACATGCTCAAGAACTCCTACTTTGATACCACTGATGAAGGGCCACACCACCCTTACCAACTCACAACCAAGATCACAATAATATGGAGACAAAGAGATGACAAAATGCTTCATAAAGCATCCATTAATACATGAAATTTATTACAATATTCTCCAAATGAAAGAACTCCAAATTATTACATATAAGAGAGCTTCCACTAAGAGCTTACAACAAAAGAGCTTGTTCTTGAAGACTTCTACTTCCTGAGCTTGGTTAGAAATGATAATAAGCCTTTCTTAAATAGGCACTTACCATCCAAGACATTACAAACACAACCAATGTGGGATAAAAGGTAAATACAACTACCTTTAAATAAATATTAAATTCCCACCCAAATACAACTAAGTACCCAACAAATATTAAATACATGATTTATCCACAACCTTCTAGAATTCCATCTACACACCTCGATAAATGGAATGCCAACTATTTTCTTATTTTTTATTCATGCCACCTATTCACCTTGAAATTAGGAATTTGTCTTTTTCTCAATTTTTTTCTTTTTTTCTATTTTTATCACTTTCTCTCTCCTCCACAATTTAAAAAAAAAAAAAAAACTTTGAAGATACCCACTTTTTTTTTTTCTTGATGCATGATTCTCTTGCATCAGACTCTTACGATAGGAAATTTTTTGTGAATATGGATTCACAAAATGAAGTAGCCACTATTGCTATTTTTTTTTATCTTCCTCCAACACATAGCTAGAACAAGTATCTGCTGCTAATATATTTCCTTCTTTCTTCTTTTCCAACACCTAGCTCGACCAAGTGTCTGTTGCTGAAATTTCTCCTTTGCAATGAACTGTCCAAGTATAAATCTCATCCTTATCCAATCTTGTTGAACTAATCGCACCTGTAATAAACCCAACAACACCATACCAATTGTCCTTTGCATACCACACATCACTATCAAGATCCTCATGCAAACCATCATCAATATATTTCAAACTCATCTCAAAGACAACATCCCATGATTAATAAGAATTTACCTCTTTGACATATTCATCTTTTCTTGCCTCTTTTATGTCATCAACAATGCATGTAATAACTTCACTTGCTTGATCTGCAAATAAGGTACTACAATCTTCCTCCTTTGCTTTAGTCTTCAAATCATCTTCATTTGCTTCAGATTCACAAATATCCTCTTGCTCTTCCGCTAGATCATCTTTGTTTTCCACATTTGAACAATCCTCAACATCTCTTTTGTGATGAAGAACTCCTCTCTTTTGCAACTCTGCTTCTAACTCACTCACCCAATTCTGCAAATCCAAAAATATTTCTTCTTGCACTCTCTTTCTAAATCTCTCAAGTCTAGGAATACTCAGAATCCATCCAATCACAAAAGTTATCTTCTTCTTTCTCTTCTCCATGATCAAGTCTATATAAGAAAAATCTTGTGCAACACAAGCACCTCATGTAAACTGCCTCACAGTTGGCAATTTGTCTACACACTCAAGAAATTCTTCTTGAAAAACTTTACCCAGCCCAAGGTCCTAGTGCAAACTGCCTCACATTTCTTGATCTATCCACATGCTCAAGAACTCCTACTTTGATACCACTGATGAAGGGCCACACCACCCTTACCAACTCACAACCAAGATCACAATAATATGGAGACAAAGAGATGACAAAATGCTTCATAAAGCATCCATTAATGCATGAAATTCATTACAATATTCTCCAAATGAAAGAACTCCAAATTATTACATATAAGAGAGCTTCCACTAAGAGCTTACAACAAAAGAGCTTGTTCTTGAAGACTTCTACTTCCTGAGCTTGATTACAAATGATAATAAGCCTTGCTTAAATAGGCACTTACCATCCAAGACATTAAAAACACAACCAATGTGGGATAAAAGGTAAATAAAACTACCTTTAAATAAATATTAACTTCCCACCAAAATACAACTAAGCACTCAACAAATATTAACTACATGATTTATCCACAACCTTCTAGAATTCCACCTACACACCTCGATAAATAAAATGCTAACTATTTTCTTAATTTTTTATTCATGCCACCTATGCACCTTGAAAATAGGAATTTCTCTTTTTTCTCAATTTTTTATTTTTTATATTTTTATTTATTTTTAATCACTTTCTCTCTCCTCCACAATTTTCTTTTTTCATATTTAAAATTTTGAAGATGCCCACTTTTTTTTTGCTAATGCATGATGCTCCTGCATCACGCCTCATATGGAAATTTTGCACAAGGAGCTAGGCTATGCTGAAACCCTAATGAAAAAAGACCCAAATATTTCAACCTTAGATGATCTAGTTCACCTTGTTGGCTGGTTGGCTATCCAAATAAAGTCTTTGGATGTGGCATGTGAGAACTAGGATGTAGCTCTCAAGATAATATTAGATGTCCATAAATCCTTTTTGGAAAAACACACACTAAGTGTATAGCCCATTGACATAAGTGTCAAAAAGTGGGAGACATATTTTTGCGGAGAGATAGAGCAAAAGGGAGAGATAGAGAAAAATGGGGAGATATTACTTTTGGGAGTAATAAAGAATAAGAATTTTGGGGAGATATTAGGAGAGTAAGAAAACAAGGAGAAGCATCAGCATACAAGATGTATCAAATGAAAGAGTTTAAGAAAAATAATGCATGAAGTCAAGGAAGTATTAGATAAGAAACATTTACTCAGTAGGAGTACAAAATTTTGGATATAGAATAGACATATCAACTCAAGGGGAGATGTCAAATTATGAGGTATTTAAGCTATTCCAAAATTTTGAAATTTTGAAGTTATGTATATAAGTCGAGTTAGAGATATGTTATGCTTGTGAGATTAAGGATATTAATGTATACTCAATTTTTTTGACACTCATGTCAAAGGGGGAGATTGTTGATCTTAGATTGGTTTTGATGAGTGTCAACATACTTAAGTTATTTACTTAGTTCATGCCAAATAAGTACATGTTGAGCACAACATGTATATTATAGAGCACGTTGAGTTAGAGTGAGTGCCAAGTCACTCAAGTGCCAAGCAGGTAGTGTGTACTGAGTGACATAGGAGTCGAGTAAGTAGTGCATGCCAAGTACCATAGATGTTGAGTCACAACATAGAGAATAGTATATGCCAAGCATCAAATACTTTAGATGTCGAGTGAAATAGTTTTGACATATTTGTTTGTAAAGGCACAAAAAACTATGTAAACCATTTTTGAGCTGACTTAAGATTGAATTTTGATATTTTGGAGATAAGGATGAATCTTGACTTGGATTCCCTATGCAATTACATGCTTCCAATCACAAAATGAGAAAGATTAAGCAACAAAATGGATGAATCTCAATCATAGATTCATACCTAACCCTAAGTCACCTAAGTCTTCTTAAGGAGGACAAACCCTAAACTCTCTAGTGAGTGAGTAAGGTATTGAAGGAGCTAAGAGAGAAGTTTGCATGTGTAAATAGTGCATTCATAGTAGCTAAGGAATTATAAAGTGATATTACATTACAGAATCAATTAGAGCAGGATAGAGGAAAGGAAAAGGATACAACAAAGAGACATCTGATCAAGGAGGATAAAAAAGACATCAGTTTAGAGGTGATTTGATATCAAGAAAATAAGTTCTAACCATAGGATCAAAGCTGAGACATTCTAATAGGTGATTTTAGTCAAAATCTCTTAACAAAGTAGTCCTAACAGGCTATATGAAATCCTTTAATAGGGTGCTTACTTAATTGTAAGTTAAAGTCCTTTAACTAGGCACACTTTTAATAGGGTGTTGAAATCCTCTAAAAAGGTAAGACCTAATAGTCTTTGTAAGCCTTTAATATGGTAAACCTTTCATAGGGTAGATCATGTTTCATAGTCAAAACATTGTAACCTTTATTGGATACATTTTGTTGCTACAGTAGTGAAGATTTGTCGGTTTCATCCTCACCTAGGTTTTACCTTCTCATTGGAATGTTTTGGGGTAATCATATTTGGTGTTATATGTGTGTGAATGTTTATATGTTTACATGATTTAGATGTTATTTCAGTTTACTCATTGAATGTATGAGATGGATGTGTGGTTAAATTTTTATGGGTCCAAGTTTAAACTACTTATTCAACCCCCCTAGAAGTTTACCTTTCCTATCGTAATTCCAACATCTAGTAATCTAGATTCCACAAACAAAATTCATCTTTATAGTTATTTTCTTATCGTAGAAGTTGTATACTTCAAAAAACTCTTTTGAATGGAAACTTTCATCTAAAAGGAGTTACAATAGTGAAGAACAAAATATTGAACTGAAAGAGTTCCTAACTTTTGGCACTTGGTACAATATCCTAATATACATAGATCATAAATGCTGCCAAAAGGCCACAAATAAGGTCCCAATATTGATACAATCCACCTTTAGTGATGAGGATAAATAATATTTTTGTATTAGCATAGCATATTCTACACCTAAGGATTGAATTCACAAATATTTTTCTGCATGGAATACATAAGAGTGTGAACATGCAAAACAAACAATGCATTCACAATACAATTATTACATACTATATAACATAGAATTGTATTAGGAGAACTCAAATAACCTGACGGAGATGTGATGTATGTTATAATGGTGGAAATAGTTTATTGCATGTCCTAGATCTATCACCATACAATGAAATAATTATGTGTATAGGCATCACTTCATATAATAAAGACAAGAAAATGAGCTGCAATAGAATAAGACATATCAATCATTAGACAAATACTAATAAAAAAATTTAAAAAAGGGCCTTCACTATTGGGCTCTTATGGAATTCATCATGGTTTTGGTGTTCAAATCCAAAATTACATGCATACACAACTTCTATATTAAAGCTACATAGATAAATGAGAAAAGATTTAACTTCTTGATATTGTCCACCTAAGACTTCCACCCTAGGTTTGATTCTGGGTGATGAAACGCATTCAAAAGTTCATTGATTCTCTCTTGACAAACTTCTATTTTACTATTTTAACATCCAAAATCTAAATAACACACAAATGTAGGATATCACTAAGACATTTGAATGAATCAAAAGAAACAAGCTCATTTTAGTGTCTCTGTGTATGGGAAACCAATATTCTACTAGAAAATCTTAGGCAATTGCCTATGATAGATAATGAGGGACTATTGAGAATATGATGCAGTAAAAAAGTTAACTCTGAATCAAAACAGTACACATAAATGCTCAACCTGCCTAGCCTCACAATGTTTTTATTTTTTGATAAATGCTAATTAATGTATGGTATGGCACCATGCACTAACTAGTGGAAGGTCCCTAAATAGAGATTTCAAAATTGAATGAGAACATAAATGAAGTGCTAACACTACAAAATTTGGGGTTAATTTGCAATGACAATTTGCAACAATGGTGTAATATGTAGTGATTTTCATTTTTTTGGGAATTGTCCTCAACTTTGTCGCAATACTAACACCCATGTGAGTATAAAAAAAAGAAAAGAAAACATGATATTAATCATTTCCCATTTGTTTTGATTGTAGAGAGCTATGTGTGAAAGAGGATGGAGAACTCTGAATGAGGGTGGAGAGATGAGAATGTTGTCATGCTCTTGTTATCTCTACATTTTGTTGTCGAGCCCTTGCTTTGTAGTTTCATTTCCATGCCCTTGTGATCTTTGCATTTAGTTGTTGTACCCTTTCTTTGTGATTTTTTTGTTGTGCCCTTGCTCTATGATTTCATTTCCATGTTGTGCCCTTGTGATCTTTGTGCTATTTCTTTGCAATTTCATTTATGTGTCATGCCCTTGCTTTGCGATTTCATTGTTGTGCCCTTTATCTATGATTTTCTTCAAAGGCTATGTAAATGTTCTTTTCTTTTCCTTCTAAACAAGAATATCTTTATATTTCCTTCTAAACATGTATATCTTAGAGATCCTTTGACAGGTGCTTATTACATCTTAACACAATAGAAGATTGATCCAGTTGCATACATATTCTAGAATCTAAATAATAAAATAATAAAACTCACTCAACCCATGCCAAGTGACTTACCTCAAGATCCGACACAAAAATAATGTAGACTAGTGAAAAATGGGCAAAGTTTCAATAAATTTTGCAAAGAACATGTCATAGCAGATATTTTAAAGAAATAAACTTGTCATAACCTAGTTAAATGGGTCTAGTTTTTTATTAGCTTGGTTTATTGAAAATTCCTATAGAACTATAATTAGATTAGGTACAATAAAATAAACAATCAGTTGTTCCCATCTAGCAAGATCAAATATAGTCTTCCAAGGTGATAAAATTGCATATGAAGATGCATCACTTACATGCTAGGCATGAAGCACATTCCCTAATTTATAATGAATGGTTTGATATAAATGCTCCATATGCTAGGCCAACAATAGAATCCAAGGATGTAACCATGCATGCATTATAACACTCTTCTTGGTAGGATCCCAAGTGTCTATTACATTAATTTGGGCATCACTATATGATCCATAATGTTATGAAGTACTAAAGCAAGTAGTAACTTATCCCATGTCTCCAGAAAATGTAGCATGGGTTCAAGGTCCCTTGGCTCCTAGAAATTTGTAGTGGCTATACTCACTACTATAAGGATAAATTTAGTGAAGAGTTGATTGTAAGGAGTTGAAGAAGTAAGTTTTGCTTCTATGTAAATTCCATAATCACAAGGCTCATTCCCTTGCAAAAGCCTTTGCCACAATGAAATTACCTCTAAAATATGTAAAATATGTTGAAGTGGTTCCTGACCTTAAAAAACTCTAATAAGTAATTGATACTTGGGATCATCGTGGGGAGACTATGCCAATGTACTTGGAACACTCTTCCAAGCAAATGTAGATGCAATACATGAAATTTTGCACAACTTACATAGTCGTCCCAATATTTTGATTGTAAATTCTCAAAGACACTTGCAAGTGATTCCAATGTCATAGCACCTACCACAACACTTTCCTAGATTTTATCCAATGGCTCCCATAATATCCTCTATTTTGTCTAGCTCTTGTTTCTGTCATGTAGTCTCTTCACAAATATGCTCCTTCTCCTTCTCTTTCTAAAGCCACTCCTTCTCCTTCTCTCTCATGCCTTAAATTTTGATTATAAAACTTCTAAATATCTACCTTTACCCTATCTAAAATCAATTTCACATTGTGTTGTAACTCTAGCATAGGTGTTTGATCATCAATAGCTTTCATTTCAGCATTCAAGTTTCAAAATTGGTCAACACCCTCGCTTTTAGACCTCTCATGTCAAGCACTTTTTACATTTTTTCAACACCATGTTCTTTCTTCTGAGCTAACAATTATTTAGGTGCATTTTCTTGTAAAACATTAATTTTGTTGAAAAATTGTAAACTCTTAGAAAGTGTATTTTTGTTTTCATGTATGTATGTCTATATGTATGTATGTATGTATATATGAATGTATATATAGAGAGATCTTGTCGATCATGGATTATATATTATAAACCAAAAAATAAGAGAGAAAAACATTAATCATTCCCCATTTATTTTGATCGATTATGGAGAGTTGCGTGTGAAAGAGGAAGGAGAGCTCCAAATGATGGTGGAGAGCTCTAAATGTTGCTAGAGATTAGTGGAGATCTAGGATTTTTTTTTTGTTCCCTTGTGATTGTTACATTTCATTGTTGTATTATACCCTTGTGATCTCTCTACCTTTGCTCTATGATTTTCTTCAAGGGGAGAAGAGGCACCTATGTAAATATTGTTTTTTTTCGCTTCTAAACATGTATCTCTTGTTGATATATAATAGCTTTGGTCAGTTTCAAGGATAATTTATTATGATGATTGTATGCATATGTGTATGTATGTATGTATATTAGTTCACTATGTGAACTGCTTTACATCCATACATACACACTTGCATAGTACTTATTCTAAATTAAATTAATCATTCATGTCTTGAATTCACACAAGCAATTATCCTTGCATTCAATAGAATCTATTCATATCAAACTAAGTATGTAGAAATCTGCACTTATAGATTATATTATCTCTCGGTGATGGAGTAAAGATCTCATGCATAATATCATCCATGTAATAATCAAATGCATTCACATTAAGTCATAATAGGACTAAGAAAATGATCCATTTATGTTTATACAGATCAAAAACTTAATATAAATCATGCTTAGTTAAGCATTAACTAGACTAATTAGTATAAGATTAACAATCATTTATATCAATAGTCATGTCATGAGTGGACATGAGACATATCCTCTTGTGACATGTTTTTTTTCTTTTGAAACAATAATTATACCCAAATGAACAACCAAGAGAGGTATCAAAATAAATAAATGCCTTACCCTTTGGTGTTCAACAACCTAAAATATAAAGAGCAGGGATTACTAATAATTATGTTCTAAAAATAGAAAAGATGTTCATAGCCAAATCTGTAAGAAATCTAATAACCTTCAACATCTCTTTATATTTCCCTTGGCAGGTGAAAAGGGAAGCTTCTCTTTATGTATATGTATGTGTAGATATACATACACACACATATGTGTGTGTCTATGTCTATATGTATGTATATACAGAAAAGCTTCTCTTTATGTATATGTATGTATATATATATATATATATATATATATATATATATATATACATATGTACACACCTATGATATAGAGGGATCTTTTTTAAGGTGCTTATTACATCTTAGCACAACAAAAAAATTGATCCAACTACATAACTATTCAAGAATCCAAATAATAAAACAATAAAAATCAATCAAACTATGCTAAGTGACTTACCTCAAAATCCTACACACAAATAATGTAGACCAAGAAAACTGGGCAATGTTTGAAAGAAATTTAAAAAATAAAAATCATAGTAGATATTTTTAGATAGAAACAAGCCATAACCCAATTAAATAGGTCTAGTTGCTGATTAGCTAGGTTGATTAAAAATTCTTGTAGAATTTTTATTAGATTAGGTATAATAAAACAAACAATCAACTATTCCAAGCTAGTAGGATCAAATACAGCTTTCCAAGGTAATAAAATTGCATATGCATGCATGCATGCATGTATGTATGTATATATGTATGTATGTATATATGCATGTATGTATGTATGTATGTATGTATGTATGTATGTATGTATGATATATGTATATATAGATCTTGTAGATTGTGGAGATCAATGGAGATCTAAGATTTTTCTAACACGCCCTTGTGATCACTACATTTCATTGCCATGCCCTTGTGATCTCTGCATCTCATTGTCATGCCCTTGTGATCTATGTATATGTATGTATGTGTACATGCATACATACATGCACACACACACACACACACACACACACATATATGTGTGTGTCTATGTATGTATGTATGTATATATATACATATATACATAAAGAGAAGCTTCTCTAATCACCTGTTGGGGGAAATATAAAGAGATACATGTTTAGAAAGAAAAGAAAAGAACATTTACATAGGTATCTCTTCTCCCCTTGAAGAAAATCATAGAGCAAGGGCATATAGATCACAAGGGAATGACACGAAAAAAATATATAGAGAAAGGGCATGAAGATCACAAGAGCATGACTTGTAGAGATCAAAGGGCACAAAATTTAGATGCAACAATCACAAGGGGATGGCAAAAAAATCCTAGATCTCCACTAATCTCCATTGAGGGCAAGATAATGAAATGTAGAGATCATTAGGGCATGAAAAAAAAATACAGTGCTCATAAGGGTATGACAATGAAATCTCCACCAATGTTCTATGCTTAGAGCTCTCCACTAGTGTTCAGAGCTCTCCACCCTCTTTTGCACATAGCTCTCCACAATCAATCAAAATAAATGGGGAATGTTTTACATCATGTTTTCTTTCCTTTTTATTTTACTCATGCGGGCATCTCAATTGCAATGTAAATGTTAGTATTAAAACAATGTCGAGGACAACTGAAAAAAATTGAAAATCCAAAAATTACCCTACTATCGCAGTTTGACTCCAAATGTTATAGTGAACTTAAGTGTTTTTAAGACTTTTAGTTTGAAGATTAAAAAAGTGTGGTTGAGGTTCCTACTATTGAAAGATAGTTATCTAATCTTGTGATTAAGAGAAGAGGAAGAAGAAAAAAAAAATCTAATCAGATGAAGGCTTACAACAAGTATGATTTAATTGATCTTGGTAGCTGTAGTAGCAAGAGAAGAGCTGATATTTCTAATGATACAATTGGTTGTAGATGTAAGTTTGGAAAAAATTCTTAGATTATTGATGAAGAGGATTTGTGGATTACGAATGCACATGGGATTTATGTTTTGAATTTATTTAGATGTTAATAAGTCCTTATGGAACATCTTGTTTTTGAAACTTTGGGTGTCTAATGTAGGTACATCCTTGGGCTATTAACAATCTTGAATCCTTGGGCTATGTTACCTTAAGGCCTACTTATATTATCCCCTTAGGAAAATTCATAGACTCATGGCTAACTTCGATCAAGATTCCTCTTCTCCTCTCTTTAGGAACCTTAATGATCTTATGGTTTCTCATAAGCCTAATCCTTCTATGGAGAATGACTCTTCTCATTCATCTCATGATAAGGATGAAGCCTTAAAGGTTCCTCCTAAGAAATTTCATAAGATTACTACTTAGATTAATAAAATGCATTATTAACTTCTTCAAGAGAATCACAATACCGATACTATGGCTACTTTTGATGCTCTTAAGAATGTGATCAGTAATGATGGACATAGATCTTTTGCATGGTATTACGCACCTTTTCCACACTCATGTTAAGCCTTCAGCTCAAGCTACATTTAAAATATAAATGGCTTTACATATCACTAGTGTTAAACCTACCTTATCTCTTTCCAAATCTATCTCTAGTATTCCTTCTTAAGTTGCTCCTATTGTGACTCCTTATATTCAACCATTTAATTCTCCTATTAGTAGTCCTTCTATTTCTTCTCTACTTGTGAGTGTTCTACCTACTTCCTTTCTAATGCAAGGGAACCCCATCAAAATTAAGTAGTCTTAAGGTCTTCTAGGCCTTCTCAACCCTTGATTCTAGCATTTTGGTAAATTAGGCTCTTTCTTGCATATTGATCCTATTGTGTGAACCCTCGAACGACTTTTGGTATTTGTATAAAACAATTGTTTCATGAGGTCATAGGGATCTAGTAGTCTCCTAGGGTCATGTTAAAGGTCTTAGGAAGTGTTAGAGTCTCTTAGAAGTTATGTTAGAATCACAAAACCAAAATAAGTTGCATAATCATGACAATAATGCAACATTTACCTTATTTTAATAACTTTTGTTTGTAATAAGTTCCCTCCAATGGTCACAAACTTCAAATTTTGGTTGGACCAGTTAGAGGAAGGTCTTTATAAGCCCTTATAGGTAGGTGGAAGATACACAATGTAATATCTTGCTTTTGAATCGATAAAAACTACCATTTTTCTTGCAAAACTTCTATTTTCTACTTATTGTACAGGCTGTATGGACTTTGGTGGATTGGAGGATCAAGTTTTATCAAAGCTTGAAGAGTTACCTTTCTAATGAGCCTACTTTGAGCCTCTAAAACACCAAGAGTTGGGAGTTATAAGGTTTTTTGCTAAACTTGGTTACAAACCCTAACCACCTAGGGTTTTGGAGAAAAATGGCAATATCTCCCATTTCCATTGTTGGAAAAATCTAATTCTTAGGGGAGCGGGAGATTTTTTAGTGTATTTTAGGATTTTGGAGGTTTTAGGGCAGGAGTAGATGGTGGCCATACTGTACAAGCAAGAATGAGTTGGCATCTTCATATGACAACTCTGCTGTATATTGAGATTTGCTAAATTTCATGCCTTGGGATTTGTACCAAAGGATGAAACTTTGGAATCCATCTTTTATTATCTGAACCTAGATGTTCCATGCATTGGTTTGGTCCATTTCCTTAAATGTTTGGTACTTCCTTTGTAAAAGTGACCTAATTGGGGCAATTAGGCTTGTTAGGCATTACTATTTTAGAAGGTTAAAAGGTGACATGAAAACCTATCTTTTTGGGAGTATGATAAAATAAATAAAGGGTGTTTAGAATGGTAATTTGTTCCTAGGGTCCTTTGGAGGATTTTGTGCTTTTGGCACAAATTTCTTTTGGAAGGGCTACTAGGCTTGTTGTTGCATTACTAGGATAGAATAGTGAAAGTTGAGTTTGGATTTCTATTTGGCAATGATTCCTTGTTCTTTTGCACTTTTTTTCAACCCCAAGTATGTTGATAGATCCAAAATGTGTGAGTCCACCATTTCAGGGTAAGAAGTCAAGTCTTATCAAACCATATTTGCATGGATTCAGGAGTGATCCTTTAAATCTTGTTTTATGCAAAGGTGCAAAAGTTGGGTGTTTCTCTTGCCATGTTAGGTTGGTGATCAGCATAGCCTAGGATAGTTGTTGTTATCCCATACCTCTACATCAATTTCCTATCTCACAACCTTCATACAATAGTGTTCCTTACACTTATCCTAATCCTCATACTATAGTTCCTAATGTCCCACCTGTAGCACCTTCTATTATAGCTAAGTTTTACACTCTTCCTAGTGTGTCAAATGTATCACTACCACCTATTTCCTCTATTGGTTCCACTATCATTAGTATTTCTCAAATTGTTTCTTCCTTGCAACAATAACTTGCTTCCCTTACTCAATCCATGTTTAATGTGCCTACATGTGATATGGGTAATCCTACATAAAAATAATGTAGACCAGTAAAAATGGATAGAGTTTGCAAGAAATTTTATAAAAAAATATGATAGGAGATATTTTAAGAAAGAAACTAGCCATAACCTAGTTAAATGGGTCTAGTTACTGATTAGCTGGGTTGATTACAAATTCCTATAGAACTGTCATCATATTAAGTACAATAAAATGAACAATCAACTATTCCTAGCTAGGAGGATCAAATATAGTTTTCCAAGGTGATAAAATTACATATGCAGATGCATTAGTTGCATGCTAGGCATGGAGCACATTCCCTAGTTTATAACAAATGGTTGGATATAAAGGCTCCATATGCTGGCCCAATAATGGAAGCCGAGGATGTAACCCTATCAGGATCCCAAGTATCTACTTCTACTATTATTTTGGGCATCACTATACGATCCAGAATGTTATGAAGTACTAAATCTGATAGTAACTTCTCCCATGTCTCTAGAAAATGTATAATAGGTTTAGGATCCCTAGGCTCCAAGGAATTTGTAGTAGCTATTCTCACTGCTAGATGAATACCTTTAGTGAAGAGTTGAAGAAGCAAGTTTTGCTTCTATGTAAATGCCATAATCATGAGGCTCATTCCCTTGTAGAAGGCTCTGCCACAGTGACATTACCTGTAAAAAATGCAAAGGATGTTGAAGTGGTTCCAAACCTTGAAACACTCTTGTAAGAAATGGCAAAGAAAATGTAGATGCAATACATATATTACTATTAATTATGTATATGTAGGTATGTATGTATATACATACATATATATGTGTATATATACCTACATACAAACATATTTGTGTGCTTATATATGCATCTATATGGAGAGATCCTTGCACAATAGAAAAATTTATCCAACTGCGTACATATTCCAAAATCGAAATAATAAAACAAAAAAAATCACCTAACCTATGCTAAGTGACTTACCTCAAGATCCTACACAAAAATAATGCAAACTACGAAAAATGGGCAGAGTTCGCAAGAAATTTTACAAAAACATATAATAGGAACAATTAGCTAATCCTAACTAGCAAGATCAAATATAGTTTTCCAAGGTGATAAAATTGCATATACAGATGTTTCTATGTATACATATATGTATATGTATATGTATGTATTTATGTGTATATGTACATATATATGTATGTATGTATGTATATATGTATGTGTATATGTATGTATGTATGTATGTGGAGATCAATGGAGATCTAGGATTTTTTTGTTGTGCCCTTGTGATCATTGCATTTTGTTATCATGCCCTTGTGATCTCTACATCTTGTTTCCATGCCCTTGTGATCTTTGTATATGTATGTATGTATGTATATACATATATATACACATATATATGTATATATGTGTATCTATACATACATACACACATGTTTGTGTGTTTATTTATGCATGTATATATAAATAGAGAGATCTTGGAAAAAAGAAAAAAAAAACTCACTCAACATGTAGCATGGCCATAGATTCAATGGAAACACATATTGGTAAGTAGATTCCTCTTTTTTTCTCACATTTTTCATGTCTTTATTTCACTTGAAATATTATTTCTTAAGGGGCATTTTGTAATATTGGATTCATTTTATGTAGGACATGATGAGGACATTCCTAGATGTACCCATGTTAGATGTACATGAATCACTAAAGAATTGTGATGAATTACTTGTGAGCAATGAAGATGAACTTCCCATAAGAGCATAGGGAGATGATGAGGACATTCTAGGTACTTTAAAGATGTGAAAGTTAACATTATTGTAGTCACTATTTATTAATCTCCTATCATAAACAATTATTAAACTACTGAAAATAAATTACCATCTAATATCAAAAAATAACACAACTAAAAATTCACCAATAAAATATGAAAAGAAATTCAAAACATAGAGAACACAATATTTTTGGAAAAATAGTCCCTCAAAAAACCCCTAAGGGAAAATGAGTTCTGCATATGGAAAATATATTAACTCTAACAAATCAAGAGATACAAAATTCCTTGCCACTCATTGGCAGAATTTAGATAACCTCCTAATTTCTCCTACTGATATTCTCCACTATATCCCCAACGCTATCATTGTGCCCTTGCTAACACTAAAAGATTGTTTGCTATCATAGAAAACTCATTTGCTAACACTGCAAATGCTTCTACAACTCTTGTTGTTCTCTGTTCTATTTTGTTCTCTAAATGCCTTCCTTAACCCCCTTTTATACTTCTTAACCAAGAGGTTTCTAGTTGCTTCTTGATCAAGACAACTCAACCAAGAAGTTTCTAGTTTCTTCCTAACCAAGAAGTTTCTAGTTGCTTCTTGATTAAAACAACCTAACCAATAGGTTACTAGTGGCTTCTAGAAGGAGTCAATTAATTAAAAAATATTTTTTGTAACTTTAACAATTATTTTCCAATTGATCACATATGGACGAATAGCTATCCAAGCTACCTAAAACTAACACTCCCTCTTAGTGAGGAAGCTATTCTACATGACACCCAACTTATCTTTGAAGAAGATGAATTTCACCTTCCCTAATGCCTTTGTTAGAATGTCTACTACCTACTCCTCTATTTAACAACCCCCAATTGTACACAATCTTTGATGAAGTGATATTTGATGTCTATATGTTTAGACCTATCATGAAATACTAGATTCTCAAACAACTTGATGCAACTCTAATTGTTGTAGTGTATCACAATAGTCTCAACCTTCTAACCAAAAAAGCTACTAACAACTTTTGAAGCCATATAACTTCACATGTCACCATGCTAGCTTCTATGTACTCTACTTCTATTGAAGTAAAAGCCACAAACTTTTGCTTCCTGCTGAACCAAGATACAACTCCTGATCTTAAACTAAAACAACACCCTAAAGTGCTCCTTTTGTCTATTGTACTTCCTGCCCAATTTGCATTAGTATAGCCCATCAACCAAATACCTTCACCTTGAACATATCTAATCAATTTGCACAAGTGGGTCTCTTTTCTGTGTGCTACAAAGTCTTTTGATTTCTCTATGTATACCTCCTCCTTTAACTCACCATTAAGGAACACTATCTTGACATCCATTTGATTGATCTACCATCCCATCTATTGCAAATGAGATCATAGCTAATATAGAAGTATACCTAGCCACTGGAACAAATGTCTCCTCATAGTCTATTCCCTCCTTTTGAGAGAACCCCTTTGCCATGAAACATTCCCTTATATTTCTCGATGCAACCATCTGCACCGTGCTTTATCTTATAGATCCAGAGTGATCCAACAATTGCCCTATCTATTGGTCTAGGTACTACCTCACACACATCATTTTGCATAATTGAGTTATACTTCTCAAACATAACATCTCTCCATACCTAATGCTCTACAACCTCTTAACAACTAGAAGTTTCACTATCTACCAACTGACTAACTAATGCCACATAGCCATTGAACTTGGCTAGTTGTCTCTACTATCTAATACTTTTGCTAGGAGCTCCCACAAACTCTAAAGTATCCCTTAGTGTCTCTTGAACCTCATGGTTCTTGATACCAACTATAGAGGATATGATATTAGCCTTTAAGTCTTCTATATGCATTTCCTTTTGCACCTATTGCTCCATGCTCTGTGAAACTTCACCACCTAAGGCTACACTTGTACTAGTGACTATACTTGTGCTTTATTGCCCTTGAATAGGCCTTGGAACTACTAGATGTTCACTCTGATCATCTACTAGAAAGTCTCTAGACCTTTTAAATGTCTTGTCCTTCATGAAATTGACATCAGATATGATAATAATTCTTTTGGTCCCAGGGATAAAAATCCTATATGTCTTTGAGGTTTCACTATACCCAACAAAGTACCCCCTCTCTATAGTCTGATCTAAATTGGTACATGTATCATTTGGAATATGACAATATGCTAAACTCCCAAATATTTTGAAATGGCTAACATCAAGCTTCTTTCCTGTGAAAGCTTCCTCTAGTGTCATCCTCCCTAGTACCTTATGTAGAACCCTATTTTGAATCTAAACTACTATACTACATGCTTCTACCCATAAGTAACATGGCATATCCTAGTCTTGCAGCATATCTCTTGCCACCTCTAATATAGAATGGTTCTTCCTCTTAGCAAATCCATTCTACTATGGATTGTAAGGAATAGTCCACTCTCTCTTGATTCCTTCCCTGGTATAGAACTCTTGGAAGTTATTTCCTTTGTACTCACCTCCATTGTTTGACCAAAGAACCTTTATCTTATTTCCTATCAAGTTCTCAACTAGAGCCTTGAACTCTTGGAACTGACTAAAAATCTCATCCTTGGTCTTCAAGAAGTATATCTAGGTCTTTTTGGAGATATCATTGAAAAAAGTAACATGGTACTCATATCCCTTGATAGACTTTATCAACATTGGTACATTGGTCCAAGTACATCTGAATGTACTAGACCAATAACACCTTTAGATCTGGTGTCACTCTTTAGAAATGATTCTTTTGCAAAGTTCCCCAGCATGCATCCCTTACATACATCATCATGCTCTATGCTCACCTCTAGAGCACCGTCACCATCTCACAAAGAAATTTGAGTGCTCCATGATGAATATGGCCCATACTCCTATGCCATAGATCTCCTAATCTCTAGGATTAATGATGCTCATGAGTGCTATAGGAGTATCAAACTACAACCTATAAAGGCAATGAATCCTAGCTCCCATAGTTATGGGTGATTTCCAATCCTTGTGCTTAATCAAAACATGTCCCTCTAAAGAGTACATTATACCCCCTATCCTAAAGAAAAAATACAAAAATCAAATTCATACCTATGCCTAAAACATGTAATACATCATGAGGTGGAACTATCTTTCAATTCTCTCTTTGACACTGAATAGTCCCTTTCTCAACCGGGTTGAGTTTGGACAAGTTTCCCATAGAAATCTAAATATTGGTGTTCTCCTCCTTATAATTGGAAAACTAATCTCTAGCTCCTATCATATGAAATGATGTCCCACTATCTATATACTAGATAGTCTATGAGGTTGAGCTCACCATACAAGCTATAAGTGCAAACTCATCTTCCATTCTACTAGAGAGTTCATTTACACTTGCTGAAGCTGCCACCTTCTTCTTTACCTTCTTCCTTTCTAGGAAATCACTAACATAGTGACTATACTCATGATAACCAAAGAACTTGACCTTAGAAAGGTCCTTCTTCTTCTTCTTACTTTGTGAGCTAGATCCCTTCTTTTCTTTCCCTTTCCCCACTAGGGAAACAATTTCTTATTCTACCTCACTTTTATTGACTCTTGTTGGCCCCATTGACAAGACTTAATCTAAAATTCTCCTGAGTGAAATTAGTCCATTATTGATCCCAACTTAGTAAGGCATCTCGTCCACTAACAACTTGATAAAAGACACTCCATTGTTTAGAAAACCCATTAAGGGCTATTCTCACTAGCTCATCATCATTGGGACTATCTCCAACAATTGCTAACTCATCCTTGACAAGTCTAAGCTTGGTGGCATAACTTGAAAGCTCTTCTCACTGGTTCATTGAGGTGTTCTTTAACTTCTCTTTGAGAATCATCTTCCTGTTAGTTGTAGCATTCTGGTATAGATTCAAAATGACATCCCACATCTACTTTGCCATGTCTAGATCTGAGATATGTGGAAAAATATGATCCTTGACACCATCAAGGGTCATCCTCCTTTCCTTGGCATTATCCTTCTTATATGTAGCAAGCTATCTCACATCCATTAGTATAGGTACAACATTGGTAACATAATCCTTGATACTATTCTCTTCCAACAATAAAGAAATTCTGGCCTTCTAGACACCAAAAATTGAGGCACCATCCAATCTATACTAATATCTCAAATCAAATGAAGCCACCTCAAGGGATTCAAGAAATAATAATTCTGAAGAGATCAATCTAGGTTATATAAACGCTTAATTTCTTCCCTAGGGAAAAACTCTTCTACCCTCAACACTACTCTAAAACCATGTGAAAATTAACACTATTGCAGTCACTCATTATTAATCTCATATCATAAGTGATTATTAAGTTGCTAAAAATAAATTCCTAGCTAATATCAAAAAACAACAAAACTACAACTTCACCAATAAAATACAGAAATAAATTCAGAATATAGAGAACACAATATTTTTGGACAAATCATCCTTGGAAAATCTCCTAAGGGAAAACTAGTTCTGTAGATGGAAAATATATTAACTTTAGAAAATCAAGAGATAAAAAATTCCTTGCCTCTCATTGGAAAAATTTAGATAACCTCCTAATTTCTCCTACTAATATTCTCCACTGCTATCCCCAACACTATCATTGTGCCCTTGCTAACACTAAGGGACTACTTTCTATCACTACAAACTCATTTGCTAACACTAAAAATGCTTCTACAACTCTTGTTATTCTCTATTATGTCCTATTCTCCAAATATCTCTCATGACCCCCTTTTATACTACTTGGCCAAGAGGTTTCTAGTTGCTTCTTGATCAAGACAACTCACCAAAGAAGTTTCTAGTTACTTCCTAACTAAGAAGTTTCTAGATGCTTCTCGATTAAAACAACCTAACCAATAGGTTACTACTAGCTTTTAGAAGGAGTCAGCTAATTAAAAAATATTTGTCATAACTCTAACAATTATTTTCCAATTAATCACATATGGATGAATAACTATCCAAGACACTTAAAACTAACAAAATATTGATCCTTTCTTAAAGATTATAGATGTTAACGGGGAGTTTAGATGTTGGGGGGGTTTGGGGGGGGGGGGGGGGGGGGGGGCGGGGGGGCGGGACCAATTGAGCTTCCATCTTCATGTGGTTGGCCTTGATTAGCAAAGAATATTAAACTATTCTCAAAACTAAGTGAAGGTCAACATTAACCTATGATTGCATGACAACTAACTATGTGAATCTCTTGGTTTCAGGCAATGCCACAGTTCAACATCTAATCTCAATTGATATGCATATGTCATCAGGTGGAGCTGAAAAATGCAACAAGTTAAAAATTTTGTTAGAGGTCTTTAATTAGATATTTCAAGTTATAGACTATCATGAACATTGTAACTTTGACTCTTATGGGCAAGGGTAGTGTCCTCAACACACAAGCAATCAAAGACTTTCTATGTGTTGGTTTGTTGAGGAAATTTTCTTAGCCATACTAGCTAGAGTTCTACTATTCATGATGGTCTATAATTTTAAGAACTTAATAGACCTATTAAATAAATGTAACTATGTTAGGTTTTTTTAGCTCTACCTATTGTCCATGCATATAGAACATAGTTGTATGTGTAGTCTCAATTAAAAGTGGCATAATCTTATTTTGGATGAGATAAAATAATGACATGCACCAGAAGAAGAGAAAATGATTTCACTTTTGTAGGTCTAGAACCTTTTTTTGTACATTAAAGATTGATCCTTTCTTAAATATTGTACATGTTAATAGGGAATTTAGATGTTTGGGAGGGGAGGGATGAGCTTCTAGCTTCACGTGGTTGGCTCTAATTAGTAGAGAATATTAAACTATTCACAAAACCAAGTGAAGCTTAACATTAACCTATGATTGCATGACAACTAACTTTATGAGACCACTTGTCAACAAATTGACTTATCATATGCTTGTTGTAGTCAATTTCTCGAGGGGGCATCCATATACAATCATCCTTACTAGGGCATGTTGTGGCTTTCTCATCAGTTATTCTTTGATACAACGCTCTAAATCACATTGTATCAAAGAGGGGCAAAATGCAGATGCTCAAAAATGGTTTGCATCCATGGTTTCATCACTTCTTCATACTAATTTGACCCATTTTCTCATTCTACTAACTCTGATCTTTTGGCTAGGTTGACCATATATTGTCATTTGTATCCTCTTTCACATCAATTTCATATCAACTTGAAATCATTTCATATCAACTCAAAATCACCCCAAATCAACCCGAAATCTCTTAGAATCACCCCAAATCAACCCAAAATCACTCAAAATCACCCCAAATCAACCCAAAATCTCTCAGAATCACCCCAAATCAACTTGAAATCACTCGAAATCACCCAAAATCAACCTGGAATCACTCAAAATCATCCCAAATCAACCCAAAATCACTCAAAATCACCCCAAATCAACCTGAAATTGCTCGAAATCAGTCCTAGTCAACCCAAAACATATCAAACTACTCCTAGGTATTGTTGTGGCTTTCAGTACCTTGGAAACCTATCAATCTTATTAATTTGACCTTAGTACTATCGCGACTCTCAGTACTAGGTCAAGTTATCATTCATGCCATTTGATCTTTGACATTGTTGAGGCTTTCAATGTTAGATAATGGCATCATCTTGGTTTAATTTTCATCATCTTATTCAATATCCATCATTGTCACATTTTCATCTAAGGGTACAGTCGCTTTCATTTAATCAATTTGGCCAATCATTTACTAATTTTCTCCAGAGGATTAAATAACCCATAATTTAATCCTATTTTTCTTTCTAATTATTCTTCCTAATTATCATCCTCAATTAATTAATTTTATTAATTAATTATATTAGTTAATTGATTCATTATCTGCAAACCATGGAAATTTACAATTTCTTAAGTTCTATTTTCCATCATTAATTCCATTTTCTACTAATTCTTATTTTGTGGAATAAGAGGATTTTTAATTCAAATATTGCACAAAATATTGCATCATCATATGACACCTCGTGAATTCTCCTTTTCCCTATTTGGCTTATTCATCATAGATTCTTGGCTTTAAGTGGGATATGACGCATCATATATTCTCTTTCGCATTTAGCCAAGCTTGACTTGCATGTATCATATTCCATCATATGCGTCATGGATTCTCGAAGGAATCTCTAGCCACATCGCAGATCTATGGGTGGAAAATCCAATGCTCTCGTCCTCCATGTCAATTATAAATTGGACACTCTTCCTCTCATTTTCGGTCCCAGGGGTCCTTATCTTCTTGAATCCTTGAATCTTGGTCTTCTTGAGTCCTTGAAAACCACACTTCTAGTATTCTCATGGCATTATCAATATCAAAGGCTTTTGCTTCAATCTTGTGTGTACTATAGGAAAATTAGAGCTACAATCATTCAGAGAAGAAAGAAGAACATGGGAGCTACAAAAAAAAGAGGGGGTTTTTATTGCTTTCTTTATTAGTTTGGCTTTCATGATAGAATAGAGGGCGCTAATATATGAGTATTGTGTTTTGTGATTTTCTCATAGTATGTTATGCATTTTGAACCCATTTTTCTAGTCCTACATTTTGGTGAACCCAATGTGAACATGCATATCTAACTTGGGTTTTTTGTTTTGTGCTCATAGGTGCAAGGAAGGAGCTCACTTGGAAGGATATAATGACTATTTTCTCTTCTTTTTCACATCTAGATTAATCAAGGGGTTCAGTAAAATGCTCATATGCTCTTGTTTCATGCATTCTATTAGCTTGTTATCCTAGGTTGCACTCTGCTCTATCAGGATTAATGGTATTTCCAAACACACTGGGTTTCATTTAGTATTTTGCTACAGTGCACATGAATAGTGTTTTTGGTACAGAGTGGATGAATAGTGAATTTGCTATAATGTGTTGTTGAGATCTAGCTAGCTTGTTGAGATTTCAACACTGCATGTCAGTTTAGTGAGTTTGCATGTCAATTTTGACAACTACCCAAATCTTGCATGTCATAATTTATGGTTGTATGTTGCTTCTAATCATTTTCATGTCAAAATTTATGGTTTCATCCTACTTCTAATCATTTTCATGTTAGTTTTTGGTGAATTTGGTGGTTTCATGTTGCTTCTAATCAGTTGCATGTTGATTTTGCACTGTCTGGGCACACTTGGGAGTGTTCTGAGCCATTTTGATCATATCTTTCAAATGGATGGGTATTTTGATATGAAATTTTTTTCACAACATAATGGTATATCCAAAAAGCTTTGGGCCAATTTTCAGATTTTTCTGAAACATTTTCGATCTTTTATGATATTTTCTTGTTTTTTCATAAAAAATCATTTTTGGGCGTAAATAAGCACATTTTTTGGAAAAATTTACATTTTTGGAAATATCTCTAAATTTTAAATAGAGTTGGTTCTTTGTGTTTTAATTTTAGAGGTTATATTAGGGGTCAATAATTCGATTTACAAAAACTGGTCTGTTTTGACAAAATAACTTCCTAGGGCACAAATTAAAAGATCTTTTCAAATTTTTTGTATTTTTGGAAAGCCCTCTATTTTTTTGATAGGGGTTACTTTTCTTTATTTTGATTTTTGGATCCTATATGATAGATCCAATCTTTATGACTAAGTCAAAAATCAATTAAAAAAAAAAGGCATTTAATGAATAGTTTGCATTTCATTTTTACAATGAATCAATGCATAATGTGGACTTTCATTTGGGTTACTTGCTGATTATCATCACTCTTAAAAATTATATTTTCAGATCCAACCTTGGTTTTCCATGAGTTGACATATATTGCATATCTTGAGAGTGTTCTGAGCCATTTTGGCCTTCTAGGGTGCAATCTTCTTTGTCAGAGTACACTTGGGTTCACAGAAAGCACATGCATCAATCAGAATCTACACATAAGGTTTCCATTTCCTTCTAGTACATTGAGTAGGTGATTTTGTGTTATTGATGGTCTATTTGCAGCATGTGGCGATCGTGGGATAAAGACATGATCATAAACTACTAATGCTTTGTTTGTAGGACGTTGTCGAAGACTTTGTGTGTCTTTCAAAACTATGTGTTTGGATTCCCTAGATTAGATAAAATTTCATTTGGTTCTTAAAATGAACATTTTTCTTTTCTTCCTGGCATGTCTATATTGTTAAATCCCTAGGAGTTGCATTGGACGTATCCTCTCCCCTCGCCATTCGTAGATCTTGGGTGTAAGAGAAATCCATGTAACTTCTATAGGAGGCCTGCCTTGGACCAAGATACTTGATATTGGGTATGCCAGGGGATGACCTCAGAGTAGTAATAGGCCAAAAGCTAGGTCAACATTCTAGCTACTATATAAAATTTGATTACGGTGAAAGTTGTGTTGGTGGTATTGCTACGTGATAGCTCTCCTCAAGTACCCTTGTGGTGTGTCAAACCTCAATTCTTGGCGCTAGGAGACCTTCTAAGGAAGTTTATCATTCACTTATTGAACAAAATGCCCTTACTAAAAACCATATTTTAGTGGCCAAAATCCTTTCTATCCACTAGCTCAAGGGGTCACCCATGCCCATGAAGACATCCTACATTCTTGCGGTCCTTAGTAGAGGCAATAGTCCCTAGGGAAGTCATGCCCCTTGGGAAGTAGATCTTGGTAGCCCCAAGAAGTGAGTGCACTGTAAGGGGGAGCCTTTGGTGCCAAGATCCTAGGTTGTTCACTTTGGATAAGTGTGGCTGAACTTCGGTTCAAGTAGGAATTTAGTGGATACAGTCCTAAAAGCCTAGTTTGTGGTGTGTTTGTTAACTTTCAATAACATATATTCTTGTCTTAATGTGTCTTGAATGTGTGTAAAAATTAACTTTTAAATTTGCACCTCAGCTATCATTTGAACTTGTCAAAACATCACACATTGCCAAAACATTTCAACCTTTATCGAACTTTGCAAACTTTGGTTCAACACACTCAAACCTTGGAAAACATGGCAACTTGTGCTCTTAAACATGCTTGCCTCATTCATGCATCATATAGAATTCATATTTCACCTTTTAGTCCTCATCTAGGATCTATTACCTTTTATATTGCATCCTTTTAGGTTTAGTTTACCTCCCTTAGTTTTTGCATTCCCATCTCAAAATCAGCACTTTGCATTCACCACCTTGCATCTTTGCATACTATTTGTCATCTTGACAAATTTATCCATCATTTTGGGTGTCCTAACCATAATTTTGATTATTCATACTAGCCCTAACATTTTCCCCTATTCTTTGCCCCTCTATGATATCAATCTAGAAACCATAGCTCCCAGAATTGCTCTATTTTTAGCCCAGTTTACCAACTGCACCCAGAAACTACCAAATGTGCCCAAACTATATCCAAGGGCATCAATGATGTAGTTGGTATTTTTAGGGTGCACTTGGCACTATTAGGGTGCACTTGGGTACCTGCATTACCATTTTGGGCCTCCGAACTACACTTTAGGACCCCAAAACTGCATCTAGGAGCCTCTACACCTCCCCATTCTGCACTTGACCCAAAACCGTATCTTACACCAAAAATCCCATTTTTCATCATAGGAATTGTCCATATCACACATCTACTCAGCATTACCACCATTTTGATTCCTCAAAACATCATTTTGAACCTCCAAAACCTTCGAATTCAGTCAAAAATCTAGACAAAGTATGAGTCTTAGAGTATCTCCTAGTGTTGACGGATAATGGATCTTGACTAGTCTTTTGATATTTTCTTATCATTTTCTTGGGTCAAAATCTGTCTATGTCTTGATAGATTTGACCTTTTCATCTTTTATCAATTTGATCTTTTTGTCTTTTATCAGTTTTTGGTAAAGATCCAAAGTCCTTTATCATAAGGTTAAACTCCTAGACAAAATACTTTCTAAAAGGTTTTACCTAAAGTTCAAAACTTTCCACATACCCTTGTCATAGCATAATCATATCCATAGCATTCCCCAAATTTCATTTTGACTTACCCTAATGGTATATCCACTTCATCTTGCATGGTCCAAACCTTAGCATTATTCTCACTACCAAACCCTATTAGATTATCCATCAACCAAGTTTCCTTCTTGATCATTTACCCTCATTTGCATATCCTAAACATCATTATCAGTCCTTGGAAACCATCCTTTGCATAGTCTACCTTGCATACACCTACCTTTAGTGTCATTAAAAAGTCCAAAACATAACCCTAATTGTCATTTTGCATACCTTAGAGTCATTTTCATCCCCTCTGGTCAAACTTCAAACATCATCTTGCATTTGCATTTGCATAACATCCCTAGGACATTTTCACTTTGCACATCAAAACCTTAATTCATTTAGCATTTCCTCACATTGCATAACATCCTTAAACACTTAAAAATCCCCCCAAAAAAAACACTCATATCTTGCATATCCACTACTCTAAATCACTCAAAACACTCAAAATTTCCATTGTATCTGCATTCTTTGGTATCATGCCAGCACTTACTAGGACACAATCAGCTCAGAGACCTGAGGAACTTTATCAACCTTTGTTTTCTGAGGCACAAGCACAACCAAAACCTCATCCAAGATAGAGAAAGAGCAAGAAAACTCAACAAACCTTTGACGAAGACCAAATCAAGGCATCACAACCATTACTAGCAAAACCCTTGAACATGTATCCGCAAGATCCTCATAATCAAGCTACGGCACAAAAAACCTTGAACAATACACCTATCATGAGATTTCCCCCAAATAGTTCCCCTAGACATGGGATGGTTCAATGGAGTCCTGACTTTGAACCTATATTTGTGCCAATGCCACCAGGAGGAGGAAGTGTACCAACCACACCTGAAGATGAACAATCACACTCCTTTGAATCTAGCCAACCTAACACAAGTACCTTCAACTATAACACATCAAACATACAACAAGGTACTGTACACCTTAGTGATGACTCTGACACTGATTATGGCATCACTGATGAAGAAATCGCTAGGGCATGCCAAGAAAAAAGCTTTCACAAGAACTTCAAATGTTTGGTAGCCCAAGAAATTGTCAAATTTAACCCAAACTTGGAAGGTCCTAAGTCCAAAAATCAAACCAACACAACTATTGAAAACATACTAGCAATAGTTGGAATACCAAAGATGCCTTGAGCAACAAATCACATACTAGCAACATTTGTTACAACAACAACATGTGCCACAACAACCTCAACAATTAACTCTACAACAACAAGCAGGTACATGGTCTCACATACAACCAACATAGGTATCCCAACAATAACCACAACACATGGCACAACAAAAATGCATGGTACAACAATCATAGTCAATCCCACAACAAGTGCCACATCAAATACCACAACAATTTCCCCAACAATAGGGACCCTTCTGTCTTCGAAGTACAAACATACCTCCACCCCCTAGCAATGCCTCATCAGACTCATCAGACACCAAAATGTCAGAACCAAGTAGACATAGTTCCCACCACAGAAAATAGTCTACTCACAAACATAAAAGACTTGAAGGAGGGACCATCATGCAAAACCCCAATGAAGAACTCTTACAACAATTTAAACAACTTTCCAAAGAAGTTGAGGCATTGGGTGTCCAAAAGAAACAAGCTCTATACACAAAAAGGGACCTATGTCCTAATCCATTTGATAAAAGTCTATATATGCCTCCATTCCCAAGACACTTTGAGGCTCCAAGGTTTGAAAAATACCAAGGAAAAGGAAACCCTATTGTTCATATCAAAGAATTTTTTGCTTCATGTACCAAACTTAGTGATGAGCCCACTTATCTTATGAGATTGTTCTCTTGTTCTCTAGGTGGGCTTGCACTTGAATGGTACTCCAAAATTCATCATAATATCAAATCTTTGTCAGAGCTAGTAGACAAGTTTATCTCCCACTTTTCCTTTAACATTACAAATGTGGTGACACTTTCTAATTTGTGCTCAACTAAACATAAGATGGGAGAATCATTCATCACATTCTTACTGTGTCGGAGAAGCTTAGTTAGTCAATGCTCACTAGACATTCCTGAAGAACAACAAGTAAACTTGTGCATTGAAAAATTAGTCCTAGACTTAATGTATGAACTTAAAATCAAGATTCCAAGCACCATTTCTAAACTAATGAAAAAAGGGGCTAATATTGAAGATGCTCTTATCCATAAGGGAATCCTCAAGATAAACAAAGAAAACACAAACACCAACTCGTCTAATGAGAAGGCAAAATTTTTCTCCAAAAACAAGAATGTGACTAATGATTGCATTGTGGATGCCCGCATGATTAGCACATCACAACCTCAACTGAATTTGAAAGGGGAAAAACCTAGAAGTTCATAAACCTCTAATCAAACATTAGCTCCACAATAGAAAATTGAGACTTCCACGCAAGACAAAAGACATCCTAGAACCAAGGATAGAAAATTCACACCATTGGGAATACCACTTGAGACTGCATTACAATAGTTACTGAGTAATAAATTCTTGGAGCTACCCCCAATCAAAGATGAACCATTAACTAAAGCAAATTGGTGGGGTGAAAACAAGTATTGTGATTACCATCGCACCAAAGGACACAAGACTTCATCATGCTTCCAATTGAAACATGCAATACAAGACCTTATTGATGATGGTGAAATCACATTTGATCCATCACTGTTAGCATCCAAATCTGATCACACTATTTTCAAAGATCCTTTGGGTAATCATGACAAAGAGAAACCATCAAATTCAAATTCAAACTCACAAGGTAATGTGAATTACACATGCACTAGCTATGACTACACCATCAATTGCTTTAATGAGTCCAATTTTCACATATCCACATTCACATTGAAGGCTGAAGACCTTCGTTGCACTATCACTACACATCATAGCAAGATCACCGGACCTAGAGCCGTATCTAGACCTGCACCCCCAAGTAGACCTACTACTCCTACTTCATCTGATTATATCCTTGTTAAACAACTCGAAAAAACCCCTACACAAATATCCATCTTGGACCTATTGCGTGCATCTCCCCAACACCAAAAGATCTTAGAGAAAGCCCTTAAAGAGTCAGTAGTCCCAGATAACATTGATGTTGCCCATTTCCAAGCCATGGTTGGGAACCTATCTGTATCACAACATATCACTTTTTCCCCTCAGGATGTTCCTAAGGACAAACCTAACCATAGTGATCCCCTTTATCTCAAAGTCTTCATCCATAATGCAAAAATCAGACATGTCTTAATAGATGGAGGAGTAGGATTGAACATCTGTACTCTTAAGGTTGTCAAAAATTTGGGTTATTCTAAAGATAATGTAGATCCCTCTCGAAGAATCACAATAAAAGCTTATGATGATGGTGAACACTTCTCCAAGGGCATCATCACATTACCTATCAGAGTTGGTCCAGCTATTGAAGATACATTCTTCCATGTCCTAGATATAGAAATGAATTGCAACATGATACTAGGACGCCCTTGGCTTCATGTTATGAAAGCAGTCCCTTCTACATATCATCAATTTCTAAAGATTTCCTATCACAACATAGAGGTTACCATCCCCAGTGATCCAGATCCTTTCTAGTTTTTTTATAATCTAAGAAATTCTATTGCATTCCAAATCTCAAAAAATAATGAAGCACAACCCACAAATTCCTCTAAGTATGTGGATGCTGATATACTACTCAGTAAAGCCAAGGAAAAGATGAAGATTAAAGACAATGGGTGTGGAGAGTACTTTATGTCTCAAGTCTCTCACATTAGGGAGTCACTAGTTTCTCCCCAATCTCATGGTAAATCACAACCACTTCAAGCATAAAATTCAGAGATCAGTACAATGAATGATACTCCTATCAGTGAGAATACTTCTATTTGTATGGAGAAAGACAAAGCAGAATGAGAACTCAATTTTATATCTTCTAGCAAGTATGGACTTGGGTTTACCATCATGCAGAAACAAGGCTATGATGGCTATAGTGGTCTTGGATCTCATAAACAAGGAATCATTGAACCTATCACTACAAAAGGATGACCTCCTAGTTTGGGGCTTGGATTTAAACCATTATGAATAGGTCCTCCTAGTACTACGGTACCTATCTATAAGACTATGGATGTTTTGATCGATGAAAAGGCATATGAGGATATCCCACATGAAAACAACAACCCTTTGACTTCTGAGCATAACCCCAATGATACAATGGAACCTAATTCCTATATCCATAGCTTTAACCAAAGCCCATTTAGCACTAATGATGACACCCCCTCAAGTTATCCTGAACCTTTGGATTGGGACCAATGTGGACCACCAATTTTTGACTGATTCGACAATGATGACACTCTTATAATAGAATTTGAACGCATTATGACTGAAGATGATAAAGAAGTAGTTTCTCCTAAAGAGAACACATTGGCATATTTTGGGGAGCCAAATCCACCTTCTAGTTACAAAGAAAAAAGAGAAAAAGATAGCAAGCATAGGTCTCTTGGTAAAAACTGAAAGGTGCCATTAGACTATAAAAAATCAAAAGCTAAGCAGCTCCCAAGGATACAAGATGAAAAATATGGTACCATGACTATCAATGTTCCAACATTCAACATGCCACAAAGTCTTTCAGAGTTCTCTCAATAAAAATTCATATGGAAGGTCATTGGTCTCAACCCTCCCAACCCTCCCTTATATCCATTTGTTTATCCGCACATCCAGCTACCTAATTTTCCCAACACCCAAGATAAAATCCTTCTCCAACAAGCCTTTTCATATATCATCATCAATGACATCCCACATGACATTTTTATTGACCCAATTATCCGTAGATGCCTTGATTCACAAGAGACAAACATTGTCTTACATATGGTACACGTTGGTATATCTCAAGGCCTTTCTAGTGGTTTGATTTTAGCTACAAACTTGGAATCCTGCATAGTTATGGTTAGTCATGGATCCAAAGCTCATTAGCTAGCAACACCAACAACATATATCTTCTTAGTATTTGTTAGTGACATTCTTCATTCCATCTAAAATTCCTGAAAAAATATTTAAAAAAAAGCAAAAAGTCATGAAAAAAGAAAAGAAAAAAGTCATAAAAATATGGATGCCTTGATGAAAACTTGGCAAACAAGCATCTTGGCATGAAAATTTGAGTCAAGAGAAATGTTCCATCCAAAAGTAAAAACTTGGCAAACAGGCGCTTTGGGCAAGTACCATGGTGAAAACCTGGCAAACGGGCACCGTGTGTAATCAGTTGTGGCTCCTCCATCTATCAGGATTCCATATGGTCTTTCCCCCCCTATTATTCCTTGATCATATTCTTCCTATTGCAAGACATCCTTGGTTCCTTGACCATGGCTCACAAACTGGTTAATGTCCTTTGTTATCTTACCAAGCATTACCAGTCTGTACACACTCTGTCATTGGCCTTTGTACATAGTTTGCATCTTGTCTGGGGGCATATTACCTACATAATGCAAAAGTTTGAATTTGAACTAGGGGCATATCCCTAAGTGCTTTTTATTCATTGGACCTATCGCATAACGGATTGGAGCTAACACTTGTATATGCTTTTATGATCCTGAAACAATCCTAAACATTCAAATATGATCCTGAAAAAATCCTAAAAATCACATAATGTTCTAAAAAAATCCGAAAAATCACATAACATCCTAAAAAAATCCTAAAAATCACATAATGTCTTGAAAAAAATTCTAAAAATCACATAATGTCTTGAAAAAATCCCTAAAAATCATAACATGTCCTGAAAAAAGCACTAAAAATCATAAAATGTCCTAAAAAAACCCTAAAAATCATAAAATGACCTGAAGAAATCAGTCACACAAAAAAATCAAATATCCCCAAAAAATCCCTAAAAATCACAAAACCCATCAAAAACTTGCAATAAACCTTGTACATATCCATTATACATAACCATCCCTTTTGTGTACACACTTGCACTTTGCAGGCTAAAACTCAAAGCACTACACTTCAATGCCAATCACAATATCTGAGTAGCATGAACCAACAATCAATCCAACATGTCACTATGAACCTATCAACTGAATTCACAACCAGAACTATCACAGTATCAACATGTCAAACACTATCTACACACCTAAAACATTAACAAGAATGTAATAATGGACAAGAATAGCTGTTGGCTCATGCTATTTAGTGAGTGATTTATTTTTTCTTTATTTTTCTTTGATCATTTTCCTATGCCACTCAATGATATAAAGCTGATCTATGAGAGTGGCTAGGATGGTTCATGGTCACCTTTTTCTATTTCTATCTATTACAATGTACCTTTAAGAGTCTGGGGCATGTACATATGCCTCAGGAAGGACAAGGTCATTCTCTGTCTGCATCGTGCTTGTTTATGCAAAAGGCTTGGATTTGCGCTCTGGCCCTTTATGCCATGATGCATTGCATTCCATTTTCCATATCAAAATAAAGCTCCATTTGACATATAGTGCACTTTCTAGAAGCAAAAGTCTTTCCATCATACTAAGATCTCCTCATCTCATCTTTCTTTTTCATCTCATTCTCCATCATCATAATCATGTCTTCCGATTCACCAAATAATCTTCATCTTGCATTCATGCATTCATTCATCATCTTGCAATGTCAATCAACTTTTCGTGGCTTTCCACCTCGTTCAACCTTAGTCTGACTTTTGTCTCATCATCTTTGAACAAATCTAACCATTTTTGATGATCTCACTCATGTTATAACATCTTTCCATCATTTTGGGCATGCACACAAAGTTTCGAGGCATTTCGAGTCCAATTGGGCTATTTTTGGCCCCTGGAGCCTTCTCGGGCACATTTTGCACTTTCTGAGACCACTTGTCAACAAATTGACTTATCATATGCTTATCTTAGTCAATTTCTCAAGGGGGCACCCATATACAATCATCCTTACTGGGGCATGTTGTGGCTTTAAAATCACATTGTATGAAAGAGGGGCAAAATGTAGACACTAAAAAATGGTTCACATGCATGGTTTCATCACTTCTTCATACTAATTTGACCCATTTTCTCATTCTACTAACTCTGATCTTTTGGCCAGGTTGACCATATTTTGTCATTTGTATCCTCTTTCACATCAATCTCATATCAACTTGAAATCATTTCATATCAACTTAGAATCACCCCAAATCAACCCAAAATCTCTTAGAATCACCCCAAATCAACCCAAAATCACTCAAAATCACCCCAAATCAACCCAAAATCACTCGAAATCACCCCAAATCAACCTGAAATCACTCGAAATCACCCTAAATCAACCCAAAATCACTCAGAATCAATCTAAAATCACTCAGAATTAGTCCTAGTCAACCCAAAATATATCAAACTACTCCTAGGTATTGTTGTGGCTTTCAATACCTTGGAAACCCATCAATCTTATCAATTTGACCTTAGTACTGTCGCAACTCTCAGTACTAGGTTAGGCTATTATTCATGCCATCTGATCTTTGACATTGCTGAGGCTTTCAATGTCAGATCATGACATCATCTTGGTTTACTTTTCATCATCTTATTCGATATCCATCATTGTCACATTTTCATCAAAGGGTACAGTCAAATTCATTTAATCAATTTGGCCAATCATTTACTAATTTTCTCTAGAGGATTAAATAACCCATAATTTAATCCTATTTTTCTTTCTAATTATTCTTTCTAATTATCATCCTCAATTAATTAAATTTTATTTATTAATTATATTAATTAATTGATTCATTATCTGCAAACCATGGAAATTTACAATTTCTTAAGTTCTATTTTCCATCATTAATTCCATTTTCTACTAATTCTTATTTTGTGGAATAAGAGGATTTTTAATTTGAATATTCTACAAAATATTGCATCATCATATGACACCTCGTGGATTCTCCTTTTCCCTATTTGGCTTATTCGTCATAGATTCTTGGCTTTAAGTGGGATATGACGTGTCATAGATTCTCTTCCGCAGTTAGCCAAGCTTTACTTGCATGCCTCATATTTTGTCATATGTGTCATGGATTCTCAAAGGAATCTCTTGCCACATCGCACATTTGTGGGTGGAAAATCCAATGCTCTCATCCTCCATGTCAATTATAAATTGGACACTATTCCTCTCATTTTTAGTCTCGAGGGTCCTTATCTTCTCAAATCCTTGAATCCTAGTCTTCTTGAGTCCTTGAAAATCATACTTCTTGTATTCTCATGGCATTATCAATATCATAGGCTTTTGCTTCAATCATAGGAAAATTGGAGCTACAATCATTCGAAGAAGAAAGAAGAACATTGGAGCTACAAATGAAAGAGGGGGTTTTTATTGCTTTCTTTATTAGTTTGGTTTTCATGGTTGACTAGAGGGCACTAATATATGATTATTGAGTTTTGTGATCTTCTCATAGTATGTTATGCATTTTGAACTCATTTTTCTAGTCCTACAATGAGCTTTTCATGTCTAACTTGGTCATGTAGCCTCTAGGATTGGTTCAAATAAGTCCGCTCTCAAGATGATCTAAAGCTAAAAAAATATTTGGCTCTTCTTGCCTATGGTCAGATGGTATTTTGTACATAGAACATCTACCCACTAAATTTATAGGTTGATCATGTATAACTCATCTGGACTACTACAAAAAGAATTGTTAATCTTCTTAGTGATAAAAGGACCTCATTGGACAAGCTGCAACTTTTTTTTTTAATAATTTGGTTACCCATCACAATTGCAATAGCTTGTACCAATAGATAACTATCATTCTCATAGAAAAGTTGTCATATACCCATTGCAATTGTGATAACCTTTTTTGACGCTTAGATGTTGCTTCCATAGCATAGCTATCACAAAACCATCACAATTATAATGAAACACTGAAAGCTTACACCATCATAATTGCAATGGTCTATTGTCACAATTAGTATGGTGTGAAGATGAACTCTATATATTTTCCTCTTCCAAGTTATGATAGTTCAATTTGTCACACTTGTGATGGATTCCCTTGTCATCACAATTTGTGATAGCAAAAGTTTGATGCCCATCTGATGGGAGCCAATTCATGGTACTATTTCTTGGGTTATGGGTGGCCATCACAATTGTGATGGCTTACTATTACAATTCAAGCCCAAATGCAGTAGTGTAAGGTTGTCAAGGATGAAGTATACTGCAATTGTATATCAATAAAGGCAATTTCCATATTACAAACACTAGACTCAATAGTCTACTGGTGTCACTATTGTTTCTTTAGTGAATATCTATATTCAAAAGGATTTTGGTATTGCCTATCAAAAGGGTTGTGGCGAGATGGAGAAACCAAATTGAAATGACACAAAATGGGTAAACAATAAGAAAAAAAACTTTGTATGAATGGTGATGAGAATGTCAAAAGGATATCGATTATGAGAGGCAATTTCAAAGGTTACTATCTCATAGGTCCCCAAGTTTTCATTCTTTGAAAAATATAGGATGGTAGGAATCTAATATAGTTTCAATACAAACAAGGAGAAGTATGAAGTGAAACACATAGAAGATCAAGTTTCATTTCAAGACTTACTTTCCATTCCTATGTTGAGTATATCACATGCTTGTAATAATCCATACAAGCAATGAACTGTGTTTCCACAAACATAGTTTTTCATCTTAATCATTGAGAGCATTCATCTTTCTCTTTTTGACAACTTATGATAATTGCTTAAGCCGTTGTGGCCAACCACAACTAACTTACCAATGATCAAATTCTAAATTACAAGAAACTAGTAATAGATTCGAAGGCATTAAAGGAATTAACATTTATCATTCTTAGGTCTAGTAACAAGGATAATGCATATCCATTGCAATAAAAACTTCATAAGGATGGTAGTCGATGACAATTAAAACCATGTTTTCTAAAAGCTTACAAATATAGCAATGAAAATCTACCTAATCGACAATATTGTTGAGCCATGTGATAAAAAATCCTTAGATGTATTAGACATCTATTAAAGATATGAATTAGCATTCAAAATTATGTTTTCCATCTCCAATGATTGACAAGTTCCTAACAATTTCAAAAGAGAAAAAGCTCCATGATTTCATACTTTGATACTTCCTCTATGCCAATAGAATCATAATCTTACCATGTATAAATTGAGTGAATCCAAACATGGATGTTCACAAACTAAGGTCAAACACATAACACAAATTCATAGTAGTTGATAATTAATTTGTTATAGCATTTTTAATTCATATTACTCAATGTGTTCCTATCAAAATCTCCACTTTGCAAATGATGTAATCATGTTATTTGTAAGTTTAAAAAGTATCTTGAATAATGGAAGAGCTATTCTATGTTCTAAAATTCTTGTATTACTAATTCTAATGTGAAGATGTTTGTAATGCTTTAATTTAAAATAAAACTTGAGTAAGACCCATCTCACACTAATTTCATTTGTAGTTCACTACCCCACTCAGTCTAGAATTTTTAGAAAGTCCACTTGACTCTCATAAATATTGTAGGAATTATCACAATTATAAATGAAATATTACTAATAATGAAGCATGCTAAATATAACTAAAATAATAGAATTATAGTCAAATAGGCAGACAAAAAACATCAAAATTTGCAATGACTATCTAAGGTAGTTGGGTAATGAAATAAGCTTTGAACAACTATGTAGCTAACCCATCCTAGATGACCTAATCTGAAGAGAAGATCAAAGACATGCAAGAATTTTTTTTTTGAAAGAATAGAAAGAAGTCACAACTTCAATATCTTTAAATAGTCAATCTATCTTCTACCTTTTGCAACTTATCCCTAGCCCAAATAACTACCAAAATCTACCCTTTGAAATAGTTCACATAAAGTTGAAGAAAGAATGGTGCTTGCCTCCAAGAGATGCTAGGATAAGCAATCCTAAATAATACTTTGTAGTTTACAAAATACCTTATCATTATTAGTATAATCATTCAAAGGAGGCTTCCAAGAAGCTATCATGAAATGGGTACCATGATTACCAAACATCTCTACTTTGTTGAGCTTTCTCAAAGCTAACATTGCAAAAAAAATTAAGATTATTATATCAAGTTTTTTCTTTCATAACTTCTTCAAGATACCCCACTATTAATAATCTAGTTCCTTGACACCATGTACTTTAGTTATTTACCTTTAAAATTAGTTGCATTATCCATAATCATATCACTAGTTGTAATGTGATAGAAATAAAATGAACAAAGCTCAAACCCTATTTATACACATATAGACCCTAATCTTACCTTGCAACCCTACATATTTTACTCAATACAATTAACTTCAGTTACTATCATCTATAAAAAAAAGTTGATGTATCGATATTAATAGTTACACTGTAATGTCCCCACTTTAGCAATTGTTTGGTTGTGTGACCATTAGCCTTTTATTTTATTTTATTTATCCCACATTGCTTGTGAAAAGTTGTTGACCCTATGAAGTAGGAATAAAAGGAGAGCTTGTGGCTATTGTTAGGTAGGTTGAATATGAGAAGAAATTGGATGCATGAGTTATGGATATATCCTTGGCATTAGAGGATGCCTATCCTCTTTTGTGACATTCTAGATGTCATTCCCTTGGGGTTTAGCCTTTGGAATTCATTTCTATTAGCTTCATTAATAGGCAGCTTGGGCACATTTCCAGCTATAGGCAGATTGGGTGTTTGTTCATACCATTCACATTGCTTGTTTGATACTTATGCCATTGTGGAGGAATGTTTTTATGAGGGACTTGGACTGATTGTAGGTAGATTTTACTATACTAGCATTGTAGCATGACACTATTTATATTACCATAGCAGCAAGTTGGGAAATCTTGACTAGAATAACATGTTATAATGCTGGAGTAATTAGTGAGTTGAAAATATTGCTATGTATTTGATTTTATTAGCTTGAAAAATAATATTATTTCAATAGTAGTTCAATCTTCAATTTTTCATAAATTGCTTCTTGTTCATGTTATGTGGTTTCAAATCTATGCAAAGATATTAAAATCATTATCAGTAGTAGTTTCAATTTTTTGGGCATTTCTAGGGTGCCCATTATAGTGGAATTAGAGCTATAAGTCCTGCTATCTTGTGGAGGTCTTATAGGGAATTTGGGATAGCTAGATAGAGAGAAAAGTATTTGACAAAATGTCAAAACACTAAAATTAGAACTTAAAAGGGCTAAGCAATTTTGTTTGAGCATGCAATAGGGGGTCACTAGTAAATTTGAACTCAATTTTTGACTAATTTTGGTCAAAATTCCCACCCAAGTTGGTCAAAATTTTGACCAAGATGTTCGTCGAAGTTTTTCTTGCCAAAATTTTGACCAATACATTCATCAAAATTTTTTAATTTTTGGTGGTCCTGATTTGTCAATGTTGGTCAAAATTTTGACCAATCCATTCATCGAAATTGTTTTGGTGGAAATTTTGACCAATGCTTGGTAGAAAACTAACAAGAATTGGTCAAAATTTCCACCAATGTTTGGTCAAATTTTTTTAGCATTAGTGGAAATTTCCACCAATGGTTGGTCAAATTTTTTTTAGTGCCTAGAAATTTTGACCAATGCTTGGTAGAAAACTAATAAGCATTGGTCAAAATTTCCACCAATGTTTGGTCGATCTTTTTTTTTTAAAATTCTCTATCAAGAAATTTCTTCTTATCCAAGCTATTTAATTTGCAACCTTTTAAATCTCTACAAAGATAAAGTTGGAGCAATTTTTTATTTATTTTTAAAGGTGTCCTCTGATTGTAAAGCATCCATTCCATTATCTATTCAACAAACAAGACATATCTAGTTCAATAGATAATGGAATGGATGCTTTACAATCAAAGGACACCTTTGAGGAGAAAAATTCTCCTACTCCAACTTTACCTTTGTAGAGAATTAAAAGGTTACCAAATAAATGGCTTGGATAAGAAAAAATTTCTTGATACAACATGGAACAAATGGACATTTATACATAGGCTACCATCAATTATGTGAGTGATGCAAATGCAACTAAAATTTTTGGGGTCAAGGCCACCAATTAATATAAGGTTTCTAATCTCCATGAGGTTGACATTGTGGTTGTAAGGGTTATGGAGAGGGCACTCCTTCATTGTCCACTTCATTATTGATTAACTTGCACCATAGACTAACAATCTTCATCTTTGTTGTGGGCTCCTATCCCCTATGTGAGTGCTGATGTAGAAGTCAAAGCAAAAAACAAAAGTGAAAGCATGTTGAATAAGGTTTCTAATCTCAACTTGGTCAACATTTTTTATTTAAGGGCTATGGATTGGGCAATTCTTATATGTCCAATTAGGGGTAGCATTGCATCCTCTTTAACTATTACATGTACAACCGTAGGAGGAAATAAGTTGTTGGTTGCTTCTTCTAGCCTTGCACTTTCTTCTTTGTAGGTTTTTCTTAAACACAACTCTACATCAATCCCTAGTTTCAAGTAATTTGGCAATGCATCTATTTGCTGCAACAAACAATACCCATTTCTTGTTTTAGTTTCTGATAGGTCTTGCTCAACTCTTTCATTTGGAGAGAAGGTTTTCATCATGGAAGAAACACATAAAATATCCCAAGGAAAAACTAAAGATGAAAATGAGTATAAGCATATAGTTGACTTATCTCAGACAAGCTTCACCCTCAGAGCCAATTCAACAACACATGAACTAGAAATATAGAACGAAGTGTAAACAATTACCATGCATGAGTTATAGAATGAAGTGTAAATAATTACAATAATGAGTTTACCATACATGAGTTATAGAATGAAGTTTAAACAATTACAACAATGTGCGTAAACTAACTCTCCTTTATAAGCTCTAAAGTTTAAACCTTATTTGTATAGGACTTTATTCCTAGGAAGCTTGGAGAAAGAGATAAGGGAGGGGAGATAGTTAAAAGGTTAGTATGTATTGTCAATAACTATAGTATGAGCCCACCTAAAGGTCATCATATTATTCCCTACCATATAATATAGCTAAGTCCAACAGACTTTCACCAGATTGAATCATTGTGCATACACTAAAACATTAGTAAGTGGAAGTTGGCAAGGTTCAAGAAGAGGAAATAATTGTAGAAGGTGAAAGTGTTTTTCCTTGCTAGTCAAGTCTCTCTAGTTGTTGGTGATCCCAAAACCCTTTGATCTAGTTGAGATAAATAGTCCAAAATGTTGTAATGAAACTTTAAAGGCACTAGTGGAAGACTTCAACAACCATAGGTTCGCATGCCTGAAATTGTCAAAACAAGTGCTACCATCAAACCAAATGTGTCCAATATAGTTATTTCAAGCTTGATGATGAAGATATGGAAGCAATGGAGCACACTTTTATAACATTATCCAGGAATTACAACTGCTTACAGCCTAGGAGATAGTTACTATAATAAAGGATGTGATGAGGGGATGGTTACCATCATAAAGAAAATGATGGCAAAAGAAAATATTTCCCACCAAACATGTTGGAGATAAAGGTTCATAAAGCATGGTTAAACATATGACTAAATGGAAGGTGAAAGAAAACCATACAGTAATGGTTTAAGTTTCTCCACAAGAATTAAATGAAGCCATATATCAGCTATGCCTAGATATCTTAGATCTATAATAGTCAATTTAAGAAATTAAGGTAAATACTTTTTTTTTATTAGTAAATTGAGGATTCTTTTTGGGCCTTCATCAACAATATAAAATAAAACTTTACAATAAAAAATTGGTTATCCTATAAACCCATGCAAATTTTTCAATGCTAACAATTTGTCAATTACCAATACAAAACCTTATTCCAACACTATAGAGTAAAAATACCCCAGAACCAACCTACTTTAGACAAGAAAGTTAAAACTATAATGCCAAAAAATCCTTCCACTTTAAGGAACCCATGCACACATGTAGCCAAAAATAGTCAACATAACTAAACAACTATAGAAACCTAAAGGACTACACTCTGCACGCACAACTGCAACATCATTGTAACCATACTCCAACTTGCTCTAGACACCCAACTCCATTAAGGTCTAGTTCTCAGCTTGGGTAACCTTAAGGCTCCCAAATTCCAAGAATATCTTCCTCAAGATACTCTTTAAATTCTCAAGCTTTTAATATTCTTGGCTAGATCATGGAAATAGAGTCAAGCTCCTCATTTTGGGAGCATATGTTCGAAACTCCCTACACAGAGCTACCGAGTGAAAACCTCAAACTAGGACTTCAATTTCACCCACTAAAACTTGCTCATATTTAACAAGAATGAAAAAATATTCTACTCCCAATAATACCTTGATTAAAATTTTGAATACACTCATTCACATTTGCATCTAGAACCCTAGCCTGCAATTGGGTAGAAGCTCTAGTCCAACACAATCCCACACTACCAAATCCATCTTGTCCAAGGACCAGCTTAACCAAATCCGTGGGTGTGCTGATTGGGGATGAAAAAAGTATTCATAGATGGTGATTACAAACATGACATCCATTATGTGAGGATCAACATTCTAAAAGGGCCAAATCATCAAAGCACAAAAATTCATCTTGAACATTCTAGAGCAAGAGACAAGCCTCACCTCTAGAAAACCCACTCACATGGTCCAAGCTAGAGTGGCCACCTATCAGACACACTAAAGGCATTTTAATATGAATGTGACATGAGCAGAAAAGCCATTCAAAAACTTTGTAATAATTATGAAATCCTCCAACCTGCCCAAAAGAATTTTTTTATCATTGTAAATTATTGGTGGATGAATATGAGGGAGGAGCAAAAATTAGGGGTACAATTTTTGACATGGGGTAAATAATCTACTAAGAGATTGGAAGAGAGGAAATCTCATTCCTTCAAATTATTAGTGATCCTTGTGGAGTTGATCCTCTTATTTACCAAATAATTTACTACTTTATTAGACTCCCAATTCCAATGAAGAGAAGCAATTTCTTCAAAACATTTACCCACAAGACAAGCCTTAGACATGATACCATGTAACTTCCAATCTTATATCCTAACTATGTTTCTATCTTAAGAACCTCTAACACCACCTATAGCTCCCCTTCATTGTTGGACCTAGTCCCAAGGAAGGAACAACTACCTTTGGCATACTACATTTAGCCCAATAAAACAAAAGCTCTATCCAGACAAACAAAGGTTTTGCTGCATCAAAATTTGACTTTAGTAACTCTCCAAAGATAGCCTCCAGGATGTCCTTGATCATTTAATTCAACATTTGAATACCTCATTAATGGGTATATTAAAACACTTAAAGTAAATTGAATGATAGTGAGAGATTTGTGATTGTCTGAGATGAAAGAATCAACAAAATCCTCCAATACTGGAAGGTAATGAAAATAAAATAAAAGTTCCATTTAATTCAACAAGACCACAATTCAATTTTGTAGAATGTTAAAGAAGCCACTAGGGTTTTACTTAAACAAGAAATTACAAAAAAAAAAAAGTACAATAATTTTTAAAAGGGGATGAAGCCATTTGTAGTAAATCAACTTTTGGATAGGTATGTGCTTAAACCTTATAGTATGTTTTTCTACTTATATATAAGAGCTATCAATTTTATTGTAATAGAATTATTCATGGTCATGACTCATGAGAGATGGGTTCTTCTAGATTCCTCATGAAATATGGATCAATGAAGATTTGACTCAAACTAGACAATTGACTTGTTGTAAATCATCACATAATTTGATACACTAAAAACAACACTCATTGGAAACTATTAATTCTTATAAATAACAATGCAGCACCGTTATTTAACAAAATCTTGAGGCAAGATTTTATATGAATGAGTCTAATGATTACGAAAGAAATGCTTAGACGTCAAATTTAATGTCATATGATGAAGACCTCTGACCTAAAGATTGCAACAACACTTTAGGAATGGTTCTAGCAAATGAGCCAATTATATATGGACTATACTTGACATTTGTAGCAACACTAGCATAGTTAAAAATAATGTAAGGAAATGGTGAGATTCTCAAAACACCAACAACTTGGAACTGATGGAACAAGTTTCCTTCTCCTACTCACCTCATTAGTGCCAATTTCTGAGGCCACCTTTCAAGCCATTTCTATGTTAGAAAAGAGATATTGACCATTATAAGATATCTTACAAATTCAATTAGTTGAATTTTATCAACATAGAACCATGAGATGATGGGTAGAAATTTACATTTATTTGGCTATGAAAGGTGTAGACACCTAAAAACCTTTAGAAAATAAAGTATTTTTATTTTCTGAAAAAAATTTAATGACAACATCATTAATTAATTATTTAATTAATTAATTTATTTTTATGCCATTAAATCCCTTTATCTTAATTAAAAATATTTAATTAAGGAATCCCTCCCAAAAATGTTTAAATTTTATTTAAACATTATTTCCTTATTTATTAATTATTTAATTAATAAATTGACCAAAAAACTCAAAATAAATAAATAATTTATTTTTTGCCCAAAACTTGGCCAATTTTCTTAAGACCACTAACCTCTTCCAAAATCTTCTAATCCTTCTTTAATTTTGATTAAAAGCTTATCCCATCATTTCCTACCCCTAATCCCAACTCAAAATATTTAATTAAGATTAAATATTAATCCTCATGTTTATTAAAAAAGTGTTAATAAATATCTCCTCAACCCAAACCCTTGAAATAAATAAAACTTTATTTATTTCCTAAAAATCTAATTTATCCTCATCCTAAGAAGTTCTAGATTCTTCTAGAAAGTCTTCATCCTCATCCTAGGAAATTCTAGACTATTCTAGAAAGTCTTTATCCTCATCCAAAATTTAGACTCTTCTAGAAGATGTCTTTAAACCTAATCCTAATCCCCTCCTAACCTTGTCACATTCTCTAAACATGGGTTAAGACTTACTAACCCAAGCCAAAGTTAACAAATATCTCCTCCTTCACCCACCCTCATTAAATGCCATCCACTTGCCTATCCCTAAGCTAATCCTAAACCATCCTAATCCATCCTCTAATCATTTGCACAAGCCTAAGCAAGCTTAAACCCCTCCTAATCAAGCTCAAGTCAAAATTTCTCTCATCTCCCTCAAAATATCTCAACCATAAAACTTTATGAAGCTCACTAGGCCATAAATGACTCTTCCAAGCCCTTTTATTGTTCTTACAAGCCATTATGAGGTTCTTTATGAAGATTTTATCCCTTGAGCCTCCTTTGTTGACTCATCCTTCCCCTTTCCTCCATCCTCTCACCATGTGACATGTGTCACTCCTTGATTGGTTGTAAGGAAGCACAATCCATGTGCTCTCCTCTCATGCAATCTGAGCCCTCCATGAGCTTTTTCTCATCCTTGCATCTTAGCCTTCAATACCTCAAGCCTCTTGCCTATAAATTGAATCCTTTCCCTTTGCAAAATAACACAATCCATGAAGTAAAGTCATAATGCCATTTTAAGAAGCCATTTTACATCAAAACCATACACTCACACCCAAATTCCAACTCCATTTGAAGCCCTTTTTGAAGCATAAGCTTGAGCATACATCCTATCTATTTAAACAAAGCCACTCAACAAGAGAGCTTCTCATTGAGAGAGTCCATTAATGGCTCATATTCTCAATTGAGAGTTCATCTTAGTCTATCTTGAAGTTTATGAATTTTGTTTAGTTTGTAGAAGCTTTATTTAAATTTTTTTTCTATTAGCATACTAACATTGCTCATATACATTTTGGCACGCCCGGTGGGACCCTGCATGGGTCATCTTCATTAGCTTTTTTAGTCAAGTTTTGTATGTCATTTATCTAATTTTGGCTAATTTTGCTTATTTTTGTGATTGGTAGGATTGTATAAATTGGTTTTGTAGGTCCACATGAGCATGAAGAAGACAAAAGAACTCATAGTATATCTCATAGTATTTGCAGATTTTTCAAGCTTATAAGTGGACAAAGCACTTGGAATTCTTCTTCCTCTTCTTGTCTATATTATTCTTATTCCATCTACTTCTTCTTCTTCTTCTTGTGGGAGATCTTGGCCATTTTTTTTTAAGGAAGCAAAATCATACACACTTCTTTTTAGTGCTTAAAATGAATCCCCAAATCATACTTAAATCCATTAAAAAATTAAAAAATTTCAAAAAAGAAAAAATCTTTTAACAAGTGAAACTAAACCAATCCAATCATTTGCATCCTTGCAACATCAAGGTTTTAGATGCATTCATGCAAATTTAGGAACACTTAATTTTTGGGAATTTAAAAAGAACTTCAAGTTTCCATTTCAAAAGGTTCAAAATCAACACTAAGTGCACACTAAAATCTAAATCAAACTCAAAGCATCAATCAAGGATAAAATGAACCTCATTTGCAAATATTTTAAAGTTCTTTTAAAAATCTCATGAAAACTAAGAGTCCTAAATGGTTGCCAAAAGATATCCTAAAAGCTTTTTTATTTGTTCCAAACAAATGTCTTGTTGCAAAATCTTGAATGTTTCTTAGGTTTTTCATGCATCAAAACAATTTAGGAATATCATTTTTGGGCTTAAAATATACAAACTAGAACACAAAATCTTGAATGAAAAGCAAAGTCCAAAGAGTCATTTTCACTTTTGAGTCCAAAACAATCTTGAATGATCTAAGGTTAAAACAAAGCACTTCAAAGTTCTTAAAACAACACACAAAATCTCAATCTTGAATGCTCAAAGGAAAAAACTTGAATGTTTAATCACTTGTATTTAAATGCATGTTGCTAAACACACTCTTGAATGCCATGGATTAAAATCAAATTTTCCTTGAATGCATGATTAAAAAAACAAATACAATCTTGAATGCCAAGGATCAATTAACCATTTCAATATCAAACACTTCATTTGGAGCTTCTAAAATTGAACAAAACTTATCTCTTTTCCACATGAAATTTAGGTAAAGTTTGATTTTTGGACATTTAAGAAACTTTGTTAAGTTAAATACAAATTTGCAAAAATCAATTTGAGTAGTTCCTTGGACTCACCTCTTTTCTAATCACCCATCAATTCAACCATTGGTTGCAATCTCAGCGCCATTTATGGGGATGGGTCTACTTGAAAAAGGTGTTAAATGTTCCACAATCTAACTCATCACTTGGTCTTTGAACGTTTGCTTTAACTTTATCAAAATTTGTAAATAAACAAAACTCTAGATTAAATTGATCACACTTCAAGTTTGGGCACTAAAATTGAACAACTATTGACGTGGAGGGCTTCCAGATGTGTGCTTGACAAATCGAGTCTCACACATCTTTGCTTTTGGCTTAAAACAAAATCACACCAACTCTTGAATGCTTTAAAGGAAATTAATCGATAGTTGACATGGAGGGCCTCCGAGCGCGTGAGTTTTCTTTTGTTGACCCTAACTCTTCTTCTTGTTTGCATTCTTTGATCGATTTACTTTTGTTGGCACTTCAAGTTGGAATTGAACATTGTCTCTTAAACATGAGTGCTTGCAAAGTCTAGATTAGCACACATAAGAGTCAGTTGGTAAAAGAACAAGCATGTTTTTTTTGTTTTTTTTAAATTTTTAGCCCAAGGTCATCCAAGTCTTCTCTCCCCTTTTCATCTTTCGAGGCCATCTTGGGTGCATAAGATTAGTATCCAAAACCTTGTTTCTTTTTAGGAGGCCTTCTTGGGGATTTCATCGCCCCTTGGATGACCTCAACTCCAGCATTCTGGCAGAGTATAAGAATCAGGAGGTGAATCGAAAGACACCTCTCTTGGGATCAAGATTTTGTCACTTGGGCTAAGCCTCAAGGAACTTTATACCCTTTAGAAGTGAAAGAGGAGAAGTGGGTTACCGCTCCTCTCGACTGTGTGACATCTTTTTGGATTCATCTATGGATTTGGGCCTCATGTACTTTGGGTATATCGAGGACTCCCTAGCTAAACCAACTGTCAGCCTTGTAGACAACCATCTAAGATGTTAATGTGTTTGAAGTGACTGATCAAAACATTTGTAAAACATACACACTCCTTGGCACAAGTATCACATTCTGGGAATCAAAACTTCTATCTGGTTGTTTCTATCTATTGCTTGGTTTTTTACTTATTGAATGCATATTTGCCAAACTTGGTCAATCCTAGCTTAGGGAACACTTAGCATAGTCACTGCCTATTCCAAAAGTTGAACAAGTTGAAACAAAATAACCGAGGTCTCTCAAAGCCAAGTAGATTCAAGAATTGATGTCAGAGCAACCCAAACCCAAATAGAAATTCCACAAAGTTATACTCAAACCATCTCAGGCATACCAAGAACTTTCAGCCAAGAGAAAGGAACTAACACCAAGTCCTCAAATTGCCAAACTCCACAAAGTAGAGGATAAAGCTACCGATGAAGCACTTCAAGAGGCCAGGTTAGAGCACACCATCAAATTTAGCCAACATCTAGGAGTTAATCCTACTTATGCCTTACCAACTAGCATGATTTATATGATTAGATACCCTTGTTTCTCTACACTTTCTTGGATAAGCTTCACCTTAGAGTCATCTTTGTAAAAAATTCAGCCATCTTAGGTTATCCCCTTACGCATTATTAGCTCATCCATCTCATTTAGGACAAAACCATCTAGCCAGCAATCCAAAATCTTCACATCCAAGCCTTCAAAAATTGTTGTCACCTTGCTAAAAGTTTGCCATTCCTAAAATCTTTCAAAACCACCAATCTCACCAAGGTTATCCCTTTGACAAAGCTTTGTCTAGGGTAATCTAGCTTTTCCACTTGTTATCCCTCATCACCTTGAGCTAAAGGTTGGGATCCACAAGTGGTCAATCTTGTGTTCTTCCTAAAGGATCATTAGTCTATCCTTAAGTTGAAACAATCACCACCAAGCTTGCACATAGGAAAATAGACCTTTTGTGCTTTGGAAACATCTCTTTGAAGTTAGAATCCCCAACCCAATCCTCCTTAGGTTTTGTCATATAGCTTTGCCTCAACCTAGGAAATCATTTGCATAGAAAAGCCTTCCTCCCTTTTGCATCCACTAGCATTTGTTGCATCTCATCCCTAGGAGCATTTTTCATGCCACCCGTCACTTGCTTAGCCAAGAAGAAAGAAACAATGGAGCCCTATCATTTGGATCGAACAGCCTCAACCCCCTTGAGCACTCATCCATCCTTCAGCCCAGAGAAAGTTATGCCATCATCTACTGACATTGAAGCTTTCATGAACCAACCAGGAAATGCAGTATTGGTAAACGCCATTATAGAAAAGAACAAAGAGATAATCATGGCTAATTTTTGAAGGGACAATGTAGGAACCTTTGACTTTGGAAGACCCCCTCCATTATCAGATCCATCTCACCCATTGTTTGGCTAGCTGCCACCACCCATAGGCTCTTATGATCCAAATTATCCTCAATATATGCCAAAAGAAGAGCCTCCAGCCAATCCATATGATCCAATAGACCCAAACATACCATCATCCACCCAAGTTGAAATATCCATGCCGCAAGCCAACCCAGCCACCACCACTCCATCCTTGGTTCATACCTCTCCGCTCCAAACCCCCTTTACCCAAAACACCTCACCGTTCATGCCCTTCACTATTGCTGCTACTACTCCCCAACCCAACCTTCCAAATCCACCCATCTCCCAAATTAGTGCTAGCATCTTTGGCCAACCTCAGCAATATATGATAGGGATGCCGCCCATGGGGCCAAGTAATCAACCTTTCATCACCCCCAGCTTGTTCACCACAGCCCAAAGCACAATCCCATCATTTCCATTAGGTCTTGGGAGCTCAGTGCCATCAGCCACAAATCCACAAGCTACTACCCTCACTCCACAAAGCTATCAAACCCCACAAGCTACTACCAATTTTCTACCAAGCTCCCAAGTAACCCCAGCTCCCGCCACCACTCTACCAAGCTTCCAAATCCAGTCACCAAGCTATCAAACCCCATCAATTCCATTTCCTAGCTTTCAATTCCCACCACCTGCACCACCAACTAATCCATTACCTCCTATTAGAAAGTACTTTTCAATGCCACTTCTAGGAGGTAACCCACCAATCCAGCCAACCACCAATTATTTGCAGGTACCATCCCAAATGGGGGCACAACCCACATATCTTGGTCAAACCCCACAAGCCCCCTGATCCTTTCCCCAAGCTTCAAAACCATCTTATACCTTACCTCCACAAAGCAATTCATTTATCCCATAGCCAGCTTATGTTCCTCAATCCCAACCTCAAATCCCATATCAACAGCAAGCCTTGCAACACATGCAACACTATGTGCCACCTCCCCCTCAGCAAACCATCATCCACCATGTAGCTGGCCAAATAATGTACAATCCCTATCAGAAAATCCCTTACAGCCATCCATATTTAGTGGCTCCATCTAGTGCATACCTACCTCAAGGCACTCCTACATTGGGGGCACCCCAGCCATGACCCATTAATTCAGAATGGGAAGCCATGAAAACATCTTTGAAGAACATCCAAGAGGGAAATGATCCAAAAAATTTCAAGTTTGAGAATGTGTGCCCTTACCCGTTTGATAGAGCCATTACCATGACACCATTCCCCAAACATTTTGAGACACCCAAATTTGACAAATTTAGAGGAAAAGGAGACCCTGTCACACATATCAAAGAATTTTACATGCACTGCCAAGAAGTGGCATACGATGACGTCTTCCTCTTGCGTCTCTTTTGCAAAAGCTTGGCTGGACCAGCTCTTGAATGGTTTTATAGAATCCCCTATGGCACAATTAAAAATTTTGCTAAATTATCTGAGGCATTTGTAGCCCAATATGCCCATCTTGTTGAAATAGAGCTATTAGTAGTTGATCTTGTCCACACCAAGAAAAAAGGTGGAGAAAGCCTTCTCGAATATCTGCAAAGATGGAAAAACCTTACCACCCACATATCTTGCACCTTGCCAGAGTTCCATTTGGTGAAAATGTTTATTAATAATGCCCATCCTAGCTTGGCTCACCACATGACCATGAACTATTTGCAGACCTACAAAGATATCAAAGAGAAAGGAATGATCCTTGAGCAAGGACTCATTAAAGATTGTGTGGTCAAGATTTACAAGGAAGCCAACCAAAATCAATCACATTCCAATGACAAGTCTAGGTATTGGAACAAAAACAAGCATGTTGCAACAGATGGTGTCACTGACACCAGACATGTGAATATTGTTGGTCCTTCTCACAACTAGTCCAACCCACCCTATCAACCAAACAATTAGCAAGCTATCAACTACCAACAACAAAATAACCACAGCTATCAAAACCACAATCCAAGACCAAACTTTCAAGGGTCTAGCAATCAAGCTAATGCCATCAATGTAGTTGCAGGACAAGCCCAGATTCCAACCTACACCTAGAAACTATACACCCCTTGGTGAGCCATTGGATGTCATTTTTGAGAAATTAGTCAAGGAAAACCTCATCAAATTTCCTCCTACCCAACAAATTGACCCAAGCCAATCCAAAGCTGCATGGTACAAAGACAATGAGTACTACAAATTTCATAGGGTAAAAGGTCACACTACCATAAGATGCATGAAACTGAAAGACTATGTGCAGGACCTCATTGATCAGAACGAAATCACTACTGGTGCCCAAACCTCTCCCAATGTAGGCTTACAGATCTATCAAAATGCTTTTCTTCCTCACAACAATCAAAATCTTGGAAAAGCACCTATCCAAACCAACAACAACAACACTAACAACCATAAGCCAAACCAACAGCATGGGAAGAACAATGACCACACTTCATCCTATATAGACTATGGTAGCCTTATAGGTTGTATATCTGAGAAAGAGCCTTCTGTCAATGTTATCAATATCCAAGGACCAAACAATGAGTGTGCAGTCACCACTCGAAGAGCCCGATTTAACATCGCGGGCCCACCCATTTCACCAACACCACCAGCTCCATCAAAAAGCTAGTACAATATCTTGACACCTTAGGAACATGCCAGGCCAAATCTCCATTTTAGACCTTCTTCGCACTAGTCCTGTGTACAAGAACATCCTTGATAGTGCTCTCATAGAATCCCATGTCCCTTCTGATATCAATGCTACTGATTTTCGTAATCTTGTTGGACACCTTTCATCCTCATGTGCCCTATCATTCAAACCCACTGACATACCCATGGTCGAGCTAGATCACACCCTTCCGCTTCACATAGCCATCATGGTATCCAATTTTTTGATGAAAAGAGTAATGATAGATAATTGATTAGCCTTGAATATTTGTACCCTAAAATTCATAAAACAAGCTGGGTATACTGAGGCAGATATCATCAGTGAGGTTATCACCATCAAAGTTTATGACAACTTGGAAAGAACCACAGAAGGAACTATTTTGCTACCAATCAAGGTTGGGCCAATCATCCAAGAAACACTCTACCATCTTATTGATCTAAACCTACCATTCAACATCCTCCTCAGTTTCCCATGGATTCATGCCATGAAATCCATTCCATCCACTTACCATCAGTGCGTCAAATTTTTGCATCAAGGCACTGAGGTAACCATCCATGCCGATCTAGAACCCTTTGCTCATTGCAATGTATTTGAAGCTTCATATACAAACCATTGCCCTAGAATTGATATCGACACATCCATCGCCAACTCATCCCACACTTGTAATGACCCAGAAACCATCCTCGCCTCTACCCTGTCTACCGTGAAGATCAATAACAAGGGTTGTGGAGAGTATAATCTGTTGGAGGCATTTTCTGTCGGGGCACTCCCACTTGATCCACATGCCCATGGATGACCAACATATCATAAATATAAGGAGATTCCACCTCCTCGATACAAACAATTTGGCCCAACAATCTTTGTATCCTCGAAAATCCCTCTTAAAGAGGAGCTCACTACAAATATCAACAATTGGTTACATAAGGATGCACCTCAAAGGAATCAAGCATGCCTTGATCATTTCAGCCAAAAGTATCCCCAAGAACATAAGCTCATCACTAACAAATGGAACTATCAAGGTGGTGGTCTAGGACCAGAAGAAAGTTGCATGCAGTGCCCCATCGACGCACACAAGTGGGAATCGAAGTCAGGTCTTGGCTTTGGCATACCCACAGCTGAGGGCACCAATATAGACGGTCACGCTTTTTTGAACATTCACCGTAACCTTGTCAAAATTGAAGACATTTCTAAGGAAGTTGAAAAGAGAGCCTACAACGATATCCTAGACCAAATCTCCCTCGGAGACTTTGTTCTCCAAGAACTATCCATCCACCTCATTGACCTACCACTCACCCATCCACAACTCATAGATTGGGACCAACCAAGTGTCATACACATTGATGAGTTCACATCAGAGGAAGCTCTTTTGAGATTCATGGGAGCTGAAACACCTCACAAGAAAATAAAGCCAGATTCTGCCTATATCTACTAGCTAGATCCCAAGGGGTATTTTGGAGAAAATCTCCAACCTAGTTCCGATACACCAAAAATTGGAACTAAGGTGAATCTGAGACTAGCTAAGGTAGCGAAGAGAACCCCTTAGTAAGAACATCTAGAACCACAAGCAGAACATGAGCATTTAGCATTACCTCCTCAAGATAATCGACCAGAGATATCTTCTATTCTAATTGAGGATACTAGGGAAGTCAACATTGGTTCTTTAGAGATCCCTAGGCTTGTTCACATTGCTGCATCCCTATCAAAAGACCAAGCTAATCTCCTCTTTGAGGTCTTAAGAGAGAACATTGGCCGATTTGCATGGTCATATTACTACATGCCAGGGCTTGATCCAAAGCTTGTAGTTCAATATCTTGTAGTCAATCCACAGATCAAGCCCGTCAGAAAAACATGAGGATTTAGCATTACCTCCTCAAGATAATCGACCAGAGATATCTTCTATTCTAATTGAGGATACTAGGGAGGTCAACATCGGTTCTTTAGAGATCCCTAGGCTTGTTCACATTGCTGCATCCCTATCAAAAGACCAAGCTGATCTCCTCTTTGAGGTCTTAAGAGAGAACATTGGCCAATTTGCATGGTCATATTACTACATGCCAGGGCTTGATCCAAATCTTGTAGTTCATCATCTTGCAGTCAATCCACAGATCAAGCCCATCAGACAAAAGCTTAAAAAAATGCACCCCAAGGTGGCATTACTGGTCAAAGCTGAGTTAGAAAGAATGTTAGCTGCTAAGGTTATTCGACCTATCGACTATTCAGAGTGGATCTCCAACATGGTCCCTGTCACTAAGCCTTCTGGTGACATCAAAATCTACATTGATTTTAGAGATCTTAACAAAGCTTGTCCAAAAGATGATTTTCCCTTGCTCAACATAGATATGATTGTAGATCTTATAGCTGGACATGAAACTTTTTCCCTCATGGATGGATTTTCTAGGTATAATCAAATCAAGATTGCAGAAGAGGATCAACATAAGACAACATTCACTACCCCTTGGGGAACTTTTTGCTACAACATGATGCCTTTTGGTCTAAAAAATGTTGGGGCTACCTATCAAAGAGCTATGACAACCATTTTTCATGATCTCATCCATAGCATTTTGGCGGATTATGTGGATGATATCTTGGTCAAGTCTCAAACCTTCATGGATCATCTTGTTGACCTGGAGAAAGTCTTTGATAGGTTAGCCAAATATCATCTCATGCTGAATCCCAAGAAATGTGTCTTTGGGGTCACATCTGGCAAGCTTCTAGGCTTTATAGTTTCTAAATGAGGTATAGAGATCGACCCCAAGAAGGTCAAGGCTATCTTAGACATGCCTCCTCTCCAGACACTACGATAGATTCATTCTCTTTAGGGAAAGCTTCAATCTGTTTGGCACTTCATCTCCCAGCTTGTAGATAAGTGTACACCATTTTCACATTTACTAAAGAAGGATGAGAACCTCAAGTGGGATCCTTTATGTTAGCACAGCTTTGACCATCTCAAGCAGTATCTCATCAATCCCCCTATCTTGGTTCCACCAGTTCTTGGTCGTCCCCTAATTTTGTACATATCAGCAACACCTACTGCTCTAGGGGCACTTCTAGGACAACTCGATGACTATGACAGAGAAAGAGCCATCTACTACATCAGTAGAACCCTAGTTGGTTATGAACTCAATTATACTCCTATGGAAAAAGCTTGTTTGGCAGTTGTTTTCTCAACTCAAAAGCTTCGCCACTACATGCTAAGTCATACCATCTAACTAGTCTCCAAGATCAATTCTCTCAAGTATATACTCTCTAGAACAACACTTACAGGCCATTTGGCCAAATGGGTTATGCTCCTTAGCGAATTTAACATCTAGTATGTGGACAGAAAGGCAATCAAAGGGAAAGCTATAGCAGATCACCTAGCTGATGCACCTCTAATAGATGCTTATCCATTGGTCACATAATTTCCAGATGAGCATATCTGTCTAATTGAAGAACATCCCCCATGGAAACTTTATTTTGATGGTTCATACACATCTTATGGATCAGGGGCTAGAATATTGTTTGTCACACCTCAAGGAGATTACATTCCAAAAGCCTTCAAACTACAATTCCCTAGCACCAACAATATAGCTGAATATGAGGCCCTTATAGCAAGATTAAAGATAGCTACAGAATGGAACATTGCTGAGCTACAAATCTTTGGCAATTTTCAGCTCATCATCAAGCAAGCCCTAAATGAATATCAAACCAAAGATGAAAAGCTATTACCCTACAAAGAGCTAGTTGATCAACTAACCCAACATTTTAAGGGGCTTCAGTTTACACAAGTGCCTCGAATATAGAACAAAGCAGCAGATGCTATGGCTACTATAGGCTCACTCTTGGAAATTCCCCAAGCAGCTACACAGTACAAGTTTTTAGTGGAGCAACTCCTCACACCCGCCTATGCGAATGAGGATTCAAACTATGTTTGTATCTTGGTTGGTCCCCAATCCCCTTGGTACCATGAGATTCACACTTACCTTAATGATGGTATCATATCCCCTCACCTCACATGTACCCAACACCAGAACCTCATTCGAAAATCATCCTGCTATGTTATCATAGCCAATACCCTATATCATCGGGGTTATCATGATACTCTCTCTCGATGTTTAGACCAAAACGAGGCAGTGATGGTGTTAAAGGAAGTACACTCTAGACTTTGCGGTGCCCACATGAGTGGTATTGTCCTAGCATGACAAATCCTTAGAGCAGGCTACTATTGGCCTACCATTGAAGAAGACTCCTGTGACTTTCTTAGAAAGTATCTCCCATGTCAGTAGCATGCAAATCTTGTGCACATTCTAGCACATGATCTACAACCTATTGCACCACCTTGGCCTTTTTCTTGTTGGGGCCTTGATCTAGTTGGAACTATCACACCCCTCTCATCTAATGGACATAAATGGATAATAACAGCTATAGACTATTTCACTAAATGGGTAGAAGCAGTCCCCCTAGTCTCAACTACAGGAGTTCGGGTCTCCAAGTTCATCTTGTACCACATTGTTTGCCACTTCAGCATCCCATCCACCATCTTCAATGACCATGGTGGTAACTTTGAAAATCTAAACATGGGAGAATTATGCACTTCCCTCCTCATCCATCACCACTTTTCTAGCCCATATTTCCCACAAGGTAATGGCTAGGTAGAGGCAACTAACAAAACCCTCCTCAAAATCCTAAAGAAAGTTGTCAATGATTCCGGCTATGATTGGCACCTACAAATAAATCCAGCCCTATGGGCCTATCAAACTTCCTTCCGTACATGCACAGGCATAACTCCATACTCCCTAGTCTATGGTGCCAAAGTGGTACTACCTATAGAGGTTGAACTTCCCTCCTCGCACATATCTTTGCAAGGGCAAATATCAGATGAAGAATACAGAGTAGCTCGGCTCACCCAGCTAGATCTCTTAGACGAGAAGTGACAACAAACCTATGATCATCTCACAGTCTATCAAACTTGTCTCAAAACGAATTTCAACAAGAAGGTGCTTCCATGACACTTTCAGCCAGGTGACATGGTCCTCAAAGAAAACATGAAAGTTCAAGTAGATCAAGAAAAGAAAGGCAAGTTTGAACCTACATGGCTTGGTCCTTATGTTGTCACTGCTTCCTTTGGCTCTGGAGCCTATCAACTATCTACACCAAAAGGAGAACTCTTGAATGATCCTACTAACATCATTCATCTCAAGAAGTTTTATGCTTGAAGATCCTTGGTGTACCTAGCCTTTGAAAAATACAAAAAAAAATAGTAAAGAGAAATAAGCATCCAATGGTGAAAACTTGGCAATTCAAGTGCCTTGGATAGGTACCTTGGTGAAAACCTGGTAATTCAGGTGCCTTGTGTACTAAGACTAATCCATTATCTACCACTATCCTATCCCTCATCCATTCACCCACCATCCCATAAAACACCTTCTTGTTCCCTTGGTGTTCCAACCAAATATCCAAAATCTAATGGAGCTTGTAAATACCTCCTGTACAACTTGTAAAATCTTGTACCAAAGCTTGTATTATACCTTGTAAATCTTGTACCATACCTTGTATATCCAAATCTTGTCCAAAGTTTTTACCATATTCCAGCCTATAAATAATCTTGTATCCTAGCTTGTATACTATCACGTATACACACAAAACCCTATTTTCACTTAAGCTTTTCGCAAACCATCTACCTATCCACCTATCACCTATTATAGACATGCCATCCTTGATAAACATTTCCATCTCACAAAAACCAAAACATGAAAAAACTTGTACATTTGTAACATATCTTGGTCCATCAGCTTGTACATCCTTTTTAGCTTAGTACCATTGTATCTATCTAGCTTTTGTGTCAGTTCCTCCTTGATCAACATCTTGCACACATCGCACATCTTGGTTAGCTATTCCAATGCATCCTTTTGCTAGATCTCTTATCACAAAAGTGTTATCCTTCTTAGTTAAGCTTGCCAGATGCATCACTCATCCAAATCCACCAGCTTAGGTGCTCTCTAATAGGTCCTTGCAGGATATAGCTTTCTTCATGTCTGATCTTGGTCCGTTAGTACCTCGTCCTACCCATCTCATTGGAAAACGGTTCTCTTTTCAATTTTCGCTTTGTTTTGATTTGGACTCTTCCCTGTTGGGTCTTGAAATATATTTTCCAAGAAATCTCCTTATTCCCTCCTCAAGGTTGCCATGATCTTCCATATCATGGCATACTGTAAATGGGGCAATCAGAGTGTAAGGTCTTGATCATGTCTTTTTCTTGTTTTCTTTTTTGCTTGTGGGTTACCTAGTGTCGTTTCCACACTGCTTCCTCTTGGATTCATGTGTGATACTGGGGCAATCCTTGCATGTTTGTTTTGAGTTAGTTTTTCAATCCTCTGGATAGTTGGTGAAAAGGCCTTGATGTTCTTAGTAACCTTGGCAATTAACCAATAGTCTTATAGCAACTCTAGTGCTCAACTACATGGTGGTACTTCTCTTTGAAGTATCCCCCTGCTCAAAAAAGCTTCAATGGTTTCTCTTCATCTCCATTATCCCCCATCCATATCCAACATCCATCTCTCCTACCCCAGCTTATGCATTAGTATCTCTTTGAATCACTCCCCACCTTTAGCTTTAGGGATCCACAATCCTAGTCTTAGGGATCCACCAATCCAAATCAATCCACTAAGCCTCATCTTTTAGGATCCAAAATCCTAGTCCTAGGGATCTCCGAAAACCATCTTCTGCCAATCCGACTCTTTGAAATCCTATTGCATTAGCTTTTTAATCCCCTCATCCATCTCCCCATTCTGGATTCCTTTTATAGCACTCTACTCCTTCATCCTCTGCAACCCCTGAGATCTTAAGCTTGCTTCCTCTTGTGCCTTTGATTCTCCTTTTATCATTCTCCCATAGTGAGAGTTTGAGCTAACTAAACCTCTTCTCTTAATCCAATCTGAGTCTTCTTGCTCATCTCAGATTCTTGTACTTTTCAAGAAGTTGTCGAGCCTCGATTTCTCCCCCCGCCGCCTTCTTGAGGGGGCATCTTGTTGTCTATTCTCTCCTCTTCTGCTCTAGCCTTGGGCATCTTATTTTCTTATCTTTGATGCCATGCCACTTGCAGCATCACATCAAAGAGGGGCAAAATGTAGACACCTAAAAACCTTTAGAAAATAAAGTAGTTTTATTTTCTGAAAAGTTCCCGATGACATCATCATTAATTAACTAATTAATTAATTAATTAATTTTTATGCCATTAAATCCTGTTATCTTAATTAAAAATATTTAATTAAGAAATCCCTCCCAAAAATGTTTAAATCTTATTTAAACATTATTTTCTTATTTATTAATTATTTAATTAATAAATTGACCAAAAAACCCAAAATAAATAAATAATTTATTTTTTGCCCAAAACTTGGCCAATTTCCTTAAGACCACTAACCTCTTCCAAAATCTTCTAATCCTTCTTTAATTTTGATTAAAGGATAATCCCATCATTTCCTACCCCTAATCCCAACTCAAAATATTTAATTAAGATTAAATATTAATCCTCATATTTATTAAAAAAGTGTTAATAAATATCTCCTCAACCCAAACTCTTGAAATAAATAAAACTTTATTTATTTCTTAAAAATCTAATTTATCCTCATCCTAAGAAGTTCTAGACTCTTCTAGAAAGTCTTCATCCTCATCCTAGGAAATTCTAGACTATTTTAGAAAGTCTTTATCCTCATCCAAAATCTAGACTCTTCTAGAAGATGTCTTTAAACCTAATCCTAATCCCCTCCTAACCTTGTCACATTCTCTAAACATGGGTTAAGACTTACTAACCCAAGCCAAAGTTAACAAATATCTCCTCCTTCACCCACCCTCATTAAATTCCATCCACTTTCCTATCCCTAAGCTAATCCTAAACTATCCTAATCCATCCTCTAATAATTTGCACAAGCCTAAGCAAGCTTAAACCCCTCCTAATCAAGCCCAAGTCAAAATTTCTCTCATCTCCCTCAAAATATCTCAACCATAAAACTTTATGAAGCCCACTAGGCCATAAATGACTCTTCCAAGCCCTTTTATTGCTCTTACAAGCCATTATGAGGGTCTTTATGAAGATTTTATCCCTTGAGCCTCCTTTTTTGACTCATCCTTCCCCTTTCCTCCATCCTCTCACCATTTGACATGTGTCACTCCTTGATTGGTTGTAAGGAAGCACAAGCCATGTGCTCTCCTCTCATGCAATCTGAGCCCTCCATGAGCTTTTTCTCATCCTTGCATCTTAGCCTTCAATACCTCAAGCCTCTTGCCTATAAATTGGATCCTTCCCCTATGCAACATAACACAATCCCTGAAGTAAAGTCATAATGCCATTTTAAGAAGCCATTTTACATCAAAACCATACACTCACACCCAAATTCCAACTCCATTTGAAGCCTTTTTTGAAGCATAAGCTTGAGCATACATCCTATCTATTTAGACAAAGCCACTCAAAAAGAGAGCTTCTCATTGAGAGAGTCCATTAATGGCTCATATTCTCAATTGAGAGTTCATCTTAGTCTATCTTGAAGTTTATGAATTTTGTTTAGTTTGTAGAAGCTTTATTTAAATTTGATTTCTATTAGCATACTAACATTGCTCATATACAAAAGGTAGACCAAATGAAGTAAGGAAAGGCCATGCCAATATTAGTTCTTGCTATTATTATCAAGAATCCAATGTTGTATCCAAATGTCATTCTAGCTAGCCACATTGAAGGTACAGAAGGTAGTAGAAAAATAGGAAACAAACCAATTGACCCAATAAGCACAAACACAAGTCCTTTCACATTAAAAGTTGCTACTTCCAAATCTAAGATTGGTATAATCACCTACTATAAGGAACAACATAAGACTTTTATGAGAAAAAGTTTTCCTTTTTAGAGAAAAGAAAGGAAAAATCCATTTAATTTGTCTTCCAACACTAATTCAAGAACAAAATTAATTCTAGTCTGGCTAGTCACAAACAAATGATCATAAACTCTAGTAAAAGATGTGGAGCATTCTAAACTATAGATATCTTGCTCCTCCATCTACTTCTTCTACACTTTCAAATATGTATAGACCACCTGGAAAATGATAGTGACTCACAATCATTTTTAGCCAAATAGGTAGAAATAACTACAAGCATACATGAATGTGAATTCACATTAACACACATAGAGAAACATCAATGCTTCCCTTCCTCCAGCTTATTCTCATATTATTTTACATATTAAACTAAATTATGTCAAGAAAAATTGTCAATTATAGTGGATAAGTCAAAAAACTATCGTAATATGTACTCGAAAAATAATGCCATCTCAATTAAGCTGGATGGTATACCAAATTTATCAATGATGAAAATAAAATGAAAAGTTAATTTTATAGATCTCCAAAGAAAAGAACAAGGAGGTAAAACATTTCAAAACTTGGTCAATTAGAATTGGCATTCCCTAGATGATGAAAGCAGCTACAAGTTCCAACAAAGAAAAGCATAATATAACCACCTTAATCCACTAGTGCCTGCAATACTTGTCTGATTTTTTCAAAACTTGCAACCTCCCAAATTCCTAGGGCTCTGGTTCATCTAAAAAACCTAATCTAACATAATCAATTTTTTCCTAACATGTCACCTTCATAACATTTTGAATGACTTCCCTCATTGATTCAATGGAAGCAATGGACAACTTCTTGTTCTTGTCTTTATTATGAACAAGCCAATCTAGTTATTTGTATCTGTACACATAGATCACAAAAATAAAGATTAAAGAGAATGATTTATGTGACCATAATTGTATGTAAAATAGCTTAGTTTAACTTATTTCAATAGATCAAAACATTATAATAATAGTAGATCGTGATCCTATAAGAGAATTTAGAATAATTACACTCAAAGTAAATGCTTGCTACTATACATATTGCTTTTTCTAGTTACCACTGTATGTCACCAGTCTGACACCCTCCAAGAAGTTCATGTGTGGAATGATGGGGTCTTGATCTAGATTATTTGACCCAAAAAACCAAAATACTCAAGTTAATACAATTTAATGATCTTTGCCACCTTATCATAGGTTGCAATTAACAACTTGCTAAAAGAAAAGTCAGGCCAGATGGAATGTTCATATCAAGAAGAACCACAGGAGTCTAAAAGACATTGTGAATTTTTTAATCAAGTAATGTTTCTTAATTGTAAGAAAACCCCAGAAACAAAAAATTCAATAATATGAAAAGTTCTCCACAATTGCACATTAAAAAAATAACAACATATCTGATAAATAATAAAAAGGAAACTCAACACCAACTTGTATCAAGAATAATTGGTGACAAGTTTAATAGCTCCTTTTAGTTATTGAAACTTGACATACATTATTGCCTACTTTATAGATTTTATCTCAATGTGTTTCGATAATTCAAAAGGCCATCTTCCATTTAAACTAAGCTAAAATTTCAAATAATAGTAAATATAATGTGGCTCTCTTAGAAATGATACTACTAAGAGGCCTTAGAGAGCACAAAAAGTTTTTCTGCACCATGAAACTAACTTGAGGGTTGGATACACAAAACACAATGCAACTATTTGTCTAAAAAAATACATTTCAAATGCCTTAGGAAATTTTAAATGTGTCTTTACAACATGAAAGTTGAAAATAATTTACTTAGGTTGGATAACTTAGATAAAATCTCTACAAATTCCTTCATATGATTTTAAATTGGCTTTGGTGCCATCATGTGAAGTTAGGAATTTCACCTAAATCGATCTTCAATAAACATGAAAGATATAAATCCTAGTACATAGCAATTCCTCAACTGAGTTGTATAAATAGAAATTAAAATCTTTTGTGCTATGATTAATCTCAAGAGTATCAAACCTAGAGTCCCTCTTGTGGATGCACATTCATCATCAAATAAGTGTATCAAAGACTTGCAAATTAGATAGTGATCTTAAGATATCTGTTACACCAATGAGAGTCTGACACTCTCTAAGACCGAGAAAACTTATCTTTGCTAGTTTGGTTTGGCTATCTAGACTACAACCCTATGGACAATTCCTAAAAATTTTAATGTTCGCTTTTATGTTTCTTGGAAACAACGTGAGTTGTTGCAATATTATAGCTAATTCTATTGATTTATGAATGCTGAACAATGAAGGTATATATGACTGGTAATTCCAAGTGCTAATATGGATAAAATGAACTAATGAATTAATATGCAAGTGTGGGTGTAATATGCAATTAATGCAACAAGTGTATAATGAGAAATGTAATGACAATGAATTATGTAATGGAGATGGGAATATCATATATATATTTACAACTATAATTTCAATACCACAATGGAATACAATGAATCTAATAAAGCTATGACTGCAATAGACCCTAGCAGTTTGAATAATTATATGTGTCTATCTCTAACTTAGCAATTATGGAATATGCACATACCCTATGAACTGTCCTTGATAGGAAATGTAATATATGCTACTGTGTCAGGATAATTGAATGATAGAGTCATGATTGATATTCTTTAATATGAATTATGCAATCTGCAGATTTGGAGTCATCTCAGATATGTGAAAATGAATATGCTCTGAATATGGTGCCATCTCTGATCTACTATATTAATGCTTGCACTTTATGAAACACAAATGCCTATCCCCCTAAAAAAAATGTCTAACAATGCTACACAAAGATGACTAGTTAAAACATATCCCATACCTTGCCACCAATTGCCTCTTGAAGCTTTGGATGTGTTTGTATAATCATCCATACTATCTTTGTTTAGCTGCTAGATTTTAAAGAAATTAGTTTAATGTTAGTGTTTCCATACTTGCAAATTATTAAGCTATAACCAAGGTAAGATGTTGAGTAACAACCTTATCTACCCCTTCTACTTTTGCAGTTGAAGGATCATGGTATAGATCATGCCCTCCATAATATAAAGAAGAACCAAGGAAAGCATCACTCAAGTTTTGACTCTTCCTGCTTTGATACTTTTGTGAATTACTACCTGTGTACATAGAAAATAATTTCAAATTTGTATAAATCTAAAATTCATAGCTCTCTCAAGAGAAAGCAAAGATGCCATTCCCAAACCTTCAAGCTATTAACATTATAGTAGTAAAGGAATGCATAACTTGCAAAAGTGTAGGGGCTTGTAAAGCATACAAGACATTTTCAAATAGAAAGGAAAAGAAAGGAAAATGACTTGAAAAAATAATTCATGAAATGATGTACTTTGAAATCAACAAATACCCTCTTATATTATTCAAACATTATGTTGTAGACTTGTAGGCAAATGTCAACATGAGGCCAGAGTTGTAGAAGTGGCCTATTGTCTTACAATTTATGTACTTAAAGGTTAGACCCAATAAAACCAAGAAGGAAACCTCTCATTCGGAATATCCATAACAAAAAAAGCTATTATATCTTCATTTATTTACTGCCTACTCCTTTAGGGACAACATAAAATGTTTAGACTACTAAGCTAGTGTCCTTATATATCAAGTCAAAGTACTGAAATAATTGACCAAAGCTCCTTCATTTCCTCATGTGTACATGGATGAGAATGTACAAATGACATTGGGAAATTAACCATTAAATATGTGATTCTCAAAAATAATTCAAGTTACTGCCCAAGTCAATTCTGCCATACTTTTAGTGCATTACAGTAAATAATAGACAATTCAACCTTCATCTTGGACCTTTGTAAAACTGAGTCAGGCATCTTCACTATATGCTAAGGTTTATGTGGTAGGATTTTAAATGAAACTGAAATAAAAGGGGTGAGAGAAGGTCCATTTGTGCAAGATATGTAGCTTGTTCCTTATATAAGAACAAAAGCACCGTATAAAAATGAGCAAAGTTTTCCATAAAATTTGTAACTCTAAATGGCTAAACATTCTTGCAAGCATCAATACAAACAAAATCAAGGTGCCAAAGTAATGTGCATGAGCAATTTAGTCTTGCTAACCATGGCCTAGACATATGGGTCGAGCCTATGTTGCTACAAGTAATTAGAAACATGAATGCAATGAGAATGTGACAAGAAATAAGGCTGGGAAGCTTTTGGAGTAGGAAATGAGTGTGCATGTGACTGCTAATATATCTTATATAAAATCTAAAAGAATTCATAAAAGTTCATCACTCTTAAACACTAGGAAGTTAAAACATTGTCTCAATAAGACAAATGATAATTGAATTTCAAATACTAAAAGATGAAAGACTAAAAGGCATATAAACAGTTTAAACATTTAGTGACAACAAGAAATGGCAGATTCAAAATACAAAATCTATTTTATAATGCAAGATTCAAAAAAGAAGGCCTTAGGTTGCATGTTTTACAACTAGTTATGTAGTGATATCAATGACAACCCATGCTATTCTTGGTAGAATAGCTACAATTGAGACACATTTTTGAAGGCAAAGGGTAATCATTCTCCATGCATTATTAAGATTATGGGTGTGAGAATTTACGTATAGGATTGATATATCATTCTCCCTAAATTAAGAAGATAGATTGTGTGTGTGTGTGTGTGTGTGCACATACATGTGTGACTGGAAAAATAAAATAAACACATCAAATGAGTTTGGCTCCAAGACTAAATAGTTGAATCTTAACAACAAAATCAAAATATCTAGCTAATTTACTAGAAAGAAATTTAGGACGAGTTTGACATAAATAGAAATCCTAATATATTCTGCATGAAAATAGAAGCAAAATGTTTACATACCATTCATATTTCGAGCATAATTTCCAACAAAATTCCCCTCAAAATAACCTCTTTGTGTTGCAATCCCTTCTAATTTTTTTGACTCTCTACCCATAACCTACAATTAGAAGAGGGATCAATGAATACCCACTAATAAATCTGCAAATTGACTTATTTAACATGTAATACTTAAATCATGAGGTATACAAAGTCACCAAATTAAGACAAAGACCACTATTTTCCAAATAACCTATTAACACATCTTCAAATTGGTGTTAACTCCACATGCGAGCACTGAAATCTTAGTGGTACAAGCCAACATATTTAATCGACTCTAGGTGAATAATTATAATTTACCTTTTTTAGCCCTAATTCATATAAACTAAAATACCAACCCTTAATGTTTCTTTGTAAAGGAAATATCGATCCTGCCCTCACAAATAGTAGGGGATATGGAACTACTCTAGCATCTTGAACCACTCCATTCCTAGATCATGCATTAGAGAGGGGGCTACCAGATTAGCCACTAAACCTCACTTGGATGTGTCACTTTCTTATTGGTGCATTTGGACCTATGGAATTGGTTAGGGACCTAAAACTAGGCATGGAACTAAAAACCCCAAAATCAAACACGTGCTACCAATTCATATCTGCTACTCTAAATCAAAAAGAAAAAAAACATGGAAAGAGAATTCCCCAACTTTTTAGTTTTTGTACTGCCATAATCAAATTCTACCAATTAGCTCATCTTAAAATGAACCCATGCATGAAAAACATACAAGAAATGTTTCTTTTTTTACATGTAAGCCCCATGTTGGTCAAAATTTTGTCATTGGGCTTACATGTAGAATTTTTTTTTTTTTTCCTTAAAATTTTGACCAACCTAAACTTATTTAGTTGATGGTAAAAAATTTTGATACAAAAATGAGGTTAAATGTAGTAGTGGCTTTATAATTTCTGCAATACCAGAGCAAGACAAAGTAGGGGTTCAGACTTGCAAAGTTAATAGTCTAGTTCATCTTTGTAGAGGGACATATAATCCACTCATACAAATATAGAGGAGATATTCTTTGAACAAGACAATAGTGTGGGTGACTGAGTTGACAATGATATAGGACTAGATAGAGGTAGGAATACCAGTCCAAATCAAGAGGAGGTACTGTTCAAATGGTTATTGTGTACATTAGAGGAGGGGCAAGGTATGCAATAGGAACATAATAGGAAAATGGGTATGATGTTGCAGCTTATGGCTAGACAGATGGGTGCCAATATTAATCTAGGTGATGCCAATAATGGAAACAATAAAAATGGGGGAAATAATAACAATAGGGATAATGATAATAATGGAGGTTGAGGCAACAAGAATAGTCCTAAGAATAATATTAATGGTAATAAATGACATGGAAATAATGGGAATGAGGCTAGTAACTTTAGACATGTTGCACACCTAGCTCAAACAATGAGCTCAAGACCTCTTCTACCCACCTTCCCACCCAGAGATTTGATTAAACCAATTAATGAACCACAAATTATCAAGTTATAGGATCAATTTAGGAGGGACTGGGAGGCTAGTGGACCAGAGATTTAGGAAAATATTTCCCTCAGAGATTATATGGACTTGAGGATGAGACACATGCCTAGATTAGGAAGGAGAAATCAAAACTTTGAGCTGAGAAAGGAAGTTGGGAAAATTTCTTTACCTTATTATGATGCTTTAGGGAAGACGACTACACAAGCTCGAGTGCAAAAGGTAGAAAAATACTTCTAGCTAAATCCTATCCTTGAGGAGGAGGCTATCAAGTATGTGACCATTCATTTGGATGGTCCAATGCATGAGTGGTGGCACCTTGGCATGGTAACCCTATGACATAATCAAATCACATCTTACAAGGAATTCATCGAGAGATTCATAGAGAGATTTGATACTAAAGATCTTGAGTTATAGTTTAAGGAGTTGGCACAACTCAAGTAATGGGGATTAGTTGAGACATATATCAATGAATTTTAGAGGTTAGTTATGTTGGTCATAGATATTTTAGAGAGGAGGTTAGTAGTTTTGTTTATGGATTTCAGATCCCTTGAGGGGTTGGGTCTAAAGGCATGAACCATCTACATTATAGGAGGCTACTAAGAAGGCTTATGACTTAGAAACTTCTTCTTTTAGGAGTAGATTTCAGCATGGAGATTCATATATGAAAAGGGACAAAGAGAAGGATAAAAATTCTTTTCACAAGGATGCTCATCCAAAAAGGGATAATAAGTTGGATATTGACACCCTGAATGAGTTGACGAAGAAGAAGCTATGTTTTTATTGTAGAGATACTTAGGAATTATCTCATAAGTGTCCTCTTAAGGCTAAGGAAAATCAAATGGAGTGTTTCTTAGTAGAGGAGTCATAGTCAAAGAGGGAAGATCAACACTATAATTTAGACAAGGATAACACTATAGAGGAGAGCAACATTCCTAAGGATGAGAAGTCATTGGCATGATTAAAGAGGGTTAAGAAGGAAATTCATTTAAGGTTAGAGGTACTATCTAGGGGTAGAAAGTGGTCTCACTCATTAGTACTGAGGCTACACATAATTTCATAGATGCATGATTGGTAGCCAAGAGAGGTTTATAGACTAAGGAGCATGTCAGATTTAGAGTCATGGTACCTAATGGTGACAAATTAATATGCACTCAGAAGATATCTAATCTTCACATCAGGTTTGGAGATGGCTATGAGTTGGAGGATGAGTTCTATGTAGTAGAAATGGGATACTATGATGTCATCCTTGCCATGACATGGATGGCCTCGCTAGTCAAGTTTACACTCAACCTAGAAAAAATAGAGATGAGATTTTAGTATGAGGATAGAACTATTGTACTTAGAGGACTTTAAGATAGGAGTTGCAGAGTAATTTCCTTGAGGAGAATGTAGAGACTATTTTGGCATGATGATGTAGAGTGGGTGATAGAATTTTTTAATATGCTAGCCTTATAGGAGCCATAGGTGAAAAGTCATATAGTAGATATCCAAGGGATACTTAATAGGAATGCTAAAGTTTTTTGTGAGATTTCACATGGGGTTCCTCCTTACAAAGGGATGAAGCATGTTATTGAACTCAAGGAGGGAGCCAAACTAGTTATGATTACTCCCTATCATCATCCTAAGAAACACAAGGATGAGATAGAAAAGGAGATTAAGGATTTGTTGGGGATGGGTCATATTAGGCCTAGTAAGAGCCCCTTTGCTTCAATAATTTTTATGATAAATAAGGATGGGACAATGTGCATGTACATTGATTATAGGGAATTAAATAAGAAGATAATTAAGAACATTTATCCCATCCCATAGATAGATGAGCTGATTGATGAGTTGCATAGTGCATGCTTTTTTACAAAGATTGATTTATGGTTAGGGTATCATCAGATCAAGATGAGGGTAGAGGACATTGAGAAGATAGCTTTTTGGTGTCACTATAACCACTTCAAGTTTTTGGTTATGCCATTTGGGCTAACTAATACCCGTACTACATTCTAGAATTGCATGAATTAGGTATTTAGGGGCAGCTTACAACATTTGTCTTGATTTTCTTTGATGAAATTTTGGTCTTTAGTAAGATTTGGGAGAAGCATATACAAAATCTTGAGATGGCCTTGTCCATTTTGGAGAAAAAGTCACTATATGCCAAGGAATCTAAGTGCAAGTTTGGGTTGACTGAGTTACTATACCTTTGGCATATCACCAACATAGATGGAGTTCGAGTAGATCCCAAAAATATTAGAGCTATTGTTGATTAGTATACTCCTACAAACCTTACACAACTTAAGGGGTTCTTTGGTCTCTACAAGTTTTATAGGAGATTTATTAAGGGATTTTCAAAGATTGCTACACCCTTGACATACCTTACCAAGAAAGAGGACTTCACATGGATAGGGGCAACTCAGAGATGCTTTGATCATTTCAAGAAGGTGATGTCATCATGTCTAGTATTAGCTCTACCAAACTTCACAAAGCCATTTGAGCTTCATTGTGATGCGTCAAGTGATGGGATTGGCAAAATCTTTTTGCAAGAGAAGCATCCAATTTCTTTTGAGAGTAGGAAGCTTCATGGAGTGGAGAGGAGCTATTCAATCTATGATCAAGAGATGTTGGCTATTATGAATGCATTGGACAAGTTTCAGTCCTACCTAGCTGGGTGAAGTTTTTTATCAAGATTGATCACAATGACATCAAATACTTCATGAGTTAGTGTGATTTAAATGATAGACAACAAAAGTGGATTATGAAGTTGTAGGCTTATGACATTGACATTGAGTTTGTCAAAGGTAAGAAGAATGTGGTGGCAGATGCTTTATCTAGGAGACCTCATATTTGTGCTCTAGCTAAGATTACAAGAGATTGGAGAAATAATATTATGAAGGAGTATGCGAGGGACAATTGGGCTTCTAGAGTGATTGCAAACACCATACAAGATGATCATTATATGGTGATAGATAGATTGATCAAGTTCAAGGGTAGGATATATTTGATTCATTCTTCACAGTTTAGGGAGGTATTAATCAAGATATTTCATGATTCACCTATAGATGGAAATCTAGGGGTCTTTAAGACCTATAGGAAATTTTTTGAGTGGTTCACATGGAAAGGGCTTAAGGATGATTTTCAAAAGCATGTCAAGGAGTGTGTAGTTTGTCAATAGAATAAGGGAGAGCACACATATCTTGTAGGGTTGTTAAAACCTTTGCCCATTCTAGATAGGAAATGGAAATGTATTTTTATGAATTTCATCACTGAGTTACCATGAGTGTAAGAGAGAGATTACATCTATGTGGTAGTTGACCAGTTGATGAAGTTTTCTCACTTCTTTGCTATTCTATCCACTTACATAGTGGCATAGGTGGTTGATCTTTTCTTTGGAGAGATATTCAGGTTACATGGGCTACCTAGTTTCATTTTTAGTGATCATGATAGTAAATTTATAAGTTCTTTTTGGTAGGAATTTTTTGGGTTGTGTGGTATAGATCTTACACCTAGCACTAGTTATCATTCACAGATAGATGGGTAGATAGAGATTGTGAATAAATGGGTTGAAAGATATCCAAGGAACTATGTGATTGCATAACAGAGGGCTTGGGTCAAATGGATAAATATAGGAGAGTAATGTTATAACACCACTTATCATATGTCCATCAAGATGACTTCATCCATGACATTGTATGGTTATGAAGCACCTAGTTTCATGGATCTAGTTTTGGGGGATAGTAGAGTGCCCAAAGAAAAATACTTCTTGTAGGATGGTTAGGATATTTTTAGAGTGCTCAAGGAGAATATATAGAAAGCCCAAAATTAGTATAAATTGTATGCTGACCAGCACTAGATAGAGTGTAACTTTGAGGTTGGGGATATGGTTTACTTGAGGCTACAACCATATAGACAGTCATCACTCAAGAACAGTGAAGCAGAGAAGTTAAAGCCTAGGTTTTATGGGCCCTACAGAGTGATTCAGAGGGTGGGTGAGGTTGCCTATGAGATCAAGCTTCCAGAGGGTAGTCAGGTTCATAATGTGTTTCATATGTCAAGTCTTAACAAAGCCATCAGTTAGAGAGTTGTTCCTTCTATAGACTTTCCACCATTAGATGAGGAGGGGAAGCTCATATTGATTCCTAAGGCTATTCAAGATACTAGGGAGAGCACTCTATAGAATAGGGTGATTAAAGAATAATTAGTCAAATGGAGAGACCTGCCAAAGGAAGATGCTACTTGGGAGAGTGAGCAGGTGTTATAGAAAAAATGACTAAAATTGCTTGAGGACAAGCAATTTTGAGGGGGGTAGACTATAATGTCTCCACTTTAGTCATTTTCTTGTTGTGTGACCATTAGCTTTTTATTTTATTTTATTTTATTTATCCCACATTGCTTGTGAAAAGTGGTCAACCCGATGAAGTAGGAATAAAAGGAGAGCTTATGGCTATTGTTAGGCAAGTTGAATATAAGAAGAAATTGGATGCATAAGTTATGGATCTATTCTTGGTATTAGAGGATATCTCTCCTCTCTTGTGACATTCTAGATGTTATTCCCTTGGGGTTTTGCCTTTGGAATTCATTGCTATTAGCTTCATTAACAAGCAGCTTCGGCACATTTCTAGCTATAGGTGGATTGGGTGTTTCCTCATACCATTCTCATTCCTTGTTTGATATTTATGCCATTGTGGAGGAATGTTTTTATGAGGGTCTTGGACTGATTGAAGGTAGTTTTTATTGTACCAACACTGTACTGCAACACTATTCATATTATTGTAATGGTAAGTTGGGAAATCTTGACTGGAATAACATGTTATAATGCTAGAGTAATTAGTGAGTTAGAAAGTTTTCTATGTATTGGATTTTATTAGTTTGAAAACTAATATTATTTCAATAGTAGTTCAATCTTTAGTTTTGCATAAATTTCTTCTTGTTCACGTTATGTGGTTTAAAATATATGCAAAGACATTGAAATCACTATCAATAGTTGGTTCAATTTTTTGGGCATTTCTAGGGGGCCCATTACATACACTACAATAGAACCTAAAAATAATAATTTGAAACCATATTTATCTTCTCACACAACCATAAGCTAACCTATATAGCTTACACTCCTGAATCAAATTAAAATAGAGGGACTTCAAACTTCACAAGTTCCTTATAGACCCTAATCTTACCGAGAATAACATAAAAATGCATTTTTCTCTCCAGTAACTTCTAATTTTTCAAAGTGGCATATATCATAGGTGTGATCCTCCTAACTCTCCCAATGATAGGTTTTTTCTGAGGAATTCCAATTCTCAATATAGATATACCTCAATTGCAAAGAGTATTAATCTACACTGTATGCTTGAATGGAACTACTTAAAAATAAAAATATATAGTTCAATTAAAAAGAATTAAATGTGCTCATAAATAACTAACCATATACCTCTTTATACAAAAAAAAATGAATTATTGTTATACTTAAGACACTAAACACATTCTCAATACATAACAATACAAGAATCTTTGTACATCATCTAACTATAGATGACACGAGTATTTTTTGATTTTTCTACCAAGTAATTAAATGAAAATCTATTAACAAGATAAATCAAATCCCTTATGGTCCTAAATCACAAGAATTATTTTCAAAAATTTAGAATCTATAGAAAAGAGCAATTATTTCTATTCTAACTACATTACATACAATCCCACTACCCATCCCAAGAAAACAATATAATATTTACTTCATCCTTTCAAAGAGTACAAAATTTATTTTTGTCATATGTAATAGTATAGTATTAATCTCTACTTAGTTAAAAACTTCATTTTGAATTATTATTATCTTAATGAAGTATTTACATGAGGATGGATACACAACATATGAAATGATAGGATGCACTCTATTGGAATTAAAGGTAGAGTAATTGAGAGGGGGGGTGAATCAGTTACTCACAAAAATTAATCCACAAATCCCTTCGATGTCTTAAAGATCTAGTTACTATTGATACTCAGTAAACATAAAAAAAAAGTTGTAGCTCAATAAATTAAACTGTCACTTATCTTCAATCAAACATGCATGTAATTGAAAACAAAATGAACACAAGAGACACCAAATTTAACATGGAAACCCAATATGAGAAAAACCATCAAGTAACTAGTCACCAATTTTTCACTCTTCTAAAGTGAGGCCTATTAGGAGCCAACCTTGTTAAAGGTTACAATACACACTATTAGGTGTGACCCTATTAGGAGTGGCCTTGCTAGTGGTCTTTAGAAAAATTCAACTGAACTGTCACCTTGTTAGTGGATTTACAAAATGGCTATTAAACCAAGTATATTAAGAGATTTGAAATCACTGCTACAATGGTTAGAAAGCAACAATGAATTGACCTAAACAAGATGCAACTAAATTTGTTGACTATAGGTCTCTGTTCAGCATTATTAGATCCTCCTTGATCAAATATAGCTTTTCTGCTCCTCAATGATCTCTAATCATCCTTCAAATTCACTTCCACAATAATAAGTCTTCATATCACAATAATTCCACACACACTTCCACTTCACACTTAGAATTCACAACTTGACATCTTAATTATACCATTCAGATTGTCAAGTCATCCCATTTACATGTTACATTTACCAATAAACCATACATCAATCGGCTACAAATATTACTCTAAAAAAATAAACATTATTTCATAAAACAATGAAATACTTTGTTGGCCAACCTTGCTCGGTAAATACTGCTTCCAAAAATTTCCTAAGTTAACCTTCTTGACTCGGTTAACATCGCAATATCCATAAAATCCTTTGGCTACCAAGTTTACTCAGTAAGAATTGATTTCCTTCATGAGAGCTCAGTAAGAACTGCTTCTGCCACATTTCCTTTGATGAGCAAGTGAGCTTGGTAAGGACTATTTCTGCCACATTTCCTTTGATGACCGAGTTAGCTCAATGAGAACTGTTTTCTCAGTAGATACTGTAAGTTTTCTTTACTAACCTCCTCAGCTTAGTAGATTCGATCCTTTTGCCTTGTTGACCATCTAAGCTCGATAGAATTTGTTCTTTGCCTTGCTGACCTTTTGAGCTTGGTAGACTCTATCTAATGATTGATATGGAATTTGTGTGACATCAAAGACAACACACAATTGAACAATTATATCCAAAAATCTCCCTCTTTGGCATTGATGGCAACACAACATGTCATAGTAGAATGAAATTTGAAAAAAAAGTCTTTTACTAAAATAATACTTCACTTTCTTCTTCAAATATAGCAAACTCCCTCTTTCATAATAATATCTCCCTCTTGCACAAACTCTTATTATTTTACAAATTTTAGAAAGATATGATAGTATATTCTCCCTCTTTGAAAACACATTTCAAAGATAACTGAATAGCATTGTACCTGATGTACTGATTCATATGCAATGTCTTCATTGGTTTGTTGCATCAACTGATAGATCTTCAAATCTATTTTTGTTGATGCATCACTAGAACTATATTTTATTAAGCTTTAGATATGGGAATGACCCCTAACTTACATCTTAGATCCAAGAATGCATCCTTAGGTAAAGGCTTTGTGAATATGTCAGCAATTTGTTCCTTTGTATGGACATATTCCAATCTTATTTCCTTTTCTTGCACCAATTCTCTAACAAAGTGATACTTGATGGCAATATGCTTGGTTTTTGAATGCATCACTGGATTCTTGGAGATGTTAATTGCACTTGTGTTATCACAAAACATAAAAATAGGTTCTTTGATTTCTTGCTTCATACCTTCCAATAATTGTTTGAACCACAAAATGTTTGAGCAATTTACTGCTACTGCAACATATTCAACCTCTTTTGTGGATTGAGATGTACAATTCTACTTTTTGCTTGTCCAAAAAACCAACCTTTTTCCAAGAAAGAAAGCTCCTCCACTTGTGCTCTTTCTATCATCAATATTTCCTACCCAATCTGCATCAATGAATACTTTTAAATCTAGAATTCCTCCAAGTTTATACCATAATCCATATTCTTTAGTTCCTTTTAAGTATCTCATGATCCTTTTGATTTCCATCATTTGATTTTCTTTTGGTTTTGTTGAGAATCTTGCTACAATTCCTACTGCAAGGGCAATGTCTGGTCTTGTGTGGACTATATATTGCAACTTTCCAATCATAGATCTATACAATGTCTAATCTACTTCCTTTGATTCATCATCCTTGGTAAGTTTTAATCCAGTACACATAGGGGTCGCAACTAGTTTGTAGTCTTCCATACCAAACTTTTTCAGTATCTCTTTGATGTATTTAGATTGAGTGATGTAGATGCCATTCTTACTTTGTTGAATTTGAAGACCAAAAAAGAATTTGATTTCACCGAACATTGACATTTTAAATTCCTTGTTCATTTGTTCTAAAAATTCTTTAAAAAGATCATCATTTCCTATGAACAAAGTATCATCTACAAATATTTCTACCAAAATAATCTTATTATCTGATCCTTCCTTTATGTACAAACTACTATTGTCATTAGTTCTTTGAAAACCAATCTAAATAAGATAGTTATGCAATCTTTCATACCATGCTCTAGGGGCTTTTTTTAGACCATATAATGCTTTATGCAATTTGCAAACCATGTCCTTATCTAGATCAACAAAACCTTCAAGTTGTTCAATGTAAACCTCTTCATCCAATATACCATTGAGAAATGCTGAATTGACATCCATTTGATAAAATTTGAATCCTTTGAATGTAGCATATGCAAGTAAGGTTCTAACACCTTCCAATCTCGCAAGAGGAGAAAAAGTCTCTTCATAGTCTACACCTTCTTCTTGAGAGTATCCTTTGCATACCAGTCTAGCTTTGTTCCTTGATACCTTACCATCTTCATTTAGTTTGTTTCTAAATACCCACTTTGTTCCAATGACATTTTTGTCTTTGGGTCTAGATACAAGAGTTCATGTTTTATTTTTCTCTATATGTTCTATCTCTTCATTCATAGCTTCAATCCAAATTTTATTGTCTAGTGCATCTTTGACATTTCTAGGTTCAAAATAAGCAAGTAAACAAGTGCCTTTCAACTTACTTCTTGTCATTGTTCCTTCTGATTTATCTCCAATGATCTAATCTGGTGCATGATTCTTTCTGGCATACTTAGCTAACATGGGCTCCTTTCCTTTTGAATGACTTGCATTGTTATCCTTCTATTTCTAAACTTCTAGTTGCTCAGGCTTGGTAGATGCTAACTTAGTAGCTTCTGTTTGCAACTCAGATTCTTGCAACTCAGTAGGTATTGACTTAGTTTAAACTTCTTGTGACTTGGTTAATGAAGACTCTGAAGTTGAGGATTCTTGATTAATAGGTATACTTGGCATTATATCAGGTTCCATGTAAACAAATCTTCTGTAGTCTTCAGGTTCCTTTTTTCTTTCTTCTTCTATTTTTTCTGCAAACTCATCAACTTTCACATGTGCACTTCCTATGACTTTATGAGTAGATAAGTTCAAACATCTATATTCTTTTCTTTTGCAAGAGTACCCAAAAAATATGCCTTCATCACTTTTTACATTAAATTTACCTTTTCTAGATTCTTTCAAAATGTAACATTTGCTTCCAAATACTTTTAGATAACTTACATTGGGTTTGTAGCCATACCATAACTCATAGGGTGTTTTGAATGAGTCCTTCTTCAGCTATACTTAGTTCAAGGTATGAACTACAGTGTTGATAGCTTCCTTCTAGTATTTGATAGTAATGTCTTTCTCAATCATTAAGGTTCTTGCACAATCCATGATAGATCTATTCCTTCTTTCTGCTATTCCATTTTGTTCAGGAGTTCCAGGTGCTGAAACCTATCTTTTGATTCCCCTTTCAATGCAAAAGTTATTGACTTCATGTGAAATGAATTCACCACCTCTGTCATACCTTAAGCTTTTTAGTCTTTTTCTTTTTTCCTTTTCTACTCTGGCCAAATACAACTTGAACTTTTCAAATGCTTCTAATTTCTCTCTTAGGTACATAATAGTCATCATTCTTGAATAATCATCAACAAATAGAATAAAGAATTTTTCACCAGTATAAATTTCAATGCCAATAGGTCCAGAAAAATTAGTATGCACAATTTCTAGAACTTCTTTAGTCTGATAGTTCTTTCTTTTAAAACTAGTCTTTCCAATTTTACCAATTTGACAATTGTTGCATAGGCCAACCTCAAGTTTCTTAATGTTAGGGATACCTCTTACTTTCCTAAATTTACTGATCTTCATCAAGTTGTCAAAGTTTACATGACATAACCTCTTATGCCATAACCAACTTTCTTCAATTTGAGCAATGAAACATGAACATTCACCAAGTTCAAGATAAAATAAGTTACCTTTTGTATGAGTTTCTGATCCAATCAGCTTTCTTTTTCCATCTAGAAATCTTGCTTTTCCATGCATAAATTCTACTTTGAGTCCATTGTTGAGTAGTTGTGCCATACTCAACAAATTATGCTTTAGTCCTTCTACCCAATATGCATTATCACATACAAGTTCCTTGGTTAGTAAGATTCTTTCTTTTCCTCTTATATAACATGGTTCATTGTTACCAAATCTTACACTGCCACCGTCATAGTTTTCAAAGTATTCAAACTTAGTTTTATCACCAGTCATGTGATGGGAAAAACCACTATTTATAATCCATGTATCATTTTTTCTCATATGAGAAATGAGTGCCATTTCTTCATCATTATCAGATTCATCTTTCATAGCAATGTAGACAATTTCATCTTCATCTTCATCATCAGAATCATTAGAATCTTTAGCCATGAAACATGTTTTCTTACCTTTATCCTTGAATAATTTGAAGTCTTTCTTGCCATTTTACTTGCGACCTTTCTTCTCATCTTTGTTCTACTTATTTGGGCACCTGGCTACAATATGTCCAATTTCTTCACAAGAAAAGAAGATTAGAGGAACCTTACCTTTATATTTCCACTTGCCTCTTGAATATTTTCTTGCTAGTAGAGCTTCATCAACCTCAAGATCACTATCTGAACTTTTTTTTGATTCTTCATCACTATCTAATTGTGGATCCTTCATCTTTTTCTCTTTTTCTTTGAGTGAAAGCTTGGCTTCAAATGGTGATTCAATGTTCTTGACAGTTGGAACATAATTGTCATAGTTATCTAGCTCAAATGCAGTCAATCTTCCAACTATGGCCTCTAAATTTATTTCATGATTTACCTCACATCTTCTTTGTTAAATTTTAGAGACTCTGATTGCATAAATGGGAAGTAGAGTTCTAAGAACTTTACTTATAACTATCTCTTAATTGATATCTCCTCCAGATGCTTTAATTGCACTAACACATGCTTTAACTCTTTCAACATACTTTGCAATGTTTTCATCTTCTCTCATCCTGATTTGATCAAATTGTCCTCCCAAACTTTCTACTTTGGCTCTTCTTAGATTATCATCTCCTCAATAGATCTCTTTCAACTTGTTCCACATTTCAAAGGTAGTTTTGCAATCCTTGATGTCATCAAATTCTTCATAACTCAGAGCAGATGCTATATCTATCATGATGTTGTTGTGAGTCTTTTTTTCAACAATATCATTGACAGATAATGTACTAGAAGGTTCTTCATATTTTTCATCGAGGTAGTTGATCCTTGTATCACCAATAGAAGCTAGATGAAGCCTCATCAATCCTTTCCATTTTGAGAAGTTGTCCCTGTTAAGTCTTGGAATTTCCTTTTTGTAAGACATCTTGGTCTTTAGCTTAGATCCTTGAAATCTTTTCCTGTAAGCACCAAAAGCTCTAATACCAATTGTTGAAATTAAAGGTAGAGTAATTGAGAGGGGGGTGGGGTGTGAATCAGTTACTCACAAAAAAATCCAAAGTTCCCTTAGATGTCTTAAAGATCTAATTACTGCTAATACTTGGTAAACATGACAAAAATGTTGTAACTCGATAAATTAAATTGTTACTTATCTTCAAGAAAACATGCATGCAATTGAAAACAAAATGAACACAAGATACACTAGATTTAACGTGGAAGCCCAATATGGGAAAAACCACCAAGTAACTAGTCACCAATTTTTCACTCTTCTGAAGTGAGCCCTATTAGGAGCCAACCCTGTTAAAGGTTACAATACACACTGTTAGGTGTGACCTTGTTAGAGGATTTAATCACCCTATTAGGAGTGGCCTTGCTAGAGGTCTTTAGAATAATTCAACTAAACTATCACCTTGTTAGAGGATTTACAAAATGGCTACTAAACCAAATTTGTTAAGAGATTTGAAATCACTACTACAATGGTTAGAAAGAAACAATGAATTGACCTGAACAAGATGCAACTGAATTTTTTGACTATATGTCTTTGTTCAGCATTATTAGATCCTCCTTGATCAAATATAGCTTTGATGCTCCTCAATGATCTTTGATCATCCTTCAGATTCGCTTCCACAGTAATCAGTCTTCATATCACATTAATTCCACATACACTTCAACTTCACACTTAGAATTTGCAACTTGACCTCTTAATTATACCATTCAAATTGTCAAGTTGGCCCATTTACATGTTACATTTACCAATAAACCATACATCATTCGGTTACAAATATTACTCTAAATAAATAAATGTTATTTCATAAAACAATGAAATCCTTTACTAACTGACCCTGCTCGATAAATACTTCTTCCAAAAATTTCCTAAGTTAACCTTATTGACTTAGTTAACATTGAAATATCCATAAAATCCTTTGCCTGCCAATTTTACTTGGTAAGAACTGAATTCCTTCATGAGAGCTCGATAAGAACTACTTTTGACACATTTCCTTTGATGACTGAGTGAGCTCGGTAAGAACTATTTCTGCCACATTTCCTTTGATGACTGAGTTAGCTTGGTAAGAACTTTTTACTTAGTAGATACTATAATTTTTCTTTACTAACCTCTTGGGCTTAGTAGATTCTATCCTTTTGCCTTGTTGACTATCTAAGCTCAGTAGACTCTGTCCTTTGCCTTGCTGACCTTTTGAGCTCTATAGACATTGTCCTTTGCCTTGCTGACCTTCTAAGCTCAGTAGACACTGTCCTTTGCCTTGCTAACCTTCTAAGCTAGATAGAATCTATCTGATGATTGATATGACATTTGTGTGACATCAAAGACAACACATAATTGAACAATCATATCCAACAACACTCAACAAAGACATGTTGTAGCTGAGTGTTGCAAAGTGTGTTAGTAAAGAGATGGAAATTGAATTGGGAGATAAAGTTGGTAATGTTATTCACATTGAGGATGTTGTTGGACCAAACATGTTAATTAAGGTAATTTATTTGACTTCTTATTGCATGCTGATAAGAGTTTGAGAAAATAAACCAAATGCAAGTTCTTGCAAATTTTTGAACATGGTTGAATGATTGCCATAATATTGAGTTTTCATTCAAATTTATTTCTCTCATCTTTCTTTTGGAGCATAAGATCCACAAATAATTAATTTCTTATAGAGGACATTAATGGAAAGAATGGGTGAATTAATTTTTAGTTTGAAAGTTTTTCATTTAGGTTGCTAGTCTAAGTTTTCCAATACTACTCATTCTTTTTCCTTTGGCTCTATACAATTGGGTATAGTTGTGTGCACATGTGCAAAAATATTAGAAATACACTTAAGTACTCTATTTACCAAAGAAGAAAACTCATAGTTCATTAGTTTAGTGTCAAATGTGAATTCTTTGCAAAATGACAATTAATAAACTCCAAATTGCTCCTTATTGAAAGAGTCAAGGTCAACATTTATTCCATGATGTAAATCATGACTATCCCTAAGATTGTCTTGTCAATTCACACATAACATTTTCTTCCCTTCTAATGATATTCAAAATAAACTCAAGATGAAAGTTGTCAATTGTGTGTCCCTTAAATTTTTAAATTAGTTTTCTTTGGGATGAATCCATAGGTAACTCTAAATGCTAGGGTTAGACTTTGGGTGTACCCAGGCTAGTCTAAGCTTCATAGCCACACACAAACCAAACTGAGGTAATTTAAAGGCCATTTCTATTAAACCTAGTTTTAGTGTTTTTTATCTTGTATAATTGGTTCACCTTTAATAAATTATATGATATGTTACATTTTTATCATCTATGCTTCATTGTTGTGAATGTTTTCTATATGCAAATCAGCTTTTTTAAAGACAAAAAGTACATAATACAGGCAACAAAATAGAAAATTTAGAACTTTTATACAATTTCCATTACAATATGTCTAGGGCTTATCACAACATATATCTCATAGAGCTTCAAGGGGCCACATAATTTACATCTAAAATATTTAATACTTTATGTTGTATGTTTAACCTATGAAACCACTAACGTCAAAACAATTTTGATGAAGCATTCAAATGACAAATGACTAATCAAATATAATATAATTGATTGACATGCTCCCTATTATTAAAAAAAAAAAAAAAAACTATCTCCTTTTGGTATTTAACCTTCATAATATATGACTGTGTACTACAAACTTTCTTTCTCATTTCTTTGCCAACTAATTATCAACTATACCCCCTATAAAGAGTAAGGTTTTTTTTGGCTAAAAACTCATCATTACTAAGGGAGACTACAATAAATTTATTTTTGAGCTAAAGAATCATCCTTACTAATGCAAACCACACTATTTTTTTTTTTTTGACTCAACTATCATCCTTACTAATGTAGGCTACAATATAAAAGAGGAGGCAAAGTGTTTTTAAATCTTTTAATGCAACATTTTCAATGGGTTATAATTTTTAACACTATCCAACCATTTAAACAATATATGAATTCTAGCCATTGACATAGACAAGTTACAATTTATAGGTTGGAATTCTTAAGTAGTACCCATTCTAATATTAGAGACCACCCATGTCAAAATATATTAAGTTGATATTACTCCAACTATTATTGACATCAGTTGCCAACCATATTGATGTAGGAGCATCTTGGGTTTTCTCGATGACTACTTTGGAGTTCTTGGGAGGAGGCTTGATAGTTGCTTTGGAGGGTGCTTCAATTAGTACTTGGTCAAAGAAGGATTGGTGCTCAACATGGTCTGGGAGATCGATGTGGTCTTGCAGCTCAACATGGTCTTGGAGCTTAACATGGTCTATTGTGCTCAACATGTATTGGTTTCTCAACAATGCTTGTGGGAGCTTGGTGATGCTTGGGAGTTTGCTAACACTCAATAGTGTGTTGGTGTCAATGAGAGTTTTGGTGCATGTAGCATGTGATTGTGATGCAGATCAATTTAGGAGTGTGTGTGGACCCATGTGTGGTCTTTGTTTCCTCTCCTATGTGCATTTAATCTTGGTTGTAAACTTGGGGCTTGTCCTAAGTATTTTCATGTGGTTATCACATGTTAATTGTGGTTTAATGTGAGGATTAACATGTTTTATTTAATGTTTATTATGTGTCAACTTGTGGCTTAAATATGTATTTAATACTTGGGATTTACTTAATTTTGTAATTGCTATGCTGACTTGTGGCTTAGTTGGGTATAAGTAAGGGGTTTTGTGGATTCTTAATTCATTCAGTCATGGAGTGATTAAAACATTAAGAGGGAGTGAATCCTAAGTTCAATGTGGAGTAGCTAAAGAGTGAGTTTTCCAAAAATCTATGGATAGAATGCCAAATGTGAGGTAGTTTATAGCAAGATTGTGGTAGAGTTGTGAGTTTGGATTGAGGAGCTAGTGGTTGCAGTTTAGAAACAAGGAGGTTTCTTGGTGGTTTGTGAGAACAAGTTGAGATCTTGGAATTTTCTACTAGATTCCTATTATGTTATTGATCTAGGTTAGCTGGGATATGATTTGAGTTGGATCTTAAGGGATCTTGTAGAACTATTATTGTAATTGGCCCTACCTAAAAGGCCTTACAACTGGGCATATTGCATGTAATTAGTTATTTTATGAATAAAGAGTTGTGATTTGGTATCGGATCTTACATTTGTGTTGCATTGTTTCTATTATGTGGTTATTTGTTGGGGGCTAGGGCATCTCCTTTGAGGATTCTCCTACCTTTTACTGTGTCACATACACAAGAATAATGAATCTACTTAATATGATCTGAAGATGTTGCTAGAGATAAAAATGGAATAGCCACTCATAGAAATGGACTTTTTGATTGGATGTTCAATGATTCAATATGTAATGGCATCCATAGATTTACCCTAATTCGGTAATCCCTATCTATGAAATATAATAATTGAATATAGAATTCTATGTTAATGTCTCTTGAAACCATGATATGTTTATATATCTTCAAATTTTATATAAGGATGATAATATTATTAAGTTTTGAATCAAAATACATAATAATACAGAACTAATAATTGTAGAACACATAAGACAAGAGATGCTTTGGTAAAACCCTCCTACTCGATAATGTGAATTCAATGGATCTTGCCAAACATTGTTCTAGGCTTCTTGTCATGTCTATTGGACACTATTGGTTATGAAAAAAACCCTATTTAGCATACTTATTTCATGCTTTGAAGTAAGGGTTTGATAAAACCAAAATTGACTCCTTTTGTAAACATGGTTGTTAAGTTTTGTTTTGCCAAGTCTTATACTTGTGCTTATCTAGCATTATAGGAGATATTCATACTCTTGACTAGCTTATTTGGGCCTAGAATGACCAAACCAAACAATTCAAAACTCCTGTTTCCAATCGCTTTCCAAACTGGCTGTATACTTCCTAGTATCCCTTTTTGTAATTAGCTCTCATATTTAGGTTTTAGACCATTAACTTTCATAAATTCTTAACTACCTACTAGAAAAATTACCATTCAAGATAATCATTTGAAATTTTCAAAGGATTTTTCTAGTTTGGACCTTTGATACCGTCTATACATTATATTTCCCAAAAATGAGGGTTTTTAAGGGTTTTGTGGCTTTTCTTGGCTGTATGCTCTAAATGGACTTCTAACTTTCTTCAACTAATTGGTTGAAATACCTATTTTCTGTGTATGGCCCTCTATTCATTTCTTTTTCATCTCCAAAAGAAACCATGTCACAATCTTCCTTCCTATGTATATATCGGGCTTATTTTGAATTTCATTTCTAGTCAAATTCACTATCAACTCGCCTAGGGCTTGTAAAATTCAAAAGCTAAATGTTTTTAGCTCCAAAATTTTGCATTATAAAGTTCATGGAGTCTACTTCTTTTCCCCAAGGTTCCATCAATTTTCATCTATGGGAAACAAAGATAGGCTTCATTTTGTAAAAATTGCCTAGTTATGAAGGAAAACTAGCAACATTCAATGACCTTGAAAAAAATATATATGAGACTCAATAAAATGAAATAAAAACCTATAAAAAACAAAACTAACAGGTGTTACTAACCCCTATTTATAAAGAAATTTCATAACTAATGATTGTTCATGTGATTGAAGGTTACAAAACACGTGCAATCAGTCAAAAACTCAGTTTTGGCATTTAATCTTGTTAAATAACTTGCTTCCAACTTGTACAAATATCTTTTGAACAGGCTTATATATGATTTAGTGATCATTCCAAATTTTAGAAGGGCAGAGTTTACTATTATGTGAAAGCACACCACTTATTTACCTAAGTTGCACAAAGTTGCAACATTGTAATTTTTTAATTTTTGCAAACTTGACATCTTTATGAAATTTTTTGGCTTCCTTGCCAAAAATAGATGTAAAATACATGTAATGGATGTAAACTACATGTTTATGGCATCTCCAATCATATTCCACCTATCTCCATGTTGTTTTCCATGTTTTGGTTGTTTGACCACCTTTGACTATATAGGAAGATCTTTGAGGTTTTGACAAGGAAAATGCTTCCAAAGTGAAATATAAACTTAAATCAAAGTAAAAACAAACACTTGTGTTAATGATCAGATCTGTGAGGCCTTACTTTGACCCATCATAGCATAGATACTGTATTTCCATTTTTTGTTATTTAGGACTGGATATCTTGACATATATTTTGATACTTGATGGACAATAAATTTTGCTACTTATTTGATGATATTCACCTTGTGATTTTTCCATTATGATTTGTATTAGGACTTAATTTGACATAATTGATCTTGTTAGGAAAGTCAATAATATTTAGATTTCGAGGTTTAATGATTAAATGTATGAAAGTAAATGATGGAGAATAGGAAGTTAATTATGAATGTGTTATATGTGAATTGTAGAATAATGAAATTATCATGTATCTTTACTTTCATATGTATTTTATATGTGACTTTTCATTGGATTATTGATGCTCAAGTCTAGTGTGTAGGAAAGGAACCATGAAAACATAATGGGGAAACAAGGTATAAACACATGTTAATATGACACTACCAAGGTGAATCTTTAGAAGATTCATAAACCTCATTGTGATGTGTTTATTTTGTAAATGTGAGATCTATGTGTCTAGTATGTATTTCATGAGTAGATTCAGAACATGTCATGTGTGATGTATAGTGAATTTTGTGTGTGTCACTTGACACTTGTACTCATTGTTTGAAAATGATGTGTTCTTGGAAGATGGATCATGTAGCCACCTTATCTCAAGTTAAATTAATTAATTAATAATTAAACTTAATTATCTTGATTAAGCAAGGGAGACAAAGGTTACCATCATAGGAACTTGAAATTGGACTTTACCTAGCATTGTGAGGGCCAAAAAGTATCTCTAAGGTGAATTTGTGATGAAAATAAACCCTACCCAAGATAATACTTTAAGTTAGGGGGATAATAGTGACCACTAGGGTGCCTAAAAGACCTAGGAGACCCCAAAAAGAATGCATTTTATATTGAATCCGAAAATGGGAGTCATATATAGAGGCATGACCAAACTAGAATCCCACTTGCCCACTCTCTAACTTTATAGACATTTAGGGTTTTCCATTGCTTGGAGTAAGGTTAGTATCCATGATCCATGGTGTCTCTTCATTTCATCATAGATTTGATATGGTGTTCTTTCAATTGCATTGTACATTTTTTATGGAGTAGATGTAGTTTTGTGAAGAATCCTATTGTATGTGTGTTGAATGTGAGAATTTTATGAGATTTCTTCCTTGAATCTTGTTTTTGTTCATCTTGATTGTTTGTGTAAAATGGGTGTGAGGCATAACTCACCCTTGGGAGGGAAGAGATGTTTGGGTGAAGGGGTTAATTGGGATCACCCATGTAGTTGAGAAAACTCTCCCATGTGGGGAGATGATTTTGATGTGTTTCAATAGAGTATGGTCTTCATGATTACTTGCATTCTTGGGAGGTATAAGGAGGTGTATGAAGAAGGAAGACATTGTTAAGCCTTGAAAGGGCATGTTACTTATGAGAATATGTGAATATATGTGATTCATGGATTTGAAATTCTCCTCATGGAGAGAGCCCACCTTCAACCCATATCTTAATTCTATGGTAGAATCTATGTGCAAGCCTTGGGATGGGTAGTATTGTGTTGTGTTGAATTTGTGTTGTTATAGTTTGCATGGTATGTGTATGTGAAGGTGTGCAACCATTTGTGCCTTGTTTCCCCAAGCTTGATGGGTGGCCTCCTTGAGGCCTAGGTTGGGAGTTGAGCCTCCATGGTTCCCATTTTTGTCTCTATTTTGTAGGATTTACTTGATGATCTTGGAAACTTGGAGTTCATGTTGTCTATTCATTGCATAGGAGAAGAAGACTCTATTTTATTGTGTTGAAATTGGAGAAACAACTCCATCTTGTTATGTGAATTAGTTTTTTTGTAAGAGTATTATTATTATTATTCTTAGTCATTTGTCATTAGAAATATTGTGAATCATCTATGCATTTCAAAAAAAAAGGTCCCTCCATTTGTATATCTTGATATGGTGACTTCACCACCTTATGTGCATGCTTGATAAATGTTGGATAAAAGCTTGAGAGGATCATGAAAGAAAGAGTTATTGTAGTGATGTTTTTGGTTCTTAATTTTGGATATGAAAGCATTGAAGAGAAGAATTAAGCATCAATGTAGGCATTTGTATGATGTAAATAAAATTATCCATTGTTATTCTATTATTCTCCATGCTCATAGAATAATTAGATGCTTTTTGTGATCAATCTTGATTCATACATAGTTGTAGAATATGCATTCAATAGATATGGATTCTTATTTAGTTTAAATCATTAAATAGAAATCATTATGAAATTTGAATACTTTTTGTTACTGAAGTTGCATGCAAAATATTTCAGTTATGTTTCATATAGAAGTATTCTTGTAATTTAGTTGATAGCAATAAGATAATTTTTATGAACACAATCATTAGATTTACTCTATAGAATACGCATTGGATTGGATTATACTATGTTAAAATATGATCAATTCATTTTTGAGAGAATCATAAGAATCCATGAAGAAAACTAGCAAAAATAATTAACTTCAAAAGTAGCCTATAGGTGCATATTTGCTTGCTGGAAAATGTATGGTAACTCAAACTAAATTCATTTTTAAAAAAAATACAGTCAATAGAATAATAGTTTTAGAATATAATAAGCATAATTTACCTATAACAATATAAAAATGTATAAGTCAACTATCATAATTAAGAAGGCTACCATGAAGTATACAAAAAAAATATTAATATATGGTCATATGGTAGTACTCTATCAAGTAACAATAATAAAATAGCTAAAATAGTAAATAAAATAAAAGCACATAATAACAACCCCATCCTTTGGAGAAGACTTGGTCACTAATATTGTTAGGGAGGTGTTCAATTTTATTTTTATTAGGGGGTGGGGGGGGATGACAACCCTCCCCCTTTCCTTCATGGCAGCCATACTCTTTAATGGGGGGAGAAGCTTTTAGGTGGGTGGCTTGGAAGCACACTTTCCTTCCTCCTCCTTCCCATGTGGGAAGAGAGAGAGGTAAGAAAAGGTGTTCGGAAGTGTTTGGGGTAGGTTTAGGGTAAAGTTAGGTAGGAATAAAGTGGTACGCTAGTTTTAGAAGTATTTTTTAAAAAGTTTTTTCTTTGGGTGGGATAAAAGGGATAGTAAGTAATATTAAAAAATATAATTCCTACTTAATGTAAGTGCAATTTAGGGAAAATTTAATAATGTGTTAATTAAGTATAGGCATTCTCTAGAAATAAATAAAGTGAGATCTAAGATGTTTATAGGTAGAGCAATGTTTAAGTAACTTTTTTTTTTTGATGTTTGAATTTCTTATGTGATTGTAGTTGACTAACTAATAATATATGTCATTTAGAAAGGATAAATAGGATTTTTTTCTAATTAATTGAGGTATTAGAATTTCTTGATAAATAATAAAGAATAATGTTATAGTGATTAGTCATTCGATTTATAAGATAGATTATGTATCTTATCATTAGATTTCTTTCTTGTTAAGAAAAAAAAAAATTAGTTGTGTTTTTTCCTTGTAGAATTTTGGGCATGACAAGATCCTTATTCTATATTCATTACCCACACCATTTAAGTTTTTATTGTTGAGGTAAATCTCTTTTGATAGTGTTTTATGAATATTATGTGTAATAATTATTCCACAAATTTCTTGCATGTAACAATATTGCAATCATCTTTAAGGGCTATATCAAGAATGTTTTAGATAAAGATGAGAAAGTTTGGAAGGCTAGAGCTGGTCATAACCCACCTCTTCATGCTCCTCACCTTGTTAGAACCTCACCTAAGATCAGCCATCAACATCTATCAAGAGAAAGTCATCACTCACCCATACCTCAAGGCATTAGTCAAGGAAAATTGAACCATCAAGAAATAACACTCATCCAAGAGAGAAGCAAAAAACATCCAAGAAGATAAAGCCAATAGAGTTGATATTTACAAGGTGTAGAACAAAATCCTTAATCAATTTAAATTTATCAAACTTCAAAATAATTGAAACTAAAATTAGAAAGAAATTAATACACACTATGAAGTCAATGCATCAAAGATATGTGGAGACAACTCATAAAGTAATACATTTTTGTATCACAATCCATAAAGTAATATATTTCTTAGCATTATATACCTTTTCTTTGTTATATTGGGCCTTAAGTTGAGACAACTACCTCAAAGCTAATTCCATAAACCAAGAACTTGGCACAAGCCATTTTCTATGCTCATTAAGCTACAAACAACCATTGTGATACCAATGACATGGGATCTGCCCTAATAAGAAATTGCCATGACTCATATTAGGATTTTGTTATAAGAGATCCTGACAGTACGTATAGAAATATTATTGGTAATTACATCTCCATGGAAGCGATCTCATGACTTGTGCCAGCACTAAAGGACATTACTAGTCAAAATGTTGATATATTTTGGATATACAAAAATGAAAAATGTTTTGCTTCCATGTTTCCTGCTCTCCACAAAATTCCAAGTATGGAATCCTAGGTTATAACACATGCATGGGTTTGAATATAGACTAATTTATTACCCTTCAAAATGCCTTAGTTAATTTTGCAAAATCCTTGATCAACTTAGAGTGATTGAAATGCACAATTTTTTGACTTTTAAAAGTTTAATTGTATTGGAAATAAAAAATGTATAGCTATTGAAGCCATGTATGGTGTATATTACATGAATTTCATGTCTAGATTTGAATGTCTAGTGACATCTTGTTGCGGCTAGAAATAGTCAATTAGAGCTTGCACAACTATCCAAAACCTTCCATTATGATAATACTAGTTAATAAAATTTATGTAGATAGTAGAATATGTAGATTCTATTGGGCCTAACTACTATTGTAAGCTCCTCCATTGATGGTATGCCAAAATAAGGCCAAAAAATTAGAAATAAAAAAACTAGTAAAAGTTGTTCTACCCTCCCAACTATAACTATTGTTGTGGTGACAAATGATGACAAACCCTTACTTTAAACTCTCCAAAATAATGGAATTTCTACTAAATATGTAAAATGTATGACATGTGATGATTAATTAACATCCTCCATGCTCTTATTTTGAGCTTGATGGAAATATATACCAGTCATTGCACTGCTGAAGAAGAATCATTCCACCAAAATGTTTACACCATTTAAAATGGGATCATTGAAATATTTAACTCTAGAGGTGCCATTAGTGAATGTGTGTGAGATCCTAGTATCTTGATAGTAATTTTGAGGGTTTACAGATGTGGTGAGATTCTTTTGGATATTGTTAAGGTTTCAAGTTCTTATATATACTTAATCATATACATGTCATAAAAAGTCAACAACATCGATGTAAGAATATCAATATGAGACATAAGACAAAAAGTGGTGAGAGGATTTACCTACTACAAAAGTGCTATATAAAGACAATAAAATCATAATCTGTGTGCATCAATGTGGAAATTTGTGATAATATTTTTGAAGGTACAATAGAAGAGGGTCTATGTATTGTTAGCATTGTGTATTTTTTTTATGGAAAAAGAAGAGACCATATCAATACATATCGAATGATATGAATGGAAAAAATAAATTATTATCAGTGACTCATCAACCATACAAAAGGTAAAGTAAATGAGCTATGAGAAGTGTGATTTACATGAAGTTTATGAACAAATATTATAACCAACTTTCTGCATCTAAAAAAGATGTCATTAGGAGTCTTCATTGAAGATAATACACTTGAAGCCATTAGAGTTTGAGAGTGTGTGATTAAGATTCATGTGACAAAAAAGTTACTATAAAAATAACATTATAATAACAAGCAGTAATTACTCAAATCGATTCTTGCAAATGATAGCAACATGGATATGAGCAGAAATAATAAAGTCATGATGAATACACAAGGGGATTATATGAGAGTGGTTAACTTAATTAGCAAATATAGATGCCATGCATAAGAAAAATATTATGCAGTCAAATAATTAAGGAAAGAATTATTCTAGTAATAGAAAAATTAACAAGGAGGCACTTTCAATACTTATTGCAATGAATATAAAACAAAAAACCTACACAATGGCATATGAAGTTTAATAATAAAATGGTAATCAAACTAATAGTATCATCTATGGTAAAAACATTGAGTGACATCGCTATAATTCATCGCAACTTGTAAGGAAACTTGCAATAAAGAATAAAATCATTTCCACACAACCCATAATAGATCTAAAATATATATGCAATTGAAATCTACATGCAAGAGAATAGACAACATACCCACAAAATATGAACAAGATATAACCTAGGAAACTCTCATTGAGGGAAAAAACTAGCCTCCAAAAGAATCCATCACCATGTATTATTCAACAAAATCACCATTTCAATACAACCATGGAAGCCTTCAATGCCATAGCCACAACCAAGAAATCTATGTGAACAAGCATGAATCCACACATCCCATGCCATGCTTCCAACCTTCACAAATTCTCCCTTGGCTAAACTATCAAGCCTTGTCTTTCTCAACTCTTTCCTTTTTGCCTTCTTCTTTTTCCTTTTTGTCTTTACACACAACAACTACCCTTGTGGCTACTTATATAGTAGCAAGTCTTGAAAAACCACCAAGTGGTATTACATAAACCATGTGCTACCTAATCCATTGATCCCACATTTAATATTGAAATTTTAATTCTTTTCCCCAATATTAAATAATTACATGAAATTTTATTACAATATTACAATACAACTCATCAAGTATATACCATGAGAATCTTTAAATGTTGCATGTCCATCTAGGTGCAACGTTATATAATACACTAAAATAATACAATATAAAAATATTATGCAATGTGTGCAACACTCATTATCTCAACAATCTCCCACTTGTGATATACATCACCTAGGGTCAATCTATAGCCACATAAAAGAAAAAGGGAACAATCCCTCCTAGCACATCCACCATCATGGATCAAAGTACACTATGTGATCCATCCTAATACCTACAAAAAAAAAAAAGTATCCATCATTTGAAACATGAATAAAACAACCCGCTATTATGTCAATGCCACTAGACATACATAGAAGTCATCCAAAGAGAAAGCCACCCAATTGGTTGCATTAGAAGATCATAAAATTCTATACCAACTAAAATTTCAAGCACAAAAAATCCAATCTAAAATTAATCACATGTATCCATACTTGTCAAAATATCCATAGCTGAAACATCACCCACAAAAAGTGCCAAACCCACCCAACTATCCATACCTCAAAAGGTATACCAAGTGAATCTCACATCATCAATATATCCAATCTGTAACCTATAGTCACAAGCCTCAAGAGCAATACCTACCACATATATACCAAGAAGCTCCCACTACAAAAGATAATTCCAAATCTATAAACAATCCACTTACAACATCTCAAAGAAGTGAATCCATGCAGTCTCAATGACATCCACAATACATAAACTGATATCTTGCAAGAAAAACTCTCATAACAAGTCTCCAATAGTCTCCCAAGTTCTCCACAACCAAAAAAGGAAAGAGATAAAGGAATAAACATGTCATCTCTCACATGAAATATGTGAACAAAAACTAGTGATCATAATTTGTAACCAATCTTAAATCCAATGTGAGACCGAACATCCAAGAAGATAACTGAGACCAAAGAGAAGCCATGCAAATCATAACCTGTCTCATGTCCTTCTATGCACACCTCTAGATGTCAACTATGCAATTATGATCTCCTCCATAAAACCCCAACAAGAAGCCTCAACAACACCCAAACCATACCATATAACTAATCATGGATGTAAGCCTCTCACAAGAAGATCAAACTCAGAAACCATTCCTAATCCAAGGAATATGCCCAATATAGAACCATCTTCCAAACTCAACCAACATAACAACATATGAACATGGAGATAACCAATGCTAAACCATCTCTCAAATGAACCCTCCAGAACTAACTCATGTACCATAGCTCAAGATCCATATCCATGAAAGAAAAGCATAAATATAATGTATGTGAGAGAAACAATGGGCTATACCTCTCAAGTAGCAAATTTTTGAGTAGACCAAGAGTGGAGAATGAGAATTCTCATCAAGATATCCAAGTCTCCAACCAAGACTTTTATCTAAGAACAATCTCCTCTCAAGTCCATATTAGGTGAATGCCCCTCGGACTTCCTGTTGAAACCAAACAACTATCCCAACAAATACTTCTCTAATCTAAGAGAAATCAGCATCACCATGGTCTCTAAGTATCCATGACCACCTATAACCAATAAATCCATGCCAAATCCAAATGCAACATAGAAATATCATGAAGTATCTAGCTTATGATCAATGTACTCAATACCAAGAAACTAAACCAAGATCAATGTCAAGGTTCCAACCATGGACTTAGGAACATAAACATGACAACGTGATCTAAACCATCTTAACTGATGAGATAACAGGCTCCATATGAACATACTATAACATGTAAAAACTATAAACATGTATCAAGAGTATACCATGACATAAAAATGAAACCATCCTAACACCAAGGATAACATGCCAAATGAAAGCTTAAAACACACCTTTACCAAGAATCCCATAAGTCCTCAAGATGCAACCATCTCCACACACCATATAGAAAAACCATATCCATAAACCATGAAGAACCATCTCCACACACCATGAAGATAACAAGTGTACCATGCAAATGTTAAAGATACTTCTATAGCAATAGGATCTAAGACAAATTTCCAAAATCTACAAACACTCAATAAACATATCAATGTCAACAAATCCCACTCAATGATGGTACTTAGTCACCCATGACATCATAAAATTTATCTCCTACATGAAGATCCTCTAGGTCTACACTTACACAACCGAAGTGTTAGTACCAAGTGAAACCAAGATCTCCAAACTAAGAAGATATAAACCAAACTAGGAACTAATCCTACACTATCACCTCATCACTATCACAAGCTCCCACTAAAATATATATCCAAGATCTCCATGACATCATAATGAAAAATCCATCCTTTAACCATGAGAATCAACCAAGGAAACCAAATGACCATGATCCTCAACCAAGAAGATATACCACCATAACCAAATCAGGAATCCAAACCAATGAATATCAAGGATATACATGTATATCCAATCATGTCATGCCAAAATCCATGGCACCATGATCACATCCATGAAGCAAGAATCTAACTCTCAATATGTCCAACCTATCAAGATAAAATAGTCAACCATAATCCTCCACCATGACTATACCTAGTAACAACATCACATACCTACTATAGGAAGAAAAATTAAAAAATCATGTGACTTAGGGCATAGTCAACCTAAATCCAAGTCACTAATTTGAATATGCACCAATAATGAAAGATCAATAGGCAAAGGAAACCTATCACCAATTTATAAATGCAACCTATAAGTATAGACTACTTACAACACTACACAACTTGTAGACCCAACAAGTCATCATACATAACTAACCAAATGCTAATAACCATATCATCATGAGACCAATCTAAAATATGAACTAAGTATACAATGACATCAAATCCAAATCTCTAAATATACAATGTCATAAACTCACAATGCTACCATAGTCAATATATACCATTAACTATTCAGATTAATATATCACCAAATAAACCATGTGAAATATACACCAAATTTGAACCAATGTGTACAGTTCTCCAAGAGCCTTTTGTTGGCAACTTGAAGTCCAAAATCTGACTCTGTATACCCAAATTATGCCTTAATTTGTGGTTAAAATAAATAAGATATGATTTTTGGGCTCTTAAGACCTAAATTTTTTTCAAAATCATAGAACCAAACCTACACCAAGTTGCAGTGCTATGAATTAGCTTTTCAACACCTATAAGAAGTCTAAAATCTAATATCCTAAGAGAAAGTTATGGTTTTTTTATTTAGATAGTCTTTATACCATTTTCATTGTGGTTTTTTTTGTGATGAAAATTTTGATAGGTTTAAATTTGATGGCCATCATGTATTAAAATTAAAAAGCTCTTTCATTTCCTTTGAACATGGCCAAACTAGGGAATATTATTTATCACAATTTATAGAAACATCAACCCGGATCAAATGGTGATGTTTTTTTTTATCCAGGAGGTCACTTCTACAAGCTCCCCCCTGAAAACCTCATTTAAATGAAATATCTAAAAAATTATTTGTTCAACAATTTCACATGCCAAAAATATACCAACATTTCATCATAACAGCAAACCAAAAACCCTTAGATCTACAATAAAAAATCATATATCTTGCCCTTACTTTTATCCTCTCATGCATTCCTATGGATTCAATCTAGGGTTACAATAATAAAACCTTAGCTTTGATACCACTTGTAAGAAAACTTGCAATAGAGAATATAACCATTTCCACATAACCCATAATAGATCTTAAATATATATGTAATTGAAATCCACATGCAAGAGAATAGACAACATACCAACAAAATGTGATACAAGATATACCCTAGGAAACCCTCATTGAGGAAAAAACCTAGCCTCTAAAAGCATCCATCACCATGTATTATTCAACAAAAACACCATTGCAATACAACCATGGAAGCCTTCAATGCCATAGCCACAACCAAGCAATCCATGTGAACAAGCATGAATCCACACATTCCATGTCATGCTTCCAACATTCACAAATTCTCCCTTGGCAAACCTATCAAGCCTTATCCTAGTTGACTCTTTCCTTTTTGCCTTGTTCTTTTTTTTTTAATCTTCACACACAAAAACTACCCTTGTGGCTTCTTATATAGTAGAAAGTCCCACAAAACCACCAAGTGGTATTACATAAACCATGTGCTACCTAACCCATTCACCCTACATTTAATATTGGAATTTTAATTTGTTTCCTCAATATTAAATAATTACACGAAATATTATCACAATCCTAAAATACAACTCATCAAGTATATCCATGGAAATTTTTACATGTTGCATGTCCATCTAAATGCAACATTACATAATACAATAAAATAATACAATAGAACAATATTATGCAATGTGTGCAACACTCATTATCTCAACACAACTATATATGTTAGATGAATGACATTGGTATAATTCATGGAAATTTTATGTGTTCGATGAAATGAATACTTTTAAAGTTCTTATGGCAAAGGAAATTTTTTTATTTATATACACTAAAGAAGTAAATTTATAGGAACAATTAATATATGGTGTGATTAAGGAATAATATTATCAAGGAAGAAAATAATACATTACAGAGGTAGTGATAGATAATGTTACCAAAAATTTTACTCCTAGTTAAAATTTAGGTAGAATGATAGTTATGCCAATCAAGGGTGCATTTTTGTGCTCTTCCAAATACAAGAGTTTTGATAACATATAAACTAGAGAGCTTAAAAATTGCATCTTAAAGAAGAAGAGAATCACATGAAACTGATTCTTACAAGTTCTTCTAAAAGACAATTTCTTTATTGGTCACATATATTCAATATATTTCACACAAGTTGTGAAACTAGCTAAAGAGAAAATTTGAGCTTGAATTTCAAAACATGAATACACGTGAAAAGAAAGAAATGCCATAAAGAGTCACAGGGGCCAATTATTTCCTAAATGGCTAGGAATGTTGCTACTTGCTTTGACCATGCACAATCTTGATGCCCTCTTGCACTTGTTTTCCCAAGTTCTAGCACCAAGTCCCACAATCAAATGAAAGATGGAGTTAGATCCAACAGATCTAAGCAATAACTAGACTACCTCATCATTATGCCTCACACATGCATCCACATTTTCAATCATAAATCTTCATTTTCTCTTTAACTAGTTTATTTCATGTGCAGTGATAGGTATCTTTGATTAACAAGTGGATGTGAATGTGACTCCCACAAGGGTTTGAGTTCAGCTTGTTAATAAGAGATAAAAATTAGATACATTTTTGAAACAATCAAGTATATCAATATCAAGCAGCAAGTAAGCATCTTTGTATTATATCTTTATTCAATGCTTCCTTGAAAAAATTATACATGGATAACATCGCATGAAATCAAAAGAGATAACATGATTAATAGTTACTAGTTAACAATCAAACTGAAAGTAAATGGAAAGTGCACACACAAAGGACATGAAAGAGCATGCAAGAAGCAAATCTGAAAATAAATACTATAAGGGCACAAGGACAACTACATCAGCATACACATATAGATGAGAAGATCAATATCTATATGTTTTTGAAAGGTTGTGTTCATGTTTTTCTTAAGCATTAAAGCTAGATGGAAAGAACATCATGTTCATTTCAAATTTGAAATAACTAAGGCATTGAAGTCTGAAAATGATGGGGACACAACCCAACCACAGAATGGACACAATAGGAAAGGGAAAATTTTATTAACTATGTAAATATGATATTACGTTCAGTACAAAGAAAATAGACTTTAAAACGTGTCCTATGGGTTTACAATAGTATAAATCAGGAGATAATTTCTTCTCCCAGTACCTTCTCTCAAACTCCACTCCGAACTACCTTTTACAATGCTAGAAATGTCCTTAAATAGACCCCAAAGGGTTAAGGATTAGGAACACATTCTAGAAAGTTCTAGTTGGCATCCACTGCAAAAATGGAAGGTTCCAGAAGTCACTTTAGAAGTTAGTGCAAAATTAGAAGATTCCAGAAATGGTAGCCGAACTTTCAGGAGGCATAACTTTTGAACCGTAGCTCCGATTGACCAACTGTTTACATTTTTGGAAAGCTCTCAAAGCGCTCTATAGCCCTATGGACCAGATTCACTCATCCCCCATTTCTTGGCCCTGTTCAAGGTCATTTAATGCCCCTAACTTGACTTTGAAGCATTCTTAGAAGTTCTCTAGAAACCAAAAAATTGCAATAACTTTCAAACTATGGGGACTTTTGACCTGATTCTTTTTTTGGAATGCTCTAAATTAAAATTAAAATCATTTGACCAATTTACACCTTCTAATTCACCAAAATTGTGGCTCAATTACATACTCCTATTTTTTTCAACATTTACACGTATCCCAAGGTGCTCAAATACTCTAACCTAGGACATTGATAGTGGAATTGTGAGAGTTGAAACCTTTATTTGACCCAAATGGGTATCCAAAAATGAAAACACATGAAATAGAAAATAAGTCTAAGTACATTTTTTGGGTGACATAGGATTGCTCTTATACCTCTGGATGCTCCTGCATCAGAAAACAAAGAACAAAGAAATGCATGTGGCCTTCAATTTTAAAAATACACTAAAGGAGGTATGCTAGTACATCCCCATTGAAGAGTAATCATGGCATAATAAGATTAAGAATTTTTTATTTTAAAAGGAAAAAATATACAGGTTTTATTGTGTTGTATGCTACAATAAAGGAAAGATGTGTAGTAATGTCAAAGAAAGAAAATAAAACAATGCCATAGATATATTGAAGGAGTTGCTAACATTATGTGCTACATTTATGTTGATCCAAAATGTTGAGATATAGGATAGTCACATACATATTTGAAGGGGTGTTAACATTTTCATGCAATATGATTCAATAAAATTTTAGATTTCAATAAGGGCTTTTCAGTAATCAAAAGGCCAGGTTACATGAATGTTGGCCAAAAGCAGATACGTGTTAGTTAACTTCCATCTTTTAACTAGGTGGCATCAAGTCTACTTCTGGAGTTTCTCTCAAGTTTTCGATGCTAATAATTATAAAAAGAGTTGGATCTCCTTCATAGCAACAATTACAAAGTTACACATGGTTGAAGAGCATAGAGTTTGGTAGGCTGAACACCTTGGGGAAAGAGTTCTGCCTTAAACCAAATTTCATTCAACAACTATAGATCTGATTGTATACTAGCATCAAAAAAATCCAAACAATAGTATGAATGCTCATAAATCTAAGAGGTTTTTTAAAGGCATGATATGTAGAGTTCATTCTCTAAATTCAAAGCTATAAAGAATATAAACCATGAGAGTGGAAACATATATCAAATTTTATGACAAAGAAATGCCTTTTCTTTTTCTAAAAAAATTACTACTTAAAAAATTTCAAATTTAAGAAAAATGACAGCATATAAGCAAAATATCTACAAGAAATGTCTCAGATTTTGTAAAAGAGGAAAGACCACAAAAGTGTGCCATACTAAAAAATTTGTAGATGAAGAATGCCCAAAAGATGCCAAAGGTTTTTATGAACAACAAGTTTGTGTTTCTCAAAGCATGAAATGCTTAAAAAATGCAAGAATGATACATCAGCTCTGTATTTTTTCTTTAAGAAATCTAACCTCATCTTTTTCCATGGCAACACCCAATGGTTAAAATGTAGAAAATGATCTTCCATTATGCCTAAAAAATTTCTTACAAATCTATAGGAAATCATCAATGAAGTATGATATAGAAGGAAGAAGTAAAAAAACATTAAAAAATTGCCCAGAGTGCCCAAGTTTGATCTGCATAAGCTCATATTTTTCACATTCATGTCAACTAAGAACAACCCTCTAGCAAAGACAAAAAAGGTAAAGGGATGAATCTTCACGAAAGTGCCTAGAAATTTTTAGTCTCAAGCTCATCATATTGTTAAAGAGATCCCCTTTCTCTCTCACAATCTGATGACCCAATAAGAAGATGAGTGATCTAGTCACTAATTATTTATAAAATTAAAAAAAAAAGGGTAGAAAAACACACAAAAAGGCTCTAGTTTTCCTCCCAAAACCCTTATTTTCTTTGAGGGGATGACTATAGGAAAAAATGCATAGGATATGGTTCAGAGGCTTCAACACAAGAGAGAAGACTAGAAAAGATCCAAACAAGTCCAGATTCAAGCCAAAATCTCATCACACAAACTCTAGCAAACCCTCCTTCTTGGCATCGGCAAAAAAGCTCTACATTTTTGCAAAGTTGCAAATAAAGAATGAGTGCCTTGTGATCAATTTTAGGGTAGTATATACCCTAGAAGATTCTTTGAGGCTTTGTGCATTTTATGGGAATATTTTTTATATTTTCATGCCTTATTATTTCACATCCCATGGATACCCCTTATAATGCTAAATGTATCCTTTAATTTTTTGCCAAAAGCATATTTAATGCCTTAAAATATCCCACTTAGACTACAAAAGGAAAAATAAACATAGTTTATTTTTAACATCACATACAACTTATTTCTAATCTTATAGATTATTATTATATTAATAACATTTATTAAGTAATGATTTTTTACTTAAAATTATTATGAATACAATTAATATCTCTAATATTAAATTACAAATATTATATTTAAGCTTTCAATACTTTTATTATTTAATAAATATTTAATACATAATTGATAAGTTATTATTTTTATATATACTAATTAGATCAATAGTATTATTAAGTGATTTGAGTCATTAATTAATAAATATTATTAATATAGTTGATATATATTAAAATAATGACTTACAAATTATGTAATAAATAAATATTAAGTAATAAGAATATTGAATTATTTATAGTTCATTTATTCAATAAGGTTGCTTTTGATATTTATGAAATTTAAATAATTTAATACATGTGGTGTAAAAAAGTAAAAATATTTACTTTACCTTTTAGAAGTCAAATTGGGATATTTTCTAGAGTTGAGTGCATAAGTTCCAAAGTCATGTTGATTGGATGGGAAGTCACATGGAAAGTTATTACATTTCAGAAACTTTAATGATGATATTATTAGGCCATGCATTTTGGAGCCACTTGTAAACTTTTTAAAGAGTTTTTAGGGGCTTAAAGTTGGCCTTGAAGGCTGAATTCGACAAAAGAGTTATTGCCCTAAACAATATGGTTGAGTGTGAAAATGCATAAGTATGAGCTTGAGGCTCATTTGTAGGGGTTCTAAATTTTATGTAGAAGAGTTTTGAAGTGATCTGTTTGGGTCCTTCAAGATATTTTGTAGGTTAATTTGTAACCAATTTTATGAGTGTTATTGTGCTACCTTTGGACCTTGAATAAAGAACAATTTGGGAGCCCATTTGTGTTCACTTTGCTATGTAAGTCATTGATTTGATGTAATTTTTGTATTTTTTTTGAATCCTTGATTTTATGTCTTAGTTATAACATTTGCAAGTGAATTTTGGAATACCCATATAGGTTATAAGTTGTGAAATTGTACTTCTTTTTAAATTGCTAATTGTGAATGTCATTATTCCTATTAACAGTTTGTCTAAAGTTTATCCTTCTTATAAATTGATACTATATGAGTTTTCCAAGATCAATATTGTGCCACTATTAAACTATTTAATAAATCTTGATTATGTCAAGTCAATAATCTTATCATCTTAATGTTTTCGTGCATCACCTTAAGTTTCAGTTATGTTTACCTTTAGTATTTACATTTCATGCAAGAAGTCTTTCTTACCCTTTTCCAACTAGTAATTTTACATTCCTACATCGATCTTAGGTGAAGTATTAGATAGGAATTGACCTAGAATTTGGAGATTTACTCCATTTTTTGGGTAACACACAAACCCCATAGTATTTCCATGTACCTCAGAGTGACTAAGTTTTAGGATTTGGTCAGGGTGAAACTTTTAGGGATAATAGGTACATATATATACAAAGTGTGAAAATAATTAAAAGTTCATAAGGATTAGTAGCAACCAATATATGCAAAGATTTCTATCAACAAATGAGATAGAAGATTTAAAAAAAAAGACAGTGGTATCAAGAGGTTGAATATATTTAATGATACTAGCATCTATTAATAGAGATGAAAGACACATGGATTATGAAAATGAAGTTGAAAGAAGCAACTAAGAAACCCCAATATTTATAGAACCACCATGGAATTGAAATGAAGTTTTAAATTTACAAGTCATGATAAAAGAAGCCATTAGGGAGTTTAAGGCCTTGATATGGATGGGGTGTACAACAACAAAAACAAATCTATTATGTTACATTGTAGAAAGATGTCATTTGATGTTCACTAGATGTAATTCTTATTTAAAAGGTGCGACTCTTAGGAGATGAAGATATAAATAAGAAATAGGTTTTGAAGAATAAAAATCATATGTTGAAGAGAAAAAGAGAATGTAAAAGAAAATATTTGAATTCTAGCTAATGGAATATATATGAGAAAAAGGGGCAGAGTAGTAAAGAGAAAAGATAGAGGTTTATAATCATCTTAACATACATATATATTATGAGTAACTAAGATATATCCATATTCAAATTTACTAGTATGATATATACATGTATTAGCATCTTAAATAATATATTTGAGTAGATAAAAAGAAAAAGAGTAGACTAGAGTAAATTGACATTTTGTTTATGATTTACAGATATGTACAAGAAGTTTATTGATAACTTTAAAAATGCCTAATGTTTATTGAGCTTGATGACTCATTGGAATAGATTGATGGATTAGTGACATTCAATGACCACAACATGAAAGAGTTTGTGCTTACATTAGCCACCATGCTATGCACATTGGTGATATAATTGTGAGGGAAACTTTGGACTTCTCTTCTCGCTTCTAGAGTCTTAGATCTAGATATGGTATTCCTACTAAATTCAAATGCTCTTTTTGAGTTTTTTTTCTTTTGTTTCAATATAAATGAATAACCTATATATTTTATTCTATGATAGATGTCTTCACTAAACTTTCATGGAGAGAAAAAGAAGAGGGAATAAACTAGATCAAGACATAGATATATTCATTAAGGTAAGTGAAGTATTCTAACTGTGCAATATATATATATATATATATATATATATATATCCCTTTCCTTGATGAGATTTATTAGTTGAGATATTCATGAGACCTAGTGAAATATATTATCGAAAACAAGTGCAATGGAGGGAAAAAATTCAAATCTGATCATAGATGATGTCTTAAAGGTAAGTTTTTTTCCTAAGTTTTGCATCCAACTAGATTGTAGAGAAGGATCTTATGAATTGTAATTAATTAATGACCTAATGGGTGAGCTAGGTATTAGGGTTGGACATATGTGTTGACATCATGACAGGAGATGTAATGCACACAAGTGTTTCTAGTGGTTAGAAGAAGAGAGTTACAATAGGGGAGATGATAGTTGGAGATGCCAATGCTCTCTTTATGGATGAGAGTTCCATTGGTTTGGATAGTGCTAAAACATTTTAGATTACAAGATGTCTCCAATAATATGCTCATGTATTCTATGAACTGCCATGATTGTTTCCCTATTGCAACCTTCCCCTGAAACATATAATCTCTTTGATGACATAATTCTACTATCTAAATGCTATCTCATTTACCTAGGCCCATAAGAATCATTTCTTGAATTCTTCAAGTCCATGAGATTCAGATGTCCTGAGAGGAAGAATGTTGTAGATTTTTTGCAAGAGGTAACCAACTTATCTTGTGATCACATACATCCAGTATCTCCATCTAGAAAAATCTAGGTTTTGAGGTTTTTAGGTGGCTCATTTGAAATTGCAGGAGTTTTTTCAATAGAACCAATTTCATAGATACCATGCTTAAATAGGTTGAAATTTAGACTGTGCTAAAACCTCTTCAATATATAAAATTGGAGTGAATTTGACATAGGTTCAACCATTAACATGTAAACTATCAATACACTAGCATTTCTTAATATGACTAAAACTTTGTCCATAATTTTGGATAGGTGACTTCACTTCAAGATCAAGAATAGTACTAGCTAGAAACAAGGTAGTCATATCAATATTGTCTCAAATAAGGAATTTGCAAATGCATTCTAATCTTTCTATGTTGGCACCAAAATTTGTTACATCCCAAAATTTTGACCTGATTTTAAAAACTTGTTCATAACCATTAGATTTAATGGATTAGTCTTTCATGATCATGTGAAATAGGTAGTTATTTATATATATTATATTAAGTGTTAATGAAGATGGTTGTTAACCATTAACTATTATTAGATGATTAGTAGTTGCTTCATTTAAAATTATGATTAATAATTTAAAGTCTTTTAAAATATTTAAATATAAAATTATTATAGAATTCTTATTATGGAAAAAGTGTTTTCATGGGTGATGATAACAGAAGATGAAGAGGGGGGAAGTATTGCTAAATGGGATCATCAAAATGGGATGCTTGCATATTTTAGTCATTAGGATTGGTAGGTATGACCTTAAACTTCTTTGGAAAGGACACAACAACTTGAACACAGGATACATTTGTGGCACCTACATGAGCTATTAAGAAAATAATCTAAGAAAGCATACAATAATCTAATTAAAATATAAAAACATACCTCAAGGGATTTTAATTTATCTTTCATCATATATATAATATATATACGTACATATAAATATAAAAATGAAATGGCACCATTATATTATAATAACTTAATAAAATGACATAACCCCATTGATATACTTACATGAATGTATATAAATATATATTACAATAATAATTGAATTATAATTTTTCCAACTCTTTCTTCCAACCTTTTTTTTATTTTTTCCTTTTCTTTTCAATCGATTTAACACTTGGCAATTTGAATTGGCATATAATATTTTAAAATGGTGGACGCCAAGAAGTCATGGCTTGCTCTTTTAAATGGGAGCTATGAGAAGAGTTGGGCATATACATTTCTACACATCTGGCTACCTTTACTCACTACATCTTCCTTACTCTCTCTTTGCCACCTTCAGTACCCAACTTCACACAATTCTGTGTGCCAAAATTCCTATTTCATTCCAGTTTAAAACTTCCATTTTTCAAGTAGTAACTCTGTCATATTTACTCAACCCATTAAGAAATTGGTAAATCTACATTTGGATATTTCTACAACATCTAAAGGAGGGTAGATTCCCAATCAATTGCAAGTCTTCAAACATATTAAGAAGATACATTAGGTCATGCAAAGTTATATCATTTTATCGCTTTCCATAATAGCCAGTTAGGCTCACAAGACTTTTTTTTCTTTTTCAAATTTATTTCAAGATACAATATGAGTTTTTGCTTCATAATCCATGTTCTTTCTTATTAGTCCTCTTCTTTTAACTTTCATAATAAATTAGATACAACCCTTATGTAAGAATTTTTCCAAGTACAATAAAATCTAGAAAGAAATATACTATCCAATGATATTTTCCAAATAGTCTCAAGAACATAATCTTTTTGGTCACAGTTGTGATAAGCATCCTAACCAGTGAATCTATGCATAGAGTAGATTTCTCAAGAAATTTTTGACACCTAGGACTCATTGGTAGTGTAACCAAGTAAGGTGAAGAGGTGGGATAAATCTGCAAGAAAGAAGAAGAGAAGTCAGACATGTATAACTTAAATGAAATAAACTTAATAGCTCATGCTCATCCCTGAAGTGAAACTAGTTGTCAAGTTGAGAAGTGGTGATCAGGTCAATAAAGCCATCTAAAATCCTTAGCCAATGCAGCTTAAGGCATGGTTGTCATCTAATGATCACTTGATGTCAGAGGCACCAGTTATGCAAGCATGTCCATTTCATAACTATACAAACATTCTAAACACCAAGATGCTCAGGTGGTTGGACTAAGAACATCCCAAGCCTAATCCTAAGGTAGGGAGGGTCATTATAATTTAATAGAATGTGTGGGGATAAGTATGGTTTGAGGTTGGGAGGTTAAGCCTATGTCAATGCTTTTCCTCTCACCAAAGCCAAGGCTTGCACAACCAACTAAAGATCCTTTGGATGAATCTTGTATGGTCTTTCCTTCTTTCCTTGTTAAGCATTACTTACTTGTATGAAGAAAGTATAGTTGATATTATTAGTTTAGTTGATCATAAATACAACTATTTTTAGTTGATCATTTAATTAGTTATTTCAGTTGATCATAAATATAGTTATTTTCAGTTGATCATTTAATTAGTTATTTTAGTTGATCATAAATTCAATTATTTTTAGTTAATCATTAAATTAGTTATTTAAGTTGATCATGAATATAGTTATGTTTAGTTAATCATTAATATAGTTATTTTAGATGATTATGGATACAATTATATTCATTTATTTGTTAAATTAGTTAATTTTAGATGAACATTGATATGGTTATTCCATTTAATTGTTAAAAACATATAATTTCATATGAAGGATTTTTGTTGTCTATTTATGAATGTTGGAAATTCTTTGTTTAAACCGTCTTTGTTTTTTATATGAAAAATTGTTTGTTACAAAATTGATGGGAAAATTTTGATTCCATATGATAAAAGCAAGTCTCATCCAACTATAGTTACCAAAGAGGAGTTTAGGTTAGAGAACAAGGAAAATTTGAAAGCATGTATTGATAGAAAAATATTTCTCGTGAAGAGAAGCTCCTTTATCTATATATTCAAATCCTCTCAGGTAATAAATTTTGTGGTGAATTTGTTTTGAAGACTTGTTAGGTTTGTGTTGTGGGATATTAAGGGCTAAAATGGAATGGAATTGGTATTTCCTTTGATAGAATCAAGTGTCTTCTTGCAAATTGATATGCATGAAAGAAATTTGAATGATGGATCTATCTACTTTTCAACTCTCTTCTTTGGGTTGATTCAAGTAATGTTTAACAATATGGAAGAATTACAAATGATAGTAGACAAACTTCTAGTATTTCACAAGCAAGTAGATTTTAAGTTCTTCCTTTCCTAGGCCTACTCTCTTGCTATTTGGATCACAAGGATTCCTCTCTCCATAATGGATTTTATATTGTGCATCAATTTGACATACTATGTCATTGATTTTTCCCCAAATCCTCAAAGGTAGGACCGCAACTACTACTACTTAAAGCTACATACATATTTGTTCTAGTCTAACTATTATAATTTATTGAAATCTAACATGGGTATTTTATTTTATTCTATGTGTAGATTAATTCATCTATTGCTACTCTATATTTTAGTTTCTCAATTAGTATTAGGACTATTTCAGTTCATTGCAGCCATAGGAAAGAATCAAATAATTTCAAAATATTTTGGTTCATTTGCCATCTTAGTTAGTTTTTTACTTAGAGGATTCATCATCTCTAGAGGTGCATACAAAATCCTTGTAAGAGTCACAATTAGTAATCATAATTTTCATGTTGAGTGGATAAAAATAAGAGTTATTTACCAAGGCTTGGTAAATATGAAATATGCTATTAAAGTCTAGTGGATATAAGGTTACTGGCTCTCTCCTCTTATGTAGACTCAAAATGGTTTAGTTAGATTACAAGTCCAGATCCTTTAATTTTTTGCCAGAATGCTCTACTATTGAGATTCTCTTATGCTACTTTATCATCTTCAAAACTCCTAGCCTAATCTAGCTTGATCATATGTTAAGCTTCTCATAGGTCTACTAGGACACAAATTTAAAACCTTTTGGAATGCTCTACCACTAATCTACCATATAAGACCAACCCATCTCATACAAATATCCCGCAAAAAATTCATCTCTTGTTGTTTATAGGATAACATTGGTTTTAAATTAGTTAAAGTTTGTAGAAATGTCTATGAAAGAGGGGACAATCACAATAGATGTTAATGTGTAAGGAAGTTGTAAGTTTCTAATAGCATTTTGTTGTCTTAAATAGTATGAAAGATCATCAAATTCATGAGTATAGATAAAAGAAGTGTAATATCAGATAAGAATTAAAAGATGTTAAATTGAATAAGTTTTATAGTGTACAAGGGAAGTACCATGTAATTAGAGATCATGAAGACTATAAGTAAAGAAAATCAATAATTGTTGAGGTTATAATTAGTAAATGATCTATGTGATCAACAAGTGTATGTGGTTAGAGATCGTATGATTAGTATAAGGAGTAGAGTGTGTTAGTTCCTTTTTCCACCAAGGCTAAATTTTCAGATTTATGGTGAAAAGTTTTACTTGTTTGACAAGGTTATTTTTTATTTTTTATCCATTCTCAAATTAAACCCTAGTTTTTACATAAACCTAATGGTTTGATTTATGCCCTAATTGTAACCCTAGGCCATATGAATGAGTAGGTTTCCTTTTCTTTAAATACATTGTTTCTTATGATGCTATGAGGGAAGGTTAGTGGAACATCTCAAACAAGGGTTTTAGCATCTTTTGATCTCACAATTGATGTTGTGTCATGTTATCGTGGACAAAATTTTGAGTCTTCTTGATCATATGATATCTTTTGTATCATATGATCATATAATATTTTAAGTGGTTTACATTGTGGTCTTCTCTGATATTATGATGAAAGGCTTATCCTGATGTTGGGAGTAGTGAAAAGGCTAGCTACAATCTTACAACAAGGTGGTTTTTAGAGAATCATAAAGGAAATATGAAGGCATTGCAATGACACAATACTTTGTTATCGTAAGATCATAAAGATGATAAAGGTGAACAAGGACATGAGCTGTCAGACAAGTGTCTGCTTCCTAATTGGACAGAGCAAATGTATGAGTGCCAGGTGTGTATGTTATCAAAGTTAGTGGGACCAGAAAGGTTTTATAATGTAGATTGAGCAGAAAATTAAGGTATTTGATCTTACGATGAATGCTTCATCATGAGATCTTAAGGTTATGAAGGAGGTTCTCTAATCTTATGATCAGGGTGTGATTGTAAAATTACACGAGAAAAATGGTAAGCCACCAATGATGCAATATAAAGGGTTCAAGGTTGTCATAACAACATAAAATAAAATGGTATCAATTGTGATGTTACGAAAAGGTGAGCCTAACCATGATCATATGATCATAGGTTAAATAAAATTGACACATCATGTTATGAAGCTGCTTGTCATGTGATCATATAAGGAGATGAAAGTGATGCCAATGTTGCAAAAAAAGGAAAATTGTAGGATCATAAGGGGTTTTTCCATTGTGTCTAACTGGTTGACAGGGGTTTATCAAAGGGTGTTCGTAAGATCAAAAAGCCAATGTTGCAATAAAGTGATATTAGAAAAGGTCTTTTCAACTATCCTTGTTGTAATATCATAGGCTCTTATTTTGACAAAAACATAATTTTAGGAAATGAAAAATGGGCTTCTCAACTAGTAGGATTTGAGTGCAGTACAAAAAGTGCATAGTTGGATATTAATGGAGACGCTCCATGAAGTTGAAAGAATAGATTGATATCGTATTTCAAGCATGCTAAAATAAATGCAAGACAAACATTAGTCTACACATATCAGCTTATAAAGACTTTCTCTTCTCATAATCATAGTTCGCCACTTGTAATGAAAGAGAATTTGAGCATTTCCTATGTTTTCTAAGCTTTTTGAATTGTCATTTCCAAAGCTTATTAAGAATAGAGTAGTATCTATTTTGGGTGTTTTATTTGCATATTTTCAAGATGTCTAACTAGGAAGTAGAGGAGATTCAGGCCTCAAATATGGCATTTTTAGAGACTTCAACCTCTAAGGGAGGCAAAACCAAATAGAGAAAGCCTAGTAGATATGCAGATGAATGGATAAAACTCTTCCCTAGTTCTACTAATGCAAACTCTATAGATGGTCATGCTTTCTTCAACCCATATACTAGATGCAGAGATACCATATGCCCTAATGTTATAGGTTCTAAGCTTTTCTATTTCTTTTATTGTAATAGGGAGAAGAAAATTCCTATTTGTAACCTATGGAAGAAGAACCTTGCTAAGCTGATTTTTCTAGAAGTTTTCATGGATGTAGATTTTAAAGTGAAGCCCCTATTTTGATGTTATAATCCAGCCACTAAGTCTTTCCATAAGAACAATGGAACTATTCTCTACACTTTGGACTAAGAGTCTTTCATTGAGGCCTTTGGATTAAGTGGTGTTATGGGTAAAATTGTAGATTTGAAGGATTTACAAAGGAGATTTGAAGAAAACCCCAATGCTTTCATAGGAACCTCAATGCTACAACATATCCCTAGGGATTTGAAGAAACTGAGAGACTACCTAAAGAAGATTTAGAAAAAGATACCACTGGATAAATTGAAAATTTATTTTGTCAAAACTATATATGATGTCCATCAAGTGGTAGGAATGGATAGGTCTAATGAGGTCTATGGAGAATAATACATAATTGCAAGGGATGTAAAGGACTCCTACCATGCTAGTAAATATGACTATGTTAGTCATATTTTGGATATAATGAAGGAGAACATTGCTAGGGTCCAGACTAGAGATATGAAAGATTTCACTTTCCCCTACTACTTAGTACTGATGCATTTAATTCTTTATAAGAATGTGGGGTATATCAGTTTTAATTTCATCGATTAGACTTCTGACTTGAATGGAGATTTTCCTATATAGTTGTGGACATAGGAATGGGATAGTACTTACCATTTTTCTAATTCTGTGTCATTTTTCAATAATTTTAGTGCTATAATAGTGAAAATGTTAGACCCAAGATACTTTAGAGCACCTAAAAGTTTGAAAGGTCTTTTAAGAACAGCCCTACTTCCTGAGGGGAATAGATTGGATCATAATTGGGGGGATATTTTCTTGTTTCCCACTTTTTCTTTAATGAGAGTCTATGGTTGTCCCCAACCATCCCATATATTGCCAAAATTCATCCCTCCTAGGCTTGGAATAATTGAGTTCATTTGGCAATTGTTCATGGTAAATAGGGAATATCTAGGGCCCAAAGTACATAGTGGAACCTTTTTGTGTAGATGCTTCAGGATTGATTATTTCACCATTGGTAAAGAGGCCCTAGATTCAGTCCACTCCTATCTACACCATTATAATTTGTGCACAGGCCCCTAAAAAATGTATGACTCTAAGGGTTGGATAAGGGCAACACTCAAATAAATGATAAATTATGTGTTGCCAAATTCCAAGGAGCTACCCCATGAAGACATTATTCTAAATATAGTAACATAAGGGAAGGTAGCTAATAAGCTTGCAAAGCTTGATGATGTGCTGAGGGTAGAGAGAGAATTGAAAAGAATTGATCCTCAATTTGCAGGATTCTATGTGGAAATCCCTTACCCCTAAAGAATTAGCAAGATGGTCATGGACCATGCTGAGATTATGACCAAGCTTCCAAAGGGTCCAATGGGGGAAGAGGATAGAGTTTTCCCTGATAGCCCTAAACCAGATGTGACTCTTGAGGTAGGAGAAGATGATGCTCCTTAGGCATCATGGATGGAAAAAGGAAATAAGAGGCAAAAGATTAGTCATATCCCTCCTCAAGTCAAACAAGGGACCCTACAAATTTTGCTAGGAAATAGTTAGTATTTTGCTAACATGAGACAAAATTACCAACAAACTAGGGCTACTATAGCTAAGAATACCCTCACAAATTTGGAATTAGTAGCAGTAAGATTAGATGATAGGATCATCTAGGCTCAAAAATTCTTAGAGGATGATGAATTCATCAAGTCCAATGAATTCAAGAGTTTCTTGTATAAGATCAAACAGAGTGAGCTTGTTCTAAAGATGAAACTAGACAAATCTAATGAGAAAAGAATGGAATTGATAGAGAAGCTATAGGCCTATGATCCTAAAAGTGAAGTAATGACTTTGGAAGAAGCTAGAGATTTGGTACAAAAGAGTAGCATGTTATTGGTTCCTGGATGGGACTTGGAGCAAGTATTTATGCTTGATCAGACTAGGAGGTAGGAAAATGTCATTTATTATGACACATTTGGTGCAGATGGACTAAAGAGAGGGATTGGTTTCAATATTGATACCAAATCCCTAGCAAACTGGAGTATGGCCCTTGCTTCCAACAAGCCAAAACTGATGGATGTATAGAGTACTGAATAGGGTAATATGATTATATGGACTTTATAGGGCACCTTTAGCACATAAATGTCCAAGGTAATGAAACATTTCTCATTTATGAATGAGGCCAAGGTGGAGGAAATGGAAGAAAGATTAGCCCAGTCCATACATGATTACATTAATGTTAGAAAGATTTATAAAGATGAACTTAGGAGTAACCATGTATACAAAGAGAAAATTGCTGAGCTTAAGGCCAAGATCCAAGGGCTTGAGGATGAGATTACATCTCTCAAAGAGCAACTAGCACAAGTAGATAAAAGAATGGGTCCATCTCAGAGAGAAGAGGGACATGAAACATCATTACCAGTCAAGGACACTATTGAAGCCCTGATTCAAATAGAGGATATAGAGGAGGGTGAAGCATCAAAACCAAGAAGAATGAGTATTGATACTCAATCAGTTCATCAAGGAGGAGATGTAAGGACAAAGATCCTTAGAAACATGATGAGCCATAGAGTTGATGTTTTGAAGAGCATATCACAATAGGCTCATAATTTATATACTACTTTACAAAGTGCTAAGAAATTTTGCAATGAAGCACTTTCATGGCTGACTCCTACTTTTGGCCTATGGGGGCCTTACATTCAATTTTTGGATACATTGATTGTACTGATGGCTAAAAATCCAAACTTTCTACATAAGATATTCACTATAAAGAAAAGCCTGGAGATGGTAAGAGAATTAAGTAGCTTCTTTACTGGGAAATTGCAAGTCATACAAGAGAAATTGAAGATTTTATTTGAGGGAGTTGAGCCTTGTATACCATCGATACTAGATGCTACCAATGTAGTAAAAAATTGACAAGAGTGGTCAGTTTCTTTTGATAACATTTTGACCTAGGGGACTACAATAGTAATTTTTGAAGATGTATCTGATTCCTCATTTCATGTTTTAATTGATTCTCTCTTTAAGACATAAATAAATTTAAATAAGTTTATTTTTTAATCAAAGGCAATCATGGATGCCAGATGGACCAAGACCACTCAAGATTTACAAGAAGTAAAGAGCACTGATTGGCCCACTAAAAGGGAGATTTATGTCTAGGAAATAGTAGGAGAAATAAAAGCTCTACTGGTAGGAGGTAGCTGAGATATTTTGCAAGAAAGGAAGATGAAGTACAAGGAAAATTAAAGACTAAAGGATAGATATAAATGCTTTTCTACCATTTTCATTTACCTATCTTTTGATCAATTTTTTGGGAGATTGTTCTATAAAAATCTATGGCTCCCATCTTCCAAAGAGTTTTTGTTTTCCATTACAAATTTGACATGTGTCCTCTTCTCATCTATAGCTTGTTGAAATCCTATATATGGATTCCTAAGATGAGAAGTAGAGGTTTGTTATCTGTAGAATTTTCATTTATGTCATATTATTATTTTTTAGTCCATCCAGAGTGTTATGTGGTTATTTGAATGAGTTCATTTGTATGCATACTTGAATACAAAAAGAAAAACATTTTGGAAAAGAGGTTTTATCTCTGTGTTATATTATGAGTTTTATTAGCAATATTGAGATCAAGTAGAAGGATTTACCCTTAATTGTCATTATCTTAGAATTTTTTCCTCTTTTCCATGTGTCTATAAGCTTTTAGACTAAATGAACAAGTTTTTTTTTTTAGTTTAATGCAACTCAAGTGGTTGTATATCTTTTATTGATTGCTGCTGATTTAAAGAATTATGTAATGGCTTTCTATAATTGATAAGGTTTAGGGTTTATGGAAAGGATGAGAATCAGAATTAGACTAAAAGTTTAATGTTGACTCTCTTAATCACAAGTTGATTAAAAAGGTTTAAGTTTTTTAATCTTTGACTCTATAACCCAACAGATAAGGCATTGGCCCATTCTAAAGTTCAAGGGCACACTAGAACATTAATATAACTACAAGGCATTTACATACAACAACAAATCAATTTCCTTTTTATGTATTAAAGAGCTAGAAGTGCTAGTCATTGCTTATCTCTTGTTACTTTCGTTAGTTGTAATTGGCTATTGCAGTTGAGAAGTTTATTAGAAAATTATAGAAGAAAATTGACCATTTCTGCTATAGGGGATAGTCTTGTAGAGAAAAGCATATAGTTAATAAGATAAATCCCTTAGGTTTTCCTGCATTTTATTAGCAGAGCCTAAAGTGAAGTGAGTCTTTATGAATCTATTAATGTTGACCTAGAACTTAGATTTAGCCTTACTAAATATAGGATTTAGCTCATCCTTAGGCTTGTCTCTACTTTTTTTCCTAGTATTAGGTTTAAATTCACCTGATATGTTCTTTACAAGAAATAACTCCAATAGAGTGGAAGGGAGAGTTTTCCAAATCAAAGTCATTGACATTAAAAGGCCTTGAGAGTGAGTGATTAGTTTGAATGAACTTTGTATTGTTTCAAGTTTGTGAATCTAAATAGTATCTTTGAAGATAAGAGAAATTTTTAGAAGTTTTACCTTGCTAAGAAAGTGAAGAGTTTATCCTTAATATAGAGGATTTGTGTCGAGGTACACTATGCTATGCATCAGAAGTGAGCTTGAAAGAGGTAGAGAGAAATATTCCATGGTAGTGATGAGTGTAGGAAAATGGACATTGGTGAAGATTGAAATCATTATTCTATAAGTAGTACATGATGATCTATCCCTCACTACAAGCTCTACATAAAAATGTTTGATGGTGAGATCAACAAAGCTATAGATAAACATGTCATGAAGACCAGATAGAATTTATGAGGCTCTTAGATGTGCATAAGGAAATACTTCTCCAATTGACATGTTCCTATGTGCCATTTTTAATACCCTCATATTGATATAAAGCATATTCTCTCTACTTTTTTCAGGGGGAATTTATAATTTGATAATGAGGTTCAAGGCCAAGCATTTCTCTAAGTTGTTTTGATCTATGGTGACTCATAATTGTTATATAGGGTAGGTTATCTATAAAACATAGGATGGTGAGTTGGGGTTACAAGGGAAATAAAATATGGAAGCCAAATACCATGAAAATTAAAGTGGTGGAATTAGTTTTGATTAAGTAAAAATAGGTTTTAAAGGACTCAAAACCTTACAACATCTGTGTTCTAGAGAGTAGCATGAGAAAAGAAAAACAAAGAGAAGAAACCAAAAACAACATGAAATAGACCTCAGTAAACAAAAAAGGGGTCACAGAAGATAGTGTTGGAAAAGATAGCAAAAGTTCAGCAAAGGTAAAGCAACTGACCAAATAAGGAATATTAATCAAATTCATAGCCTAGTCCACCAAAGAATGCATGGTTTTAGCAACAGCTTTCATCTTTTCTTTCTTACTAGTTTCATCAATCTTCTTCAAATGGTCCTAAGTATGCTTGCTAGGTCCTTGAGAATCAGCCCCCAGGGGAAAATCCTAGCCTTTATCTACCTCATTCTTCTTCAAGAAATTAGTCATATTATTCACTAGTTGTTTAAGCTATTTATCCATGTTACCCAACTTGGTTTCAACTTTTGATACCTTCCCCTAGATATTGCTAATGTCCTTGTCCATAACCCTTTTCTTAGCTTCCATCATAGGGATCTTGTGCATTAGATTTTTCACTTCTACATTTCCTATGATCTCTGAAAGCCTATCAGTGTGCTATCCTAAGGTTCTTTCCCCTATAGCCATTTTTCTCAATTGATCCATTTCCTTGTTCAGCAACACCATTTTATGCTTGAGGATGCCAATGTCCTTTTGAATAGAGCTAGAGTTACCAAATAAGCCTTTAGAGGACCCTAGCCCACCACTAGAAAAATCACCCCCATTAGATTTAGACCCCCATTCTCCATCATCAGCATAGTTAGAATCCTCATTCATCTTATTGAAATTTTTATTATCCTATTACTGCAAAGACTTCCTTCTTCTCTCCAATTGTTGAGCTAGGGGCTTATCATCAGAATGAGGAGAAGCCCTCTCATCATGACAACCCTTTCCCTTACCTTTGTTGCCTCCCCTATTTTTGATATGCTCTCTAACAATTTCTTCAACATAATCACTTTCCCTCTCCCAGTAAGAATCTTCCTTCTCAACATTCTTTTTCTTTTTTTAGTGCTACCACCCGAACCTTTTTTTGGGCTAACTTGACCCCATTAGACCTCATCTTGCATATTAGAGTCATAGCGTCTTTTCTTGAATGCTTCCTTTAGTATCTTGATCCCCCCCTTTCAAATTTTATGGTTTCAATATTTTTTTGGATTTGAACACATTCATAATCAATACCATTAAACACCTTCATGGCAGACATGTTCTCTAGTCGGGTCATGCTAGATGGCTTGGGTAGAGATGGAAAGAGATTGCAATAGATAGGAAGGAAAATTTACCCTTATATCATGTCAAAAATGGTTTACAAGCACAAAGTGGTAACCATACAATTTTGTATATCTACCATCCAAAGTAAAATATTCCATAATAACAAAGAATAGAAACCACCACAAATGAGACATAGAAGCTAGGTTAAAATAAGAATTACCTATCTTAACTAGATGATTTCTTTCTTGTTCAGTCTCAACAAAGTCATCAATTGCCTTATTTGAGATCTTCCTTTCCTTATAGAAATTCATCTTGTCCAAGTCCAAACTAGTAGCCTCTACGATGATCTCTTCCATGATCTCCATCCTTTGGTTGCCAACCAACACCGAATTGTCCTTCCAAGATTTAATGAACTGGTGCATGATTGTAGGGTTATTACCTTTGAGTCTCTTCATGTAATTGGTAAAATTTCCATGCTAGTAAAAGTGGTGGAATTAGTTATTTAAGTATGTTGGGAAAGATCTCCCTGAGATCAATAAGCATTTCAACTTGGGCCGCTACAGTGGGCATCTCATTATCTTGCATTTTTGAATAGAAGAAAGAGGGATAAAGAAAATCATAAATAATCCTAATATATCTTCATGACTTATCTCAATTTCAGTTTATGGAGTTTCTACCCTAACTCAATGTCACTAGCTATCACTATCATGCCTCACTTTATAATTTTCTAAATGCCTTACTTTTGATTATTTTAGTTTCTTTTCTACCCAAAGTTCTATCCAATCAGACAACATCACAAGTACATAAATTCTCTAAATAACTTCTCTTGGAAGACATATGCCCATCTCAATTAATAAGTAATGAAATTCTAATCAACAATAAGATGACTATAATTGGGTTTTCTTGCAATACCTTTCATAGAAGCCTTATCCCCAATAATAATCATAGAATTTGAGCTCAAATCAAGTTCTTTAAGTTTTTCATGGCCTTATTAACTAATATATCAGCCCCAAAAAAATTGTCCCCTACATAAAACATAGACAAAAGTTTCTTTATAGGAGATGCAATCAAGACATGATATCAACAATGGCAATGTATCATTCATCCTCAAAATTCATACAGTCAAAGTAAAATTTTATGAGATCAAGATATCTATAGATGACTTGGTGGCTAGAAACAATCCTATTAAATCTTAGCTAGTGAGTTACCATCTGATGAGCTAAGAAAGAAAATTTTATTCAACATGTTATTAGTATGAAACCCATCTATTAAAAGAAATGATGCGAGAATGATTTCAAATATTATCTAGTAAGTTATCACCTCATATGACCACTCATCATAGCTCTTTTCCTTTTCTATGTCTATTTGGTAATTAATTCTAAATTTGCAATTGTTATGGGTCTATATATTTTCTTACCCTCAAAAAAATTACAAACTGTCTTATTAATCAAATAAAAGATAACCATACCATAGACTGGAGTGAATGTAATCAAAAGATAGTTCCTAATTTAGGCAACTATTATTACAATAATTTTTCCTCTACAAAATATTAGTGATTTTTATATTATAAATAAATCCATCCATAAATTGCATTAAACTTTTGCAAATTTAAAGCTAATAAATAAATATGACTACAAAATTCTAGTAGAATACAGATAGCAATGTTAATAGAAGTGAGCAATCAGTCATGACTCACTATAGCACAAAAAAAATGTACATATGACATGATAAATTATTGAAGATGTTGGCGCTAAAAATTGCATGGCAAATTTTGAGCACCCTTGAGAAATTTAAGCCCTATGAAAGCTTTTTGATGCCTATGTATCCGACTGCCAATCTGAAGCCTAAATGGTGTTTAATGTTTCTAACACCCCACTTTTAGCCTGTCCATGTGTTCCATGAAGTTAGATCATCATTCCGAGCTATTCGGTGAAGTCCTATTTTCAGAAATTGTCAATCTTGCATTTTCACCTAAGTGTCAAACAACGACAGGAGGCTTTGTTTGTAAATGAATATCTCGAACCCAAAAATGTTTCGAGATTCACCGCTTTGGGAGTATCTAATATCCATACCTGAGAACCTATGTTTCAGATTTTGAGTCATTTTGAGTCTTTTTGAATAGGTTTTGAATCCCTCAAAGTTGGTCAGTTATTGTTTTCATGCCTTTGCACTTTGCACACATTTCTGAGAAGCCCTGTTTGACGTGCTATATCTTTGACCTAGTTGACTAAAATGCTAAATTTCCTTTTGTGTTGCACGGTAGATGTTAGAGACTTCCTATGTTTCAATTTTTAAGTCTTGACAAATCTGTTCGATTAGTTTTCAAACATGATTCCAAATGCAATTTATGACTTTTTACTGGTGTCAACACTTGCAAATTTATCAGTACCCCTGTTCATGATGTTATAACTTGAAATATGTGATTGGCAAGATCGAATGGTTTGTTCCCCTGTATTGTCCACTAAAAATACTACAAGTGTGCCAGTTTTTAGAACTTGATGACTCCGTCTTCACACTTTTCTAGGGCCATTCCATTTGTTAAAAATGATATTTTACTGGTGTTCATTTTCCAGCAACTCTAGGTAGCCTACTTTGAAATTCCGCCATTTGTGCCCAGTTCTTTGTCATGAGTCAAAATTGTGGAATCATACTATCCTCATGGCAAAGTATTAGTCTCCCTATTTTCAGAACCTCAAGACTCCGTTTGCCCAGTTTTTTCGAGCCAGATCCAAACCCAGTTTATTGCTTTCTGACGTGTTTATCTGTAGGTGATTTTAAGTTGGCAACTTTGACGGCAAATATCTTTTGACTGGAAATTCATCATAAGACGAGATTTAACGGGGTTGAAGAATGTAGAACAAAGATTCAGTGTGCTAGTTTTCAGAGCTTGATCAGAGGTTTGGGTCAGTTTTCAAAGGCAATCAACAGACCTCCTAGCACCAGATTAACAGTTTACAAATTAGTGGTAAAGCAATTTTTAACGATCAATCTGTGGTCAAAATTGTTTCCAATCAGTCTGAGAAGGTCGGTGGATCAGTTTGAGGATGTAGTTTTCTGGGAATGAAAATTTTTTTAGTCGGACCCACTTTGGGGCCCGGCTAACTTCATTAAATGAAGGACAAGACATTTATGAAGACAATATGCTTTTAAAGCCAGGTCAAATGCCTATGGATAAGGCACTATTGAATCTTATGTGAAGTGATATTCAAAGATTGTTTCTAATGTGATAATGAAGTAGGTGCATCTCACTGATTTGAGTTTTAAGATGTGGCCTATTAAAACAACATACGTCCACATTGAAAGGCACCATCGAAGAAAACTCATATTTGTAGATTGAAAGTTAATATGGGTGCATTTGATTTTTGAGGAAGATAATGAAAAAAGGAAACGAATTAGTTCAATATAGATATAATTTTTTAGTAAGAGGCACCCTCCTTTGCAAATGGTTCAAGTTAAAAGCAGTTGGCCCGCATTCCCTTGGTCAGAGAACTCCTAGAACTATGTCAAGTGGAGGCTTGTATTAAGGCAAGCTACATTTTAGTTTCATTGGCACGTTAGATAATGTGAGGAACAACATATATAGAAGAGGAGAGTCAAATTCAGAGGCCGCTATCTAATAAAAACTACAGCTAGAACTTGGAAGAAGTTAGCCCTATAATAAGAACATGAAAGTATTAAAAGAAGATGCTTGCATCAATGAAAGCCCATAACAGATTTAAAGAAGGCGCTCAATGGATCATATAGGAAAGCCACACCATTTAAAGCAGAGATTCACTTCACGCTGAGAAATTAAAAGAGCTCTATAAACAAGGCTTAGCCCATGCATAAGAGGGCCAGGTCATAGGCGAAGAAATGCTCAAGTGACATCCCTGAAAGAGCAGAGTAGCAGCCTTTGCCTAGATAGAGGTATTTAAGAAAGATTGCGCCCAAGAAAATGGACGACCCTGCACATTGACAGAGGTTGGCACAGCAAAAAGAGGATAGCCACCAGCATTGAAGGATGAGAGGAATCTGATGCAGCCAAAGCTCCAAACCATTGATTAAATGCAGGATAAACCCACAGTCGTCAAAGTCAATAACCTGCCAATGATCATCAAGCAAAAATGAAAATGCCAGAATAGTTAAAAGGAGCCGAATCAATGCATTGAAGGAGTAGCTATGTGCATTACATAAAAACAACAAAGCCGCAGGATGATTAAGCAGCCCAAGCATTCAATAGAATCCTAGTCAAAGTCGCTGTAAAAAAGAATGCCTCAGCAAACCATAGAGAAAACAGAGCTCCACACTAAAGGAGATGACTATAAATAGCATGATGAAAAGATTCAACATTAAAGAAGAGGTTTTCATTGAAGAAAAAGCCACAGATAAACTGTTGAAAGAAGAAAGGAGCGATCCACAGGCCGTTGCGTACAAGGCATGTTTTTTAAAAAAATTTTTAAACCAGTTATCCCACATTCAAGACATAGGGGGCTTCCACAATCTTTAAATATAACTCATTGCATATGCAAAGTGCCTTAAAAGGCACAACCTTTTAAAAGGCCGCAAGCTATGAGGTGGGACCCGACTAGGCTGCTATGCGAGGATGATGTCAGTTGAAGGCAAATAACACAAAATTTTAATCAAACTTGCACGCGAACTGATGTGGCGCCCGAAACTCAGATCGCGACAGATTGTGCCACGTGGCCGCATTCGACGACATGTGCATCCCCGCAATATGAAGATGTAGGAAGATAAGTAATGCGGGAATGCAAGCTTGCACCACTTGGCGGCGAGACCCGCTCAGCGATGACAAGGCATGTGATGGGGCGTGCTTCATAAGCGGGTGATGTGGCATAGGCTGGCCAATTAGGGGCTGTCATGTGGTAGTCCAGGTGGCATCTAGTGGGCCCAGAGATGAGGGAGAAATTTTGGAAAATATAAAATAATGATTTTAAATTTTTCTCCAAAAATGATTTCCACGTCCAAAAATTTAAAATTCAAAGGGTTTCTATTATAAAGTTTGATCTTTAAGAATAGAATTAAAATTTTGAATTTTTAATCTTTCAAATGTGCAGACCTGTTTTTCTTTAACAATGGAGGGACTATATTTTCAAATGAAGATTCTGGGCGATTCCTAAAGGCGAACATATCAGTATTATATATCGCCAAAATTGTGGGAATCCAAATTTTTTTGATTCTGGGATCAAATTTTGCACAAAATGCCACCTATTCGAGCTATAGGAGGATTTTTTCCAAGTAACCAAATTGTAACTAAACTCAAAAATGGGAATTTAGATCTAATTTCTAACGAAGTAGTGACCTAAACATGGTTAAAAGGTAGTAAAGAATCAGTTTGGGTCGATTTTGGTTGCGTTCACTCGGTAAAAATTGAGATTTCACTCTGGCTTTTCATGGGGCAAATCAGATATGTGAATGACTCAAACAGTTTTCATCATTACTTAGAGAATATTTTCAAATCAGTAACAGAAAATGATGAAATGAGTTAGATCAAGGAAGAGAGAAGAAAGAGGTTTTTTTCTTTAGTTGTAGAAGATTGGATTTCAAGTGGACACCTGGCAATTGCATATCAGATCCGGGAATTCATTTCTTGCTATATCTTTCTTTCTTTCTTCATTTGTAAGGGTTCTAGTTCCAGTTTTTGTTATTGAGAAACCAGTGGGTTCTAGTTTTTGGGAAGAAAAAGTTGATTACTGTGATACCATTAGGGATTCCAGTTTTTGCACTGTGAGACCATTGGTTCCAGTATTTTGACATGTTTCCATGACTGTGACACCATTTTCTTCAGCAAAACTCTCATGTGAATAGCAGTTGTAGAGATAATATAGATAGTTCTGAGATATTAGGTTGTTTCATGTTTTAATTTTATGCATCTGAATGTATAGTTTCAAGGAAATGAATACATATGAGAAACAATTTCACTAGTTTTGTTCTGGTTCTTGTCTCCTATCTTAGCAATCTGTAAGTCTTATGTGGTTTTGGAACAAAGATTTGAGACCCATTTGCATCCCTAGTAGGTTGTATGTTTGATGTATTTTGTTGTTGGACCAAAGGGCCAAGTAAATGCTCGATATGTTTGAACAAGGTTACTAGTTATTTGAGAAGGATGTTTTTTGAGAATGAGACCTGAATGAACACTGATATCTGAATCACAAGGTGGTTGGATAGATCTAATGTCTGGGTATATGAGATATGTCCTGATGTCACAGATGTATATTTTGAATTCATGGAATTGCCCAATGGATTAGGCACTGATCAGTTATAGGATCACTGGTTATACTGTTGCATTTTTGAGGTTTGTTGAATCAACATCTTTAATCAAATGAATTTCCCTTTAATGTTGAAGAGCTATAAACAGAATGCCCTCACTTAGCTTTTGAATTTCATTGTTTTACATCTAGCTACTGCAGATATATGTTATTTCATAAGTTATTAGGAGAAATAAGGGTTTTTATCTGCTTTGTATTAGATTCAGTGTATGCTTTGATAACTGGTACCATATAAGGAATCTATAGGTTCACCCACCTAGGTTTTGCAGAGCCTAAAGTGCAGAAGGAGTATAGCCTTATAGTTAGCCTGGTGTCTGAATGGATGTGTTGATAATGGGTGTTAGCTGCCCCTAGATGCATCTTGTTCTCATCAGGGTAATTGGAAATGGGTAACATTTTCAAACACCAATAGAAGATACAACAATAATGGATATTCATGGTCTCTTGTAAATATGAGTCTTAAAATATCAAAATTATTTGTTAATACTTTTACAATATTTGTATAATCAATAATTATCAATTAGTGTCTAATCCAGGTGGATCTTGAAGACCTAAAAAATTTAATTCATTCATAATCTCCCAAGATTGGCATCAATGTATAGAGCACGATGAAATGTTCTTGACAAAACTTGAATGGTGTCACGAGGAGTCTACTTGCTCAAGATATGCTTGATCAAATTTTGGGTCAAACTAGAAAACTAGGGGTTGACCAAAATGGTAAATTTGACTATCTCAAAAGTGGTCAAAAAAGGGTTTCAAATTGGAGATCTCATCAAGAGCTTTCCTATGTATTTATAATGGATTAAATCTAAGTTTGTAGGTGAAAGTTTTCATCATTTGAAGTTTGAGGTGGAAAAAGTAATCCTGATGACATCAACATGATGTCACCATGCTAACATTGAATCCATTGAATTAGTTGGGAAAAGGTAATTGAGGAGACTTGAACTCATCTCAAATTCATTAATTTGAACAACTTGGTTACTAGACCAATGGTTTATTTTGTTTAAAAATAGACTTTGCCATTTTGAACCCATTGCAACTACCTTGATGCTATTAAAAGATGGTTGGTAGGATTTGAACTCCCAACCACCTCTCTTGTAAAATGTTGGGCAACCATTGTACCATTAAGGATTCACAAGTAACATGCAGGAGTTGTTTTATTTAAACATGGCTAACCCACCCAATCTTAACTAAATAAGGTTATTATTAAACATAAGCCTATAATTTTAAATATAAAATCATAACCAAAAATGATAAAGGGGTAAGTACGAGGGTGAAATTTGTTAGATAGTTATTTTTGGGGGGTTTATAATTAATATTTAGTTAATTTGTTTTGAACCAATAAGGAGATTATATTTTATAAAAGGTGGATATTCCTTTGTAAAGGGGAAAAAAAGCCTAAGAGGAATAAGGGAGACTTGGAGAAAATTCTTGTGTCTCATTCTTTGTAAAAGCTCCTGGAGAGTTTAAATTTTCTCTTAGCAAAGGGTTTGGAGTGAGAAATATTGAGAGATAAAAACTTAGTTTCTTCTTTGTGAGAATTTTCATGATTCTCAAGTTGATTGTAAAGTCTTAATGCCCATTGAGAGGGATTTGTAGTGTTATTTCTTAGCATTGTAAAAATGGCAAAGGAACTAGGCACAAACATGTTGCTAGCAAGTTCCTATCATTGTAGTGTGGAAGTGAGAAGAAGATTGTAACTCCAAGGAAGACCATGGTGATGTATAAGTTTTGCATCATAATAATGGCATCAATCTTTTAAATTTGTAGATCTTGAGATATAACCAAAGTTTGGTGAACTCTAAAATCAAATCCTTTGTCTCTTGTTCTTTCTTATGCATATTTTGTCTACTTAGTTTTTATGCATTTCTAAGTATTATCTACTCAGTTCACAAGAAATGTTAGTTAAGATCTTTATATTAGATTTGTATCCTACTGAATCTTAAAATTTTAAGTGATTCATAACAAGGAGTTAACAAATTATTGTGTACAAAAGGAAAATCAAGGTATTAATGAACTAGATTTCCATTAGATTTTAAGATTTTTGCTTGATAATTAAAGCAATCATTGATCAAGGCAGAGGATCAAGATCAAATTTTAAACACAATTTCAAGATCAAAAGGGAATTTGAAGAAAATAAGGCACAAATATGAATAATCCATCAATCTAGGAAGCAATCATATGTGGCAGACATTTTAGGGAGGGATAGGTATGTGGGACATGTAGAAGACATATTAAGGGGAGGGGGGAGATACGTGCAAATATAAAAGTGATCAACAATAGTAACCCAATAGAAAATATTAAATTTTTTTAGATTTATAGAATCCAAAAATAAAATCCCAGCAACCAAACTTTGTAGAATATTGAAATAAAATTTAACTAGGGATTTTGATATTGTTGGTTAAGCATTTGTTCTCCTATTATATTTTATAATCTTAAATCTTTGATACCCAATGCTTGGAGAGACAAAAGGATGTCTACCAACAAATGGGTCATTGTATGTATTCTATCACTACCCTCTACATTGACTAGGCACAACTCCCTATGATTTGCAAGAATATGCAATGGATATATGTTTTATGAGGTCAAAAGTCTTGACATTATAAGAATTTAACCTAATAGTAATAAATGATAACCAAATTTCTTGTAGGCACAAAAAAATAATGCAAGCTGAATTTGAATAACCTATCACACCCAAAGGAACAACTATAATAGACTATCTTGAGATTTATGACTCTTACTTCTATTCTAAATGTAGTATTAACCATCTAAATGCAAGAGAGGAAGAGAAGAAGAAATACACATGAGGGAAAATGGAATTTCTTTGACTACTACGCTTGAATGAAATGGAATTCAACAAGTCACTAATGGATTCACACACATCTATCCTTCAATTCTCAATGAAAATATCTAGTGTAATATGAAATGAGCAAGAGAGGAAGTAGAATCATATATGAAGAATGTAAATGGAATCACCTCTACTGCAAATATCAAAATGAAATGGAATTCACTTGATTATCACAGGATCACATATAATTTTCCTTCAACTCTTAATGTAGAACTAATCTATCCATGGGCCACAAAATATGACAAGAAAATAGGGTAAATGGAATTATAGACCAATTCACTATAAGTTTTTTGACCTTTGTATTGTCAAATGAGGTTACATTTATAGTTTGTTGTTATCCTTCTTTTAATTCTAGAAGAGAAACAATCATATAATAGAAAAGAAAATGAGACTAAAATATGAAATTATCCAATCTAGATCATGATATCTCTTCTATTGATGATCCTGAGTTCATGGTATTTCTCAAAAACACCTGATGATTTTTTGCCTTCATGTAATTCTATAAAAGATCTTCATTCTTTCATATTCTTTTTTTTTGGCATCGAACCCATGTATTTCATATTCTAATTGTTACTACATTTTCAAGTTCTAATTGTATATCTAAAATTCACAACTGTGAATAAAAATTTATGATCTCCCTTTATAAATTTGCACAGGTCCCTCCAACTACATGTGTCTCTCCATCATGATGTCACTATGATTATTTTCCTTGTAACTTTTTATGGAAACATAATGATGCGCATTGATCTTGTTTTAATTTGATGATAGTAATAAAGACATTAAGTCTATTTGTTTTGCAACACGAGTCCCTCTTTCCAACTAGCCACATTGTGGTAGACAAATGGTATAATTTTATTGCTTACAGAGTTCTGACATCAGATTGCCACTAGTACAAAAAGAGCAATATATTACCAAATAAACTACTAAAATTTGTAGATATGTGACTAATTTTGATCACGTGACCAATGGTAGTTTATTGCCAAACATTTATCTCCCAACCAAATTTATGACTAAACTATTTTAATCATTGATTAGGTCATTCATTTGGTCATTTATTATTGTTACTTGGTAGTTTATATGGTAGTTTATTTGGTAATATATTTGGTGATTTTTTGGGTAGTATATGTGGTAGTTGATTTGGCTATTTTTTGGGTAGTATATATGATAGTATATTTGGTAGTTTATTTTGCAGTTTATTTGGTAGTATATATGAGAATATATATGGTATTATATTTGGTAATATATTTGGTATTTTATTTGGTAGTTTATTTAATCATTAATTTAGTCATATTAGAGCATGATGGAATTGAACCACCATCCTCCTACTTATAAAGTAGGTGATCTTCCATTGAGCAAGTACCCTATAAAGAATAATGCAAAAAATTGACAAAGTTGTCTTCCTAACATTAGATCTACCATGATCATGGTCACTATAACATGATATACTCTATTCATGGTAGCATCGAGAACCTACATATTTATCCAAAATAATTCATTGAGAAATTGTAATAAAGCACAAAACTTGAAAAATATCATACCAACCATGTTGGTAGCCATCATGTAGTATGTTGAAATAAAAGTACACATATGTTCCCTGTACATATTCATCTGTTTTGACTTTTGGTTCCTCATGTCTCTAGAACAATGTATTATATTTCCTATGGTACCTCCATGATTGCTTCTTCAATTCTCTTGCAATGCTGCTAATATGTATTATGTCATGCTTTCAAGCTAGGATGTGTCTTTACTAGATAAATATCATTCAATATAAAGAGCTTGTGTTGATTTAGAAGCATTGAGTATTAATCTTGTAGAATTGTACCCTACCTACTGGTAGTAAAAAGAAAAAAAAGAGAGTATATGTGTCCAAGTGATCCAAAAAAGCAAGATTTTCAAATATAGGCAATTGAACTTGAGGAAAGCTTGTAGGTGTTACAACAGCTTGTCTCTGCACATTTCATAGATGATGAAACAACACAGTTAAATAAAAGACCTAAAATATAATCATGTTCACCTTCCATATTATGCATATGAACAATACATTTAAGCTTCTTTTTTTTATTGGAAAGGAAATCTTACAGACAGGTACATAACTCCTCAAGTTCTTTGAATCTTTGGATTGAGGAAGCTTGTGGTATTCTACATCAAGCATTTGGAAATTGTAAATGTGATTGTGTGTCCCTCCAAAATTTCCAATTGAGCCAACCAAATTATCACCAATAGCACCAAGGTCAGAATTGCTTCTTCGTCCTATAGCACCATGACCAGAAGAAGGCTGCACTAGAGTCAAATCTATGTCTCTTGATAGTTGATAGAATTTTGCCAAAAAAATTGGCCTTGCAACCTACATAAAACACTTGATTACTTTAAAATCCCTTTGAAACATATATTAAGTCTAATAACACACACATTACTCTAAAAATTTGGAAGCATTATATCTTATTATGATTTGATTTCCAACATTTTTACTCTCAACTTGGTTAATGAATAGGAATTGCATGCAAGGAGTTTATATGCCATTTAAATTTGGATGTCAGTTGAAAAAAAACATGGATAAATTGTAGAATTCACAAGAGCATGACACAATATTAAGGTATATTTAAGTAGGCCGTAAATATTAGACAACATTTTTTGTGTGAAACAAACTATTTATAGTCATCTCAAAGATCAAAAGTATTTATATGGTATGTATCAGCATTGGGCTTAAATCTAGCTAATATAAATGTTTTATAACAAACTTCCTACCTGTGAATTATTTGTCACAAGTTTGCAATAGTGAGACAAATCATAGTGTTGATACAACAATCAATATCTAGTGTACCCATTGAAAAAATGGTGTAGATGGCCTTACCAATGTTTCTCTTTTTTCTCATAACTTCCAGTTTATTATTGTGTCCTCAAGAATTATCTATCTAATAGAATCATTTAAGCACACTGAGATCAAGCAATAAGCATATACCAAACTACTTTTATAAATGTTGCAACTTCAATGCAGATAGTGACTTACCTTGGTCATTTTGGGTCTATAAAATATTCTTCAAAAATTCAAGTTAGTAGTTATTTAGTTTCACAACTCCCTAAAATTTCTAGTCTTCTATCAAACCTGTAGATGCTTCTATTGTTGCAAAGTTCCCTTCAGAATTCTTCAACATGCTGTCAACTCCAAAACACTTCAAATGTATGAATAAAGATTAGCGAAGATAACACCATTGCAATCGACTGGAAATGAAAATAGAGTTAGAATTGAAACCAATTTGAAGTTTGTTCCACAAATCAACTACATGTTAGTTAGATTGTTTTAAATGATAACTATTAGTAGTCAAAGGAAATATGTACATATATGAAATGACTCAAACATATAGCTATGCAACATTGGTCTTCTTGATTCACACATGCAATGGACCCAAGTATTTCAAGAACATATAGAGCAATATAGATGACTGAACAAAACCTTATGAATCTCATATAGTATGACATACTTAAAAGGATAATACCAAGGTCTAACCTAAATTTGTAGAAAATTAGTTTCTTTAATTACATACACAAGTTAATAGTCTTCTTTAGTTGTAACTAGATAAGAAAACACTTAGCACCAAAATGTTACAGAATAACAACACTACTTTCTGTAGTAATAATAGTTCTTCCCATATATTTCAAACATCAGTCCATAACCAAAAATAAAGTCATGTAGATAAAAACACCTCCTAATGGGAACATTCCAAACATTTGCACTCCTCAATTATGATTTTAGTTTCTAGACATATTGTCAAATAGCTAGCTTGCAAGAATTGTTTCTTCTGAGTTTTAGACTTGGAAAATAGCTAGCATGATTTAGCATAACAAGCACATAAAAATTTATGCACCTCTAAACAGGAAGATAATCTTTAGCACCCCATCTTTTACACTCTCAAAAAGAAAAGAAATTGCTCAAAAATAACTCTGTAAGAGACTTTTTGCTTCCATGCAAGAATGAGGAGATTCTAAAATAATATATGCCATTAATTGGAGAAATATGCACAGTTGTCAAAACAATTCCTTCAATAACTAAAATAGCTAATCTCACACAATGCCCAAATTCCAAAAATATTTGAGAGTACTACTATGATGTGCTACCTATGCAACTAGTAAAATTACTCTAAAAATTTATCTTATACTATAAACTAATTGCAAATAATGAAAGTTTTATGTAAAACAACTCCTTGTGTATTCTTCCTTCAATATGACAATGACATATGCAGTTTCAATCCTTCATCTACTACTTTGCTCCTATAAAAATGACTCTTGAAAAACAACGATTTCATCTCCCCACACAATATTTCCCAATCATGCCAATCATACAATTGCATCAGACAAAAAATGATAATATATATATCCAAATGTTCCACAAACTTGGAACCCAAAAATAATAACACACGCATTGAGTAGTCTTCTCATATAATGAGAGATACAGTAACAGAGAAACATAAAGGAGGCACTCATTGAAATATGAAAATGGAAGAAGAAGAAAAAAAAAACAATGACAAGAACAAAGAACCTTAATTGTTATAAATAACATCTCTTTTCCACCAACAAAAAATGACTTCGCTTGAATGCAAACATTTATTTTCTAGTAACTTGAATCCAAAGACACCAACGCAAGAAGAGAGGAACAAATAGACAACAGGAAGAATTCAAAATAAAAATGAACATATAGGGATATTCAGAAAACATGCCAAGGAAAAATCAATAATCATATTGAATCTCATAAATAAAAAAACATATTTCACAACTAATCATAAGGACAAGCTATCATAAGATTGTATTTAGCAATCAGTCTACAATGCTCAACCATTTCTAGTGATAAGGGAGTAGACTTACATCGCCAATCAGATGGGGGTTAAAGAAAATGAAGGGGATGATATGAAAGTAAAGGGGCATTACAAATGTGTAGTCCATGTAGGAGGAGATATTGCAAGTATACAGTGAGGATGGAAGATTAACTAGAATGCTTGAATATAAATAAGAAATTATAGGTGACATTGTATAGTAGTTTTTTACCACCACGCCATAACCTTTTTGAGATAGTTATGATCATTAATTTTTTTGCCTACTATGATATACAACTCTATATTAATACAATTTAGACATATTATGAATGATATTAGATTCCAGGGTTGAATGCATTCTCAGATTAGTAGTGGAAAGAATGCACTATGTTGTTGAATTATGGGTTATGGAACTATTTTCTCCTTTGATGAGATACAAGTAATTGGGGTTACTAGCATCAGGCATATTATAATATGAAAAACATTAAAACATTTGGATGAATATTTAAGTAAGAAGCATTTTGTTGTCAAATGACTCCTACATAGAAATTGAGTTAGCCAACTCTTCACACATATATCTCTCTCAAGAGATTGTTATCATACTAATTTGCAAATCATCTTAAAATCAAAAGAAGGGATAGGAAGAGGTTTCTTGTATTTAAAATAACAACATTTCTCTACTCTATGTACCCTATTGTGACCAAAGATAACATCATAAAAGATGAGGGTTTTTTATTTTCTCTCTATCATGTGTAATGTGCTCCTGTAGTTGTTGATGTTTATCACTGTGAAGCTGGACATAGGAGAGCCAAGAATTGGTGTGAGGATATTGTGTGAGAAAGTTTTCAAGACTTCTCACTCAAGAGAAATAGATGAGGTGATCGAGAATTCTGATAGGGGAAAGACAGTTCCAATGCCCCATGATTTTTGTGCACTGCAATGCACTGGAAAATTGATTAGTAGGTTCCCAATTATCTTCTCCCTGAAGCCAAAGAAATATGAACAAAGTCAATTATTGGCCACAATATTGTCTTCCTAAAAAAGCTTTTTGATCTCATGATGAATGAAGGAGAAGGCTAGATAAAAACTTCATTAGAAGCAAGGGCTTGGAGAGTGACATGGAGGAAAAATCTACCAAAGTGATAATCATCACATAAGGGCTAGCAGTGGAGGAAGACCATGAAAGGGAGAATCACCTCTACTATAGATCAGGCTGCTCCTTTTGGGCACTCTACTAGCAAGGAGGATCCTAGTCACTAACTAGATGATTGTCTCAGGTCTCTGAATACAGTCCTAAATACATAGATTATTTTAAATATAGTGATAGTAATAGATAGGGTAGAGACTACATTTTTGTAGCTATTACTTGGTAGTCTTGTGCCCCTAGGATTTTGGATAGTTATGGACACAAATAGATTTTGTTTCCATTTTGGTAAAGATAATTGCCCCACATTTTGGGGTTTAGGACAAATTTGCATATGGGCAATCATAGCTAGATTCCCAATTTTCTTAGATCGCTGATGTAAGATTTCATATTGATTAATATAAATGGGAGGTGGACCTACCAGGTATTAATCTATGAAAAATAATAGTGCATAATAATTATAATTTTAAAATTAGTCTATCATATTAGTTACATACTTCAACACATCAAAATCTACATGGTGGGGCATGTGGAGAACTCATATCATATCAAAGCCATAATTTAGATCAGATTCAACAATTGCTTCTATAGTGGCTCACATGCCCCACACAATTTAGGATAATTTGAGGCCCTTCCAAAGTCAATTGACGAACACCATTGCTCCTCTTACTCCTCTATTTACAGTTTTCCAAAGGTTGGAAAGAAAACTAAGGGGCAAAATAATAAATTGTCTCCATGTCGATTTTGCACTGACCTTGATTCTATCCAAACTTAGACCTATTTCTTATTGGTTCAGCAATTTCACAAATATTTCAAGGGTTTGCTAGGTTCTTGCAATGACTTTTTTGCTTTTAGCTTTTCTTCATTTTTTAGGGATTTTAACATCATTTTAGTGAGCATTGAATGCAAAAAATATTGAAAAATGGGTCGATCTTTTCAAAAATGGATTTTTTTTGGCTGAAAATATCAGTTGGCTCTAGAATTAGTGATTAATAGGGTATAATTGCAATTTTTTATAGATTATTGCTTCTTTGGTTTATATGTTAGGCCTCATCATTTGTATTCATGTACATATTTGAGCCCTTTGTGTACAAAGAAGAAAGGCTAGACTTGGGTTAGAACTCCAAGGATTTTTATTCTCGCAGATCATATTAGAGCTTATTGAAGCTTATTGAAGAGCTTGCCTCTGTCTCTCTTTTAAAGGAACAAAAAAATAGTTCTAGAAAAAATAGAAAGTAAATGCCAAATGTTCTTACCTACAAATACTATCCCAAAGTAAGGATGTTAACTCCTACATCACACAAGTCATGCATAGTTTCCTTTATCTCCTTATCTGACTCTCCAACAACCTAGCATTAGTAAAGACTTGGTGGGTATTCCTTTCTTTGAAGCCTTGGCATGGTTCAATACAATCAAACTTTAATCATATCCGTGCAATGACCAAGTTAGGAAAAGTGATTCCAAATAGCTCTAAAGTAATAAAACAGAACAAAGAATACACATTCAAAAATGTATGTGACTATAAACAAAAGGTAAATTGCAAGAAACTGTACATACAGGAAGGAATGTTGAGATCCTACTATTGACCATGTATAAAAATGCAAACTGTAAAAGAAAATTTTTAAGAAAACAATATTTCTACTGAAGTAGGAAGAAGTTGAGCATATTTCCATGATCCTGACACAAATTGCAAGGTATTTTGTAGTTTTAAGTTTTATTAGATTGCATCCTGAGTAGTCTCAGTTTATGGTTTTACAATAAGCAAGTTAAATATTTAACAACAAAGATATATATGTGTAACTCTCAAGTTTAATCAAATTAAATAACCAACTGAAAAGAGAAAAAACTAAAAAGATTCACCTAGACAAGAACATAGCAACCTATCAAGAGCTCAACAGCCTGTAACACAAACAAAATCCAGAATAAATATTTAACAAATCAAATTTTCAAGTCAATTAACTGCCTTTTCTATCCCTGATTATTGTCACTAGTTTATAATTAGGAACAAATGGAGACCAAAGACATATAAAATGTAGGAGAATTTTATAATTTTCTTTACATTTAGTGTTAATTTTCTTTCATCTAACTTATGAAGTTTTTAGAGTTTTTATCTGTCATGAAAACTACGAGGATGCCCTTGTGGTAGCTTGAATAATTAATGCAATTATCTCTTTTCAATACAAGAGATCTAAGAGAATGTTGTGTACCTAAGCTCAACATTCTATAATACATATGTATGTAGCATGTAGCCCTAGCCCTTACCCTTAATTTCCATTATTTTAATGGCTTTGTAGAGCTAGCTATCAACATGGTTCAGCTTCTTGTGCAAAGAGATTCAAAGTTGTACCCTGTTTGGCTTATTCACTTCAAAATGAATGACAAACTAACCATAAAAAAGAGAAAGTAGGGTTCCAATATTGGGCACTAAGTCTTATAGGAGCAGTTTCTCTTCCTTTCCAAAATAATCCTTCAAAGGTAGAATGTTTTGGTGTATTTCCCCAAAAAAGGCATGCAATCATCAAACTATTTTACCCCAACTTACAAAACTCTTTTAATCACTTAACCACAATTACCAAACCATTTCCAATAGTTCCCTATACAAAGCCCCCAAATATCCCCTTCATCATCAGCTCTACAGAAGAATGGAGCAATATCTCCAGTCCAAAGTGAACCATCAAAGAACAAAAGATTGTTAGCATCAAAACTGACATACAAAGTATTACTTGATGCCTCTATTATGTCGCTTGACTCTATCTTACCTTAATCATACAATCTTGGCATTTTATGAACAATTTAATGCTTTCATTTTTATCAAGGAAGGTGAAGGTACACCATATATAAAAATACTCATTTTGTCAAATAGTTCAGATACCTTGTATATGCTTCCTGTCATGGACTTCCAAAGATCTTATTTTGGTAGAGGTAGGAGTATGCAACCAAATTGCATTCTGTGCACTGCAATCATAATATTCACTCAGCCCAAAAATAAGACAAGGCAATTATTTTCCTAAAGTCTTCCATCAAACTACAAATACCATAAATAGAGTTTCGACATTTTTTCTAAACCCTTTTCTCCCACCTGTATTTGTATGTTTCTATAGCATAGGTTTTCAATCAACACTTTTTAAGCCCTCTCAATGATGTAAGGTCCCAAGTCAGCATGGGTGCTCTAGTCTGAGATGAAATTATGGTTGCCTATACATAGAAACATTTAAATCAATGTTTCTCTATGATATACTTTAGGGTTGAGGGTAAAGGCAAGGAATTCACACCTGTTGATGTTCTAAATTCATGGGTTCATGAACAACAATATCTCCATGGTGTCGAGTAGTTTTATCTTATCAACTTCTATACCAAAGCCTTGCCGAAGAGACCCCCAATTCTCAATCCAAGAAGCTGCATGATGTAGTCCATCAAATTTTAGCTTTGAAATAGTGAGATTGACCCCGCTGATCCGAAGCCAAAGCACTTTGCCTGTGGAGAAGTATTATTGCTTTGTTACAAACTATGACAAACAACCTTTTTGTTTTCGACTTACATTTTTGGGTGTTGAATCTTGGAAATCCGTCAATACAATAGATAAATAATATTTTATAAAACTATAATCATAGAGAAAATTATCTTTTATTAGGGTTTCTTTCCATGGTTAAAAAAATGTCTACTTGTTTCTGAGAATGTTGAGAGGAGAAAATTGTCAAGATCTTTGATTTGTCTTCTATCTATATTGATTGAGTTTTATGGTCTATAATTCATATTGGTTGGCTTCTAGTTTTTGACAGGTTCTACATTAAGGTGACTTATTACTTTTTGAAATTTGCATGCATATCAATTTTAATTAGGTGATTCCTTTATAAGTCAAACCTTCTTCAAATTGTTATTGTGTTGAGCTTTTTTCACTATTAGAGTTGGCATAATTTGTGATGAATTTTATATTACTTTATTAAAAATTTGAATAGCTTATGCATTATGTGATTTCTAAGACTATTGCATGTCCTTGATTGTTTGACTACATTTTACATTTTGTTCGATCATCATATTCGCTAGTGGGGAGGCTCCTTTATAGATAATTGTGCTACAACAAGGTCCCCTAGAAGTTGGGCCTAGTCAACTGGAGTGTGATAATTTGTTATGTATTTTAGGTCTGCCAAATATGATGTATAACATTTTGTTGTTTCTAGATTTGATTGTGTATGTGTTTTTTTTAAATATATATTTGCATAAATTTAAATTCATATCTATATAAACTATATGTATCTATAGCTTATATATAAAAATTATTTATAGATTAAAGCTATGTATATCTAGAAAACTAAAAAGCCAACTAAAAGTAAACATAAAATAGAAATTGTATATCGAGAAAACTATAAAGCCAAACAAAAATACATTGGTGGTTGGTTGCATCGAAATGTGATGGGTAAAACTCAACTCCCGAGGGAGCTCCAACTATATACCATTGCATGGGGCCACCCTGTAGATCCGTAGGAGGCCTGGCCTTCCTCTATATCCACACACATGCGCGCATCATTGTTTCAATTTTCCCTACCCGCATCATTTGTGTGCCTCTTTCTTCCATCTTTTATTCCTTCTCATTGTATCTTGGTCTACATATTTAACTACTTCATTCTTGCACTCTCTCATCTTGATGATGGGTCATAGAGTGTGATTTGAAGCATTGATGCTAAAAAAACACAAACACAATTGAATCCAAAAATAAATTTTTTTTTTTATATCAAATGGTTTGTGGAAATCTAATAATATTAAATGATGCATGACTCTATTTTTCATTTGTCCTAGGGTGGTAAGGACAATGTCCTTTATTATTTCTATCTACTAGACTTAGGAGATGGCTCCCTTTATGGTAGCATTTAAGACTTTGGGTGATAGTTACTCCATTTCAAGAATTTGTAATTAAACTTTTTCTATTGTATAATATACTTCTTCTTGCCATTATTTTTCAAAAGTAAAAATATAATTTTCATTTTTTAAAATAGATTTAATAATTAGTAATAGATAAAATATAATAATTATTGTATATAATAGATAATCTTAATCTGTTACCCCTGATAATATCACACAAGTTTGTGCTGAATGAAGCAAATCTTGAACTTTAGACTTTAAAAGAAAGTTTATTTATTTGAAAATACTCAATTACATAAAATTTAAATAAAATTATTATGTAATACTAAAAATGGAAATAGCTTCATATTTTTTGCTTAAATATTTTTAACACATAATTTTTTTAAATTTTAAAAAATGGAAGAGAATTTAAGAAATAATAATCTATTACACTCAGTTAGAAAACAATAGCAAAGACCATGTAAAGTTTCTTTTGACATTTACTACTCTTACAACATTCTTCACTAATAAAAAATGCGTCATGGTGTACACAAACCCAATATTTCCCATATGAATCTCCATGCAAGTCTAGAAATTTGTATCACCCTATAGAATTATAGATGTGCATCTTACAAATTTGAAAAGTTATTTTACTTTGAAAATTATTTATTGAACTCTTTAACTAAAATATATTTGATAAAGACAGTATTATTAAAATGAAGAAAAAAATCAATCAAATATATTTGAAAAATTATAAACTATATCAATTAAAATGCGTATATCCTAAGACATATTAAGAGTTTGGGTTGTAAGAACTTTCTTCTCTTTTATTTCTTTATATTAATATTCAAAATGAATAACTTTTTATATTAAAATTCTTTGGCCATTAATAAAAGTTCATTTTATATGTATTATTTTATTAGAACTTTTATATGTATTATTTTATTTTCTAATAAAATAAATCAAATGTAAGTATTAGGAATTTTTATGTCTCTAACTATCTCTAATTGTCATCATGAAGTGACTGTTAAAAAGTAATTTAGGAGAAAAAATTATAAAACTAAATTTTAAAATAAATCTTATAATAAATATATTCTAAAACTAATCTCAAAATATCATTATCAATACTTAAAAGTCAAACTTATATTTTAATTTCTAAATATTTATTTAAATACTATATTTGTACCAAATAATAGAAATTAGTTAGATTTATTTAACTAACATACTACACTTAAACATAGAATGTTAATAGAAACTTATTGAGCTTTTATTAGAACTAAATCTAAATGAAAATAGTTGAAAAAACTGATATGACCAAAGAAAAATTGTGGGTACATAAAAAAGATGAAGAAATAGCAAAAATAATGGGTAAAAATATCATTTAAAATATAACATATAATAAAATAGATCGAAAAAGATTTTGATTTTAAAATAATTTGAACTATTGGAATCTAAAATTCAAGTCCTCCTTGTCAAATAGTAAATGCCTTTAGCATCTAATTGAAATCATAAATATTTATTATTATTTTTATTAAATTATTTTATTGAAAATTTTAATATTTATAAAAAAGTGGTTCTCATTATTCACTAATTAATACTAAAATATTTAAATGTAATGATAATAAAATAAATTTATATTTCATAAAGATGGTTATTACATGACATTAATATGATTAATAGCAATTTTATGTTGAGATTATAAAATACTTAATCGATAACTAATGTTTTTGATATGTAGAGATAGACTTGGAGTTTTATTTTGAGTGCATGAAGTGTTTCTATTTTTTTCAAGGTTTTATAGATAGATTTTGAGGAGTTCGAGTGTAAATTGGGGTGATTTTGAGTTCATTTTTAGTTCAATATTAGTTGAGAGGACTTTCAAGGTAGTTAATTGATAATGATGTATTGATAGGACAAACCCTCAATTGCTGAGTAATAAAAGTTATAAAAAATAAATGAAAGAATGTATTAATATGAAAAAACTCATTGATCATCCATATAGTTATTTGTTTGGGTGACTAAAAATTAGAGACCAATTGTTTATTCATTAACTTGATCATTTATTTAGTCACTTATCTTTGTCTAACCTTGTGATTTTATCTAATGACCAAATTAGTCATTTATTTAGTCACTTATCCAAATGAATTACAAAATATTACTAGAATATGATCACTTTTAGTTACATTACTAAATATTTTAGTCTTGTGACCAAAATTTTATAGTCACAGTCATTTATTTGCCAAAATTCTACTAGTGTGCTTTTCTTTATCTTTTGAGGGTCCATTGAGGACATGTTACTTCATGTTTCTTTATCACATAGATTATTGAATGATCATCATTTTATGATGACATAATGACCTACATAGATCTTCTTTGATTTGACAGTGATGAAAAAGGTCTTAAGCCTTTATTATGTTCTACATTGTGGGTCTATTTTTTGGCTTTATACACTATGGCAAACAGTTTGTAGCTACTCATTATGTAGAGAATCTGACATTGACCTTCCTTGCTTCATGGAACCTCGTGACTATATTCTAACTATATCTCATGAAATATGATGACCCACAAGACACATGTTGATCCATTGTTATGTCACTATAAATAATGATCAAGAAACTTTACATAGCTACATAATGAAGATCGTGGATTTTCTTCTAATCTAATGGTCAATGAGATGCATCATTAGATAGTTTATAATTTCATCTTGAAATATTATCCATCAATTTGGTCTTCATCTAGAAGTCGTGACTTATTTTGAAAGTGACTTGACTAATAAACTTGATTCATTGATTCAAATTCAACCAAGGTCTTCATTATCTTTGACTGTGTTCTTTGTCATTTCTACATTTTTGAGCATTCACTCTATATTAAATTCAACTAATCTTGCTTCTGACTTGTCTTCATGATCTGTATATTAATCCTTTCACCTCAGTCTTTGATGTTCTCTACTACATCTGCTCTATATATGTCTATGATTTCTCCATTCTACCTATATTATGCCTTTAATAGAACACTTGATCATAGAGTTAGGGTTTCTTAGAGATTTATAAATTCTTTCATAAAGAACTACTTCATAGTATGAATCTTTGTCTCTAACACAATTATGAACAAGAAAATATGAATTAGTAGAACATTAAGACCTTTTCATTAGGATAATGCATGACAGACCCTCCAAACCCTAATCACCTAGCTTTGGACCGATGCACTGCACATATGGTTTCCCACATTAGGCTAACTCAAAAGAATGATGAGAATAAAGGTCATCCTATTCGAAATCTAGACTCAGACTCAAGGCATTGACATTTAGCTTGACTCAAAAACCATAGAGAAAAGATATAGACTAAAACTTGGGCAAAAGTTGACTATGTTTGGGGATAAAGCATGATAATGCTTGAAAGAACTATAGCAAGCTTTAGTTTCACACAAAGGTGACAACTTGGTAATGAAAGAACAAGCTACACCAAGAAAGCAAGCAATAAAATAAAACAAATTGCAAGGAATTAAAACCCACCTATATAGCCACTATGCAAGGGTTGCCTGCTTTCAATTTTGCATTTGATACAACTCCAAGTCTTTCCCATCATAAGAAAATGGTAGGGTTTCTCCCATGGGATATGCCAACTTGAATGAGTTATTTTGATTTTCCTATATGATATGAAAAGGCCCTTTCCACAAAGACTAAAATTTTGAATGCATACCTCTTGGTTCATTCCTCTTATCCTATAACAATACTAGATCACCTTCCATGAATTTTTTAGGCCTTGCCCTTTTATCAAACAACTTCTTTATCCTTCCTTGTTGTTAAGTAATTATGTCAACCATCTCTTCTCTTTATTCTTGGAGCTTGGTGAGATGCATGATTCTCTTCTCTAATCCATCTTTGAAAACATCTTCTTCAATGATAGTCTTTAATTTACATGCAACAAGTTCTATAGACAATGGAAAATTTTCTTCCACTCCATAGACTAATTCAAAAGGTGAGATACCTATGGCTCTTTTGGGTGTATCATCCCATAAAGCATCATGAATATTCTTGTGCCAACTTTTTTTATTGTCTAAAACCAATTTCTTCAAAATATTAATTAGGTTATTATTACTAGACTCAGCCTTCCCATTTCCTTGAGGGAAATAATTAGAGAAAAGTCCAACTTGAATACAATTATCATAAAAAAACTCAACTATTTCTAAAGAAGAAAAATAAGATGCATTATCCATTATCAACTTCATGGGAACTCCAAATCTGATCAAAATATACTCTTTGAGAAAATTGCATACCACTTCTGATGAAGTCTTCTTCATTGACTGGGCTTCAACCCTTTACTAAAATAATATGTGGCAGTCAGTATAAATGCATGTCCTTGACTAGAAGAAGGATTAATTGGACCTATAAAATCTAGGTCCCATTGATGAAAAGGAGCCTCAATTATTACTAGCCTAAGAGGTAAGTTTACAAGCTAAGGTTTACTAATAAACATCTTGCATTTCTCACAATTAGCAACCCACTTATATGCATCTTTAAACATACCATGCCAATAATAAATTTTTCTTATAATTTTGAGTGTAGTGATAGTGCTAGAAAAATGATCTCCACATGCTTCATCATGAAAAGGTCTTAACAATTTCACCTATTTTTCCTTATCCACACATCTAAAAAATATTCCATCAATTTCCCTCTTTTACAAGACATCATCATGAATAACATACTTCAAGGCCTTTATTTTTAGATCCCTTCATTGTTTAGTATTCAATCCATTAAGGCATTCACCATATGTTATAAAATAAGAAATTTTTGAGAACCAAGGATCTTGAAGACTTACCATAAGAACTTTTGCAATATCTTCTTTTTTGCATTGTAGATCCTCTACCAAGGCTTTACAAAGAGAATTTCCTCTAACAAGTTTGGTTGGATTAATTTCTATATCATATTCTTGGACCTTTTCTATACACACTCCTCTATTATTACAACCAACATCTTGCTGTGTCAAAATACTTTTTACTACAAGATTTGACACATATATTATTGAATGAGAATACAACACATAAGACCTAAAAATTTAGGGCTCTCACCACTATATACGCATATATTTCCATCTATGAATATCATAATTCTTGATCCTTTAATTCTATACTCATGAAATCAATTGGAGCTTGTATTATTTCTTTATTCTCTTGCATCAATATAGTTGACATAGTATGTTCTGAGGCATAACAGTAAATGATGAATTCTTTAGTGTAGTCAGGATGAACAAGAACAGGGGCTTTGGCAATGACATCCTTGATATTTTCAAAATCCTTTTTTCCAACATCACTTCATTTGAAATTTTTATTTCTTTTCATCCTATCAACTATACATTTAACTATCTCAAAGAAATTAGGCACAAATCTCCTCAAGAAATTTACTTGGCCAAAGAAAGACTTCACTCCAGTTTTTCTCAATGGAAAACTTAATTGTTGAATAGCTTTAACTCTATTTGGATCAATCTTCACTCCTTCTTGGGATACAATATGACCAAATAGCTTTCCTTTTGTCACACAAAATACTAACTTCTTTGGATTCAGTGTGATACCATGATCTTTACATCTTTGCAATACCTTTTCTAGAAATTTGATATGATATTTTCTCTTCTTGGAAAAGACTATCAAATCATAAAGATATAAGACAATAATTCTATCTTTCAAATCTTCAAGGGAAAAATTCATGCCAGACAAAAAATTTGCACCTACATTATTTAGACCAGAGGGCATTCTATTGTAGAAAAAAGTACCCCATGGGGTGGTAAATTTAGTTTTAAATTGATCTACTTCATCTACCTAAATCTGATTCTATCTTGAAAATCCATCTAACATGGACATGATTTATGATCCTATAACTATATGTAAAAGATGATCCATATTAGGGAGAGAAAACTTATCCTTGAGTGAGGCTTGATTTAGATTTCTAAAATCTACACAAATCCTTATCTCTCCATTCTTCTTCCTCTCTAGCACAATATTAGAAACCCAAGTGGAATGATGAATAGGATATATAATCCTAGTTTGCAACATTTTTTCAATCTCCTTGAAGATTTCTCCTTCAAATATAGGATTATAGTTCTTTTGTTTTTGCCAAAATGGTGTTGTTTCTGGTTTAAGAGGGATTTCATGTTTGAACTTCCCACCATAGAATTCTTTAGGCCTTCATAACTCCAACAAAATACATCTTGAAATTCAATAAGTAATTTCTTGATTCTACCATCTCTTCTAATGTGCAATAGTTTCCTATATTTATCATCTTTGGGCTAATTTCTGTCCCAATATTGATTCCATCATATTCACCATAACTTTTTCCTTATTTATGTATGCATCATGTCTATCAAAATTTTTTTTTAAAGAGATTAAATGAGGTGGAATCTTATTAACTTTCAATTGAATCATATTAGGCTCCAATTTCTTCTTATCTCCTATCACTGATTCATCACTATCTACACTAGTGATTCCCTCAAAATACAAGAATTCAAAAGGATCTTCCCCTTAAATTAATTTTAATAGGTGCTTATCATCTTAAAACACCTACCATGATTCTTCATTATAAAGGACATTAGGCCTAGATTCTCAAGGTGTGGTAAGAGCATTGATGTAGAGACTACCAAAGAGTCAGCTCTAGAGTTGGATTCTCTAAGTACTAATGTAATTGAGAAGGAATAAAAAACCTCAATTTCATCCCACATCTTATTATAGTATCTTTTCAATCTTGAGTTTTTAACTACATATTGATTTCTGACTTGTCTTACCACCAACTCTGTATTTCATTGAGCTTTAAGAATCTTGACTCCTTTTTGTTTTACTTCCATTATTAAAAGGAGAAGAGCTTTATATTCTATATCATTATTAGTATTTTTAGAATCTAACTCATAAGACAATAAAAACATTTCCCCATTAGCTGATGTTAATACTATTGCTACACCTAAACTGAGATTAGCACAACTACCATCAAATTCTAGAATCGACAACTGATCACCTTTATTTTGCTTTTATTTTCTAAAATCTCAAGAGTTTCAAAGAAAATTATGTAATTAAAAATCTATGTTTCATGATACAAGAACTAAGATTTAGGGTCATCTAATTTCAGGACAGTAAATTTTTCCTTCTCTTCTAGTTCTTACTTCACCTTTTTATCTCCAACTTGGATGGTTGCACAAGACAAATATAATTTTATTTCTTCCCCCATGTCTTTGTAGAAACTTCTACTTAGGAGTATTCCATAGGTTTTAGGGATGTATGCTACCAGGATGGTAAGTTTAAGTCTTTTTGAAGGATAGGCAGCTAGGGAAAATTGAGCATATTTTATTTCTCCAAGGGAACTTGTTTTGCATCCATTGAATAGCATCTACCAAAGGTTATAGTTAGTGGAAGCCCTAAAGCTTTGGCTATAGAGGCATGCATAACATTATTAGAGGCTCTTGAATCTATGATGCAATTACTCAACCTATTCCCATTGATGAACAAAGAAATGTAGAAAGGATCTAGTTTCTCATTTGGGCCTATGGCTAAGACAATGGATTCTTCTTCTTGAAACAACTTAGGGAGTGAAAAATCTTCATCAGTGAAAGAAGATCCATTAGTACTAGCTTTATTGAGATAATAAATATTAGCAATAATACTAATATGTTCTCTATCTTAATTGAAATTTTCAACTAACCTTTTCAATTGATAATTATTAGCTTTCAAGTAATCTAGTGGAGATATCTAAATTCTTTCCTCTTCATAGTATTGAATTATGTCAAAAGAATTAGATGATTTACCTTTGTGTTCCTTCTATGAAGTTGAAGTTACCATGGCTTTATCTTTATTATTTTTTTTTGATGGTGCATTATTTTTTATAGTGACTACATTGTTAATTTGATTTCTATTCTTTTGACCTTTGGTCATTACTATCAACTAAGGCCCTTCTAGAGTTGCAAAGCAATCACCTCATGTCTCTAAATCTAACTCACACTCTAGGAAATAGTTTTTAGAGTTACTACAAGGCGAATGATCATCCTCACTTTCAAGATATTCAATTTTTTTTTCTTTATTATCCACCATCTACCTATATCTGATCATATCAGCACATGTACTCCACCATGGTCTGCCCTTATGTGAAAAGCACAAATATTTTGTCTCTTAGGAGCACCTTTAATTTATAATCCCTATTGAATAGGTGGTATTTGAATTTTTTTACATTCATTTGGGTTTCTATAACCTTCTTGATGAGCTTGATGAAAAGAATGAGTGGGCCTAATAATTTGTTTCTTCAATGAAATGAGCTCATTAGATAATTTTTGAAGCATCATCTCTATATTATTAGAAGTGAAAACTATATTGCTCATGGTTCTAGATTGAAATTCTCTCTTCCATTTACTTGAAGAAATTATATCATCCTCCATATCCATAGCTAGTGTCTGGGCAACTTGCAAGTTTACTACATTGACTCTTCTAATTTGATATCCCAAATCAGGAGGCATAGAACTAATGTAGAAAGTCTTCTTATTGTCATTTGTAGGTGCACTTGCAACATGTATTCTTTTGATGAGTATATTGAATCTTGCATTAAAATCTCTCATGAAAACTAATTGTTCTTTCTTAATCTGTGTCAAATACAACAACAATACTTTTGTATCCTATATACTTTTATAACATTCCTCAACCTTTGTTTCATAGTGTCCCAATTTATGATGCATCTCGTAGGTAGTTATTGACACCAATCAACAACATTATCCACCAGTATATCTATATACATCCTGATAGCCACATGCTCATGTTGAGGATTTACTACACTATTGTGATGTGGAGCCTAATCAAACTCACAAGTTTATTTGATGTGATTTTGCTCTAGATTATTTCTAGGGGGTTTGGGGGCAATTCCCTTATGGGGTCCTGGGGTAGCACCCCTGAAGCCAAAAATGCCCTTATCTTGTAAAAGGTGTTGACTACTTTTTTTTTTCTATTATTCTAGCCCTAATTTTGTAAGTGGAAAAAGCTTGTATAAAAATGCTTAGAGTTAGGGATTTCATGATGAATAGTAATATTGTAGCTTCTTGTGGTGATATTGAGCTGTAAGGGTTTATAGATTGTAATTAGGTTGTAATCACTAGATAATAATAATACTAGACTTGTTGTTGGCAGACATAGCTTAGAGATTGGGTGAACCAGGTTAAATCTTGGTGTCTTGTGTTCTCTTTTATCTAATCTACTATTTTCTAGCATTGGTTATATTTGCATTTAATTATTATTTCTATCTAAGGTTAATCATAACAAGCGGTGTCAGAGCCAGGCGATCATCATTTTTTTTTAGCCAGACCATCACTAATTTTTTTTTAAGCAATCCTTTGTAGGAAGGTCTCATGGTTGAGTGGGAGCAATGGTAGATGAGGGTAAGCTGAGGGTTGACAAGCTTAATGGGTAGAACTTTCAATTATGAAAAATGCAAATGGAGGACTATATTTATCAAAAATATTTATTGAAGCCATTAGAAGGAAAAACCAAGAATTAGGGATCTATAACAAATGAAAACTAGGATCTTTTGGATAGAAAGGAACTTGAAAGCATTCAATTGTTCCTGACACCATCGATGGCATTTAATATTACAAATCCTTTTGCTTCAAACAAGGCATTTCCCATGAAGTATTTATTTAATATGAAACTGATAGAAGGTGGATCTATTGTGGACCATTTAAATGAGTTTAATATTATTATGGCTAGTTATCTTCTGTAGGTATCAATTTTGATGAAGAAATTAGGGGTCTCTTGATTTTTTGCTCTTTGCCTAAAAGATGGAATGGATTGGTAATAGCGATGAGTAATTATGTTTCTAGATCTAGCCCCTAAAATATGATGATGTGATTAGTGTTATTTTGAGTGAGGAAACTTGTAGGAAAACCCTATGTGGATCTATATCAAGACTTGCTTTGAATGCACAAAGTAGAGGTAGAACTACTAAGAGAGGAAATAACTCTAAAAATTGTGGAAAATCAAGAGGAAATTAAAAGGGGTAGAGGTCACAGTCTAGAGGATTGAGATATTGTTGGTAATGTGGGAAATCGGGGAATAAGAAGAAAGATTACTAGACTCAAAAGAATAATGAAGGAGATAAACCAAAAGGGAACAAGGAGGAAAATATGGTAACAAATTTGAAGAGGATACTTTGCTTCTATCCTTAGAAAGTGTTGATGATTCATGGGTTTTGGATTTTGGTGCTTCATTTCATGCCACACCTCATAGAGGTTAATTTATTGATTATGTCCAAGGGGATTTTGGGCTTGTTTATTTGGGGGATAATGAAATCTATCATATTTTTGGAAAGGGAAAAGTTAAGATTAAGTTGTAGAATGGGAATCATTGGTTACTACATGAGGTAAGACATGTTCCAAGGCTAAGTAGGAATAAAATTTGCGAAGGGAAACTCAGTGATGAGGGTTCTGTAGTTACTTTTAATGATAAAAATTTCCAAGGTTTCAAGAGGTTCCCTTGTAGTTTTAAAGGTGTGAAAGTAGGCACCTTATATCTTTGTACAAGTCATATTGTTCTTTCTACTTTGATTATTTCAGAGAAAAATGAATGTTGAGGAATAATTGTTGTAGTTGAGCAGGGAGAACAAATAGCCATTGTAGATTCTAATACAACACTATGGTACAAAAAACTTGGGAACATGAGTAAGAAAGGTATGAAAGTACTTCACTCAAAGCTAATTTTGTTAGGTCTAAAATGTGTTAATATAGATTTTTGTGAAAGTTGTGTTTATGGAAAACAAAAGAGAGTGAGTTTGTGAAGAATGATAAGGAAAATAAAAGTGAGAAATTAGAGCTTGTGCATATAGATGTATGGGGATTAGATCAAGTATCTTACTTTGGTGGCTCTCATTATTATGTTAAATTATTTGATGATGCAACTAGAAAAGTATGATTTTATTTCCGTAGACCAAAATCTAATGTATTTCAAACTTTTAAGAAATGGAAATGCTTGGTTGAAAATGAGACTAGAAAGAAATTAAATTGTCTCAAATCTGATAATGGTGGTAAGTATTGCAATCATGACTTTGAAGAATATTGCTCCACTAATGGTATTCATAGACTAAAAACTATTCTAAGGACTCCACAATAAAATGGAGTGGCTAAATGCATGAACATGACTATAATGGAGCATGCAAGAAGCATGAGGTTGCATGCAGGGTTTCCCTTAAACATATGGGTAGACGCTATTAATAATACTAAATATTTGATTAATAGGGGTCCCTCTACTCATTTGGGTTGTGGTGTTCCAGATGAAGCATGGACTAGTAAGAAGGTGAGTTATTCTTTTCTCAAAACCTTCAATTGTGAAGCATTTTCTGATATAGATTCTCAAAATAGAACCAAGCTAGAAGATAAGTTAAAAAAATTGTATTTATTGGATATGGCATTAATGAGTTTGGTAATAAGCTTTGGGATTTTGAAAATTATAAAATTATAAGTAGGGATGTCATTTTCAATGAGAAAGTGTTGTACAAAGATCTATTACAAAAACATGAGAAAAATGAAAATGACTATGTAGTGCTAGATGACAATCCAAAAGTTGATGTTCCAACAATTTCTTATGATGTACAACAATTGCAACACCAAATACCACATACCCCAGTGAATGTTAGATGGTCAAAAAGGATGAATAGACCTCCAGAAAGATTTTCTCCTTCCTTGTATTCTATTTTACTTACTTAGGTGCATGAACTTGAATGTTATGATGAAGCTATGTAGGTGGATACAAATATTTTGTGGGAGTCTGCAATAAAAGAAGAAATGGACTCTTCACTGAAAAATAAGACATGGGATTTATGCAAGTTTCCTATAGGTAACAAGGCTTTATAGAATAAGTGGGTTTATATGTTGAAAGAAAAGGGTGGATGTAAGAAAATATTTAAAGGTGGATTAGCTGTTAATGGATTTGCATAGAAAAAGGAATCAATTTTGATGAGATATTTTCTCTTGTTGTAAAAATGACTTCTATTCACACTATTTTTAGTATTGTGGCTACTGAAGATTTTCATCTAGAGTAGCTTGATGTTAAAACAAACTTCATTCATGGTGATTTGGATGAAGAGATATATATGGTGTAGCTATAGGGATTTTAGGTCAAAGGTAAGGAGAACTTAGTGTGAAAATTGAAGAAAATTTTATATGGCTTGAAGCAAGCACCTTAGTAATCGTATCTAAAATTTGATAGTTTTATGCATGAGCACAGATATAGCAAGTGTCATTCATATCATTGTGTTTATTTTAAGAGGGTGGATGATGATAGCTACATTATTTTATGTTTATATGTTGATGATATGCTTGTAGCTGGGTCTAACATGGATCATATTAACGGGCTAAAATGCTAGTTAGCACATGCATTTTCTATGAAGGATTTGGGGGCAGAAAAAAGATCCTTGGTATGAAGATTTGTAGAGATAAGAAGAATAATAAATTTACATTATCTCAAGCTGATTATATTGAGAAGGTGTTGCAATGTTTCTATATGGAGAATGCTAAAGCTCTCAGCACACCTTTACCTAGTCATTTGAAGTTGACTAAGGAGATGTGTCCCAAGATACAATAAGAGGAGGACAAGATGTATAATGTAACTTATGCTTTAGTTGTAGGAAGCTTGATATATGCTATAGTATGTACTAGGCCAGATATTGCATATGCAGTGGGAGTTGTTAGCAGGTATATGAGTCATTTAGGGCTTGAGCATTAGAATGTAATTAAATGGATTCTTAGATATTTGAGAGGAACATTCAGTAAGTGTTTACACTTTGGGGGCTCTAATACTAATTTCTAGGGCTATGTTGGCTTAGATTTGGAAGGGGATATTGATACCAGGTAGAGTACTATAGGTTATGTATTTACTATTGGTGGTGCATCTGTGAGCTAGTTTTCTAGTTTACAGAAGGTTAATGCTTTATACACTACATAGGTAGATTATGTTGCGACTATAGAGGTAGCTAAGGAGATGATATGGTTTTAGTTCTTCTTGGAAGAATTGGGACACCCTTAGAAGGATAATTATTTGTTTACAAATAGTCAAAGTGTCATTCATCTTGCAAAGAATTCAGCTTTGCATTCAAAGACAAAACACATACAATTGCGGTACCATTTCATTCGATCAGTTTTGGATGATGGACAATTAAAGCTAGAGAAGATACATAAAAATGATAATCCAACATATATGTTTACAAAGGTTTTGAAAATGAAGAAGTTGAATTCCTCTTTATCTTTGGTTGGTCTTCTAGACTGAAGAACATACAAGAACAACAACATCCAAGGTGGTTTGATCTTCCAGTGGGAGCTATAAGTTTTGTAGTGTTACGATTAGTCTCCAAGTGTGAAGTTATTATTGTGGAGTCTGATCAGTCTCCAAGTGGGATATTTTTGTAATGTGGAGCCTTATCAGACTTAGAGGTTTATTCAGTGTGATTTCCCTCTACATTATTTCTACAGGGGTTTGGGGGCAGTGCCCCTATGAGATCCTAGGGTAGCGCCCTTGGTGCACTCCATATTGTAGTACAAGGTGGGGTCAAGGGGAAATGCTCTCATGGGGGTTTTTGGGGGTGCCCTTTTATTATAAAAGGCATTAGCTACTTCTTTTCTCTTATTCTAGCCCTAATTTTGTAATTGGAAAAATCTTGTATAAAAAGGCTTAGGGTTAGTGATTTCATGATAAATGGTGATATTGTAGCTTCTTATCATGGTAGTATTGAGTTGTATGAGTTACAGATTGCAATCATGTTGTAATCACTAGATGATAATAATATTGGACTTGTTGTTGGTGGACGTAGCCTAGGGATTGGGTGAACCACATTGTTCTCTTTTATGTAATCTACTATTTTCTAGTATTGGTTATATTTGCATGTAACTATTATTTATGTCTAAGGTTAATCCTAACATACACCACAAGCCTTATGGAAAGAACTTAAGTGTTGTTCTATAGAGGTGGTACCATCACCATTAAATCTTGGGAAGCCCTTCCTTGATGATCTTGGAAAATCATTATTAGTTGCAAGGGCAAGAGGACCAATGCCATTTCCCCATGGTTGTGCCATAACTACTAGTATAGTGAATTGATTTGTTTGAAAAGTAATAGAAATATGAAGGGCATTACCAATCAACAAAAAAGAATAAAAAATACAAGGAATAGAATTCTTTACAATAGGAGGAGCAAAAGAATGACTTCTCTATATTCTATTTGGAGGAAAAATTGTAGACAAGAGAGTATCTTGGAGTTGCTTGGTTATAGATTCCCTTGCATGTGTTCTTCCTCATTTTCAAAGGCGTTCTAGGATAGGAAAGTTAATCTTCTTGAGCTCTTCATATATTGGGTTAATATTTCCTTTCTCCTTAGCACTCCTAGTACATTTGGAATCCAAAGTGTATCAAATGTTCATAAAATGGCATTTTGAATTTATCTTGCCAATCTTTAATTTTGCATTTGCTTCTTTCTTCACCAGGTTGAGGCTATAAAACTGGTATCAAGTTCTTATGGAAAACACCTTACTACCACAAATCCTTTCTTACAACTCAAATATATGAAATTAGATCACAAATTAGTGTGAAGGAAAATGATTTAGAACTTTCATCTGAATCTCCCTAGTAGAGTCACCAAAAAATGTTGGTTAACAGTTTGTTCTCCTATTAGATTTTATAATCTTCACTCTTTGATACCCAATGCTTGGAGATACAAAAGGATGTTTACCAAAAAAATTGGTCAATTTATGTATTCCATCATTTCCCTCTAAATTGACTATGTACAACTCCCTACAATTTGCAATGATATGTTTTTTATGAGATCAAAAATCTTGACATTATAAGCTCTTAAGCTAAGAGCAATAAAGGATAAACAAATTGTTTTTAGGAACAAACAATTTAGGCAATATGAACTTGAATAACCTATCACACATAATGGAATGGCTGTAATAGACTATCTTTAGATTTCATACTCCTTTTCTAAATTTAGTATTAACCATCTAAATGCAAAAGAGGAAGAGAAGAAGAAATACACATGAGGGTAAATGGAATTGCTTTGACTACTAGGCTTGAATGAAATGGAATTCATGAAGTCACTAATAGATTCACATACATCTATCCTTCATATCCCAATGAAATCACCTCTACTACAAATATCAAAATGAAATGGAACTCACGTAGCACAATATGAAATGAACAAGACAGGAAGCAAAATCATATATGAAGAAAGTAAATGGAATCACCTCTACTAAAAATATCAAAATGAAATGGAATTCACCTAATTATAATAGGATAGTCCTACATTAAGATTTGAAGGAAAATTATATGTGCATATAATTTTCCTTCAAATCTTAATGTAGGACTAATCTATCTATGGGCCACAAAACATGAAAAGAAAATAGGGTAAATGAAATTACAGACCAATTCACCATGAATTTTTTTGACCTTAGTATTGTTAAATGAGGTCACATTTATAGTTTATTGCTATCCTTTTAAAAAAAAATTCTGACAAAACAACAATCATATAATAGAAAATAAAATGTGAATAAAATATGAAATTATCCAATTTGCATCATGATATATCTTCTACTAATGATCCTAAGTCCATGAAATTTCTTTAAAAAACTTGATGATTGTTTTCCTTCATGTAATTCTACAAAATGATGCAAAAGATCTTCATTCTTTCATATTCTATTGTTTGGTACCAAAACCCTATATTTTATATTCTAATGGTTACTGCATTTTCAAATTGTAACCGTTGATCTTAAATTAACAATTGTAAATAAAATGTTATGATCAAGGAATTGTTGTAGGTGTTAGTCATGGTCACTAATGTTCTTTTTGTTGATCCAGGTGGTTTTTCTAGTTCTATTTTTTATTTTCCACCTTTTTGTTTAAAACTTTAGGTTCCAGGTCCTTGTAAATCCTGGGTGTGTTTGGTTTAAACTTGCGGTTTTAGGTCCTTGTAAAACCTAGTTTTTTGTTCTTTTTTCTTTACTCTAGGTTTAAAGCCCTTTTAAAACTTGGTTTGTTCTTAATGCTAATCTTTTGCTTCTATTAAAGGGTTTTGGGTCCCTTCAAAACTTATTTTTACCTTAATCTAAAACTTTTCATGGGTCCCTCTGAGTACACATATCTCTGCATCACGATGTTGCTATGATTATTTTCTTGGTAAATTTTATGGTGACATAATGAATAGTGTTGATCTTCCTTTAATTCGATGATGCTAATAAAGATATTATATCTTTTTTTCTGTGGTGTGTGTGTTTCTTTCCAACTAGGCACGTCATGGCAGAATTTTATTGCTTGCAGAGTTCTGACATTAGACTACTTTACTTTATCTTTCGTTGTTCCACTAATGATATGTGCCTTCATGTCTCTTTTTCACATAGATTATCAAATGGACATAATTTTATGATTACATAATGACCTACATAGATCTTCTTTGATCTAACAGTGACAAAAAGGTCTTAACCCTTTATTCTATTCTGCGTGGTGGGTCCATTTTTTCGGTTTTACATGCCATGGCAAATAATTGGCACTTTTTCATTGCCCAGAGAATATAATGTTGACCTTCATTGCTTTGTGGCACCTTGTGACTAGATTTTGACTATGCTTCATGAAATGTGATGGCCCAAAAGACATGTGTTAATCCATCATTATGCCACTATAAATAATGGTCGAGAAACTTTACATATAGACATAACGATGATTGTGGATTTTCTTCTAATTTGACAGTTAACAATATGCATCATTAGATAGTTTATAATTCCATCTTGAAATAGTATTCTTCAATCTAGTCTTCATCTGACAATCATTACTTATTTCCAAGGTTACTTGACTATTCAACTTAATGGCATGGATTTTTAGAGGTGTTTTGATTTTTTGATTTAATTTCAACCTAGATCTTCACCATCTTTGACTATGTTCTTCACCATTTCTACATTTTTGAGTGTTCACTCTATATTAAATTCAATTGATTTTTCTTTTGACTTGTCTTCATGATCTACATACCAATCCTTCAGCCTCAATCTTTGATGTTCTCTACTACATGTGCTCTATATATGCCTGTGATTTCTCTATTCTATCTATATTATGTCTTTAATAGAACACTTGATCATAGAGTTAGGTTTCTAAGAGATTTAGAAATGCTTTCATAATGAACTACTTCAAAGCATGAATCTTTGCCTTTGATACAATTAGGAAAAAGAAAATATGAATTAGCAAAATATCAAGACCTTCTTCTCATTAGGATAATGCATGACAAACCCTCTAAACCCTAATCACCTAGCTTTGGACTGATGCATTGCACACATGGATTCCTACATTAGGCTAACTAAAAATAATGATGAGAAGAAAGGCCATCCTATAGGAAATCTAGACTCATACTCAAGACATTGACATTTTACTTGACTTAAAACCCTAGAGCAAAGACATAGACTGAAACTTGGGCAATAGATATCAACTAAAACTTCATGATAATTTTAAATTATTTTAGTAATTCCTATTGTTTAAATGAATGAAATATAAAATAAACTTTGGGAATATTATGGGTCCCTACCTTGAGGTTTCCAAAGGGAAATAGATTAGGTTGATCCTCAGTTGATTTCATGACATGCATTTCTTGTTGGATCAACTCATTCATATCACTAAGAAGATGATATATAAGATAATAGGGTTACCTATTATTAATAAGGAAAAGGCTACCAAAACCCTAGGTCAAGTAGAACTCATGAAGAAGACTCTTTTCAAGTTGGATGACGAAGACATGAAGTCGAATAGTGTTACAAACATGGAGATCAAATTTGGAATCCATGTGATTTCCCACAAGGTCTATAACTTGAGTAGATTGAACAACATTTTGTGTGAAGTTTTTGGCCTATCACATAAAGTTGTGAAGAATAACTTAACTTTTGATCTTTTTGAGCTACAACTCAATCAACTAATAAAGACCATTGAAATAATTTGGTCATCAAAGAATAATCTATATAAGTTCAGATCTCTTTTGAGATTTTTATTCTTTTATGTACAAAAGTTTTTCCCTTCCAAAGACACTGTGGCATGAAAGAAGGATACACCAGATTTGTATCAAATCAACAAATTCATAGAAAAGATGGGTGATAATTTTGAAATCATTAGGAAATCCTACTTTGATATAGTCAAAGAGAAAATAAAAAGTAGATTCACAATTTTGAAGAGACTTGTGGAAGATTATGAGCAAGATATATATTTTCAAGTGGATTGTGACAAACTACACATCCAAGTAGTAAGGTTTAGAGTGGCATGGGCTAAGCCTCTTAGTTATGAGGTTAAAATAGATGGCACAAGGGATATAATTGAAGCTCTTGTGAATGAGCTAGTAGACCCCAAGGCACCATATTTTGGTAACTATGAGGAATTCAAAGCTAAGATCTCATTGGAAATAAAACTTACTTAGGCCTTGAAGAGAGGAAGAAAGCAAGTGGAAAAGTCCTTGATGGAAACCAAGAAGTCTATCTCTCTTCTTCTACTAATAGAGGGAAAAGGAGATGGGATTGAGGTAGAGGAACAAGGAGAGGAACCTATAGAGGAAGAAGAAGTTGAGGAGGATGAGCCACCCAAGAAGAAAGGGAAGGTTATCATAACCAAATCTACAAAATCCCCCCTATGGTATTCACTAGGAGTTCTAAAAAGTCAAGAAAGAAATTGAAATTGAGTGAAGATGAAGAAGAGGAAGTAATAATAGATTAAAAAGGTAGATTTTCCTTACACTAGAAGTAATACTAGAAGAAATTGAGGGACTGATTTTCCTTACCAATGGAAATCCTTCTAGAACATTATCAAAGACGATATCTCCAAACTCACCTAATAAATCTGAAACTTCAAGTAGTATTTCACTACTACCTTCTTTATCTTTCCTAGGAATCAAAGCAAAGCACATATCCTAATGTTTCATGCTATCTAGAAACTTCCTTCCATCAACAAGACAAATCCTAGCACAGCTACATACCTTTTCACCTCCCTTCTTCATGGGCTTCAGTTTGTGGCAAACTCCATCCTTTGTTAGAGAGTATGTGTTTGCATGACCATCATGTACTTCATGCCTATCAAACTGCCACAGTCTACCCAACAATAGATGGCAAACATCCATTGGAATAATATCACAGAGAACTTCATCATGGTAAGTCCCAATTTTGAACTTCATTAAACATTGTTCACTTACCAGGATCTTATGATCATATTTTACCCAAGCAATCCGATAGGGCTAGGGGTGTTTCTCCCTCTTAAGCTTCAACTTAGAGACCATCTCCTCTGAGACCAAGTTATCAGTGCTACCACCATAAATGATCACATCACAAAATTTATCTTCACACTTGCACTTGGTATGGAATAAACTCCTCCTTTATCCTAGTTCAATCTCACCACTTAGTAGGACCCTTTCATTTACTAAAGTCTCTCCTCTTTTTGCATCCTTTGAATGTGATGATTGTGCATCCTCATCCACATGAGAAACTATAGCTTGGCCTTCAGTTCTCCTATCTTTCCTTCCTTGACATTGAGAGCATTCAAAGGCACGATGACCTTCCTCATTGCAATGGAAACAGGTACCACGCTCCTCTTCTTTGTCCACATCCTCTAACTCTTCCTCTTTGATTTCCAAAGTCTTGATCATGGGAGTAGTTGAAATCCTCATTCCTCTTGTTCCTGCTAGTACCCACATCTTAATTTTTCTTTTGGGTCTCATTTCGACCTCCAGATGACCTACAACTACCCCTTCCTCCTTGACCATGCCCTCTTTGTCTTCCTTCAAACATTTTATTTAGTTTCTCTTCAACTTGTAGGGAAAACTGGTATGCTTCTTCAACACTGATCATTCTTACCAGACTTAATTCCTCCTGGATGCTAGGTCACAACCCGTTGATATAACGAGAAAACTTCTCCTTATTTGCTTCTACATGCCCTACTCTAATCAAAAGTTGGTAAAACTCCTCTGTATATTCCTGGACTGATCTTTTTGCTTGCTTTAACCCATGTATCTTCTTAAACAGATCGAGCTCATAGTCAACAGGAATGAACTGCTTCTTCAATTTGTCCACCATGCGATCCCACCTTGTGATCTTATCCTTTCCTCTTTTATTTCTTTCCAATTGAACCTCTTGCCACTAGATCTTGGCATGGCCTTTCAGTTTAGCCTTTGCAAACTTAACCCTATCTAGATCCCTAATATCCTCATATTCAAAGTACTCTTCCAGTTCATTGATCCAGTTGATCAACTCATCTGGTTTTAGATTTCCTAAAAATACACCCACATCAATTGTAGGTCTTTTCCAAAACTTAGAAATGGCCCTAAAAAGCCTTTCCTCTTCATGATTTAGAACTTCCTCATCAACTTCCCCTTCTAGACCAAATTCTTCTTCATCATCGTCCTCACTTTTGTCACCTACAACAATATTTGCTCCTCTACGAAGCTCCTCCTGCAATGCTTGGACTTGCCTTTGGAGGGCTCTAACCTCCTTAGGATTAATAGCTCTAGCCCTTCCACCATGCTCTCTTCATGGAGGCATCTTCTTAATTCAAACCCACAATCACACAGTCTTGGTGCAAATTGCCTCACAGTCGGTGCTCTGTCTACACACTCAGGAAAACCCGCTCTGATACCACTTGATGGGGACACAACCCAGCACAGAATGGACAGAATAGGAAAGGGAAAACTTTATTAGCTATGAAAACATTCTAATACATTCATTATAGAGAAAAAAAACTTCTACACATGCCCTATGGGCTTATAATAGCACAGATCTCCAGGGAGATAAATTCTTCTGCTAGTACCTTCTCTCAAACTCTACTCTGAACTGCCTTTTACAATGCTAGAAATGTCCTTAAATAGACCCCAAAGGGTTAAGGATTAGGAATATGTTCTAGAAAGTGATAGTTGGCATCCACCGACCAAATAGAAGGTTCTCGAATCCACGTTATAAGTTGGCACAAAATTAGAAGAATCCTGAAATGGTAACCGAACTTTCAGGAGGTATAACTTTTGAACCGTAGCTCCGATTGATGAACTATTTACATTTTTGAAAAGCTCTCGAAGTGCTTTATAGTCATGTGGACTAGCTTCATTCGTCCCCTATTTTTTAGCCTTGTACAAGGTCATTTAATGTCCTAAATCTAACTTTGAAGCATTTTTAGGAGGTCTCCAGAAACCAAAAAATTGCAATAACTTTCAAACCGTGGTGACTTTTGACCTGATTCTTTTTCTAGAATTCTCTAAATTACATTTACAATAATTTGACCAATTTATACCTCCTAATTCACCAAAATGATGGCTCAATTATGTACTCCTATTTTTTAGACATTTTTTTTGTATATTACGGTGCTCAAATACTCTATCCTAGAACACTAATAGTCGAACTGTGAGAGTTGGAACCTTTATTTGACCCAAATGGGTATCCAAAAATGAAAACACATGAAATAGAAACTAAGTTTAAGGACATTTTTTTTGGTGACACAGGATTGCCCTTATACCTCTGGATGCTCCTGCATCAGACACCTAGGGTAGATTGAAAAGTGACCCTGTCACTTTATGGATGGTAGAGAAAATCCCAAATGGGAAACCTCAACTGCTGATATCCAAGTTGAGTCCTCGATCGGTCGGCCTTTCCACTTAACCAAATACTCTTCATATTGCCTATTTTTGGTACTCCTATCCACACAATGATCTAGAATGTCTTCTATCTCCTCCTTCTTAGAAGCAAGAGTCAGACATGGCTCTAACATCAGCTCCTCATCTACACCATCATCATGATACTCTGTTAAGTCTGCAATGTTGAAAATAGGAGAAATATGAATTCCATCTAGCAACTCCACTTCATATGCATTTCCTAAGTCATGTTTCTTCAGAATTTTGTACAGGCCAAATTTCTTCATCTTTAGCTTGTTGTAAGTACCTACTAGAAATCTTTCTTTTCTTAAGTGTACCATGACTAGATCCCCTACTTGGAACTCCTTATGTCTTCTCCTTTGATCAGCCCTAGCTTTATACTCTTGATTCATCTTGGTAATGTGTACTCGGACCTCCTCATGTAGGTGCTTGATATGTTTAGCAAACTCTTTTGCTTCAACACTTGTCCTCTCCCCTTGCTCCATCTTCCTTTATTCTAGTATAGTCCTTGGGCTACTTCCATATACAATTTGGAATGGTGATCTACCAGTACTCCTATATATAGAGTTATTGTAAGAAAATTCTTCCTGTGGTAGAATCAAATCCCATCCCTTGGGCTTATCCCCAACTAAACATCTCAGCAAATTGCCTAGACTTCTGTTTACCACTTCTATTTGACCGTCAGTCTATAGGTGATGTGTGAAACTGAATTTCAAGTCCGTTCTCAACTTCTTCCACAATGTCCTCTAGAAATACCCCACAAATTTAGTATCTCTATCAAAAACCATACTCCTTGGGAGACCATGTAGTCTCACTACCTCTTTGAAAAACAAGTCTGCAATATCAACAGCATCATGAGTTTTGTGGCAAGGAATGAAATGTGTCACTTTGGAGAACCTATCAACCACCACAAATAGTAATTCATTACCCTTTTGTGTCCTCGATAATCCAAGAACAAAATCCATACTTAAGTCCTCCCATGGCTTTGATGGAACAGGCAATGGATGATATAGTCTAGTATTGTGACTAAATCCCTTGGCCACTTGACAAACTTAACAACTTTGTACAAAATTCTTCACATCTTGTGATATCTGAGGCCAAAAATAATGTTCTCTAAGAATGGAAATGGTCTTGTCTCAACCAAAATGTCCTGTCATCCCTCCACTGTGCTTCTTCTTAATCAAATTTTCCCTCATGGAACTCCTTGGAATGCATAATTGACTACCCTTGAACAATATACCATCCTAAGTCAAATAGTCTAGCCACTTGGTTTTGTCTACAGGAAAAGCCTCTTTACAATCTTTCCATGCTTCAAAAAAATTAGGATCCTCAGGGTACATATTCTTGAGTTCATCAAAACCAACTACTTCAACCTGCATTACTGTAAGCAACAATTACCTCCTACTTAATGCATCTACAACCCTGTTAGATTTTCCACTTCTATGCTTCAACACAAATGTATAGCTCTGCAAGAACTCTACCCACTTCATATGCCTCTAGTTCAATTTACCTTGGCTATTTAGGTATTGTAATGCCTGGTGATCAGTATATAAAATAAATTCCTTTGGCAATAAATAATGTCTCCATTTCTTAAGGCCTGAACTATTGCATATAACTCTTGATCATAAATAGAATACTTCTTCTTTGCATCATTCAATTTTTTACTAAAATATGCAATAGGCTTACCTTCTTGGCTCAATACAGCTCCAACAATCCACCTAGAACACCTTTCTAAAATTTGGAAGTGCCAACACAGGTTGTTTTGTCACCTTCTTCTTCAACAATTCAAAACTTCTCATAGTTGTTGCAGTCCATTTGAATTCTTTTCTATCCCCTCTTATTGTGTCAGTCAGGGGTGCACATATGCCACTAAAATTCTTAATGAATTTCCTGTAGAAACTAACCAAACCATGAAATGTTCTTACCTCAATAGCAGATCTTGGAGTAGGCCATTCCAAGATGGCTTCTACCTTCTCTAGATCCATTTTAAGACCTTCAGGTGATATAACAAACCCCAAGTAGACTAACTTCCTTTTTGCAAAGATACACTTCTTCAGATTAATTAACAGTTTCTCTTCCCTCAATCTTTCAAGGACACTACGAATATGCACTTCAGATAAAGAGATTTACATAAGATTATTAAGTCTACCTTGTGAAAGGATTTGACTAATCCACCTATTAGGATGAAGCAATAGTTGATCTCTAATCTACAACTTAGTTTGTTGAATGAGATTCCTTTGAGTATACTATTCACCTTGTTGTGATAGATAAAACTTTTCTACTCATATTGTCATAGCCTTTGTAATTCACTTTTTTGCTCTTCTCTTCTTATTATATTACTCCCATATCTTTTTCATTGGATGTGAAACAATAAGTTATATATATACCAATCCAATTTACAAATTATAAAGTTAGCCACAATATAAGTTTACAAAAAAACCATAAAGTCAACCCACCTGTAAGAACTTGGGTTCTAAAGACTGGCTTGGTGAGGTTTTGATACTTGACATCCACTATCAATACTTGGCATTGTCATGCACTTGGTAGACATAGAATCTCAGTCCATACTAATCTCTTCCAATTATTCTTGAACTTGGTCTACACTAGTGACTCGATGAATATTCTGAAACTCAACATATAAATTGAATTACTCAATTCACACTACATAGCTCAATTAATGTTATCACTACAAGCTTGGTATAAATTGAGTCACCTAGTTAACACTGAGTAGCTCGGTAAAAATTGGACTCACACTCACATCAAATCAACTATGAACTCAATAAGCACTACACAAATTGGTTTGAACTAATAAACTTGGCATTGTTGGCATTATGTTATATTTTTCATTAGTGACAACACTTACTCAATTCTGAATGCTTACCAAGCATCCATTGGTTACCTTGTAAGCTTAGTAGTTATATAGTTTACACCAAGAATTCTTGAAGCTACCAAGTAAATATAGGCAATGTGAAGACCAGTAGTGTCTACTAAGTTCCTTAGAGTCTACCATGCTTCACAGTCTCTACTAAGAAGTAAGTTTATATCATGGAGATTCAGTGTAGACCAAGCACTGGAAGAAGCAGTGTTTATCAAGTGAAGCAAGGTAAACTCACTGTGCAGTATCTATCGAGTGACACTACATCTATTGAGTCACCAATGGTTACTGAGTTCAAAACTACATCAAGTGATTAGTATGGACCAAGCCTTCACTTCTACCAAGTGCATAATGATGCTAAGTAATGTAGTGGACACCGTGTATCAGAAGGTCACTAAGTTAGTTTAGTGAACCCGAGTTATTTAGCATTTGGCCAACTTTGTAATGTATTTGTTCACTTGTACTTTGGCCAACCTTGCTATTTTGTAAATTTGAAAGGTATATATGTAAGATGTATTATAAGATATCAAGAAGTAAGAAGGGATAGTGAAGGAATGTGAAGTAATTTTGAAAAGAATCTATGAAGGATTTTCAACAATAGTTCAAGGAATACAAGAAGGTCAATACAAAGGCAGAAAAGTTATATTCATCACATAAGGTGATCAGTGCATAAAGGATCTTATCAGCAATTAGTTGTAAGTAGATCCATTTTTTTTTATCTTAATAGGTGAATCAATCTTATAAATCCTCTAACCAGGCAGACTTAATAGTCTTTGTATAAATCTCCTAACCAAGTGCATACTTCATTGTATGTTTGTAAATCCTCTAACAAGGTGGACCTAGTAGTCCTTTGTGATCCTAATAGGGTAGGTCATCAAAAGTGGTCAATGTAAGCCTTAACATGCCAACTTTATGCTGCAGTATTGAATTTTTGTGGGTATCATCCCCACCCTAGTTTTACTTTCTATTTGGAAGGTTTCTAGGTCACCAAAATATTATGTTCTTTTGTGTAATGAATGTTTAATATTTTAGAACTAATGTATGTAGTAGCATAAATAGATGCATGGTAAATTTAAAGGAAAGTTTTTAAAGTTACTGATTCACCCCTCCCCTCTTAGTAACTTGTCATATCTTGAATATTTCCAAGTGGCATACACTGAGATTCTTAGATTATACTACTAATCAACACCTTGGTAGTAACTGCTCAGTGCAAATTGAATACTATCCCTTGGACTTGGTAGCAACTATAGAACTTGGTAGATACTAAATATTTTGGTTAATACTGTTAGCTATACAATGCATTTGGTAGATACTTACAATTTGAATAAGTTATGTCACTAATAACAAACATGACTTAAATGTCAACAATAATATCCAGTTGGTGACTAAAGTTTGTAGATTATTGATTCACCCCCCTTTTTAGTAATCCCTATTTCTAACAATTGGTATCAAAGCATAGTTATTTTGAAAAGGCTTAAAATCTTAACTAATATCCCTATGGATATGGAATAGTTCAGAAGAACCTTGAAAAAGCTCTTGAACAAATTGATCTACTTACTGAAGAAAGAGATAAACTGAAGGATAGATATGAAGATTCCAAAGTACACATTGGTCAATTGAAGGAAAAGATTGAACAATTGAAATCCAAGCCTGAATCTACTAAATCTAGAATTACTAATGATCTAACTATTCAAAGTTGAAGACTGAATACAAGATGTTGAAGCATAAGTTGAAAATTACAAATATGAAGTTAACTCAAAGAAATGATCCTAGCAAAATTGAATCCAATATGAAGACTAAAAATGTAGATCTGAGAGTAGGTCTAGCAAGGAAAACATCTAAACTTGAAAGATTGAAAGAAGATCATGAAGAACTCCTTAGGTACAATACTATTATGAAAGGTGAATTAACATAGTGTAAGCAACATCTTGAGAAAGTTTATTCCAACAGAGAAAAACTTGGTGATTCAATATCTATACAAAGACCTTCTTATGACAAGATTGCTCTTGTCTATCTAGTTAACATGTCTACAAAGAAACCTGAGATTAGATAAGATCCAAAAGAAAAAGACAAATTTGATGACAAGAATGAATCTAGTCAATCTTCTAAGAAATCCAAAGAAGCTAAGCAAAACAAGGAAGTTGAAATCTTGGATGAACCTACGTATGTGGGAAATCCTAAGGAAACTAGGTATGCATTTAGAGGTAAGTGTTTTTTATGTAATGATAAATTGTACTAATAAGTCATTCAATCATGTTAAGGACTTTTATTATCATAATTGTCATGGTATGGGTCATAATGCAATTGATCGTAGGAAACCTAAGTATGATAATGATAAGAGAAACAACTCATAGGTTAACCTATGACCCCTCTCGATGCATTGAAAGCAACCAAATGCATTCCTAGAGGCCCTATTACCCCTAGTGACATATGTTCCAAATGCATCCCTAGGGAACCTATTACCCCTAGGGACATACATTGAAATGAAATGTGTTGAGAGGGGTCATTTCATGATAACATATGTCCCCAATGACCCTAGCAATCCCTTTTGACACATTCCCAATGGGTTCCTACGGCTCCTAGTGCCCCTAGGGACATATGTTGTCATGAAATGCGTTCAGGGGTCACAAGTTAACCTATGACAGCTCCCGATGCATTGGAAATAACCAAATGGGACCCTAGGGGTTCTAGGGCCCCTAGGGACATATGTTGTCATGAAATGCATTGATAGAAATCATAGGTTAACCTAAAACCCACCTTGACACATTCAAACCAACCAAATGTGTCCCTAGGAGACCTAGGACCCCAAGACACATATATTGTCATAATATGCATCGATAGGGGTCATCAGTTAACCTATGACCCCTCTCGACACATTGAAACCAATAGAATGCATACCTAGGGGTTTTAGGCCACTAGGCGACATATGTTGTCATAAAATTCATTGAGAGGTTTCATAGGTTAACCTTTGACCCCTCTCGATGCATTAGAAATAACCAAATGCATACCTAGGATTCCTAGGGCCCCTAGGGACATACATTGTCATGAAATGCTTCAAGAGGAGTCATAGGTTAACATATGACCCCTCTTGATGCATTAGAAATAACCAAATGAGTTCTTAGGGGTCCTAGGGCCCATAGGGACATACGTTGTCATGAAATGCATCGATAAGGATCATAGGTTAACCTATGATAGATTTGGATGCATTGAAACCAACCTAATACATCCTTAGGGGCCCTAAGACCCCTACTGACATATGTTTTCATGAAATGCATGAAGCCTATGACCCCTTTCGATGCATTAAAACCAACCAAATGCATCACTAGGGGTGCTAGGGCAACTAGGGACATATGTTGTTATTAAATGTGTTAAGAGGTGTGATAGGTTAACTTATGACCCATCTCAATGCATTAGATCAGATCAAATGCATCCCTATGGGTCCTAGGGCTACTAGGGACATACACTATCATAAAATGCTTCGAAAGGGGTCATAGCTTAATCTATGACCCCTCTCGATGCATTGGAACCAATGAAATGCATCCCTAGGGGCCCCAAGACCCGTAGGGACATATGTTGTCATAAAATGTGTCAAGAGGGGTTATAGATTAACCTATAACTCCTCTCGACACATTAGAATCAACTTACATGCCTAGGGGTCCTAGGCCCCCTAGGAATATATGTTGTCATGAAATGCGTTGATAGAGGTCCTAGGTTAACCTATGACTCCTCTCAATAAATTAGTACCAACCATATGTGTTGCTAGGGGCCCTAGGAACCCTAGGGACATACGTTGTACTAAAATGCATTGATAGGGGTCATAGGTAAAACTATGACCCCTCTTGATGCATTGAAATCAACCAAATGTGTTCCTCGGTGCCCAAGGACCCTTAGGAACATATGTTGTCATGAAATGCATCAATAAGGGTCATAGGTTAACCTATGACCCTTCTCGATGCATTAGAACCAACCAAATATGTCCATAGGGGTCCTAGGGCCACTAGGGACATACATTGTCATGAAATGTGTCATTAGGAGTCACAGGTTATCCTATGACCCCTCTAGACACATTGGAACTAACCAAGTCCATCTCTAGGGGCCCTAGGACCCCAAGGGACATATGTCATCATGAAATGCATGCAGAGGGGTCACAGATTAACCTTTGACTACTCTCGATGCATTAGAACCAACCAAATGTGTCCCTAGGTGTCCTAAGGGCCTAAGGAACAAACATTTATATGAAATGTGTCAATAGGGGTCATAAGTTAACCTATGAACCCTCTCAATGTATTAGAACAAACCAGATGCATGCCAACAGGTCCTAGGGCTCCTAGGGATATACGTTATCATTAAATGTATCAATAGCCTCTCAACACATTGGAACCAACCAAATGCTTCCCTAGAGGTCCTAGAGGTCCCTAGAGGTCAAATGTGTCCCTCCTAGGTCCCTTAGAGACATATGTTGTCATGAAATGCATTGATAGGGGTCATAGGTTAACCTATTACCCCTCTCGATGCATTAAAACAAACCAAATGCATCCCTATGGGTCCTAGGGACCCTAGGGACATATGTTGTTATGAAATTTCTTGATAGGGGTCATAGGTTAACCTATGACTCCTCTCAATGCATTGAAACCAAATAAATACATCCCTAGTGGGCCTAGGACAATTAGAAACATACATTGTTATGAAATGCATCGATAGGAGTCATAGGTAAACCTATGACCCCTCTCGACTTATTAGACCCAACCAAATGCTTCCCTTGAAGTCTTAGGACCCCAAGGGACATACGTTGTCATCAATTCATTGATACAGGTCATAGGTTAACCTATTGTAGACACTTAGAAACCTTTAAAAAATAAAGTATTTTTATTTTCTGAAAAATTCCTGATGACATCATCATTTATTAATTAATTGTTTATTTAATTAATTTATTCATTTTTATGCCATTAAAACCCTTTATCTTAATTAAAAATATTTAATTAAGGAATCCCTCCCAAAAATGTTTAAATCTTATTTAAACATTATTTCCTTATTTATTAATTATTTAATGAATAAATTGACCAAAAAACCCAAAAATAAATAAAAATTTTATTTTTTGCCCAAAACTTGGCCAATTTTCTTAAGACCACTAACCTCTTCCAAAATCTTCTAATACTTCTTTAATTTTGATTAAAGGCTAATCCCATCATTTCCTACCCCTAATCCCAACTCAAAATATTTAATTAAGATTAAATATTAATCCTCATGTTTATTAAAAAAGTTTTAATAAATATCTCCTCAACCCAAACCCTTGAAATAAATAAAACTTTATTTATTTCCTAAAATCTACTTTATTCTCATCCTAAGAAGTTCTAGACTCTTCTAGAAAGTCTTCATCCTCATCCTAGGAAATTCTAGACTATTCTAGAAAGTCTTTCTCCTCATCCAAAGTCTAGACTCTTCTAGAAGATGTCTTTAAACCTAATCCTAATCCCCTCCTAACCTTGTCACATTCCCTAAACATGAGTTAAAACTTACTAACCCAAGCCAAAGTTAACAAATATCTCCTCCTTCACCCACCCTCATTAAATGCCATCCACTTGCCTATCCCTAAGCTAATCCTAAACCATCCTAATCCATCCTCTAATAATTTTCACAAGCCTAAGCAAGCTCAAAACCCTCCTCATCAAGCCCAAGTTGAAATTGCTCTCATCTCCCTCAAAATATCTCAACCACAAAACTTTATGAAGCCCACTAGGCCAGAAATGACTCTTCTAAGCCCTTTTATTGCTCTTACAAGTCATTATGAGGGTTTTTATGAAGATTTTATCCCTTGAGCCTCCTTTTTTGACTCATCCTTCCCCTTTCCTCCATCCTCTCACCATGTGACATGTGTCACTCCTTGATTGGCTGTAAGGAAGCACAATCCATTTGCTCTCCTCTCATGCAATCTGAGCCCTCCATGAGTTTTTTCCCATCCTTGCATCTTAGCCCTCAATCCCTCAAGCCTCTTGCCTATAAATTGGATCCTTCCCCTTTGCAAAATAACACAATCCATGAAGTAAAGTCATAATGCCATTTTGAGAAGCCATTCTACATTAAAACCATACACTCACACCCAAATTCCAACTCCATTTGAAGCCCTTTTTGAAACATAAGTTTGAGCATACATCCTATCTATTTAGACAAAGCCACTCAACAAGAGAGCTTCTCATTGAGAGAGTCCATTAATGGCTCATATTCTCAATTGAGAGTTCATCTTAGTCTATCTTGAAGTTTATGAATTTTGTTTAGTTTGTAGAAGCTTTATTTAAATTTAGTTTCTATTAGCATGCTAACATTGCTCATATACATTTTGGCATGCCAGGTGGGACCCCACATGGGTCATCTTCATTAGCTTTTTTAGTCAAATTTTGTATGTCATTTGCTAATTTTTGCTAATTTTGCTTGTTTTTGTGATTGGTAGGATTGTATAAATTGGTTTTGTAGGTCCACATGAGCATGAAGAAGACAAAGGAACTCATAGTATATCTCATAGTGTTCGCAGATTTTTCAAGCTTATAGGTGGACAAAGAACTTGGAATTCTTCTTCCTCTTCTTGTCTATATTCTTCTTATTCCATCTACTTATTCTTCTTCTTCTTGTGGGAGATCTTGGCCATTTTTTTTAAAGAAGAAAAATCATACACACTTCTTTTTAGTGCTTAAAATGAACCCCCAAATCATACTTAAATCTATTAAAAACTAAAAATTTGCAAAAAAAAAAAAAAAGTATTTTAACAAGTGAAACTAAACCAATCCAATCATTTGCATCCTTGCAACATCAAGGTTTTAGATGCATTCATGCAAAGTTAGGAACACTTCATTTTTGGAAATTTAAAAAGAACTTCAAGTTTCCATTTCAAAAGGTTCAAAATCAACACTAAGTGCACACTAAAATCTAAGTCAAACTCAAAGCATCAATCAAGGATAAAATGAACCTCATTTGCAAATATTTTAAAGTTCTTTTAAAAATCTCATAAAAACTAAGGATCCTAAATGGTTGCCAAAAATTATCCTAAAAGCTTTGTTATTTGTTCCAAACAAATGTCTTGTTGCAAAATTTTGAATGTTTCTTAGGTTTTTCATGCATCAAAACAATCTAGAAATATCATTTTTGGGCTTAAAATATGCAAACTAGAACACAAAATCTTGAATGAAAACCAAAGTCCAAAGAGTTATTTTCACTTTTGAGTCCCAAAACAATCTTGAATGATCTAAGGTTAAAACAAAGCACTTCAAAGTTCTTAAAACAACACACAAAATCTCAATCTTGAATGCTCAAAGGTAAAAAACTTGAATGTTTAACCACTTGTCTTTGAATGCATGTTGCTAAACACACTCTTGAATGTGATGGATTAAAATCAAATTTTCCTTGAATGCATGATTAAAACAACGAATCCAATATTGAATGCCAAGGATCAATTAACCATTGCAATATCAAACACTTCATTTGGAGCTTCTAAAATTGAACAAAACAAATCTCTTTTCCACATGCAATTTAGGTAAAGTTTGATTTTTGGACATTTAAATTTTTTTGTTAAGTTAAATAAAAATTTGCAAAAATCAATTTGAGTAGTTCCTTGGACTCACCTCTTTTCTAATCACCCATCAATTCAACCATTGGTTGCAATCTCAACACCATTTATGGGGATGGGTCTACTTGAAAAAGGTGTTAAATGTTCCATAATCTAACTCACTCAATTGGTCTTTGAATGTTTGCTTTAACTTTATCAAAATTCTTAAATGATCAAAACTCTAGATTAAATCGATCACACTTCAAGTTTGGGCACTAAAATTGAACAACTATTGACATGGAGGGCCTCCAGGCGCATGCTTGACAAATCGAGTCTCACACATCTTTGCTTTGGGCTTAAAACAAAATCACACCAACTCTTGAATTCTTTAAAGGAAATTAATCGATACTTGACGTGGAGGGCCTCCGAGTGTGCGAGTTTGCTTTTGTTGACCCTAACTCTTCTTCTTGTTTGCATTCTTCGATCAATTTACTTTTTTTGGTTCTTCAACTTGGAATTGAACATTGTCTCTTAAACATGAGTGCTTGCAAAGTATAGATTAGCACACATAAGAGTCAGTTGGTAAAAGAACAAGCGTGCTTTTTTTAGCCCAAGGTCATCCAAGTCTTCTCTCCCATTGTCATCTTTCGAGGCCATCTTGGGTGCATAAGATTAGGATTCAAAACCTTGTTTCTTTTTAGGAGGCCTGCTTAGGGATTTCATTACCCCTTGGACGACTTCAACTCTCACGTTTTGACGGAGTATAAGAATCAGGAGGTGAATCGAAAGACACCTCTCTTGGGATCAAGATTTTGTCACTTGGGCTAAGCCTCAAGGAACTTTATACCCTTGAGAAGTGAAAGAGGAGAAGTGGGTTACCACGCCTCTAGGCTGTGTGACATATTTTTGGTTTCATATATGGATTTGGGCCTCATGTACCTTTGGGTATATCGAGGACTCCCTAGCTAAACCAACTATCAACCTTGTAGAAAACCATCTAGGATGTTAATGTGTTTGAAGTGATTGATCGAAACATTTGTAGAACACACACACTCCTTGGCACCAGTATCACATTTTGGGAATCAAAACTTCTATCTGGTTGTTTCTATCTATTGCTTGGTCTTTTACTTATTGAATGCATGTTTGCCAAACTTGGTCAATCCTAGCTTAGGGCACACTTAGCATAGTCACTACCTATTCCAAAAGTTGAACAAGTTGAAGCAAAATAACAGAGATCTCTCAAAGCCAAGTAGATTAAAGAATTGATGTCAGAGCAACCCAAACCCAAACAGAAGTTCCACAAAGTTAAACTCAAACCATCTTAGGCATACCAAGGACTTTCAGCCAAGAGAAAAGAACCAACACCAAGTCCTCGAATTGCCAAACTCCACAAAGCAGAGGATAAAGCTGTCGATGAAGAACTTCAAGAGGCCTAGTTAGAGCACACCATCAAATTTAGCCAACATCTAGGAGTTAATCCTGCTTATGCCTTACCATCTAGGCATGATTTCTATGATTAGACACCCTTGTTTCTCCACACCTTCTTGGATAAGCTTCACCTTAGAGTCATCTTTGTAGAAAATTCAGCCATCTTAGGTTATCCCCTTAAGCATTATTAGCTCATCCATACCATTTAGGACCAAACCATCTAGCCAATAATCCAAAATCTTCACATCCAAGCCTTCAAAAATTGTTGTCACCTTGCTAAAAGTTTGCCATTCCTAAAATCTTTCAAAACCACAAATCTCACCAAGGTTATCCCTTTGACAAAGCTTTGTCTAGGGTAATCTAGCTTTGCCACTTGTTATCCCTCATCACCTTGAGCTAAAGGTTGGGATCCACAAGTGGTCAATCTTGTGTTCTTCCTAAAGGATCATCAGTCTATCCTTAAATTGACACAATCACCACCAAGCTTGCACATAGGAAAGAAGACCTTTTGTGCTTTGGCAACATATCTTTAAATTTAGAATCCCCAACCCAATCCTCCTTAGGTTTTGTCATATAGCTTTGCCTTAACCTAGGAAATCATTTGCATAGAGAAGCCTTCCCCCTTTTGCATCCATCAGCATTATTGCATCTCATCCCTAGGAGCATTTTTCATGCCACCCGTCACTCGCTTAGCCAAGAAGAAAGAAACAATGGAGCCCTATCATTTGGATCGAATAGCCTCACCTCCCTTGAGCACTCAGCCATCCTTCAGCCCAGAGAAAGCTATGCCATCATCTACTGACATTGAAGCTTTCATGAACCAACTAGGAAATGTAGTATTGGTAAATGCCATTATAGACAAGAACAAAGAGACAATCATGGCTAATTTTCGAAGGGACAATGTAGGAACCTTTGACTTTTGAAGACCCCCTCCATTATTAGATCCATCTCACCCATTGTTTGGGTAGCTACCACCACCCATAGGCTCTTATGATCCAAATTATCCTCAATATATGCCAAAAGAAGAGCCTCCAGCCAATCCATATGATCCAACAGACCCAAACATACCATCATCCACCCAAGTTGAAATCTCCATGCCGCAAGCCAACCCAGCCACCACCACTCCATCCTTGGTTCATACCTCTCCATTCCAAACCCCCTTTAACCAAAACACCTCACCGTTCACCCCCTTCACTATTGCTGCTGCTGCTCCCCAACCCAGCCTTCCAAATCCACCCATCTCCCAAATCAGTGCTAGCATCTTTGGCCAACCTCAGCAATATAAAACAGGGATGCCACCCATGGGGCCAAGTAATCAACCTTTCATCACCCCCAGCTTGTTCACTATAGCCCAAAGCAAATCCCATCATTTCCATTAGGTCTTGGGAGCTCAGTGCCATCACCCACAAATCCACAAGCTACTACCCTCACTCCCCAAAGCTATCAAACCCCACAAGCTACTACCAATTTTCTACCAAGCTCCCAAGTAACCCTAGCTCCCGCCACCACTCTACCAAGATTTCAAATCTAGCCACCAAGCTATCAAATCCCATCAGTTCCATTCCCAAGCTTTCAATTCCCACCACCTCCACCACCAACTAATCCATTACCTCCTATTACCAACTACTTTTCAATGCCACTTCTAGGAGGTAATCCACCAATCCAGCCAACCACCAATTATTTGCAGGTACCATCCCAAATGGGGGCATAGCCCACATACCTTGGTGAAACCCCACAAGCCCCCCGATCCTTTCCCCAAGCTTCACGGCCATCTTATACCTTACCTCCACAAAGCCATTCATTTATCCCACAACCAACTTATGTTCCTCAATCCCAACCTCAAATCCCATATCAACAGCAAGCCTCATAGCACATGCAGCAATATGTGGCACCTCCCCCTCAACAACCCATCATCCACCATGCAGCTGCCCAAACAATGTACAATCCTTATCAGCAAATCCCTCACAGCCATTCGTATTCAGTGGCCCCATCTAGCACATACCTACCTCAAGGAACACCTACATTGGGGGCACCCCAGCCATCACCTATCAATTCAAAATGGGAGCAAATGAAGATAGCTCTGAAAGCCATCCAAGAAGGGAATGATCCGAAGACATTCAAGTTTGAGAATGTGTGTCCTTACCCATTTGACAAAGCCATTACCATGACACCATTTCCCAAACACTTTGAGGTACCCAAATTTGACAAATTCAGAGGAAAAGGAGACCCTGCCACACATATTAAAGAATTTTACATACACTGCCAGGACGTAGCATACAATGATGTCTTCCTCTTGTGCCTTTTTCCCAAAATCTTGGCTAGACTAGCTCTTGAATGGTTTTATAGAATCCCCTATGGTACAATTAAAAACTTTGCTGAATTATCTGAGGCATTAGTAGCCCAATATGCTCATCTTGTTGAAACAGAGCTATCAATAGTTGACCTTGTCCGCACTAAGAAAAAAGGTGGAGAAAGCCTTGTTGAATACCTGCAAAGATGGCAAACCCTTACCACCCACATATCCTGCACCTTGCCAGAGCGCCATGTGGTGAAAATGTTTATTGATAATGCCCATCCTAGCTTGGTTCACCACATGACCATGAACTATTTGCAGACCTACAAAGATATCAAAGAGAAAGGAATGATCCTTAAGCAAGGACTCATTAAAGATGGTGTGGTCAAGATTTACAAGGAAGCCAACCAAAATCAATCACATTCCAATGACAAGTCTAGGTATTGGAACAAAAACAAGCACGTTGCAACAAATGGCGTCACTGACACCAGACATGTGAATATTGTTGGTCCTTCTCAAAACCTGTCCAACCCACCATATCAACCAAACAATCAACAAGCTATCAATTACCAATAGTATAATCACCAAAGCTATCAAAACCACAATCCAAGATCCAATTTTCAAGGGTCTAGCAATCAAGCTAATGCCATCAATGTAGCTGCAGGACAAAACCCCAGATTCCAACCTACACCTAGAAATTATACACCCCTTGGTGAACCTTTGGATGTTATTTTTGAGAAATTAGTCAAGGAAAACCTCGTCAAATTTCCTCCTACCCAGAAAATCGACCCAAGCCAATCTAAAGCTGCATGGTACAAAGATAATGAGTACTGCAAATTTCATAGGGTAAAAGGTCACACTACCCTCAGATGCATGAAACTGAAAGACTATGTGTAGGACCTCATTGATCAGAAGGAAATCACTGTTGGTGCCCAAACCTCTCCCAATATAGGCTTACAAATCTATCAAAATGCTTTTCCTCCGCACCACAACCAAAATCCTAGAAAAGCACCTATCAAAACAAACAAAAACAACACCAACAACCGTCAGCCAAACCAATAGCATGGGAAGAACAATGACCACACTTCATCCTATATAGACTATGGTAGCCTTATAGGTTGTATATCTGAGAAAGAGCCTTCTGTCAATGTTATCAATATCCAAAGACCAAACAATGAGTGTACAGTCACCACTCGAAGAGCACGATTTAACATTGTAGGCCCACCTGTTCTACTAGCACCATCAGCTCCATCAAAAAGCTAGTACAATATCTTGGAACACCTTGGGAACATGCTAGCCCAAATCTCCATTTTAGACATTCTTCGCACTACTCCTATGTACAAGAACATCCTTGACAGTGCTCTCATAGAATCCTATGTCCCTTCAGATATCAATGCTATTGATTTTTGCAATCTTGTTGGACACCTTTCATCCTCGTGTGCCCTATCGTTCAAACCCACCGACATACCCGTGGTCGAGCCAGATCACACCCTTCCACTTTGCATAGCCATCATGGTATCCAATTTTTTCGTGAAAAGAGTAATGATAGATAATGGATCAGCCTTGAATATTTGCACCCTAAAATTCATAAAACAAGCTAGGTATACTGAGGTAGATATCATCAGTGAGGTTATCACCATCAAAGCTTATGACAACTTGGAAAGAACCATAGAAGGAACTATTTTGCTGCCAATCAAGGTTGGGCCAGTCATCCAAGAAACATTCTACCATGTTATTGATCTAAACCTACCATTCAACATCCTCCTTAGTCACCCATGGATTCATGCCATGAAAGCCGTTCCATCCACTTACCATCAGTGCATCAAATTTCCACATCAAGGAACTGAGGTAACCATCCATGCCGATCTAGAACCCTTTGCTTACTACAATGTAGTTGAAGCTTCATATACAAACCATTGCCCTAGAATTGATATCGGTACATCCATCGCTAGCTCATCCCACACTTGTAATGACCTAGAAACTATCCTCGCCTCTACCCTGTCTACCGTGAAGATCAATAACAAGGGCTGTGGAGAGTATAGTCTGTCAGATGCATTTGCTGTCAGGGCACTCCCACTTGATCCACATGCCCATGGACGACTGACATATCACAAAGCTAAGGAGATTCCACCTCCTCGATACAAATAGTTTGGCCCAACAACCTTTGTATCCTCAAAAATCCCTATTCATGAGGAGCTCACTCTAAATATCAACAATTGGTTACATAAGGATGCACCTCAAAGCAATCAAGCACACCTTGATCACTTCAGCCAGAAGTATCCCCAAGAACATAAGCTCATCACTAACAAATGGAACTATCAAGGTGGTGGTCTAGGACTAGAAGAAAGAGGCATGTAGTGCCCCATCGACACACACAAGTGGGAATCGAAGTTAGGTATTTGCTTTGGCATACCCACAACTGAGGGCACCAATACAGACGGTCACGCTTTTTTGAACATTCACTATGACCTTGTCAAAATTGAAGACATTCTTGAGGAAGTTGAAAAGAGAGCCTACAACAATATCCTACACCAAATCTCCCTTGGAGACTCTGTTCTCCAAGAACTATCCATCCACCTCATTCACCTACCACTTGCCCATCCACAACTCATAGATTGGGACCAACCAAGTGTCATACACATTGATGAGTTCACATCAAAGGAAGCACTTCTAAGATTCATGGGAGCCGAAACACCTCACAAGAAAACCAAGCTAGATTCTACCTATATCTACAAGCTATATCCCAAGGGGTATTTTGGAGAAAATCCCCAACCTAGTTTTGATACACCCAAAATTGGAACTAAGGTGAATCTGAGACTAGCTAAGGTAGCGAAGAGAACCCCTCAGCAAGAACATCCAGAGCTAGAAGTAGAACATGAGGATTTAGCATTACCTCCTCAAGATAATTGACTAGAGATATCTTCTATTCTAATTGAGGATACTAGGGAAGTCAACATCGGTTCTTTAGAGATCCCTAGACTTGCTCACATTGCTGCATCCCTATCACAAGACCAAGCTGATCTCCTCTTAGAGGTCTTAAGAGAGAACATTGGCCAATTTTCATGGTCATATCAGGACATTCTAGGGCTTGATCCAAAGCTTGTAGTTCATCATCTTGCAGTCAATCCATAGATCAAGCCTGTCAGACAAAAGCTTAGAAAAATGCACCCCAAGATGGCATTACTGGTCAAAGTTGAGTTAGAAAGAATGTTAGCTGCTAAGGTTATCTGACCTATTGACTATTCAGAGTGGATCTCCAACATGGTCCCCATTACTAAGCCTTCTGGTGACATCAGAATCTGCACTGATTTCAGAGATCTTAACTAAGCTTGTCCAAAAGATGATTTTCCCTTGCCCAACATAGATATGATTGTATATCTGACAGCTGGACATGAAATTTTGTCCCTCATGGATAGATTTTTTGGGTATAAGCAAATCAAGATTGCAGAAGAGGATCAGCATAAGACAACATTCACTACCCCTTGGGGAACCTTTTGCTATAACATGATGCCTTTTGGCCTAAGGAATGCTCGGGCTACCTATCAAAGAGCTATGATAGCCATTTTTCATGATCTCATTCATAGCATTTTGGAGGATTATGTGGATGATATCTTGGTCAAGTTGCATACCTTCATGGATCATCTTCCTGACCTAGGGAAAGTCTTTGATAGGTTAGCCAAATATCATCTCATGTTGAATCCCAAGAAATGTGTCTTCGGGATCACATCTGGCAAGCTTCTAGGCTTTATAGTTTCTAAACGAGGTATAGAGATTGATCCCAAGAAGGTCAAGGCTATCTTAGACGTGCCTCCTCCCCAAAAACTATGATAGCTTCATTCTCTTCAGGGAAAGCTTCAATATGTTCGGCGCTTCATCGCCCAGCTTGCAGATAAGTGTACACCATTTTCACATTTACTGAAGAAGGATGAGAACTTCAAGTGGGATCCTTTATGTTAGCATAGCTTCGACCATCTCAAGTAGTATCTCATCAATCCCCCTATCTTGATTCCACCAGTTCTTGGTCATCCCCTGATTTTGTACATATCAGCAACACCTACTGCTCTAGGGGCACTTCGAGCACAGCTTGATGACTACAACAGAGAAAGAGCCATCTACTACATCAGTAGAACCCTAGTTGGTTATGAACTCAATTACACTCCTATGGAAAAAGCTTGTTTGGAAGTTGTTTTCTCAACTCAAAAGCTTCGCCACTAAATGCTAAGTCATACCATCCAACTAGTCTCCAAGATTGACCCTCTCAAGTATATGCTCTCCAGAACAACACTTACAGGCCGTTTGGCCAAATGGGTTATGCTCCTTAGCGAATTTGACATCCAGTATGTGGATAGAAAGGCAATCAAAGGGCAAGCTATAGCAGATCACCTAGCTAATGCACCTCTAGTAGATGCATATCCTTTGCTCACCGAATTTCCAGATGAGCATATCTGTCTAATTGAAGAACAACCCCCATGGAAAATTTATTTTGATGGCTCATACACATTTCATGGATCAGGGGTAGGAATATTGTTGGTCACACCTCAAGGATATTACATTCCAAAAGCCTTTAAGCTATAATTCCCTAGTACCAACAATATAACAGAATATGAGGCTCTTATAGTAGGATTAAAGATAACAGCCGAATGGAACATCACTGAGCTACAAATATTTGGCAATTCTCAGGTCATCATCAAGAAATCCCTAGATGAATATCAAACCAAGGATAAAAAGCTATTACCCTAAAAAGATCTAGTTGATCAGCTAACCCAACATTTTAGAAAGCTTTAGTTTACACAAGTACCTCAAATACAGAACAAAGTGGCAGATGCTATGGCTACTATAGGCTCGCTCTTGGAAATTCCCCAAGCAGCTACACAGTATGAGTTTTTAGTGGAGCAACTCCTCACACCCGCCTATGAGAATGAGGATTCAAACCATGTTTGTATCTTGGTTGGTCCCCAATCCCCTTGGTACCATGAGATTCACGCTTACCTTAATGATGGTATCATATCCCCTCACCTCACATGTACCCAATGCCAGTACCTCATTCAAAAATCATCCAGCTATGTTATCATAGCCAATACCCTATATCATCGTGGTTATCAGAATACTCTCTCTCGATGTTTAGACCAAAAGGAGGCCACAATGGTGTTAAAGGAAGAACACTCTAGACTTTGTGGTGCTCACACGAGTGGTATTGTCCTAGCACGACAAATCCTTAGAGTAGGCTACAATTGGCCTACCATTGAAGAAGACTCCTGTGACTTTGTCAGAAAGTGTCTCCCATGTCAGTAGCATGCAAATCTTGTGCACGCTCTAGCACAGGATCTACAGCCTATTGCACCACCTTGGCCTTTCGCTTGTTGGGGCCTTGATCTAGTTGGAACTATCACACCCCTCTCATCTGATGGACATAAATGAATAATAATAGTTATAGACTATTTCACTAAATGGGTGGAAGTAGTCCCCCTAGTCTCAGCTACAGGAGTTCAGGTCTCCAAGTTCTTGTACCACATTGTTTGCCACTTCGGCATCCCATCCACCATCTTCACCGACCACGGAGGTAACTTTGAAAATCTCAACATGGAAGAATTATGCACTTCCCTTTGCATCCATCACCACTTTTTTAGCCCATATTTCCCACAAGGTAAAGGCTAGGCAGAGGCAACTAACAAAACCCTCCTCAAAATCTTAAAGAAAGTTGTCAATGATTCCAGCCGTGATTGGCACCTACAAATAAATCCAGCCCTATGGGCCTATCGAACTTCCTTCCATACATCCACAAGCACAACTCCATACTCACTAGTCTATGGTGTTGAAGTGGTACTACCTATAGAGGTTGAACTTCCCTCCTTGCACATATCTTTGCAAAGGCAAATATCAGATGAAGAATACAGAGTAGCTCGGCTCACCCAGCTAGATCTCTTAGATGAGAAGCAACAGCAAGCCTATGATCATCTCACAGTCTATTAAACTTGTCTCAAAAGGAATTTCAACAAGAAGGTGCTTCCACAACACTTTCAACCAGGTGACATGGTCCTTAAAGAAAACATGAAAGTCCAAGCAAATCGAGAAAAGAAAGGCAAGTTTGAACCTACATGGCTTCATCCTTATGTTGTCACTGCTCATGTTTGATCTTGGTTCGTTAGTACCTCGTCCTACCCATCTCATTGGAAAATGGCTCTCTTTTGGATTTTCACTTTCTTTTGATTTGGGATCTTCCCTTTTGGGTCTTGAAGTATCTTTTCCAAGAAATCTCCTTGTTCCCTCCTTAAGATTGCCATGATCTTCCATATCATGGTATGCCACGAATGGGGCAATTAGAGCGTAAGGTCTTGATCAGGTCTTTTGTTTGTTTTTCTTTTCTACTTGTGGGTTCTCCTGTGTTGTTTCCACGCTGCTTCCTCTAGGATTCATGTGTGATGTTGAGGCAATCATTGCGTGTTTGTTTTGAGTCAGTCTATCAGTCCTCTGCATAGTTGGTGAAAAGGCCTTGATGTTCTTGGTAACCTTGGCAATTAACCAACAGTCCTATAGCAAATCTAGTGCTCAACTACATGGTGGTACTTCTCTTTGAAGTATCCCCCCGCTCAAAAAGCTTCAATGTTTTCCTTCATCTCCATTATCCCCCATCCATATCTAGCATCCATCTCTCCTACCCCAGCTTATGCATCAGTATCTCTTTGAATCACTCCTCACCTTTAGCTTTAGGGATCCACAATCGTAGTCTTAGGGATCTGCCAATCCAAATCAATCCACCAAGCCTCATCTTTCGAGATCCACAATCCTAGTCCTAGGGATATCCAAAACCCATCTTCTGCCAATCTAACTCTTTGAAATCCTATTGCATCAGCTTTATAATCCCCTCATCCATCTCCCTATCCTAGATTCCTTTTTATAGCGCTCTGCTCCTTCATCCTCCACCTTCCTTAAAGTCTTAAGCTTGCTTCCTCTTGTGCATCTGATTCTCCTTTATCATTCTCCCATAGTGAGAGTTTGAGCTAATTCAGCCCCTTCTCTCTGCCAATCTGAGTTTCCTTGCTCATCCGAGACTCTTGTACTTTTCAAGAAGCCATTGAGCCTCGCTTTCTCTCCCCGCTGCCTTCTTGAGGGGGCATCTCACAGTCCATTCTCTCCTCTTCTGCTCTAGCCTTGGGCATCTTATTTTCCTATCTTTGATGCCATGCCACTTGCGGCATCACATCAAAGAGCGGCAAAATGTAGACACCTAAAAACCTTTACAAAATAAAGTATTTTTATTTTCTAAAAAATTCCTGATGACATCATCATTTATTAATTATTTATTTATTTAATTTATTTATTCATTTTTATGCCATTAAAACTCTTTATCTTAATTAAAAATATTTAATTAAGGAATCCCTAGAAAAAATGTTTAAATCTTATTTAAACATTATTTCCTTATTTATTAATTATTTAATTAATAAATTGACCAAAAAATTCAAAAATAAATAAAAAATTTATTTATTGCCCAAAACTTGGCCAATTTCCTTAAGACCACTAACCTCTTCCAAAATCTTCTAATACTTCTTTAATTTTGATTAAAGGCTAATCCCATCATTTCCTACCCCTAATCCCAACTCAAAATATTTAATTAAGATTAAATATTAATCCTCATGTTTATTAAAAAAGTTTTAATAAATATCTCCTCAACCCAAACCCTTGAAATAAATAAAACTTTATTTATTTCCTAAAATCTACTTTATCCTCATCCTAAGAAGTTCTAGAATCTTCTAGAAAGTCTTCATCCTCATCCTAGGAAATTCTAGACTATTCTAGAAAGTCTTTATCCTCATCCAAAGTCTAGACTCTTCTAGAAGATGTCTTTAAACCTAATCCTAATCCCCTCCTAACCTTGTCACATTCCCTAAACATGGGTTAAAACTTACTAACCCAAGCCAAAGTTAACAAATATCTCCTCCTTCACCCACCCTTATTAAATGCCATCCACTTGCCTATCCCTAAGCTAATCCTAAACCATCCTAATCCATCCTCTAATCATTTGCACAAGCCTAAGCATGCTTAAAACCCTCTTAATCAAGCTCAAGTCGAAATTGCTCTTGTCTCCCTCAAAATATCTCAACCACAAAACTTTATGAAGTCCACTAGGCCATAAATGACTCTTCCAAGCCCTTTTATTGCTCTTACAAGTCAGTATGAGGGTCTTTATGAAGATTTTATCCCTTGATCCTCCTTTTTTGACTCATCCTTCCCCTTTCCTCCATCCTCTCACCATGTGACATGTGTCACTCCTTGATTGGCTGTAAGGAAGCACAATCTATGTGCTCTCCTCTCATGCAATCTGAGCCCTCCATAAGCTTTTTCCCATCCTTGTATCTTAGCCCTAAAACCCTCAAGCCTCTTGCCTATAAATTAGACCCTTCCCCTTTGCAAAATAACACAATCCATGAAGTAAAGTCATAATGCCATTTTGAGAAGCCATTCTACATCAAAACCATACACTCACACCCAAATTCCAACTCCATTTGAAGCCCTTTTTGAAGCATAAGTTTGAGCATACATCCTATCTATTTAGACAAAGCCACTCAACAAGAGAGCTTCTCATTGAGAGAGTCCATTAATGGATCATATTCTCAATTGAGAGTTCATCTTAGTCTATCTTGAAGTTTATGAATTTTGTTTACTTTGTAGAAGTTTTATTTAAATTTAGTTTCTTTTAGCATACTAACATTGCTCATATACATTTTGGCATGCCTGGTGGGACCCCGCATGGGTCATCTTCATTAGCTTTTTTAGTCAAGTTTTGTATATCATTTGCTGATTTTGGCTAATTTTGCGTGTTTTTGTGATTGGTAGGATTTTATAAATTGGTTTTGTAGGTCCACATGAGCATGAAGAAGACAAAGGAACTCATAGTATATCTCATAGTGTTTGCAGAATTTTCAATCTTATAGGTGGACAAAGAACTTGGAATTCTTCTTCCTCTTCTTTTCTATATTCTTCTTATTCCATCTACTTCTTCTTCTTCTTCTTGTGGCAGATCTTGGCCTTTTTTTTTTAAGAAAGCAAAATCATACACACTTCTTTTTAGTGCTTAAAATGAACCCCCAAATCATACTTAAATCCATTAAAAACTAAAAATTTGCAAAAAAAAAAAAAGCATTTTAACAAGTGAAACTAAACCAATCCAATCATTTGCATCCTTGCAACATCAAGGTTTTAGATGCATTCATGCAAAGTTAGGAACACTTCATTTTTTGAAAATAAAAAAGAACTTCAAGTTTCCATTTCAAAAGGTTCAAAATCAACACTAAGTGCACACTAAAATCTAAGTCAAACTCAAAGCACCAATCAAGGATAAAATGAACCTCATTTGCAAATATTTTAAGGTTCTTTTAAAAATGTCATGAAAACTAAGGATCCTAAATGGTTGCCAAAAATTTTCCTAAAAGCTTTGTTATTTTTTCTGATCAAATGTCTTGTTGCAAAATCTTGAATGTTTCTTAGGTTTTTCATGCATCAAAACAATCTAGGAATATCATTTTTGGGCTTAAAATATGCAAAATAGAACACAAAATCTTGAATGAAAACCAAAGTCCAAAGAGTTATTTTCACTTTTGAGTCCCAAAACAATCCTTAATGATCTAAGGTTAAAAAAAAGCACTTCAAAATTCCTAAAACAACACACAAAATCTCAATCTTGAATGCTCAAAGGTAAAAAACTTGAATGTTTAACCACTTGTCTTTGAATGCATGTTGCTAAACACACTCTTGAATGCAATGGATTAAAATCAAATTTTCCTTGAATGCATGATTAAAACAACAAATCCAATCTTGAATGCCAAGGATCAATTAACCATTGCAATATCAAACACTTCATTTGGAGCTTCTAAAATTGAACAAAACAAATCTCTTTTCCACATACAATTTAGGTAAAGTTTGATTTTTGGACATTTAAATTTTTTTGTTAAGTTAAATACAAATTTGCAAAAATCAATTTGAGAAGTTCCTTGGACTCACCTCTTTTCTAATCACCCACAATTCAACCATTGGTTGCAATCTCAACGCCATTTATGGGGATGGGTCTACTTGAAAAAGGTGTTAAATGTTCCACAATCTAACTCACTCACTTGGTCTTTGAACGTTTGCTTTAACTTTATCAAAATTCTTAAATGATCAAAACTCTAGATTAAATAGATCACACTTCAAGTTTGGGCACTAAAATTGAACAACTATTGATGTGGAGGGCCTCCAGGTGCGCGCTTGACAAATCGAGTCTCACACATCTTTGCTTTGGGCTTAAAACAATATCACACCAACTCTTGAATGCTTTAAAAGAAATTAATTGATACTTGACGTGGAGGGCCTCCGGGCGTGTGAGTTTGCTTTTGTTGACCCTAACTCTTCTTCTTATTTGCATTCTTCGATCAATTTACTTTTGTTGGCGCTTCAAGTTGGAATTGAACATTGTCTCTTAAACATGAGTGCTTGTAAAGTATAGATTAGCACACATAAGAGTCAGTTGGTAAAAGAACAAGCGTGCTTTTTTTAGCCCAAGGTCATCCAAGTCTTCTCTCCCCTTGTCATCTTCTGAGGCCATCTTGGGTGCATAAGATTAGGATCCAAAACCTTATTTCTTTTTAGGATGCAATGGAACCCACCAAATGCATCCCTAGGGGTTCTATTACCCCTAGGGAGATACATTCGAAATGTTTCCCTAGGGAATCTATTACCCCTACAGACACATTATCATGAAATGCATTGAGAGAGGATCTTGACTCATTTAATGACAATATATGTCCCTATGGCCCCTAGTGACCCCTTTTGACACATTCCCAATGGGTCACTATGACTCCTAATGCTCCAAGGGACATATATTGTCATGAACTATGTCTAGAGGGTTCGCAGGTTAACCTATGACATCTCTCAATGCATTAGAACCAATGAAATGAGTCCTTCAAGGTCCTAGGGTCCCTAGGGACATATATTGTAATGAAATTCATTGATAAGAGTCATAAGTTAACCTATGACCCATCTCGAGGCATTCAAACCAACTAAATGCATCCTTAGGGGCCCTAGGGCCACTAGGAATATATGTTGTGATGAAATGCATCGATAGGGATCATAGGTTAACATATGAACTATCTCGAGACATTCGAATGAACCAAATGCTTCATTAGGGGTCATAGGACCCTAGGGACATATGTTCCAAATGCATCCCTATGGAACCTATTACCCCTAGGGACATACATTATCATCAAATGCATCGACAGGGGTCATAGGTTAACCTATTACCCCTCTCAACTCATTTCATGACAACAAATCTCCCTAAGGCCCCTAGTTACCCCTTTTGATGCATTCCCAATGGGTCCTTAGGGCTCCTAGGGCCCCTAGGGACATATGTTGTCATGAAATATGTCGCAAGAGGTCACATATTAATCTATGACACCTTTTGACACATTGAAACCATCCAAATGGGTCCCTATGGGTGCTAGGGCTCCTAGGGACATATCTTGTAATGAAATGCATTGATAGTGATCATAGGTTAACATATGACCCCTCTCGATGCATTTGAACAACCTAAATATTTCTAAGGGCCCCTAAGGACATATGTTATCATTAAATGCACCGATATAGATCATAAGTTAACGTATGACTCCTCTCGATGCATTGGAATCAACCAAATGCATCCCTAGGGGTCATAGGCCCATAGGGACAGATGTTGTTATAAAATACATCGAGAGGTCTCATAGGTTAACCTATGACCTTTATCGATGCTTTAGAACCAACCAAACACATCCCTAGGGGTCCAAAGGCCTCTATGGACATACATTGTCATCAAATGCATTGAGAGGGGTCATACTTTAACCTATGACACCTCTCGACACATTATAACTAACCAAATGTGTCCCTAGGGGTCCTTGGGCCACTAGGGACATACATTGTCATGAAATGCGTTGATACCTACCACCCCTCTTGACACATTGGAACCAATCCAATTCATCCTTAGAGGCTCTAGGACCTCTAGAGACATACGTTATCATCAAATGCATTGAGAGGGGTCATAGGTTAACCTATGACCCCTCTGGATGCATTTCATGACAACATATTTCCCCAAGGCCCCTAGTGACCCCTTCTGATGCATTCTCAATGGGCTCCTAGGGGTCTTAGGGCCCCTAGGGAAATATGTTTTAATGAAATGCATCGACAGGGGTCATAGATTAACCTATGACAAATCTTGATGCATTGAAACTAACAAAATGGGTCCTTAGGGGTCATAGGGCCCCTAGAGACATATGTCATTATGAAATGCATCAATAGGGATCATAGGTTAACCTATTGCCCCCATCGACACATTCAAACCAACCAAATGTGTCTCTACATGCCCTAGCACCTGTTGAGATATATGTTGTCATGAAATGCATTGATAGGGGTGATAGGTTAACCTATAACCCCTCTCAATCCATTGAAACCAACTGAATGAATCCTAAGGGGTCATAGGCAACTAGGGACATATGTTGTCATGAAATTCATTGAGAGGTGTCATAGGTTAACCTATGACCCCTCTCAATGTATTAGAACCAAACAAATGCATCCCTAGGATTGTTAAGGCACCTAGCAACATACATTGTCATGAAATGCATCAAGAGTGGTCATAGGTTAACCTATGACCCCTCTCAATGTATTAGAACCAACCAAATATGTTCGTAGAGGTCTTAGGGCCCCTAGGGACATAATTTATCATGAAATGCATCAATAGGGGTCATAGGTTAAACCTATGACCCCTCTCAATGCATTGGAACCAACCCAATGCATCCTTAGGGGCCCTAAGACCCCTACAAATAAATGTTGTCATGAAATGCCTTGAGACACATTAGAACAAACCAAATTTTTCCCTATGGGTCCTAGGGCCCCTAGGAATATACGTTGTTATAAAATGCATTGATAACGGTTGTATGTTAACCTATGAGCCCTCTCGATGCATTAGAACCAACCAAATACATGTCTAGGGGTCCTAGGGCCTCTGGGGACATACACTATCATAAAATTCATTGATAGAGGTCATAGGTTAACCTTTGACACCTCTCGATGCATTAGAACCAACCAAATGAGTCCCTAACGGACCTAGGACCTTGAGGAATATATGTTGTCATTAAATGCAGTAATAGGAGTCATAGGTTGACCTATAGCCCTTCTTGACACATTAGAAACAACCAAATGTGTTCCTAGTGGTCCTAGCACCACTAAGGACATATTTTGTCATGAGATATGCCCACAGGGGTTGTAAGTTATCATATGACCCCTCTTGAGGCATTGGAACCAACCAAGTGCATCCCTAGGTATGTCCCTAAGGGTAATAGGGCACCTAGGGATGCATTTGGTTGGTTCCAATGCATTGAAAGGGATCATAGGTTAACCTATGATCCCTATGACCCCCAAACACATATGTTGTAATGAAATGCATGAAGAGAAGTCACAGGCAACCTCTAACCCCTCTCGATGCATTTCAATCAACCAAATGCATCCCTAAGGGTCCTAAGGGCCCTAGGAACATACGTTGTCATGAAATACGTTGAGAGGGTTCATAGGTCAACCTATGAACCCTCTAAACACCTTCAAACCAATCAAATGCATCCTTAGGGGTCCAAGGGCCCCTAGGAACATACATTGTCATGAAATGCATCATAAGAGGTCATAAGTTAACCTATGACCCCTCTCAACACACTCAAACCAACCAAATGCATCCCTAGGGGTTCTATGGCCCCTAGGGACATACCTTGTCATGAAATGTGTCAAGATGGGTCCTAGGTTAATTTATGATCCCTCTTGATGCATTAGAACTAGTTGAATGCATCCCTAGGGGTCCTTAGGCCCCTATGGATATATACTGTTATGAAATGCATAATCGATAGGGTTCATAGGTTAAACTATGATGCCTCCCGATGCATTGGAATAACCAAAATGTGTCCCTAGGGGCCCTAGGACACCTAGGGACATGCATTGTCATGAAATCCATTGAGAGAGGTCATATGCTAACTTGTTAGCCCTCTTGATGAACCCTCTCAATGCATTAAAACCAACCAAATACATCAATAGGGGTCCTAAGGCTCCTAGGAACATATGTTGATATGAAATACATAAATAGGGGTCATAGGTTAACCTATGACCCCTCTTGATACATTAGAACCAACTATATGCATCCCTAGGGACCTTAGGGGCCCTAGGGACATATGCTTTCATGAAATGCATCAAGAGGGTCATAAGTTAACCTATGAACACTCTTGATGCATTAGAACTAGCCAAATGTGACCTTAGGGACATATGTTGTCATGAAATGTGTCGACGCATTAGAACCAACCATATGTGTCCCTAGGGGCCCTAGGGACCCTAGTGACATACATTTCATAGGTTAACTTATGAACCCTCTCGATGCATTAGAACCAAAAAAATGCAATGTTAGGGACATATGTTGTCATGAAATGCATTGATAGAGGTCATAGGTTAAAATATGACCCCTCTCAATGGATTAGAACTAACCAAATGCATCCCTAGAAACATATTTTATCGTGAAATGGGTTGATATGGGTCATAGGTTAACCTATGACTCCTCTCGATGCATTAGAACCAAACAAATGCATGCCTAAGGGTCTTAAGGCCCCTAGGGACATAGACTATCATAAAATGCATTGATAGGGGTCATTGGTTAACCTATGACCCCTCTCAACTCATTAGAACCAACCAAATGCCTCCCTTGGGGCCCTAGGACCCTTAGGAACATATGTTGTCATGAAATGCATCGATAGGGGTCGTAGATTATAGGTTAACCTATGACACTTCTCAATTCATTAGAACCAACCAAATGTGTCCTTAGGTGTCCTAGGGCCACTAGGGACATACATTGTCATGAAATGCATCAATAGGAGTCATAAGTTATCCTATGACTTTTCTCGATGCATTAGAGTAAACCAAGTGCATCCGTAGGGGCCCTAGGACCCCCAAAGACATTCGTTGTTATGGAATGCATGGAGAGGGGTCATAGGTTAAGCTCTAACCCCTCTCGATACATTTGAACCAACCAAATGTATCCCTAGAGGTCCTAGGGCCCATAGGAACATACATTGTCATGAAATGCATCAAGATTATCAACACATTTCATGACAATGTATGTCCCTATGTAGCCTAGTGCTCCCAAGGGTGCATTTAGTTAGTTCTAATATGTTGACAGGGGTTGTAGGTTAATCTATGACCCCTATGACCCCTATGGATGCATTACAACCAACCAAATATATCCCTAAGCATCCTATAGCCCCTAGGGACATACATTGTCATGAAATGTGTCGATAGGGGTAATAGTTTAACCTCTGACCCCTCTTGACACATTAGAACCAAATAATTGGATCCCTATGGGACCTAGGGACCCTAGGGACATACGTTGTAATTAAATGTGTCAAGAGGGGTCATAAGTTAATGTATGACCCCTCTTGATGCATTAGAAACAACCAAATGTGTCCCTAGGTTCCCTATAGCCCCTAAGAACATACGTTGTCATGGAATGCATCGATATGGGTTATTGGTTAACCTATGACACATCTCAATTCATTGGAACCAACCAAATGTGTCCCTAGGGATGCTAAGGCCACTAGCAACTTATGTTGTCATGAAATGCATCAAGAGGGGCCATAGGTTAACCTATGAGCTCTCTCGACACATTAAAACCAACCAAATGCATCCTTAGCTGTCTTAGGGCCTTTAGGGAAATATTTTGTCATGAAGGGCATCAATAGGGGTTATAGGTTAAGAGAGGTGTCATAGTTTAAACTATTAGCCCTCTTGATACGTTAGAACCAACTGAATGTGTCTCTAGTGGTCCTAGGGCCACTAGGAAAATAAGTTATCATGAAATATGTTGATAGGGGTCATAGGTTAACCTATGACCTCTCTTGACTCATTAGAACCAACCAAATGCATCTCTAGGGGTCATGGTTTAAAGTATGATCCCTTTCTCAACACATTTGAAACAAAAAAATGCATCCCTCGAGACATATGTTGTCATGAAATATGTTGATAGGGGTCATAGGTTAACCCATGACGTCTCTCGATGCATTTCATGACCCTTATTGACGCATTGATTGGTTAACCTATGATGCCTCTTGACACATTAGAACCAACCAAATGCCCCCTTAGGGGCCATAGGGCCTCTAGGAACATACGTTGTAATGAAATGCGTTGATAGGGGTTAGAGGCTCAATGCATTGAAACCAACTAAATGCTTCCCTAGGGGCGCTAGGACCCATAGGAATATATGTTGTCATGAAATGTGTACATAGTTGTCATAGGTTAACCTATGACCCTTCTCAAAGAATTAGAACCAACCAAATGCATCACCAGGTGTCCTAGAGCCACTAGGGACATATGTTGTCATGAAATGCACTAATAGGGGTCACAGGATATCCTGTGACACCTCTCGATGCATTGTAATAAAAAAGTTGTGTCCCTAGGGGCCCTAAGACCCCCAATGACATATGTTGTAATGAAATGCATGAAGAGGGGTCACAAGTTAACCTTTGATCAATCTTGATGCATTCAAATGAATCAAATGTGTCCTTAGGGGTTCGAGGGCCCCTAAGAACATATGTTGTCATAAAATGCATTGAGAGGGGTCGTAGGTTAACCTATGACCCCTCTTGATGCATTAGAACCAACCAAATGTGTCCCTAGGTGTCTTAGAGACCCTATGAACATGCATTGTTATGAAATGTGTCCCTAGGTGTCTTAAGGCCCCTATAAACATATCATGTCATGAAATGCATCAATAAGGGTCATAGGTTAACTTATGACCCCTCTTGATGCATTAGAACCAACCAAATGTGTTTGTAGGGGTCCTAGAGCCCAAAGAGATAGATATTGTCATGAAATTTGTCGATAGAGGTCATAGGTCCCCCTTTTGATGCATTGGAAAAAAAAAAATGCATCCCAAGTGGCCCTAAGACAATTAGGAACATACATTGTCATGAACAAAATTGATAGGGGTCATAGGTTAATCTATGACCCCTCTCGATACATTAGAACCAACCAAATGAGTCCCTTAGGGTCCAAGGGGCCCTAGGGACATACATTGTCATGAATGCATTGATACCTCTTGACACATTTTATCAATCCAAGCATGTCCCTAGGGCCCTAGGACCCCTAGCAACATGTGTTGTCATGAAATATGTCAAGAGAGATCATAGCTTAACCTATGAACCCTATCAATGCATTTGAAGCAACCAAATGTATCCCTAGGGGTCCTAGGGTGCCTAAGAACATATGTTGTTATGAAATATGTTGAGCAGGGTCATAGGTCAATCTCTTATCCCTCTTGACAAATTAGAACCAACCAAATGTGTTCCTAGGGGTCTAGGAACATACTTTGTCATGAAATGCATCAATAGAGGTCATAGGTTAACCTATGACCCCTCTTGATCCATTAGAACCAACCAAATGCATCCTTAGGGATCCTAGGGCCTCTAGGGACATATTTTATCATGAAATTCATAGATAGGGGTCATAGGTAACCTATGACACTTCTCGACACATTGGAAATGACCAAATGCATTCCTAGGGGCCCTATTATCCCTAGAGACACACATTCCAAATGTGTCCCTAGAGAACCTATTACACCTAGGGACATACATTATCATGAAATTCATCGAGAAGGGTCATAGGTTAATCTATAACCCCTCTCCGCTCATTTCATTACAAAATATGTCTGTAATGTCTCTTGGGACCCCTTTCGATGCATTCCCAATGGGTTACTAGGGCTCTTAGGGCCCCTAGGGACATAAGTTGTCATAAAATGCATCAAGAGGGGTCATAGGTTAACCTCTGATGCCTGTCGACACATTGGAGCCAAAAAAATGGGTCCCTAGTGGTACTAGGGCCCCTAAGGACATATGTTGTTATGAAATGCATCGACAGGGGTCATAGGCCCCACTTGATGCATTTGAACCAACTAAATGTGTTCTTAGGGGCCTACGTTGTCATAAAATGCATTGATAGGGGTCATAGGTTAATTGTGACCCCTCTCAAAGAATTGGAACCAACCAAATTCATCCCTAGGGGTTATAGGCCCCTAGCAACATATGTTCTCATGAAATGCGTCAAGAGGTGTCATAGGTTAACCTATGACCCCTCTATAGGGCCCCTAGGGACATACTTTGTAATGAAATGCATCGAGAGGGGTCATATGTTAACCTATGACACCTCTTAATGCATTAAAACCAACCAAATGTGTCCCTAGGGCTCCTAGGGCCCTTCAAAAGATAAATTTTTATTAAATGTGTTGAGTGGGGTCATAGATTAACCTATGACCCGTATCAACACATTTTATGACAATATACTTCCCTATGGGTGCTAGCTCCCCTAAGCATGCAGTTGGTTGGTTCTAATGTGTTGAGAGAGGTCATAGGGTAACCTATGACCCCTATCAACATATTTCATGACAATATATGTCCCTAGACACCCTAGGACCCCTAGGGATGCATTTGGTTGGTTCAGTGTCAAGAGAGGGATCGTAGTTTAACACATGACCCCTATTGACACATTTCATGACAACATATGTCCCTAGGGGTCCTAAGACCCCTAGGGACACATTTTTTTGGTTCTAATGCATCGAGAGGGGTCATAGGTTAACCTATGATCTCTCTCAAAACATTTCATGTCAACGTATGTCCCTAGTGGCCCTAGAACCCCTAGAGACGCATTTTCTTGATTCTTGATAGGGGTAATAGGTTAAACTATGACCCCTCTCTTAACCTATGATCACTATCAATGCACTTCATGACAATGTATGTCCTTAGGGCCCCTAGGACCCCTAGGGACACATTTTGTTGGTTTTAATGTGTTGATAGGGGTCATAGGTTAACCTATGAACCCTCTTGATAGATTTCATGACAACATAAGTCCCTAGTGGCCCTAGGATCCCTAGGGATGAATTTATTTGATTCCAATGAATCGAGTGGTGTCATAGGTTAATGTATGACCCCTATCATCACATTTTATGACAACATATGTCCATAGGGGCTGTAGGGCCCCTAGGGATGCATTTGGTTGCTTCTAATGCATTGAGAGGGGTCATAGATTAACCTATGACTTGCCTCGATGCATTTCATGACAACGTATGTCCGTAGGGTCACAAGGGATGCATTTGGTTGGTTGTAATGTGTCGAGAGGGGTCAAACCTTAAACTATGACCCCTATTGATGCATTTCATGACATTGCATGTCCTTAGGGTCCCTAGGACCATTAGGGATGCATTTGGTTGGATCTAATGTGTTGATAGGGGTCATAGGGGTCATAGGTTAACCTACGACTGCTATCGACATATTAGAACCAACTAAATGCATCCTTAGGGGCCCTAGGGCACCTACGGACAAATGTTATCATGAAATACATCGATATGGTCATAGGTTAACCTATGAACCCTCTTGATGGATTACAAGCAAAAAAATGTGTGCCTAGGGGTCCTAGGGCCCCTAGGGACATATGTTGTTATGAAATGCATCGATAATCTATGACCCCTCTCAATGCATTGGAACCAATCAAATGCATCCCTTAGGGTCCTAGGACCCCTAGGAACATATGTTGTCATGATATGTAATGATAGGGGTCATAGGTTAACCTATGACCCTTCTCGATGCATTAGAACCAACCAAATGCATCGCTAGGGGTCCTAGGGCCACTACGAACATATGTTGTCATAAAATACATTGATAGGGGTCATAGGTTATTCTATGACCCATTTTTATGAATTTGAATAAACTAGGTGCATGCCTAAGGGACCCCCAAAAACATACATTGTAATGAAATAAATGGAGAGGGGTCACATGTTAACCTCTAAACACTATCGATGCATTCAAACTAACCAAATGTGTCCTTAGGTGCCCTAAGGCCCTTAGGAAAATAGGTTGTCATGAAATACATTAAGAGGGGTCATAGATTAACCTATGACCCCTCTCAATGCATTAGAACCAACCAAATGTGTCCTTTGGGGTCCTAGGGCTCTTAAGGACATAAGTTGTCATATAATTTGTCCCTAGAGGTTATAGGTTAACCTATGACTCATCTCGATGCATTGAAAAAAAAAAAATGCATCCGTAGCAGCCCTAGGACAACTAGGAACACATGTTGTGATGAAGTCCATCAATAGGGGTCATAGGTTAACCTATGACCCCTCTCAACATCTTAGAACCAACCAAATGTATCACTTAGGGTCCAAGGGCCCTTGGGGACATATGTTTTGAATGTGTTGATAGGGGTCATAGGTTATGACCTATGACCCCTCTCTATACTTTTCATCAAGCCAAGCGCATCCTGAGGGGCCCTAAGACCCTTGACATATTTTTTTTAGGAAATAAATTGAGAGGGGTAGTAGGTTAACCTATGATCCCTCTTGATGCATTTGAACCAACCAAATGCATCACTAGGAGCCACAAAGCCCATAGGAACATATGTTATAATGAAATGCATCGAGTGGGGTCATAGGTTAACCTCTGACCCCTCTCGATGCATTAGAACCAATCAAATGTGTTCTTAGGGGTCCTAGGGCCCCTAGAAACATACCTTGTCATGAAATGCATCAATGAGGGTCATAGGTTAACCTATGGACCCTCTCGATGCATTAGAACCAGCCAAATGCGTCCCTAGGGGTCTTAGGGTCCCTAGGGACATAAGTTGTCATGAATTACATTGATAACCTATGACCCCTCTCAATGCATTGGAACCAACCAAATGGGTCCATAGAGGCCCTATTACCCCTAGGGACATACATTATCATGAAATGCATTGAGAGGGGTCATAGGTTAATCTATGACCCCTCTCGACTCATTTCATGATAACATATCTCCCTGAGGCCCATAACGACCCCTTTTGATGCATTCCAAATGGGTCCCTAGGGCTCCTAGGGCCCCTAATGACATATGTTATCATGAAGTGTGTTGAGATGGGGTCACAGGTTAACCTATGACACCTCTTGACACATTGGAACCAACCAAATGGGTCCCTACTGGTGCTAGGGCCCCTAAGGACATATGTTACCATGAAATGTATCGATAGGAGTCATAGGTTAACCTATGACTACACTCAATTAATTTGAACTCATTAAATGCATCCTTAGGACCCCTACGGCCCCAAGGGACATATTTTTTCATCAAATGCATTGATAGCCTATGACCCCTCTCGATGCATTGAAACAAACCAAATGCATCCCTAGGGGTTGTAGACCCCTAGGGACATATTTTATCATTAAATACATTGAGAGGTGTAATAGGTTAACCTATGACCACTCTCAATGCATTAGAACAAACAAAATGCATCCCTAGGGGTCCTAGGGCCCCTACGAACATACGTTGTTATGAAATGTGTTGAGAGAGGTCATAGTTTAACATATGATCCCTCTTGCCACATTAGAACCAAAAAAATGAGTACATAGGGTTTGTAGGGCCCCTAGGACATACATTTTCATGAAATGCATCAATATATTAGAACCAACCCAATGCATCTTTAGGGGCCCTAAGACACTTAGGGACATATGTTATCATGAACTATGTTGAGAGGGGTCATAGGTTAACCTATGACCCCTCTCAATGCATTCCATGAGAACATATGTCCCTAAGGCCCCTAGTTACTCCTTTTGACGCATTCCTAATGGTTCTGTATGGGACCTAAGGCCCCTAGGGACATATTTTGTAATAAAATGCATTCACAAGGGTCATACGTTAACCTATGACAACTCTCGATGCATTAGACCCAACCAAATGGGTCCCTAGGGTCCTAGAGCCCCTAGGGACATATGTTGTCATAAAATACATTGATAGGGATCATAGGTTAACCTATGACCTCCATCGACACATTCAAACTAACCAAATGAGTCTCTATGGGCCCTAGGTCCCTTAGGGACATATTTTGTCATGAAATGCATTGATAGGGGTCATAGGTTAACCTATGACCCCTCTCGACTCATTGGAACCAACCACCTACGGAGATATGTTGTCATAATATGTAACGAGAGGGGTCATAAGTTAACCTATTACCCCTCTCAACACATTAGAACCAGCTAAATGCATTCTTATGGGTCATAGGGCCCCTAGGGACATACATTGTCATGAAATAAATCGATAGGGGTGATAGGTTAACCTATGACCCCTCTCGACACATTGGAACCAACCCATTGTGTCCTTAGGGGCCCTAGGACTCCTATGGACATACGTTGTCATGAAATACATTGAGAGTGATAATAGGTTAATCTATGACCCCTCTTGACACATTAAAACTAACCAAATACATCCCTAGGGGTTCTAGGGCTCTAGGGACATACGTTGTCATGAAATGCATCGAGAGGGGTCATAGGTTAGCTTATGACCCCTCTTGACCCATTAGAACAAACCAAATGCATCCCAAGTTGTCCTAGGGCCCTTAGGGATATACATTTATTTGAAATACATTGAAAGGGTTCATAGGTTAACCTATGACCCCTCTCGATGCATTGGAACCAAGAAAAAGTGTCCCTAGGGGTCATAGGGCCCATAAGGACTTATATTGTCATAAAATGCATTGAGAGGGGTCATAGTTTAATCTATGAGCCCTATTGATGCATTAAAACCAACCAAATACATCCCTATAGGTCCTAGGGCCCCTAGGGACATACGTTGTCAAGAAATGCATTGAGAGGGGTCTTAGTTTAACCTATGACTCCTCTCAACGCATTAGAACCAACCAAATGTATTTGTAGGGGTCCTATAGCCCAAAGAGACATATGGTGTCATGAAGTGTGTAGAGAGGGGTCATAGGTTAACTTATGACCCCTCTATAGGGCCCCTGGGGACATATATTTAAATAAAATTCATTGAGAGGGGTCATAGGTTAACCTATGACACCTCTTGATGAATTAAAGCCAACCAAATGCATCCCTAAGGGTCCTAGGGCCTCTAAGTACATACGCTGTCATCAAATATGTCAAGAGTGGTCATAGATTAACCTATGACTCCTATCGACAAATTTCATGACAATGTATGTCCCTATGGGTGCTAAGACCCCTAGGGATGCATTTGGTTGGTTCCAATGCATCAAGAGAGGTTATAGGTTAACCAATGACCCCTATCGACTTATTTAATGACAATATATGTCTTTAGGGGCCCTAGGACCTCTAAGGATGCATTGGGTTGGTTTGAATACATTGAGAGAGGGATCCCTATTGACACATTTCATGACAACGTATGTGCCTAAGGGCCCTAGGACCCCCAGGGACACATTTGGTTATTTCTAATGCATCAAGAGGGGTCATAGGTTAACCTATGACCCCTATCAATGCAATTCATGACAATGTATGTCCCTATTGGTATTACAACCCCTAGGGATGCATTTGGTTGGTTCTAATGTGTCGAGAGGTGTAATAGGTTAAACTATGACCCCTCTCTTAAACTATGGCCCCTATCGATGCACTTGATGCCAACATATGTCCCTAGGGGCCACAGAACCCCTAGGAACACATTTGGTTGGTTTTAATGTGTCGAGAGGGGTCATAGGTTAACCTATGATCCCTATTGATGCATTTCATGAAAACATAAGTCCCTAGGGGCCCAAGGATCGCCAAGGATGCATAAGGTTAGTTCCAATGCATCGAGTGCTGTCATATATTAACCTATGACTCCTATCAATGCATTTCATGACAAGGTATGTCACTAGGGGCCCTAGGGGCCCTAGGGACCCATTTGGTGTTTCTAATGCATCAAGGGGGGTCATTGGTTAACCTATGACCCTTCTTGATGCGTTTCATGACAACATATGTCTCTTGGGTCCCTATGCGCACTAGGAATGCATTTGGTTTGTTCTAATGTATTGAGAGTGGTCAAACATTAAACTATGACCCCTATTGATGCATTTTACGATAACATATGTCCCTAGGGGTCCTAAGACACTTAGGGAAGTATTTTGTTGATTCTAATGCATTGATAGGGGTCAAAGGGGTCCTAGGTTAACCTATGACCCTTCTTGACATATTACAGCCTACTAAATGCATCCCTAGGGGTCATAGGGACCCTAGGGACATACGTCCTCATGAAATGCATCGATAGGGGTCATAGGTTAACGTATGATCCCTCTCGATGCATTAGAACCAATCAAGTATGTCCCTAAGGGCTTTAGGAGCCCTAGGGACATATGTTGTCATGAAATACATCCCTCTTGATGCATTAGAACCAAAAAATGTGTCCTTAGGGGCCCTAGGACCCCTATTGACATACACTGTCATGAAATGCATCGATAGGGGTCATAGGTTAACCTATGACCCCTCTCGATATATTCAAACCAACCTAGAGCATCCCTAGGGATCCTAGAGCCCCTAGGGACATATGTTTTTATGAAATGCATCGGTAGAAGTCATAGGTTAACATGTGACCCCTCTCGACACATTGGAACCAACCAAATGTGTCCCTAGGAGCCATGTGACCTTTAGGAACATATGTTCTCATGAAATATGTCAATAGGGGTCACCCCTCTTAACACATTATAACCAACCAAATGTGTCCCTAGGGGTCCTAGGGCCCCTAGGGACATACATTCTAATGAAATGTGTCGATAGGGGTCATAGGTTAACTTATGACCCCTCTCAATGCATTGGAACCAATCAAGTGCGTCCCTTTGGGTCCTAGAACCCCTAGTGACATACATTGTCATGAACTGCATCAAGATGGGTCATAGGTTAACCTATGACCCCTCTTGATGCATTAAAACTAACCAAATGTGTCCCTTGGGGCCCTAGGACCCCTAGGGACATACGTTGTCATGAAATGTGTCAAGAGGGGTCACAGGTTAACATATGACCCCTCTCAATGCATTCAAACCAACCTAATGTGTCCTTAGGGGTCTTAAGGCCCCTAGGGACATATGTCATCATGAAATATGTTGATATAAGTCATAGGTTAACCTATGACTCCTCTCTACACATTGGAACCAACCAAATAAGTCTTAGGGGCTTTAGGATCCCAAGGAAAATATGTTGTCATAAACTATGTTGAGAGTATTTATAGGTTAACCTATAACCCCTCTCGACACATTAAAACCAACCTAATGCATCCCTAGGGGTCTTAGGTCCCTAGGGACATATATTTTAATGAAATGCATCAAGAGGGGTCATAGATAAACCTATGTCCCCTCTTGATGCATTAGAACCAATCAAATACATCCCTAAGGGTCCTAGGGGTCTTAGGGCCCATAGGGACATATGTTGTCATAAAATGCATTGATAGGGGTCATAGGTTAACCTATGATCCCTCTCAATGCGTTGGAACCAACCAAATGCATTGTTAGGAGCCCTAGGGACATATGTTGTCATAAAATGTGTCAAGAGGTGTCATGGGTTAACCTATAACCCCTCTTGACACATTAAAACCAACCAAATGCATCCCTAGGGGTGCTAGGGCCCCTAGGAACATTCGTTGTCATGAAATGCATCGAGAGGGATGATAGGTAAACTTATAACCCCTCTCAATGCATTATAACCAACCAAATGCATCCTTAGGGGTCCTAGGGCCTATAAGGACATACATTGTCATGAAATGTGTTGATAGGGGTCATAGGTTAACCTATGACCCCTGCAAATGCATTAAAACCAACAAAATAGATCATAGGTCATAATAATATATTTAATAATTATAGTAAAAATAGTTAAAATATAGTATTATATATATATATATGTATAATATAATATAATATTTATATTTCATAATAATAATAACTAATGTAGGTAATGGGGTGAATAACTAGGGCCAAAGGCTCACCTAGCTATCAAAACCACCCTGCAAGAGTTAACACAATGGAAGTAAACACAAGTGGACAACAACCAAAGGATGGAAAGATATAAATACTTTTATTGATTCATCAAAATATCTTCATACATGCCCAACTATGAGGCCTTCTGGGTTACAACCAATTACAATACATTCACATTCAAAGATCCAATAGCAAATTCACACTTTTAGTTTTTCTTTCCCCTCCAAAAATTTTTCTTCCTAGACTTTTTTAGCTCTAAGCCTAAACTCTCTATTTATACTTGCCAAAATGGCTTACAGACCATTCTAGAACATTACATAAGAGGAAGGCCGACCTAACAACGGTCTGGACTCATCCCAAAAAAAGATCTTAACATAAATGTCATAAATGAAATAAATCCTACGAGTCAGCTCATAAAATCACATCCAAATACTAAATCGTGGCATACACTAGGTAACTTGCCACATGAAGAATCACTCGGCATCTATTGGGTAACTCAGCACATGAAGAGTCACTTGGCATCCATTGGGTAACTTGGCACATGAAGAATCACTTACCACTGGATAACTCAGCAAATGAAGAATCACTCAGCATCCACTGGGTAATTCGGCACATGAAATAATGCTATAGTAACTCGGCACATGAAGGAATTGCTACAGTAACTCCGCACATGAAGAAAACTAGGTTACTAGGCACATGAAGAAAACTAGGTTACTAGGCACATGAAGGAATTGCTAGGCACATGAAGAAACTGCTAGGCACATGAAGGAATTTCTAGGCACATGAAGGACTGCTAGGCACATGAAGGACTGCTAGGCACATGAAGGAACTGCTAGGCACATGAAGGATTGCTAGGCACATGAAGGAATTACTAGGTGAACACAACGAGTAGGATAACAAGGCAACCCAAGATGCTCTTGCATCAGACAACCAGGGTTGAAAGAAATGATTCTCCTGAATCATTGAGATGTCCCAACCTAAGCTGAATCCAACTCAAATTAAGAAATCCATGAAACATATTCAATAGGTCTGTTCTTCCAGTTCACCAAATATTCATAGTAATCTTTTCCTCTTGTACTCTTGCCAACTCTCTGATCCAATATCTATTCAACTTCCTCACTCTATTTCTTAGGATAATCATCTGGTATAACAACTTCATCCTCTAACTCATGATACTTATACAAATCAGCAATGTTAAATATAGGAGATATATCCACATCATCAGGTCACTCAACTTCATAAGCATTACCACTATCAAACTTCTTCAGTATCTTACAAGGTCCAAATTTCTTCATCTTCAACTTGCTATATGTTCCAACTAGGAATCTTCTTTTCTTTAGATGAACCATCACCTCATCACCAACTTGAAAATCATGGTGTCTTCTAGACTGATCAGCATTCTCCTTATACTTCCGATTGCTCTGTTCTAACCTCAACTTCACTTCTTTATGCAAGGACTCCATAAAATAAGCAAATTCTTCTCCTACAGAGCTTTTCTTTTCTTCACCAGCAACATCTCTCAAATCTGATATACTTTCAGGATGCATTCTAGTAACAATCTCAAAAGGTGTCTTCCCTGTACTCCTATTCACAGAATTGTTATATGCAAATTCAGCTTGTGCCAATACCATCTCCCCATTACTTGGCTTATTCCCAACTAAACATCTTAGAAAATTACCCAAGCTTCTATTCACAACCTCTATCTATCCATCTATTTGTGGATGGAATGTAGAACTAAACTTAAATTTAGTACCTACAAATTCTTCCAAAAATAACCAACAAACTTACTATCTCTATTTGAAATAATGCTTCTTGGTAATCCATGCAATCTCACAATCTCTTTAAATAAAAGTTTAGCAACATACTCAGCATCTGATGTCTTCTTACATGGTATGAAATGAGCCATCTTATAAAATTTATCCACTACAAAAAATATAGAATCATACCCCTTCACTATTTTAGGCAATCCAAGAACAAAATGCATACTGATATCAGTCCAAGGTTTTTCAGGAATAGTAATAGGTGTATACAAACTAGTATTTTGACTACAACTTTACAAATTCCACAACTCTTTACAAATTTTTGAACATCCTTATACATTTGTGGCCAATAATACTTCTCTTTCAGAAAACTCAATGTCTTATCAATTCCAAGATGTCTAGCTAATCCACCACTATGCTTTTCCTTAATCAAATTCAACCTCATAGGACTTCTAGGAATACACAATTGAATACTTTTGAACAACATACCTTCTTGAATGAAATACTCATCATACTTTCTTATGTGATCATTTAGATTTGGTGCTCTACACTCTCTCCACACCTCAGAAAAATTAGGATCAACATCATATAACTCTTTCATCTCATCAAAACCAAAAATTTCAACCTTCATTTTAGTCAACAAAAAACATCTTATACTCAATGCATCAACAACTTTGTTAGTAACTCCACTCTTATTCTTGATTACAAATGTAAAACTCTACATATACTTAACCCACTTCATATGTCTTTGATTCAATTTATGTTGACTTTCAAAGTATTGTAAAGCTTTATGATCAGTATACAACACAAACTCCTTAGGCATCAAATAATGTCTCCACTTCTTCAATTCTTTAACAATAGCATAAAACTCTTGATCATACACAAAATATTTCCTTTTAGCATCATTCAACTTTTCACTAAAGAAAGCAATAGGCTTACCTTCTTGACTTAATACAGCTCCTATTGCATTACCACTTGCATCACATTCAACTTGAAATAATTTGTTGAAATTAGGTAAAGCCAATATAGGTAATTCAACAACCTTTTGTTTCAAAGTCTCAAAACTCTTATCAGCTCCATGTGTCCACTTGAATTCCTTTTTATCTCCCCTCATTTTTTTAGTCATAGCATTACAAATAGCACTGAAATTCTTTATAAACTTTTTGTAAAAACTAGCCAAACCATGAAATGATCTTACCTCACTCACATTCTCAGGTGTAGGCCATTCCAAAATTTCTTTAACCTTTTCAAGATCCATCTTCAAACCATCAGCTAAAATCAAAAATCCCAAATACACAATCTCTTCTTGCATAAAAGAACACTTTTTCAAATTAATCAACAACTTTTTCTCTTTCAACCTCTGCAATACTTGCCTAATATGCTCAAGATGTTCTTCCTTAGTCTTTCTGAATATCATAATATCATCCAAATAAACAATCACAAACTTACCCAAGAATCTTTTCAAAACTTTATTCATCAACCTCATGAAAGTACTAGGTGCATTAGTCAAACCAAAAGGCATAACCAACCATTCATACAAACCATCTTTTGTCTTGAAAGCAGTCTTCCATTCATCACCTTTGCTAATTCTAATCTGATGATAGCCACTCTTCAAATCAATCTTGGTAAAATACTTTGCTCCACTAAAAAAATCCATTATGTCATCCATCCTTGGCATAAGAAACATATACTTCACTGTTATCTTGTTAATGGCTCTGGAATTAGTATACATTCTCCATTCTCCATTCTTTTTAGGTGCTAATATAGTAGGCATAGCACATGGACTCAAGCTTTCTCTAATCAAACCTTTCTACAACAACTCATGCACTTGTTTATTAAGTTCTTCATTCTCTACAGGTGTCAATCTATATGGTGCTTTGTTTGGAAAACTAGCTCCAGGGATTAGGTCCATACAATGACTTATACTTCTTACTAGAGGTAAACCAGTAGGAATATCTTCAGCAATAATGCCTTTATACTCATTCAACAACTCTACAATTTCTCCTGGCACTTGGTCAATACTACCATTTGTCACTCGGTCACCACTAACTAGCACTTGGTTAACATTGTTTTCTGGCACTTGGTCTCTATTGACAAAACTCAGTTTTCTTGGAATTATAGCAAAACAAACTTGATTCTTTTTCACTTATTTTTCAAATTGTTTCCCATTAACCATGCAAATTTTATAGCAGTATAGTTAACCTCATCTGGAACTTCAATCAAAGGCAACAATGTTTGTTTCTTCCCATTTACCCAAAGAGTATATTGATTCAATCTTCCATCATGTACATCATATCTATCATATTGCCAAGGTCTACCAAAAAAAATATGACAACAATCCATCGGCATAATATCACACAAAACTTCATCAAACTAATGTCCAATTTTGAACTTCATAAGGCATTGCTCACTTACCAATATCTTATGCTCATCTTTGATCCATGAAACATGATAAAGTTTGGGATGTTTCAGCCTCTGCAACTACAAATTTGTAACTAGCTCTTCTGATGCCAGATTTGTAGAACTTCCACTGTCAATGATCACTTCACAGCATTTTTCAGCCATCTTACATCTTTTCTTGAAAATACTTCTCCTTAAGACAAGTTCCTCATCACTTCCCTTATTGCATAAGGTTTTTCTCACCATCAAATTCTCTCCAGTCTTAGGTCCACTTGGTGAACCCTCATCATCTTCTTGAATCACAACATTTCTGTTACCTTGTCTACTTTCAAAGGATCTACATTCAAAAGATCTATGTCCCTCTTTACCACATCTAAAAGAATTACCATGAAATCCACCTCTAGAATAAGAATTACCTCTTCCTTGGTAAGAATTAGTGCCTCCTTGGTAAGAATTACCACTTTTCCATTCAGTCTTGCCTTTGTCATCATTCTTCCATTCAAATTTTCCTTTATCCTGCATAGAAATATTAGATTTGCCACTTTCTCCATAAGATCTACCTCTGCCTCTCTGGAATCTACCACCTCTACCTCTCTGTCTTTGTTCATGCTTCTTTGTCAAGATCTCCTCAGCCTTCAAGGCATACTAATATGCTTCCTCTACACTTTCCAGCTTCACAAAACTTATTTCATCTTGTATTCTAAATCTCAATCCATTAATGTACCTTGCAATTTTCTCAACATCATCATCCACATGCCCAAATCTGATGTCCAGTCTATAGAATTCCTTAGTATACTCTTTCAGAGTCATGTCCTTTTGTTTCAAATTTTGCATCTTTCTCAACAAGCTAACTTGGTAATCAGTAGGAAGAAATTTGTTCTTTACCTTGTTCACCATCTTTGGCCAAGTTCTAATCTTCTCCTTTCCTCTCCTTTGTCTATTAGTTTGCAAGTGCTCCCACCATAGAGATGCATGACCTTTCAACCTAGTGACTGCAATCTTCACCTTTCTATTATCAGAAGTGTTTTCATACTCAAATAACTTCTCCATATCAGAGATCCAATCCAACACAACATTGGTATCCAATTTTCCATCATAAGGAACAACTTCTACAACAAGCTTTGAATTCACTCTAGAAAATACTCTCAACAATCTTGCTTCATCTTGGTCTTCTTCAAGTTCTTGATTAGAGTTTGGTGCTATTGCTTCATCATCACTTACATCATCAAGATATGCTCCTCTCCTCTTGGCTATCTCCATAGCATCTAAGTTGGCTACAATTTTTCTCAACTCATCCAATATAGCATCATCAACATTATTTCCTCTACCATGAACCATCTTTACATATATAAAAAAGGCGAAGATTACGTGATAACAACCTTTATAATAAGGGCTGCATTCAAATAGAGTTTGGGCCTATAAAATAGTAGGGCTCCAGCCCGGTGGGGATGGGTGGGGAGCATAGTTCTCGGGTTGGGTGGGGATTAATAGTAGTGGGTGAGAGGTAGAGGGGTAGTGACAATAAAGAAATAATGAATGAAGGCCCTTCCTTTTTTAGTTGATGGCAACTCGATAGATTTTTGGTAGCTCTGAGCTCCAAATTAGGTTCCTGCAAGATCATAACCCTCTGCAAGTTATAGGTCAAATCTGTAGATCTGCCACCCTACAACCAAATCCAAATAAGGGTTCTACACGATCTAATATCCACAAGGATAAACCTCAAGCTCTAATACCAACTGACATAGGAAATTTGGTCAATAACTAGGGCCAAAGGCTCACCCAGTTATCCAAACCACCCTGCAAGAGTTAACACAATGGAAGCAAACACAAGTGGACAACAACCAAAGGATGAGAAGACATAAATAATTTTATTGATTCATCAAAATATCTTCATACATGCTCAGCTGTGAGGCCTTCTGGGTTACAACGAATTACAATACATTCACATTCAAAGATCCAATAGCAAATTCACACTTTTAATTATTCTTTCCCTCCAAAACTTTTTCTTCCCAGAATTTTTTAGCTCTAAGCCTAAACTCTCTATTTATACTTTCCAAAACGGCTTATAGAATATTCTAGAACATTACATAAGAGGAAGGCCAACCCAAAAATGGTCTAGACTCATCCCAAGAAAATATCTTAACATAAATGTCACAAATGAAATAAATCTCATGAGTTAGCTCAAAAAATCACGTCCAAGTACAAACACTCGACATACACTGGGTAACTTGGCACATGAAGAATCACTCGACATCCACTGGGTAACTCAGGATCCACTGGGTAACATGGCACATGAAGAATCACTCAGCATCCATTGGGTAACTCAACACATGAAATAATGCTACAGTAACTCGACACATGAAGGAATTGCTATAGTAACTCAGCACATGAAGAAAACTAGGTTACTAGGCACATGAAGGAATTGCTAGGCACACGAAGAAACTACTAGGCACATGAAGGACTACTAGGAACATGAAGGAATTGGTAGGCACATGAAGGACTACTAGGCACATGAAGGAACTACTAGGAACTTGAAGGAATTGCTTGGCACATGAATGACTACTAGGCACATGAAGGAATTACTAGGTGAACACAATGAGTAGGATAACAAGGCAACCCAGGATGCTCTTGCATCAATAACATATATTATGTTATTATATTTAATAATATGAGTAATAATAATAATCATAAATAAATCATATATAATTCCATCCAAAATTTGTGCATCAATATCGAATATCCAGGATCAGATATCCAATTTATTATTGGGTATCCAATCTTAGATCGGATGCTTGATTAAACTGGCATGATTTTCCCAACATATTCCCTATCATTGCAAACCCAACAACATCACTTTTTGTGGGCCATTTTCATGGGTTTTGGGGAAACTAACTTTTTGGGGCCCAAATGATTGAAAAAGGTTTGATAATATATCATTAGGTGTCTGATACTGTCATATGAATGGGGAGCAGTAGTTGTCAAAAGGCTAAATGCAAAAGGAAGGTATCCAATGAAGATATTCTAGCATATAGGAAAAGGGATAGGGTAAATCACCGAAAGAAAAGACAAGGTATGTTAAATGTGAGTCAAGTTGGCTATGTATTGGTGGAAGGTGAAATCATAGAGTTAGATAATGAATATGTATAGTTGGGGAATGAAAATGTACGAATTGATAATGATAATGTCAGGATTGAAAATTTAGAGAATGAAAATTTGGAGGATGAAATACTACCAGTTTATAATGCGGATTGCATGATTGACCATACCGAAGATGACAATGCACAGGAACTTTATATATCTCCTAATTATTATTGACATGAAGGTTCTAGAACACCAAAATGGATAATTGAAATTGATGAAAAGATTATTACCAATTTGGAAGGGAAAAAATTAGAAAGAACCATTTAGTTATTGGCTTCAAGACTATATAAGATGTTTTTTAGCAACAAGATAGTGGTGGAGCAATGTTAGCTTTTTATGTACTTATTAAGGACATAAAAGATGAGACTTATGGTTTCCAAATTGAAGATTCATGTTAATAAAAAATTGAAAGGAAATGTCATTATTGTGAAGAATATTTTTAGTGTTCTCAATAGCATTGAGAAAAATAGTAGAGAGAAGGATAAGAGAGGTACTTAAAGGGTTATTACAACATCTTTAGTAAGTCATCATTTGTGAAAGAGTAGATATATGAGAGAAACTTGTATTGACTTGAAATTAAATCATACTACTTTGAGAAGAGCACTTAGTAGATGAGAGAGAATTGATGATCCTCTTCAAAATGAAACCTGGGCTTGTGGTGGGAGACTTCCATGTTTTGATAAGAAGCTATCCGATGATGTGAAAGAAGAAATTACAAAATTTTGATACTCTGGCTCAAGAATATTACCCAATACTAAAGATGTATTAAAGTTGAGAATTGGCATCAAAGACCACACACCACATCCTAAACATTATTTGGCGGTAAGTCAAATTATGTTGTTCAAACAATTTAGAGAGAGTCATCCAAGTCTTCATAAATCACAAAGGTATTTTGAATCTTTGAAGCCATTTTATTATGTGCCACTTAAAATTTGAAATACATGTTGTTGCAAATATCATGTCAAATTTTCTATGCACCATGAACTATTATGCTCCATCCATTCTACTTTCCATAGTAAAGAAATGTTGGAGAATTGTGATGCTAGTGGGTTTGAAAAATTATCAAGAGACTTACTAGATCATTTTTTATGTCATAGAGTTGATGGTTGTTTTTTTATATAGAAATGCTTTCTTAAATGAGAAGTGTTCAGAATGTGGTGGATTATCAAAGTTTGACACATGTTTTCATGAGGGGTGTGAACAAGATCTTGGAAAGACAATAGTAAAAAAATAGGTGTATGAAATGTTGAAATACACATTGAAGAGTGGGGGTGAGGGTTCTAAATGTGAATTGGTTGTAAAAGCAATCAGTGTGACTAGTTTTATTTTAGATTTCAAGACAAATCTTTTCTACAAGTATGCAAGACATAGTCACAAGTCTTTGTAGTTGGATCAACAATTTAGAATGTGTAAAGAGACTTTTTCCATTATCACTATTATATCAGTTGTTGACTTTTCTGAGAACTACACATTGTAACCTCAAAATGAGACACAATCTCAATATTACAACTCTATTTAGATTGCTATTTTCATCCACATAACATATAGACATGCCCCTAATAGTGTCAAAGATAATCAAAAGGTTATTAGAGAGTATTATTTTTATATGAGTGATGATAGATCTCACTCTCATGATTTTGTGCAAAAAATTTTCGAGAATTATTTTGATTTACAAGAGCATGTAATTGCTATGGATAGACATATCATTTGGTCAGATAATTGTATAGGTCGATTCAAAAATGCTTGCATGTTTTATTGGTTGTGTAGGATACACATAGAGAGGGGGGTACCTCATATTTGGAATTTTTTTGAGTCTAGCCATGGGAAAGGGGAACATGACAAAGTAAGGGCATGTGTGAAGAGAGCTCTAGTTAAGGAGCAATTGAAGATTTTAGGAGTAGAGCTTCTTGATTCTCATAGAATTTTTGATTGATGTAGTTTAGCATTATCATAGGGGGGGACTCTTGATTCAGTAGTACACAAGTTCTTTTGGTTGGTTGAGGAAGGGTCCATAGGTGATAGATCAGATTGTGCCATAGTGAGAGACTCATAAAAAATGCATTCATTCCGGAGCACTGATTCTAGTACATGGACCATTTGGACATGACAGTTAGCTTTCTTTTGTCCTAGTTGTTTTCAGTGTGATTGGGATCACTATGAGTCAAGTGAGTAGCTAGAAACATGGGCTCCTCATTATCTTAATCCATTTTCTATCACACCCTCTATTAGAAATGATGACATGGAAATTTCACTTGAGCATAACCATCTATCAGATCTTCTTTAGCCAGGACATGTCTTTGCATTGGTTGCACCATAGGGGAATGATGAGAAATTAGATTATTAGTTAGCACATTGTATAAGAGGTAAAAAGAAGCTTGCATAACTGATCACAAATGATGATGGATTCACATATCATACTAGTTCAGTGGTTGTTGCTAGAACATGGCTGCGAACATACATGCTTAGAAGGAATGGAATTCCTACATTCAAAGACTATCAGAAGCACAAAATAATTATCATATATTTGCATCTTATTGTAGTAAAAAATGTAAAATTTTTGAAGCATCAAGGAAGACCAAAAGTAAATGAACTTTTTACTATTACTAATGCTAATCACGAAGCCCTATTAGAGACCCTAAACTAGAAAGAGGACCCTACTGGAACACTCAACTAGGTATATTTACTTATGTTATTTTCTTCATAATGATTTAGTGAACTAATGATTATCTTGTTTAATACAATAAGTTACTAATATTTTTTATGATATTTCTATGTAGGTACATCATGAAGAGTATCCATGCATGAAGATAAAAAGCTAAATAAGGAGTAGAATGAAGAAAAATCTATTCTATTTTTTACAATACTTTTTATTGACACTACAATTTTTAGTAGTTGTGTATTGATATAATAATGATGAAACACTTGATATATTGTAAATGTAAACTTGTTGATTTAATGTAAGAAACAAAGATGATTTTACTTAATGCAATTTATGTGGTGGGACCTAAAAAATGATGATTTTAATACATACCAACACTAAACTTGCATTGTGCAAAATGTCAAAAATTTGAAAGAAGTAAAAATAATATTTTTCTTTTAATACTAACCTTAGTGACACCTTATTTCTAGTCACATAGAGCTTCCATTTTCCATGGCCACCCCATACCAAGGAGTCTCTAAGGTGCTCTAAGTGCATATTGAGGTTGATCTTCCAAGTGTTGTAACTTAAAGCTCATGAGGGCTATCATTGAAATGTTGAATTCTACAAGATGGTGGTGCCAAGGCCTAAAATAACGTATCTCATTTTGAGGTCAATCTTTTGAGGGTCGTAACTTGAGCTCATGAGGGCTATCGATGAAACATCAAATGCTAAAGGACACTCATGCCAAGGCCTAAAATAAGCTATCTCATTTTTGAGAGATCACATTCTATTTGGATTTGGCACAATGATCTTGCTAGATGCAAAAACTCATAGTGTACCTCTGTTCATAAGTGAACCACAACGTAACTTTGAAAGCACTAATATTGGCATCAAATCATTAGTGCCATTAGATCTAAATGCGTGGGTAAACCCTAGTTACACCCTTGTTCTAGTTGTGAAGAGCCTCCATCATCTACAACCAGCCCATAACAAGGAGTCTCCAAGGTGCTCTAAGTTTGTTTTAAAGTCAATCTTCTAAGGGTTGTAACTAAGAGTTCGTGAGGGATATTGATGAAACATCAAATGCTACAAGATTGTGATGTTGAGGCCTAAAATAACCTATCTTATTTTCAATAGATTACATTTAGTTTGGATTTGACACAATGATCTCGCTTGATGCCAAAACTCTTAGTGGGCCTTAGTTCATAGGTGCACCACAAAAAAACTTTGAAACCACTAATCTTGGCATTAAATCATCAATGCCATTAGCTTTGGATGGGTAGGTGAACCCTAGTGACACCCTTATTTTGGTCATAGAGAGCCTCCATTATCTATTTCCACCTCATACCAAGGAGTCTCTAAGGTGCTCTAAGTGTGTTTCAAGGTCAATCTTTGGAGGGTCGTAACTCAAAGCTTGTGAAGGCTATGGATGAAATGTTGAATGCTATAGGACGGTGATGCTAAGGCCTAAAATAATTTATCTCATTTTTGAGAGATCAAATTTTGTTTGGATTCGGCATAGCAATCTCGCTCGATGCCAAAACTTGTAGTGTGCCTTAGTTCATAGGTGCACCACAATGTAACTTTGAAACCACTAATCTTGGCATCAAATCATCAACACCATTAGCTCTAGACGGGCAGGTGAACCCTAGTGACACCCTTGTTCTGACTACAGAGTGCCTCCATTGTCCACGGCCACCCTATACTGAGAAGTCTCCAAGGTGCTCTAAGTGTGTATTGAGGTCGATCTTTTGAGGGTCATAAGTCAAAGCTCATTAGGGCTATCAATGAAATGAAAAATTCTACAAGACAATGATGCTAAGGTCTAAAATAACCTATCTTATTTTTGAAAGATCACATTCTATTTGGATTTAGTATAGTGATCTTGCTCGATGCCAAAACTCCCAGTGTGCCTCAGTTCATAGGTACACCCCAACGTAACTCTGAAACTACTGATCTTGGCATTGAATCATCAGTGCCATTAGCTCTAGATGGGTGGGTGAAGCCTAGTGACACCCTTATTCCAACTGCAAAGAGCCTCCATTGTCCATAGCCACCCTATATTAAGGAGTCTCCAAGGTGCTCTAAGCACGTTTCAAGGTCAATCTTTTGAGGGTTGTAACTTGGAGCTCGTAAGGGCTATTGATGAAAAATGAAATGCTATAGGATGGTCATGCTAAAGCCTAAAATAAGCTATCTCATTTTTGAGAGATCACATTTCATTTGGATTCAACACAGTGATCTCGCTCGATGCTAAAATTTGCAGTGTGCCTCAGTTCATAGGTGCACCATAGCGTAACTTTGAAACTGCTGATCTTGGCATTGAATCATCAGTTCCATTAGCTTTGGATGGGTGGGTGAAATCTAGTGACACCCTTGTTTTGACCATGAATAGCCTCCATTTTTTGTAGCCACCCCGTACGAGGAGTCTCCAAGGTGCTCTAAGTGTGTTTCGAGGTCGATCTTTTGAGGGTCATAACTTGGAGCTCATGAGGATATTAATGAAATGTTGAATACTAAAAGAAGATCATGCCGAGGCTTAAAATAAACTATATCATTTTTGAGAGATCACATTCCATTTGGATTTGGCACTAAAATCTTGCTCAATGCCAAAACTTGTAGTCTACCTCAGTCCATAGTTGCACCACAACATAACTTTGAAACTATTGATCTTGGCATTGAATCATCAGTACCATTAGCTCTGAATGGGTGAGTGAACCCTAGTGACACCCTTGTTATGGTTGTAGAGAGCCTCCATCATCTACGGTCACCCTATACCGAGGAGTCTCCAAGGTGCTCTAAGTGTGCATCGAGGTCAATCTTCTAAGGGTTGTAACTCAGAGCTCGTGCAGGCTATCAATAACCCCTTACCATGTTTGGTGAACTTGTCTATTTAAAAATTTAAATTTATAGAAATTTTTTCTCAAAATTACAATTTTGCAACTTCTACAACCTTTTCTTGCAAAGTGAAAAAGAGTGCAAAGAGTTAGTTAGGGGTTTGAGCATGACCATACAAGGTTGGAAACACCTATATAAGGTGTGAAATGATAGAATGCATTAATGAAGCTAGTTTACATAATGATAGAATGCATTAATTGATGGTTCGATTGAGGAAATGAAGTATGCTTCAAAAGTTATGAATGATTGTGTTTGGGTCTATATAAAGGACAGTAAGAAGGTATGTTTTGGATGATTTGGTTCCTAAGTTTTGTTAAGTGGATTAGTATGGGTAATCTGATCAATGTGAGAAATGTATAGATGTTATTCATATGGATATGGTATTGTGGAACTAAGTTAAAAAGGTTTGATCCAATCAAATCTCTTAAGTTGGGATATTTTGAGGTTATGTTGAAATTGAAAAGTTGTAGTATGAGGATAGTAACAAAGTGAAGGGCTAGTTATCAAAGATTATGAGTCTACGAATGAGTTCATGGTTGGGAATAGAATCCATGGTTGAGGAGTGGAGTTCGTAAGTGTGTTGAGATTAGATTTGAAGCTGAGAGTTAGTTTCAAGGTTGAAGGTGGAGCTTAAAATAAGATTTGGGGTTATGTGAACCTTGTTTAGGAGGTTAGTTCAAGTGTGTTTATGTCATGATAGCACTTAAAATTAAACATTGCATCCAAATTTGATAATAAATCTTGTTAAAATGTTATTCACAAATTATTTCATTTGAATTGAATATAATAATCATGATCAAAATTAATGGTATTCCATAAACATGAACAATACACATGATCCATGATAAATTGAACAATACTAGATACTAAATTAATATGTATATCATTATGCACATAAATGACAAAAATATATATCAAAATACATGTATCCATAGAAAAAGTATACAAATATATATCAAATTTTATGTATCCATAGACAAATTACACAAATATATATCAAAATACATAGATCCATATACAAAATGTGGCCAATCATGCCATCAGAATGTGTATAATATCAATGTTTCTGTACACAATGTGGCATAGGCCATCTCAAAATGTCTCATGATGCATCCTATGACAACTGTACTATCCTAAGTTGCTGGTGAATGATCAAAATGTAGCCTCTTCACTGTACTAGGTGGATCATATGCCTCCTACATAAACAAAAAAGGAAAACCCAAAGTTAGACTACTAAATTTTTATGATTCTTTGTATCTAACATTGAATTAGTAAAATGCATAATGATATTTTTTTTAATGAAGATTTATACTATTAAAATTTCATCATAAATACCTCTCTCGTCCACCTCCTGTAATGGTTAGGAGTCCTCTTGTATGTCCTTGACAATGCTTGTACCTCGCTAATTATGGCCTATGTATGTTCAAATATGTTTTTTAGATGAATCTACAACTTAAAATATAGAATTATAATTCATAGAATGCTAAATTTATAACATATAATCAAGAATTAAAACTACAACTTACCTATGTTGGCTCCTCCTCAGGATATAGTGGCTGCATCATCACAGATACAAAACTATCTCATCTAACCTTGTGTGCACTAGGAGTTTCCTATGAGATACAAAATACTAGTTGTTAATATCACAAAAATCAATTTTGAATTTATTTATGAAAATAAGGGAAATAAAAAATAAATGATACTTATACATACAATGTGGCTCTTAGTGTGAATGGAAAGGCTAGAGTGTCTACAATGCAAAATCTACATGGGCTCATCACCAATAGCCAGACCTTATAAAATAAAGAACGTAATTAAATTTAATTACCAAAAACATTTTACAAGAATGCATCGATATTTAATCAAATAGAAAGCACCTAATTACCTTTCCCTTGTCAATGGGTTCTGGCTCATCCCCCACACTTTGTCCCCTAGTGACAGCTGATACTTGTAAGAAAAGAAGAAGATTAGAAACCATATATGCTACAATATCAAATATAAAATGTGAACACAATATAATGTACCATAGATGTCTCAATGCCAAATGAAATAGTTGAGAGTGTGGCATCATCAACCTATCTCAGCTCCTCCTTAGTCATCAACTAAATATGAATGAAGATCACATAGATGTGTAAGTTAGTATGGCTTAAAAATTAAAATTATTTTACTATAAGGATTAACTTTAAATTGCATATGTCATAACAGAAAAATGTATATATGTACTAACATAGAAGGATTCCACGCCTTTGCATGCCCCTCCTCTCTCACATTAGGGTCGGTAGCCTCTGCATGTGCATGTGCCTCATCAAATACAAACTGATACTTAGAAAGATCACCTATGGGATGCAGACAAATATTCTTGCACATTATGCAAGTATGGGGCACAAAAACATGTGATGAGCTTGTCAATGATAAACTCACACTAGCATCATAAATATGGGAAGGCAACACTGACCTAGCCTAGGATATCAATAGGCTACTCAATCTATGGATGACTCTAATAGTTTGAGAGATGGCCTCTATAATGATATCAAGATGTTGCACTCGAAGAGGGGGGTAGACATCAATAGGTGGGACAAAAGTGCCAACTTTCTTCTACTTGGAAGAGGGTCTATGTTGAGGAGCTCCTCCTCCTACACCTATGTTGGGCTTCATGCTCCAATAGTTCACCTTGAGGCCCAACACAAATTTTGCATACAATTTTCTAAGGAAATAAAATGGTACCTCTAAATTGCTATGTGGGGGGATATCAAAAACAATCCACCAATGATCCCAAATGTTTTCACGTATGGAATCATTTGTGCACCATTTAATCAATAGTTTGGGCTTTTTGCAATCGACTGGTAAACTAGTTTTTGGGTCTACAAAAAGGGCAACCAAATCATCTTTACTTATATTGAGGGCCGCAACCTCATCATAGTCCAACCCATCATCAAACATTTCATGCATTCTGTCACACCATTGAAGAGCGACATTTTTTCATTGATAAGTGTTTCAATGTTATCCACTATGGTGTTCAATGTGGATAACATAGAGCCAATGTGGGTATAGTATTATATGTTGTTCATAAATCCCTACCTTTGGTGAGATTTTCAAATATCAAATCCTTGATTTGAGGAGGGTTTTGAGGGGGTAAAGGATCATTTGGTGGATAATTTTGAGGGGGCACTAGATCATTTGGTGGGGGGTTATGAGGAATAGTATTCCTTGCCTTAATATCATCATTTTGGTTAGACATACCTATTAATTTGCAAAACATAATTTATAATTTAAAAAACCTAAATTTTAACAATTTCTATCAAAAACACTTAAATTTTAACAAATTCAATTAAAACTAAAAAATTTATAATAAAATTTAATAAATTTAAAATACAATTGATTGAAAACATTAAAAAAAATCCTAAAGTCACTTACCTTATCGGGTATCCATTTTACAATCGGATATCCAAGCTAAAAATGTGAACACACTATCAAAATAGCAATGCTTGGTTTCTATTTTTTAAAATAACAACACAGGGGTATCTAATATCAAATTAGATACTTGATAAGGCTCAAGCCTACTTTTTAGCTTTGGTATCAGGATGGGTGGAAAAAGTCCAAGTGGATTTTGAAATGCTTTTAGATGTTTTCAAACTCTCTTTTTTTTCACATCACCACTTTTTGGCACACTGTGATCTTGTACATACCCACAATACAAATAATTATTCTACAAGAAATAGTTGAAAGATTAGTTGGATAGTAATTTCAGTGGTCTTTCCCCATAAGCTATTTGGATAGTGGGTCCTTCTAACTTCTACAACTCCTAACAGGGTTAGAATCTCCTAAAAGGGATTCAAAGTCTCCTAACACAGACTCATATGTACTAAATGTTGTAATACACATATAATAGGGTTCATCCTCTAATAATGAATATTTATATTAGTACATCATCTTGGGTTTTCCCTCTGCCATAGTTAACAAATCTAGGGTAATTGTGTATGTGTATGTTAGAATGGTTGCTATTTACTTTGATTGAATTGTTAAGATTATTTAAGGTTTATAATTATTGGATTAATTATTCACCCCTCCTTAGTTATCTTTGTGGGCTATTGTATCTAACAATTCGTATTAGATCATTAGGTCCTTGAAGACAAAGTTCAACAAATTTGGGAGATCCATGGAAAAAATATTCATTTTGGATAGTCCGAAGTTTGATGGAAAAAATTATGACAACTATAAGGAAAATATGAAGATGCATCTACTATGTATAGGTCTAGGATATTGGATCCTGTCAAAATTAGTAAAGATAATTATTGTTGAAAGTGCTTTGGAAACTTGTACTAAGGAAGAAAGGGATCTTTTTGTTAGTTTGTGGTGACTAATCAAGAAAGTACTATACATTTAATTATTAATTATAACCCTAAAGTGGTAAAAATATTTGTATAAAAGGGCTTACAGTTCGGGATTATTTCATAAGGTGATGCAAAAATTGGTTCTTGTGGTAGTATTGAGCTGTAAGGGATTACAGATTGTAATCAGGTTGTAATCATTGGATCATAAAAATATTGGACTTGCTATATGGTGGACGTAGCACAGGATTTGGGTGAACCACATTAAATTTTGGTGTGTTGTGTTCTTTTTTGTGTGATCTATTATTTTTTTTTATTGGTTATATTTGCATGTAATTGTTATTTCTATCCATGGTTTAATCCTAACACTTTTCATGTGTGACATGAGAGATAGAGAAGCACTATTGTCTGCACTTCCTAAAATTGAGAACTAGGTTAAATCAATTAATACTTCTCTTAAGATTTGGAATGCTTTGGAAATAGTTTTGAAGGTGATGAAAATTCTAAGAAATTGATGCTACAAAGCTGGATATGTGCATTTCAAGATGCTAAAATGAAGGAAACATTTGTAGGTAGGATATCATAAATTATTGCAGGTATTAGATCTCAAGTAGGAACCAAGCAAGATGATGAAGTGATCTAGAAGATATTGAAAAAATTAACACCATCATTTAATCAAGAAGTTCAAATGATATAGTTGTTGATCTCTTATACCAAATATTTCACAAAGGAAAAATTACTTGGGAGACTTGAAGTAGTTGAGAATGAGCTTAGATAGTCTATGATGAAGGGAAGGGATGAATAACTAGGGCTAAAGGCTCACTTGACTATCCAAACCACCCTGCTAGAGTTAATACAACAAAAAAACAACACATAGAACAACAACCAAAGGAGAAAGAAGAGTGAAATACTTTTATCGATTCATCAAAATATCTTCATACATGCCTAGCTGTAAGGCCTTCTAGGTTATTATCAAATACAAATACATTCACATTCAAAGACACAATAGAAAATTCACACTTTCCAGTTCTGCTCTCCAATCCCCTTCCAAAAAATACCTAATTCTATGCTTAAACACTCTATATATACTTGCCAAAATGGCTTATAGATCATTCTAGAACATTACATAAGAGGAAGGCCAACCCAACAACAATCTGGACACATCCCAAGAAAAGATCTTAACATAAATATCATGACCAAATAAATCCCACAAGTCATCTCATAGAAACTACATCCAAATGCTGACACTCGACACATACAGTAACTTGACACCTACTAAGTACTATAGTAACTCGACACCAACTAAGTGCTACAGTAACTTGGCACCAATTAAGTGCTATAGTAACTCAACACCAACTAAGTGCTACAGTAACTTAGCACCAACTAAGTGCTATAGTAACTTGACACCAACATGCAGAATGAACAAAAATGAGTAGGATAACAAGTCAACCTAGGATGCTCCTACATCAAACAACTGGGGTTGAAAGAAATGATTCTCCTTAATCATTAAGATGTTGCAATCTAAGTTAAATCCAACTCAAATTCAATAGGTCTATTCTTCAATAGGTCTATTCTTCCATTTCACCAAATATTCATAGTAATCTTTTTCTCTTGTGCTCTTACCAACCCTTTGATCCAATATTTGTTAACTTCTTCAATCTTCTCCTTAGGATAATCTTTTGATACAACAACTTCATCATCTAACTCATGATACTTTTACAAATCAGAAATATTAAATATAGGAGATATATCCATGTCATCAAGTAACTCAACTTCATAAGCATTACCACTATCAAGTTTCTTCAAGATCTTACACGGTCCAAATTTCTTAATCTTTAGTTTACTGTATGTTCCAAAAGGAAATCTTCCTTTCTGTAAATGAACCATCACCTCATCACCAACTTCAAAATCATGATGTCTTATAGACTTATTAGCACTCTCCTTGTAGTTTTGATTACTTTGTTCCAAGCTCAACTTCACTTGCTCATGCAAGGACTCCATAAAATTTGAAAATTCTTCTCATGCAGTGCTTCTCTTTTCTTCACCAACAACATCTCTCAAATATGATACTCCTCTAGGCTTCATTCCAGTAACAATCTCAAAAGGTGTCTTCCCTATACTCCTATTCATAGAATTAATATATTCAAATTTATCTTGTGCCAATACCATCTCCGAATTACTTGGCTTATTCCCAACTAAACATCTCAGCAAATTACCTAAGATTATATTCACAACCTCTATTTATCCATCTATTTTTGGATGGAATGTAGAACTAAACTTTAATTCAGTACCCATCTTCTTCCACAAAGTCTTCCAAAAATAACCAACAAACTTACTATCTCTGTCAAAAATAATACTTCTTGGTAATCAATGCAATCTCACAATCTCTTTAAGGAAAACCTGAACAACATGTTCAACATCTTATGTCTTCTTACATAGTATTAAATGAGTCATCTTATAAAATCTATCCAGTACAAAAAACATGGAGTCATACCTCTTCACTATCTTAGGTAATCCAAGAACAAAATCCATACTAATGTCACTCCAAGGTTTCTTAGGAACAATTATAGGTGTATACAAACCAATATTTTGACTTACTCCTTTTGCAATGTGACAAACTCCAAAACTCTACAAATTTTTGAACATCCTTATACATTTGTGGCCAATAATACTTCTCTTTCAACAAACTTCATGTCTAATCAATTCCAAAATGTCCAGCCAATCCACCACTATGCTTTTCCTTAATCAGATTCAACCTCATAGAACCTCTAGGAATACACAACTGAATTCCTTTGAACAACATACCTTCTTGAATGAAATACTCATCATACTTACTTATGTGATCTATTAGATTTGGTGCTCTGCACTCTCTCTATGCCTCAGAAAAATTAGTACCAACATCATACAACTCTTTTATTTCATCAAAACCAAGAACTTCAACCTTCATTTCAATCAATAAAGAATGTATTCTACTCAATGCATTAGCAACTATGTTAGTAACTCCTCCCTTATGCTTAATAAAAAATGTGAAACTCTGCAAGTCCTTGGCCCACTTCATATGTCTTTGATTCAATTTATGTTGACTTCCCAAGTATTGTAAAGCTTTATGATCAGTATACAACACAAACTCCTTAAGAATCAAATAATGTCTCCAATTCTTCAATGCTTGAACAATAACATAAAATTCTTGATCATACAAAGAATACTTCCTTTTAGCATCATTCAAGTTCTCACTAAAGAAAGCAATGGGTTTACCTTCTTGACTTAATACAGCTTTTATTAAATTACTACTTGTATCACGTTCAATTTGAAATACTTTGTTGAAATCAGGCAAAGCCAATACAAGTAATTCAATAATCTTTTATGTCAAAGTCTCAAAACTCTTATTAGCTCCATGTGTCTACTTGAATTCCTTTTTGTCTCCCCTCATTATTTCAGTCATAGCATTACAAACAACACTAAATTTTTTTATAATTTTTTATAAAAACTAGCCAAACTATGAAATGATCTTACCTCATCCACATTCTTAGGTGTAGGCCATTCCAAAATTACTTTAACCTTCTTAATATCCATCTTTAATCCATCAACTAAAATCAAAAATCCCAAATACACAATCTCCTCTTGTATTAAAGAACACTTTTTTAGATTAATCAACAACTTTTCCTCTTTCAGCCTGTGCAATACTTGTCTAATATGCTCAAGATGTTCTTCCTTAGCCTTACTAAATATTAGAATATCATCCAAATAAACAATCACAAACTTACCCAAGAATATTTTTAGAACTTCATTCATCAACCTCATGAAAGTACTAGGTGCATTAGTCAAACCAAAAGGCATAACCAACCATTCATACAAACCATCTTTTGTGTTGAAAGTAGTCTTCCATTCATCACCTTCTCTAATTCTGATATGATGATAGCCACTCTTCAAATCAATCTTGGTAAAATATTTTGCTCCACTCAAACAATCCATTATGTCATCCATCCTTGGAATAGGAAACCTATATTACATTGTTATCTTGTTAATAGCTCTAGAATCAATACACATTCTCCATTCTCCATTGTTTTTAGGTGCTAATACAATAGGTACAACACATGGACTCAAGCTTTCTCTAATCAAACCTTTCTACAATAACTCATACACTTGTCTAATAAGTTCTTCATTCTTTATAGGTGTGAATCTATTTGGTACTTTGTTTATAAAACTAGCTCCAGGAATCAAATCCATACAATGACTTATAATTCTCATTGGAAATAAACCATTAGGAATATCCTCAGCAACAATATCCTTATAGTCATTCAGAAATTCTATAATTTCTACTGGTACTCAACTATCACTATCTATTGTCACTTGGTCATTACCAGCTTCTGCTGCCCAGTCATTACTACCAATACTTGGTCCTCTAGGAACTATGGCAAAAAAAACTTGATTCTTCTTCACTTCCTTTTTAAATTATTTCCCATTAACCAAGAAATTTTTTATTGCAGTACAACTAGTCTCATCTAGACTTTCAATCATAGGTAACAATATTTGTTTCTTCCCATTTACCCAAAGAGTTTATTGATTAAATCTTCCATCATGTACAACATATCTATCATATTGCCAAGGTCTACCCAAAGAAATATGACAATAATCCATGGGCATAATATCAAATAAAACTTCGCCAAAGTAATGTCCAATCTTGTACTTCATAAGGCATTGCTCACTTATCAATATCTTATGCTCATCTTTGATCCATGAAACATGATTGGGTTTAGGATGCTTTAGCCTCTACAATTGCAACTTTGTAACCAACTCTTATAATACCAAATTTGTAGAACTTCCAATATCAATGATCACTTTGTAGCATTTTTTGGCCATTTTACATCTTGTCTTGAAAAGGATTCTCCTTAAAATAGGTTCCTCATCACTTCCCTTATTACATAAGGTTCTTCTCACCATCATATTTTCTCTAGCCTCAGGTCAACTTGGTGAACCCTCATCATGTCCTTGAATCACAATATTTTTGTTACCTTGTCCACTTTTAGAGGATCTACATTCAAAAGATCTATGTCCCTCTTTACCACATCTAAAATTACTATGAAATCCACCTTTAGAATAAGAATTACCTATTCCTCAATAAGAATTAGTACCTCTTCTATAAGAATTACCACTTTTCCATTCAGTCTTTCCTTTTTCATCATTCTTCCATTTAGGTTTTCCTTTATGCTACACAAAACTTTCAAATATACCACCTTCACCATAACATCTACCTCTACCTCTCTGGAATCTACCACCTCTACCTCTTTGTCTTTGTTCATGCTTCTTTGCTAAGATCTCCTCATCTTTCAAGGCATATTGATATGCTTCTTCAACACTTTCCAACTTCACAAAACTTATTTCATCTTGTATTCTAGATCTCAATCCATTTATGTACCTTGCAATTTTCTCAATATCAACATCCACATGTATAGATCTGATGTCCAATCTATAGAATTCCTCAGTATACTCTTTTATAGTAATGTCCTTTTGTTTCAAATTTTGCATCTTTCTCAACAAGCTAACTTGGTAATAAATCAGAAAGAATTTGTTCTTTACCTTGCTCACCATCTTCAACCAAGTTTTCATCTTCTCCTTTCCTCTCCTTTGCCTATTAGTTTGCAAATGCTCCACATGACCTTTCAACCTAGTGACTACAATCTTCGCCTTTCTATTATTAGTAGTGTTTTAATACTCAAAGAACTTCTCCATATCTAAGACCCAATCCAAAAAAACATTGGTATCGAATTTTCCATCATATGGAACAACTTCTACAATAGGCTTTGAATTTTTTCTAGACAACACTCACAATAATCTTTCCTCATCTTGATCTTCTTCAAGTTTTGGATTATGGTTTGGTGCTACTACTTCATTATCACTTACATCATCAAGATGTGCTCCTCTCCTTTGGGATGTCTCCACAGCATCTAATTTGGCTGCAATCTATCTCAATTGATCCAATATAACATTATTTCCTCTACCATGAACCATTTTTACAAATTAAGTTCCTACAAGATCATAACCCTCTGCAAGTTATAGGTCAAATCTCCAGATCTGCCACCCTACAACCAAATCCAAATTAGGGTTTTGCATGATCCAATCTCTACAAGGAAAAACCTCAAGCTCTGATACCACCTGACATAGGGAAGAGATGAATAACTAGGGCCAAAGGCTGACCTGGCTATCCAAACCACCTTGCAAGAGTTAACACAACAGAAACACAACACATAGAACAACAACCAAAGGAGGAAGAAAAGTGAAATAATTTTATTGATTCATCAAAATATCTTCATACATGTCCAGCTGTAAGGCCTTATGGGCTATAGCCAAATACAAATACATTCACATTCAAAGATCCAACAGTGAATTCACACTTTCTAGTTCTGCTCTCCAATCCCCTTCCAAAAACTACCTAACTCTAAGCCTACACACTCTATATATACTTGCCAAAATGGCTTATAGGTCATTCTAGAACATTACATAAGAGGAAGGCTGACCCAAAAATGGTCTGGACACATCCCAAGAAAAGATTTTAACATAAATATCATGATCGAAATAAATCCTACAAGTCAGCTCGCAAAAATTACATCCAAGTGCTAACACTCAACACATATAGTAACTCGGCAGTTACTAAGTGCTATAGTAACTCAACACCAATTAAGTGCTATAGTAACTCATCACCAACATGTAGAATGAACAAAAATGAGTGGGATAACAAGGCAACCTAGGATGCTCCTACGTTAGTTTAGAAAGTTGACTAGAATAGAAACAGATTTTAGTGCCCTAAATATTCGACCTAGTTTATTGAAGAACACAAGTGCTAAAGGAGACTTTGCTAGTAGTAGAAAATTTTATGAGGATAGAAAGATAGAAGGATGAGTAGCCCTTCTAGTAAGAAGAAAAAAGGAGGCTAATAAATTTTTTAAATGTTGGACTTGTAATGAGTTTGGTCATTATGCATCTAAGTGTCCTAAAAGAGAGAAAAGGTGTAAAGGAAAGCTCAAACCTAGAAGAGATAGAGAGTATTTGTATGCAAATGAAGAAGATGATTATGATGAACAAGTAGTAAGTGCTAGTGATGATGAAATAGGATATGTAGCTGTTAAAAAAGAAAGTCTAGAGAAAATAGCTTTGGTATCACAGGTTAAAAAAAATTTGATTAGATAATTGACAATGGTCATCCAGATCATATGACTGGTCATATGACTAAGTTTTTTGACTTCAAAAGTCATGATGGAGGCATTGTCAAAGTTGGAAACAATGTAGCACCAGTAAATTTGAACTCAAATTTTGATGAGCTTTGGTCAAAATTTTGACCAAGTAGTTTGTGTGAATTTTTCTTGTCAAAATTTCAACCAACCTGCAAGTTGGTCAAAATTTCATCAAATACATTCGTCGATAAATTTTAATTTTTGCTAGCTCTGATTTGTCGTTGTTGGTTAGAATTTCCACCAATGATTGGTCAATTTTTTAAAAATTGGTGGAAATTTTGACCAGTTCTTGGTAGAAAACTATCAAGAATTCATCAAAATTTCCACCAATGTTTGTTCAATTTTTTTAAATAATTGGTGCAAATTTTGACCAATTCTTGGTAGAAAACTACCAAGAATTGGTCAAAATTTCCACCAATATTTGGTTGAATTTTTTTTAATGCTGTATCAAGAAATTGTTTCTTATCCAAGCCATTTAATTTGCAACCTTTTAAATCTCTACAAAAATAAAGTTGGAGCAGGAGAATTTTTCTTCTCAAAGGTGTCCTTTGATTGTAAAGTGTCCATTCCATTATCTGTTGACAATCAAAGGACACCTTTGAGAAGAAAATTCTTGCTGCTCCAACTTTATCTTTGTAGAGATTTAAAAGGTCGCAAATTAAATGTGTTGGATAAGAAACAATTTATTGATACAACATGGAACAAATGGACATTTATTCATAAAGAGACAAATCATAAACATATCAAACTTCTTGCCATCCTAAATTTGATTATGTTATTCTAAGAGCATTATTGATATTACTAAAATTGACATAATAGACATAATTGTTTATATAAATTTATTTCCATGATCTGAAGTAGTCTGGATATAAGGTTTATATAGCTAATATTTTTTTGATCTAAATAACATCTACCAATGGTAAATAGTTAGCCTCTCATATAAAAATTAATTACAATCTTGAATAACAACTCCAAAACTGCCTCTAATTTCTAGCACTACCTCCAAACCACCCTTAAATTCAATTCAAGAAAAGAATGATAACAAATGAAGAAAAAAATCTTTGCTTCCAATCAAAATAATAAGATTGGAAAGATGGAGACCACATCAGACTTGACACAACTCTGATAATTTTTCAGCAACTATAGAAAGAAATACATATATACTCAATAATAACATCAAATATGAATAGAGAAAATCCAAACTAAATAGAAATCAAGACTCATTCAAGGAAAAAATGATGTATTTTTTATATCAAAAATTATTAGTGATACACATTTGTTCGAGTAGACATAATAGAGAACATCAATATGAGAGAAGCATCTAATCAGATGTTCGATACAACTTATATCTGTGATATTGCATCCAGCAAGGAGATCATTTGTAGTACATCCTCAATCATCACAAAACATAAAACCTTCATCAGTAAATCTACCTAATAGACACAATACATTAGTAGAGAAAATAGCAGAGGAAGAATGCTGAGATAATTTAGTGAAGGAATCCCAAACTTAATAATGATATGACATAGTGAGCACAGCTTGAAGTTGATCTATTTGATTTTGTACCTTATGAAATCATGCTGACATAGCTCCATCATTCTCTGAAGTAATTAGTTCTTGCTCAACTTTTTCAAGGCCCTTGCTCATAGCTTGCATCTCTTCTACCAAGGTCTTCAGCTAGATTTGTCATATATAAAATTATTTTGAAAATTTTAAAAAATTGTAAATTAACATAAACATGACAATAATTCTCATAATTAATTATGTGGGGCCAAGAATTCAATTGACAATACCTTTGAGGTAGCTTTAATGTGAACAAGATCCTTATCAAAAATCTAGCAGCTCTACCATCTTTTCAGTGAGTACTTGAAAACAAGAAGATCCAATATTAAACAAGTTTCAAAGCAAAGGTTACAAGCACTTAATGTTTGCTAGGAAAAAGTCAATAATGGATTATGTAAGAAACATAACTTATAGGTCAAAAGACCCTATGGAACCATTAAAAATACTAACATGTAAGTATATAATATTTACCACAGTTTTCAATGTAAAACTAAAACAAAGAAGCTACATAAATAATGATGGTGGCTTTGTAAAAAATGAAATTGAAAATTTCACACAATTGTGTCTATGACACTATGTATACAGATAAAATTGAATAGTTCTAAAGTAAAATAAAATAGCTTGAGATGATAAGTCTCATTAAATTTTAGATATATGTATTTAAGATATTTATACTAATTTTACTACTAAGTCTAAATGAAAACATACATATTTCCATTGGGCTTCTTTAGACATTACCATGTATTGTTGTGGTAGCCTCTTAACTAATACTAGTACTTTCTTGGTAGTGGTCTTGGTACATCTTGGCCTTTTCTATTATTCAAGGCATCAGGTTTTCATGATAAAAGTTGAATAAAAATTTAATGTTGGTCCAGGCATGACTTGTAGCATCGATATAACATGTAAAGAAATAAGAAAAGGACACATAACTAAGGAGCTGCTAGTCTTATTGTATATGTTTCTACTAAAACAATTGCTAGTTCAAATTCTCTTGATGAAGAATAGTATAATTAATTGTTCACCTAGATTTTAGTTTAACTATGACCAATAAGTACCTATTGTTCTTTGTTCCATCTTGTATTGTTTCAAATTCATATGCTATAAATGGTATTTTGGAATAGTTCTAATGATGCAAAATTTATTAGAAATGTAGTAGAGATAATATGCTACTTTATTTAAAACATTCTCATACATATGAGTGACTGAAATGAGTTTCATAATGAGTTGACATATTGTCAAACACTTATCATGCATTCTAGGAAAATCAAATGTCCATCTATAGTGAAGACTAAATTTACAAAAATTTGGAGAGTAATATTTACTACATGGAATTTCATAAATAACTACAATCTCTTAATAATCTCTACAAATGCTGAATTGTCCAATCTTATTATGTAGATTAAGAAAGGATTACAACATATTTGATTTGTGGGTAAGGAAATATAAGTGCAATAATTTTGCTCAAACTCAACATGTAGCTACAACATGCCTTCACCAGCTCACTCTAGCATCCACAGTTGGCATTAATATCCAATTGCAACATCAGTCAATGTTCACAACTCCTAGAATTATATGTGTTTGCCAATGACACCTTCAAACTTCAAACCTAGGGCTTCCAATCTTGATCACAACCCTTCTAAACCAAATCATAGAACTCCTAAATCAATTTACAAGCCCTTGTTACTTGGACACAAGTCTCTAGGGGTTAGAGACAACATTAAAAATATTAAATGCTGCCTTAAGATGATTTGATAGCCACTCTAGAGTCAGATCAAACTCCCAAAACATGAAACACATGAGTCACAATGTAAACCAATTTAGTTTCAGCCTTCAGTTTGCTCACTAATTCAATCACAACTATTTTTCCAAATGAATACTACTTTTTGACAAATTTTGATTTGAAAATCTAGATGAATGTGAAAATTGCGATTGATTATAGGTCTTAAAACAATTGCTACTAGTTGTTTAATTAATTATACCCAAAAAAAAAGTGTACATATAACTTGAAGTCAAGATATGGCTTGGATAAAATCATAATTGTTAAGTGCTTAGATGATAATTTCCCCCTACAAATCCTTGTCAACAATATGATTAAGAAACACCATCAAAAAGTATAAATATGTTGTCGACTACATAGAAATTGCAAGATATTGCACCTTCAACCATATTCTCTTAATTGACTACAAACAAGATAGATATTCAAATCAACAACTAATGCAAGTTCAAACATGGAATTGAGCCCATCTATTATAGTCACACATGACATAGTATGGCATTCCACTCAATAAGCCTTATGGTTAGAAACAAAATAATTCCTACAAAACAAAGCCATAGATCATTTGCATCAAATGCAATGATTGACTTATTAGCATTTTGGAATCCCTATTTTAGACCAAAAGTCACTTTAGTAAATGCCACAAGCATATGACCCAAGCACAAGAGTGTATGTTGCTTATGATCCACAACAACACACATTGGCTATAAGGTGAGCATGCATTAGCATTATATCAAGAGTTGTTGATCATAATGCAACATTTCAAACAAACCATTGTAATTGTGTGGAAATATATATGAAGAGCACAAAGATGTCCCAACACATTGTCACAAAGCATGGTTCCCCTTTATATTCAATATAAGATCATTCCCCTTGGTGAAACAAAGATGTAATTTGAGACAAAGGAGGCAGAGGGGAAATTTTTTGATTATTTAAAGAAAATCTAGTTAGAGAAAGAGATGGAGTTCCTAAGAAAGTTTTGTTGGTAGAAAACATAAATGTGACAAAATGGAAACACCAATTCAGAAAGAAAAATTTGGAACTCTATGAAACTACAACAACAATTCTATCATCCTTACCTTAGAAAAAAAGTGCTCAAGGACAAATGATAACTAATTTGAATGCATCTAATAAAATTGTTAAACTCCTATTTGCAATTACTTATTAGTGTGAATAAGAAAACCAGTCTGCTTACCATAAGAGCCATCTTCTTCAATTCATTCATTGTAGAGAATTGTTTTAGTTGGGACAACACAACTCGATCCAAAGCTTTATCTGGAGCAACACTATCTTTACATATCCAAGGGTGACCTATAATAATTATAAACTTGGCTTATTTAATTATACTCATAATTTTTCTATAGAAGGGAAAAAAATGGTCTGTCCACATTAAGTTTCTAAAAAGATTTTGAAATGTTTCCAAACCCTTTCCAAATACAAGCCCTAGTTTTTCTCTAAAGTTCTTTCCTATTTTTGTTGACAATTACTCTCAAAAGTATCTAAGGTTACTCCTAATTTTCTATATCTTTCAAGGAAGGTAAGATCTACTAACAAATGCAAATATAGTGAAGACTTGTAGAGTAATATCTCACATAGAACTTTGTGTGCATGGATGCACTGAGCTAGGTCTTTAGTAAGAATTTTCCTAATAAGATCCTTGGCACTCTCAAAAATTGAAGGCCAAGGTTCTGAATCAAAATCAATGTGGCCTCATAGAACAACATAAAAAATTCCCTATTGGGTTTCTTAAAAATAAAAGTTAAATAAATACCAGACATTAGTTGGCACATCCATAAATATATCTTTTCAAAGAAAAAGCTACTTTAAAATAATGAAATCTATTTGTATCCTTTAGATGCCTCTCACCTACCCAAAATGGTGGGACACCCATTTAAAAAATTTAAAATTGATGAAATTATTTTCACTGGAGAGAGAGAATTAAAGCAACCATGGATAATGCCTTGCCATTACATGATAGGCCTACTCACAACTAAACAATGATAAGTCAAAATGAATTATCAAGAGGTGAATACGAGCATTCTTACACTCAAATGAAGGCATATTTACTATATATGGTGGGAGGATTTGTAACAAACGTCAAAAAGTAGTTGAAGAATCATCAACACCACCACCACCACCATCATCATCATCACCACCACCACCATGTGTGTGTGTGTGTGTGTGTGTGTGTGTGTGTGTGTGTGTATGTATATATATATGTATGTATATATGTATATTGTATATGTATATATGTATATGTTTATATGTATATATGTATATGTATATGTATATACATATACATATATACATATAAACATATACATATATATGTATATATATATATACACACACACACACACATGTACATACACTCAAATGAAGGCACATTTACTATATATGGTGGGAGCATTTGTAACAAAGGTCAAAAAGTAGTTGAAGAATCATCAACACCACCACCATCATCATCATCATCACCACCACCATCACATATATACATATATACATATACATATATACATATATACATATATATATATATACATATATACATGTATATGTATACATATATACATATATATGTATATATGTATACATATAATACATATAATATATATGTACATATATATATATATGTATATATACATATGTATACATATATACATATATATATATACATATGTACACACATATATATATGTATATATGTATATCTATGTATATATGTATATGTATATATATGTATACATATATATATACATATACATATATACATACATATATACATATATACATGTATATGTATACATATATACATATATTTACATATATACATATATATGTATATACGTATACATATAATACATATAATATATATGTACATATGTATATATATATATATATGTATATATACATATGTATACATATATACATATGTACACACATATATATATGTATATATGTATATCTATGTACATATGTATATATATATGTATATCTGTATACATATACATATATACATATATACATATATATATATATCTATATAAATACACACACATATATATGTGTGTGTGTATATATATATTTATTTATATATGTATATATGTGTGTGTGTGTATATGTATATATATATATACATATACATATATATACACATATATAAATATATATACATATATATATATATATACATATATATATAGATATATATATATTTTATATATATATATATATATATATATATATATATATATATATATATATATATATATATATGTATGTATGTATATATATATATATCTGTGTGTGTGTGTGTGTAACATAGGAAAAGTTTCACCATAGCTGACACAACTTATAAAGCAATCATTTAATCTCATATAGCTATATTTTGAAAAAAGTGCCCACATTTTGAAATACATAGACAATATATGAAAATTGTGGCTTACATAACAAGCAGCAATTATATTAGGGATTAACAATGTCAATAGTAACACATTATTCTCAATGTTCTTTATCTCAAGGCTTGTTGATATAGGTCATTTTCTTTGACTTCTTTGTTGAGTAGTCCTTGGCCTTCTCAATACATAAACAAATAGAAGGATTTAACATTGGACACCCCATTTAAGTTGACATGATAATGACGTGACAAAGAATATCTAGTTAATCCATACAAGTTTTGGAATGTGGAGAAAATCCTAAAATCTATGGTACTTAAGATTTCTATTACTTTCAATTTCTATATTCAAATTTGAGTTTTAATTTCCAATTTACCAACAAAATTGTTAAAGCTAAAACACTAAAGAATGTTTCATATTGAGAAGCTCCTTCCATATGGCTTTGCAATAAGAGCAAACTAAAAATTAGGTTTGGATAGCCAAGAAATTTCATACCATAAGGCACCATATAATACCACCAAATAAGTATTTAGTAGAAAGTGAAGGCATGTTTTTCATAGAAATTCAAATCAACCATTAGGCATTTTAGAGACACTGCATTCAAGTAAAATGAGAGACCAAGAATGAAATGAAATATGGCTTTTAGTGACACTACCTTCAAGTAAAATGAGAGGCCAACAAGTAAAAATGTCTTTTAAGTTATCTCTTGTATCAATTACCTCTGAAATAAATATAGAATATTAACACATTACCTACCTGTTCCTTCTATTAATGTAAGATTCAAATAATGTAGAATCATAATGTTGAATATCAAAAGTATCCTTAGTATCACAAATATATGAAGATCGAATGCCACTGACTCCATTACAATAGGTAGATGATTTAAGATTCAAATTATGTCTCAATTCACACATACATTTTAATACATTTGCATAATGCAAATGAAAATGAATTAAGATTCTGATATGAACACAATACTGACCTTGTAAAACTACTCATATTGCAAATAAATCAATCAATTACATCTTGAACATAACTATTGTAACATTATATTCAATTTGAAAGGTAAAATTTATTTCTTTGCATATGATATATACATACCAACTGTACAGACTCATGTGTAAGATTTAAATGGTTATTCTAAAAAACTAGGCTAATAGCACAAATGTGCTATGGAACCAAATATATCAACCTCAATGTATACCACTTGATACATAATAATATTAGAATAATTCATATTATATTCACTCTTAAAAATTATTTCAATTTTTTTTTTGCCAAGTACAACCACACTTGCCAATATGAAAATGCAAAGAGACTAGATACATTTTAAAGAGGTCTTTGTATTTGGCTAGAGTCTTCGACAATTTGAAGGGCAACACAAAAAAAATGTTTATGACAATCATATCTCAAAATGAGGATCACCTATAGGCCAAATAATTAGAGACAAAGAGGATCATTACATGATAGTCATCTCAACACAAGCTTGACCTATAGGGCCAAACAAACATATTTAACCCAAATGGGGAATTATTGCTCAAACAAGATTTGGCCACCAAAATAAGCTATCAAACTATTTTTTCATACCATTTGCAAAAAATGTCTATAACATTAGAAGCAAAGAGCACATCTACTTATGGTCCATACTTAAAAATAATTTTTCCCAAACTATGAAGTAAATGTCAGTTTTTAATGCTAGAATATCCTTAGAGAAAAACAATCTACCTATAAGGCAAGATAGGATAAAGCATATATGCATACAAAACCCTAATAGTGATATACTTCAATGATGGAGCTTAAGGCTCCCAAAATTTGTGGGAAAGAAAAATAAAATTACACTAAGGAATGCTAAGGAAATTTATAATAGAGATAAAACATGATGAAATTACAATACCTAGTAGAGATCTTGCATGAACTCTGCAATTAATTAAAATTTATAGGTTTTTACTAAGATGTTAAAACCTTGGTGATTCTACCAACTGCAACATTCAATTCATGATGACCTAAAATATTTTTTAGGGAAAATATTGCTTAAGATTTTTATTTGTTACTATGTCAAGACTAAGATATACCAATCACTCATGTTTCCTATACACAAAAGGAAACTGAAATAGCATCCATAAGTCTTGACACTAATAGTAGTCACTAAAAGGAGCATGGTAGTTTATCAAGCAGGTAAAAATTATTCCAGGGACTTCATTTGATTTGCTACTATGAGATTAAATGTGTATTGCCTTTTAAAATATAAATATCATTTTGATACAAACCTTTGAAAATCTTATCATTGATATACTGACATTCAAGAATCATTTCTCTCTTGGCTATTTCTCTTGTGATTAGCAATGAAGCTATGAATAGAATCACTCCTGATCTATCTCAATCTATAATATAAATTAATTTTTGAATCTTGATCTGTAATATATATTAACCTCTAAAGACTAAGAAAGCAATATAGACAAGATATAAGTCAGATGTTATATAATGATTATGAGCAATATGATAATGTCGATCTACTATTGAAGGTATTGAGCATTTATTAATTTCAATGTCAATATAACAATCATTGGTGCACATACATATATAGATTCCAATGGATGTCTTCCAAGATAGGTCATGATTCTTCAATATCAATTTTCATGAGTTTCCAATTTGATTAGTTAGTATTAACTAATTAATCTGATCTTCTATAGGATCAGATTATTTAGTGCTAACTAATTTCTAACTGATATGTTATTCATAAAGAGACATATTAGATGATGTAGGAGCATCCAGAGGTATAAGGGCAATCCTATGTCACCCAAAAAAATGTACTTAGACTTAGTTTCTATTTCATGTGTTTTCATTTTTGGATACCCATTTGGGTCAAATAAAGGTTCCAACTCTCATAGTTCCACTATCAGTGTCCTAGGTTAGAGTATTTGACCACCTTGGGATATGTGTAAATGCCAAAAAAATAGGAGTATGTAATTGAGCCATAATTTTGGTGAATTAAAAGGTGTAAATTGGTTAGATGATTGTAATTGTAATTTAGAGCATTCCAAAAAAATAATCACGTCAAAAGTCCCCATGGTTTGAAAGTTATTGCAGTTTTTCACTTTCTAGAGACCTTCTAAGAATGCTTCAAAGTCAAGTTAGGGGAATTAAATATCCTTGAATAGGGCTGATAAATGGGGGATGAGTGAAGCTGGTCCATGGGGCTATAGAGCGCTTCGAGAGCTTTTCAAAAATGTAAACGGTTCATCAATCGAAGCTACGGTTCAAAAGTTATGCCTCCCAAAAGTTCGGTTACCATTTCTGGAATCTTCTAATTTTGCACTAACTTCTAAAGTGACTTCTGGAACCTTCCATTTTGGCAGTGGATGCCAACTAGCAGTTTCTAGAATGTGTTCCTAATCCTTAACCCTTTGGGGTCTATTTAAGGATATTTTTGGCATTATAAAAGGTAGTTTGGAGTGGAGTTTGAGAGAAGGTACTGGGAGAAGAAATTATCTCCTAATTTATACTATTGTAAGCCCATAGGGCATGTTTTGAAGTCTATTTTCTCTATACTAAATGCAATAGCATATTTACATAGTTAATAAAATTTTCCCTTTCCTATTGTGTCCATTCTATGCTTGGGTCGTGTCCCCATCAATGGATTGATCAAGACCATCATATTTTTGGTATCGAATGTAAATATATATGTACAGCTTTCAACTTAGTTTGATATGAAGTGCTTGATCAAATTTAAGATATATATAATTAGATTGAGATTATATATGTATGTGAGTGTATGTAAAATATACACACACACATGTACAATCTATAGTGTCTAACCGATGCTATTCAATAACAATGGTCCTTGACATAGTTTGAGCTTGTGATTTTGATGTGGATGTTGGTGCCCTATGGATGGTCTTGAAATATTCTTTCAATCATAGAAACCTTCCTTCTTGATTACCAAACTCTTCACTATAACTCACAAATCCCCTTTAAATTGCTTACTCAACATGCCTAGCCCTTGGGTGACCCTATTCATCATGTCGAGGTACCCTACACATCTCACCCCTATGAGGCCAAAAAATTGAGAAAAAGAATGCTTAAGATGTGGACAATCCTAACTATGGAAAAGAATAAGACGCCCTTGGCTCCACAAGACTTGACAACCCCTTGAATAATAGTATCTCAATGTGGAGTGATGGGAGGAAAAACAATATTTAACCTTATTAACTAACTAAACACAAATTCACAATGAACTTACATTAACATGTAATTTTGGTTTGATTGTTGACAGTGAAAAATTAGTAAACAAGAAGTGTGCGAACATTACTTTTAGATTGGGAAGATGGTATTCAAAAAAATTATGATCACTCAAGGATTTAATAGGTAGTATCAAGAAAATTTACAACTCCTCTTCAATGATAATAATTAGTTTAAGATCAAACAAAAGTAGACCTTGGACAATCATAGGTTGTTTTAGATATTGAACAAGATAAAAAAAATACACTTGCCAATCTTGGATACTAGCATTGGACTGTTTAATTAAGATACATACCACTATGTCTTTCACTATGTAACCTTGGGAATATTTAGTTGAAGACATTCAATGCACTGTTGTAGGTGTGATCTCTTGTCCAATTTTTATAGAAACATCCTATAATTCTTCCTTGATAAAAACCATCAGTTATGGCCACAAACCTTGAAAAGACTCTGTCATAGTCAAGTTTTTCTTCAAATTCTCATGCTAGGGCTTAGCATTTTTCCTTGCACACAAATCAAATCAATATGAAAAAGAAAAAGTAAAAGTAAATTTTATTGAAACTACTAAAAAAATACTAGAAAACTAAAAATTTGGGACAACTAAATACATAGATTTCAAAGTATTTGTATTAAAATCTTTAAAAGTGAGGGTTTGAATGTGGATTTTGGAAAGAATGGATGGATCTCTCTTCCTAGATCACATTAGGACCCGATACTTTGACTTGTTAGGAAGATAATTCACTGGTCTGCCTTCTCCAATTGAATTTGCAAAGAAATCAAACCATCAATAGAAGATCCACACGACTATTATTAAAAGTTTGCAAAAAAATGACATAAAAATAATGTTGTTCTTATTCAAACTTTTACTTAGTCACCAATGTTTTTAGTCCCAAAAATAGGAGTTATTTTTAACTCTCCAAGAGTTTTAAGATAATTTCAAACCATTCTAATCAATGTTAGACTTGGACGTTGGTTGTAAACAAACTCATTGTTAATGCAAAAACTGTAAAGTTTTTATTGAAAACTTTTGCAATATTTGAACAACTTTGACTCTTTGATATCAAATGACCTTTGAAGCCTTAAAAATAAGTGTAATATGGTGAGGAAAAACCTATCTAAGACTATCTAGATGCCTTATTAGCCTAATTTGAACAAGTTGATCTCTTTGACTGATCTTTGATCAATTGGATTCAATAGGCCAATTGAGTACATTGATGGCTCTATTGCTAAACATGGTCTTTACATGGCCTTATTACAAATATTTGTGCAACTTGGCCTTATAGGCCTCTAGGAAGTTCCAAAGCTCATGCATCAACTATATTTTGTATATAAACTATTAAATTTTAAAATATATAGCTATTTAATATTTCTATCTTAATGGTTCAAATTCATCTTATATTATAGTTTTTTATACATCTTCTATTATGTTGGTTGAATTTTTTTAAAGCAGTTAAAGCTCATTCTACTCTATTCAATTCAGTAGTCAGTATTAGATTGATGAATCCCATTTAGTATTATTGAAATTGATTGTTTACTTGTTTGAAGTATGATGTTGATTGTGTATTTTTAAAGATACCTCCATTATGGATATGTACTCAGTGTTAGTAAATTTTAGATGGAAATACCAAATGAATTGGTTCATTTTTATACAAATGATTTTGGGTATAATACTTGTAAGTTTTGAAAAATGCTTGTAAAAGCTGAGATATCATGGTGAATCTAATTATTCTATTTATAGTGAACATTATGTGTTTGTTGTGCTTTTTCTCTGCCTCCTTTGCCACAACAATGGCGCAGCTATGAAGGATTTTGAGCATTATCAACAAAAATCTAGTAATGGTTCATTGGTGCTAGAGAATGAAGTGAAGGTTGCAATGGAATGTAACTTGTTCAGGGGAATGAGTCTAATGATTTCTAAGTCATCAATAAAATCCTTGAATTGTCTTAATTTCATTTCTTGGTTTCACTTTCAAGAGGGAAATGGGAATATAATTCTTCTTAGAATAAACTTGAGTTCATAGATATATCATGTGGATCAAATTATTCTGTTTATTTTGAACATTATGTGTTTCTTGTGCTTTTTTTCTACCTCCTCTACCATAGCAATGATGCTATTACCAAGGATTTTGAGTAGTATCAACAAACATTTGGTAATGGTTCATTGGCCATGGAGAATAAAGTCAAGTTTGCAAGGGAATGTAACTTGTTTAGGGTATCATGTGTGGATGATGATTCCTATCCTCTTTATGAGGTTGTCCAGTGCCCTTACATTGATTTGAAGTTTAACTATATAAAAAATGGGAAGCTAGATTCTAACTATAAAAAATGGAGATGGTAGCCATATGGAATGATTTTTTGTATGTTCATCTTTCTCTTTTCATCTTTTAGGTTGATTGGGAAATAGATATATCATATTTTGTCAAAATATGTAGGGAACTCTTTTGGGCCATTTCATAATTACATTATTTAAATGTACTCTCCATGATAGTATGCATTCATAGATTATGGATGGTAAAAGTTGTTCACATGTTTAAATCCAGATGCTATCAAAACAACAATATTTATCTAGGGCTTTTCCATAGAAGTCCCATCTGAAGATGAGATTTGAATATTGAATCATAAAATAATCCATACTTCCATTTGATATCCTTAATATTATCTATTAGTGTTTTTCTAGTTTCAAATTCAATGCAAGGGTTATGCTAGAAAGATTGAGAGGAAAGAGATTAATGTTTGTTGGGAACTCAACAAACTGAATGCAATGGAAATCAATGGAAATCCATGGTCTACCTACTAAGCACAATGATTCCAAATGGCAAGATATCTTGATGGACAAACTTTAGAAGTAAGAAGTCTCGAGTTCCTCACATTGGTGGACTCATAATAACTCCCATAAGGTGTAAGGAACCTAGGATTATGAAATTGGTGATTTAAGGTTTACATAGTAGATATTTTTTGTTATATATATATATATAGATATAGATATATATATCTATTGGTTATCTTAAAGAAAGAAGTCAAAATTTCCAGCCATTAGTTACTCTATATAACATTCCATCTTTCTAGATTAGGAAGGTCAAAACAAAGCTAACTAGATCTTTTTGTAGACTTCATGGATTGAGAGATAAAACTAACTGTGTCTAAAATTGAAAATCCTATTGTCCACTTGATGAGTGTGCCTGAGGAAACATATAACTACTTTGTTAGAAAAGAAAAAGTAAAGCCAAGCTCCAAGGCAGATGCACTCAACTTTAAAGTGTAGGGCCAAGTAGAGGTGTTCATATAATAGTAGTATTTCTAGGGGGGGGATGGGGAGGAGGGAGAATGGGAGAAGGGAGACAAGAGATGGAGAGGGGGAAGAAAAGAAAAACCCCTAATAGTCAGAGTTTCATATAGCCTTAAAAACCTAGCTCGTCTTCCAGAACCATTGGATTGCACTTGCCTCCCTATACACAACATCCTACCCTTGCTTTTGTGCACAATGTCTCTATATATTATGCTACCTTCGCTCCTGCTACCCTAGATGTCGTTGCCATTGTTTCATCTTTATTTTCTAGATGCCTTCCATGAAGAGGCTATAAACTATCATCTTCACTCAGTACAAATGCCTCCAATGTCTCTACAATGAAATCAAAAATTTCTTGCACACATTTAACAAATCAATAGAATTAAATGACTAGCTAAATCCAAGATATTTCAAAATATAGAACTGGGAAATCTGCTAAAGTTTGAAGTGTGAAGGTATGATGTATAGGAGAGTTGGGAATCATGTCATTTTCTAGGGCATATTTTCAAATTTCCACTTAGCGTATACCAACTCTGCAAAGTGAAAATGGGAAAAAAAAAATGCAATGCTTGCAGTCTTTCACCGTTGAAGGAAATAATGAGACCCTAGATATTTTCAGACCATGTCCCTTGGTCATGCCTTGAAAAATCAAATTTTTTGAGGACCTCTACTAAGTCTCCTATGATACGACAATAATCTACTATTTCACGTGAATGAAGCCCTCACGCTTATACAAAGCTTTAGAAATATATTGCGACATAGCATTATAAAAGTTTTTTTTCTTTTTGTTATTATAACATAATGCCATTTTGAAGTTGGTCAAAATGAATACATACATTGGCCAAAATTTTTACCATAGAGGGCATAAATTTTTTATTTTTGACCAATGAGGGAATGAAAAGAAAAAAAGAAGAAGTAATAATAGCTTTGGTCAAAAACTTTGGTAGAAAAACAAGTGCAAATGTACTAGTGTAGCATGCCATGTTAAAAGTATTGGATCTATAACTCTTGATGGTAAGACTAACACTGAAGATGTATATTTTGTTGATGGTTTGAAACACAATCTTCTGAGTGTTGGATAACTAGTGGATAAGGGTTATCTATTGTAGTTCACAGAGAAGACATGCATGATCAGAGATAAATATGAGAAGATAATTGGAATGGGAACCAAATCTTGAGGTAATGTATTTTAGTTGAATCCAACTGAAATGACATGTTTGGTTGATAAGGTAGATGACAATTGGTTATGTAATAAGAGATTTTGTCATATAAACTTTGACATCATTGTAAAAATTGTAGTATGATTTTAGTTAGAGATTTACCTAAGATTGTTAAGCCTACTAACAAAATTTCCAAGGAGTGTATATTGGCAAAGCATACTAGAACTTCTTTTCTCGGAAAGAATTTTACTACTAAAATTTTTTTGGAGATTGTGCATACAAATATTAGTGGTCCTACAAAAACTAAAGGATTCTATGGTGAAAGGTATTTCATGATTTTAGTTGACGACTTTTCTAGAATGATGTGGGTTGCATTTCTTAAAAAAAAGTTGAGTCATTTGGTAAGTTCAAGATATTTAAGAATAGAGTTGAGAATGAATTAGGTATGAAGATTAAATATTTAAGATATAATAGAGGAGAAGAGTTTACTTCAAATGATTTTAACATCTTTTGTGAAGCTAATGGAATTAAAATATAGTTATCATCTCTGAGAACCCCTAAACAAAATGGCATTGCAAAAAGAAGAAAGAAGTTAGTAACAGAAGTAGCAAGAGCTACGTTAGCTAAGAATGATATATAGAAGATGTTTTTAGAGAGAAACTATGAATATAGTAGTCTACACTATGAATGGAGTGCAAGTCAGGAAAGACACAAACAAGACCCCTTATGAACTATGGTTTGGTCACACACCCACAGTTAAGTATTTCAAAATTTTTGGTAGTAAATATTATATAAAAAGAGATGATGATGTTGGTTAGTTGGATGCTAAAAGTGATGAAGGTATGTTTCTTGGTTACTCATTGAAAATCAAAGCTTATAGATATTATAATTTGAGAACTAAGACTATTGTGGAAAGTACAAATGTAAGAGTTGATGGGAAATTTGAGATACAAGAAAGAGTAGTTGATTACAATTTTGCTGATGAGAATGTTGTTACTAAACCAAGAAATGAAGGAGAGAAAATGAATTAACAAAGCTTAGAACCTTTAATAGAGCTAAGAGTTTGAGATAAAAACTACTACTTTTGGTAAGAATATAACAAAGAATCATCCACTAGAGTAGATCATCAAAAGTGGAGATAAAGTTGTGATGACAAGAAGTAGAATTAATGAAGAACTATGTTTGATATCTCAAGTTGAACCAAAGAATGTAGATGAAGCATGTAAAGATGACTATTTGAAGAAAGCTACGAAAGAAGAATTGGATTAGATAGTGAAGAATGTGACATCAGAATTGGTCCGTAGACTAGAAGACAAGAATTTGATAGGAACAAAATGGGAATTTGAGAACAAGATGAATGAACAATGTGAAGCTGTAAGGAAAAAAGAAATATTGGTATGTAAATGGGTATTCTTAGCCTATGCAACATATAAAAAATTCAAATTTTATCAAATGAATGAGAAGTTAGCATTTAGGAATGAAGAACTTGAAGAAGAGCTATACATAGAACAACCTAAAGGGTTTCCTTTAATAGATGACAAGGAAATAGTATGTGGATTGAAGAAAGCATTGTATGACTTGAAGAAAACACCTAGAACTTGGCATGTAAGGTTGGACAAGCATTTAACAAAGCTTGGATTTAGCAAAGGTATGATAGATAGTAATCTATACTGGAAAGAAATAGAGGATGGATTGATGATTTTGGAAATATTTGTTCATGATATCATATTTGGAGAAAATGATAATGAAAGTGACAAGTTTACAAAAGAAATGAAGAAGGAATTCAAAATGAGCATGATAGTGGAAATGAAATACTTCCTAGGATTACAAATTGTGTAGGACAATGAAGAAATCTTTCTTTCTCAGACTAAGTATTTGAAAGATCTACTAAAAAGGTTTGGTTTGGAAACATGTAAACTAGTTGGAACACCGATGTAAACTGTGTTAGGATTAACCTCAAATAGAAATAATAGTTACATGCAAATATAATCAGTACAAAAAAATAGTAGATCACATAAAAGAGAACACAAGACACCAAGATTCAAAATGGTTCACTTAATCCTTGGGCTACTTCCACCAACAACAAGTCCAATATTATTATTATCTAGTGATTACAACCTTATTACAATCTGCAACCCCTTACAACTCAATATCACCACAAGAAGCTACAATATCACCATTCATAATGAAATCCATAACCCTAAGCCTTTTTATACAAGCTTTCATCGCTTACAAAATTAGGGCTAGAATAATAGAAAAATAGTAGTTAACACCTTTTACAATATAAGGACATTTTTGTGTTTGGGGGTGTTGCCCCTAAAAATCCCCACAGGAACATTGCCCCTCGAACCTACCCTATACTACGATAGGGAGTGCACCTGGGGCACTAACCCAAGACCTCATAGGGGTACTGCCCCTTGACCATGTCTTGGGGGCCCTACCCCCAAACCCCCATAGAAATAATATGGAGGGAAATCACATTGAATAAACCTCTACGTCTAATTCTGCTCCACATCACAACAATCTCCCACTTGGAGACTAATCAAACTCCATAATAATAACTTCCCACTTGGAGAATGATCATAGCACTACTAAACTTGTAGCTCCCACTAGAATATATCAAACCACCCTGGACTCTGTTGTTCTTTTATTTTTTTCAATTGAGAAGACCAACCAAAGCCAAAGAGGAATTCAACTTTTCCCTTGTCACAACCTTTGTAAACATATCACTTGGATTATTATTTGTATGTATCTTCTCAAAATTTAACTATCGACCATCCAAAATTAACCAAATGAAATGGTACCATAATTGTACGTGTTTTGTCTTTGAATGTAGAGCTGAATTCTTTGCAAGTTGAATGGAACTTTGACTATTTACAAACAAATAATTATCTTTCCGAGTGTATCCCAATTCTTCCAAGAAGAACTAAAGCCATATCATCTCCTTAGCTACCTCTGTAAGAGCACCACACTCTGCCTCTATAGTGGTTAAAGCATTAACCTTCTGTAACCCAGAAACCCAGCTCACAAATGCCCCACTAACAATAAATACATAACTTGTAGTACTCTTCCTGGTATCAATATCGCCTACCAAATATGAGTCAACATAGCCCTATAAATTAGTAGTAGAGCCCCCAAAGTGTAAACACACTCTAGATGTTCCTCTCAAATATTAGAGAATCCATTTAGCTACATTCCAATGCTCAATTCTTGGATGACTCATATATCTACTAACACCCATTACATGTGAAATATCTACCCTAGTACATACCATAACATACATCAAGCTTCCTAAAACTAAAGCATAAGGTACCTTAAACATCTTGGCCTCCTCTTCTTGTGTCTTGGGACACATCTCCTTAGTCAACTTCAAATGATTAGGTAAAGGTGTTCTGACAGCTTTAGCATTCTCCATAGAAAAATGTTGCAACACCATCTCAATATAATTAGCCTCATATAATGTCAATTTCTTGTTCTTCCTATCTTTGTAAATCTTCATACCAAGGATTTGTTTTACTGCCCCCAAATCCTTCATAGCAAATGCATTTGCTAATTGGTGTTTCAACCCCTTAATATGATCCATGTTAGACCCAACTACAAGCATATCATCAACATATAAACATAAAATAATGTAGTTGACATCATCCAACCTCTTAAAATAAACACAATGATCTAAATGAAACCTACTATATCCATGCTCATGCATAAAATTGTCAAATTTCAGATACCATTTCCAAGGATCTTGCATCAAGCCATATAAACTTTTCTTAAATCTACACACTAAGTTCTCCTTACTTTTGAATTCAAATCCCTATGGCTGAGCCATATACATCTCTCCATCTAAATCACCATGAAGGAAGACTATTTTAACATCAAGCTACTCCAACTACAAATCTTTAGAAGCCACAATACTTAGAATAATGGGAATAGAAGTGATTTTAACAATAGGAGACAATATCTCATCAAAATCAATGCCTTTTTTTTGTGCAAATCTTTTTACAACTAACCTAGCTTTAAATCTTTTCTTACCTCCATCCTCTTCTTTCAACCTACAAACCCACTTATTCTATAAAGTCTTTTTACCTCCAAGAAACTTTCATAAATCCCATGTCTTATTTTTCAGTAAAGAGTCCATTTTTTCTTTCATTGTAGACTCCCACTAAATCTTTGTATCGACCTACATAGCTTCATCATCACATTCAGGTTCACCAACATTAGTATGTAAAATAAAGTACAAGGAAGGAGAAAATCTTTCTGGATGTCTAATCATACTTGTTGACTATCTAACATTCACTGGGGTGTGTGGTATTTGTTGTTGTGGTTGTTACACATCATGAGGAATTGTTGGAACATCATCTTTCAAAGTAACATCTAACACTACATAATCATTTTCTTTCTCCTCGTGTTGCAATAGATCTTCATACAACACTTTCTCATTGAATATGACATCCTTACTTCTTATAATTTTATGATTTTCAAAATCGCAAAGCCTATAACCAAATTCATTAATGCCATATCCAAAAAAAACACATTTCTTTGACTTAGCTTCTAGCTTGGCTCTATTTTCAAAATCTATATGAGAAAATGCTTCACAACCAAAGGTTTTGAGTAAAGAATAACTCAACTTCTTAGTAGTACATGCTTCCTATAGAATACCACAGCCCAAAGGAGTAGAGGGACATCTATTAATCAAATATATAGTAGTATTGGCAGCCTCTGCCCATATGTTTAAGGGATACCCTACATGCAATCTCATGCTTCTTGCATGCTCCATTATAGACCTATTCATGCATTCGACCACTCCATTTTCCCGTGGAGTCCTTGGAATGATTTTCTATCTACAAATACCATTAGTGAAGCAATAATCTTCAAATTCATGACTGCAATACTCACCACTATTATCAGATCTAAGACATATTAATTTCTTTCTAGTCTCATTTTCAACCAAGCATTTTGATTTCTTAAAAGTGTAAAATACATCAGATTTCTATCTAAGAAAATAAAACCATACTTTTCTAGTTGCATCATCAATAAATGTAACATAGTAATGAGAGCTACCAAGGGAAGATACCTAAGCTAGTACCCATACATTAGTATGCACAAGCTCTAATTTCTCACTTTTATTTTCCTTCGAAGTCGTCACAAAACTCACTCTTTTTTTCCACACACAACTTTCATAGAAATCCATATTAACACATTTTAGACCTAGTAATACTATCTTTGAATGAAGTACTTTCATATTTTTCTCACTCATATGCCCACTTCTATTATGCCAAAGCGATGCATTAAAATTTAAAGTAGCTATTTGTTCTCCTTGCTCAACTATAGCAACCATTCCTGGACATTCATTTTTCTTTGAAACAATCAAAGTAGAAGGAACAATATGACCTCTACAAAGATATAAGGTACCTAATTTCACACCTTTTTTTACTATAAAGGAGCCTTTGAAACCTACCAATTATTATCATTAAAATTAACTACACAATCCTCATCACCAAGTTGCCCTGTTGAAATTAAATTCCTACTCAATCTTGGAACATGTCTTAGCTCATGTACTAGCCAATGATTCCCATTCTACAAATTAATCTTAACTTTTCCCTTTCCAAAAATCTTATAGGGTTCATTATCTCCCAAATAAACAAGCCCAAAATCCCCTTGGACATAATCAATGAAATAACCTCTATGAGGTGTAGCATGAAATGAAGCACCATAATCTAAAACCCATGAATCATCAACACTTTCTAAAGACAGAAGCAAAGCATCCTCTTTGGATTTGTTACTTACCACATTTTCCTCCTTGTTCACTTCTAGTTTATCTCCTTCATTTTTCTTTCAAGTCCAATAATCTTTCTTCTTATGCCCTGATTTCCAATAGTACAAACAATCTCTTGGTCCTCTAGATTGAGACCTCTTCCCCTTTGACTTTCCTCTTGATTTCCTATGATTTCTAAAATTATTTCCTCTCTTAGTCACTCTACCTCTACTTTGTGCATTCAAAGTACTTCCTAATGTAGATCCACTTGAAGTTTTCATATGAGTTTCCTCACAAAAAATAACATTGATCACATCATCATATTTTAGGGTACTAGGTCCAGAAACAAAATTACTCATAGCCATTATCAAGCCATTCCAGCTTTCACACAAAGAACAAAAAATCAAGAGAGCCCTAATTTCTTCATCAAAATTGATATGCATAGAAGATAACTGACCAGTAATAGTATTAAACTCATTTAACTGATCTGCAACAAATCCACCTTCTATCATTTTCATTTTAAATAAACATTTCATGAGAAATACATTGTTTGAAGTGGAATTTTCATATAGTTTTGCTAGGGTTTTTATCAACTCTTCTATTGTCTTCACTTTTGTAATATTAAATTCCACCAATGGTGCTAGACATAATCAAATTCTTCCAAGTTCCTTTCTATCCAAAAGATCCTAGTCATCATTTGTCATAGATCCTTGATTCTTGGTTTTTCCTTCGGATGGCTTTCATAAATCTTTTTGATAAAGATAGTCCTCCATTTTCATTTTTTGTAACTAAAAGTTCAACCTAGTAAACTTATCAAACCTTAGCTTACCCTCATTTTCCATCACTCCTACTCAACTATGAGACTCCCAGTTAGCCATGAGATTCTTGCAGAGGATTGCTTAAAAAAAATGACAGTCTAGCTAAAAAAAATGACGACCGTTTGGCTTTGATACCACTTGTTAGGATTAACCTTAGATAGAAATAATAGTTAAATTTAGATATAACCAACACCAAAAAATAGTAGGTTTCATAAAAGAGAACACAAGATGCCAAGATTTAATGTGGTTCACCCAATCTCTAGGCTACATCCAGCAATAAAAAGTCCAATATTATAATTATCCAGTGATTGCAATCTAATTACAATTTGTAATCCCTTATAGCTCAATACCATTGCAAGAAGCTACCCCAAGACCCTGCAAGGGCATTTCCCCTTGACCTTGTCTTAGGGTTGCTTCCCCCAAACTCCCATAGAAATAATTTGAAGGGAAATCACATCAAATAAACCTTTGAATCTGATTAGGCTCCACATCACAACAAATTGGATTTGCGTTATCTAAAAAGGATGAGACACCCACTATTGAGCATAATAAGTACAGATCTATGATTAGAGGGTTGCAATATCTGACTCACACAAGGCTAGATATAGAAAATGTAGTTGGAATTGTTGCAAGATTTCAAGATGATCCTAGAGAAACACATTACATAGCAGTCAAAAGGATATTTAGATACCTTAAAGGAACACTAGAGTTCAAACTATGGTATGACATATCTAATGATTTCACTTTATATACTTATGCTAATGTTGATTGGGTAGAAAAATATGGATGACAAAAAGAGAACTAGTGGTGGAGTATTCTTTCTTGGAGGAAGATTGGTTTTTTTGTTAAGAAAGAAGCATGATTGTACAGGTTATAAAGTACAACAGAAGTAGAATATGTTGTAGTAGTAAAAAATTGTAATCAAGTTGTTTGGATGAAGTTGTTGCTAAAGGATATAAGTATAGAATTCAGTGAACTTGTTGTCATACATTGTCATAACACAAGTACAATGAATATGTTTAAGAATATAGTGTTGCATTCTAAGACTAAGCACATTTCTATCAAATATCACATGTTGAGAGAGAAAGTTGCAGGAAAGGAAATTAGATTGGAGTATTAAACATTAAAGAATAGACTGTAGATATTTTCACCAAGCCACTTCCCAAAGAGACTTTTGAATATTTATGAGGTATGCTAGGTGTTATGCCCCTTCCTACATCAGAGTAGAGGATGTAAGAGTGCATCAATCCAGTGTAATAGAGCACTACTATTTGTTTGGACTAAATGTTGATGCTTCTTGTATAGGGGAGTATCTTTGATGGGTAGAGTCATCTAGGACTCTTGTTGGATGTTATTTTAGACATTGTCTTTGGACACTTGAGCAAGTTAGAGACAATTCTTGTAGAGATTGATGGTTGCTAAAACCTTTGACATTGATGTCAATGGGGGAGAAATTATAGCATAAAAAATAGTTTGATATAGAGTACATTAAAGGGAGATATTGTAGCTGATATATAGCACATGGAGGTATATCAATGGGGGAGAATGATTGATGAAGAGGATTTTGAAAGAAAGGTTAACAGTCTTTTACAGTTGGTATTTTTGGAACCAAATTTCTTTCTGTATGTTGTCATCAATGCCAAAGGGGGAGACTGGGGAAAGCATGAATTCTAGTGATAAACCTATGGGGGATTATTGTAGAAATATGATTAGATCATTATCATGATGATATGTTTCATTCATGACTTTTTTTTCATTGATGTCAACATAGTAATTTTCTATGGTATCTGACAGAAGAACAATGGTAAAGATAGAGTTGGTATGAATAGATAGTTGAGCATTTTCATTAAGAAAGGTTAAAGGGAGATAATAATAAGTGTCTAGTATATGAAGTTAACCTTGGAAGAATAAGTTATTAAGTATGGAAGAAGTTATGCAAGTTTCAGTGAAAATTGTTTTGAGATAGAGTTTATAGAAGCATGTTCTAGTAAACTTGTTATATCTCTTAGTAGAGTTGCTATTCTAAGAGGCCAAAGATAAAGATGTGAAGAAGACATTTTGGAGATGGTGTAGCTAAGATCACTCATTATAATGTTATGCTTATGAAAGGTTATTCAAGTTATAAGGTGAAAGATTAATGTTATCACTAAGTGTAACATGTTCCAAATGAGGTCCTATAATAATTAATTAAGAAGGTGTAACAACTAATGCAGGAAATCATTTTATGGATTCGGTACAAAGGAAGGATGTTTTCCTTTATCATGGATAGAATGTGGGTGAAAGCACAAACCTGTGTCACCATTTGTGATATTTGGAGGGGTTACGGCCGAAATAGTTTCGACCATAACAGTTATGGCCGAACAAGTTTCGGCTGTACATATGTGGCAATTTTCCTCGTCAATGTAGCATGCATAGTTGCGGCCAAAACACATTCGGCTGAAACAGTTTCGACCGTAACCCCCATTTTTCAAATGACTCAAAATATCATAAAAATAGCCAAAAAGTGGTTGACGATAATTTCATACATTGGGGGGTTACAGCCGAAAATCTTTCAGCTGAAATAGTTACGGCCGAAACCCTTACGGCCGGAACTACCTTTGTGGCATCCTAGGTGGCAACCACACAAGCAAAAATAAGAACTTCTGCAAACTTCTCACTTTGCAGACCAATTTGACTTACTAAATTAAAGTTTTTTTTTAAAACTAAAAATATAGTTTTGTAGGTCTTGGAGTCAAGATTATGATTATGTAATTTTAAAAAAATTTTGATTATGGATAATATGTTATGATTTGAAAATAGTACAAGTAGGTATTTTAAGATTCAAGAAGATGTCTATTCAAAAATAAGAAAAAAATAGTAAATCATGTTCAAAAATTATTATTTTTTAATGTTGCACTAAAGGAGAGAGTCTTCTTCAAGAATATGTAATTTTTAAAAAAAAATATGTAGGTTTGATGGAAAAAGTTTGACAAGAGAAAAAAATTGTCAATTTCTGATAACTTTGACTTTGACCAATTATAACTTATAAAATATTAGCCAAATTTCAAATTTTTTTTTTTGGTGCACTAGCTATACATGTTGACTCTAACATATTCCAAAATCAAACCAAAATATGAACATTTTCATATATTTGTTTGACGGGAAAAAAATTCTATATTTTTAGCATTTAAAAAAAATTAAAAAATAGACTTTAAAAATTAAAAAATAGATAAAATTTTCACTCACTTTTTTTCAAAAAAATTACAGACATAAACTTCATCCAATTTTACACATTTCATTAGTTTACATCATTTTCAAATTCTAAGCACAAATGCCACTTTTATGTCATTAAATTTGAAGACTTCAAATTCTGATATCACTTCTCCTTTATAAAAGGTGACACAAGTTGGTGCTTTTACCCATGTATGAATGATTGCAACAAGCATGAAGAGTAGAATGTGAAGATAAGCATAGTAGAGTGATGGTAAAGAAAACTTTGTTGCTAATGTTTTATTATGAGATCCAAAGTTTGATATTTAGATCTAAGGTTTGTGACCTAGTCTACAAGGTTTGAAAATGATTGGTCGAGTTGATAGAAAAAAATGAAAGAAGTTAAAGTACAATACAAAAAATTATTTTGCAAGGAATAGTTGAAAGATCAGTTGGCCAATGAGTTAAATGGTCTTTCCCTAGAAGCTGTTTGGATAATGGGTACTTCTACCTTCCACAACACCTAATAGGGTTGGTGTAGTGCCTGCCGCTAGTTTGCATTTTGTTGTTATTGCCAATCTCTTTTAGGCTAGTTTATGCTTGTTGATTAGTAGCATTATTTTGAGATTATCAAATATTTTTTCAGATTCAGTTGATTTATGATGAGATTACTTGGTACTCTATACTTCATGTATTCATGATGATTATTATAGTGTTTTTAGTTATTGATGATGATTAGTTAGATGGATTATCATATGTGTTTTTTTTATGGATACTTACCCCATACTGCATGTGTATGGTGTGCATGTATGCTTTCCTTATGTATGGCATTTCTGATGTGGTTAAGGAAGGGATTCATAGTCACCTACTAGTTAGGATCTATATGATGCACCGCTTATTGCAATCGCCTATTTAGTTTAGAATATTGTGTTTGTACATGCGTGGATTTTATGCAAATTACAGGTACTAGGTATCGACATCCTTAAATTGCCAAGATGAGCATACCCTATAGCATTATCTCAATGGTAAGAGAGGGGAGATAAATTATTAAGTCCAAATCTGAAACCTTTAACCCATTTGTCCTAGAAAATTAGGACAAGTATTTGAGTTGATTACCTTTTTAATGCATTGAATGATGTTAATTTGTGATTATAACCCTTTAGTTTGATCTTGTATGTGTTTTTCTATGATTAGTTCTCGTATTTCGTCCTATAAGTCTTTGGTGATTTTTCTATTAATTAAGTCAAATTAAATGATTTAATTTAATGGAAATTTATTATGGTATTTTTAATATTTAATTAATCAATAAATAAATTAAATAAAAATAATTAAGTTTAAAGATAAAAGTTATAAGTTTAATTTTAGAATGTGATAACATTTATTTAATTTAATAATAATATATTTAGAGTTCATTTATAAATAAATGCTAAATACTATTATTATTTACGTTAATAAATATTTTATCAATTAATGCTTCGAAGATAAATTAAAGAATGAAAAGATACTAAATTATTAAGGATATTTTAATTGCATAAAGTATGCATGAGATTAAAATTTAATAAATTAAAAAGTCAAAAGATAATAATTTATTAAAAGTTTTAAGATTGCATAATGTGTGCATGAGATTAAAATTTAATAAATTAATCAAAAAGAGAAGTCAGGTGAAATTAAATAAAGTTATTTTATAAATCATTAAATGTGCATAAAAAAGATAAATGAAAGATAATAAAGAGTTAAAGTCTAGTGAGCAAGGAGTCCTCTCAAGTGATCGCACAATTAGTGCCCCAATTTTAGAAGAGAACTCCTTATCACCAATTGAGGGTTCATTTTCGAGGGATCGGAGAATTTGGAAGACGAATTTTTGAAAGAGAGGAGGTTTTGATAGGAGAAATTTTTCTCACAACTCTTTTTGGGTGTTGTGTTATTAGTATCAGAATCTAGGTAGATTCTTGTGATTAATTTGCAAAGTTAATTATGCAATTTCTTTTCCTATCTTCTCCATGTGTGTGAATTGGTCATCTAAATAATTCTCTATGATGCGTGTTTTAATATTGTGAAATTATAGTATGCATGTTAAGTCTTCTATAAATAGAAATACTAAAATATCATTACAATCCTCCTTCTATAGATTTAAAAGTGAATATTCAACAGGGAAGGGTTTCTATTGAAATTGATATTTTAAATAGAGAATTCGATTGGTTGGTCATATTTCCCTTGTCAGATTAAGGCTAAAACTATTCATAAAAATGTATATATTGTAAATGTTTTAAGGGGGATGTTGTCTGACTTGTTCTATAACAATATATTTATTAAAAAAAAAATAGAAAATATATTTGGAGGGAGGGGGTTTTACCCTACCTCCCCCTTTCCTATTATTAAAAGCAGCTCTATCGTTGATGCAAGGACTGTGGTAGTAGTAGTACAAATTATTGTTGTGTTCGTAGGCCCTACAACAGCTGCAGAGAGGCTGTGGCCAAGGTCGACAAGCCTTTATAATAATACTTTTTTTTAAAATAATTTTTTAAAATAATATAAATTTTATAATTTAATTTAATATAATTTTTTTAAAAAATTATTTATTAACATTTACTAATATTTAATTAATGAATTTTATTTATTAATAATTATTAATTTTAATAAATTATTAATGAATGGTAATATAATTAGTTTTGTATAATTATTAATTAATTTAATTTAATTTAATTTAATTAAGTTTATTTTAATAATGGAAGTTATGTAATAAATTTGTAAGATTTATTTAATTATTATTAATAACTTTAATTTTTAATAAAACTATAAAATGTTTTATTTAAAATAAATAAGTATATTTTAATAATTTAAATAAATAATTACCCTTGGAGTATTTAAGAAAATTGTCTTAAAATCAAATAGGGTTAATTCTATTTTCTATTCGAATATTAAAATGGGTTAAGTGGTAGGAGTAAATGGTGAATCGTATCTACTTGGAACATATATCAAACTGGAAACTGAAACCTTACATTTGACTCAACGATATGATTTCAAAATCAAACCAAACTATGAAACCTACATTTTTTTATCTGTATGTGTTTATGTTTTGGGTTTGCTTTGACTAGAGTGTTGACCAAGTTTAGGACATCTACTAGAGGCTTGGGAGTTTTGTGATTGTGGTAATATGCTAAATTGATCTTGATCTTTTAAAATCAACCATGGTAATGTGTTAGTTTGCTCTATGATGAGTTGTATTTATTGTTTGTTATTTCTTTTCAATGTTCTTGTGTGAAGCTAAGGTGAATTTTATCACATATTTGACTTAAACATTTTGAGTCTTCGATTAGTATTTTTGGGGATGCTTTCTAGTTGCTCATAGAGAACTGATGTGTTATTGTGAATTATCTTTTGATGCTTTCTAGTCACTTGTATAGGGTTGAGGTAAAAAAATTTATTCTTTGATTTGTACTTTTATGAGCCTAGGGTAGGTAATCTATATGTTAAGTTGGGAAGTGGCTTGCAATGGAGGCTGGGGCCTAAAGTGACTACTAAGGTAACACATTGTAAGTAGTTTAATAAGTGATTACATTTCATTAAATGGATTTAAAATGAATTAATAAGATATTGGTACCACATAAAGTTAGGTGAGGGTTTCTTCTATTCAAGACTTTGAGAGTAATGTCAAAGCAAGGTTTGCTATTACCAACCTAGAACTAGGCATAGACATGAATAATGTAACATGGGAGTTATTCTTGGAAAACTTCTATAAGTGATTCCTACTAGAGGAATTGAAGAAGCATAGAGAAGATGAGTTCCACAACTTGAGACAATTCACTATGACCATAGTAGAGTATGAGCACAATTCTAAGAGCTCATGCCCTACTCGAGAATTAGTGATAACCCAAAATAATTGGCTCAATATTTCATCAAAGCTTGAATAATCGTTTAGTTATAGGTGTCAAGGATTTGAGCTTAAAACCCTAAAAGATACAGTACATTAAGCCATCCTTGTAGAGAAAAGTATTAACCTAGGACATGGAGGTTTTATAGGAGCACCTACAGTATTAAGATCCAAGAGTAATTAGGGAACAATTAGTAGTAGGAAACCTCCTTCTAGAGGTAATCAGTAGTAGGCAGGGACTCATCCTCCAACACTAAGTGGTGGTGGTACTTCCAACACTAGGAGCTATCGTAACACTCAACTCAACAAGCAAAATCAATACACTCAGCATGCATAGAGAAACCAGTCTTATGCTAGTGGGGGTAGAGTTTAGTAGTCGAGTGCACCTAGAGTGCAAGGGAGTTTCAAAGGAGAGTGTTTATCATGTGGGAAACATAGAAACAAGCCATCTGATTTCCCTCAAGGGAATCACAATTCTCAGATAAGAGACGTTTAGCTTCAGAACCTACAGTTAGGGATATGGGTAGGTCCCATAGAGCATTCAAAGTGGAGTCATATCCTCCTACAAAGGGAAAGGGTCTAATGGGATCTACACTATGAGTTCTTTAGTTTTACCTTTCTTGTAGGATTTCAAGAGTAAGCTTAAGTCTAGGGGGGTGGATGTAGTGTTTGCCCCTAGTTTGCATTTTGTTATTATTGTTGAACTCTTTTAGGCTAGTTTATGCTTGTTGATTAGTAGCATTGTGTTGAGATTATCAGATATTGTTTCAAAATCAATTCATTAATGATGAGAATACTTGGTACTCTATAATTCATGTATGCATGATGATTATTACTGTGTTTTCAATTATTGATGATGATTAGTTAGATAGATTATCATATGTGTTTTCATGTGGATACTTACCCCATACTACATGTGTATGGTGTACATGTATGTTTTTTTTATGTATGGCATTTCTGATGTGGTTAAGGAATGGAGTCATAATCACCTGCTAGTTGGGATCTACACAATGCACCACTTCCTGCCATTGCCTACTTAGTAAAACTTTAGGTTAATTCTTTTGGATCCCTTGGTAGGATGTTACATCTGGTATCAAAGCATGAGTTCTACATTGGGAGCTCTGGGTATATTGGAATGCGACTACTTGTTAACTAGTTGAACTAAAATGAAACTTAAACTATTACATATATCTATATCAAACTAGAACTTGAACGAGTTCAATTGAAATAGAACTTGAACTTTTAGTTGTATACTTTCAAACTTGAACATATGGACTTCAAAACTAAATATTAGACTTAAACTTAAATTAGGAAAAATTGAAAATTGAACTTATATTATTTTCAAAACATGTGTCTTTTATATATGCTTTATAGTAGTATGTTTTATGGTTATTATAACATCTTGTATCTTGGATATTATTGTAGGATGGTATCTGGGATGAGATCTTCAGTTAGAGGTCATAGCCTAGGTTGTGGTAGAGGTTGTGGATAAGGGAAAAACATTAGTGTACATGAGTCTATCCACGAAGGCCTTAATCAAGAAGTTGGTAGAGAAGAGCATGTTAGTGAGCATCAGGAAGAGAACCATAGAGAACAATAGGATGACTCAAAGGAAGTTGACCTGAGGAAAATGATAAAGACCATCATTGATCTCTTACCTCCTCTTCAAGGTGTTGGTCAGGATGGAGCACATTAGGCAGGACATGAGCATAGACCTAGGTCTAGGAGCCCTTGGCGAAATCGACAAAGATCAATTGTAGCTGCTCAGATGAAAGACCTTTAGAGGTACAAGGTCAAACCCTTTAATGGGTTGGGTTTAGGTTATGTAGCCGAGTAGTGGCTTATTACTCTTGATAGATTTTTTTCTATTCAAGACTTTGACAGTAATGTCAAAGTGAGGTTTTCTATTACCAACCTAGAACTCTTTAGAGCCACCTGGTGGACTATTGAAGAGAAGAAGCTAGGCATAGACATGAATAATGTCACATGGAATTTATTCTTGGAAAAATTCTATGAGCGATTCTTACCAAAGGAATGGAAGAAGCATAGAGCAGATGAGCTCCACAACCTTAGATAGTTCACTATGACCATAGTAGAGTATGAGTGCAAATTCTAAGAGCTCATGCCCTATTCAAGAATTAGTTATAACCCAACACAGTTGGCTCAACATTTCATGAGAGCCTAAATAACTATTTAGTTGGGGGTGTCAAGGTATTTGAGCCTAAAACCTAAAAATATGTGGTACATTAAGCCATCCTTGTAGAGTAGAGTGTTAACCTAGGACATGGAGGTTTTATGGGAGCACCTATAGATTTAGGATCCAAGAGTAATTAGGGAGCAAGTGGTAGTAGGAAACCTCCTTCTAGAGGTAATCAGTAGTAGGGAGGGACTCATCCTCCAACATTGAGTGGTGGTGGTGGTTCCAACACTAGGAGCTATCATAACACTCAACACAACAAGCAAAATCAATACACTCAGCTTGTGCAGAGCAACCAATCTTATGCTAGTCGGGGTAGGATTAAATAGTCTAGTGAACCTAGAGAGTAAGGGAGTTTCAAAAGAGAGTGTTTCTCATGTAGGCAACAGACACAATTCATCCCATTTCCCTCAAGGGAAATCACAATTCTCAGATCAAATCCCTTTAGGTTCAAAACCTATGGTTAGAGACATGGGTAGGTCCCAGAGAGTGTTCAAAGTGGAGTCATATCCTCCTATAGAGGCAAAGGGTCCAATGGGATCCACACAATGAGTTCTTTAGTTTTACCTTTCTTGTAGGCTTTCCCCTAGTTTGCATTTTGTTATTATTGCTGAACTCTTTTAGGCTGGTTTATGCTTGTTGATTAGTAGCATTTTTTTGAGATTATCAAATATTGTTTCAGAATCAATTAATTTATGATGAGATTACTTGGTACTCTATACTTCATGTATGCATGATGATTATTATAGTGTTTTCAGTTATTGATGATGATTACTTAGATGGATTATCATATGTGTTTTCTTATGGATACTTACCCCATACTGCATGTGTATGATGTGGGTGTATGTTTTCTTTATGTATGGTGTTTCTGATGTGTTTAAGGAAGGGAATCATAGTCACCTGCTAGTCGAGATCTACACGATGCACTACTTCCTACCATTGCCTATTTAGTTTAGGATATTTTGTTTTTACATGTGTGGATTTGTGTACATTGCAGGTACTGGTATCGACTGCCCTGAATTTCCAAGATGAGTGCACCCTATCACATTATCCCAATGCTAAGAGAGCGGAGATAAATTCTTAAGTCGAAATCCTAAACCTTTATTCTATTTGTCTTAAAAAATTAGGACTCGTATCCAAGTTGATTACATTCTGAATGTGTCGAATGATGTTAATTTGTGATTATAACCCTTTAGTTTGATTTTGTATGTGTTTTTTATGATGAGTTTTCATATTTTGTCCTATAAGTCTTTGGTGATTTTTCTATTAATTAAGTAAACTTAAATGATTAAATTAATTATTTAATTTAATGGAAATTTATTATGGTATTTTTAATATTTAATTAATTAGGAAATTAATTAAATAAAAAGAATTAAGTTTAAAGATAAAATTTATAATTTTAATTTTAGAACATGATAACATTTATTTAACTTAATAATAATATATTTAGAGTTCATTTTTAAATAAATGCTAAATACTATTATTATTTAAGTTAATAAATATTTTATCAATTAGTGCATTGAAGATAACTTAAGGAATGAAAAAATATTAAATTATTAAGGATATTTTAATTGCATAAAGTATGCATGAGATTAAAATATAATAAATTAAAAAGTGAAAATATATTAATTTATTCAAAAGTTTTAAGATTGCATAATGTGTGCATGAGATTAAAATTTAATAAATTAATCAAAAAGAGAAGTCAAGTGAAATTAAATAAAGTTATTTTATAAGTCATTAAAAGTTCATGAAAAAGATGAAGGAAAGATAATAAAGAGTTAAAGTCTAGTGAGCAAGGAGTCCTCTCAAGTGATCGCACAATTAGTGTCCTGATTTTAGGAGAGAAGCCCTTATCACCAATTGAGGGTTCATTTTTGAGGGACCGGGGAATTTGGAAGGAGAATTTTTGGAAGAGAGAAGTTTTTGAGAGGAGAAATTTCTTTCACAAATATTTTTGGGTGTTGCATTAGTAGCATCAGAATCCAAGTAGATTCTTGTGATTAATTCACAAAGTTAATTACACAATTTCCTTTCCTGTCTTCTTCATGTCTATGAAATGGTTATCTGAATAATTCTATATGATGCGTGTTTTAATATTGTGAAATTCTAGTATGCATGTTAAATCTTCTGTATACATAAAGACTAAAATATCATTACAATCCTCCTTCAGTAGATTTAAAAGTGAATATTCAGCAGGGAAGGGTTTCTATTGAAATTGATATTTTAAATAGAGAATTTGATTAGTTGGTTGTATTTCCCCTATTAGATTAAGGCTGAAACTATTTATAAAAAAGTATATATTGTAAATGTTTTAGGGTGGGTTTTGTTTGACTTTTTTTATAACAATATATTTATTTTTGAAACAATTTAAAAAATATATTTGGAGGGAGGGGATTTTACCCCACCTCTCCCTTTTCTTTTATTAAAAGAAATTCTATTGCTAATGCAAGGACTGTAGAAAGGGTAGTACAAAATACTGTCATAGCAGCAGGCCTTGTGATAGCCACAGAGAGGCCACGACCAAGGCTAATAGGCCTTTATAATTATGATATTATTCTGAATTGATCTTCATCTTTTAAACTCAACCATGGTAATGTGTTGGTTTTCTCTATGATGAGTTGTATTTATTGTTCATTATTGCTTTCCAATGCTCTTGTGTGAAGCTGAGGTGAATGTTATGACATATTTGACTTAACTATTTTGAGTCTTTGATTAGTAGTTTTGGGGATGCTTTCCAATTGCTTGTAGAGAACTAATGTGTTATTGTGAATTATATTTTGATGCTTTCTAGTCACTTGTATAGGGCTGAGGTGAAATTTGTGATTCTTTGATTTGTACTTTTATGAGCCTAGGGTAGGTAATCTATATGTTAAGTTGGGAAGTGGCTGCCAGGTTAACCCATTGTAAGTATTTTAATAAGTGATAACATTTCATTAAATGTGTTTAAAATGAATTAATAAGATATTGGTACCACAAAAACTCACTAAGGGGCTTGAGGATTAAAAGACTAGTAGAGTAACCTTAGAGTTGACTTGTTAGTATGCCTTGTCAGTATGAAATGATACTAGTGTCACATAGAGTCACTAGGAGGCTGGAGGATTAAAAGACTAGCTGGGTAACCCTAGCATTGATTCATGTGATGAAACTTGCCCACTAGTAGTATAGGTTTCCTACATGTCTCTATTTGCCTCTAGTTCTAGGTGTCAATTTATCTTGGAACCTTTGAGTTAGATTACTTTTAGGGTTTCTTGGACTTAAATATTACCTTTTATTTTTTGATTGATATCCTATTTTGGACTTGAGACTGTCTCCTCAGCATGGTGGGAGTGGGCCTTTTTGGATTACCACATGGTCGAGTGGTAGTTCTTTTTACTCTTACCATTAAGATCCATCCATTGTTGGCATGGTTGGATTTTCCTTGTCTTCTTTTCCTTTCATTCTATTTTTCTGCATTATGATCGATGGTTGTATCTTTATGATGGATAGTTATATCTTTATAATAGATAGTTTCATTTATTGTATTATACTTTGTATCCTAGATTCAAAAAGGATCATTGAACATTTTTAATTTCATTGCAAAGTGGCATTGAAAACAAATTTATATTATTTTAAATTGGACTTTGGAATTTTAATTATTCTTCCATGTGGATGTGGTATTTGTTAGACTTAGTATTAATTAAATTTAAATGTGACTCAATGTCTTGGAATCCTTAAGGAATGTAATCTATTTGCTTATGTATGAGTGTATGTTATGGCTTCCACTACTTTGTGCTTGATGTGTATGTTATTCTTCTTTAGAAAAATGCTTGACAAACTTAGTAATTTTTTAGGTTAATTCTTTTGGATCCCTTGGTGGGGCATTACAGTTGGAATCTTCTAACATAGATTCAAAGTCTCCTAATAGGGACTCATATGTACTAAATATTGTAATAGACTCCTAATAGGGTCTATCCTCTAACAAGAAATATCTATATTAGTAAATCATCTTGTGGTCATCATTCCCATTGGGGTTTTCCCTTTGATCAAGGGTTTTCCTAGTTAACAAATCTGATGTAATTGTGTATGATTATGTTAGTATGGTTTTTGTTTACTTTGATTGAATGGTTGAGATTATTTAAGGTTGATAATTATCAAATAATTGATTCACCCTCCCCCCCATTAGTTATCTTGGTGGACTATTGTTTCTAATAATATGGTACCAAGTGTTAGAGTAAATAATTAATTATTTATTAATTATTCTATTACTTAAGCTTACTTAGGTAAATGCATTTATTTAATATTTTGTATTTAATGCATGTAGTAGTTAGTTGTTGACAACATGGGAGTTTATTCCCTTCTAGCATGTTCCACCTTTTGTGGATGTGTGCTTAGTTGTCAAACTTATCTTCTACCACCTTCTAGCTTGTTCTACAAGCTTCTTTGAGGTCTTTATAAGTGACCTCTCTCATTGTATAACATCTCATTATCTCATATTGCATATTGTAAATACATTTTCTCTTGTGTTTGCATATTTTCTCTCATGTCCATTTAGAGCTTTTCCCTTGCTCCATGCTCTTCCTCTCCTTGGCTTCTCTTTGACAGGTTCTCGCATGCAGGTGATCTTGGGCATCTTCGAAGTTGGCTTTCATCAACTTGAATATGGTATCAGAGCTGAGATCTTAGGTGGCTCTGCAGCGAAGGAGCTCTGTCATACCACCACATGGCATCCACATGGTAGCCACGTGACCTTATTTTTTGTGGCGATGACCACGTGGCTGTCAAATTTCTCCTAGTGAAATGCTGACATCAACATGACATCAGCACTACATCATCATCCTTGCTTACACTCTCCTTCTAGGTCATTTTGGACCTACTCTCAATTTTTTGGCCATAACTTGAGCATACGAAGGTATTTTTTCAATCTGAAAGAAGTGCTGAAAAGCTTGTTCTGAGACGGAGACTTTGGTGTAGGTATTTTTAAGTTTTGATGATTTATTGTTGCCCATTTTTTTAATCAAAGTCCAAAGTCCTATTTTTTACTCTGGCATGCATATCATTTGCGTCGCATGCCCATTTTTTGAAAACTTTATATTTTTGGAAAGCTGGTTTTGTGTACTTTTCAGAAATGTGGTCCTTTTCTTAAGTTTTTGGCCCATGTTCTTTTTATCATAGTTTTGGCATTTTTTCTATATGGTGGATATTTTGAGTGTTTTAGGCCCGAGGATCGTTTTCCTGGCATGGTTTCCTTTGTTTTTAGCTATACATGGGGGGGATAGTGATTTGCTATTTTAGGCATTCTCCCTTTGTCAAGTGAGTATCCCTTCCATAACATTAGCCCATGCAGCGTCAGTGTGACTATGTCTTTATAGGTGTTTGTAACTCTTCCTTGCTCGTCATTCTTGGTTCATTATAGGAGACTTTGGCCCACCTTCTTAGTTTCCTATCATCACACCCTGTCTACATTAAGGGGGGGGTTATGCTATTGTACTAATGCATCTATGGTTTGATGGTTCGATAGTGTGAACTATGTATTCAGTGGTTGATCCTATGTACAAGGTGATTGTAGTGGCTAGCTACCTATACATTTCGGTGAGATGGATCATCTACCATATAGACATGCTTGGTTCATGCTTTCTTCTTCCATGGAGGTTTTTTAGATCAATAGTTTGATAGATTTGCAGCTTCTTCATGCTTCAATGATGCTTCTTCATGATCACTCCTTGTTCTTTTTTTAGGGGACATTTCCCTAGTTGGAGGCTTCTTTAATTCTTCACTAGGTTGACCTCTTTTTGGGGGAGGGTTTTTCCCATGTGGTTTTCACTCTTTCCCCACTTTCAGAGGTTTCATTTTGTTGCATTGTTCATGGGTATCTAACATGGCCTCATTGCTGGGTCCCATTATGCATTCCAAATTTCTTAGTTTTGTGGGCTTAAGACATTTCCCTAAGTTGCACTTAAGGGGGGGTGTTAGAGTAAATAATTTATTAATTATTAATTATTCTATTACTTAATCTTACTTAGGTAAATGCATTTATTTAATATTTTGTATTTAATGCATGTAGTAGTTAGTTGTTGACAACACGGGAGTTTGTTCCCTTCTAGCATGTTCCACCTTTTGTGGATGTGTGCTTGGTTGTCAACCTTATCTTCTACCACCTTCTAGCTTATTCTACAAGCTTCCTTGAGGTCTTTGTAAGAAACCTCTCTCTCATTGTATAACATCTCATTATCTCATATTGCATATTGTAAATACATTTTCTCTTGATTTTTCATATTTTCTCTCATGTCCGTTTAGGGTTTTTTCCTTGCTCCATGCTCTTCCTCTCCTTGGCTTCTCTTTGATAGGTTCTCACATGTAGGTGATCTTGGGCATCTTTGGAGTTCTCTTTCATCAACTCCAACACCAAGTTACCCATGGAATCATAAAATCCATCTCTTATATCAAGATCGTTAACATCTCCACACAAAACCAAGGTTTAAATACTAAATGAAACCAAGATCTCCAAACCAAGCTAGGAACTAATCCTACTCTACCACCTCATCACTATCACAAAATCCCACTAAACCATATATCCAATTTATCAATGACATTATGATAAAAAATATCCTCTAACCATGAGAAATAAACAAGGTAGCATACCATCAAATAAATCAAATAAAATCAAATAACCATAATCCTAAACCATGAAGATATAACACCATAACCCAATTAGGAATCCAACCAATAAAAATCAATGAGGTACTTGTATATCTAATCATGGTATGGATAACTCCATGGCACCATGATTAGACCATGAACTAAGCATCTAACTCTCATAGTGTCTAACCTGCTAGCATAAAATAGTCAACCATAATCCTTCACCATGATTTTACCTAGTAATAAAATCTCATTCCTTCTACATGAAGAAAAATTAGAAAATCATGTGAGAAAGATTATAAATAACCCAAATCAAATCCACAAATATTAATATTCATCAATAATAAAAGATCAATAACATTAATATGAATATGCATCAATAATGATATATAACACTGGAAAAGACCAAGGGAAAGAAGAATAACATGAAAATTAGACACTGCATTCAGAAGTATAAAATGTAATACAAAGTTTTATTATGCAATAGGTATATAAAATATTAAAGATATTAGATTTACAAATGCCTATGTTTTCTTCGTGTTCAACCACTAAGCCAAAAAAATCATCGATCTTTTAACTAACCTCATTATCGATAGTTGAATAGATGTTTCTCTTTAATTCAAAAAGCTAAAACACAATTTAAATTAGATATTTATAAGTAAATCAAATGATAGATTGCAAAAAATGCTATTATTAATTGAGAAATATTATCAAGAATGATTTTAAAGAAAATAACAATACACATAATTAAGCAAAGAACAATATATGTAATTAATGAGTTTTTCAGTAAACTTTCTAAAGACATTGGTAAGGACTTTAACATCAATTACAATAGACACAAAAATTGACATGGTCAAAAAGTTTATAAGGGAGATAAAGGGTATTTCAAAGTGAGAGCCCATGTTTCTCTCGAGTCTATTTCCTTTCTTTATCAATAGTGTGTTTACTTTGGCTACAATGGTTCTAGGTATGAAAATGACAACCCATATTGGGAGTAATTTTAACATGATCTTGGTAGAAGAAAAATACATTGATTGTAACTTTTAACATCTATAGTATTAGTATATCATGTGCAGGTTTATGGTGGGACAAACTATGGCCTTAAGTGCCAATGAAAAATTAAGATATTAGTGTTAGTTAACTTGATCTGAAATCTCAAACTAGTCATGAATCTTACAATAAAAAAATTATCAGAATAAAATCTATATAAAATTGAATGTAGTTTCTAAAACACTAGCACTTTTATGATAAAATAATAATTTAATTGTTTAAAAATTGGGATTTCAATGAAAAAGTACAAAATTTTCAAGAAAAAAATTAGATGTAGGTGTATATTTGACCACCTTAATCACAATCAAATGATACTATTTTGTTTTTAGTTTCTAGATATAAGAAGTAATCTTATACATGGATGTGATGCATATTTTTTTGTAATTTTATTCCAAGTAAATAATTAATTTTGAATTTTCTGCTACAAATATATTTGGAATAAGAAAATTCTCATGTCTAACAATCTTAACTTAGTCAAAACTATACAAAATTAAAAGATTTTTTTCCCTCATAGTAATAAAATCATAGAATGTGATGGATCTATTCAATTTTGAAAATGTTATACCATTTTAAGGTTATAACTATTCTTCAATCAATATGTCAATTAGCACTTTATATGTAGCTTCATTAGAAAATAAGTAATAATTTAGATTACAGAACCCATAATTTGACAATACTTATATTTATGGAAAACTGGTAATCTCCTTAATAGACGTTTTTCATTTCATAAAATATAGATGAAAAGGGATTATTCCCATATTGCCACTTTTTCGTCCCTCATGATTTTGCACATACCCAGTATCAAAGATATAGTTTATGTGCTACTTAATTTTAACTATGTATTTTGTATCTATCATAATTTTCATGATCGGGATATTAAGCTATGAGAGAGAGAGAGAGAGAGAGAGAGAGAGAGAGAGAGAGAGACTAAATTCACTATTTTTAGTTTCTCTTCTCTAGCTCAATTTATTGAAGGTGAATAGTGAGAAAGAAATAATAGAGAGATAAATAATTACATATTAAAATTTTCCTATTATTAGTTTCTCTTCTCTATCTCACTATACAAAGGGTGAATAAGATGAATCATAAAGTAACATTCAAAACATTGAAAAAGGAACATACACAATCAAATCTTAAATATTTGAAAAATATTTCAAATTTATATTAGAGTCTTTTCAAACTATTCTTAAAAATAACAATGTCAATGTTTGAAAAAGTAATGATTGGAGACATGAGATTGTAGTTGGAGGGTATGTGCAAGATCATGGTATGCCAAAAAGTGGTGATCTGAAAAATCTGTAGTTTTGAAATATCTCAAATCATTTCAAAATCTATTCCAACTTTTTTCCCACCCACCCTAATACTAAATAAATGGAATTAATATGTTTATAAGGTCTACTATATCTTTATACTGTATATCATGATTGGCATATTTTTATGTGATTTTTACTTCAAACATGTAGTTGATGACTTTTTTTTTTCACCAAAATTGGATGAAATGAAAAGGGTTTCTTAAGAATGTTCCTATATTTCCATAAATGTAAGGTTTGTCAAATTATGAGTTTAGTAAGTAATTATTAATTATTTTCTAATGCAGTTGCATATAAAGTGCCGACTGCCACATTACTTGAAAAACAACTATAACTTTCAAATGGTACAATATTTTTTAAATCTAAAAGATGCATCACATTCTATGTTTGTTTTACTATAAGGGGAAAAAAATGAAAAATCGAATTTTGCAGAGTTTTGAATTAGTTAAGGTGGTCATATACGAGAGTTTTTTTATTTCAAAAATACTACAGTCAAAAATTAATTATTGGTTATTTATTTAGAATAAAAAAACCCAAAAATATGTGTCACATCTAGGCATGAGTCTACTATTTATATCTAGAATATTATTAAAAATTATTATCATTTGATTTTGATTAAGGTGGTCAGACATACATCTACTTCTAATTTTTGTTTTTATTTTTTTGTAATATTGCATTAAAATTCAAAATTTTGACAAATTAATTTTTATTTTTTTGAGATAATTCCTAGTAGTTTAGAAACTAGATTCAATTTTCTAGAGATTCTTTTCTCTCAACTTTTTGATATAAAGTTAATAAAAAGTAAAAAATTGCATGTCAAGTTGACATAACCCTCATTTTCTGATTTTTTATTGCCACTTAAGAGTAGAGTTTGATTGATCATGATCCTGCACATGCCTTGGAATAACCATAAAATTGATACTTCATAAAACTATTGACTATAATGTAAATTTGGCCTCAAGAATAGAGTGTATGACATAGATGATTTGTAATAATACTTAAACCTATTGATTTGAAAAGGGATAGAAATTTTTTATTTAGCATCAACCTTCTACAAGTTTTCCATTAGATGAAGCATATAATAACATTTTTTCTATTTTGAGAAAATGAAGCATAATAATTAGTAACCAATGTGGAGAAAGGAGGGACCAAGCTACAAGTTTATTGCTTTCCCCTATTTTATTTGCAAGCTATAATGGTAAATAGTACATTAATACTGGTTTGGGGAACATTGATACACTAAATGATCCATAGGAAACTACTAAGAAGCACCATGACAAGTCAGTACAATGCATAATTTTGTTAATGAGTGCCAATCATAATATGCAAAACTTATTTATTTTCAAAAAGAGTATATATCAATGGTCTAGATAGTTGGCTACATTTGAACCTTATCCCTATTAAAAAGAGAATTGAAGAAGAAAGTTTCTTCTACTTAAATATAAAATTCCTACACTTAAATACATACACTTGACTTAATGTGTTGAAATCTGATTAAAAAGATCATTATCAAAGAGGGAGATTGTTGAGAAGAAGGAAAATTGCTGATAAATAATGTTTTCAATCATTGTTTTGCCACTGATGTCAAACTTGCTATTGGCTGGAATGGCAATTGCTTATAAGATCCAAGTACTATCACTTAGTTGATTGATGAAGAGGATTTAATCAATAAGATGTAACAAAAGCACCCAAAGGAAAGGTTGAGTTATTGTTTTGTAATGAAGTACAAGGATCAGTTAAGACATTGGTAAAATTTGATGTATTAACAATACACTTGAAGATACAGAGGTTGGTCACACTTAGAAACTCTAGAAGGATAAGTTCTAACAAAGTTGTCTACAAAGCTTGACTAAATTCATCAGTGAGTGCTAAGAAATCTAGTTCATGCCAAGAAAATTTTTAGTAAGTGCCGAGAAAATGAAAAATCTAGTGTGTGCCGAGTGAAAAAGAAGAAGCCAAGCAAGTTTGGGTGATGAGTAAGTAATAGGTGTTGAGCATCAAAAAACTTAGTTGATGTCAACTGAATCTATAAAAGGTGCCAAGCATAAGTAAAACATAGTAGGTTCTGAGTAATATAGTATGTGCTAATCATCAGAAATTCAATAGTGTTGAGCTGCTATATTATTTGAAAAGCCAAAGATTCTCTAGATCTCAGTCGACAAGTTTGTTACCTTGAGGTTTGTGAACCAGATGGAAGATAAGGATGATGAGCTGGTGGCACAAAATTTTAGGTAAACTATTTTTGGGAAAATTTAGGAGAATTCTTCATGATGTTTCTAGAAGGAACAAGATAAGGGGTAGATTCATTGAATCTTTCCTAATCCATTCAAACTAAAAAGAAGAGCATGAAGACTAGGAGCGTGAAAATTATTCTAGACTTCTATTTAAGGAATTATAGGTAAAGAAGCAAGATTTTCCAAGTGGTTAAGTGGTTGGTTGGAGATAATATGTGGTGTTAAGGAGAAGACATCGAGAGGGAGGAATAGGGTATAGAGACTCTACTTGGATAGGTGACCACAAAGGTGATTGCATTGGCACAATGAGCATGGAGACTCAAGGAGATGAAGCTTGAAAGGAGGACAAGCTATCAAAGTTGTAGAGACTGAAAGCCAAGAAAATTTGTGAGCTGAATTGAGATCTGAAATTCGCAAGTTAAGTTGTGAGTTATATCAGGTCAAAAGCTCTTATTGTTACTCTCTAGCAATTATATTAGTTAGGGTAAAATCTTATGGACTTAGATTGGTTTAATAGCCATTTGTAAATCCTTTAACAAGGTGGCATTCCAAGTGAATGTTCTAAAGACCTCTAACTAGGCCCACTTCTAACAAGGTGGTTGAAATCCTTTAACAGGGTCACATTTAACAGTTTGTTTTGTAGCCTTTAACAGGACAGACCTTTCATAGGGCATCACTTCAGAAGAGTGAGAAAGGAGTAGCATGTTACTAGTGGTTTTTCCCAAATTTGTTTTCCACCTAAATCACTGGTTATGTATTGATCTTTCATGTTTCATTCTTGCATGTGATTTTTTAGTAACTTGCTAAAATAACTAAGCAGCTTGGATGCATGGTTAGTTTGGATGGGCTCACTATTATTAGTGAAAAAGTTTTATTAGGACATCTGGACCTTGAATAACTAATTCACCCCTCCTCTCAATAATTGTAAAGCATTTCTAACATAAGGTTATATTAAAAAAATTTAAGAGATTAATTTTATTGCTACTCTATTCTTTTTTCCTCTTCATTTCTCTTCCTCTTTAGAAGAGATTACTTTACTCATTTGAAGTTTGAAGAGACCGCAGATAGGAGGCATCATAGAGTGCTCTATTTTTGACATGAATTCAAAATAGTTGGCCTATAATATTGGCAATCAATATATACTTAATGACTTCTATAATGAGAAAACTTTAATTACTAATCACATTGCTAAGGACATAGGTTGTAACGGTACCTAAGACCCCATACATCATCTTGGTTACAAATAAGCAATAAAGACTAGATCCCCATAGGGGAAAAAAAGACCAAAAGAACTACTGGAAAAACCAAAATACCAATAGGAGCATCCAACAACCAACAAACAAGAATAGAAGAAAACTAAATAGAACAAATAGATAGCAATATAGGGAGAAATTCTAATATTGTTATATTCACTATGTAGAACATTATACATAGTAAAATCATGTAACTCCATTTAAATATAATTCTTTCTAGTAAATTTTAATATTATATCTTTCAACGAAGTACAAAGTAAATTGTTTCACCAACTAAGATCACAAGAAGTATATTTTTTTACAAAGTAAACATATTTATCTTTTAATGCTACTTATAGATTAGAACATATTAGTTTCTATATTAACTTTTTTTATCACTTTTTGTGATATACCATAATAATGTAGAAATCTATCTACATTTTCAATCAATGTTTAATTGATCATTCTAATAATAGATCACATTTAGTTTGATTTGAAACTTGGATTAAAGTATTAAGACATGTTATAATTGAGAAATAGAAAAGGAACAATATGTATTTTGTATTAAGAAATCTCATATCATTAACCTTAGATAGACAATGTTATAGACTAAAATCTATAATCAAACAAATATATATGTGAATATCATTATTATATTTCTAGAAACATAAGTATCAGCAAACAAGTTGTTTGATGTGTTTTCCTTTGGACCCAATAAGGTCATGTGGACCAAGAGTCAAGTCCATGTGCCATTGCTAGTCAAAGGCCCTAAGGAGAAGTCCCTAAGGCTACTCTTCAATAACTTCCATCAACATTTATAAATACTTGTTAGATAACTGAGAGGGGCAAAATTAGTTAACCTTGGGTCCTTAATACTAATTTCAACTTAAATTAAAAAATTAATCTTATAGTAAACAAGCTCAATAAATAGATATAAACTTCACAATAATACATAATTTAATCTTTACCAGTAAACTACTATCTTATGCTATATCAATAACTTCCATCAACATTTATAAATACTTGTTAGATAACTGAGAGGGGCGAAATTAGTTAACCTTGGGTCCTTAATACTAATTTCAACTTAAATTAAAAACTTAATCTTATAGTAAACAAGCTCAATAAATAGATATAAACTTCACAATAATACATAATTTAATCTTTACCAGTAAATTACTATCTTATGCTATATATATATATATACATATATATATATATACATATATATATATATGTATATATATATATATATATGTATATATATGTATATATATATATATGTATATGTATATATATATGTATATATATATATATATGTATATATACATATATATATATATATATATATATTGTCAAAAATGTTTTAGAATAACTAAGAGGGGGGAGGGGGAGGTGGTGGTGAATCAGTTATTCAAGGTCCAAATGTCCTATTCAAACTTTTCACTAAGTATAGTGAGCTCATTCAACCATTCATTCATCCAAGCTTTAACTTTACTAATTAGCAAGTTACTATAAATCAACATGCAAGCATAACACATAAGAAATGAACACATAACATAGTGATTTATGTGGAAACCCAATTTGGGAAAAACCACCAGTAACATGCTACTCAATTCTCACTCTTCTGAAGTGATGCCCTATGAAAAGCCTACCCTATTAAAGGCTTACAACACATTATCAAATGTGACCTTGTTAGAGGATTTAACCACCCTGTTAGAAGTGGGCCTGGTTAGAGGACTTTAGAACATTCACTAGGAATGCCACCCTGTTAAAGGATTTACAAATGGTTGTTAGGCCAACCTAAGTCCATAGGATTTTTTGATCTAATAGAATTGCTAGAGAGTATTAGAAAATCTTGACCTGACTACAACATACAACTTATCTTACAGATCTTAGATTACTTCTCAACTCATACTCTTGCCTGGCTTTCAATCTCTGCAACTCTTGATTGGTTGCCCTCCTTTCAATCTTAGTACCCTTGAATCTCCATGCTCAATGTACCAGTGAAATCATCTCTTCATGACCACTAATAGAAGTAGAGCCTTTGTGCTCTTCCTTCTCCTAGATGTCTCCTCCTTGACACCCTTCTAACTACTTCATAGATTTGGCTCTTCAGCAGCAATAGTATCAACAACTCTTTGCTTCTTTGTCTATGACTCCTTAAATAGAAGTCTTGGAGTTCCTTTTCCCACTCGATTCTTCCACTATTTAATTTTAATTAGCATGGATTAGGTAGGATTCATTGCATCTAACCCATATTCTGTTTCCTCTAGAAACTTCTTGAATAATCCTTTAGAATTCACCCAAAAAATGGTTTACATAGGATTATGTGCCACTAGCTCATCATCCTTATCTCCCAACTCGTTCACAAAATTCAATGTAACCACTATGCCAGCTTAGATTTGGCAAATCTTCATCATTTGAAATAATGTAGTAGCTCAGCACTATTGAAATACTGGTGCTTGGCACATACTATGTTACTTGGCATCAACTATGTTTTTCCTGACGCTTAGTACTTGAAGATCAAAATCTGTATCTTGATCCAAATATAGTACCTATTGCATGACACATCATTTATCTTCTTATTCAACTCTCTCCTAAATATAGTTTATTACAATTGTGCTTCATAAGCATTGTATCATAACACTTTATCTCCCATTGCACATCAATGTAGCATTGCTTTTGTACTATATTTTGAGGCAATGGAAAAACCTTAAATGTGTTTCCCTAGTTCAACCACAAAATTAATTCAAATTTTATGAAAATAAATTCAACATGTTGAATTTTTGAGTTTCATGTTGGCCTCTTTAGAGATGCCCACTCACTTTACCAATCTTGAAATACCAATTCAATGAATCCATCCAAGTTATCTTTGCTAGTGAGATATATAGTAATCTTTACTTACTATAAATATTCTATTAGTTTTACTTCACAATCATCTTCATAAATATCTTGTGAACATATTTTTGTAAGTTATTTCTCTTGGCTCACCAAAAAATTCATTACTTATCCAAAATATTCCATCTATCCATCTTTACCAAGTTCATCTATTACTTAATTATATAAACTTTTTAATCAATATTTTTACCACTAGAACTAATTTGATTCCTATAGATAACTCAGTTTTCAATAATGACATCACAAAATGATGATTTAACAAAATATTTTCCTAAATTTTTGCTAATTTTCATCATGGTGGAACATATAATATACAATGGATTATGGTAGGGTCAAATGACAATTTTACTCTAAATACTTATACTACTACAAATTGGGCAGGAAATATGAATGATAGGAAATATACTAGTGGCAACATTCTTCTTGGGTAAGAGGTTAGTTGCATATTGTAGAAGTGAAGATTGTGTATATATATATATATATATATATATATATATTGTTGGAATTATAAGAGGAAAGGTAAACTTCTGAAGGGGGGGTGAATCAGTAGTTTAACCTTGGACTCATAAAACTTTTATCATTCATTCATCTCATGCATTAATAAGTAAAATGAAATAACATGTAAAACTTATGCATCTAATTTATATAACCATGTAAGCATTCACACACATAACACTAGATATGATTACCCATAAACCCTCCAATTGAGAAGGTAAAACTAGGGTGGGGATCATAGTAATAAAGTGTATCTAATAAAGGTTACAATTTTTTGACCATGAAACATGACCTACCCTGTGAAAGGTCTACCCTGTTAAAGGCTTACGAAGATTATTAGGTCTCACTTTGTTAGAGGATTTCAAAACCCTGTTAGAAGTGTTCCTTGTTAGAGGACTTCAACTTACAAATAAGTAAGCACCCTATTAAATGATTTCATACAACTTGTTAGGACTACTCTACTAAGAGATTTGACTGAAATCACTTGTTAAAATGTCTTAGCATAGATTCTGTAGTTCACACTTGCTTGTCCGATAATAGATCACCTCTAAACAATGTCTTCTTGATCCTTTATGATCAGATGTCTCAATGTTGTGTCCTTTTCTCCATCCTCTATCCTTCTCTAACTAACTCTATAATTCACTCTTTCTTCATAACTTCTAAGTTACCTTGAATGCTCTACATGCAAAATATCTTGTTCACTCCTTTTACTCTCCTTCATCCATTTGATAGATGGTTTAGGGTTTTCATCCTCCTTAAGAAGACTTAGGTGGCTTAGGGTTAGGTATGAATCAATGGCTGAGATTCATTTATTTTTCCACATAATCCTTCCCATTTTCTGATTGGTTGCATGTAATTGCATAGAGAATTCAAATAGAGATTTGTCCTTATCTTCCAAATATCAAAACATAATCTTAAGTCAGCTCAAAAATAGTTTACAAAGTTGTTTGTGCCATTATAAACAAATATGTCAAAACTGTGTCACTCAGCACATGAAGTCTCTGATGCTTGACATGCATTGTTCTGTATACTATGACTCGAAACTTGCATTATTTGGCATCCACTATTTTCTCGGCTCCTAAATCACTCAGCATGGTCTATTTGCTCACCACTTGAGTGACTCAGCACATGAGTGACTTGACACTCATTGCAACTTGGCATTGTCTAATAATTACATGTACTCAGCATGTATTACTAGTTTGGCATGAACTAAGTAAATGGCTTAAGTGTGTTGAAACACACTTGTCAAAACCAATCTGAGATCAACAATCTCCCCTTTTGACATGAGTGTCAAAAACACTTGAATATACAATATTATCCTTAATCTCTCAAGCGTAACATATCCATGACTCGGCTTATATAAAAAATTTCAAAATTTTGCACTAACTTGTATATCGTGAAATTTGATAACTCCCCTTGAGTTAATATGTCTGTATTGTATCCAAAATTCAGTCCTCCTCTCTGAGTAAAATGTGTCTTTGCTAATGCATTTGGACTTCAATGCACTATTTTACTGATATTTTTTCATCTGATATTCTCTTTCTTAAAAATGTATATCTCTCCAATGATATATCTCTACTCTATTATATTCTCCTTGCTGCTATGCTCCCCCTTTCTTATTTCCCTCCCTTTTGTTCATACTCCCCTTTATTATATTTCTCCCTCTTTTGACACTTATGTCAAATGGGCTATACACCTATGTTGTGCTTGACCAAAAAGATTTGTGGACATCCATTATTAACCTTAGAGCTACATCTTAGTTATCATATGCAACATCCAATGACTTGACTTGGATTGCAAGCTTAGCAACAAGGTGTACTAGAACATCTAAAGTAGAAAGATTGGGGTCTTTCTTCAATAGAGTTTCAGCATTGCCTAGCTCCTTGTGCATTATCTCCATATTTGGGGTGAGGGAAGCTTGTATGTTTGTCAGTTTGGCTCTAATGTTATCCTGATATACTGTTAAGACAACCAACTGACTTTGTGTCTAAAGCAACTTCCTAAAATGATTCTCACTTTGAGCTAGATTTGTAGGTAGTCTTGCACCTAATGCAAATATTTGACATTCTAGGCTCAGAATGTGACTTCTAGTCTCTTAGGTGAAGAGTGTAGGATTGCATAGTTTTTTGTACAGTGAAAATATATTCTCAAGTACACCTTCTTCACATCCTCAACCTTGGTTGCCAATGCAACTTGTTGTAGTGCTATCTCACTAGATATTTTCTCATTTACCTTGCTTTACAACTTCTTTTCAGACTATTCTAATAGTTTTGTATTTCTATCAAGGTCTTCATTACTGACCTACTCCACTATTTCTGTCAGTTGTTCTATTAGTGGCCTAGTCTCTTCAGGAGTTGGCAAACTAAATGCATCTAGAAAGATGTCCTTGATGTCTTGAAGTGCTTGCTTCTGCCTATGTTCTCTCCTAAGAACTTCTTGATGCTTTTTCCTTTCTAAGGCCTAATGTAAAATGCCCATTTGTTTCAATGTCATAGTATCATAATCATACTTTGGAATAACAAGTTCTTCATCAAGACTTATGTCTCCATAGTGTATTACCTTTTCAACCTTTGAAGAGCTTGGGCTTGGTACTGATATCTGCAATGGAGTTGCATCTGTGCTCAACTTCTGAAGAGTCTGTGTAGGAGTACCACTTGCTGATAAAGCTATCTCTTTAGGCTTACACCTTGTTCTTGTGTTGTAGGTACAAATGGATCTATCTATCCTATTTCCTTCTATTGTCCTATAGTGATATCTTTTTCTTCTACTTTCTTCTCAATTGTATCAACCTTGGTAGATGTATATACTATCATTTGGATCAAAGGTTGTACATTAGTAACTAAAGGGATGATGGAAGGTGGTTCTTGTGGATTCACCTTTTCCCTTGTGACATCAATTACTACCTTTTGTAGTTCTTCTACACTAACCAAAGCTAGATTTCCACATAGTTTGGCTTGCAAGGCAGATTGATCTAAGATCTTCTTTAAATATTCTACAATAAGAGGATTTATGTTCTAAGCTAATGGATCTAAGACATCCTTGACAGTTCTAGTTTCAGTAGTTTTAGTTGTGTCATGGGGATGACTGATACTCGGCAGTTGTGTGTCATGCACACTTTGTTCTTCTTGTTGCTGCTCAACTGTTGCCTTTTCCTCATATTTCTTTTTTGTCTCTCCTCCAACTGTGTTATCTTTTTCATCATCTTTGTCATCATCTTTACCCCTTGAAGGGTCAAATTCTCCTTTCTTAACAATGGTTAACCCATAAATGAGTTTCCATATTTTTGTTGATTTCTTAACAACATCTTCCATATTATTTCAAAGAATGCTAAAGGCCCTATATTTAGGTGTGAACCTTACTGCATATTTCTTGACTGCCTTAGCAATTTGTCCCTTTGTCAACTCTAGCCTTACTTGGGCTAGTGTTGTTTCCCTAATTTGTCTTTCCAAATTCAAACAATAGTGCCATTTTCACTCAACAATGTCATATAAAATTTTTGGTACCATGTCAGAAAATTCTAGTGGTATGCTCTTGAACTTTGATATCATGGCATATAATGCCTTTTCCACTTGACTTTTCTCTTCTTCATCCAATTTATCAAAATTAACATGACTAAAACCTCATGAATTTGCATTGCTCTTGACATTTTCACATAAGTTATCAAGATCTGAGAGAGGATTGTGACATACCACCTTGAAATATTTTTTATCATCGGCTTTTTTCTTCTCTTCATCAGAATCTAGTTGAAAAGTCTAACAAACTTGTGTCACCCTTTTGTAAAGGAAAAGTCTAACAAAAGTATAATTGTTCATCTTCAATGACATAAAATTGGTATTATTATTTTTGAATTTGAAAATGAAGTAAACTAATGAAATGTGTAGAAATGGATGAATTTTAGGATTATAATTTTTAATAATTATTTGGAATAAGAATTGAGATATTTTTCTAATTTTCATAGATAATTTTTTAGCTCCTAAAAAATGCTAAAAATTAGGGGTCTAGTTCCCACCACAAAACTAGATGGAAATAAACTTATTTCTCTTTAATCTCAAACTATGTTATAGATAACATATATAGCTACAATAATCAAAAATAAAAATTAACTTTAGACCTATATTTTCTCTTTTATAATGATTCAAATTTCAACTCACCTGAAATTGATAGTTTTCATCTCCCACCACATTTTTCAAAACAAATCTATTATAACCAAGAGAAAAATTATACATTCTAAAAGAGAACTCTCTCCTCTAGAATGTCATATAATTTTAAATTTTTTTAATATGATTTAGTACGTTTTTCCTTCTCAAAATTTACAATCTTTTCGAGTGTTAAAATATGTGCTAGTAGAATTTTTTAATTACAATATACTATATCTAATTAAAACACTATAAACTCTATACAAGAATATTCTTGACTCTAAGCTCTATAAAATGGTGTTTATATGTCATTTTAAAAATATCATAAAAAATAGTAAGAGTTATTGAAATGCCACTTTTCTGAAATAATTGCATTTCTTTAGTAATTGGATAAAAACTTGTATAAAACATGCATTTAATAGATATTTTGAAGTGAAAAACTATCAGACCATATATACTTAGCTCAAATGAATTTATCTAGATCATATTTTTGGACAAAATTGGTTTTTAGATAGAAATACTCAAATTCAGTCATTTTGATAAGTTAGCCTAAAAGGTGACACAACTGTGTACTTTTACCCACTTCCTTCTCTTTTTTTTCTGCTCCTTTCCCCCTTGCTCTATTTTCTTTGACTTTTCCTTGGCCTTTTGAGTAGTTTCATGTGTGGTGGCCCTTGTAGTAGGTGCAATGGGCTTTGGTTGACTTGGTTTTATAATTTTCTTTGCCCTTTCCACTGGTTGTGCCTTTTCTTTCCTCTTGTTTGAATTGGTAGGAGTAAGTGCTTCCTTGGCTTCTTCTCTCTCGACACCTTTAGTATCCTCCTCTTTTTTGTCTTCTCCCATGCCTTGAGTTAATGCTAGAGGTTCTTGATCTTGTGTTTGCTCATCCTCTTCATCCTCTTCTTCTTCTTCCTCTTCCTCCTCAACACCCTCTCCAAATTTTTCTTTTAACCTCTTTAATAGCTTATCCTTCTTCTTGATTGTAGAGGTAGTCTTCAATTCCATGGCAATCTTTGATTTCACCATTTCATAATTTCCAAAAAAAATTGCAGCCTTATCTACTTCTTTTGCAAGTAGAGTTGTTATGGCTACTGAGGCTTCATCTACATTAAACTCATAACCTAAGGGTCTTAACCACCTTACCCTTGGTGTGGTAGCTTGCACAAATGTGTAATCGCATCAACAAGAAAAAATACATTATTTTATTGTTTCTCAACTAAGGAAACTGGTATTCTGAGTCTCTTCTTCATTAACTTTTTGAAGTCTTCAAAGTACCTAGTCATTATAGATTCAAAGTTTTCTCCTAGTTGCTCAATGTATCCCCCAGTTTGTGTTGCAATTATCTATTAGTTTTCCATCCTACTATTCCAAATGAGGGAAACATGTTCTGTACATAAAAGAATATACAAACTAGTATAGAACCAAACTTGCATTGCGCACTCTTGGTTTTCCTTATTGCTCTAAGGTTCTCCATTAGTTGTTGTAATTGAAGTTCTACTAGATCATATGTATGATCTTTCTTAACAATCATATAACAAACATCCACAACTATGCAGGGTGCACTATTCATACTAAATTGATAGAATTTATGTGAGATTACCCTTATAACAAAATTGATAAGGGGATCTATGATTGTATCTATAGTCATACCTCTCTTATTCTAGATTACTCTAATATTCTTCTTAATCATTTCTTTGGAATCACTTCTGAGTGTCTTGGGCTGATCTAGGGTTGGGTAGCCAGCAACCCAATGAATTATTCTCTTAGTTATTTTGATTGGTCCTCCTTCTAGCCACAAAGAACCATCATGAATTTGGCTCAGTACAATTCATATCCACTCAATTTTAAATACATTTGGAAAATCTAGGGCTTGTGTTAAACCCATTGTCTCAACAATTTGGTATTCTTCCTTCAAAATACCATTTTCACACAACCTGTTATATGCACCTCTTATTTCCATGTCACTAGTGCTTCATATCTTGCAATTTTAGCATTTCCTCACATCTTGCACCATTATCACATTTGGCAGGATTATTGACAATGTGCCAGAAGGGTCTTGTTTATAAATGATGTCAGGAATGGCTTTAAATATAGGCTACTTAACTTCATTGCTAAATAGATGAACATTTAAAACTTCCTTTCCTTCAACGTTTTTCAAACTTGATTCCATTATGACAAGCTAGGGTTTATGAGAATTTAAACTATGTACCTCAACTCTTGATAAATACCTTGTGAGATCATTCGAAATGGTGATGAATCACTATACAAAACTTCTACAATTGCTTGTAACAAATTTTTAGGTCACCTCTAGCTCTTCTCAATCTTTCTCAATTTTGAAATGATGAAAAATGAGCTCAAATTGATCATATACCCTTTGAAAATCTTGCATTTAATGCTAAGTGCTTACATAGCAGTAAGCTCGACAATAACCAATTTTGGGTTCACTCGATGTCCATTGATATTTCCATCACTTGATAGCTACTGTGAGCTTGGCATCAACTAACTAGTCTGGTAGCTTGGCTTCAACTAACATTCCACTTGGCATATATAGGAAACTTTTCATATTCGGTTACAACATGAAAAACTTAAAGATTTGTCTTGAATTTCTAGTAACATCTTGCATCTTTATTCATGCTAATGTAGACTTTTTAGTGCTACCTCCTTTTGAAACTAATGCATGATATAACCTTTAAATATCAGTCCCACATACCTCTTATTTCTCTAGTCTGATGAGGTGTGATCACTTGACCCATTGGGTGAAGTGACCTCTTCTCCGTTTGATGTGTTGCAAATATCTTTCTTTTTCCATGTCTTGTTCATCTCATCTCTAATGTGTTCAGCATCTATCTTGCCTTTACCTTTATCAAATTCACAACTTCGTGCCTTTGACCTAGTGAGACAATATTTACTGATGTGACCAGTCTTCAAACAACTAAAACATGTAGTTTGACTTAACCATCATATGGCTCTTATGACTTCTCCAATGAGATCTCTTTGCACATATTCCCATAGTCATCTTTTTCAATATTTCTATGCATGATATGTTTTATGCCATCTCTAGCATGCTTTTTACACTCATAGAATCCTTCAAAGATGTAGAGATTATTATAGAGTCCCAAAAAAATTGCTCCTTCATGTCTTCTTGAGATGTATATCTCTTCCCTTTATTTCATATCTTAGAGATGCTTTTTTAAAGGTTTTTTATTTTTAAAACATCTCAAAAATAACTTGATCTTATTATTGTCAATATTGTCTAATAAAGTGATCTAGATCCAACTCTTAATCCTTATATTGTATACCATTGCAATGAACGAGAATTTGACTAAAAAAAAGTTATTCATCTAAGTAGATTCAACTTTCTATTAATTTTTACTCATTAAAAATAAATTCATCTTCCAATTATTGATTATTCTCTCTACAAAGCTTTATACAAACTTTTACTAAGCACCTATTATTTTAGTTTAACGGTAAAAATCTTTAAATTGGTAATATAATGTCAAACTACTAACCGTATGTAGCCTAAGCTCTAAAACATTGATAGAAACTTAGGGAATTAGGTCTCTTGACATTTATAGACATATATTTTAAGTAAAACAATACTTTAATGTGTGGTTGCTGGTAATGAAAATCCTAAAGATCTCGTATCCTTCCACGTCCGATGTTTGTTTTGCGATGGGATTTTCTATGGTAGTCTCTTTTTTAATTTTTGACTCGTGAACTGTTTGAATCCTAACAATCTGAGAGGAAGAATATACAGACATTCATATCCTCAAAATGGGTGTATATCTCATAAAGAGCAACAGTTTGTGAAGCGGATTAAATCACGCTTACGAAGGAGTCGATCACAGCGAATAGTTATTATACATATCCTTGTTAGTTGGATCTTAGTGGTAATCAGAATAATTCCAAATATAGTATAAACTTGCCTTTTTAAACGTCGATTCATGCCTTTGGAATCTAACTCGCATTTGAGTAATTAATAGTTAGGCTGTAATATTTCTAACGATATCGATGGCCCGACTATGTCTAAATCTTCATGTAAAGAATTTGCTGTTCTTGGCCTTATTATATCTCTTCTTCATTGCAGTTAAATCAGAGTTAATCGCAGAAAGTGATGACATATATGGTAGCCTTGCTAGTAATACAAGATCTTTTAATGTACAAAATTATGGTGCAGTGGGTAATGGAGCACATGATGATACAGAGGTCTTCTTTATCTTTAAATCTCTTGTTAGTAGTAATGTTTTTGATTGAATCAAAGGAAAACAGCATTGCTGGTAGTTTTAGTTTATTTGCTTGTTACTAATGTTAGATCCTACTTTCATTGTTTCTGTCTTCACCAAGAGAAAGCTTGCATCGTACTAACAAGGAATTTAAAAAGCTCATATATATTATTTATCTTGTAATGCTTTTCACAGGCGTTTGCTCGTGCATGGAATGATGCTTGTAAAGTGTCCGGTGCAACTTTAAATGTGCCACGTGGCAAGACATTTCTGGTTAACAATCTGAGCTTCCAGGGACCTTGTCAACCTGGCTTCATTTTTCAGGTAAGGTCAAATATTAATGAACATTTGATGTAATGATACTAAAAGTTAATTTCATTGAAATTGTGATAACAATTGTATTTGTTGTATAACAATTGTATTTAGTTAACTTATTTTATTTAAGTGGTAGAAAAAGGAGGGGCAAATTGAACAAGAACAAATGGTGTACCAAAGAACAATGAGGATGATCTGGAGTTAGCAGAGATGCAAGCCATCAAACTTCTTAGGAAATTGGCTTAGTCCTAGTTTTATGTTAGTTTCTTTGTGTTTCTGATTTTTTGTCGGCCTTTTTCTACTCTTTCTTTACATTTTGTGCCGGTCTCTGGTCTTTAAGATGGTGGAGTTTATAAAGTTTTATTCTTTTTTCAGCTTAGTTTTATTTTATAATTTAATCATAATTTATATTTTGTAAGTTAATACATATAAATTTAGGTGGTATAAAACCTACTTTTACCTTATTCTAAAATTTTTTTTTATTCAAATTTAATATTTTAGTAGTATTTAAAGTTGATCATAATTCTTCCTCATTATGTACAGTTGTATGCTGATTGGAAAAAATGATAATAACTGATTCAAATTTTCATTTACTTGTGTTTCTAGATCGATGGAGAGATTGTTGCACCCGAGAATCCCAGCAGTTGGAAGAACAATTATGTGTGGTTGCAGTTTCAACATCTTCAACACTTTACTTTGAAAGGGGAGGGCACAATTGACGTAAGAGGAAATAATTGGTGGGGAAAACAGAACATCAGACCAACGGTTAGTAAAGATTTACATTTGGTGAACATCTGTACCATCTTTTTAATATTAGAATATTGATGCATATCATACAACTTGACATTTTCTACAGGCAATTGAGTTCAATGATGTAAGGATGAGTTCATTCACTGGACTGAGGGTGATCAACAGTCCTCAATTTCATGTGACATTGACAGGTTGTGACAACGTACATATCATTGGTATTACAATTCAGGCACCAGAAACCAGCCCAAACACTGATGGAATTGATACTTTCATATCAACAAATATAGTTATACAAGGTTGCACTATTGGAACAGGTAACGGAATAGGTCAACTATTATTAGACAAAGATTTCAGTTGCAAGAAGTCGTTTTGAATTTGCAAGGGTGAATTGTTAGCAAAATTTTGAGATCATATAAGTTTCCCCTAGTAAACTTTATGAATCACATTTTATAACTTATAAATCCTCTTTCTAACTAGCATTCAAAAAGTTGACATCTACTATCCAAAAAATGTACACAATGGAGATCAATGATATGAAGATTAATATGATTAAACTATTTTAGAGAATAATGTTGGGATATTACAAGTATTAAAAAATTAAATTCTAACAAATTATTAAAAAAAATTCTTTTTACAATTCACAACTTTTCTAATCATATTATGATATATATATTCTATTCTCTAATACTATCCAAAGATATAGATAATAGAAATTAACTTAGATATAAATATGAGTCATATCCTTAATTAGTTATATCAAGTAAGTTACTTTTAAATAATCTAAATCAAATGTTACCAGACCCTATGGAAACGAAACAGTTTCATCAATACTACAAGAGATTTTTTCTTTCATTCTTATTAAATATAATACTTTAAATAGTAGTGAATGGAAATGAACAGATATATTTGTTATGTGTATAGATGAATATCTGAATGGATGGAATGTGATCAACGCAGGTGATGATTGTATAGGGATAGGTGACAGGTCATCAGATATCAGAATTAGTGATATTACATGTGGTCCCGGCCACGGGATAAGGTAATATACATGAATTCAAATCCTTTATAGTTTTATATATGTCTAGATATGTTTTGGTATAAGAATTTTTTTGAATATTATTTGTATCATTTCATGATTTATGTTTTTGCAGTATTGGAAGTCTTGGAAGAGGAAGCTCGAAAGCAGATGTCCACTCGGTTCATGTGTCGAACTGCAAATTGAAATCAACAATGAATGGATTAAGAATCAAGACATGGCAGGTGTTAAAACGTTGCTTTTTAAAACAAAATTTTCAAATATTTCTCTATGCTAAGGGTCGGTCAAATATATTCATCGAATTGCTATAAAGCAGGAGTTTAAGAAGCATGGTGGTAGTTGTTATTTCTATGGGAGTTCCTCATTCTAAATACTTATCTGAAAATTTTTTTATAATATAACAGGGAGGTTCTGGCACAGCAAGGAATATAACATATGAGAACGTTGATATGGTAAATGTGCAAAACCCAATAATAATTAATCAACACTACTGTGGCTCGGCGGCTTCTGGTTCTTGCGGAAATCAGGTATATTCAAACAAAAATTAAAGCTTCTTTTGGCTTTTGAAATAACTAAAATCTGAAACCATATCCACTTATTTATTTTGATGCAGGGATCTTGTGTGAAAATAAGTGATGTAACATACAAGAATATCAGAGGCACATCAGCAACTAAAGACGGTATCACCTTTTTATGCAGCCAAAGTGGATCTTGTAGTGGAATAACATTGAATAACGTAGATTTGGTACTAGAGTCAAGGGTACCATCCTCGTGTAATTCCCAAGATGCTGAGGGTCACACTATTGGAACTGTCATTCCTTCAGGTTGTTTAGGTCAAAATGCCTAATGACAATACAATGACTATGAAGCCAGCTCGGTGAAAGTTGGTGTTTGTTTTTCCAAGTAATAATCCCTGTTATGCAAGTTGTTTACAACGAACAGATGTCCTCCTCACAGTGTGATATTCACATTTGAGGCCATATAAGCTTGAGTTGGATGGGAGCATTTTTTATTATACTGCTAGGCAGTGCAAGAGCCAATAAGAAATTTGTGAAAGTTCAATGTTTTGTTTCATGATAACATTTTTTGATGCAGATTTCGAGATTATAGAATTTTCTCTCTACATTTTATTGGTGTAATTAAAATCAGCATAATTTAACTTTTTTTGGGGGGAAATTTCACACCAGCCAAATAATATTTTCAGATTTAATTTGCCATTACTTTACTACGATGTAGACATTTCCATTTTCAAAGTTGTGGAAAAACTTATCAAAATTTAACTTTCTTTTATCATAGAGATTTTATTCATAAGGAGATATAACAATAATGCATGCCTCATGCTTAATCAAAGAAATAAATTTCACACAACAAATTGAAGAGCTTTCTCATTCAAAGGGTCTATGAAGTTTGATTGACAAATGTTGGCTTCACAAACTTAGTGCAAGGATCTCCCTCACCCTTGTGGCTATCTTGAAGAATTAGGTGATCTCCATTTTAAGGGATGATTATTGACTCTTGATTGTCCATTTTCTTCTATCGATGAAGTGGGTTTATGATCATGTCTTTATCATCTTTAGAATGTAAGGTATTGTGTAGCTCATTATCAATCTCCCATTTCATATTCTTGTTATATATGATATTACCCATAGATGTGGATAATTGGTAGGTTTATGTAGTCCTTGATAGATATGAGTATCTATCACTCGCCATCAACCCAATCTTTTTTGAATTTTCTTTACCAACTCAGCTAGAGGTGAGGGTATTTGAACTTGTTTTTGCTTGATCTTGGGAAGGAAATTTTATGTCATTAGCTTTATGTTGAAGAGCTATGAGTCTACCTTTGTTCAAGCTTTTGTCAGGTGATTGGATGTTTAATGAGTTCTTCTCAACTTCCTAAATGTAATTGTCATAGCTAGATGTGCATTTTTCATTGTATTACTAGGTGCCATGATTCTCGCTGCAAGCTATTCCTAAACGTAATTGTCATAGCTAGATGTGCATTTTTCATTGTATTACTAGGTGCCATGATTCTCACTGCAAGCTATTAGAATCACCAACTTTGATAGAGCTACAATGTAGAGACAATGTACAACTCAACTATATGGAGTAATTTTACTATACTATATACCACACTTCCATCATAATGGATGGTACATCTCACCATACCAATCAAAGAACTTCCATCATTCAAGTTAGCGCACTTCCAACATATCAGTTGGCAAATTTTAAATTTAGCATGCCATTTAACATACTTCCATTGTACCATATGAAACATCTCCAACCAATGAATAACCAAAAATGAAGTAAATAGTAATAAGTCCACCCTAATAGAATATTTAGATTATTAAATTTAATATCTCTTACTTCATAATAAAATATGAAGTGAAACATTTAAAGTGATATTTATATCAATAATAGATGCTTTATCAATTGATCTATCCAATAAACATTCAATTAACAAGTTCACATTTTTTGGTAGGGAAGAAAATGTCATCATGCAACCAAATTTTATTTCATGGAACTACACATTATAATATATCTAGCTATGTAGATCTTACTTTGAGTGCTTACACCTAGGGGATTCATGTATAGATTTGTTAGTGAATCCCCCCTAACATTATGATGACTTATTTGGATGATGGATTATTTACACCTAGAGGTAATGCAGCCTATTATGAGTTATTCTCTTCCTTCTTCACCTAGATCTTATTAATATAACTCCTCACCTCTTCAAGCTTTACAATTTTCTTTTCTTTTCTATGACTATTCTAATTTACTAGTTTCTTACCATTGTTTTTGTTTGACATAATCCAACAATGTGTCATGTCATCCCAATGGTTTTCCAAGCTCCAAATTCCTCTATTTGTCCTTATTCTATAATTGATTTCCATATATCCATATTTATGAAGGTGTAACAAAGTAACATTTTGCCTATTTTTCATTTTTCTATATTGTTCCCTAATTCACAATTTTGTTGGGATTATTGTACAATGTTTCTTGCACTCATTATCTCTATGTCCAAGCTTATTGAAATTGTAACAATGACCATTAAACATGTTTGGCTTATTCTTGTAGACTCTAACATTATGACTTGACTCTTGAAACATTGAGCGTGCTAGGGTAAAAGGTCTAAACTTGTATTCTCATGCAACATGTCTTACCTTATGATAATTGTAACAAATAAGTTTGTAATATGTTTACCAACACTTGTATTGTTCATTTTTAATGGAGATTTATCTTCTTGGTTAAGTTTTTGAGATCCAAATGATTCTCCTGCTTCATGACTCATATGCCTAGGACCATGAGTCTCACCATGCTTTCTTTGGTTCTTTAGTTTCTCATCTAATTTTTAAAAATATTTATTAAATTTCTTTATCAACTTGTTTGCAACATCAAAAAATATTTTTAGTCTATCGTTATCCTTAAATAAGCTTTCATTTCTCATCATTGAAAGATTTAGTTGACATCTAACTTCCTATAGACCCTCATTGGCTTGATGAAGATGTTCATTTAAATTAGAAACCTTTAGTCCTAATTTGAAATTTTCATCCACTTTTACTTGCATGGTTTTCTTTTCCATTTTATTTTCTTCCTTCTATATCTTGGCCAATCATAATAAATAATGCCTCCAATTCCCTTCATATTTTATTCTTATCCTTTTGGAGTAGTTCATTCTCCTATGACATGAATTTTAGGTACTAAAGATCATCAAATTTATTATTATTATATGATTACATCTGATCACATAATTCTTTCATATTTTCCATCGAATGCATCGCATGTTCTTTTAGCCTTTGATTGCCTCATTTCCCTCTGCAAGTTGGTATTCAAGAATCTTCATATACCTATAAGTTTTAACTTTTTGATTCAAGGATTCTCCCTAAATTTTTAGGCATTCTCAAGGTAACCTTTCTTTGATACCAATTGTTACTACTAGGAAACACTAAGAGTAGAGGGTTGCGGGTAAATTAGTTTATTTAAAACTTTAAACAATTTCACCACCAATAATTTTAGTATGAAACATGCAAATTAGATAACCAAGTAATAATAAAGTAATTCAAACATCAACACACGAAACACTGGACTCGAGTATTTTTCATATGGAAACCCATTAGTTAGATTGAAAAAATATAGTGGAACTCTTTCACCCATAAATACTCATTATGAAAATAATCAAGTTTGATTGTTAGGAACTTTTTAGATTCACCTGAATAGGAATTTACCTGGTTAGGAGTGTTAAGCCTTGTCAGAAGCTTTAGTATAAATATCAATTTTATCTACCTAGTTAAGGGATTTATAACTCATTCTAAGTGTTACACCCTTTATATTGGTGTAAATAGGGTTATGAATAGTCAACTTGCGGCTATCTTAATCCTTAATTAATTCATGTTATCATTATTATATTATTATTTAGGTAGGTTGGCCTAAGTGTTATGAAAGGTTGTGTCTATTCAACCTAAGCATAATTAGGTATATATAGGAGGTTGCGAGTCTTATTTCATCATCATATTCTAAAGTGTGTTCTCATTGGAGAAATTTGGAGGTTGCCCCCTTGAAGTGGCCTATTGCTCTCAGTTATTATCAAGTATGTATATAATATTTAATATCATTTCTCCTATTGTGCAAGTTATTTCATTACAAGTGGTATAAAAGCATGATCTTGGCACCATAGAGGCAAGATTCTTTTCTCAACATTGGGGCAATTTTGGGAAGAACATAAATTTCAGATTTTAACAAACTTTTCAATGATTTTTAAAGAGTTTTTGAAGACCATATTAAAGAAGATATGGTCCAAAATTCAGAGGAATTGGAGCAAATGTGAGAAAATTATTGCAGAATTACTATTTCTACACAATTTATTGAGATCTTCATATCTCTCACATCCTACCAAATTGGAGTATAACTTGTATTGGGTTTTTGAATACATATTAGAGGAGCCTAGATATCAAAGCTTCGAGAAATTGAATAGAAAAAAAGCAAGATATTGCAAAATTAGGAAAAATCACTCTTAAGGGAGCAAATTTGCTAAATTTTTCTAGATTTTTCTAAGGGTATCCTAGACCTAGTGAGTTATAGTAAAAATTATATAAATAAATAAGAGAATTTTCATTTAATTTTTGTGATTTATTTCAAAAATATTTTTTTTCCATCATGACGAGGCCTTCAAAAAGAGGCAAAAATAATGCTACCACACTAGGGAAATCCTCTGATTGAGATTGGGAAGAAACAAAGGATAGTAATCCCAATGAGGAGCTTAGGAAGTTCAAGGAAGATGCTAAGAGGGATATGTGTGACCTACGAGGAGATATATCAGATATACAAAGCATGTTAAGCACTTATACAAATGAAACAAGGAAGGAGCTCTCAAGAAATCAAGGTGAAACCTTCAAGTTGATTAATAATGAAAAAAAAACCTATTAATCCTATGGGATCTAGGAATTTTTTTCCAAAGGTGGATATGCATAAATTTGATGGCAAGGATCCTCTAACATAGATAAATCAAATGGAGAATTTTTTTGAAGTACATCAAATCCCATATGGAAAAAATGTCATGATGGCTTCCTTATATCTAGAACTAGATCAATTCATTTGGGGTCATTGGCTTTGTACTCATAGGAGGAAAAATGGTCTCACTATATCATGGTCAATTTTCATAGAAGAACTCCAAGCACAATATAGCAATAGTGTGATAGAAAACTTCTTTAGCCAATTTGCTAAGCTTTAACAAATAGGATCAATTAAGGATTATATTCAAAAATTCCAAAATATATCTTTAAGAGTGACTACAATTACAGAGGAGAACTTGAATGATTTATTCTTGGGTGGTCTCAAGGATTGCATTCAACATGAGGTACGTATGTTTTGTCCTAGCTCAATAAATGAGTCTTTTATATTGGCATGTAGGTTAGAGAAGTTCTTGATTCTTAGAAAGAAAGGGGCTAATGTGACAAGAGAAAAAGTATATATTTAACATCTTCTCTTCCTCAACCTACTAGTTTGACTCCACAACAAATTGAGGAGAAAAGAGCAAAAGTGTTGTGTTTCAATTGTGATAGCAAATATAGTCGAGGACATAAATGCAGTAAAAATAAATTGTTCTATATTGAAGGTCCAAGTGTGGAAGAAGAGGATGAGCTCATATTAGAGGAGGATAGGGAGTCCGGTGAGGATTCATGTGATTCTCAAAATCATTTCTTGTCATGCACTTTTAGGTTTTAGTGCACCACAAACTCTCAAGGTAGTGGGTTTCTTAAAGAAGTAGAAAGTAACAGTGTCGATTGATTTAGATGGTACTCATAATTTCACCAACAAAATGTTGGCAACTCTTTTGAATTGTTTTATATATCTAGAGCTAGATTTTTAGGTTTTGATTACAAATAGGGGAATAGTTAGTTTTTCAGGGAAGTGTCATAGCATCAAATATTATCAACTTGATACCCAATGTATGCAATATTCATGGGTGCAGTGGATATTATTTTGGGAGTACAATACCTTACTACATTGGGAACAATTGAGATGAACTTTAAAGAACTATTCATGTGATTTAAATCAAAAGGAAAGGTAGTGGAGCTAAGGGGATTGAAGGAAAAATCCACACAAATGGTGCATAAGAAGGATGAAACTTGGTGCATGTGCCCAAAATATAGAGTGCTCAAGAAGTACATCATTAAAGATAATATCTATTACAATGATCAATGATCTTCTAGATGAATTAAATGGAGCTATGCATTTTACCAAGTTAAATCTTAGATCGGGTTATCACCAAATTTGGATTAAGAAGAAAAATATTTGTAAGACAACTTTTTGAACTCATGAGGGTCATTATGAATTTTTGGTGATGTCATTCGGTCTTACCAATGCACCATCTACATTCCAAAGTTTGATGAGTTTCATTTTTAAGAAATTCTTGAGAAATTTTATGTTAGTTTTTTTTGATGATATATTAATCTATAGCAAGACTTGGGAACAACATTTTCAGCATGTAGATCAAACATTACAATTACTCGAAGATCATCAACTCTATGCTAAGCCATCCAAGTTTTATTTTCATCTTAAGGAGATGGAGTATTTGGAACACATAGTTTCACATGAAGGAGTAAAGGTGGACTCTAAAAAAAATTAAGGCTATCATGGAATGACTTATTCCAAAAACTATTAATAAGCTGAAGGGTTTCTTGGGATTGACAGGATACTATAGAAGATTTGAGAAGAATTATGGTCATATAGCAGCACCCCTTCCCACTCTATTGAAGAAGGATTCTTTTCATTTGAATGAATCTACAAATGTATCATTTGAACAATTGAAGAAGGATATGTGCACAACTCCAGTGCTTGCCACTCCAAACTTCAACAAGGAATTCATTGTGGAATGTGATGCTTCTTGAAATGGGATAGGAGTAGTTCTCATGCAATAAGGTCAACCAATTTCTTTTGAGAGTTGCCAATTAAAAGGTAACAATCAACTGAAACCTATTTATGAGAAGGAAATGCTAGCAATCCTTCATGTGGTTTAAAAATGGAGGCCTTATTTAATGGGTTGACACTTCAAGGTTAAGATAGATCATGATAGCATAAAATATTTTTTGGAACAAAGACTAGATACATCAAAAGAGCAAAAAAAATGGGTCACTAAGATGTTGGGATATGACTTTGAAATTGTATACAAGAAAGGGAAGGAAAATATTGTGGCTAATGCACTTTCTAGAAAGGATGAAAAAGATGAAGCCTGATTGTGTGCCCTTTCAATATTACAAGAAAATTGGGTGGTAGAAGCCAAAGAAGAGTGGCAAAATGATCTTGCAACAAGTAATCTCATGCAACAAATAAAAAACACCCCTAGTAGTTCATATAAGTTTTGTTTGAAGGGGGATATTCTTTGGTATAAAGAGCACTTGTATCTTTGCAAGAATTCCACTCTTAAATACAAGATTCTCAAAGAACTACATGAGTCCCCAATTGGTGGTCATTCAGGATTTTCGAAGACATATCACTGGGTCAATCAAGATGTTTTTTGGGCAAGGTAAAAGGTGATGTTCAATAATTTGTGATTGAATATTTGGTTTTTCAAAGAAATAAGGGGGAAACAATTAAGAGACCAGGTCTCTTGCAACCTTTATCTATTCTTAGCCAATGTTGGTAAGAGGTATACATGGACTTCATTACAAGGCTTCCCAAATCTAAAAGTCATAATGTCATCATGGTAGTAGTTGATTGCCTCACTAAATATGAAAATTTCATTGCATTATCATATCCTTTAATAGCAAGTATTGTGGAAAAAGTTTTCTTGGAGAATATCCAAAAGCTACATGGTACACCTAAGGTTATTATTAGTGATCATGATCCCATCTTTAGTGGTCACTTTTGGAAATATTTATTCTCATGTTTGGGTACTCAAATGGCTCATAGTTCTTCATACCATCCTCAATTAGATGGGAAAACTAAGGTTGTTAATAAATTTTTGGAAAGATATCTATGTTGTTTAACTTTAGAACAACAATCTCAATGGGTAGGTTGGCTACCTCTTGCAGAATGGTGGTATAATACTTCTTTTAATAGCTCATAAAAAATGTCTCCATTTTTTATACTTTATGGATATCATCCTCCTTCCATCACATCATCATTAAAGGTGTCACCAAGAGTTTAAGCAGTAGAGAACCACTTGCTTCATCAACAATAGATACTTTAAGGACTCAAGGAGAATTTAGCTATGGCACAAAATTGAATGAAACAACAAGTGGACCAACATCATAATGAAAGAAATTTTGAAGTTGGGGACTGGGTCTTCTTGAGATTGCAATATTATAAACAAATCTCAATGAGGCAACAAAAAAATAATAATAAGTTGTCTCCAAGATATTATGGACCATACCAAATCATGCAAAAGATTGGCAGTATTGCCTACAAGCTTGAGTTGCCACCAACAACAAAAATACATCCATTTTTTTATGTTTCTTGTTTGAAGAAGGTAATTGGGCAGAATATTCTTACTCAAACAGTACTACCAGAACTTGATGAAGAAGGAAGAATAATTTTAGAACCAGAGTACATACTTCAAACATGTATGAAGAAGTTGAGGAACAAAATCCTAACTTAGTATCTAATCCAATGGAAGAACTTACTAGTTGAAGAGGCCACATGGGAGGATGGGGAGTTCATTCAAAAGAATCTACACTTGGTTAGCATTGAGGACAATGCTTCTTTCAAGAGAGGGGGCATGTTACGCCCTTAATATTGGTGTATATAGGGTTATGAATAGTCAACTTGTGGCTATCTTAATCCTTAATTAGGTCATGTTATCATTATTATATTATTACTTTGGTAGGTAGGTCAGCCTAGGTGTTATGTAGGGTTGTGTCTATTCAACCTAAGCATAATTAAGTATATATAGGAGGTTGTGAGAATTATTTCTTGATCATATTGTGAAGTGTGTTCTCTTTGGAGACATTTGGAGGTTGCCCCCTAGAAATGGCCTATCACTCTCAATTATTATCAAGTATTTATATAATATTTTATATTATTTCTTCTATTGTGTAAGTTATTTCATTACACTAAGAGTCACATTGTTAGAGAATTGACATATTTAAAGCTTTAAAGATTCTATATATTCTAGTTAGAAGAAACCTTATTAGAGGGTTTTTCTTATCAACTTGTTAGAATCAAAAAGTGTATCTTGATCCAAATATAGTACCTATTGCATGACACATTGTTTATCTTCCTATTCAACTCTCTTCTAAATACACTTTATTACAATTGTGCTTCATAAGCATTTATATCATAACACTTTATCTCTCATTGCACATCAATGTAAGATTTCTTTTATACTATATTTTAAGGTACTGGAAAAAAACCTAAATGTTTTTCCATTGGTCAAACTCAAAATTAATTCAAATTTTATGAGAAAAAGTCAACACCTTGAATTTTTGAGTTTCATGTTGGCCTCTTTAGACATGTCCACTCACTTTACCAATCTTGAAATACCAATTCAATGAATCTATCCAAGTTATCTTTGCTAGGGAGATATTCTTGATTTTGTTACCTATAATCTTATAGTAATCTTTACTTACTATAAATATCATATAATTTTTACTTCGCAAGCATCTTCATAAATATCTTGTGAACATATTTTTGTAAGTTATTTCTCGTGACTCATCAAAACATTCATTACTTATCCAAAATATTCTAACTATCTTTCTTTACCAAGTTCATCTATTACTTAACTATATAAACTTTTTAATCAATATTGTTACCACTAGAACTAATTTGATTCCTCTAGGTAAATTGGTTTTCAATAATGACATCACCCATATAAAGATGTAACAAAATATTTTCCTAAATTTCTACTAATTGTCATCATGGTGGAACATATAATTGACAATGAATTATGGTAGGGTCAAGATGATGATTTTACTCTAAATACTTATACTACTTCAAATTGGGCAGAAAATATGAATGATAGGAAATGTACTAGTGGTAACATTCTTCTTCAGTAAGAGGTTAGTTGCATAGTGTAGTAAAAGTCAAGATTGTGTGTGTGTGTGTGTGTGTGTGTTATCATAGATGAATAAATTGATGCTACAATTAAATGTACACAAGTAATTTAAGGATGAATAAAATAATAAAAGTTAGAAAAATGAATATGAACATATTACTATTTATTGTGATAACTCTCATTTTACAATCAAAGACCAATAATATATTTATCAAATATCATTTCTTTAGGGATATGTTTAATGAAAAATAAGCGAGATTGGGATATTTGGCTACCAAATATTATATTATGTTAATAGTTTCATGAAGCCTTTGCCTAAAGATGCCTTTGAATATATTAAAGGTGACCTTTTAGGTATGGCACCTCCTGATTAGAGTTAACTAATGCATGGAATTACTTAGTCTAGTAACCTTAAAATTATATTCTTATTTGGGATTGATATTTTTTGGTGGCTTCTACTCTAGGAGAGAAGTCAGTCTTGCAAGGAATGGATTCCAATGGTGATGATATCTTTCAGTTGATTTGGCTTCTCAGACATAGCACATACATGTTCCTTTGTAATTTATATCAAATGGTAAGAGATTTCATTGTGAAAAGTATGAAGAAAAGGGATACATAGCTTTGTGTAGTGTTTATGGAGTTGATTTGTGATAGATACTATGAAAAATTATATTCTATATTGTTGATGGTTTTGATCTTATACATTGACTTAATTTTTTATAGCATATGTTGTCATTATTTCCAAAGGGGGATATTGTTTGGTTTGTGGAAAGAGATTATATTATATTCTTTTGAATTAATTGTTTGTCATCAATGTTGACATATTTTCTTTCATGATAGTTTTCTTAGTTTGTTCACTAAAGAGATTGGATCAAAGTGTTTTTTATATTGATTACTAGATCTTGTGAAGTTATAGATGGTTGCACGGATGTTTACTTAGGTTAAAACCTATTATTATGCCTTTTGACTACTTTTTTTATTTGTTCCCTAGTCAAATCCGGCAATATGCTTGCTAGGGTTGATTCCCTCATCTCCTTCTCCATTTTCAAAAAAAAATGCCATCTGTCATCTACAATTTTAGACAGTTCATTTGGCAATTGTCCATCCAATTCAAGTGGAGTGTACTTGAACTGTGCCATCATTCCATAAACTGTTTCTTCTATCCTATTCTATTCTTCTTTAGTAAACTTATTGAAATCAATTTTTTATTTAAGTTGCTTAAATCATCATTTCCAATCTTTTTACATAAAGTATCAACTGAAGAATGGCTTACCTATTTAGATTGATCTTCTTCATCAGTATCAGGTTGAGCCACATATCTTCTTCTTTTCCTTGGCTCTTCATGTGTTTCCTTGATTGGTTTCTTATTTGTAACTTCTCTTTAGCCTTTTGAGTGGAGGCCCTTGTTGCAGCTCATGTTGTAGGCTTTTGAGGTGATGGCATGGTAGATTTCTTTGGTTTTTGTGTAGATGGAAGCTGTTCTGTTGCCTTTCTTTTCTTTGTCTCAGCTTCAGTTTGTGCTTCCTTGGCTTCTTTGTCTTCTGCACCTTCCTCCTTGTCTTCACCTAGGCCTTGAGTTAATTCCATTGGGCCTTGTTCTTGTTCATCTTCATCATCAGTGTCATCATCTTCTTCTTCTGCTTCAGCCTCAATTTCTTCACCAAATTTCTTCTTAATCTTCTTTAACAATTTGTCTTTCTTCTTTAATGTGGAAGCAATCTTTAATTCCATGTTTATTTTTGACCTTACTACATCATAAGTGCCAAAATGTGGAGCACTTTTATCTGTTTCTTCTGCCAATAATGCAGTTATTGCTGCAGATGCCTCATCAACATTGATTTCATATCCAAATGGCCTTAGCCATCTCACTCTTGGAATTGCAGCTTGAATGTATGCGAAGTCAATATCAACCAAGGAGCATATATCATTAACATGTTCTTCTACTAAAGAAACTGGTATTCTCACCCTTTGTTTCATGGATTTCTTGAAATCTTTGAAATAACTTGTGATCAGGGTATCAAAATTTTCTCCCATTTGTTCTATATATTCATTGATTTGGGCAATGATAGTTCTATCATTCCTCCATGTAATTTTTTCGAAAGAGGGAAACTCATTTTGAACATAGAAGAATATACAAATTAAGATTGCTCCAAATTTGCATTGAGCACCCTTTCTCCTTCTTATGGCAGCTAGGTTTTCAGTAATCTGTTGTAGTTGTAGTTCTGCAAGATCATAAGTATGATCCTTTTTCACCAATTTGTAACATACATCTACTGCAATACATGACACATTGTTGAGTCTAATGGATTGATAGAACTTATGGGCAATGACTCTAATAGAAAACTCAACTAGAGGATACTGAATTGTGTGAATTGTCATTCCTCTCTTATTCCACTAAGCACTAGTGTTCTTTTCAATAACCTCCTTCGATTCACTTCTCAAGGTTTTGAACCGATCTAGGGTAGGGTACCCTATTACTCTATGTATGATTTCTTTGGTTAATTTGATGGGAGTATCTTTTAACCATAAACTTCCACTATGAATTTTGCTTAACACAAGTTTAACCCATTCTATCTTGAATACGGTAGGAAAGCTCAAAACTCTGGTCAAGCCCTTTCTTTCAACAATTTTGAATTCATCTTTTAAGACTCCATCTATGCACAATTTCTCATAGGCTTTCCTTATTTCCATACCTCCTAGGGCTCCTATCTTACAATTGTAGCATCTCCTCATGTCTTGAACCATTACAACTTTTGGGGGTATTTGGGAGAGAGCTCCGACTGGGTCATTTTTGTATGCAACTTCAGGTATGGGACAAAAATTAGTTGCTTGACCTCATTGGACACTAACTAAACTTCAAATGACTCTTTGTGCTCGGTTTTCTTGAAACTTGATGCCATTTATGCAAACTAGGGTTTCCTTTTTATGAAATTTGAAACAGTGTAGCTCAGCACAAATGAAAAATACCTCAAGATTGATGAAAACACGTTGAGAGATGTTGCAATCTACTTGAAATGCTGGATTCTATGCTATGAAGTTGCTCTGCTCTCTTTCTCTTCTTTGCTTCTTGATCGTGATAAGGAAAACTGATTAGAATCATGATAATATACCCTATTTTCATTGCATTAAATGCTCAACTGCCAACTCAACTTCTAAAATTTTTTAACCTAACTCGGCATTAGTTATCAACTCGGTCGCTATTAGGAGCTCGACATGTGTTGGATTTTAACTCGACATCTAAAGATAGCTTGGCAACATCACTTAGATTTTGTCTTGACATTTTGTCTCATGCAGATTTATACTTTGCATTATTTCTTTGTCTTGGGACTGATGTGTGATATAGCTTTGTATATCAGTCTTGTATACTTCTCATGCTTAGTTTGATGAAGTGTGATCACTTGACCTATTGGGTGAAGTGATCCCTCCATTTGATGTGTTGCATTCATCTTTGTTTCTCCAAATTTTATTCATTTTCCCCCTTATCTTTTCAACATCAATCTTTTCTTTGCGATTATTTTCTTCAGTCTTGGGTGCCTTTGATCTTGTAGGACAGTTTATGCTAATATGACCAACTTTCAAACAACTAAAACATGTGGTTTAATTTAACCATCTTTCGTAGTTCCCTTTGAATTGTGTTCTTATGCAGTTCTGTGGTATATGTCCATATTCCTGACAATAATGACAACTCTACCTAGTGTTGTAATCCCAATGATAGTGACTTTCATTCCCTTTTGATTTTGCTGGTTGATTGAATTCCATATAGGCTTTGATTTGCATTCAAATGCTCTATGCCCATACTTCATCCAATTATGACAGTGTCCATCAAATATTTGTGTCCTTGTAACTCTGGATCTGCAATCTTGTGTCATATGTCCTTGCATGTTGCACTTGTGACAGTAACTCTTGCTCTTGAGTGTATTTGGTTGATTGAATTTCCTATTCCTACAAATGTTAGCAGCATGCCCCTTCTTATTACAGTAATGACAAGTGGGTTTTGAATTCTCACCTATGTCATCTTTTTTTCAACACTCTTTGATGATTCTCCAACCTCAGTGCTGTTGTATCCTAGTCCTGATGTATCATGGGCAGATTTTGCACATTTCAGCAATTGTTCAAAATACTTGATGGCTTTAGTTGACTTGTTGAGATTCTCAGCTACCTCTTTTTCTCTGTTCAATTCATTCTATAGTTGTTCATTGTGTATCTTCAAAGTAGAGATCTCAATATCTTTCATATTGAGTTCATGATGAAGGTTCATCATTTGGGCAAGTGTATCCATCTGCATATTTGAGATCCTTGTTAATTCAGTACATTTTTCTTCAAGCCTGTTTGCAAGATTTCTTTTTTCATTTTCTATCATGAATCTATCCTCAATTGCTCTTTTCTTTTGTTCAGTGATTTCACATATCATTATGGCCTAAGATTCATTTTCCATCTTGAGAGATCTTATCTCCTCTACTTGAACTTTGTTTTTCTCTATCAGTTCTGCTATTGCTGCATCAAACACTTTAGTGTCTCCATTGGCACTCAATTTTGTGGTATCAATCTCCTTATAGTTTATATCATTTTCAGCTATGGCTATATCCTTCCTTCTCTTCAAGGATTTTCTCAATTCTTCCCTTGCTTCCTCTACTCTGTGTAGAGCCAATTGCACATCAATCACTTGATTTTCAATAATCTTCCCAAGTTTGAAGACTTCCATCTTTAGACCTTTTTCTTCAAGTTGTTAGACTTTTTTTTGTGAGAACCAAATGCTCTGATACCAATTATTAGAATATTCAAATGGGAAGAATGCTTCTAAGAGTGGGGGTGAATCAGAAGTAATGAATTGTAAAATCTTTAAACTGAAAGTAGATTGCATACATACAAACCTATCAAACAATTATGAGAAACACATAAGAATCACCACATAACACTTGAGATTTTGGTAACCTAGAAACCCTCTAGGAATAAGAAGGTAAAACTGGGGTGCGGATGATACCAACAAAATTTGCTACAGCAGTAAGGTTTTAACCACTTCTGATGGTCTGCCCTATTAAAGGCTTTACACTGTATCAATAGTGACATGGTTAGAGGATTTGCAGACACTTTACATGAAGTGTCACCCTGTTAAAGGATTTAATCACCTATTTAAAGGATCTATGAAATAGCTGTTAAGCTAACCTATTACCATAGGATTTTCATTCTAATACAATTGCTAGAAAGTACTAGGTACAATAAACCTGATAGATTATAATCCTTCGATTGCTGAATACATGTACTTGATCTGGTTTCTCTGATCTTGATCCTTTGTGATCTAATAGTCCTTACTCTGAAAGTAGTTTTCCTTACACACCCTTTTATATCCACTCATATATTTTACAATGAAATTTTGTCTTCCTTATAAAGACATTCGAAGATTTAGGGTTAGGTATGGATCTACGATCCATATTCAATCTCTATTTCTCGGTCATTGTTTGCACTTCTTCCATTGGTTGCATGCCTTCATCATTTTTCTTATATGCTACATGTAGATTGAATAGGAAAAATAAAAGATTTTATCTTATCATTGAATCCTTCGAGATTCGTCACATGTCAGCCATGAAAATGATTTACATATGAATCAATGAAGTTACAAACTCATATGTACATTCTGTGTTGCTCGGCACTTGCTGATTCCAGATGCTCGGCACTAATAACAAACTGGTTTACTCGACACTTGTTTCATTTCTGTATTGCTCGGCATCATCTATGACTCGGCACTTGAATATCACTTGGCACTTTTATCTGCTCAAAACTTTATTCTACTCGGCACTTAAAGTCATTCAACACTTGAACTTCACTCGACACCTGATCTTCACTCAACACTTGAAGACTACTCAGTACATGAAGATCACTCGGCACCTGAAGTCTTTCCTAACTCGGCTTTTGTTGTGGCTTGGCATACATGGTGTACTCGGCTCCAATATAGAAAGTAGTTGAGTGTATTGGCACTCAAGTGTCAAAAACCATTATGAGGTTAACAATCTCCCCCTTTGACATGAGTGACAAAAACACTTAACTGACCTTGTGAGTACATTCTTAACTAATTTTTTTGGTATATACAGAGTTTTTAAAAAAAACTTGATCAAAATTTGTAACTTACAATATATACACCTCAAAATTATTGTAACTCCCCCTGAGTTGGTTGTGCATCATACATCATATAGTATCTCATGTTTAGTTAATATCTCTACCTTTTATTCTTATCTCCTCCTTTTATTCTTATCTCCCCCTTTTATTCTTATCTCCCCCTTTTTGACACTTATGTCAAAGGATTTTAAGGGTTAAGACCATATTTCACCAAAAATGTGTTGTTTACCTCCATAATCATCTTCAGAGCTGCATCCCAATTGTTCAAAGCAATTTCCAGTGACTTATGCTGGATGGCAATCTCTGCAACAAGATGAATAAGTCCATCTGATGTAGAAAGATTAGAATCTTTCTTGAGAACGGTTTTTGCATAGACTTGTTCCTTATGGAGTAATTCCAAATGTGGGGTAATGGAGGATTGTAGTTGTATCAATTTTGCTTTGATATTGGCCTCATCTACTATTAATACGGCTATTTCTTTGTGAGTGTGAAGCGATTGAGCAAAATGCTTCTCACTTTGAGCTGGATCATTTGGTAACTGTATGGTTGAAATGTTTAAATTTCTTTCCAAGCTCAGTATCTTTTGGCTTGTCTCTTGTGTGAAGTATGAAAAGTCACACAACTTTTTGTACAATGAGAATATATTCTCAAGTACATTTTTCACTTTGTCTACTAACTTTGCCAATTCAACCTATGAAAGTGCTATTTCACTAGATACTTTCTCATTCACTTTCCCTTGAAATTTTCTTTTAGACCATTCCATAAGTTTTGCATTTGTTTCTTGGTCTTCATTTGTCACCTAGTCAACAATATCTGATAATTGCTCCATGATATGCTTTGACTTATCTGGTGATTGCAAACTGAAGGCATCCATAAAGATGTCCTTAATCTCATGTAGTGTTTCCTTTTGTTTATACTCCTTCCTGAGTATCTCTTGTCTCTTTCTCCTATTCAGTGCTTCTTGCACCTCGTTTATTTGATCAATGGTTATTGTTTTTGAGTCATAGCTTGGTATGACTATCTCCTCATCTAATTCAGGGTCTCCATAGTGAAGTACCCTTGCAACTTTTGTATTACTAGATGTTGGTACAGATATTTGCAATGGCTATTCTGAAGGAGTTCCCGAGGTAGGCAAATTTATCAATGTTTGTATTGCCTCCTGCTCTTTGGGGTTTCCACTATTTTCTCCTCCTGCTGTCTACTATCTTGATCAATTATGGTAATCTTAGGAAGTGCACCTTGTGCTTGTGCTGTAGGATCAGATGTAATAGTCTGTCCTATTTGTTTTGTTCCTTTTTCTACAGCTACACTCGGCTTCTGTATTGTAGTGTCAACTATGCCTATTGGCATTTGAAGTTGACCACTAGTAGCTATAGAGATGATGGAAGGTGGTTCTTGTGGATTCACCTTATCTCTAACTATGCTTTCTACTAGTTTTTGCAATTCATCCATACTGACCAATACTGGATCTGCACATAATATTGCTTGTTGTGTAGATTGGTCAAGGATTCTTTTGAGATCTTCTACAGTTAATGGATTGATGTTCTGACCAGACGTATTAGAAACATCAACAATAGTTACAATTTCTACAGGTGTGATGGGTACATGAGGAGGGCTAGAGGGTGGCAGTTGTGTGTCTTTCACACTCTAATTTGGTTGTTTCTCTTGCTCAGCTATTGCCGATACATCTTGTTTTTGTGTCTCTTCCTCCTCTACATCTTTCTTTTCTTCTTCTTTCTTCACTTCTTCTACCTTCTTTTCTTCTTCTACTTTCTTTTCTTCTTCTCCCTTCTCTACTACTATCTTCTCTTCTCTCCTTTTTCTCCTCTCTTCTAGTGGAGTAGTAGCTTGTTCCTTGTATTCTTCTTCAAGAAAATCTTCAATCTTTTTGTACAATTTTTTCCATGATTTCATTATACTTTGGACAACATCTTCCATCTTGTTTTGGAGCATGAAGAATGCCCTGTACTTAGGTGTAAACCTATTAATATGCCTTTTGACTTCTTTCTTTATTTGTTCCCTAGTCAAATCTGGCAATACACTTGCTAGAGTTGATTCCCTCATCTCCTTCTCCATTTTCAAACAAAAATGCCATCTGTCTTCTACAATTTTAGACAGTTCATTTGGCAATTGTCTATCTAGTTCAAGTGGAGTGTACTTGAACTATGCCATCATTCCATAAACTATTTCTTCTATCCTATTATGTTCTTCTTTAGTAAACTTATTGAAATCAACTTTGTTTAAGTTGCTTAAATCAACATTTTAAATCTTTTTACATAAAGTATCAACTGAAGAATGGCTTACCTTTTCAGATTGATCTTCTTCATCAGTATCAGGTTGAGACACATATCTTCTTCTTTTCCTCAGCTCTTCTTATGTTTCCTTGATTGGTTTCTTCTTTGTAACTTTCTCTTTAGCCTTTTGAGTGGAGGCCCTTGTTGCAGCTCATGTTGTAGGATTTTGAGGTGATGGCAAGGTAGATTTCTTTGGTTTTTGCTAAGATGGAGGCTGTTCTATTGCCTTTCTTTTCTTTGTCTCAGCTTCAGTTGGTGCTTCCTTGGCTTCTTTGTCTTCTGCACCTTCCTCTTTGTCTTCACCTAGGCCTTGAGTTAATTCTATTGGACCTTGTTCTTGTTCATCTTCATCATCATTGTCATCTTCTTCTTTTTCTGCTTTAGCCTCAATTTCTTCACCAAATTTCTTCTTAATCTTCTTTAACAATTTGTCTTTCTTCTTTCATGTGGAAGCAGTCTTTAATTCCATGTTTATTTTTGACCTTACTACATCATAAGTGCCAAAATGTGGAGCACTTTTATCTGTTTCTTCTGCCAATAATGCAGTTATTGTTGCAGATGCCTCATCAACATTGATTTCATATCCAAATGGCCTTAGCCATCTCACTCTTGGAATTGCAGCTTGAATGTATGCGAAGTCAATATCAACCAAGAAGCATATATCATTAACATGTTCTTCTACTAAAGAAACTGGTATTCTCACCCTTTGTTTCATGGATTTCTTGAAATCTTTGAAATAACTTGTGATCAGGGTATCAAAATTTTCTCCCATTTGTTCTATATATTCATTGATTTGGGCAATGATAGTTCTATCATTCCTCCATGCAATTTTGTCGAAAGAGGGAAACTCATTTTGAACATAGAAGAATATACAAATTAAGATTGCTCCAAATTTTCATTGAGCACCCTTTGTCCTTCTTATGGCAGCTAGGTTTTCAATAATCTATTGTAGTTGTAGTTCTACAAGATCATAAGTATGATCCTTTTTCACCAATTTGTAACCTTCATTTATTGCAATACATGGCACACTATTGAGTATACTGGATTGATAGAGCTTATGGGCAATGACTCTAATAGCAAACTCAACTAGAGGATATTGAATTGTGTGATTTGTCATTCCTCTCTTATTCCAATGAGCAACAGTGTTCTTTTCAATAACCTCCTTCGATTCACTTCTCAAGGTTTTGAACCGATCTAGAGTAGGGTACCCTGTTACTCTATGTATGATTTCTTTGGTTAATTTGATGGGAGTATCTTTTAACCATAAACTTCACCATGAATTCTGCTTAACAAAATTTTAACCCATTCTGTCTTGAATACAGTGGAAAAGCTCAAAACTCGGGTCAAACCCTTTCGTTCAACAATTTTGAATTCATCTTTTAAAACTCCATCTACTCACAATTTCTCATAGGCTTGCCTGATTTCCATATCTCCTAGGGCTCCTATCTTACAATTGTAGCATCTCCTCACATCTTGAACCATTACAACTTTTGGGGGTATTTGGGAGAGAGCTCAGGATGGGTCATTTTTGTATGCAACTTCAGGTATGGGACAAAAATCAGGTTGCTTGACCTCATTGGACACTAACTAAACTTCAAACGACTCTTTGTGCTCAATTTTCATGGAACTTGATGCCATTTATGCAAACTAGGGTTTCCTTTTTACGAAATATGAAACTGCGTAGCTCGGCACAAATGAAAAATACCTCAAGATCGATGAAAACATTTTGAGAGATGTTGCAATCTGCTTGTAATACTGGATTCTATGCTGTGAAGTTGCTCTTCTCTCTTTTTCTTCTTTGCTTCTTGGTCGCGATGAGGAAAATTGACTACAATCGCAATAGTATACCCTATTTTCATCGCATTAAATGCTCAACTGCCAACTTGGCTTCTAAAATTTTTTAACCTAACTCGGCATCAGTTATCAACTCGGTCACTGTTAGGAGCTCGGCATGTGTTGGAGTTTAACTCGGCATCCAAAGATAGCTTGGCAACATTATTTAGATTTTGTCTTGACATCTTGTCTCATGCAAATTTATACTTTGCATTACTTCTTTGTCTTGGGACTGATGTGTGATATAGCTTTGTATATCAGTCCCGTATACTTCTCATGCTTAGTTTGATGAAGTTTGATCACTTGACCTATTGGGTGAAGTGATCCCTCCATTTGATGTGTTGCATTCATCTTTCTTTCTCCAAGTTTTATTCATTTGCCCCCTTGTCTTTTCAACATCAATCTTTTCTTTGCCCTTATTTTCTTTAGTCTTGGGTGCCTTTGATCTTGTAGGACAGTTTATACTAATATGACCAACTTTCAAACAACTAAAACATGTGGTTTGATTCAACCATCTTTTGTAGTTCCCTTTGAAATGTGTTCTTATGCAGTTCTATGGTATATGTCCATATTCCTAACAAAAATGATAGCTATACCTGGTGTTGTAATCCCAATGATAGTGACTTTCATTCCCTTTTGATTATCCTGGTTGATTTGATGTCCATATAGGCTTTGATCTGCATTCAAATGCTCTATGCCCATACTTCTTGCAATTATGACAGTGTCCATAAAATTTTTGTGTCCTTGTAACTCTGGATCTATAATCTTGTGTCATATGTCCTTGCATGTTGCACTTGTGATAGTAACTCTTGCTCTTGAGTGTATTTGGCTGATTGAATTTCCTATTCTTGCAAATGTTAGTAGTATGCCCCTTCTTATTATAGTAATGACAAGTGGGTTTTGAATTCTCACCTATGTCATCTTTTTTTTTGACACTCTTTGATGATTCTCCAACCTCAGTGCTATTGTATCCTAGTCCTGATGTATCATGGGTAGATTTTGGTGATTTCAGCAACTGTTCAAAATACTTGATGGCTTCAGTTGACTTGTTGAGATTCTCAGCTACCTCTTTTTCTCTGTTCAATTCATTCTATAGTTGTTCATTGTGTATCTTCAAAGTAGAGTTCTCAATATCTTTCATATTGAGTTCATGATGAAGGTTCATCATTTGGGCAAGTGTATCCATCTGCATATTTGAGATCCTTGTTAATTCAGTACATTTTTCTTCAAGCCTGTTTGCAAGATTTCTTTTCTCATTTTCTATCATGACTCTATCCTCAACTACTCTTTTCTTTTGATCAGTGATTTCACATATCATTATAGCCTGTGATTCATGTTCCATCTTGAGAGATCTTATCTCCTCTGCTTGAACTTTGTTTTTCTCCATCAATTCTGCTATTGCTGCATCAAACTCTTTAGTGTTTCCATTGGAACATAGTTTTGTGTTATCAATCTCCTTATAGTTTATATCATTTTCAACTATGGCTATATCCTTCCTTCTCTTCAAGGATTTTCTCAATTCTTCCCTTGCTTCCTCTACTCTGTGCAGAGCCAGTTGCACATCAATCACTTGATTTTCAATAATCTTCCCAAGTTTGAAGACTTCCATCTTTAGACCTTTTTCTTCAAGTTGTTAGATTTCTTTTTCTGAGAACCAAACGCTCTAATACCAATTGTTAGAATAGTCAAATGGGAAGAAAGCTTCTGAGAGTGGGGGTGAATCAGAAGTAATGTATTTAAAATCTTTAAATTTGCTGCAACAGTAAGGTTTTAACCACTTCTAATGGTCTGCCTTGTTAAAGGCCTGCCCTATTAAAGGCTTTACACTATATCAATAGTGACCTAATTAGAGGATTTACAAACACTTTACATGAAGTGTCACCCTATTAAAGGATTTAATCACCTATTTAAAGGATCTATGAAATTGATGTTAAGCTAACCTATTACCAGATGATTTTCATTCTAATACAATTGCTAGAAAGTATTAGGTACAATAAACCTGATAGATTACAATCCTTTGATTGCTGAATACAAGCACTTGATCCGCTTTCTCTAATCTTGATCCTTTGTGATCTGATAGTCCTTACTTTGAAAGTAGTTTTCCTTACACACCCTTGTATATCCACTCATATATTTTACAATGAAATTTTTTCTTCCTTATAAAGACATTCAAGGATTTAGGGTTAGGTATGGATCTACAATCCATATTCAATCTCTATTTCTCGCTCATTGTTTGCACTTCTTCCATTGGATGTATGCCTTCATCATTTTTCTTATTGGCTGCATGTAGATTGCATAGGAAAAATAAAAGATTCGATCTTATCATTTAATCCTTTGAAATTCATCACATGTCGGCCATGAAAATGATTTACATATGAATCAATGAAGTTACAAACTCATATGTACATTTTGTGTTGCTTGGCACTTGCTGATTCCAGATGCTCAGTACTAATAACAAACTAGCTTACTCAACACTTGTTTCATTTTTGTATTGCTTGGCATCATCTATGACTCGGAACTTGAATATCACTTGGCACTTTATTCTGCTCGGCACTTAAAGTCATTGGGCACTTGAACTTCACTCGGCACTTGAAGACTACTTGGTACATGAAGATCACTCAACACTTGACGTCTTTCCTAACTCGGCTTTTGTTGTGGCTCGACATACATGGTGTACTCGGCTCCAATATAGAAAGTAGTTAAGTGTATTGGCACTCAAGTGTCAAAAATCATTATGAGGTTAACAAAAGCTACAATGAGCCACCAAAAGTACTACATCAATAAGGAACAAGACAAAAAGAAACTCAACAAGTAATATAAGATGGTGACGATTGGTGGAAGTGAGATTAGTTATAGAAAAAGGGTTAGAGTTTGTTGCAGCAATGGAGATACTATTGAATTACAAGATGAAGATGGTGAGAAGGTTACTTCTACAAGGAAGGTAAGGTTTTTTACTTCAACCTTTTATGATTCTGGTTCCCTTTTTGAGGGCTACTCTTTTGGTAGGTAGTCATTATTTCTACCAACATAGTTATTTTGTCATCCACTATGCCTTACAATTAATTATTGGTCCATCTAGTATTTTCTTACGAAGAATGGATCGACTCCACTAGTGTTGATTGAAGTGATTTTTGGTATTTATTTTTACATGTGGTGTTAGGTGTAGTGGGGAGCCTAACTATGTTTGGTTGGAGGCAATTTTATTGCCTAGGATCCTAGTTCGTTGTCTTAAATTTCTCCCTTGGTTGAGCTTTGTTCTTGGAGACTTAGACAAAACCCATGGTGGGTTCCTTGTATTTGACCCTTATCTTGCAAGCTTGAGCTATTTAGGGTATTGGGGTTTTTTCATTTTGTGGTGTTAGGAGTGATCATTTTCCTTTTTGGAGCTTAGTTCCCAAGCACTGTAGTTTCACTTCCACTAAAGGGTTTGATTAGAGTTAGCTATATTGGTTGTTTGTGTTGCATCTTGGGCTTTGGTGTTAATGTTAAGACTTATCTTTTGTGCGTAGTCCATTACTATCCTTTTTGTGTCAAGAATCTTGGTTGTTTGGGATTTTTTTTCTAGATCTTAGACCCCTCTAGGAGCTTACTTAGCTAGTGCTTTGAAGTCATTAATAGAGGGTCCTCCTCTTGTCTTCTTAGTCATGTTCTATTTATATGACAAGGTTATGGTTTTTTGATCTCTAGTGGTTTTCTAGTAGGATATCTTTGGCTATATTGTTGCCAAATGAACAATCCGAAGGGAAGTTGGCTCATTGTGGAGAACTAATGTGGTGTTGGTATTTCTCAATAAGAGGGCCCTTTTTTCTTCTTATCCATGTTTATGTGATGGTGGCACCTCTAGTTGCACACTATTTTTTGAGGGATTACAAATTCATTTCAGTTATGAAAGCTTTGTCGTAATAGGGTTATTAGCTCTTAGTTTTGGAGCTAATTTTTTTAAAAATGTTTTACGCTCTTTGTGTGATGTTTTGTTAATGGGCTTGTTTATCCCTTTCCCTTCAAGTTTGGTTTCCTTTGTTGCTAGTAATGTAGGGTAGTATGTTGTTATCTTTTGGGAGGATATTGTTATTTTTGGTTATTTTTCTAGTGCTAGTGAGTCATGTACTATCAAATTTAAAGGGAACTTTCTTTATTGTAGTTTTTTTTGGTTGGGAAGACAACATGGATTTGGTAGACTTGAAAGGTTTAAGATCCTTTAAAGGAATATCATGGAAGGTTTGGGGTCCTTCTGAAAACTTTGCAAGGTTTTGGGTTCCCTTAATAAACTCATTAGAATAGGATTTGGAGGCTTGTCTACTTGCCTAAGTCTATTGTTCATTCTATTGTTGTACTAAGGTTCTTCTCAATGTAATAGGTTTTAGGGGCTTGCCAATAACCTTGCTTTTATTATATTAAAATGTAATACAAGAAAGACCCCAACAAAACCATTCAAATAAATATAAGTAAATAGCTTATGTAAGAGGTTTGAAGCTAAACATATATTTCAAAGAATTAAGTTTTGTTTCTCTAACTACCCTTGAAAAAACTAGTTTGCTTGTCATTTGGTGATATTACCATTAACATTTAACTATGTAAATTTTGAGTCAAACTTTTTAACCCATATTTCATGAGTAGTGATTCACACAAATCCATCTCTCATTAGAATAAATGGAACACTTAGCAATCATTGGATCTTGGTGATGGTCATAGAGGTGAAGCACCAGGACTTCCTGTGAGGTCACCCATCCTAGTACCACTCCAGTTAGAGTGTGCTTAACTAAGAAACTTCCTCCATGGTTAAATGCACATTGATTGCAATCCCATTGGTTATCATTAAAAAATTAAAGTAAAGCCTTAGTCAAAATAGTTGCAATTTTTTTGGCATTTCTTGTATGACACATTGAGGAGAGTGATAGGTCTCCAAATTCTTGAATGATTTTATCACCATCCTTGGATAGAACTTTAATGGTGGCTATGTTGATACTTCATCCTAATGTACCATCCAATAAGTAGAGCTTCTTTGTAAACTAGTAGTAAATCTTTACTAATTCAATCAATGATGACATTGTCAAACTCAATGGGTACAATATCTATACTAGGGAACTAATCATTTTTTAAAGATAACATTTTCAACTTCTCCAAGGGAGATCTCTTTGGTGATTTTGTCATAATCCTCCTTTTCAATATTTCTAGGCATTATATTTTTAAGTCATCTCCAACCTACTTATTATACTTGTGGAATCCTTTAGAGGAAAGGGGATTATTATTGAATACCAAAAAAAACTCTCTTTTATGCCCTCTAGAGATGTATACATCTCCTCTTTACTAGATACCTTATAGATACATATTGTGAAGTTTTAATTTTAAAGATTTCTAAACAAGATATTGGTTCTTTTGGTGTGATTGTATAATCAATTTATAATAGATCTAACATTCAATTGCTGAATTTTGCACTTTTACAACCTATTGAAAAAATTTCAGACTAAAGAAAATTATTCATTTAAATAGATTCAAATTTCTATTATTATTAATGATTTCAAAATTTTCAATTATTAATCATTATATCTACAAAACATTATACATTTTTGTTATGAACTAACTATTATTTTAGTTTTAAGTCGCAAATCTTTAAATTGTATAATACTAATACTATCTAATCTCAACTACAAGAACATACGTTTATACTATTGACCATGAACCTAGGATATTATGTCTCTTGACTTGTATAGACATTTGTTTTATTTAAAATAGTACTTTATTGTGGGGCAGGATAGTAATGAAAAATAGAAAGATATTTTATCCATGGAAGTTCGATGTGTGTTTTAACTTTTTGACTCATCAATTTTTTGAAGTATAAGAATCTGAGAGGAAGAATATACAGACATCCATATCCACAAATGGTTGTATACCTCAGAAAGAGCAACGGATTGTGAAGCAGATTAAATTACGCCTACGAAGAGGTCAATCACAGCGAATAGTTATTATACATTTCCTTGTAAGTTGGATCTTGGTGGTAATCACAATAATTCTAAATATAGTATAAACTTGCCTTATTAAATACCTACTATTGCCTGTCTACTCTTAACAAGTCACATTCAACTAAGTATTGGTTAAAGGCTGTAATTCAAGTGAGATCAATGGCTCGACTTAACCAAAATCTTCAAGTAACGAACTTGATGCTCTTGGCCTTAAATCTGTTCTTCATGGTAATTACATCAGAGCTAATCACGGAAAGTGATGACATATATGATCCCCTAGTTGCTAGTAATCAGCGATCTTTTAACGTTCAGAGCTATGGTGCAGTTGGTAATGGAGCGCATGATGATACCGAGGTCTTCTTTATCATTTATTCTCTTGTTATTACTAGTGCTTTTTATCAAGTCACCAAAGAAACAACCCTAATTCCTTTGGGAATGTTTTCTACGTATTTTCTCGTTACTAATGTTTTTCTTTGAATCGTCAAAGAAACAACCCTTTTCCCATTTTATGTTTTCTATTTTTTCTCTTCATGCTAATGTTAGATCCTCTTTAGTGTCACTTTTTAACTATTTCTATCTTCACTAAGACAAAGCTTAGAGAATCTAAAAGATATGTTATTGATTTGTAATGCTTTTCAGGCGTTTGTTCGTGCATGGAACGATGCTTGTAAAGAGTCCGGTGCAACTTTGCAAGTGCCACGTGGCAAGACATTTCTGATTAACAATCTGAATTTCCAGGGACCTTGTCAACCTGGCTTCATTTTTCAGGTAAGTTCAAGTATTCGAAAACATTTGATGTAACAATACTTAAAGTTGATTTTGTTGGAATAGTTTGCATTTGCAGTTAGAATATTAATCCCCCTCTTTTTTAAGTCTATGTTTGATCCTCCTTACGTAAATTTGGATACTGATTGGATAATATGGTACTAATCCAATTAAAATTTTCATTTATTTGTGTTTCTAGATCGATGGAAATATTAATGCACCACAAACTCCGAACAGTTGGAAGAGCAAATATGTGTGGTTGCAGTTCCAACATCTTGAACATTTTACTTTGAGTGGGAAGGGTACTATTGATGGAAGAGGATATAATTGGTGGGGAAAATACGACAGTAACAGTAGACCATCGGTTAGTACCAATTTATGCTGGTGAACTTTTATATGAGTGTTTTTAATTTTAAATCTGGTTCTAAATATTATATATTAAGTATTTAATTTTAGTTAACAGTATTAAATAGTTAAAATTTAGTTTTAGTATATAATGTTTAATTTAGAAATATAAATATGTTATACAATTTGATCTGTCCACAGGCCATTCAATTCAATGATGTGAAGAGGAGCGCCTTCGTAGGAATGACGGTGATGAACAGTCCTCAACTTAATGTCATCTTGACAGGGTGTGACACTTTCCAGATCGTGGGAATCACAATTCAGGCACCAAGGAACAGCCCAAACACTGATGGAATTGATACATCCCAATCCACAAACATAGTCATAAAAGATTCAAATATTGGAACAGGTAGACGATTGGGTTAAGTATTATTACTTATAATTTTATTTGCAAGTAGGCGTTTTTGAATATCTAAGAGTGAATTGGGACCAAAAGATTATATCAGTTTCCCAATTATATCTTATGATCTATAAATATGTTGACTAAGCTTTACATAAGAGAAATGAGCAATTCCTATTTATTTCTCTCCAAAACAGTGACCTTCAAACATCACACATTAGGGAAGAAATTAAGTTTGGAAAAAAAATCAACTTTAACTATTTAGTCATTTTAGCTTAAGAATCAAGCTTTAGTGTGTGATGTTTAAGCCGTCGACTCCAAAACCAGCCAAACGACAGAAATTTTCTTCTTCTACGTTTTGCATTTTTTCCCAATCTCTTTTTATTTCTATTGTGCCTGCATATTTTATTTCTCAATTCCCACACTCCTCCTGTTAATAGGATAAATGTGATGAAATAATTGATAAGAAAATATATACAATCAAATCCAAACCAAAATGTAGGAATTTGATAATATTAATTTTGAAATTAATATACGTCAACTAATATGATTCAGTTTGCAATTAATAAAACCGAATCCTAACAAAATCTTCTAAAACAAAACAGCGTCATCTATAATACAAGACTTTTTCTTTCACTCTAAAATACAATACTAAAATTGCAGTTAGTCAATGTGAAGAGAGATATATGTTGTGTGTATCTGAGTGTATGGAAGCGTGATCAGTGCAGGTGATGATTGCATTGCAGTAGGCGATGGATCTTCAAATTTCAGGATTAGTGGAATCACATGCGGTCCAGGCCATGGAATAAGGTAATAATATACGTAAATACATATTCTTTATAGATTTATATCCATCTAAATATGTTTTTGTAAGATGAGAATGTTCTCATATCATTTGTATCGTGTCCTGATTATGTGTGTAGTATTGGAGGTCTTGGAAAAGGAAACTCAAGAGCAGATGTCCATTCGATTCATGTGAGCAAAAGCAAGTTGATCTCAACATTGAGTGGATTAAGAATCAAGACATGGCAGGTATCAGAATTAATGAGAAAGAAAGAAATTTTTTTTAATCTATGATCATTCTTTGCAATAATTTTTGAATTTGATTGTATTAAGATTTTTTACATAAAATTTCAAATCACATTCCTTGATCTATCATTATGATAAAATCAAGTCTAAGAGAGCAGAAGGAAAAATCATTTCTTATGTTTGGTTTCATTCTGATGATGGATCACAAAGTGTAATTCGAAACATTCATGCTGATGAATGAGCAGAGGCAAATGAAAATCAAAATACCAAACACAAAGTGTTGCAGTACAATAAAACTATTTTGTATTCCATTCACAGTGATATCAAATGAATACATAGTACCTCTTTATAGGCAAGTGCATAATATTCTAGAGAAATCTAGCATTAGCTGACAACACAAAATATCTACAAACTTCTAGAAAATACTACAGCCGATACAAACTTTTGGAAAATACTTCAACCGACACAATCTAAACTTAATAATCTAGAAACATCTAATGACGAATAATTAATTCTAAGTAGAAAATAATATTTCTAACACCCCCCCCCTAATTTCTACTATCTACATCATTAATATTTACAATTTCCAATGCTTCTCTCAAAATCTCAAATTGTTCTTGTGCTAAAGCCATGGTGAAGATATCTGCAAGTTGCTCCTCTAATCTGCAATATTGAGATTAATTTCTCTATTTTTAACCAACTCTCTAACGAAGTGATACCTTGTGTCAATATGCTTTGTCCTCTTGTGAAACACATGGTTCTTTGAAAGTCACAATAGATTGTAGTAGGTCCATCTTGAGCTTGCATTAAGTCTTTCAAAATCCTTCGCATCCATATTGCTTGACATGCTGCTATTGTTCCCACTACATACTCTACTTCAGCCAATGAAAGAGTTACTGCAGGTTGCTTCTTTGCTACCCAGGCTACAACACCTATCCCAAGATGAAATGCATATCCAGATGTGCTCCTTCTATCCTCAATATTCCCTGCAAAATCACTATCTCTATATAAAACTAATTGAAAATAATCTAAAATAGAATACAAAATGCCTTGATTCATAGTTCCTGAAATATATCTCAAAATTCTTTTTCCTGCCTGCCAATGTGAGTTCTTAGGTGAGGCCATGAATCTAGAGATTAAACTCACTCCATACATAATATCTGGTCTAGTAGTAGTGAGATACATCAAACTACTAACTAATCTTCTAAATATAGTTGAGTCAAAACCTTTCTCAGTATCTTCTGTGTTTAGTTTGGTGCCTACAATTTATCAATTTAAATATTTTCAAAACATCTTTTGCATATTTACTTTGACAAATGAATTTTCCTTTATCATTTTGAGTAACTTCAATGCCAAGAAAATATTTCATCAATCCTAGACCTATCATTTTAAAATTCCTTTTTCATTGCTTATTTAAACATGTCAATAGATAGATTGCTTGTAAAGATCAAATCATCAACATATAAACAAACAATAAAAATCTAACCTTGTTCATTAATTTTGGTATATAATGTAGGTTCATTGGTGCTTCTCTTGAATCCATTCTCTATCATGTATGAATCTATTCTATTGTACTAGGCTCTTGGAGCTTGCTTCAATCCATAGAGTGCTTTCTTCAACTTATAAAATTTGTCTTCATATCCTGGTGGTTGCTGCACATACACTTCTTCTTCCAAATATCAATTGATAGTTTGACATTCATTTGGTGAATCATCTATCTATTTTTAGCTTCAATAGCTAATACTATTTTGATAGTATCAAGTCTTGCTACAGGTGCAATGTCTCATTATAGTCAACCTCATATCCTCTTGAAAATCCCTTAGTGACTAACCTTGACTTATATTTTTCTACATCTCCATTAGCTTTAAACTTAGTCTTATAAACCCATTTTAGAACAATGCAATCTTTGTTCTTAGGCAAATCAACTAATTCCTATGTATCATTTCTCTCAATTGATTCTATTTCATCATTCATTGCATTAATCCAATGTTCTTCCTTAATTGCATCTTCAAAATATATATGATCTTGAGAAAATAAAACAAAATTTGATTGAAAATTTATTTTACTTCCTTGATCATAAATCTCACTCAAGCTTCTAGTTTTCTTGCTTGTAATCCTTATTCTCAATTGTGCAAGTATAGAATTTGAACCATTACTTACTTGTAAATTTGAAGAATCTCCATGTTCAATTTCATTTTCTAAGTGATCTCCTTGTGGACTTCGTGGTGGAGCTCCTTCTTGGTCACTTGGTTGATCCTCTTGATCTCCATGATCCTTTTTATCCTTCTCATCATATGGTATTGTTGCAGCACCTATAACAATTTTATCTATATTTCCATCCCAAGATTCATCCTCTTTAAATACAACATCCCTGCTCACAATGAATTTTTTGGTGATAGGATTAAACAACATATATGCCTTAGATTTCTCATCATAGCCAATGAAAATACATTTCTCACTCTTATCAGTTAATTTACTTCTAGTTTCTTTAGGAACATGTTCATATGCAATACAACCAAATACTTTGAGATGAGAAATACTATGAATCTTACCACTCCATACTTCTTGTGGAATCATGTCCCTCATAATATTTTTTGGATTGCTATTCAAGATATAAACAACACAAGAAACTGCTTTAGCCCGATACTCATTAGAAAGATTCTTACCTTTCAACATGCTCCTTGCCATCTCCATTATTGTCTAGTTCTTTCTCTCTGCAATACCATTTTGCTATGGTGTGTAACTGGTAGTAAATTGCTTTTTGATTCCATGATCCCTATAGTAATCTAAAAATTCATTTAACTTATACTCTCCACCTCTATCAAATCTCAAAACCTTGATAGGTAAACCATTTTGTTTTTCAACAAAAGCCCTAAATTCTTTAAATTTGCCAAAAGTTTCATATTTTTATTTAAGAAAGTAAACCCATGTCTTTCTACTAAAGTCATCAATAAATGTTAAGAAATAAATGCTCCCACCTAATGATGGCATTTTCATTGGACCACATATATCTAAACACACAATTTTTAAAGGTACTTTTGCTATATATGACATCCCTTTTGGAAAACTCTCTATGATGTTTGGCCAAAATAGAACTTTCGCATGGACTTAATGATGCTTCAATTGGAGGTAAGTGTCTTACCATTTCTTTTCTTTGCAATAAAGATAATCCTTTGAAATTTAGATGACCATACCTCAAGTGTCATATCCATGTTGATTGACTTGTCATATCAACCATATTGCTTTTCATCCGAAGTGGAAAGATTCTATTATTTTTCATTTCTACTCTTGCAATCACCAAGTTACTAGAAGGCATATCAAATATAGTGCACACATTTGTAACAAAAATAAATCTATAACCTTTTGACTAAGTTGCCCCACACTTTTAAGATTATGTTTCAAACTAGGTACAAAGTATACATCAGAAATAGATTTCTTACCATGCTTTGTTATGACATTGATTATATCTTTTCCACTTACTTCTACTATCTCATTATTTCCTAAATTCACTTCTGATTTAATTGATCTATCCAAGCTTTCAAAAAGCTCTTTGTTTCTTGTCATATGATTGTTGCAACCACTATCTAGAAACCAAAAATAATTTTAACTCTCTTGGGCTACATTGTAAGTAATGAACAATGTCTCATAACTACTCTTAGAAAAATTTGCATTTGGCTTACTCATATCAACTTGTTTCTTTCTACACTCATTTGCAATATGTCCAAACTTTTCAGAGTAATAACATTGAACATTTGTTTTATCATACCTTGGTGATGTGTGGTTGTTATTGCATCCCCTTGAGTGAAGTATTCATTTCTCCTTCCTCCTAGACCTAGACTCTTTTCTTCTTCCTTTTGAAAATTATATCTACCACTTCCTCTATATCCAGAATTTCCTCTTCTTTTGCCTCTACCAAATGTCATGTGTGCTTTGAATGCATTCTCGAATTACCATTACACTTGTTCAATTTGTCTTCATGATTATACAAGGATGTAAACACCTCATCTATAGATAATGTTGTTAAATCCTTAGATTCTTCAATTGCAACCACAATATTATCAAATTTAGGAGGCAAAACTTCTTAAAATCTTCTCTACAAATTTTTGATCAATAAGCTCATCACCATTCATCCTTACTTTATTAATAACATTCATAACACGATTTGAAAATTTCTTTACAGAGTAAGAATCCTTCATTTGTAAATTCTCAAATTCTCTTCTAAGTGCTTGCAATTTAACAATCTTTACCTTACTTGTACCTTGATATGCAATCTCAAGAATGTCCCAAAATTGCTTGGCTGTAATAGCTGGCTTAATTCTTCCAAGAATAGAGTCATCAAATGCTTATCTAATAATCTACAAAGCTTTTTTACTCTTCTACCTATTTTCATCAAACATTTACTTTTGATTAACATTAATGTAGACTCATCTACAAGTTCAGCATAACCATTTAAGATTATATCTAATAAATCATAGGAATCAAATATAAACTTCATTCTAAAAGCCGAATAATCATAATTCTTTCCAGAAAATATTGGAATTGAAGCCTGAAAACTCCCTGAAGCCATGCTTGATAGAAACTCATAAACAAAATTCACATATATAACAAACCCTAAATAGAACAATAAGAAACTTACAGATCTCATAATGAAATGATATTTAATGACATTCTATCACCTTTCTCAGCTGAAATCCTCCTTACACACAATCCTTTGAACTCCTCTTTTTAACCTTGTTCTGATACCAATTTGATGAATTAGTAGAGACAAAAGAAAATCAAAACACCAAACACAATGTGCTACAACACTATAAAAATATTTTGTATTCCATTCACAGTGATATCAAATGAATACATAGTGTCTTTTTATAGGCAAGTGCATAATACTCTAGAGAAATCTAGCATTAGCCAACAAGACAAAATATATACAAACTTCTAGAAAATACTACAGCCAATACAAACTTCTAGAAAAAACTTCAGCCGACACAACCTAAACCTAATAATCTAGAAACATCTAATGATAGACAATTAATTCTAAGTAGAAATTAATATTTCTAATGCATGCACAAAGCTTAATGCAATCAAATCCAAGAGTTATTGCCAAGAAAGAAGATATCAAAATGTTTCTTTCAAAAAAAAAAGTTTTGTATGTTGAAGATTAATATAAATATATTGATAAAATTGTCATAAAGCAAGATTGTAAGAAGCATGGTTGTTGGAAAAGAGCTTATAATACAATGGTAATTTGTGAATCTCTTAGATGAAAAGTTTTAGATTTGAATCTACTCAAACTTAACACATAACATGTAATAATTATTAATTACAACCAATTGTATTCAATGTAGACTTAATTTGGCCCATTACCGATTTAAAAAAAAGCAGCATAATAAGTGTTTTCATTTAATTTAAATGGTAGATTAGCATACTAGGTCATTCTGAATACCTTTTGACGAACTCTTTATACTATAACAGGGAGGTTCTGGCATGGCGAGGGATATTACATTTGAGAATATTGAAATGGTAAATGTGCAAAACCCAATAATAATTAATCAACGCTATTGTGGCAACGCGCCGTCTGTTGCTTGTCCAGTTCAGGTATATCCATACATTTAATTAAACCATGTTTTGGCTTTCAAGACAGATAATATCTGGACTCCCATAAAATCAAGCTTTTGAATTTGATGCAGAGATCTGCTGTGAAAATAAGTGGAGTAACATACATGAATATCAGGGGCTCATCAGCAGCGAGAGACGGAATCACGTTTAAATGCAGTGAAAGCGTACCATGCAGTGGTATAACATTGGAAAACATATCATTGATACGACGCACAAATGCGCCATCAACTTGTTATTCCGAAAACGCATATGGTCGCACCATTGGAAGCGTCGTTCCTTCAGGCTGTTTGCGTAGACGTTGATAATACTTCTCAAGTCAAAACTGGACTTGTGTAATAAAAATGTACTAACCTTGCGTAGTATATTGTTGTTAATCAATTGTTTTGTTACTTTCTCTTAAAAGTAGGAAATAGATATACATGTTTTGTATTTTGATCTTTGACTGTACTATTTTCCATGGTACATCTCAATCTAGAAATAAAATGATCATTTTGTAAGCTTATTTATATTATTTAAGTTTTTTATTTATTTTGTTTAAGGAATTATAATTAAATATAAGGAAAATAAAATACCATTTTGTAACCAAATATCTTTAAACTTTTAATTTGAAGAAATTAGTCTTAGTTTTATTGATCAATCAATTTTTTTTTGCTAAGAAGCATTCTTGAAGTATAAGATCCATGTGACATGATGGAAGTGCAAACATAGATTTCTTCCCTATTCTATTACCACAAAGGAGAGAATATCTATATTTAATCTTGTACCTGTTATAATACCCCTAAATTGGCACATTGATATTCTGAACCAATTTTGGTGCATCAACCTTACAACATCTATTTGTTGATTAACTAAGTCATAATATACTAGGCATTTCTAAATTAGCCTCTTAATTGAATTAACTTAATTATAATTCCCAAGTACTTAAATTAAATTAAATCCACCCTCTTTAGCTAATACACATAAAACAAGAATTAAAATACATTGATTTAAGTAAACATATATATCATAAGTGTTGAAACTGATTATTTAATTAATTAGAATGTTCTATTATGATGTCATGTTTGAATGAATCAATATTCTTTCCTAATTCATCTCATATGAAAAAAGAATTAAATATATAGATTAAATCAAATATGGTCATCATAATTGTTGAAACTAATTATTTAGTTAATTAGAAAAATAATTATGAGCACATATTTGAATGGATCAATGTTATCTCCTGTTTCATCTCATTCAACTCCATAAAAAATGGAGGATTCAATCTCACCTTCAATCTGAATCGTATACTCAGTTTAATCTTGATTTTTGATCGGATCCAAGATTCTATCTAAGAGAACCTGACCTCTCATTTGGGAGGATTCATACAAAGAGTATCGAATCACTGTTGGATTGATCACTCAAGCACTTTACATTCAAATCTCCTTTTCTTTTACATGCTCATCATTTAGACTATAATGCATTCATTTAGCTTAACTTACTTTTCATTGTTTTTAGATTAATTTGAAAATCATCTAGATTAATTCATAATCTATACATTCAAAAACATCAAAAACATAGATTAGATTGCATTTGTATTCATAAATCCTTCGTGCTAGTTTGGTCTAGTTATGGAACTCTCAATTGTGAGAGCGAATAGTAAAACCCCATCTAGTTAGAAGGCAACAGATTGCCTTGTGCAAACATACTGAATGAGTCATCTCATATTCATTTTGGGATGTTACTAACAAAGAATAATCATGTTGAAGTGTGTGTAGAATTAGAGGCCCATATTTAACTCTCACACCTGTGATCTACATTATTTGATGGAACACAATCAATCACTAAATTTATGGTCTCTCAGCTATGAAAAGAATATCTACCTTTGGTGCAATAATTTTTGAGCTTCATAATATCCAACATCTTGGCCATTTCAGAGAAACAACTACAATTTAAAATGCAACCCATCATCTAAACCTCAAGTTTTCACAAGCCAATCCACATGGAACACAAGTTTTGCACAATTTGCTTTGCTACTAGATAATCATAAATGATTCATTCCATCTAGTGTATTCTTTTCCAAGGCTTATCCTTGGGTTTTTGTATTTGGCATCTAAGAATGTAAGATTTTAGACATCTCTTCTGTGAACTACCCAAGACATTTATCAACCTCTTTTGGTATTGTAAAACAACCTAACAATTATGGGTTTGGATTTTTGATGGCATGAGATTCTACTAGAAATTTCTCTAACTGTCCCTTCAGATCCATACAAATATGATATGCTTTTAGAATGAAATTCTCTTTAGTGTTTGAAAAGATAGGAGCGTACAGTTTTTTCCCTCACATCTCTCTTAATATTTAATAATATGTTAAAGCAGGTCTAAGTAATCATATATAATATTCTTTTTCAGATTTAAGTGCAAGAAAATAATGTGGCTCGTAGAATGAATCACTTGTAGGACTTACATTTACATTAGGGAAGTGCTCCTTGTATAGTTACCAGTATTTTGACAAATGCCTCTAATTCTAGCAATCATTCCCCATCCTCTAGCTACAAAATCAACTAGAGATCCTTTTTCTATCATCTTCACATGCCATTCTCACAATCCCCTTGCCAATAGTCTAGTTGGGGATGAGATTCTCCACACCATCATTAAATTTTACCATTAACGGGTGGCTTTTTGCTTTTGATTGCTCACATGTGGTGCTAGTTCTCTAGCTCTTGATGGCTCTCATTGCCTTGATAACATTAAATATTTTAGGTAACCCATCTCTTCCAAATGTCTATCTTGGCTTATTTTGGCCATTTCTCTAGCTATAAAGTAGACAAAGAAGAAGAAGAACAAGATGTAGGTAAAGATGGATGATTTCTTGAAAACTCCATTTGTAGTCATGTTGATGTATGTGAGGAGTAGCATGATCCCAATCCACTTGCATTGTTCACTACTTTAGCCCCAAAGTAGATGATTTATGTTATTTTTTTCTTTTGAGTTTTACCAACATTTTTTTTTCTATTGCTTTATTTGAGCACTATCTCAATGACTCTCGATGAGTGAGTTGATTTTCTTCTACTCTTTTGTGAACATTTTACTACTAAGACTTTAATTGAAATTTCACATTAATAAAAAAAAAATAAGATAGAGATTTTATCTCTCAAGAGATTTACTTTGTTGTCTCTTCAAAAATAGTGTGGTCAACATTGACTTTATTATTTAGTTCTATATTCATTCAAAAATAATTAGATTTAGTAGCCATGCATTTTCATCAAACATTTGTAATGGAATTAAAATTTAATTTTTATACATATAAACACATCAAAATTTTGATCTCCTTTAGGTTCATTTTCTCCTCTATATGAGACTAATTTTTTAACTTCTCTAGAATATCCATTATCTTCATAAGGCAATCAACCATGAAATTCTTCTCCTCTACATTGCATAAGTTATTGCCTTGGAATTTATGATTTTAGGATTTCTCAAAGCCCTTAGTTTAATCTTCATCTCCTTCATTTCATGAAATAGTTATTTGAAATGATAAAAGTAATGCCTAATGTCAATACAATAACTATGAAGTTGTTTCTAATGCAATAACCTCTATCATTCTTGGATAATTTTGGTAGGTAATGAATTTTAGCGTTTGATAATATCTCTAATGCTAAAATTGTAGTGATGGAATAAAAATATACTTAAGGGTTTGTTATTGTTGATAAATTGATTTACAAATTTCCACTTAAAAATTTGAAATATATAAGTTCTATATTTTGATCTTTGATTACATTATTTTCCATTGTAAATATGCCTCTAAAAATAAATAAATTACCTTGTAACTATATTCAAATTATTAATATTGATTTTTCTTTGTAGAGTGGATTATCAATAAATATTAATAAACAAGAAAAATCTTATTCCTGAACATCTTCCTACATGGAAATAAGGTGTTAAGTTGGGAAATTTATCTTGATTCCATTGATCAATAAAACATTTTTAACGAAGAACATTCTTGAAATATAAGATCACTTTTCACACAATCCACATGCAAAATTCATTTCTCTCATAATGGTCTACTCCTAGAGTTCTACAATGAAAATATATTGAAATGGATTGATGACTTGTTTGGAAATTTTATCATAACAAATAATGTCACCTCAAGAAAATCCAAGCTGATTTATGCAATGTTTTGCATGAAAGTGGGTATCAACAACACTCTACCTTGTGTAGTGATTTTGAAGTCAAATGGCAGAGGTTGTACCAACCTATCACTTATGAGAATGTTTCTTTGTTTTGTCAACACTGTGGTGTGTATGCCCATATTATTACTAATTGTTCCATGACTTAGGACCGAGGGAAGGGGAAAAAGTTTATAGAGAAGGTGATAGTGGAGGATTCCACTACCTGCCTAGAGAGTTCTCTAACACTTTCACTTCAAACCAAGAGGTAGAAAAAGTAAATAAGGAGGGGGAGACAAATGTTATTGGGGAACAAAAAATGGTTATGAAGGACTATCCTTTCTTTGAGGGCCTAGTTAAATTGGTCTCCTCTCTAGAAAAGGAGGGTGGAAGAACCTAAGGAATGTCTTGAAGAAGGAGAAATCCCCCAAAGATGTGGTTGAGAGAGTGGAAAAGACTCCCCAATGAATTCTAGGACTCAAACTCCTTTGAAAAAATAAGCCATATGGATAGAATATGTATAAGTGGTTCTGTAGGAGTGAAATAAATGCCTGACTCATGAGGAATGACTCCTTCAAACACTATAAGAGATATGAAGGATGGTTGGGGAAGTTTTGTGAAATTGGTTGGTGGCAAGGGGGCTAGAGGGATGATGTGGGAGAGTGTTCTTCATCTATAAGGTCTCTGATGGTGTCCCTTCTAATTTGTTAAGAAGTACTTTCCCTACTTATTTAAAGATTGGATTATCTATAGTCCCCACCCAACCCATGGCTGACCCAGATGAGGGATTGAATATAGTAAAAAGAAAGACTAGGGGCAAGCATTAAGCTTGATGTAGGTTCTAATTCTAAGGTTGGAAGACCTCTAAAACAATATGTCAAAATAAAGGAAGCTACGAGTGACATTTTTTAAGGTACTTAGCTTACCTTGGAAGATACTTGGAAATGTAGAAAATGAAGATCATCTCTTGGAATGTTAGGGGGCTCAATAGCCCTAGGAAGTTGTATGTAATTAAGAAAAAAACTATAGAATACAAAGTGGATATAATTTTTACACAGGAATTTAAAATGAAAGTTAAGAATTTTGAAAACTTGGTGGCTTATATATGGTGTGGTGCAAGTTTTTCTTATAATGAGTTGGCTAGTGCCTCCAGATGCATTGCAACAATATGGAATCCCAATAGGATTTCAAGTAGAGATATTCTCTAAAATCCTCATCTCTTGGTGGTTGAGTTTATGGAGAAGAATCTTAGTTGTCTTATTTTTAACTTCTATACTCCTAATACATAGTTGGGAAGGATCCTTAGTTGGCTTCTTTTTAACTTCTATGCTCCTAATACACATGCAAGAAGGCTAAAAGTTTTGGAGGAAGCCTCTAGTGTTATTGATTCACTTCAAGATACTAATATGATCTGTGTTGGTGATTTCAACACACCCCTTTATCCTTCTAAAAATGGGGGGATTTGAGGATTATTCAAAGAGCATATATGATTTGAATGACTTTCTTAGATATAATGACCTCCTTTATATTGACCTCTAAGGCCACCCCTTCATGTAGTTTAATAATAGAATGGGTAACAACCTCATCCAAGTGAGGTTGGATAGGATGTTGATTTCTACTTGTTGGGATATCCTCCCTCATTTTTCCCTACAAGCTTTTCCCAGGATGATTTTTGATCACTCCATGATCTTGTTTACCTATTGTAAACACAACCCTCAAGTTTATAAACCTTTTAAATATGAGATTATGTGGCACTCACACCCAAAATTTGGAGAATGTATTTGTTGGAATAATTTTAGAATAATTTAGAGGGGTAGGGGTGAATCAATTATCCAAGGTCCAGATGTATAAATAAAACTTCTCACAGCTTAGTGAACCCATAAAACATTTATCATCATGCATGCATCCATAAGATTATGCAATCACTTAAAACATGTAGGTTACTGTCAAATCAACTTGTAGAAATGTAAACATGAAACATAATAGATTCATCAAAACACTTGACACAATGATTTGCGTGGAAACTCAATTTAGGAAAAACCACGAGTAACATGCTACTCTTTTTTACTCTTCTGAAGTGATGCCCTGTGAAAGGCCAACCCTATTAAAGGTTACAATACACACTGTTAAATGTGATCTTGTTAAAGGATTTCAATCACCCTATTAGGAGTGATCCTTGTTAGAGTACTTTAGACCATTCACTTGGAATGCCACTCAGTTAAAGGATTTACAAATGACTGTTAGCTCAAACTTAATCCAAAGGATTTACTATAGATTGATACAATTATTAGAGAGTAACAGTATGGCTTGATCTAATAAAAACTTACAACTCCATTTGTAGATTAAAGATCTTTGTTTGATTCCTCCATTCTACTTGGCCTTCATACATTTCAGCTCTGGTAGCTTGTTCACCCTTCAAGCATTCATATCCTTAAGCCTTCTTTCTTAACATGCCAATGCAGACTCTTCTCTTAGGTCACTTGATGAAGAAAAACCCTTGACTCCTTGTCTTCCTTAGGTTCTCGCACATGACAACCTTTTCTTTTAACTAACCATTACTATAAATAGGAAATTAAGATATTTTTTTGCTCATTCTCCATCATCCAATTTAGGGTTAGGACAAATTAAGTAGGATTCAATGAATCTAACCTATATTCCATATCTCTTCTAGAAAATTCTCCTTCAATCCTCTTTGAATTCACCTCAAAATAGTTCACCTTAAATTCTGTGCCACCAGCTCATTAATCTTATCTTCCACCTAGTTCACACAATCCAAGAAAAAAAACTTGTTAGCTCAGATCCATCAAATTCATGATCTTTCAAATAATGCAACCACTTAACATTAACTTTCTTTTGATACTCGACACATACTACATTGTTCGACATCCTTTGTAAAATTACTCAGCACAAAATAAAGTTTACTAGTGCTAAACATCAACTACACTTTACTTAGCATCGACTATTCTACTCACCATACACTAGAATAAACTTTTAATGGACTGCAAGTAAAATTTTGCTCAGCTTGCACTAACTTTGTTTAGCACCTACTATCGACTTGGTCAAGCTTGGCAGACAAAATTTATATTTAACTTTTTCTTTTAAACTTTCTTAGTGTAACCAGCCTTTGTAACCATAAGTAGACTATCAATACATCATGTTATCACTATCTTAACTAATTCTTGTACTCTTTTTCATATCATAACTCAACCTTTCCTCTAGGTTCTATTGTTACATCTTTTGATCAAATCCTCTTCATGTCAATCAAATAAGAATTAGTACTTAAATCATATAAGAAGTTATCTTACCAGTAATTAGCAAGTTTGACATTAGTGACAAAACAATGATTGAAACATTCTAAATAATCTCCCTCTTTAATAGTCTTCTTCAATCTATTCTCAACATGTATTAAGAAGTGGTGGGACACTAGAGTTGAAAGAACAACGACGTTTAGGATTGCAAATAAGTTGAAAATCTTTAAGTGTGGAGTTTGTAGATACAAAGAATCAATATTTGGTGATATTTTCAAGTAGAAAAAGGACACAAAAATGAAGCTTGAGGATTTCCAAAACATGATTTCCATTAGGGAGATCTATGAGGGTTCTATCAACGAGGAAAGGTAGTTGAGAAGTAAATAGAAGGATGTAATAAGGAATGATGAGATATTCTAGAAGCATAGATCTCATATCTAGCAGCTCATGGAAAGGGATATGAATACTTCCTTCTTCAACATGTCTACCTCTAAGCACAAGAAAATGAACACTATAATTAAATCATTGGATTACTAGAATCAGGAACTTATAGAGGAGAATGACATGGGAAACTAGGATTCCAATTATTTCCATGACATCTACAATCATCCTATACTTCCTTAGGATCAAAATAAAAATGAGGAATTACTTAAAATATAATCACCTTGGTGGACATGGAAATGAATGATTACTTGATAAGGAAGGTGGAATTTGAGGAGGTCAAGGTAGCTGTTTTCTCCATGGTAACCTATAAAGCACCATGCCTTGAGGCTTGCCACCCACTTTCTTCCAAGAGTTTTTGGAAACCATTAAATATGACCTCACCTATGTTGTGATGGATTTCATAAAAAAAAAAGGAGATTCCTCAAGGAGCTTAACCAAACTTACATTGTCTTGGTCTCAAAAAATGGTGAACCCACTAAGATGGGGAATTTTAGGCCCATCATCCTTTATAGTACATTATAAAAAAGAATATCCAAGTTCCTAGTGAACAACTAAAATCCCTTCAAGATAAGTTTATCAGCCCATCTTAGAATGGCTTTATCATAGATCAATAAATCTTGGATGTAGCTATTACCTCACATGAAGTTATGCATTCTATGGATAAGAGAAAGAAACCTGGTATGACTATGAAACTTGACATATCCAAAGCCTATGAAAAATTTATATGTGATATACTTTTTGAAATCTTGACTAGGTTGGGTTTTGGGGATGATTTTATTTTTATAATTAAGGGGGTTGTCAATGTTGATCAATTTTTTGTTCTCTTTAATGGAACCCTATGGAAATTCTTTAAATCTTTTAGGAGATTAAGACAAGGTGACCCCCTCTCTATTAGGAATAGAAAATATTGAGACAAGGAGTAGGCCGATGAATGGAGTGAATCAGTAGTTTACAAACATTAGCCCAAAACTAGATATTATTAATAACCTTATAACTTGCATATGAAAGTAAACTAATTATGTTGAACAGTAAACATAACCATGTAATAAGAGAAATCATAACACCATATTTTGTTAACTATCAAAACCCTAGGCAAGGGAAAACCTAGGTGGTGATGGTACCCAAAAAATAATCCACTAATCAAAACTATATGGTTAAAGATATTGACCCTATTAGGAGTCTATAACATTTGTATAGTGTCTTGGTCCTTGTTATAAGAGTTACACCTTGTTAGAAGCCTCAACCATGTTAGGATTGGTTTCAATCCTATTAGGAGTTGATATATACAAATAGAAAATGTATGCAAGATGATCATACTACCCAAACATGCAATATACAATGTGGTTCATTAATACAAAGAGTTAGATACAAACACTTCTTTCCCACTATTGTTCATATCTTCAATATCTAATTTTTTCTTTGTTTCTCTAAATAGAAAATTATCTTAGTTCATGTTCCTTTGATCATACATCAGAATTTACATATCACATATTACATCTATATCACTTCAAAACTTTGCATTCCCGAACTTTCCTTTATACCTTTTCAATTATAATATTATTTCCTAGTTGACCTTCATGCATTATTACACTTTATAAAATATATTATTATAACTCATTGACTTAGGGTTAACATCTCAAATATCATCCCCAACTAGTTAAGTAATTATTTCATTAAAAACAAATTTCCTTAACCCAAAATACCCATATCTCTAGGTGGAGGTCTATTATGCTTGTATATTGTTGTAATTGGTGATTTTCTCATAACTCTGCCTGTATTGTTTATAGTGACATGTGCTCTAGTATATGTCATCATTATAGTTTGTACTACCATTCCTTATGTGTGCACATGCCCAAATGACTTTTGTGAAGCTTGCCAATAAAACTTTTATCTATTTTCTCAGATAATTTGTATGGTACTTAGACAATTTTTTAAGGATGAATGTCATTACTTAATCTTCAAAATTTTCCTTCTTCATACTGAAGATATGTTTCCATAAATGAAAGAAAATTAATTCTACCATATCTAAATTATCAACAATCTTTCCCTTTGGCATTAATGGGAACATGTGGGAAGATTGGCTAAGTCCCAAAAAATAACAACATCAAAACTTTACAAAATTTTTCCTTAAAAGACAATTCATATGATGTCTTGGTTGCAAGAAATTCCTCAAGTTGTTTTTGCATATTATTGATCTTTAGTATCAAATGTTCTCTTAACAAAGAGAACCTTTTTATCACTTTCTCTTTTCTTAGTTCAATGGTTTTCATATCATTGTGTACTTGTGCATTTTTTGTGTCAATATCTTCAATGCTTGTGTTTGGCTGCTCTAATTTGGTTGTCAAATTTTTTGTCTCTTTGAGTTTAGCATTTAAGACATCTTTAATTTCCTAAATGTAATTATATGAAAAAGTACATTGTCCATACAATTTCTTTCCTTCATCTAGACTCCTCTTCTTCTTCTTCCTCTTTGTCTTTGTCTTCCTCTTCCTCTTCATCTTCATCTTCGTCTTCCTCTTCCTCTTCAACTCTTCCTCTTCTTCTTCATCTTTGTCTTCACCTTCCTCTTCCTCTTCTTCTTCCTCTTCCTCTTCTTCTTCTTCTTCTTCTTCTTCTTCTTCTTCTTCTTCTTCGACTTGGTGTAGCTCACCAAATTGAATAAATTAGTGTCACTATCTTCCTTTTTCATCAATTGTTATCTTTTTACTATCCACTTGCATGGTATCAGTTCACTTTGTCGTCAAGACCTATCTTTTTCTTTCTCTACCTAGATGATGTAGCAATTGTTATGGACTTTGTAGTCTATTTTGTCATTATAGACTCTCCTGGTACTTCCTTTTCTTTTATCACATGATTAATCCTCCTAAAAAATTTCTTGGTTGTGGGATGATAGTGTAGAGATCATGAATTTTACAAATGCTAATTTAGTCTCTTTATTTACCTCTTCATAATTGCCACCCATCAAAAAAATTTCTCTTTTGCTGTTCCTTAACAGAGGTTCAATACCATTCATTAATTTCTCTATGTCATCATTAGTATTTACATCACATAATTTTTTGATCTAATTTGGTCTGATTCCTCTATCCTCATCTTCTTGTCTCTTCTTTCTGTTAACTAGTCTATTATAAAAGTCCTATAGAATATCTTTCTATATATCTTCAAATCTTTTATTTTCTAGGATATTGTGTCTAACTATAGTATTCTCTAGTTGAAATCTATCCATGTTACTAAAAAAATTGTAATACTTATTCAATTGTACAAAAATTCTATTATTAATGATTTTTACATTCAAATTTTCAACTTTGGGTTTCCATGGTTTCTTATCCAAAGTCTTCTTTGCTTCTATTTGAACATTTTCAATAGGCTTATCCTTTGTATCCTCTGACTCTTCCAACCTTTTCAACATGAATATTTGAGCTATATCCTCTAACTCATCTTCATCAAGTTCATCTAATTCAACTAACTTTAGAGTCTTTCTTCTCATTCTAGGTCCATTGGACATATGTTTAGTCGTCTTCTTTGTTGATGAATCAATTGGTTCTTGCCTCACTTTAGTAAGTCTAGTTAACCTTCTAGTGTTGGGAGTGGTTATAGTTTACACTCCAATTATTCTTACATCCTCTTCACTTTTATCCTTCTAAATTGATTGTACAATAGTAGGTTGTACCTATGATATTGTGGTATAGGGTGCATTAGCTGATGGATATGCTACTGTGACTCCTTCAACTGCTAATGGTTTTTCCATTAGGAATTTCTTTTGAGAACTAGCCTTCATTTCCATTGCTGTATTCGTTGCTTCTTTGTACTCTCCTCTTGTCATTCTTGATTCTTGTAATATTGCATCAATTTTCTTCTAAATCTTCTTCTTTATCTCTTTACCATGAAGCTCATTGTGAACTTCCTTGACTTTATCCTTGAATATGTTCCCTATGTAGGACATTTCATAACTCTATCTCATTCCAAGATTATCTTCACATAACCTACAATTAATTCTTCACTCATTTCATAATCCATCCTAGGGTCAATGAACATCACTCTTTGTTTCACTACTTCCATACATGTGACATTGATTTCTACCATAAAGAAAATATCATTTTTGTATTTCTCAACCAAGGTAGGTAGAATTTTGAATCTCTATTTCATTATATATTGTAAGCTTTTCATCATTTTAGTAATGACATCTATCATTTTCTCTTTGGATGGTTGCCTGCAGTAATGAGTATCATGCTCATTGTACATTTTTCACTATCGCATTCTCTATCTAGCATACCAAGAAAGTTTCTAACTACTTGAAAGAATAGGTGTGTCAATAAGGAATCAAAACTAAATACTATATTCTTTGTCTTTTTAAACCTCTCAATGTTGTCTAGTAATTTTTATTTCACTATTTCACACATGTTTACCTTTTCTTTCTTGACTATCAGATAGGTTTTGTTGATGAATTTAGTGGGCATATATTTTACTCTATAATTGTACTTCATTTTATATCCAATAGTCTTACTAATTACTCTGACATCAATCTCAACTATCAAATCATTCCTCATGTTTCTACTTTAAGATTTGATCTTTAGATTGGCCTCTACTAGATTATTGACATTCTTCTGATTAATAGGGTTACATCCTTCATTACTTAGTCCAAAAAGTTTTTGAATCATGTTGTTGTCAATCATTAAAAGGATGTCTTGATGCAGGACCATCTTAGATTTCCTTGTAATCCTACTCATTTATTCATTATGCCACTTTTAATCAAATAGTGTTAACAAAGTTAGAGTTAATAGAGTTGTTGTTAACCAGCAGTGTTAATTGAGTCGATGTTAACAAGGAGTGTTAACTAAGTTCTAATGTTAGTCGAGTTCCAGTATTGACTAAGTTGTCTAGTATTAATGAAGTGTTCCTTCATGCACTGAGTAAAACTATTAGATTTTCTAATACTTGGTTCCTTCTTTGACCAAGTTTGTCCATGATTGGTTCCTAGTTTGAGTTGACTTATGTATTTAAATTGGATCATGAATTTAATGATAGGATCTTGTCTCTATATGGGTACATACCATTTTAAGGATGAGCTTTCTATTTTGTAATGATCTAGAATATTTTGTAATTTATTTTGGCAAGTATAAGTAGAGGTGTTTGGTCTAGTTTAGGGAAAGAACTAAGAGAGTTCAAAAAAGATGTTTCTAAGATAGAGAATTGAAGTTGGATCTTGAAGTTGTATTTTGTATTTGGCTATAACCTAGAAGGCCTTATAGCTAGGCATGTATGCTAATAATTTGATGAATCAATAAAAGTCAACTCTCTCTCTCTCTCTCTCTCTCTCTCTCTCTCCTTGGTGTTGTTTTCTATGTGTTTTCTTCGACCATGTTTAATTAAAAAGATGCTTGGATAGTTAGGTGTGCCTTTGGCCCTAGTTGTTCACCCCTCCTTGCCTCAAATCTTCTACCAAAAACATTCCCTCATGAATTATGCTCAAGATTATTTTACTCCATTCATGATTATCAAAGTCTATGTAGAACATATTATTGATAATGTTTAAATGACTCAAATAATCAAACCCTTTTTTAAGAGATAGGTCACTATTACATACCAAGTCTAAATCCTTATGGATGTCATTGTCTCCAATACTTTCAAAATTGAAATTAATGTTATTTTTAATATTTTCTACTTGCAATATATTCCATAGAACTTGTGAAAATGTTTCTAAGAGATTGTCTTCCAATGACACATAAGATGCTTCTTAAATTTATATCTAGGATGGCCACTCACATCAAAGACAATGAGAGTTTCCATTGAATTCATTAAATCTTCACAATATAACTTTTCTTATGGTAAATACTTGATTTTTACATCACTAGGGCTTCTTCTTGCTTGCACATGAAAAATCTTCCAATTTTACCTTAAAATCACTCCAAAACATTTCTTTAACTCTTACACACTCGAATGGTACCCAATAAATTGATTTTGATCCTTGAATTCCTTCCAATTCATTTTTGCATTAATTGCATAAGTATACAATCACGAAAAATTTGTTTCTGATTACCATGCAACTCAATCTCCTTTGCATGCACACATACAATCTCCAAATCATCTGCCCTCTTAACCATGACTTCACAATATTATGTTGTTCCTCATACTAACTATACAAACCTTAACTTACTCTCTGACATCATCTTTACCTTTTGATGCTTGATTCCATATCTAAAATACTTAATTCAAGTAAGATGAATCAAATACAATTGTTGACTTCAATCTTCCTTTATGTACTTCAATTGAATGTCCTTCTAACACTACCTATGAGTTAGATGAATCTTTAGCTTTTACAAATACCTCTTTGAATTCTTCTACATGCTATTTTAGGTTTTCTTTCCGATTGTCATTGCTGCTCTTTGTTCTCCTATTTTCTGCTCATTTTTCTTCTAAAGTTTGGATTCTTGATAATGTTCCTCATATCCATTCTAGAGAATCTCTCCATATTCACAAATTTGTTACAGAACTAGTATATTGGTGCATTGTTTCCAAATCTAGGTATTGGTTGGTTTATAAGTACAATCTAATTTCTAACTTTGTGTCCAAAGTTGTTACACTTATAACACAGAATGTTTTTCTTTGCTTCATTGTTTCTTCCTTCAAATTTCATCTTGTATGATTAGTTCCTATTAATATTCTACTATTGAAACTATTATTATCAAACTTAGGTTTCTTATAATTAGCTACTCTATGACCAAAAACATGACAAGTATAACAATAAAAAATAGTAACATGTTTAAATGGATGACATGAGCATTAATTTTTCATGTGATCAATTTCATTACATGTATAGCATCTACATTCATGTCTCACTTCTTTAGGTCACTTGATTTTCTCATATTGCTTTGGTTCATCAATTTTTTTGGGTTGATCAACTAGTTCAATCTCCTTGGGTGCATTATTAGATTGATTTGAGACAACCTTATTCAGAGCTTCTTTCTCTCATATAGGCTAATAAATTTTAGGACTATGTTCCTTTCTAGCTTCAGATTTCTTAGCTGAATTTTCTCCAATTAAATATACAAGGCCAGTTTTATCACAAGAAGGTCTCTAAAAATACATTTGTTTATCAATCTTCTCATTATTGGATTATAACTTCCTCTAATTATTTCTTAGTCTAAGTTATCTCTCTTTTCACAATAGCATTATACTTTGTAAATTTTGTATATTACAATTTGGTGGATTCAAGTTCAAATGTAACTTTTGTAAGGTTAGATTTTAGAACTGCATTCTTAGATTTAAGATCTGACTTAATTTTCCTATCACCTTTCTTCAAGCTAAATTGCATATTAGTAATCTTTAGGTAATGCTTCTAGATCTCTTTTTTTTGCCTTCAATATCAAAATTTCATCACTATCCTTAATTTGATCTTTAGGCTCTTTCATGGACTTGAGATGATAGATTTTGTCTTTCATCTTCCCAATGTAGTCTTTAGCTCTTCATATATTTCTTTCAAAGTATCTCTTTCTTTAGTGAGAATATCAATATGTTCAAGAGCTTCTTCTAGGTTCTTCTACAACTGTACCATATCCATAGGGATCTTACTCAAGTTGTTAAGTCTCTTTTGAGTAACGGTCCTCTAATACCAATTGTTAGAAATAGGAAATACTAAGTGAGGGGGGGGGAGGTGAATTAGTATTTTACAAACTTTCACCCGAAATTAGATACTATTAATAACCTTATAACTTGCATATGAAAGTAAAATAATTATCATGAATAGTAAACATATCCATGCAGTAAGAGAAATCATAACATCATATTTTGTTAACCAGGGAAACCCTAGCAAAGGGAAAACCCTAGTGGGTATGGTACCCACAAAATGATCCACTAATCAAAAGTATATGGTTGAAGATATTGACCCTATTAGGAGTTTATTACATCCATATAGTGTCATGGTCCTTGTTAGAGGATTTTGGCCATGTTAGAAGTCTTAACCCTATTAGGAGTTGTTTCAACCTTGTTGGGAATTGATATATACAAATAAAAAATTAATGCAAGATGAGTCCACTACCGAAAAATTAAATATACAATGTGGCTACTAAATACAAAAAGTGAGATGCAAGAACCTCTTTTAGACTACTTCTAATATATTCAATATCTGATATTGCCTTTTTTTCTTTGTACAAATCTTTCTCTTAGTTCACATTCCTTTCAACATACATAATAATTTACATATCACATATTACATCTATATCACTTCAAAACTTTACATTCACAAACTTTCCTTTATACCTTTTCAATTATAATATTATTACCCAGTGATCCTTTATCCATTATGACACTTTTAGAAATCTATTATTATAACTCATTGACTTGGAGTCAACATCTAGGATGTAATCCTCAATTAGGTAAGTAATTTTTTTGTAAAGAAAATAATTCCTTAACCCAAAATAAGCATTTCTCTGTTATGTTGTGTTTTGCCTATATACTATCATAAATGGTAATCTTCTCATAACTCTATATGTATTGACCTGCGCTCTGGCATACATCATCATTATAGTCTATGCTACCTTTCCTTAAGTGTGGATGTGCCAATATGACTTCTGTGAAGCTTGCCAACCAAAACTCTATCTATTTTGTTAGATAATCTATATGATACTTAGACAATTTTCTAAGTATGAATGTCATAACTTAATCTTAAAATTCTACCTTCTTCATACTAAATACATGATTCCAGAAATGACAACATCCAATGTCTACCATAGCCTAATTATGAACACTCTCCCCCTATTTTTTCATCATTGGGGTGGAGGTGCTTGGAAGAAACTTCTTGGCCATATTAATGGAATAGGGCTAGTTAAAAGATATCAAGTCACTCACCACTCTTCCTATGGAGGTGATCGAAGAGTTTATGCATTACATCTTTCTCTTTGAGATTTCTTCTATAAGAGAAGCTAGATGTTGGAAGAATATTTTAGATGACTATGATGAAGTTTCAAGTCAGCATATAAACTATCATAAGAAAAAAATCTATTTTTCCAACACTAATAGATGCCTGCAAGATAGGATTACAAGATAATTATAGTGTCAATAGGCTAACCTTTATAGCACTTTCTTTGGATTACACCTTACCATTAAAGAGGCCACTCCCTAGTTTTGGAACTTGATTGTGGAGTGTATGTGATGGAAGCTGGCTGGTTGGAAGGGGAGTTCTAAGTAGTTTTGGTAAGTTGCAACTCATTGCTACCTCCTTAAAAGGTATCCCAATCTATTTATTATCTCTATTGAAAGTCTTTGGAAAAGTCAGGGAAACTATTGAGAAAATCTAGTACAATTTCCTATGGCCCAAACTTGACGAGAAGTCCAAAATAAGTCTTATGGCCTGGAAGAATAGTTGAGGAGAATAATTGACCTTTATAGGGTACTTATGGACAATAATTGTTTGAGATCAATTAGGGATGATGCTTGATGGTGCAAAATTATGAAGGCAAAATATTTGAGGGGAGACATGGTTTAGTACAATCTTGGTAACGTTGGTTGCCCATTGGGATCAAGATTTTGGATTAATATTATTTATAGTTGGAAACTCTTGAGGAAGGGTATCATAGGTGATTGTGATGGAAATAAGAATATATTTTGGAAAGATAATTTGATTGGTTGTATTCTTGAGCAATTGCAATTTAGTCTTCTGAGGAATACCTATGTAAACAAGCTTGGGATATCATTGTCTAATAACATTGATAACAATGGGAAGTCGATAAAGATCAACCAATTATTCCCATACCACATTTTATCCCATGATCTTCAGAAAATGATAGAGAAAGCTAGAGTTTCAGCCTTCCCTTTTGAAGATATCATTATGCGGAATTCTAATGCCGTAGGGGAGTTCATTGTTAAACATTCTTATAATATCATTATTGGTCATGAGATGTGTAGTAACTAGAAATGCATCTGGAATCTAGAAATAATGTTGAAGGTAAATTTTTTATGGTGGGTGGGTCTATATGGAAATGTACTTACAATTGATAACCTTAAGAGAAGAGGGTTTCAATTTGTTAGTAGGTGCATGTTGTATCAAATGGATGAGGAGACCATAACCCATCTCTTGATCCATATCATCTATGCAAGGGAAGTGTGATTGGGTATTATGTGCATAGATTTATAGTCCAATGGGTTTCACTTTTCAATGGTGACCTTCAACAATTTATTTTGGGTTGGGAGCCTCCTATCATCTACCCCCTTATTAGAATCTTATGGAAGGTTGTACCCCTATATGCATGCTATAAGATGTAGAAGGAGAGAAATAATCATATTTTTAGGGATAGATCATGTCCCCCCTGGTTATGATCTAAATAAATTTTAACCTATTACATGAATGCATTCCCCACTAGAGGTGGAACCCCCCCTATCCCTTGATACCACAAGAACATATTATTATAGATAACTAGGGAATAATGGATTTGATATCCAAATTTGAAAATTCCAAACATTTGGCTTGATAATGGAAAAGATGGAAACCACCTCCCTCCCCCTAGTTTCAACTTAAATTTGATGGGTCTACAAAGGATGGCTGTGTGATTGCAGTTGTGGGTGGCATTATTAGGAAATACCAAGGTAATTTGGTGATGGCATATCCTAGTAGCTATAATGAATACAACAATAAATTTTCTAAAGCTATGGGTATATTTTTGGGAATCAAATATTGTTAGTTCAATTAGTATTCAAAACTTGGTGGTGGAGTGAGATTTGTAGCTTATTAGCGAAGAAATTAAAGAGAAAATTAAAGTTAGCTATAATATTTCCCAATTCATTAAGCATTCACATTCCCTCACCTCAAGATATAGACAAGTGGCTATTCAACACATATACCACAAATGCATTGAGGTTATGGATGTGTTGGCTTTGATTAGATGCACAATGACTAATACATGTAGTTGGGAGAACATTGATGGATTCCAACTCATATAAAGGATTTAATTAAAAAATATATTAGATAATTTTATGCAGTCGAATAATTTTTTGAGTAAAGTTACCTGTTGTTTGGTAATCCCTATTTGAAGTGTCTTGCCAAAAAAGAAGTCATAATATCATTAATTATGCAAGGATTTTGATTTTTCTGCTAAGAGGTATTCAATTTGGGAGGGATTTTTTCATAAGTTGGAAAGTCCACTTTTGCAAGATTTGGTATGATTTTCTTAGGAGTAAATGGATGGCTATTGTAATTAATGAATGTAATTGTATTGACGGTGAAAGAAGTTGTGGCTGGGAGCAAAAGGAGAGTATGAAGGTTCATTACGATTCATGGTGGAATGTTTCCATAGTGGGTAATTATTATTTGGAGCCTTTTTATTTGGATATTCATTGTGTCAATTACGTCATTCTCAAGTTTCTGAGTGCTAGGATTACTAGTTTTTTTAGTGTGCATTTTGAGTTAGCTCGGGTAATGTTGGATATTTTTAAGGATTTAATTGAGGATTTGGGGGAAATAAGGGAAATAGGTGGCAACTGTAAGCAAACTCAGGTGCAAAAACAACTTCCTACACTAATCTCATAAGGAAAGTATGATGCAAATCCTGTTAAAATCTTCTACACTTACAGATTCAATATCATGTAAACAACAATATTGTAGCCAATCATACATACAGAAAATAGACAGAGAAAATAACACATAACACAAGGATTTTTCGGTGGGGAAAAACCTTTCATTAAAACAACCCCACCCCTTCAAAACCTACACAATGTATTATCTTCAACACGAGGTTACAATACACTTGCAATGCAAGTTCAACATCAACAATAGAAGACTCTAGTAGCTACTCACAGTACCAACCATACATCCTTTTACATCACATCTCTTCGCAACCCTAAAAATGCTTATAACATGTGCTTCACTTTAGGGCTACTCCCAATCGTAAACCGTATTAGGGTTTTACCATTCTCCGAGAAAATAAGAACCCCAAAAAAAATTTTGAGGCGATGCCTCGAACCCCACTATTGGGATAGAGTGTATAGTACTCAAATATCTTAGTTGCCACATGTCTTCACCTGTCATTGAATCTTCCTAACATAGCTCTTATGTGTCATAGGAATCCGTCATAACCGTTTTAGTCATGATCTCCTTACACACAATCCAAGATGTCGACACATCAACATTATTTGCAAGAAATACATTTTACAAAATAAATAATAAGAATAGGAATTATACAAGGTTGAGACACCTTATTCCTAACAGCAACCATGTTCACATTGAGTCAAGATCCATTGTGAAATATAATGAGTTTTCCTGGACTTATCTCAAGGAGGGTGGTTTAGTATCGTCTATGTAGTACATTGAAAGTTATGATGAGTCCATCTCTATGAAATTTGTTAATGCTTGCAATAATAGGTAAGTGATTGTGAAAGTGATATCATTTGAGATGAATGAGGAATTCATTAGTAAAGTTGGTAGTTTCTCCTTGGATGGCTAAAAAAAGAAAAAAAACCAAACCCATGTTGTCGACGAAGCCAACATAAAATATTTTTTTTGATAGGTGAAAGTACAACTCACAAGCATGGTGGTTTTGTCAGAATGGCTTTGTCAAATTCTTGGAAAAACATATGATATTCTATCATGCACTATCTCACCTTAGAAGGTAGATTCCTAATTTTTTACCACGATGATTTCCCCATTTTAAACAATTTTAAGAATCATGATCTCACCTTGTTTCCCTACATCACACTTAACTCCATGCAAGAAAATATTCTCAAGGTTAGGGAGAATATTAAAATAGGTAAACCTTGTAGATTTATTTTCCCTATGTATCCTATTTGTGTCCAAGTTGTCCTCCCTAACCTAGATATTTCTACCTCAACTCCCCAAATCTTGGTCAAGGTGATGTCTACTATTGATACCAAAAGTTCTAAGTCCTCTTGCACCAAATCCTTAAATAAATTAAGATGGATAAGAATATATAGATCATTTATTTGGATGTGGAAATGGAAAGTGGTAGGAGGAGATCCCTTAGAAACAAGAAAAAATGTGTAAATATGGAGCCTAGGTCTAGACCCGAGAGCCCTCCTAGGTCAAACTCCACTAGTAGTAAGAAACATAATCCCCCCTAGAAAAAGAAATAAAATTAAATCCTCCTAGAAGAAATACATTGTGGATGAGGATGACAATACAACTAGTGAGGGAAATGTTGAAGGAAGTAGTTATTTAAGACTTATTCCTTCCTATTTCTCTAACATCCAACAAAATGACACCTTAGATAATCAAGGGGTTGAAGAAGTTGTGACTCTTACCTCCCCTCCTCACTTGTAGGGAAAAGAGAAATATATGCTCAATAAGGACACCCAAGGGACATCTGCAGGTGAAAATTAGAATATTGTGGCAGGGGTAGAAGAAATAAATGGGAGCTTCAAGAAGCTATAGAAGAGGTAGGAGATTCTAGACCAAATTGATGATGTTACCAAGTTTGTAGTCAGGGTGATGCACTCAACTACATTAATTCTTCACCTCCTACATGTGAAGATAGATGACACCACTTATGTGGTAGGGGTATACACCATAGGATCCCTTTACAAGTTCCTAGTGGATGATTAGATGAAACTATTATTGGATAAGAAAGAAGGGAATGATAAGAAGGAGAGTTAGATCTCCTCTTAGTTTCTATTTTTTTTTTATGATGGTTATCTTAGCACTCAAATCCTATGGGCTTTATTCTTGGTGCTTCACTAGACTCTGTCTTATTATAGTTCATGTATATATTATGGTTTAGACTTCTCCTATATTTTTAATGATGGCTAGATTTTAGGATGATGGTTTAGACTTCTCTAATTGTCTAAAAGAATATCTAGAGATGTCCAGGATAACATAATAGATTCATTACCCATGATCTCTAATTGCTTGAAACAATATCTAGAGATGTCCATGGTAACATACTGGGTTTGTTATCTATGATCTCTAATTGTCTGAAAAAATATCTAGAGATGTACATGATAATAGGTCTATCATTTGCAAGATTTTCACCTTACAAATGATTACCTTCTGAATATATATGTCCATGAAAGATCATCACCTTTCATTACATATTTGATGCAACTAAAAAACAATAGAAGAATAAACTCACATGAATTGAAAATTTAAATTCAATATTCAATATTACAAATTAATCATACCAAGTTTTGCTTTGAAGTATTTGAACTTCACTTTAGCAAGAGGCTTAGTAAAGATATTTGTTATTTGCTCATTAGTACTGATGTGCTCCAGTTGAATGCTTCCTTGATTTGCTACATCTCTAATGTAGTGGTAAGGAATTTTAATATGTTTGGAATGATTGTGGAAAACCAAATTATTTGAAAGCTTGATGCAATTTTAATTATCACAATGAATTACAATGGGCTTCAAAGGTCTTTTGAACAAATCTTCTAACAACTTTCGTAGCCATACTACTTTTCTAGTACCCAAGGAAGATGCAATGTATTTTACTTCGATAGAACTTAATGCAATTGAAGATTGTTTTCTATTGAACCAAGAAACCATTCCAGATCTTAGACCGAAGCAACATCCAAAAGTACTCTTACGTTCAGTAGGACTACTTGCCCAATCAAAGTAAAAATATCCATGAAGTTCAATGTTGGCTTTACCATATTTGATCCCCATGCCAATAGTACCCTTTAGATATCTCAAAATTTATTTAGCTACATGTATATGTATCTTCTTTGGTGCATACATAAACTAGCTCAAGGTGTTAGTAGCATAGCATATGTCAGGATGAGTATTCATCAAATACATTAAAGACCTAGTGATCTGCCTATAGTAAGTAGAATCTGTAGGTTCTGACTTGATTATATCATCCTTCAACTTATGTAGATTGACTTCCATAGGATTAGAAGCTGGTTCACATTCCATCATTGCATTTTTTGTTAAAATGTCGACTGTATATTTTCCTTGATTCAAAAAAATATAGTTATCCTATTGCTAGACTTCCAATCCAAGAAACTAGTGGAAAATACCTAAATCTTTCATTTCAAACACTACTAAGTTATTTTTTTCATTTCTTTATTAGATTTACTTCACCTCTTATTAACAAATCATCTACATATAACATAAGAATAATCATATCATCACCACCTATTTTGAAGTATAAGTTAGGATCAACTTCATTTTTAGAATATCCTAACTTCATTAGGTAGTTGTCTATCCTTTCATACCACACTCTAGGAACTTGTTTGAGGCCATATAGAGCTTTCTTTAATTTACAAATGTGAGTTTTGTTGTCAAGAGTGCTAAATCCTTCTGGTTGCTCAATATAAACTTCTTCTTCAATTTTTCCATTTAGGAATGTTGTTTTGAGATCCTTTTGATGAACCTTCCATCCCTTAGATGCTACAATAGCTAAGATGGTTCTAACTGAAGTATATCTAGCAACTAGTGCAAATGTTACTTCATAGTCAATTCCTTCTTTCTATAAGAAACCTCGTGCTACAAATCTGGCTTTGTACTTTTCAATGCTACCATAAGATGCATGCTTAATTTTAAACAACCATTTTGAAGAAACAACTGATTCATTTTTAGGTCTTGGTACAACATCCCATACATTATTTTTTAGTATGGAGTTATATTCTTCAACCATTTCTTCTTTCCAAGACTGATTTGAAATTACTTCTTTAACATTTGAAGGTTCAATTTTTATAAGTTCAGTTAGTAATGCAACATAACATGATTGATTTCTCATTCTTTTACTTTCTCAAATGACTTCATTATGTTCAACCTGATTTTCTTCTATCATTTTCCTAGCCCAAAGTGGCCTATTTTTATTGTTGTCATATTTAGAATCTTCATGATTAGATGTAGTGGTAGAGGATGCTTCAATATCATTCTCCCTCTCAATTTCTTCTTGATGATTTTTATCTACTTCAGGAATAGATTTAGTAATAGATTCATCACTATTTCTAGAAATATTAAAGGTGATATCTTCTTCAAATTTCACATCTCTACTAACCTCAATTGTTCTTTGACCTAGAATGAAGACCCTATAACCTTTTTTTGATTCATTGTATCTAATGAGTATCCCCTTGTTTCTGGAGGGTTTAGTTTTGTTCTTTTCTCTTTGGGAATGTGGATATATATAGGACATTGAAATATTCTTAGATGACCTAGATCTAGTTTAATGACTATAAATACTTCTTTAGGAGTGGTGTTCTCTAATACTGAGTGTGGACATCTATTTTGAATGTAGATTGCAGTATTAGATGCTTCAACCCAGAAGGAAGTATGAAGGTTTTTCTCTAGTCGATTCACCAATTGATCTATTTTTGCATTCTGTAACTCCATTATGTTGAGTATTATATGGTAGAGAAAATTCCCTCTTAATCCCAACAAGAATACAAATTTTTTTAAAAATTTCAAAGATGTATTTACCTCCATTGTTTGACCTTAGTATTTTTATTTTCTATTGTGACTGATTTTCAAGTAGGGATTTGAATTCTTTGAATTTTGACAATATATTAGTTGATTTTTTTTGTATCAAAAAGTAGATACAAGTTTTTCTAGAGTATCATCAATAAAAATTACATAAAAGAAGCACCCGTTAAGAGAAAGTATAGACATAGGACCACAAATATCAGTGTGAATCAAGTTAAGAATTGTTTTTGATTTGTGAACACTTTTAGGAAATGATTGCTTAGTATTTTTGCCTAAAGCACATCATTTACAAATACTTAAGTGATCAGTTTTGAGACTAGGTAAACCTTTTGCAATTTTTCCTATGGATGATAATGCATGATAGTGAAGGTGACCTAGCCTCCTATGCCAAATTTTGATGGAATTTGAAGTTTCATGACTAAGAACTAGGTTTTTATTATTACAAAGTTTATATAGAGTTCCATCTCTAAATTCAATGGAAATGGCTTTCTTGATATTAGAGTTCTTTGGCCAAGATATAACTTTTTCCTCTTGAAAAGTGATTCTGAATCCTTGATCTACAAGACTAGAAATAGAGATTAGGTTTCTTTTTATTCTTGGTACATATAACACATTTTTGAGTTGGAGAGTAATTCTTTAATTTAGGAAAATTGAATAGGAACCAATTCCTTTGATAGGATGAGTAGAGTTATCTCCAATGGTAATTTCTTCTGAGAATTGTTCTAAGAAAGTTTCAAATTTATCTTTAAAACCAGTGATGTGTCAAGATCCTCCACTGTATATGATCCAAGTGTTGTGGTTTCAGTTTAATTCACTTGAAAGGGATATGTAAAAAGCATATTTTTCTTTTTCTTCTTTCTCTACTTCCTCTCCTTTGATTTTTGCTAAGGCTTCTTGAATTCTCTTCTTTTTAGGGAAGACGATATGGGAGTGACCAATTGTATCACACTTGAAACATCTAACTCTAGACCAATCACATTGCTTATATGATTTTTTAGATTAACTTTTATTATGTTTGAATTTACACGAAGTGCTTGAATGTCTCCCTCTTGATTTCTACTTAGTCCTCTTGAGACTAATCTCGATTCTTCTTGTGTGCATTCATTCTTTAATAAATCAAATTTAGGGAGTTTGGGTCGAGAGTTTAAACCTTGAATAAATATTTCCCAAGATAGAGGAAGACCTCTTAGTGCTATCATGCTAAGTTCTTTGCCATCAACTTGATTTTCCAATGTTGCAAGTTAATCTTTTAATTCTAAAATCCTTAGAAAGTAGGATGTAATAGATTCTCTATTTTTCATCTTTATATATAGTAGATCTTGTTTTAGGGTTAATAATCTACTAGTATTTTTGACTTCAAATGTATCTCTTATAGTGGAGAACATCTCAAATGTAGTCTTGAGACTACATATGGATGGAAGAATATGATCTTTTACAAAATATATTACAATTTTAATTGTTTTGTTATTGTGTCTTTTTCATGTTACTTTCTCTATATCATTTTCAAGCATGTATATGTTTGTTTCAATAGACTCCTCTAATTCAATTTCTCTTAATATTATCATGACTCTAATTTTCCATGATGAGAAATTTTATGTGCTGTCAAGCCTATCTTCTAGCTTTACATGATTCACCATTTTGATTTAAGAATATAATTTAACTTTTGTAAATCTAAGACTTTAGATTTAATTCTAACTGATAGATTTTCTTATCAAAATGGCCATGATACCATCTTAGCTTTAGTGATCTCTAATAGATAAAACTATTACAATAAATATGGATATCAATAGATATTCTTACTTGAATAACTATAGTGTAGAGTTGTCCTTCAAATAATGGTGATCTTTAATCATTGAGATGCTGAATTTCCTTCATTGTATATTGATGATAATATAGACTACAGAATGAATATAATAGTAGTCTTCCAAATTAGATCACAGAGAGGAATTCTAGAAAATATTTTGCAAGGTTTAATATGCAAAACACTGGGTCTATAATGCCTTAGATTGATGACATTCCCATCGATCTGCATTATGTTTATGTAGATTTGTAGAGTCATGCCTCATAGATTCATGACTCTACATGGCCTTTGTCCATGTAGGGTCATGCATCTATGGAAGCACAACTAACTAATAGTTAGTATAAACTAAATCAACACATGATCAATAGTAAAACTCCCGATGGCATAAGATATCCACCGATAATCTTAAACAAGATATTGCCTACTGATAGTAATACCAATCATCTAATACAAGTTAAGGTGATTATCTAAACATGTATAGACATAGATAACATCTATGACTATTATTAGATAAAACTAATATAGATTTGCACATTGTTTGATGAACAATATTACTTCTATAGAGGCTATACATCAATAGAACAAAGAAGATATTATGCAAACAAATTATCCAATGAATATGTTAAAAAAAGGGACATAATGAAAGGTAACATATCTACATTGTTTAAAAAGCTAGGAGAACAAGAAAATATTAAAACTATAACTAATAGGTTCCCCATCCATTGGTGCATCCATGATGATATTAGAAATAATTTTTTGGGATAGGTGGTGGATGATCTTTGATGCCCCTCCCTGCAATAATCATGAGGTTCTAATATATTTCTTAAGGAAATTGTATTGTGAATATTTTCTTGGGGAGATCCCTAATTATTTTGACATGTTAGATTCTCAAGGTAGAGGTGGGGGGGTCATTATTTGAGAAGCTAGGGAAAAATCATGACCCTCATGTAGTTAGGGTGCCTATTGTCAGGCCATAGGGTGAGCATGACAATATTCCTTCAGTTGTGAAGGAACATGTAGAGACTAGTAATCTAGGGACTATGAATGCTTTGACATAAACTCTCATTCATTGTGTTAGTCCATTAGTTGATAGGAGTCTTCTTTGCACCATGGTCACATATGCATTCCATGTGCATTATTATGCACTTTTGATAGTCATGTTGGAGACACTATAGATGATGGGATAGTCATTGATGACTTCCTAAGTGAGACATTTAGCATTGAAACATAGGTAAATTAAATTTATAATAAACTAATTTGATCACATTTCATATGTATAATGAATAACTAATAAATTAACATGTCTTGACATTGTTCAAAATTTAGGGTAAGAGTGTTGATGGCCCTAATACAGATTCCCCAACCCATTTTATGTCTTGTCAATGAGTCAACATGTATGTATTGATATATATATATATATATATATATATATATATAAAGTAATCATATGAAGGATTGATAAATTTTTTTATCCATGTGAATTAGTTCTCTACTGGACCATCAACATCCACAAGGGACTATGAGCCTAGGCATGATACAAACTTCATAGAGGTACATTTGGTTTATGTTAATTTAATTCATTTAATTATATTACATTCTATAAAAAACATGTAAATTGTATTATATCATTTTCAATTGTTGACATCAGAGACTCATCCTCATCTTTGCCAGTCCATTGGTTGTTGAGTTGTTGTCACAATGGCTAGTTTAGAGCCATCGACCAAGGTATGAAAGTGTTTCATTGTTTCAATTGTTATTTATAATCATTATAATTGAAATTTCAAATGATATCTATAAGTATGATCAATTGATTATATTGATTGAATTTTTCTAAGGCCTTGTTACTCTAGATCATCTACGAGCCTTTGAGGTGGATGGATAGAGTGACTTTTTGATGGTCATAAGAAAATAATTAATTTTATGTGTAAATATATTTGATTTCAATGTATAATAATTATTGATTCATACATACTTTATTTTAATTAGCTCTAGTTAGAGAGGAGCATAAATAAGAGGATGAGTGAGTGTGTGAGGAAGACTCCATCATCCCCATCATCTCCCTCTACACAACTGTGAGGTCTCACCTCAGCCCATCCTAGCATCGATGATACATTATTATTTTGATACTCATGACTCAATATGTCAAAACATTATTTGATGCATTGAACATTATTATGCTATTTATGATGTGTGATGCCTTACTTTCAGATATTTGATTTTGTCATTTAATGCTTTATGAACATGTATGATGATGAAGTGAATGAATGCAGAACTAACACTTTGATTTTTCCAATTTTAATGAATAGAATGAGATAAAAATTTGATTTGTAGAAAATGGATGTTTTAGTTTACATGAATTTATTGATACATAATTTATATATATACATGTGTTTCTTGAACTACTGATGTGTGCAATGTGTGTGCAAGAAATTTAGCTGAGAAACCCAATGGAAAGAAGAAACTAAACCCCTTGTTAATTTGTTCTATCTTTGCATTGTCTTTCTTTGAAGGTTGTTAATTGGTCTTACTATTCTCCTAGCCTTTATTTGTTCCTATTAAGCCTTTAAGGTTTAAAAAAATTAAATTTAAGCACCCTAGGGGTAACGATATGGGTGGGGAGCACTTTCCAACCCCTTAATCTCTTTGGTTGACTTTTAGGGTCACTCAAAAACCCTATTTTTGGTTGATTGCAAAAATTGATTGTTTTCTACTTGAGTTGGTGACTCAAAACTAAATCTTGAGGTTACTTTAAGTCTATTTGAGTTAAGGATCATACTTAGAGGCAATTTGCAGTAGTTTTGGTGTTGTTACCCAATCTATAGTTTTAGAGAAAGTTTGAAGATTAAAGGAAGAAAAAGAAAAGTTCTTCTCAACTTACCATTGTGCCATAACTTTTTGTGAAGGTAGGAGTTCTTCAATTTTTTGATCATGTTTCTTCTTATTGTTCATGCTTGATTCATGCATAAGGCATTATGATGATATTTGTATTGCTTGTATGTGTGTGAGGGTGTTTTGGGAGGGATCTTAACTTGTTCTTGGTTGTCATTCTTATGCTTTTCTTTGAAATTTTGAGGGGATTTCATGGAGATTTTTTTGGCATCACTCACCCTTAGATAGGGAAGAAGTGGCCATGTATGAGGGAAGGGCCTTAGTTGGACCTCAATAGTGTAGAGTGTATGGTAGGAGGGAAATAGGGTAGGGTGTATGGGCCCCTACTTGTCATCAGATACCTTGTATGAAAATTTGAATTCTTGAAGAAGGGAAGGAATGAATACCTTGTTATATTGGCCTCAAAAGGGCATTTTTAGAAGAATGGAAATTTTTGAATTTTAGCCTTGTAAGGACTATGTTATGGTATGCTGATTGTTGTGTCCTATTGAAAAAATACACCTCCCCCCTATTTTAGTTCAATGTTGAACCTATTGTACAAAACTAGGTTGGGAATGCATGCTTGAATTGTTCATCATATTATGTTGTTTTACCTCCATGTTGGTTATTGTCTCTCCATGGTTCCCTTGATGCATTGAAGATATTAGAAATCAATCTCTTGTAAAAGACCTAGAAGATAATTTAATTGAATTGTATCATTGTGTAAAAAAAAAAGTATTTAAATTTTGATGTAATTGGAAAAGATGTCGAGTTTTCTTACTGGTTCTTTCCCGATCGAGCCTTGAACTAGGATGATTAATAGAGAAAAGATTGAGAAAACCTCCCTGCATTGTATCTTATGTTAATCCAATTCATGTATAGGTGGGTAGAAAAATAGATTAAATGATGAGTTTATTTGAAATTATTCAATCTTCAAATTTAAATTATGTTAAGGAAAAGAAATTTTGTTATGTTGAAATTTCAATCCAATCTCATATGTAATAGGAGATACAATAAATCTCTCCTTGTTGATTAAACAAATTGTTCAATAATCTTCTTAATCTATGCAAATGGTAAATCCAAAAAAGAAAAGAAAAAGAATACACCTCTTGTTATAAAATCAGTTTGCAAGACAAAAGTTGACACTAAAAAAAAAGGCTTGACAAAAAAATGAACACTCCCAGGAGCATTTTGCTCTTTGGAATATGTATGAGAGACACCATTTAATTCATTGGAGCAACATAGTATATTCTCATTTGATTCCTTAAAATTTCATTATAAAATTCTTAGTATATAAAGAAAAAGAAAGTTTTGTTCAAAGAAAATAATAATGCAAAAAATAAAATATATATAAACTTTATACATTTATTACCATTCCCATCAACCTTCTTTTTTATCATCCTCACTCTGTTCCTAGGTGCTCAACTTAAGGGCTTGCTTGCATTGGTGATGGGGGTGCTATTAGGATAGCATACCAGCGAATGGGGTTGATAGAGACTTATGATTTGTGACTCACATCATATATTAATGACAACTTAACCTTGTAGTACACATGCTAGGCATAGTCCAACTCACCCACGTGGTTAACAGGGCGATGCAAGTTGAAGGTGGCTTTAAAGCTAAGTAAATTGAATGGTTTACATTGAAATGCCTCCATCTAGTTTTTTCCTTCCTAGCGCTAGCCAAATAAGAGTTCTTTTCTATGTACATGCCCACTTGTCAAGTCAACCATGCATTTAGTATGGCAGTTGTATGAGTATAGGTTGGTCTATATTCCATTTAATTGGTTATAGCCTTTTTATTCCCCCTAGAGTGTAGTGAATTTTCCTCAAGAGATGTGGGCAGTATGTGGAAGATGTGATGTGAGGGAAAGATGTTTTGGTGAGAATAAGGGGGAGTAAGTTAGTGGAGATGATAGTTAGTTTCTTTTAATTGGTTTAGGTTAGTGTTAAGTTTTAGTTAGTTCAGTTAAGTGTATAGATTTATGTTATTTAGCTATAAGTTGTCTTTAAGATGGTTGTAATTTTCTTATTTGTTTAAATTTATGATTGTTAGAATTTAGTTTAGTTGTTATTTATTTTTTTAAAGTTTCTTTTTTGTTAGTTATAAATTTTGATTAGTTTAAAGTTATGATAGTTAAGATTTAGTTTAGTATTAATTTAGTTATCTTTTGTTATAGTTGTATTTTACTTTATGTTATTAATTAGTTTTATAATTGTGAGATTAGTTAGGTTTATTTTAATATTGGCATTATTAATGTGGACTTAAATTTACAATAGTTTTAAATAAAGTTTAGATTTACTTATAGATTTTATTGAAATAATTCTAGTCTTCAATTTTAATTGTAATTAATAGATTAATAAAGTAGATTTTTATAAGTATGTTGGAGAGAATTATAAGTTAAAATGTAGATAGTACAATTGATAATAAAGTTTACCTCTATTGTACGTGTATATCTAAGGTTAGTTTAGATTTTGGATTATTTTTTTTTTATAAAAAAAATGTAGTTAGCATGAGTGGCATAGTTAAATTTAATTGATCTTTTAGAGTTCTAAATTCTCTTAATGTTAGTATTCTAGTAATTTATATGTTTTGTTTAGGATAGATTATGGATCGAGATGTAGTTATCTTAGAATTAAGTTGAAAGAGGTTAATTAATGACATTAAGCCTAAAGTAAATGATTAAATTTGTAATGTCAATTCAAGTTATTAAGTTAATGGTACATACTAGTTCATTAGTTCATTATAAGATTAGTGGTATGTTGATCATAATTAAATTGATGTTAAACAAGGTTATGTAATTAAGAGTTAGATGTCATTTTAGTTAGTAGGTCATTTGACGTATCGAATAAGTTGTTGTGATAATCTATTGTCATCCTTAGGAGGTAATATTTTAAGGAATTATTAAAACAATTGAAGGATTAGGACTTTAGTTAAATGGAATTAGTAGTATAATTTAATTAATTGATTTTCTAGAACATTAAGTTCAACCAACCTATCTCTTTTATGATATGTTTCAAACTGAGTTGTCACCTTTCTTTATCAATGGTGAACTTGCATCTATCTTCAAAGTACCTATGGTTATCTAAATTTTAAACTACTCGAACAATTAGTTCCATTATAGTTAAAAATCTAAATCTTTTTCGATCGTATCATCTCATTGAATCAAAGTTCTTATTAAAAAAAAAAAAATTGTGTGTGTTTTGGCCATATATTTTGGGCATGATATTTTGGTATCAGAGGCCGTGTTTCAACACTAGGAACCTAAAACCATTATGCTTCTAAACTTAACTAAAACTTTAATTGTGAAGGATGCCTCCTGTTACTCAAAGCAACCGATGAGGCAGAGGTCGTAGGGCAAGAGGTGGTAGAGCAGGAAAAGAGGATGGACCACCACCTCCACCACCAAACCTGAATCAAGATATTTTGGATGCCCTCCAAACACTAATTGGTGTAGTTTGACAGAGGATAGCACCTATAGTATAGCCAGGGCAGCATATTCTCGAAGGAGGTAGGACCAGAGATAAAGAGAGAAGTAGGAGTCCCCCACTGAGGAAGGTTGAGGGATAGGGTTAGCATGAGGGTGAGTTGATACATCAGAGAGGACCACCACTCGACAGGCCTCTTAGGTATATAGGAGATGATATTTGAGAGTTGATACAACTCAGACCACTACTCTTTACCGGTTCCATAGAGGGGATAGTAGTAGAGGCCTAGTTATAGAGTCTTTAGTGGTGCTTTGGATTACATCCTTATGGGAGTAATCTAAAGGCACATGTAGCAGTTCATCAACTGAGAGGAGATGCCTCCAATTTGTGTCATTAGGAGGAGACAATAGGAGGAGTGAGTATGGATATCCTCACCTGGGAGACATTCTTGGAGAGATTCAGAGAGAGGTTCATGTTTGAGCACTTCAGATAGAAGCAGATTGAGGAGTTTCATTCTCTACATCAGAGAGGTCTCACCATAGCTCAGTATGAGAGCAAGTTTTTCAAGCTCCTTCCATATGTCGAGTACATGAAGGACAAGAAATAGTGAGTACATCAATTCATCATGGGCCTAAATTTCTCACTTCAGGGTCTAGTTCATATGGCATTTCCTACTACCTTTAGAAAGGTAGTTGAGGTAGCACTAGTTACAGAGGATACTCAGAGTAGATGGGAGTCAGGAGATCAATCTCAGAATTGAAACTCTACCTAGTAGAAACCCCCTTGGAAAGGGAATCAGAACTACATAGTAGGGTCCTCTAAGGGCCAATAGTCTCAGTAGCAGAAACCCTCACAGGTTTATCAGGGCTCCAAGCCCAAACAATGGCATTCACAGGGTCCAAGGTAGGATCAAAAAGTATAGACCTCGCCGTCATAATCAGAAAAGACTCAACAGTCTTCTAGGGGTGGTTTCAATGGATCTAGTAGGTTAGGAGGCCCACAACAGTTCGGATCATAGGGTGCATGATCTTACACATGAGGACCATGCTACACTTGTGGTGGCATGGGTCACATAGCTAGAGAGTGTCCTCAGGAATAGTCATCCAGTGGTCAGATAGGGGCATATTCAGAGCTAACAGTTGGTGACGTAGGTAGGTCCCACAGAGTTTTTGTAGTGGTTGACAACTACTGGGCTGAGCATCAGGCTACAATTATTGAGGGTACAAGTATAATTCAAGGTAGCATGGTTACTATTTGATTTTATTTTGGAGCTACTAACTCATTTATATATCCTTTTGTTGTGCAGCATTACAGGCTAGTGGCAGTAAGACAGGATGTCAGTTGGGAAGTAGAGTTAGCCTCAAGAGAAAGAGTGCTAGTTAGTTCCATGGTGCATAGTTGCCCAATTCAGATTGGAGACATGTCCACAATGTTTGATCTATGCATTACCCCTCTAGGTTCTTATGATGTTTTCCTTGGCATGGAGTGGCTTTATGCCCATAGCACCAAGATGGATTGTTGACAAAAAAGGGTGGAATGTGTGGATGATGATGGTATCTCTAGATTGATCCTTGGAGTAAAGAGACCCATATCCCTTCATATGATTTTTGCTATGCAGCTTAGACAGTGCATGCAAAAAGGATGTTAGTTGTTCATGATCACCATTAGCAATAAGGAGGAAGATTCAGAGGGGGATCCATCCCTCGATGATTTTCCAATATTGTAGGAGTTTGTAGATGTTTTTCATTCAGAGCTCGTTGGTAGACCTCCACCTAGAGTAGTGGATTTTCATATTGATCTTGTACCAAGATTAGAGCCAGTATTGAGAGCACTATATAGGATGACTACTCATGAGCTTAGTGAACTTAAGATTTAGTTGGAGGAACTCCTAGAGAAGGGGTATATTCAACCTATTGTCTCACTTTGGGGTGCACCAGTGATCTTTGTTAAGAAGAAGGATGGATCACTTAGGTTGTGTATTGATTATAGGAAATTGAACAAAGTAACCATCAAGACTTGATACCTTCTTCCTTGGATTGATGACCTCTTCGATCAGTTGCAGGGTTCCCAAGTATTTTCAAAGATTGATCTCAAGTAGGTTTATCATCCGTTGAGGATTGTGAATAGTGATATCCCTAAGATTGCATTATGTACTAGGTATGGCCACTATGAGTTCACCGTGGTACCATTTGGCCTCACGAATGCTCCAGTTGTATTCATGAGCCTCATGAATGGAGTATTTCATACCTTTTTGAATAAGTTTTTGGCTATTTTTCTTGATGACATCTTGATTTATTCTCATGATGAGCAGGAGTATGAAGAACACTTGAGATATGTATTATAGAAGTTGAGGGAGAATTAGTTGTTTGGTATCTTGTCAAAGTGTGCATTCTGTAGACTTGAGATACATTATTTGGGTCATGTCATATCAGGTGATGGTGTGTCAGTAGACCCATCAAAGATTAGGGCCATCATGAATTGGCAAACACCCACCAGTGTCACTGAGGTGAGGAGCTTTATGGGACTAGCAGGCTATTATCGACGCTTCATTATAAGATTCTCAAGACTAGCACACCCAATCACATCTCTTCAGAGGAAGGGAAAGAAGTATGAGTGGATAGAGAAGTGTGATAGAGATTTTCAAGAGCTCAAGAGAGCTCTCACGAGTGCATCGATTCTTGCAGTACCAGATCCATCTGTGGATTTTGTGGTGTCCACCGATGCATCTTTGGATGGTATTGGGGTAGTGCTTATGCAGGATGGCTGACCTATTTCCTTTGAGTCTAGGAAGTTGAAGACTCATGAACTCAATTACCCTACTTACTACCTAGAGCTTGCAGCTATAGTTCATGCTTTAGTGAGGTGGCAACACTTCCTACTAGGTCATAGATCTGAGCTTCATTCTGACCACCAGAGCTTGCATTACATATTCATGCAGCCAAACCTTAATGCTAGGTAGAGAAGGTGGATGGAGTTCCTATGTGAGTATGATTTTTATGTTCATTACATCAAGGGAAAGGAGAATGTGGTTGCAGATGCCTTAGGTAGAAGGTGCCATGATCTTTCATCTATGACTACTAGTACCGATTTGAGAGAGTAGATTCTTTAGTAGTCGCTAGCAGATGAGCTTTATACAGAGGTTAGCCAGGTGGTGCATTCTTAAAGGCCCTTGGAAGAGATGTATTTAGAGTATTACTTGGAGTCTGACGGAATCTTGCATCATAGAGAATGTATATATGTACCTTCCATTGGGGGTTTATGTGAGCTCATTATACTTGAGGCTCATAGAGCACCTTATGCAGCTCACCCTAGTGTTAAGAAGTTGCATGTGGATTTGAGATAATTATATCATTGGGCATGCATGAGAGTGTAGATTGCTAATATAGTTGTGAGATGCCTTGAGTGTTAGAGGGTGAAGGCAAAAAATTGTCATCTTTATGGGTTCCTTCAGCCTCATGAGATTGTAGAGTGGAAGTGGGATGTTATATATATGGATTTCATTATTGGTCTCCCTTTTTTGTCTAATCACCATGATGTCATTTTGGTGATAGTTGACACATTGACCAAGGTTTCCCACTTCTCTCCCATGCGTACTACATACATAGCATGAAACATAGCTCAGGTGTTTTTATGAGATATTGTCAAACTTCATGGCATTCCCCACAACATCATCTCTGATAGGGACTCACTATTCACCTTGTCATTTTGGAGAGAGTTATAGTCAGCTTTGGGCACTAGGATCAATTTTAGTACAATGTATCATCCTCAGACCAATGGGCAGACCAAGCGAGTGAATCAAGTTTTAGAGGACATGTTGCATACGTACGTGATGGACCATTAGGTGAAGTGTGAGGAATACCTACACCTTGTTGATTTTTCCTATAACAATGGGCACCATTCTTCCATAGAGATGCCACATTATGAGGGCTTGTATGGAAGACCTTACAAGACACCCTTGAGTTGGGACAAGATCAAGGATCGAGTATCTATTGGTCCTCAGCTAGTTAAGGAGATGGAGCAGTAGGTGACTCTGATTAGATAGCACCTGAGAGAGGCACAAAATTAGCAAAAGAGTCATGCCAATGCAAAGAGGAAAGATTGAGAGTACCAAGTTGGTGATAGAGTGTTCTTAAGGGTGCGGTTACACAAGAGTCTGATCCATTTCAAAAAGGGCTCTAAGTTGGCATCCCAATTTTTTGGACTGTTCAAGATTTTAAAGAGGATAGGACTAGTTGCCTACTATTTAGCCTTGCCACCTAGCTTGTCATGCATTCACGATGTGTTTCAAATTTTTGTACTTAGAGGATACATTTATGATGAGTCTCATATTATAGATTGGGATGCCTTGTAGGTGGAGTTAGACGGCCAATTAACATTGGAACCTATCCATATTATTGCACGATGGACCTTAGCACTTCGAGGTCAAGAACTAGACCAGGTTAGGGTCTAGTGGGATTGCTATGATGAGGTTATGGCTTCATGGGAGGATGCGGCAATTATGCGATCTCAGTACCCATATCTTTTTTATGAACTCCAGAATGAAGTTCATGCCTAGAGGGGGGGGATATGAGGCCTTGCCCTGGTCCATCCTAGCATCGATGATACATTATTATTTTGATACTCACGAGTCGATATGTCAGAACATTATTCGATGCACTGAACATTATTATGCTATTTATGATGTGTGATGCCTTACTTTTAGATATTTGATTTTATCATTTAATGCTTTATGAACATGTACGATGATGAAGTGAATGAATGCAGAACTAACACTTTGATTTTACAATTTTAATGAATAGAATGAGGTAGAATATTGATTTTTAGAAAATGGATGTCTTAATTTACATGAATGTCTTGATACATAATTTATATATATACATGTGTTTCTTGAACTATTGATGTGTGTAATGAGTGTGTAGGAAATTTAGTTGGAAAACTCAATGGAAAGACAAAACTAAACCCCTTGTTAAGTTGTGCTATCTTTGCATTATCTTTCTTTCAAGGTTGTTAATTGGTCTTACTATTCTCTTAGCCTTTTTTTGTTCTTATGAAGTCTTTAAGGTTTAAAAATATTAAATTTAAGTACCCTAGGGGTAAGGATATGGGTAGGGAGCACTTTTCAACCCCTTAGTCTCTTTGGTTGACTTTTAGGGTCACTCAAAAACCCTATTTTTGGTTGATTGCGAAAATTGATTGTCTCCTACTTGAGTTGGTGTTTCAAAACTCTATTTTGAGGTTACTTGAAGTCTAGTTGAGTTAAGGAGCATACTTAGAGGCAATTTTGAGTAGTTTTGGGGTTGTTACTCAATCTCTAGTTTTAGAAAAAGTTTGAAAATTAAAGGAAGAAAAGAAAAAGCTCTTCTCAACTGACCATTGTGCCATAACTTTTTGTGAAGGTAGGAGGTCTTCACTTTTTTGATCTTGTTTCTTCTTATTGTTCATGCTTGATTCATGTATAAGGCATTGTGATGATCTTTGTATTGCTTGTATGTGTGTGAGTGTGTTTTGGGAGGGATCTTAACTTGTTCTTAGATGTCATTCTTATGCTTTGCTTTAAAATTTTGTGGGGATTTCATGGGGATTGTTTTGGCATCACTCACCCTTGGATAGGGAAGAAGTGGCCATGTATGGGGGAAGGGCCTTATTTGGACCTCAATAGTGTAGAGTCTCCTCTCATGGTGAGAGGAGAGAGAGAGGGTAGGGTGTATGGGCCCCTACTTGTCATCACATACCTTGTATGAAAATTTGAATTCTTGAAGAAGGGAAGGAATGAATACATTGTTATATTGGCCCCGAAAGGCCATTTGTAGAAGAATGAAAGTTCTTGAATTTTAGCCCCAAAAGGGCTATGTTATGGTATGGTGATTGACGTCTCCTATTGAGAAAATCCACCTCCCCCTTATTTTGGTTTAATGTTGAACCTATTGTGCAAAACTAGGTTGGGAATGCATGCTTGAATTGTTCATTATATTATGTTGTTTTACCTTCATGTTGGTTCTCATCTCTCCACGGTTCCCTTGATGCATTGAAGATATTGGAAATGAATCTCTTGTAAAAGACCTAGAAGAGGATTCAATTGAATTATAAAATTGTGTAAAAAAAAAAAGTATTTAAATTTTGATGTAATTGGCAAAGATGTCAAGTTTTCTTACTAGTTGTTTCCTGATGGAGCCTTGAACCAGGTTGATTAATAGAGAAAAGATTGAGAAAACCTCCCTGCATTGTATCTTATGTTAATCCAATTCATGTATAGGTGGGTGGAAAAATAGATTAAATGATGAGTTTATTTGAAAGTATGCAATCTTCAAATTTCAATTATGTTAAGGAAAAGAAATTTTGTTATGTTGAAATTTCAATCCAATTTCGTGTGTATTAGGAGATACAATAAATCTCTCCTTGTTGATAAAACAAATTTTTAAATCATCTTGTTAATCTATGCAAATGGTAAATCAAAAAAAAAGAGAGAAGAAGAACACACCTCTTGTTATAAAATCAGTTTGCAAGAAGTAAGATGACACTAAAAAAATAAAGGCTTGACAAAAAAATGAACACTCTCAAGAGAATTTTGCTCTCTAGAATATGTATGAGAGACACCATTTAATTCATTGGAGCAATAGAGTATATTCTCATTTGATTCCTTAAAATTTCATTATTAAATTTTGGGTATATAAAGAAAAAGAAAGGATTGTTCAAAGAAAATAATAATGTAAAAAATAAAATAAATAAATAATTATATACCTCTCACCTTAAAACTCACCAAATAAACTTTATACATTTATTAGCATTCCCATCAACCTTCTTTTTTATCATCCTCACTCTCTTCCTAGGTGCTCAACTTGAGGGCTTGCTTGCATTGGTGATGGGGGTGCTGCCAGGACAACGTACCAGTGAATGGGGTTGATAGGGAGTTATGATTTGTGACTCACATCATATATTAATGACGACTTAACCTTGTAGTACCCATACTAGGCATAGTCCAACTCACCCACGTGGTTGACAGGGTGATGCAAGTTGAAGGTGGCTTTAAGCCAAGTAAATTGAATGGTTTACATTGAAACCCCTCCATCTACTTTTTGCCTTCCTAGTGCTAGAAATAAGAGGGCTTTTCTATGCATGTGCCAACTTGTCAAGTCAACCATGCATTTAATATGGTAGTTGTATGAGTATAGGCTGGTCTATATTCCATTTAATTGGTTATAGCCTTTTTATTCCCCTTAGAGTGTAGCAAATTTTCCTTGAGAGATGTGGGCAGTATGTGGTAGATGTGATGTGAGGGAAAAATGTGTTGGTGAGAATAAGGGGGAGTAAGTTAGTGGAGATGATAGTTAGTTTCTTTTAATTGGTTTAGGTTAGTGTTAAGTTTTAGTTAGTTCAGTTAAGTGTATATATTTATGTTATTTAGTTATAAGTTCTCTTTAAGATAGTTGTAATTTTCCTATTTGTTTAAATTTATGATTTTTATAATTTAGTTTAGTTGTTATTTATTTTTTTAAAGTTTCTTTTTTGTTAGTTATAAATTTTGATTAGTTTAAAGTTATGATAGTTAAGATTTAGTTTAGTATTAATTTAGTTATCTTTTGTTATAGTTGTATTTTGCTTTATGTTATTAATTAGTTTTATAATTGTGAGATTAGTTAGGTTTATTTTAATATCGGCATTATTAATGTGGACTTAAATTTACAATAGTTTTAAATAAAGTTTAGATTTACTTATAGATTTTATTGAAATAATTCTAGTCTTCAATTTTAATTGTAATCAATAGATTAATAAAGTAGATTGTTATAAGTATGTTGGAGAGAATTATAAATTAAAATGTAGATAGTACAATTGATAATAAAGTTTACGTCTATTGTACGTGTATATCTAAGGTTAGTTTAGATTTTGGATTAAATTTTTTGTAAAAAAAAAATGTAGTTAGCATGAGTGGTATAGTTAAATTTAATTGATCTTTTAGAGTTCTAAATTCTCTTAATGTTAGTATTGTAGTAATTTATAAGATTTGTTTAGGATAGATTATGGATCGGGATGTAGTTATCTTAGAATTAAGTTGAAAGAGGTTAATTAATGACATTAAGCCTAAAGTAAATGATTAAATTTGTAATGTCAATTCAAGTTATCAAGTTAATGGTATAGACTAGTTAATTAGTTCATTATAAGGTTAGTGGTATGTTGATCATAATTAAATTGATGTTAAACAAGGTTATGTAATTAAGAGTTAGATGTCATTTTAGTTAGTAGGTCATTTGACGTATCGAATAAGTTGTTGTGCTAATCTATTGTCATCCTTAGGAGGTAATATTTTAAGGAATTATTAAAAAAATTGAAGGATTAAGACTTTAGTTAAATGGAATTAGTAGTTTAATTTAATTAATTTATTTTCTAGAACATTAAGTTCACCCAACCTATCTCTTTTATGATATGTTTCAAACTGAGTTGCCACCTTTCTATATTAATAGTGAACCTACATCTATGTTCAAAGTACCTATGGTTATCTAAATTTTAAACTACTCGAACAATTAGTTCCATTATAGTTAAACATCTAAATCTTTTTCGATCCTATCATCTCATTGAATCAAAGTTCTTATAAATAAAAAATAAATTGTGTGTGTTTTGGCCATATATTTTGGTCATGACAACAACAACCAAAGACCTCTATGGATTTGTTTCCTTCTTCTAGTGGGGAGGAGAATATTTAGGGATCGACACATGTATATGCATTAGTGGACATCTATCTTTGATTTTATGTTAGTGGAAATATTCAACATACATTTGATGTATATATGACATTTTATATTTGATGTATGACATATATTTGATCCATGACATTATTAGACTTACAACTTTCATGCATAAGTTTTTTCATGTATGACATTATTGGTTATCGTAATATAAATCTTATCTTTCTTGTTTATGTTTTAACTTTTTCATGTATTTCATTTTAATGTAATTTGCATCCAAAAACTATAGGAATGATTATAATAAGCTTTGATCGTATCTTTTTACAAGTGAATAAGGCTATGATATAAATTTGTATTGAGATTGTACAAATTATGAGTCTTTTTATTATGTGTAACTTATTTGGAATTTTTGTTAGGATGAGAAAAATGAAACTTGAATTCTTATTATTGTTATACAATTAACATTGAAGTTTGACTCTTGAGTTGGTTACACTATGTAGATATCTAAGCTTGAATCTTAGTGTCATCATAAACATGTCAAGAGTTTATATATGCTTTATCATCACAACATGACAAGGCTTGAAATATATTTTTTAATTTATTCATGGAATTTACTATCAATATTGCTTGCTCATCCAATTATTTGAGATCTTAATCATGGCAACACATTATATATGCCCTTCTTAGGATTCCTATAGATATATTTGGTACATTTTTTTGGGATATCTTTCATCTATCATTATCCACTATGCATTGACTACACTATCTTTGACCTCCTCAGTATGGTGATGGATTTTATACACATAGGATGTCATCTTCAACTTATTGTATCTTTTTCATTCTTCCAAGTATCGACACAAAATATTTAGTGACGCTTAGGGTCAATTCTATTCAATGTACTCAAAATTTTTTGAGCAGTCAATGGGATGAGATGAGCTTGGGACTATGGTTTACCCAGCCACTCAAAGATAATAGAGTAGATAGTTTGATCCCACAACAAACGGTTGGATAGATTCACCTGTTGGCAACTTTTTATTGGTCAACAAGTGACAAGTTGCAACATCACCCAAGATGGGGCCACAAAATTAAAGTGAAATCCAATCTCCAAAAAGAGAGAGAAGTTATTGTAGGTGTCAAAAAAATGATCCTTTAGTACTCATAATTGCATCCATACCTTGCATGAGCTCCAAGATATTCTTTGTCAATGTTCGGTACCTTATGACATTTAGTGACTCTTAGGGTCTATTCTATCTGGCATGTCTGAGAATGTTTGAGTAGTAAATGAGAGGGAGGAGCTTTGGAATAGGGTTTACCTGACTACTCAGAGCTAAGGGAGTAGACAATTTGATCTTACAACAAAAGATTAGAGAGATTCAATAGTTGGGGACTTTGTAATAGCTGACACTACAATTTTCAACATCACCCAAGATGGCACCACAAAATAAAAATGGAATATAATCTCCAAAAAGTTAGACAGTTTATATTAGGTGTTGACAGCATGATATTTTAGCACATGTCATTGCATTCATACCTTGCATGAGCTCTAAGATATGCCCCATCAAAGATCACTTCCCTATGACATTTACTAACTCTCAGGTTTAATTCCATTTGACATACCTGAAAATGTTTGAATGGTCAACAGGATAGGATGAGATTGGGACTATGGTCTACTTGACCACTCAGAGCCAATAGAGTAGATAGTTTGATCCCACGATGAACGGTTAGAGAGATTCACCTATTGGCAACTTTATACTAGCCAACACTACAAGTTTTAGTATCACTTGAGATGGGGCCACAAAATTTAAACAAAATATAATATCCAAAAGGAGAGAGAGGTTATGTAGTTATTGGAAACACAATCATGTATAACATAGAATTGCATACATACCTTGCATGAGCTTTGAGATATGCCTTGTCAAAGATTGTTGCCTTATGACATTTGGTGACTCTCCCGGTCAATTCTATTTGGCATGCTCGAGAATGTTTGAGTAGTTAATGGGATGGGATGAGCTTGGTACTATGGTTTTACCATCCACTCAGAGCTAACAAAGAAGAAAATTTGGTCCCATGATGAACATTTAGAGAGATTCAACGATTGGTGACTTTGTACTAGTCAACATTATAGGTTTCAGCATCACCTAAGATGGTGCTACAAAATAAAAATGGAATCCAATATCCAAAAATAAAGAGAGAGGTTATTTTATGTTTTGATAACACAATCCTATAGCACCCATAATTTTATCCATACCTTCCATGAGCTCTAAGATATGCCTTGTCAAAGATCGTTGCCCTATGGCATTTAGTGACTCTCAGGGTCAATTCCATTCGGCATGATTGAGAAAATTTGAGAGGTCAACATGGTGCAGAGCACCAAGTCACTAGACTCTAGTGTGGCTTATTTATTTATTTATTTAAATTTTTTGGTTTTTAGCTATTTATGGTTGTAAAGGAAAGATACCCTTATGTATGCCTAGACCACTTTGTGCAAGTTATAAGAAAAAGTTGCTAATTAGGAAAAATTGGGTCTTTTTGGGTTTTTAGACAAGATAGCCTAGGATTAGGTGGATTTAGTTGATTTTGAATAAGTTGGAACCTTTTCCAAGTCCTATATGTGAAATATAGTTAAAAATGCAAAATTTGTGCTTTTTGTGAAAATTGCAAAATTGCAACATTGTAAAAGTTGCTTTAAAATGAAACTTGGTTGAAAAGAAATTATAACTATTAAAATAATATTTTTAACCATTGGAATGGACATATTATTGATAAATAACTCATTCTTGAGGTCACAAAGGTTATATGGTACGGATTGGGAGAAGTTGCAATAAAGTATTTTATGTTTTGAAGCAATTTTCACTAATTTTCTACACTTTGTTCATATAGTATGGATTGGTAGGGGTGATCTAATAATTTTCTTAAGAATATATTGGATCTACCTTTTTTTTTTTTGGTTTCACCTTTTATGTGGAGTAATTCTTGAGATATTCAAGTTTTAGTGTAGGTGAGTTTGTAGGACAATAATTTTGAATGAATTCCAAGAATGGACCCATACCTATGATTCATGTGTATGGTGATGCAGAGCCACACCTTGGAAAACTCAGGAGGAATCAGGCACTCAACTGAGTTGCTTCAAGGGGCATCTACAACCTTCAAGAACACACACTAAAATCAGATTCAATAAACAAAACTTTGAAAATAAAATCCCCCAAAATATCTTCTTGCTACCTTCGGATAGACCTGCACTCAGACATGAATAAATTTTGAACCAAAAAAGAATTACTCAATCCAACCATTGATATTTTGCGTAACTAAGTTTCAAACAACATATAAAAATTTGAGAGAAATCCAACGGTTCATTTGGGAGATATTACCCATGCACTGAGACTAATTTTTTGCAAACATACCGAATTTGACCCAAAACTAAATTTTTTTTAATCTTTTGCAAACTATCAACTTGTTTCCAGTGAGAAGATAAGAAAAATCCGTTCAAAACATAGACCATCAAAAACTTGCACAAAGACAAAATGAAAAAACATTCCATATCTCTCTAAATTCGATTTGTGTCTTACATAGCCGACTGGCTCACCCTTAAAACTGACTTTCTTTTTCCTATTAAAGGATGTGAAACGTTTTCTTCTTATTTTAGAAAAGAAGAATGTCTTCTATCCAAAAAAAGGATAAGAATCTGAAATGTTTTTCTACCAATATTAGACAGTCATATTCTAAGTTGGGAATATTCCAAAAACCGCCTACTACCTATTATTGGATTCTAAAAATCATTAAGCACTCCACCTACGAACTAAAAAAAACTATTCTAATTTAAGATCCACACACTTGGTCCTAGGTGGCTATATCTGGAGAGCTTATCAAACTGCTACTCTAGGTATGCCACCACATGTAGGATGTTATTACAAACTTTAAAAACTAAAAGCATTTAAAACATAACATTAAATTCCCTATTACATTTTCAACAATGTTGCCTCCTATAACATTTCTCTTCTCTGCCACTGCAGCATACTCCCCTGTAGAATGAATCTCAAGTCCTCTTGAGATGATGTGCTGTAGAAATGAATCTCATTCTTCTTTCAAACTTTCCAATTTCTTTGAACTAGGTTGAGCATATCTACAAGAAAAAAAAAAAAATATCCAACTTCTCCACCTTGTAGCTTTGATTCTTTAATGCTGTAAATGTAACAGAAAATTCTCCAGCATGATTCACTATACATGAAATCTGCATCCCTGCATAAAAATTATTAGAAGAAAACATATCATCAACATTAAGATTATTTGAGTTCTCTTTTTGAATATGAGCTTCCTTATACACCATGTAATGTGCATCATATCTATCTTCATCAATAGTAACCATAAAATTATTTGCTTCTTGACTATCAACCAGTTTCACATCTTGAATCTTAAGAATCATATTTATCTCTTCTTCCTTTATTAAACATTTATCATCATCTTGATCTTCTGTAGTAATCTCACTTTCAAATATCTCTTTCTTATTAAAACTTTGCTCAAGAACAATAACAGTATTGCACTCTTTCCTTTCTTCTTCAAGCTGAGTTTCCATACTACCGACATGCCTTTTCCATTCTCCCACAATGGCTGCAAATTTTTCCCATAAATCAGATTCTTCTTTAGAACTAGCTGTTACACATTCCTTAGCTTCATCTTCATCCCATTCCTCTTGACATTTTTCTTCATTATGCATATTTAAGACTTCATCGGTTTCCTCCAAAATCTTTTCTGTAGGAGTACCTTCCAACATTGTACTCTTCTCTATTTTAAAAGGACATGTTACTGTTCCAACCACAGATTGTTTTCATTCAAATCCAATAGGGCTTGTCTTGTTACTGCTCTCATCAAGAGATACTTGCTGCACTTCTTGTTGCTGCACTTTGTGTTCTTGCTGCACTTGTTTCAACTTAGCTTTATTCGCTTTCAACTTAGCATCATTCTCCTCAAGTCTCCTTCTCAAATTGTTTATCTCCTCTTCTATCTTGCTTAGCTCTTCTCTTTGTTTTCTCCTTTCTTCTTTCTCTCTTTTCTTCTTTTCCTCTATCTCCTTCTATTTAGAATCCTTTCTCTGTTGATACCTTCTAAAAAGATACAATAAAGCTGCTTCTTCTTGTCCCATCATTCCTCAGCCAGGTTATTTTCTTCTTATCTAGTCTCCTGGACTTCTTCTCAGACTATTTCTCTCAATCTTTCACAATCACAGAAACATATACATAACTACTTTTTCCCAAACCTTTTGCTGAGCTCTAATACCAAAAATGATGCAGAGCCACACCTTGGAAAACTCAGGAGGAATCAGGCACTCAACTGAGTTTCTTCAAGGGGCATCTACAACCTTCAGGAACACACACTAAAATCAGATTCAATAAACAAAACTTTGAAAATAAAATCCACCAAAATATCTTCTTTCTGCCTTCGGATAGACCTGCACTCAGACTTGAATAACTTTCAAACCAGAAAAGAATTACTCAATCCAACGGTTGATATTTTGCATAACTATGTTTCAAACAACATATAAAAATTTGAGAGAAATCCAACGGTTTATTTGGGAGATATTACCCATGCACTGAGACAAATTTTTTGCAAACATACCGAATTCGACCCAAAACTAAATTTTTTTTAATCTTCTGCAAACTATCAACTTGTTTCCAGTGAGAAGATAAGAAAAATCCATTCAAAACTCAGACCATCAAAAACTTGCAGAAAGACAAAATGAAAAAACATTCCATATCTCTCCAAATTCGATTTGTGTCTTACATAGCTGACTGACTCACCCTTAAAACTGACTTTCTTTTTCCTATTAAAGGATGTGAAACGTTTTCTTCTTATTTTAGAATAGAAGAATGTCTTCTATCCAAAAAAAGGATAAGAATCTGAAACATTTTTCTAACAATATTAAACAGTCATATTCTAAGTCAGGAATATTTCAAAAACTGCCTACTACCTATTATTGGATTCTAAAAATCATCAAACACTCCACCTACGAACTAAAAAAAACTATTCTAATTTAAGATCCACACACCTGGTCCTAGGTGGCTATATCTGGAGAGCTTATCGAACTGCTACTCTAGGTATGCCACCACATGTAGGACATTATTACAAACTTTAAAAACTAAAAGCATTTAAAACATAACATTAAATTCCCTATTACATTTTCAACAATGTTGCCTCCTATAGCGTTTCTCTTCTCTGCCACTGCAGCATATGGTATCTCATGGACTCTTAGGAAATTGTATTTAGTTGGTACCCCTACATGATTCCAAAGATTCAAGACTAGGAAAGATGTATTGTTATTTTAACGAACCAGCCCTAAGTCAAGTACCTAAGAGGATTTCACCTTTTGGACGTGTTGTTTGGAGTATGACTGGAGCAGGAGACTTGTTGGAGGGTTGAGTGTTTGGGAACAAGTTAGAATAATATTTTTAGTCATTCTTGACCATTGGGTGTGTTTCCATGAATCCATTTTCCCTATTTTTCTTTGTAAACTAAACCTAATTTGGCCAATTAGGACTGTGTTCCTTAGTGATGGAAAGGGAGTGTTGGAGTGCAATCAAAACTTGGTGCTTTGGGAATAGATATAACTTTGAAACTGGTATCTAAAATCATCACTTGTTTGTGGTATTTTTTGAGACTTTTGGATGTTATTTAACTCAAAAACCTCTTAAGGAGGGCTAATAGGAGTTCTTAGGGCTACTAGGTGAAATTGGGGGTTGAGAGATTATGGAAGTGTGGGAATCAAACCAATGGTGTAGTTTGTGTTATACAAGTTCCCTAGGTCCATTTCATAATGTAGAACCCTTGGACAAAACCTTTATGATATTTTTATCATATTAGCCTTGTTGTGAGAATTAGGTCCTGAACCCATAAGTTGGGTGAGTTTGGTTCTTTTCTTGTAGATTCTAGAAGAAGTTGATTGTCTTGTTTCTCTCATCTATTGTAGGACTGAAACTAGTTACAACCTTGTAGAAAGGTTGGAGGTTTGGGAATCTATTGGTTTTGTGATAAAGGGGAGAAGCCCATTTGAAGCTATATAGTTTTGTACTCTGCATTACAACAAGATGAGATGAGCTTGGGACTAGGATTTACCTAGCAACTTGGAGCCAATGGAGTAGACAATTCAGTTCCATGATAGCTAGAGTGATTCACTAGTTGATGACTTTGTACTGGCCAACACTACAAGTTTCAACATCACCTATGATGGGGCTCCAAAATCAAAATGGAATCTAATCTCCAAAAAGTGAGAGATGTTATTGTAGGTGGTGAAAACATGGTCCTATAGTACCTAGAATTTCATCCATACCTCACACGAGCTCTGAGATATGTCTTATCAAAGTTCTCTACCCTCTGGCATTTAGTGACTCTTAGGGTCTATTTCATGTGGTATGCCCAAGAATGTTCAAGTGATCAACAATATGGGACAATCTTGGGACTAGGGTTTACCTAGCCACTCATTGTTAATAGAGAAGACAATTTTATCACATGGTGAATGGTTAGAGAGATTCACTAGTTGGTGACTTTGTGCTAGCCAAAACTCAAGTTTCAACATCACCCGAGATGTATTACTAGGTTGCACTAGATCAGACAAGTAGTAAAAGTTAATGGATGAATCCATCTCTTCCATTTTCAATTCTTGTAGGGGATGATAGGTGTCCATTGGGTCCAAAACTTGTATATCCCATTTGTCCACCCATTCATTCGACTCGCACTCATCCCAATTTTACTGTGCACATGATGGACAAAAGAATGCCATTTTTTGTGTGTGGATACTCCATGAACCTACATTAGAGCTTCTAAAAGAGTGCAACTCACTAGATCTTGTCAATGTGCAAAAATCATCATATGGTGCAATGTTAGTATTATCTATCAACCAAAAAGATCTATTTACCATAAACTCACCTTCCTTGCCTAGACCCATTGTAGCATTACACCACTAGATGATGGATTTTTCATCTACCAATATTGCTACATCTTTGTACTTTAATTCTTTATGAGATATGGCTCTTTTTATGCATGCACCCAGACCATCATGCTCTCCCTTTCCATGACTAGCCTTTGTGAAATTCCACATATATTGAATTCTAGACAACCTGTGCATCCTACTTAATGAATAAAACATTTGTGCATTCTTGAATTGAGATGCACAATTGTCTGACTAAATAATGTGATGGTCATATGGTATGCCTATGTTAGCCAAATCTTCATAAAATAGTTGAAAAAAATAATGTACAAACTTCATAAAATGTGATCGATCATCACTAATATAAAAATAGTACTCCCTCAATATCTTTCTATCATCTCTGTACTTGTAGGTGAATGCATGAATGTTATGTGAACAAATATGGAAACCTATTGAGAAGTATAATACTTTTGTTGCACCTCATTTTGTGGTTGTAGTGTGTATTTCTCTACAAAGTCTACAACTAAAATAATGGTATCTACTGGAAATGCATCCTTGCACAACTTGAATTGCAAATCTAGCTATCAAACTCTAAGTGTATGCCTTGCATACTCATAAATAATCTTTTCAAAAAAAATCTTCATGAACTCATACACTAGAATGTTTTCAATGAGTAAATCACACCTTTTATGCTATTTCACATCTTTTAGAGCATATGTCACTATCTTATATTTTTTGTAATCTAGACTATTTGATTTTCAATTACATGTCTACTATCCATATGTTCACAAGTTGATAAAATTTGCAAAGAACCACAAAATAAGCATGTACTATCCGACCATGGCATCCTATAGAATTGTTGATCATCCCCTATTTCACATAAAATGTTGGATATTAGAGTGGCTCATTCATGTTACAATTTGCAAAACAAATTTAGAGTGCAAAAATACAAATATATGCCTAAAAACATCAAAATGGTTGGAAAATTCAATATGTATCCTACAACAAGTTGTGCATGTGTGATTTATCTTCACCTAAAAATGTTTACTCACCTCAAAAAATATTTGACTTATTCAAATTTTGGGATACATACCAATAAATTTTGCAACAAAATGTATCTAAGTTGAGTTCAAAAAATGTTTCACACGTGGATCATGATTTCATTTGCCAATCCTCCTTCTTACAACATCTATTAGATTAGGAGAAATGTGCATGTTATTTGTCTAAAGTATTCAATCAATGATTTCAAAGCTTCACTAATTTCTTTATTCTTTTGCGGTAGTCTACTGCTAAATGTCCATAACTCATTTTTTGTTGGATCTTCCACTCTCTCATGCCTTACCATGCCTCTCCTTAGAGTACCTCTACCAATTTTCAATATTTTTCTTATCTTTCTCATGAGTCAAGCTTTCTTCATTTAGGTACTTACTATTGTTAATGTAAGTATGTGTCTTGTGATATTACTATCTTTGATGTGTAATTTGGAACTGACTTTGTCGTATGCACTCATTAGATTCTTTATGTTTTTTTCATTTGAATCATCCATCATTCTTAGCCCAAGAATCTTCATATTGGCCCTAAATTTCAAATTTCTCATCATTTCAACAAATTATTGGCATTGGCCTATCGGATTTAATTCTTCAAAGAATAATCTCCACATATGATTAACTTTTCTTTGACAAGTACCCTTGCTAATCTTTTCAAGCATTGATTTTGAAATGTTATTATCAATATCAATCAAATATTTTGGTCCTCTAAAATGATTTCTAGAAGGTGTTATAATCTCTTCCATTCCCTCAAAATTTTGAACATAAACATAAGTTTGAGTGGTTCACATACCTTGAATCAAAGATGATGTGCCTTGGCAATAAGATGCAAAAGATGGAATATCACCTACTTGATATATTGATGTTGTGCCTTCTACATAACATGATGGAGTGTGTACTTTTTCATATGTATAAATTAGCATCTCTTCAACATGAGACTATTATATGACTCCAACATTGGAAGCTGATGTAGCTTCACAATTAAATTATCCTCCTAAGTGTAGGAGTCTCATTCGTTCTCTTTGTCTTTCCAATTCTTTATCTTTGTTTCTTTGTATTGGTTGTTTGTATTCCTCTTCGAAAAAAAAATCTTTATTATTGCATTGAAATTTTATTTCTTCACATAGTAGTTTCATTTGATCTCTTTTAATTGATAAATATCTCTCCTTCTCTTCTCTTGTTTGAGTTTTTGGTTTCTTCCTTGACATGATGATGCTTTCTATATGTCAAATTATTCAAACATATGTATTACTTATAATTTGTACAAAATAAAATCATTCAAGTACATATAAAAACTGCAATTATTTCAAAGAATACACAATATATATTTAAAAATTTATAAAATTATAATGAATTATTCATATAAGAAAAATTTCTAACCATTTCCAAATAACAATTCATTCAAACATACAACTTTCAATAAATTCACTATATATTAAACAACTTGTCAAATTATAATGAAATTTGTCTCAATAGTAACAAAGAATATTTAAAAAGGATGAGACCAACCTTTTCTATACAAAGAATGTTCAAAAACTATTCAAATAGTGTATCTAATGATTGAATTTGTGTTTTCTAGCTTTCAATACCATGAAACCCATTTTTTCTATCAAAATAAAAGAACACACAATTGATAGAAAATGGAATATGGGTCAGTAGGGACCCAAAGTTTGTTTGTAACTATTTTTTTGTGTTTTCTCTCTCTTCCTAGCCCACCCTCTTCCATCTCTCTCTCTCTCTCTCTCTCTCTCTCTCTCTCTCTCACTCTCTCTCTCTCTCTCTCTCTCTCTCTCTCTCTCACACACACACACACACACACACACACACACGCACGCACGCACGCATTGGATCTACATTTAAGGATTATTATTTGTAATGTTACTACAAAATAAAAATAAATAATATATTTAGTGTCATAAATGATAGGGATGGATAGTGGCAAAAAGAAGAGACTATCACCAAAACTAAAGAACTGATTAGAGAAAAATGTTGTAGTCACATGGAAAGGTCAAGATGTTATCAAAGGATTGTAATGATATTTTATCATGTTAATGAAATGGTAATGGATTTGATTTATTAGAGTTAGGAAAAACTATAAATTAGTGTTAGTTGTTATTATCTAGCAATTATGCTAGTAAAATCTCTAATTGGATGATATTAATGTTGGAAACTACAATTGGAACAATTTCTATGTTGTCATTGATATCAAACTTATTAGTGAGACAATTGTCACCTAAGTAGAGTGAAATATCAAGATGATTGATGAAGAGGATTTGAGAAGAGGTAATTACAAGGGAACCTAGTAGAAAGGTTGAGTTATGTGGAAATTACAATGGGAACTTGATCAATTGTACTTTAATAAGATAGTATGTTGTTAACCATAACACTAAGTGGAGAAGATTGTTGAGCTAAAGACCAAAACATATTATCATTGAGGAACATATCCATAGGCTTAACGAAGGTTCAACGAAGAAGATTAAGGAACATACAATTGAAGTTGATTTGTGCTAGTGTCAATAGAGTGAATAATAGAAGCTAGAAAAATCTAGTGTTGACCAAGTGCTAGTAAAGACATAGTAATAGAAAAGTTCAACTAAGTGCTAATAACAAGACTAAGTGAAGTCACTATAAGTTGAGCAAGAAACTTTGGTGATGACCAATGTCGAGGAACACAAATTTGGTTGAATGTTAGCATTTTTTTATTTTGTGAAGGAATTGCGATTCCTAGCTAACATAGTTTAATTCTTCAAATATGAAAAGTGTGTTGAAGTTAAGGATTGATGAGATGGATTATTTAATGCAAGAGAAATCATGTTTGAGTATTTCTATGCATGGATTCAAAGAGAATTTTTGCAAAGTTTCTAGACTAAAAAGGATGAAATGAAAAGATGGAAGGAGAAAATGAATCTGACCTAAACCTAAGATGAATGGTGCTATTGAAGTGGAAAAAGATAAAGGTGCCTAGTTAAGGAGGTATAAGGATTAACCTAGAGTGGTTAGCAGACCTCATAGACGTTGGAGTAGTTGTTGATTTTTTTGATTGTTGAACTTGAGTATAAGGTTGAATAGTGAAAGTGTTGAGGTCTTGGTGTGTTGTCAAGTGAATCACTGATGGAGATGTTAATGGAGTCCAGTCATTGAATTATCTATTGAACTAGATTTTGATCTATATTTGCAAACTGAGTTATATTGATCAGACCAACCTATTGTTACTTTCTAACCATTGTATCAGTTGAAATCCTTTAATCAAGGTGATATTCTAATGGAATGTTCTCAATTCATATAATAAGGGCACTCCTAATAGGGTGATGAAACCATTTAATAGAGTCACACCTAATAGTGTGTATTGTAACCTTTAATAGTGTTGGCTCTTAACAGAGCTCACTTTAGAAGAGTGAAAATTGGTGACATTTTGTTGATGATTTTCCCAAAATTGGGTTTCCATAATAAATCTTGGTGTCTAACTTGTGGGGATGTTATTTGGGATGTTTAATGTTTTAAATTCTATAAGTTTCTTATTGTTGGGATAGTGGACTACAAGTTTACGATACTATTACGTTTCTATAGATATTGGGCTATATAAAAGATAGATCTAAGTTATTTGATGAGTTGAAAAGCTTAATTTGTACATCTTGAACTAAGGATAACTGATTCATTTACCCCCCCCGCCCCCCCTCTCAATTATTCCAAATCAATTGGTATCAAATCTCTAGTGCTTATATGGAAAATTTTGGAGAGACTTAAAGCTAAAGATCAAGATGTAAAAAAAGGAGATACTCAAGTATCACAATCACCCAATAGATAAAGGAGAAAAAAGAGCAAAATCATGCAATGTTGGAGATTGCATTTTCCCTAAGCGACTAAAGGTTTGATGGTATAAAGGACTACAACACTACAAAGAAGATGTGGAAAATTTTGGAAAATATACTTGGAGGAGATAAGAATGTACTAAGGTCCAAATCAAAGAGCTTGAGAGTAAATTTCAATGACATGAAGATTGTAGAAGGTGAGAACAATGCTTAACATAATGGTAGAATCAAAGAAGTTGTGAATGCTATCAAACAAGATGATGGAAAGATCACTGATGAAATTCTTATCAACAAGGTATTGAGAACCATACTTCATATTTATGCTATTAGAGTTTCTACTATAAAATAAATGATATGTACTCCTAGTAATGACCTAACTTTGGGTAGTCTGGCTAGCATATTCATTTCTTTTGAATTGTCAAATTTTGATAATTTTAATGCCCCTACTATCGAATCTTCTTTCAAGTCACACTTAGTTTTACATAAATCCAAAAAGAAGAAAGGAAAGTATGAGGTTAGTTAGATGAGTCTTATGATGATAATCTTGAGGATGTGGAAGAATTAATGGCTAGGTGACTACCAAGAGACAAAGTAAAATACAAAGGTATACTCCCTATAATCTATTTTCATGCAATAAAGTTGGTCATAATGTTGCAAGATGTCTTGATAGGGAAGACAAGGATAACATGAAAGAAAAAAAGTTAAAAGGAAGAAAAGATGGAAAAGACAACAAAGGATATATAAATACTACAAAGGGAAAGGTAAGAAGTCTTGTCACATTAGTGAACAAGAGAGTTATGATGATTCTGACATTAGTGATGAAGAATTATCTTATGTTTCTATGAAAGATGATTTTGATGAAGATGAGAAAAATAAGTTTATTTCATATGTGAGTAAAGGTGATAGATAGATAATTGATAGTATTTTCTCACATCATATGAGTAGTGATAAAAGTAATTTTAAAAACCTAGAACATTATAAAGAAAGTAATGTTAAGTTTGGCAATGATGCACCATGTCTAGTGAAGGGTAAAAGATCAATACAATTGATTAATAAGATTAGATGTGACAATGTTTATTGGGTTGAAGGTCTTAACTAATTTTTTTTTAGTGTGGTATAGTTGAACAATTTAGGGTACAAAGTTAAATTTAGATTAAGAAAGCGAAGATCTACCATGGTTATGGTGAACTGATTGCCTATAGAGACCAAATTAGAGGTACTCTTTTCTATCTAGACCTATATGATGACACTTTCTTGTTTGCACACTATGATGATATTTGGTTATAGTATAATAGAACATGTCATTCAAATTTGATAATTTTATAAGTATAACTAAAATGAAGAAATGAAGAGGACTACCAAAATTGAAGAAATCCGATAATGTGATGTATAAACCATGTCAATCGAGAAAAATGACAAAGTCTAGTTTCAAGAGAAAAACCTATACTTCTAATGTTATTTTGGAGTTGGCTCATATCGAACCTTGTAGACCTATTGGAATGCAAAGAAACTATGGTGAAAAATACTTTATTCTATTTTTTGATGAATACTCTAGAATGATAACTATGATGTCTCTTAAAGAAAAATTTGATGCATTTCAAATGTTTAAGTGGTATTTGTCTAGATTTTAAAAAGAAAAAGGTTAAATCATGAATTTTTTTATAATAGAGGAGGTGAATTCATAAATGGGGAATTCAACACATTTTGTAATGATAGAGGAATCAAGAGAAATATGTCTGTACCTAGGACCCCTCCACAAAATGATATAGCTAAAAGGAGGAATTGATCAATCATGGACTGTGGTAGGACATTGATTATGGAGAAGAATATTGCACTAGATTACTATAGAGAAGGTGTAACTACAACTATTGAACAAAGTACAAGTCAAGAAAGGTACAATTATTACACCTTTTGAGTTATGGTATGGTTATGCACCTAATGTGAAACATTTCAAAGTTTTTGGAAGAAAATGCTATATAATAAAAGACAATAGAAATCATAAAATTTATTCAAAAAGTGATGAAGGCATATTTTTAGGATATTTCACTAAGAGAAAAGAATATAAGTGTTTGAACTCCAAAACTAAAAATGTTGTGGAAAGTGAAAATATGAAAGTTAGTGAATATGTAGAAAAGAATGAAGTTGAATGTAAGAAGGAACCTATAAATTACAAAATTTTCACATACATTAATGAAGGTGAGTCCAACACCTTACTCAAACGTGAGAAGAAAGCTTCCAAAAATTAGTAGCTAGTACATTTAGGTAATCAATGTTGAGCACTAGGAAGTACATGCAAAGCATCATGAAGAGCTTTATCAGCATCAACAAGTGATTGACAAACAACAAGAAGAGAAAGCTAAAATACATAAAGTGCTACCTAAAGCTAATAAAAAAGATGAACCTATAGAAGAAGAAAGAAGAAAAGAATCTACATTAGAAAAGTATGTGAGAAGACATCATGCACTTGATCAAATTATTAGAGACAAAGAATCTAGTGTTATGAAAAGGAAAATACCAAGATGTGACAAATGCTTCCCAAGTGAATCTAAGCCAGACTAAGTAAAGGATGATTTTTATAATGAACTATGGATTCAAGAAATAAATGAAGAAATTGAGCCAATAGACAAGAACAAAATTTGGTCACTAGTACCTAGACCAAAAGAAAAAAAAATTATTGGAACAAAGTGGGTATTCAGAAACAAGATGAATGATAAAGTTGAAGTTACAAGGAACAAAGAAAGGCTAGTTTAAAAAGAATATGAAAGAAGAAGGCATTGACTATGGGGAGACATTTTCTGCTATTGCAATATTGGAAGGAGTGAGAAATCTACTCACATACTCTGATTACAAAGGATTCAAAGTGTACCAGATGGATGTCAAGTCTGTATTTTTTAATGGAATTTTTGAAGAGAAAGTCTAAATTGAACAATATGAAGCATTTCTTGACCCAAACAATAGGGATGTGGTATGCAATTTTTGCAAAGCTTTGTATGGATTGAAACAAGCCCCTATAAGATGGTATAAAATATTGTAGACATATTTGGTGAAGACTAGTATTGCAAGGACAAATGATAGTGGATATATATATTTGAGGACTAAGTCTGACAAAGGGGTACTTTTGGTTGAGATATTTGTTGATGATATCATATTTGGAGGAAAGGATGCATTGTGGAAGTCACTTGTAGATCAAATGAGACAAGATTTTGAGATGTCTATATTTGACGAGATCAAATTCTTTGTTTGATTGCAAGTGTATCAAATCAAGAAAGGTATCTGCATCAAATAATCCAAGTATATTAAGGAGACACTGAATTTTTTTCATATCGAAGACTCAAGACTACTTGGAACACTTGTGGCTATTGGACATAAACTTTAAATGAATGATGATTCTACTCATGTGAATCAAACATCGTATAGATCAATGATTGGAAAGTTGCAATATGTTGTTCATAGAAGACTAGATATTGCACTAGAACTTGGCATTGTTGAAAGATTTTTTGCAAATCCTAAGTAGAATCAAATGATGGTTGTGAAGAGAATATTGTGACATATGAAAGGAACATAGGATTATTTATTGTATTACAAGAAAAATAAAAATTTTGAATTAAAAGATTATACAAATGTAGATTGGGCTAGAAATGTTGATGATAGAAAGAGTACAAGTAGTGTAGCTTTCTTTCTTAGAAAGAGATTACTTTCATAGACAAAAAATAATTAAGATTGCATCTCCCAATATATAGTAAAAACTAAAAATGTAGCTACAATAGTTCACTGTTCTTGTTGGAAATATAGGATAGGTTAGGTTATTGAGAGGGGAGGGGTGAATCAGGAACTAATAAAACTTTAACTTATTTCATCAACTAATCCTTGATATAATATTTTGATCTAATTACATGCATGAAAGAATGGAAGCAGTAAAACATTCATAACACTTTGACACAAGATATGGTGACCTAGAAACCTTCAAAATAGAAAGTAAAACTGGGGTGGAGATTACAGCCACAAGCTTTAGTACTATAGTATAAAGTTGGTCGATTAAGGCTTACAATTGATCACTTTTGATGATCTACCTTGTTAGGAGCAATAAGGACTTCTATGTCTACCTTGTTAAAGGATTTACAAAACATACAATGAATTATACACTTGGTAAATATATTTTACAAAGATTATTAAGTCTACCCTGTTAAAGGATTTAGCTAATACACCTATTAGGATGAACTAGTGACTAATCTCTAATCTACAATTTTTATTTTATGGTAGATATTTCTTTGAAATGTGAAGATCACTTTGCTATGATAGATAAATCTTTGTTGTCCCTTATACTATTTGTATCCTTCTTAATTCATACTTTTTCTCTTATATTCTCTTCATACATACTCCTTACTTCTTTGGATATGATACAATTTGTTACATATATACCAATCCAAATTACAAATCATCAAAGTTGGCTGCAACATAGATTTCCATCAAAGATCACAAAGTTAGCCCAACTACTGGCACTTAGGTTTTGAATACAAACTCAATGAGGTTCTAATACTTGGCAACCATTATCAACACTCAACATAATCATGCACTCGATAGATGTAGAAACTCAATTCCTACTAATCACTTCCAAGTAGGTTGAACTTAGTCAACACTTGTCTGACTTAGTAAACACTATGAAACTCAACATATAAAATGAATCACTAGGTTAACACTTGATGGCTTGGTCAACACTAACACTATGATATTGATAGAAACTAAATCACTTGGTTGACATTCCTTGGCTCAGTCAACACTAGATTCACATCACTAACATTGCAAGCTTGGTAGATACTAGTGAACACGGCTGACACTATGCAACTTGGTTAATACTATGAAGCTTAGTTAGCACTACCACTAATTACTCAGTAGATATTGCTTGGCGTGAACTGAATGTAGATTCTAAAACTTGGTAGCAACTATAGAACTTGGTAACAACTATATTACTTAGTAGTAACTATAACACTCAGCTAACACTGCAAACTAAAGGATAAGCTCACTAGTAGCTTAACTAATTGACTAAGTGTGAGTCACTAATAAAAAAACTTGACCTTAATGTCAAAAATCTTCCCCTTTAGCATTAATGACAAAAACACTTATCAATCCAAAACTAAATGCTCAAAATTTTCAGGTCAAAACATTCTTTTATCTCCATCCTTTGTCTTCAACTCAGTAACATACTTTGTTTTTGAGATTTTTCAAAATCACTTTTGTAAAAGATGTTTTCTAATTATCTATACATGTATTTATATAATACTATGCTGCTCCTCCATACATATATCACATATTATACTTCTTCTCAATACTCTTTATATATAAATACATCTTATATAATACTTCTTCCCCTTTTTGACATAAATGTGAAAGGTATATATTACATGTTAATCCAAAATGTGACAAAAAGTCAGAATGTACCTTCAAAATAAATGCAATTAATTTGTCTCAATTTTCCTATAACACCTTGCTTGCATGTAATGCATTCTGCACTTTTGCTGATAACTCCATCGTGTGATCAAATATGGAAAGGTTATTGTCATGGATGAGTGTCTTGGCATGTGCAATGTGTTTCTATAATGCATCCATATTTGAAATAATCATGCCTTGGATATCTACAAGTGCGGCCCTGATCCTAGCTTCTTCCCTTAACAATTTTGCTTGCAAGTTTGTCAAATATTTGATCTTTGAATAGTGAACAAAACTATAGCTTGGGTTAAGTGACAACTGCTGTGCACTTTTCTTCAATTCTTCATCAATCTTAGATAATTTTTCTTTGATTCCCTGGGTGAAGATAGATGTATCACACAACTTACTAAAGAATGAAGTTACATTATTTGTAGATGTCTCCAATGAACTGAGAATAGTAGACAATTCTACTTGGTTTATAGCAATTTTTTGTGACACTTGTTCCAAAACCTTGTTCTCAAATTTCCTCTCTTTTCTTTGTATCAACTTATCTTGTCCATTTAGATCTTTATTGAAATTCTAGACAACTTTTTCTAATTGAATCAAGATAGGTTGTAAACAATCAACCTCAATGCCTAGTGCATCTATACATACGTTCTTGAAATCTTCAAGCACTTGGTTTTCTCTACTTTTCTCTTCTCTAATCTTCTGTTGCTTAGCTCTCTTTTGCAATAGTTCTTCCCTAATGTTCATTTGACCAAGATTTAGATTAGAGATATCTTAATTCAAGATAACTATATCCTCATCTAGATCAATATCTTTTTCTTTACCTTTAACTTTATTTCAAACTTTAGTACTTGGTTGAGACTTGTTCGCAATTAACCTTGTACTTGCTACTAACACATTTGGAATTGTAACACTAGTATAAATAGAAGGGATAGGAAAAAATGTAGATATTGCATTGACAATAGAAATACATTTTTGTTGTATAGACAAATTTGATGATGCTGATACTTGTTTCTTGATAGATAGAGTGTTGATCACTTTAGTCAATATGGTACTCAATTGAATATGTCAAGGGATTGATTGAGTGCTTGATTTTGTAGTTCTTGCCACAACCAACTTAGTAGAAGCTTTCTTAGAGCTTGATGGCATTAAATATTTGCTTGGAGAATGAGGAAATGTGGCCATCACTGCTATTGTTATTTTTTTCAAGTTGGTTTCCTCAATACTCTAAATCTCAAGGAGATTCTCCTTTGTAGCTTCTTATTCTTCCTCCTCATCAACCAAATTTACATCTTCTATTTCTATATCTTCTTCATCATTATTTTCATTATCTTCCTTGTCATCTTCATCATCCTTATCACTAACATGAACAAAAAAATCACCCTGTTGATGAAGTTTGTAAATGCTCTTCCATGTTGTTGTAGCTATCTTCACCACATGTTTAATGTCATTTACCAATATCATGCATGTGCTCAATTTAAGAGTGAGCTTTTCCTCATTTTTCTTAATGGATTCCTTCACCTCTTTGTTACTACGACTTGGTATGAGTTGCCTTAAAGTCTATTCAAATATATCTTTTGTAGTCTTCTTAGAATTTTCCTATTTGGCTTGATTGCTTGCATAAGCTCATTGGAAATTTTTCGTACAAGTTGATCAGGAGATTATTTCCATTTACCCAATTTTTATATCATCGTGTCTTCAACCATCTTTTTCTCTTATGCATTCTTGGCCTCATTTCTTAGAGATTTAAATTTTTCCATTCTAGCTCCACTTTCTATTTCCTTTAATTTTTCTTGGAATATAGGCAGAGGCCTTTTTAAAATAATTTCCTTGACATCTTCCTCACCTAACTTCAATTTCTTCCTTTATCTTGATATCCTTGTAAATACTATAGTGTGACTTAGTATGTTTTGCTATGATAACCTTACCTTTCTTCCTTATAAGCTCTTCTTTCTCATATTTTATTTCTTCTACTCCATCCTTTGCTTTATCTTCTTCCACATCATCTCCTTTTCCTTCAGTTAATAGAAGAGTTGAACGTGCTTTCTTTAGTTTTTCTATCCTCTTCTTTCCTTTGTTAACAACTTAAGGAAGCTTACTTTCAAGTTCTATTCTTTCCTTTTCTTCTTAATAAGTACCAAAATATGTGGCCTCGGGATCCACAAGTTCATTCAACAATGCCTCAACGATATCCTTAGTATCATCATTGTTAACCTCATAGCTAAGAGGCTTAACCCACACTGCTCTAGGTCTGACTACCTAAATGTATACTTTGTCATATTCTACCATGAAACAAATATCATCCTCTTTGTCTTCTACAAGTTTCTTTGGTATTCTATATCTATTATTCATCTTCTTTTTGAATGAACCAAAATAGTTGTCCATGATACTGACAAACTTTTCACCCATCTCTTCTATATATTCATTAATCTGATATAAAACTAGTACACCTTTTCTTCATTCAACTAAACCTTTAGAAGGGAAGAATTTTTGCACATAGAAGAATAAAAAATTTAAGAGTGAACCAAACTTATATAGATATTTTTTGAAGGATCTAATGATCTCCATGTTCTTGTTGAACTAATTCAATATTAACTTGGCAAGGTTGAAGGATAGGTTGATGTTCACTACCTTGAGAGCCAGATCAATTGCCTCACATGACACACTATTGAGATGAATAGAGCTATATATTTTATGAGCAACCACATGTATTCCAAATTTTAGTTCCATGTCTATGACATTCTTGATATTCATTCCTCTTCCATCCCACTTGGCAAGAGTCTTGTTTTCTAGTTCTATTTGACTTAGGGTTTTGGTAGTCTTTTCTTTGTTCAACATTGGGAGTCCATTTATTCTATGAATCATTTTCTTTTTGATTTGAATATGGTGCTCCAACCACAACTACCCATTGTGTACACATATGAGGATAAACCTTATCCATTTAATCTAAAAGTCTTGGGGCATATGCAGAATGTACGTTAAACCCTTGGTCTCCAAATGTTGATGCTCGAGTTTCAAGACACCATTCACACATAATGTTTCTAGAGTCTCATCCATCTCTAGGGTTCCAAGTTCTTGTATTAAACATAAAAATGTGAATGAATATAGTTAGTGAATAATACCTTAGCTAGAATCTATGATTGAGCTCTAGTTGGGTCAAGTGCTTCTGTAATTGCTAGACTCAATTTGAAGTTTGGTGCCTTCCAATTGACTCCTCAAACCAACATCTTAGATCCTTTCCTAGTTTTTCTACTAGAAGATGTCATGCTTAGTAGGGTTTATGAAAACATAAAAATATTCAACAAAAAATACATAGATTTATTGGAAGGATAGAAATCTCTCTTTTATAAATAACTCTCAAAAATTCACGGTGAAAAATGAATTCAATTTCCTTCCTTTTAACAAATTTTCACTTCTCAAACACCATAAATGCTTGGTAAGTTTGCTCATTCGATGACAGACTATCTTCCACTCAGTTTAACCTTAATTCTTGGTAGATTCATTCATAGCTTGATGAACTCATCATTACTCGGTGTCCACATAATATTTTAGTGTATCCCAACCTTGCTCGGTAGGGTCTTGCAACTTGACCTAGCATGGTAAAGTCTTGAATTTTGGTAATCACTTGGTGATCCCTTTTGCATCTTGAATGCTAATATGGATCTTTTCTTCTTGCTGGCTAGAACTAATTTGGGATGTCTATTTCATCCTCATAGGAATTTAGGTTGAGGTGCTTGAGTCACCCAACTCTTGAGTGACATGTGCTTTATGGCTCACACTTACATTCTTAGAAGTTTTTGGAATCCATTGCTGCTTCATCTACTTTTTGATAGTGTAAGCTCATGCCTTCTTTTCATCTTCAATCCTTCTAGTCTTCATATAGTTCTTGAAAAGATGTCCAATTTCTATATAAATAAAACATCTTCTAGTAGTGTCTCTTTTCCTCATGTGATGTTTCACATAATTTCCTCCAATGTGACCAAATTCTCCATAATAGTGGCATCTACACCATATGTTGTAATCCCATCCAAATTTTTCTTTTACCATTAACTCTGCTAGACTCAATTTCTTTTTTTTGCATTGAAAATATTTGTGTCCTTATTTCTTGCACTTATGATATTTACCTTCAAACTTAGGTTTCTCCTTGCATTCACTTGACCATGCTTATTGCAATTGTAACACTTTCCATTTAATTTTGCTTTACCATTACCCCAATAATTATTTGATGTATGACCTAACTTACAACAATTATTGCAAGTAGGCCTTTGGTTCTTTTCAACTCCTTGATTGGATGATTCACCTTCTTCTATGTATCCTATTCCTACTTTGCCTTTGTATTCTTTCATTGGTTTGTTTTTCAGTGTTTAGATAATTCTACAATCATTCATTTTTTGATCTTAGATTCATGATTTCTTCATTTTCATTAGTGAGCTTATTAATGAAGTCTTCTTGTTGAAGGGATAGGTGTTGAATTTCATTGTTCTTTCCTTTTATGTCTTCTTTGGCTTTGTAATTTTCTTCCATTACATCACATAATCTTACTGACTAGATTTCTTATTCTCTTTTCATCTTGCTAACTTCTTCTTAAAGAGTGGAATTCTTTTCTAATAGGTCTTTGATTCCTTCATCAGCTTCATCTAAATTTATTTCTAGATAGATATCTTCAATTCTTTCTTCAGTGTAGAGATTGTCATTCATTTGTACTACAAGATCTTTCCTTCTTTTCAATGATTGAGAGAGTTTTTCCTTTGCTTTCTTTAGTTGCCCAATAGCCAATTCCAAATCTATCTTTTTATTTTCAATAGCCTTATCTAGCCTATATACCTCTATTGCCTCTAATCTTTTTGCAAGTTGTTAAACTTCTTCTCTAAGAACCACAAGGATTTGATACCAATTGTTGGAAATATAGGATAGGCTAGGTTACTGAGAGGGGAGGGGTGAATAAGGAACCAATAAAAATTCAACTTATTTCGTCAATTAATCCATATAATATTCTAATCTAATTGCATTCATGAAAGAATGAAAGCTAGAAAACATTCATAACACTTTGACACAAGATATGGTGACCCAAAAACCTTCCAAATAGAAAGTAAAACTGGGGTGGGGATGATGCCCACAAGCTTTAGTACTATAGTATAAAGTTGGTTATTTAAGGCTTATAATTGATCACTTCTGATGATCTATCCTATTAGGAGAAATAAGGACTACTAGGTCCACCTTGTTAAAGGATTTACAAAATATACAATGAAGTATATATTTGGTAAAAAGATTTTACAAAGAATTTTAAGTCTACCCTATTAAAGAGTTTAGATGATACACTTGTTAGGATGAACTAGTGGCTGATCTCTAATCTACAACTTTGATTTTCTAGTAGAAATTCCTTTGAAATGTGAAGATCACCTTATTGTGATAGATAAATCTTTGCTATCCCTTATATTTCTTGTAGCCTTCTTAATTCACACTTCTGCTCTTATATTCACTTCATACTTACTTCCTTACTTGATTGGATATGATACAATTCATTACATATATACCAATCCAAATTACAAATCATCAAAGTTGGCCACAATATAGATTTCCATCAAAGATCACAAATTTTGCCCAAATGCTAGCACTAGGGTTCTGAAGACAAACTTGGTGAGGTTCTAATACTTGGCAACCATTTTCAACACTTGAGATTGTCAAGCACTCGGTAGATGTAGAATCTCAATTCATACTAATCACTTCCAAGTACCTTGAACTTGCTTAGCACTTGTGTGACTCGGTGAACACTATGAAATCAACATATAAACTCGATCACTTGATTGACGCTTCATGGCTTAGTCAACACTAACACTACAAGCTTGGTACAAAATGAAGTACTTGGTTGACACTCCTTGGCTTGGTTAACACTAAATTTACATCACTGAAGTTGTGAGCTTGGTAGATACTAGAAAACATGATTGACACTGTGCAACTCGGTTAATACTGTGAAGCTTGGTTAGCATTGTCACTAATTAACTTGGTAGATATTGCTTGGCATGAATTGAATGTAGATTCTAAAACTCGGTAGCAACTATATAACTCAGTAATAACTATATTACTTAGTAGTAACTATAGCACTTGGTTAACACTATAAACTGAATGATAAGCTTGGTAGAAACTTAACCAATTGACTAAGTGTGAATCACTAATAATCAAACTTGAGATTAATGTCAAGAGTTCTAACATAGTATGGATGAAGAAATTGTTGAAAGGAATGAAGTAAGAGATCATTGAAACTGTTGTTATATTATGTTATAAAAAAAGTTCTATAAACATATCTAAAAATATTTTGATACCTACTATGACCAAGCATATTTCTATCAAGTATCACTACTTGAGAGATTTGATACAAGACAAATAAGTGATATTGGAGTAAGTGAATACAAATGCATAGATAGATGATATATTCACAAAGGCTTTATCTAAGGATGCACATGATTATCTTAGAGGTAGACTAAGCATGAATCTCCTAACTAAGGCTACTTAAGAAAAGATGGAGCTCTACATCAAATGGTTTGATCATAATATCCTACAAATTGATGTAGAAGGCCACACTTTAGGACCTGCCTAAAGTTGTGAAGATAGAAGCACAAGCTATTGAATTTGGTCATAAAAAAGATGATAGAAGAAGAACCTAGTTCACAAAATTGACCAAGAGATATCTACATGTTGAAGATGTATGAGACTAAGCCTACTAAAAGATTTTGAAGTATCTATGGAAGTGTCTTTGACATTTTTGTCAAGGAGGGAGATAATGAAGTAGTTACCATGGGAGCATGAGTAAAGAGGGAGATATGAGAATAGATACCATAAATGGTAAAAAAGAGGGAGATTATCAACTACCTATGCAACAATTAGAGAGTGAGGTGCTACCATTTAGAGATAGAGAATAAGTTTAGATGATGTATATCATAGAGAGAGAGAGAGAGAGAGAGAGAGAGAGAGAGAGAGAGAGAGAGAGAGAGAGAGAGAGAGAGAGAGAGAGAGAGAGAGAGAGAGAGAGAGAGAGAGATTTTCTGATATGATAGAGGGAGTCTATGTGCTGTTGTAACTAGAGGTATTGTTACTAGAAGTGTTGCATATCAGAGATGCATGAATGAGAATCCAAATGAAACTAAAAGAGGGGGATAATTGTTAGATGTTGAGATGAGAATTAGAATGAAACTAATGATATTAATGGAGATCTAATATTAAATAGAAAAGGAGTTGAAAGTTTAAAATTAGGTGTTTTTGACTGCATGGTAACTAGAGGTATTTCTATTAATGCCAAATAGGGAATTTGTTGGATACTACAATTGAAAAAATTGTTATGTTTTCATTAATGTCAAACCTATTTGTGAGATAGTTGAAGTTAAGTCATGCTAGTGTTGACCAACTAAACATGTGAAGCCAACCAAATTTAGTGTTGACTAAGCACAGTAAAGATAGAGTAATAGAAAAAATGGACCAAGTGCTAGTAAAAGGACCAACTAAATTCAATGTAAGCCAAGCAAGAAATTTTAGTAATGAATGTGTTATATAGTGATCAGAAAGGCCAAGGAACATAGTTTTGGATGAGTGTCAACATTTGTTATTTTGTGAAGGAATTGAGATTCTTGCCTGACATAGTTAAATTCTTGAAATATGGAAAGCGTGTTGAAGATAAGGGCTAATGAGATAGATTATTTACTGCAAGAGAAACTATGTTTGAGTGTTCCATGCATGGATTCAAAGATAATTTTTGAGAATTTTCTAGAATGAAAAGGAGGAAATAAAAATATGGAAGGATTCCATGAATTTAACCTAAACCTAAGATCAACAATCATGTTTATAAAGAAAGAGATCAATGTACCCATTTAAGGAGGCATAAGGAATAACATAGAGAGGTTAGTAGACCTAGTAAAGGTTGGAGCTATTAATTATATTGATTATTGAACTTGAATAGAAGGATAAATAGAAAAAGTGTTGAGGTGAAGAGTGATTTCTTGAAAGGTTACCAAGTGAATCCATGATGGAGATGATAATAAAGGCTAGTAATTGAATCAATTATTGAATTGAATTGTGATCTATATTTGCAAAGTGAGTTGTATTTATCAAATCAACTAGTTGTTACTTTATAATCATTGTATCAGTAAACATCCTTTAATCAAAGTTGACCTAATACTCATTTGTAAATCCTTTAATCAAGTTGAAATTCTAATAGAACATTCTCAAATCCTCTAACATAGCCACTCCTAAAAGGGTGATTATATCCTTTAACAAGGTCATGCCTAATAGTATATATTGTAACTTTCAACATGGTTGGCTCCTAACAGAGCTCACTAGTGGCTTTTCCCAAATTGGGTTTCCATGTTAAGTCCTAGTGTCTGACTTGTGTGTATGTTATTCGACATGTTTTATATTTTACATTCTACAATTATTGTATTATTGGGACAATGAACTAAAATTTATGTTATTATTAAGTTTCTATAGACATCAAGCTACATAAAAGATAGATCTAGGTTGTTCGATGAGTTCAAATTTTTAATTTGTACATCTTGACTTGAGGATAACAAATTCACTCCCCCACTACACTCTTAGTTATTCTAAATCATTCTGATACTTACTAGATCTATTGCAAATCCATTTATATCATGATATTCTTTGAGTAGAGTGTCTAAATCCTCTAGTCATGTTACTTCTAATAGCTAGGTGAATGCACCAAGTTCTTGTGACAAATAGATGAAACACAACTTTTCATTTTCATATTTGAAATAACATGCATGTGCTATGGCTTGGGCTCCAAAATCCTTATGCTTGTGGAGCCCAAGACACAATGAGCATACCCTATAGTGTGCACGTGCTTTTTGAAACTTATATTTATGGGTTGTAACCCACATCCCATATCATTTTTTTTGTTTCTTCTTTCTTGTTGCCTTCTTGGCCCCCAACAACACACACACATTTTTTAGAAGGTCCAATGTTTTCTCTCTCCTCCTCCTCAAAATGCCTCCTCGTCAGTAGAGATAAAGATTAGGATCATCAAGTATGTTTTCTACTCTTATTTTTGCATTGTTTAGTATCTTTTTAGTTTTGCTTAAAATATGTTTATTTAATTAAAATGCAATTGGTTTCTTATAAGGAAATGTGAATAATCAACCACAAAAAGCCCTAGCCTTATCAACAAAATCAAAAGGAAAATCCTCCACAAGATCAAAATGAAAACCCTCGTGAGGAAGAGCAAGAACTTCTACAACCTCCATCGATTGAATGACCTCCTCCCCACACCCAAGACAATATAATGAATGAAATAGAAAGAGGGAAAAATGAATTAGAAGAAATAATTGGTAGATTGAAATCTTGTGGGAAAACTAATCCTTTAAGGGCACATTTTGCATCTTCCCTTGAGTCCATTATGAGCCATTTTTTTATTTCCTTTTCTTGTTGCCTTCTTGGCCTGCAACAACACACACACATTTTGTACAAGGTCCAATATTTTCTCTCTATGCTCCTTAAAATGCCTCCTCATCCCCAGAGATCAAGATTAGGATCATCAAGTATGTTTTCTACTCTTATTTTTGCATTGTTTAGTATATTTTAGCATTGTTTAGTATGCTTTTTAGTTTTGCTTAAAATTTGTTTATATAATTAAAATGCAATTGATTTCTTATAAGGAAATGTGAATAATCAACCATGAAATCCCTAGCCTTATCAACAAAATCAAAATGAGAATCATCCTCAAGATCAAAATGAAAACCCTCATGAGGAAGAGCAAGAAATTCTACAACCTCCATCGATTGAATGACCTCCTCCTCACACCCAAGACAATATAATGAATGAAATAGAAAGAGGGAAAAATGAATTAGGAGAAATCATTGGTAGATTGAAATATTTTTGGAAAACTAATCCTTTAAGGGCACAATTTGCATCTTCCCTTGAGTCCATTATGAGCCACGTAGCTTCTGTTAGTGGTCAGTTCAATATTTAGTGTGTTAAGAGAGAAGAAAAAAGAAGATATTATGCAAACAAATTTTCCTATAAATATGTAAGAAAAAAGAAAATAATGAAAGGTAACATATTTTTTTTTTTTTAAATGATAGGAGAATAAGACACTATTAAACATATAACTAAAAGGCTCCCCATGTTTTGGTGCATACATGATGATATTAGAAATGATTTTTTGGATAGATGATGGATGGTCTTTGATGACCCTCCCTATAATAATTGTGAGGTTTTAATGCATTTATTATAGAAATTGTATTGTGAATTTGTCCTTGATGAGATTCCTAGTTATTTTGACATGTTATATTCTCACGATACAGGTGGAGGGTTGTCATTTTAGAGGCTAGGGGTATGTTGTGACCTTAATGTAGTTAGGGCACCTATTGTCAAGCTATAGGTGAGTATATCATTATTCCTTCAGTTATGAAGGAACATGTAGAGGCTAGTACTCTAGGGACTATCAATGCTTTGACACAAACCCTCATTCATTGTGCTAGTTCATTAGGTGAGGAGGAGGCTTCTTTGCACTATGGTCACATCTGCACATCATGTGGATCCTTATGCATGTTTGGCAATCACATTGTAGACACTATGGATGATAGGCTAGTTATTCATGAGTTCTTGAGTGCTACATTTGGCACTGACACACAGGTAAATTACAATCATAATAAACTAATTTGACCACATTTGTATCTATAGTGAATGACTAATTAATTGGCATGCCTTGACAATGTTCAAAATTTAGGGTAAGAGTGTTGATGACCCTAGCACAGATTCTCTGACCCCATTTTACGTCTCATCAAATACATATTTTGATTAATTAATCATATGAAGGATTGACAATTTTTTTTTATCCATGTACATTAGTTCTTTACTAGACCACCGTGATTCACAAGGGACTCTGAGCCTACACATGATATGAGCTTTGTAGAGGTACATTTATTTCATGTTATTTTAGTTCATTTGATTATATTATAGTCTATAAAAAACATACAAATCATATTATAAAATTTGCAGTTTTTGATGTCTGAGACTCCTTATCTTCGTTGGTCCATCGATTGTGGAGTTGTTGCTACGATGGCTAGTTCAGAGCCATTGCCCAAGGTATGAAAGAGTTTTCATAGTTTTAGTTGTTATTTATAATAGGTAGTATTTAAATGTCAAATGATATTTATAAGTATGAACGAGTGATTATATTGATGGAATTTTTGTAGGGCCTTGTTACTTCTGGTCATCCATGAGCCTTTGAGGTGGATGTATAAAGTGACTATTTGATGGTGGTAAGAAAATAATTAATTTTGTGTGTACATATATTTAATTTCAATGTATAATAATTATTGATTCATATATATTTTATCTATATCAGCTCGAGTTAGAGAGGAGCCTAAACAATAGGATGAATGAGCATCTAAGGAAGACCCCACCATCCCCATCATCTCCCTCCATGCAATGACCAAAGATCTGTAGGGATTTAATTCCTTCCCCTCATGGGAAGGAGAAGATATAGGGATAGGCACATGTATAGTCATTAGTTGACATATGTCTTGGATTTTATGTTAGTGGATATATTCAACATATATTTGATGTATATATGACATTTTATATTTGGTGTATGTAATATATTTGATGCATGACATTATTAGACTTACAACTTTGATGCATCAGTTTGTTCATGCATGACATTATTGGTTATCACAATAAATATCTTATTTTTCTTGTATATTTTTTAAGTATTTCATATATTTTATTTTAATGGAATTTCCATCCAAAATAAGGGTAAGAATCATTATAATAAGCTTTAGCAATGTCTTTTGACCCTTTTTGTGAACATTTGTTTATAACATGTTGAACTTTGTCATCCTTTAAGTATAGTATTTTATACTTTTGATGTATGAGGTATGAACATATGGCATAAGAATGATAATCAAAATTATGTCTAAAAAGGGTTCATTTGGTTGGTAAAAATCTTTCTTCATGAATGCTTGGCATGGGTAGATCTTCCTGCAGCCGAAGAGATTGCAAAAATTGATTAGTTGAATATTAATGTTTTTTCTTTATTAATTAATAAATATAAATAAAAGCTTGTAGGAAGTCTTACGCATGTTTGAATGATGATCACAGATATCCAAGCCAAGTTAGAATTGATCAAAACAACTCAAGTGAAGGACTAGCATTATGGAATCACAACTATTAAAGAGGAATGGTATGACACTGTTGCAACTGGAGACTTCGCAAAAAAACTAGAAGGGACCTATTTAAATGAAATAATAAGGGACCTATTCAGTGGCATACAAAAGGGACTTGGTCCAACAGAATTAGTGGGACCTGATAAAGCATTTGAGTGAGAGAGAAAGCATCCAAGTGATCCGTTGAACATGCAACGAATTGTTACATGATAGCTAGATTCCTGGAAGCTATTAAAGTCAGATAGCAGAACATATCTAGCCAGAAAGCAAGCATCTAGGAAATTATTTGAACATGCAAGGAATTGTTACACAATACCTAGATTCTTGGAAGCCATTAAAGTCAGATAGTAGAGTAGATCTAACATCTACCATGCTCTGTATTTATAGGAATTTAAGGAAATAACTAATGTTTTTATGTGGCATGCTTGCATGAATCTTAAGCTATAATGAGCTATCCTTCATGAGGAAGTCATAATTGTAGGAATTAATTATTCCCTTCCTTTTAAATAAGACCTTGTTTGTATTTGTAAGGTCAAGTAGTAAGTAGATTGATAGAATTATCAGACATACTATTTTCCAAGCAAATGTAATACTACCTATTTGAATGAATACATGACTTTTTTGAGTTTCTATACTTTTGTCTGAGTTAATCTTTTCTTCATTATTTCATGGGGGCCCACATGGAAGGTGGAGTTTACTTTAGCAAATGGGAGTTAAACTCAGTTTTCTAAGATAAGTTTAGAACTATTGCTCCTGTAGATACTAGAAATAGAACTACTCACTGTTCCTATAGCAATAGGTGCATAGATGTAGGGTTAAGTAATTAAAGTTTCCTTCGAAGTATTTGATAGTTATCTTTCATTTTGATAATCTATATTTCCTTAATGGTTATTGTATTCAAGGTAGTATTGATTTTTAGTGAAGGCTAGATCATATACTTTGTAGACACTATCTCAAGTTCACGCTCCTGGATTGATATTTAATGAAGATCATCATAGTACTTTGGTAGTAAAGGATATCCAATCCTGCAACTAAAAAGGTGTTATATTGGCTTGACATTTTTGGCACTGTTGCCGGGGATGGTGTCAATCTAGTATTCACTATCGAGTCACCTAGTTAGTTTAATTTTTAGTATTTTGCATGCATAGGAGAAGAGACCACCTTGGAATATTTCTTCCCAACTTTAATCAAGAAGATCCCTTTCATCTTGATCCTTAAGAAGAAGAAAGAGAAGAAGAAGAAGAACAATTTGAGAATGTTTTTGTAGAGGCACCTGATCAAGTACAATGACCAACCACATCTAATGAATCCTTCCATTTGAATAATCTTTTTGTTGAGCCAGAATATCAGGATAATCCAATAGCTCTAGTCATTTATCAACCACCACTAGGACATCCACAAATGGTAGCTGCTTAGCCTACCTTTCCATTTCCAATCCCTACTCAATAGGGTAATCAAAATCTAAAAAATATACCCTCAGCTACCCTACCAAAGTTCTATGGCCTTATTACTAAAGACCTAGAAACCTTTCTCTTTGAGTTTGACATTCTTTGCCAAACTTATGATTACACCACAGATGTTCATAAACTGAATTTCTCTCCATCAACTCTCAAAGAAGTTGCCTTAAGATGGTTTATGAGTCTAGGTGCCAATGCTATGATAGATTGGCCAACTATGAGTAACTTGTTCCTTAATAAATATAAGGAATATTGCATGGGCCATGACTTAAAGGGAGAAGATATTTGTAAAATGTCACATAAGATGGAAGAAACTTTGGAGGACTATGTTGCATAGTTCTGTGAGGCCTCGCCCTGAACCATCGTAGCATAGTTGATACTTTATTATTTTAATACTTATGACACGATATGTCAAGACACTATCAGATACATTGAACATATTATGTTATGTTATTTCATGTTGTGTGATGTCTTACTTTTAGATATTTGATTTCATCATTTAATGATTTATGAATATGTATATTGATGAAGTAAGTGAATGCAACATTAACACTTTGATTATAAAATTTTAATGATTGAGAACATGAGTAGAATGAGATAAACAGTTGAATTATCTGAAAGAAAAATCTTTTAATTTATGAGATTTCCCTAATATGCTATATACATATGTGCATGTGATTTTATGGGGCTACTAATGTGTGTAATGAGTGTGCAGGATATTTTAGCTAAGAAACTCGATGGAGGAACATAACTAGTCCCTTTGTGCCATTCATGGAAACCTTGTTATTTGTACCTTAATTGTATTATGAGATGTATGAATGTACCTTTCCATAATTAGTAAATGTTAACGTTTGTAACAATATTTTTATAATTTCACTTGACACTCGTGAATTGTATGTGCATTCAAGCATGCTAGTTAGGGTTAACTGTGTAACCTATGGACCTAAGTTAGACTAAGTTAGTGCCCTTTTCACTAGTCTATTTTTAATTGAGTATAGTTACCCCTAATCTAGATTAGTGCTTAATCTGCATGTTGGAGTTGTTATATAGTCTTACAAATTCCTAGCTTTTGTTTGGTCCCAAAACATTTCCTAAGGCCTTAAATCATAAAATCTTAATACCCAAGGGGTATGGGTATGGGTTGGGGCATTTTTCACCCCCCTGGCCCCTTTTTCTGACTTTTGAGGTCACTCAAAAAGTCTATTTTTGCCTTAGTGCGAAAATTGAAAGTTGTTACCATGGGTTGAATAACCTCAACTCCACTTAGAGGTTAACCTTAGGTTTGGTTGAGTTAGAAACCTCTAGATTTTTAGTCAAGTGGAGGAAGTTATTGCTCTTTTTAGGTGGTTGAGTTCTGATCTTATTTAGAGGCTTTTTTGACAAGTTTTGGTTGTTACCCAATCTCTACTTTTAAAGAGAATTCTTTGTAGATTGAAGGCAAGGAAGGAAAAACTCTTCTCAATTTGTTCATTTTACCATAATCTCTTTTTGAAGGTAAGAATTCTTCATCTCCTTTATTCATGTTCCTCATGTTGTTTCATGTTTGGTTCGTGCTTATATTATTGTGTTGTTCATTGGTATGCTTGTATCTATGTTGGGTATACTTGGGAAGGGTTGAAAACATGTTTTCTTGAATTCTTTTCCTTCATGTTTTGCTTGAATTTTGAAGTTTTCTTGTATGCATGATTTGGTATTACTCACCCTTGGATAGTGCAGAAGTGGCCAATTTTGGGAAAGGTATTTAGTTGGACTCCAATAGTGTAGAGTCTCTTCTCAGGACGAGAAGAGAGAGAGAGAGGGTAGGGTGTTATGGGCCCCTACCTATTAGCAAAAACCATGTATGAGTTTTGGCATGTAAGAATGGAAGAACAGAAGTTCTTGAGTTATAGCCCCGATTGGGCACCTATTTTGGTGTTGTGTATGACATCTCCTGTTGGAAAAATCCACGTTCTCCCTAGTTTTATATCTGTAGTGAAAACCTGGTTTGGAAATGAATGTCTAATTTTTTTCCTTGTTATCTTAGTTTTCCATCTAGTTAGTTTTCATTCCCTCCACAATTCTCAACAATTTATCACAGAAAATGAAACGGATCCCTTGTTAAAGGCCATAATGGAAATTTAATTTGATTATTGAAAAAAATTATGTCTGGGATTAAAATCTTGTTTAGTAATGTATTTTAAACTCTTGTTGTAGTGGAAATGATGTCAAGTTTTCTTCCTATTTCTTTCCTGGTGGAGCCTTTGAATAAGGTTGTCAATAAAAATAGTGTTTGAGTGATATCGTTCGTATGAAGTTTTTGTATTTTGCTTTCAGTTAGAGGAATGAATATCAAGATAAGATAGAATGATGATGTTCAATTTTGTAAATTTTAAGTACAAATATGTTAAGAAAATTTAACAAATAAGTAAATAAATGATATTATGTTATGTATGGGATGCTGATTCAATTTTGTAGTAATAGGAGAAAGATCAATCTTGCAATGTTGTTTAAAGAAGTTATTCAAATTCTTGGCTTAATTATGTTTTAGCAAAATTCAATAGTATTAAAAAATATATACCCCCCCACCCATTGATACAGGCCCCACAGTCACAGTTAGTGAAGACTCAAAAGTCTTCCAAGGGTGTATATAGTAGATGTAGCTAGTTAGGAGGCCCATAGTAGTTTGGATCACAGGATGTACAATCTTATACCTAAGGACCATGCTACACTTGTGGTGGCATGGGTCATATAGCTAGAGAGTATCTATAGGGATAATCATCTAGTGGTTAGAGAGGGGCCTTTTCAGAGCTGACAGTTGGAGACATGGGCAGATCTCACAGAGTTTTTGCAGTGGTTCATAATTGCTAGGTTGAGCTTCAAGCCACAACTATCAAGGCTATAGGTGGAGTCGAATGGGTAGCTAGTGTTTTAGCCTATCCATATTATTTCTTGATAGACCCTAGCTCTTCGAAGCTAAGAGCTGGACCAGGTTAGGGTCCACGAGGATGGTTATGATGAGGTCACAACTTCATGGGAGGATGCAACACGGATGTGATCTTAGTACCCTTATATTTTGATAAACTCTAGGAGGAAGTATATGCCTAGTGAGTGAGGATGTGAGGCCTCACCCCAACCCATCATAGCATAGTTGATACTTTATTATTTTGTTACTTATGACTTGATATGTCAAGACACTATCGAATACATTGAACATATTATGTTATATTATTTCATGTTGTGTGATGTCTTACTTTCAGATATTTCATTTCATCATATAATGCTCTATGAATACGTATATTGATGAAGTAAGTGAATGCAACATTAACACTTTGATTATGAAATTTTAATGATTGAGAATATGAGTAGAAGGAGATAAACAATTGAATTATCTAAAAGATGAAATTTTTAATTTATGAGATTTCTATAATATGTTATATACATATGTGCATGTGATTTTATGGGGCTACTGATGTGTACAATGAGTGTGTAAGATATTTTAGCCAAGAAACTTGACGAAGGAATGTAACTAGTCCCTTTGTGCCATTCATGGAAACCTTGTTGTTTGTACCTTAATTGTATTGTGAGATGTATGAATGTATCTTTCCATAATTTAGTAAATGTTAACATTTGTAACAATATTTTTGTAGTGTCACTTGACACTCATTAATTGTATGTGCATTGCAGCATGTTAGTTAGGGTTAACTGTGTAACCTATGGACCTAAGTTGGACTGAGTTAGTGCCCTTTTTGCTAATCTTTTTTTAATCAATGTTAGTTACCCTAATCCAAATTAGTGCTTAATCTACATTTTGGAGTTGTTAGATAGTCTTAAAAATTCACAGCCTTTGTTTGGTCCCAAATCATTTCCTAAGGCCTTAAATCATGAAATCTTAATACCTAAGGGGTATGGGTATGGGTTGGGGGCATTGTCCACCCACCTAGCCCCTTTTGTTGACTTTTGAGGTCGCTCAGAAAGTCTATTTTTGTCTTAGTACGAAAATTGAAAGTTGTTACCATGGGTTGAATAACCTCAACTCCACATAGAGGTTAACCTTAGGTTTGGTTGAGTTAGAAACCTCTAGATTTTTAGTCAAGTGGAGGAAGTTATTGCCCTTTTATGTGGTTGAGTTTGGATCTTATTTAGAGGCTTTTTACAGATGTTTTGGTTGTTACCCAATCTCTAATTTTAGAGAAATGTATTGGAAGATTGAAGGCAAGGAAGGAAAAGCTCTTCTCAATTTGTTCATTTTACCATAACCTCTTTGTGAAGGTAGGAGTTCTTCATCTCCTTTGTTCATGTTTCTCATGTTGTTTCATTTTTGGTTCATGCTTATGTTATTGTGTTTTTCATTAGTATGCTTGTATGTATGTTGGGTATACTTGGGAAGGATTGAAAACATCTTTTCTTGAATACTTTTCCTTCATGTTTTGCATGAATTTTGAAGTTTTTTTGTATGGGTTTTTTGGCATTGCTCACCCTTGGATAGGGAAGAAGTGGCCAATTTTGGGAAAGGTATTCAGTTGGACTCCAATAGTGTAGAGTCTCTTCTCAGGACGAGAAGAGGGAGAGAGGGTAGGGTGTTATGAGCCCCTACCTATTAGCACAAACCATGTACAAGTTTTGGCATGTAAGAATATAAAAAAAAAGTTCTTGAGTTCTAGACTTGATTGGGCACCTATTTTGGTGTTGTGTCTAACATCTTCTATTGGAAAAATCCACCTTCTCCCTAGTTTTATATCTGTTGTGAATACCTAGTTTGGAAATGAATGTTTGGTTTTGTTCCTTGTTATGTTGGTTTGCCATCTGGTTAGTTTTTGTTCCCTCCACAATTCTCAACAATGTATTACAGAAAATGAAATGGATACCTTATTAAAGACCATGATGAAAATTTAATTTAATTTTTGAAAACCAATTATGTTCAGGATTAAAATCCTATGTAGTAATGTATATTAAACTCTTGTTGTAGTGGCAACGATGTCAGGTTTTCTTCCCATTTCTTTCCTGGCAGAGCCTTTGAATTAGGTTGTCAGTAAAAATAGTGTTTGAGTGATATCATTCGTATGAATTTTTTGTATTTTCCTTTCAATTATAGGAATGAATATCATGATAAGATAGAATGATGATGTTCAATTTTGCAAATTTTAAGTGCAAATATGTTAAGGCAATTTAACAAAAAAGTAAATAAATGATATTATGTTATGTATGGAATGTTGACTCAATTTTGTAGTAATAGGAGAAAGATCAATCCTGCAATTTTGTTTAAAGAAGTTATTCAATTTCTTGGCTTAATTATGTTTTTGCAAAATTCAATAGTATTAAAAAAAAATACCTGCCACCCCTTGAATAATAGATAAATTTTGGAATTCATACGTAGACAAATATATATATATTTATGCCTTTTGTTCTTAAAATTTCAACAATTAGAAAAATATGACAAAAAAATAATAATACACTCCTACTCTCTGGATTTTACATGGAGGAAAGAAATTAAAACATTTGTGGAAACAGAGAATATTCTCTAATTGATCCTTTATTTCAAATTTAAATTTAAAAAGAAATAATCAACAAAATAAATACTAATAACTAAAGAAATAAAATTTAAATATTCTAAATATCCTAACATTTCCACCTACTAATCTTTTTTCACTTAATACCACTTCTATCCTAAGGCTTGACCACACACCACACATTAACTCCTAGACGTAGCAATAGCCATGATTTATGGGAGATGATGTCACTCTTTTTTTATTCAAGTGGGCGTAGACCTTTTTCACTTTTGTGGCATTTAATGTGTTTATGTTGTATACATTTTAAAATGGGAAGCAAGTCATTGATGTTTTAAGACTAAAAAAATCTTATAATACCTTGCGCATTCTGTCCTCAAACTAAGTCAAATGAATTAATGCTAGCACAATCCCCATATACTTCTCACTAAATTCACAGCCAAGTTGTTAATGCATGTGATTAAATGAGATAGGCTGGCGAGTTGAAGTTGGGTTTTCATAAAACAATGCAATGTATGTTAACACGAACTTTCAACCCTTTTGTTATACTTACCTTGTCATCGCCTAGCTTGGGACTCGTGTATGTGCATAGGAGAGGGGGTTTGTACCTACTAATGATAGTTTAGATAGCACTTGGGTGTGTTGAGCAAAGCGCCCCATCCTTTCAAAGTGCTTGGGAAGCACTATGGATTGGTTAGTTAGGGGTTTGTTTAGTTGGTTAGACCATAGGGTAGTTAGTGATATGATTTAGGTTAGATTAGTAATTAATGTTAGTTTAGTTTTTATTTAATTTTTTTTTGAAAATGTGATTAGGATTAATGTTTAAGTGATTAAATTGTTAGGTTGTTGAATATTAATTGAGTTTAAGAGTTTTATTGAGTAAGTATGTATATGTGTTTATATATATATATACACACACACACATATATATATATACACACACACATACACACACACACACACACACACACACACACACACACACACACACACACACACACACACACACACACACACACACACACACACACACACACACACACACACACACATATTGTTAGTAATTATTATAATTTTAAAATCTTAGTAAATTTAAATGTTAGAAAGTTAATTGGTCTAAATGTTAGGTAAGTTACTTAGCTTAGTGTTAGTTATAAATATTGAATGGTTTTCATTATGTTAGAATGTTATGTTTTATTAAGTTTCATTAATTTTATTTTAAGTAATCTTTTTTTTATTAGTATTATTTAATGTTCGATTAGTAGATTATGATATTTGATTTATTTTATTTCCTAGTCATATTTAATTTATATTGTTATTATCTTTAGATATGTTTTACTTTTAATAGAATTATAGATTTCAGTAAAATTGTGATTAAATAAATTTTTAATAATATGGTTAATAATATAACAAATAATGTCGATATCGATTTAATAATGAGAGTTTAAATTCGACAATATTTTCCTCTAGTGATTATAAACTTAAGATGAAATGTAGTAAACCCATTCCTTCACTTCCAAATCAACTCTTATACCCTAGTGAACCTAGTTTTTTTTATGAAAATTGTTTTTGTGTTTTTGCCCTCGTATTTTTGGCATGACAAGTTCATCTTCAACTTGTAGCGCAACATGAAACATCAGCTAAACAAGGAGTTCTGAAAGAATCTCTTTTTAAAAGGAATATGGATGCCTTAGACTTAATGGTTGGAGATGACATTACACAAAAGACGTGGGCTAAAATCTGAAACATTTTCTTGAACTATTCCAGAGCAACAATAAAAAATGGACAAGGCTTGAGGGACTTACTCCAAAAATCCCCTAATGTCGAAGTATCTAAGACAAAATTGTCAAACCTCTTATCAGATTTCAAACAAGACATCATTAATGATGTCACTACATAAGTGGACACCATTCAATCATGGAGGAAGAAGTAGGATGTTGACATTATGTTAGCAGAATATTGCCCTCACTATAGAGAGAAAAAGTGCAACTATCGATGCAAGCCTATTGCTAGTTTGGAGTCACAACATGTGCCTAATAAATTTAAGGCAATTGATGAAGATGGAGAAGTCCTCTATGTTTCTCAACAAAGATTGTGGGCTCGAAGATCAGGTATTCCTCAAGACCCACTTCATAATTATGGTGGTAATAGTCAATGGCAACAATAGGAACATGGTAGTTATAATAGTTGGAAACAACATAACCAAGTTTGGCAGCAACCTCAGTAAGATTGGCAACAGCCTAACCAAGGATGGCAGCAACCTAACCAAGGTTGGTAGTAACCTTAGCAAGATTGGCAACAACCTTAGTAAGGTTGGCAACAACCTAACTAGGGTTGGCAACAACCTCACCAAAGTTGGAAGCAACCCCAAAACTAGCAAGAGCAGTAGCATAAACAAGCCTTGACATAACCCCATCCACTACAAGCCTTAATGCCTCTTGCAACCAATACAACATCTCCAAAACAACCATAGTTATTTGCATAGCCTATGCGTAATCCCAATAATGCAAAACCTTCAACCCAACAAAAAAGCTATTCCATCACCATGAATGATATTCATCTATGATCTAGAATAACACTTGCACCACCTTAGTAGCCCATTATAATAGAAATAGATGATACAACTGCTGATTTAGTTCAAGAGCCTACAACCGCTATCTCTCCTATAGCCAAGAAACCACCATTTCCTGGTAGGTTAACAAAGAAAATTCTACCAAATGAAAATCAAGTTGCACTGGATTTTCTTGAACAACTCAAGCAAATTACATTAAAAATCCCCTTGCTCAATACAATAAAAGAGGTACCCATATATACAAAAGCCATTAAAGAAGCTTGTATTAAAAATTCAGGAAGGAAAAATGACCCAAAGACTATCCATGTCCTTGGCTATCTTTTTGATCGTATTATTGATAACCTTAAGATACCCAAGTATGCAGACCCTGGAAGTTCAATAGTAACACTTGCCATTCAAGGAATACAAGTGCAAAATGTCTTAATAGAATTAAGAGCATCCATTAATGTAATGACCAAGGAAGTAATGTCCAAATTAAACATCATTAGTCTTAGACAAACACCAACAATCTTGCAATTGGCAGATAGTTCTACCATCATTCCTAATGGTATGTTAGAAGATGTCATTGTCACATTACATTCATGGGATTACCCAATTGAATTTGTAGTAATCTCTCAAAAAATAAGTACTAGAGGGTATCCTATCATTTTAGGACGACCATGGTTAGCCACAATAAATTCTTATATTGCATGTCAATCATGGAAAATTACCATTTTAGATGTTATGAACACTAAAAACTTAGTCTTGTATTCTTCTGCTCAGCCTTTGCTACAGGATGATCAAGTTATCTGGCCAAATTTGGGTGATTCTAACATTGACATAGATTCTATTAAGTAATTGATAATGATCTCGAGGGACTCATTTTTAAGCATTAAAGAGAAGGATGATGTCATTTCTTCTATCATATTGAATGAGTATGGAATGCAAACTGAGACATCTTCCAAATAGGATTGTGTTTTAGAAAATATTCTTCCTTTACCATTTGAACTTCGTTATTTTGATTTTTCATAGCTTCTACATTCACTCCTACCACATGAAATAGACTCACCACCAATTGTTGAGATTTCAATGGCTAGAAAAGTAGTCAAAATAGAAATTGGTCTAGGGAGAGAATTACACTTAAGAAAATTCTTATTTTAGGCACAAAATTACGATATCTTACAATTGTTACAAAAGAACCAAGATGCTTTTGCTTGGGAAAATATAGATATGAAAGGTTTAGACCCCACACTCTATACTATTAGGATCTATATAAGTTCTAATTGCAAACTTGTGAGACAACCTCAGTGTAGGATAAACCTAGCACTACGAGATATTGTCAAAAATGAAGTACAAAAGTTACTCAATGCTAACTTTATATATCCTATTTTAGATAGTCAATGGGTTTCACCATTGGTTATTGTTCCAAAGAAGGGAGGAAAATGGACAGTCTACATAGACTATAGAGAACTCAACTCAACTACAAAGAAGGATCATTTTCCACTACCATTTGTAGATCAAGTTCTTGATAATCTTGCAAGAAATAACTTTTCCTTCTTGGATGGGTTCAGTGGCTACAATCAAATCTAGATAGCACTAGAAGATCAAGACAAGACCACATTCACATGTCCATAGGGGACATTTTCCTATTTTGTCCTACCATTTTGTTTGTACAATGTAGTTGCAACTTTCCAACAAGCTGTTATTAGTATTTTTTCTGATATATCTACAAACTGCTTAGAGGTATATATGGACGACTTCACTACATATGGGTAGACCTTTGAAGAAGCCAAAGAAAACTTGGAAAAGGTTTTGCAAAGATTCAAATACTACAACCTATTCTTAAATAGTGAAAAGTGTTTCATAATGATGTAGGAAGGTGTGGTGTTGGGACACTTTATTTCCCCCAAAGGAATTAAAGTGGATCCAACAAAGATAGATGTTATATGCACATTGTCTGTACCGGCTAAACTGAAAGAATTCAAGAGTCTTTTAGGACATGTAGGATACTATTGGCACTTTATTTAAGACTTTAGTCAAATTGTAGCCCCTTTATATAAATTTCTTAAGAAAGATGTAGAGTTCATAGGGAATTTTGATTGTACAAAGGCCTTCCTATAGCTTAAGGAAGTCCTCTCAATGGCACTAGTTCTCCAAGGACCAAATTGGGAGCTACCTTCTCAAATACATAGTGATGCCTCAGACCATGCCATTTGAGTAGTGCTTAGCCAAAAGATGGATTCAGTGGAACATGCAATTTACTATATCAACAAAAATCTTCAAGGAGCCAAGTATAATTACACTGTAACTAAGAAAGAACTGCTCACTATAATTTATGCTCTGAATAAATTTAGACATTATATTATAGGCTACCAAATATTTGTACATATAGGCCACTCTACTATCAAATACCTAATGAACAAATCGATAATCTCTAGATGATTGGCTTGATGGTTATTACTAATGCAAGAATTTGACACTACCATCATTGACAAACTAGGTAAGGAAAATGTTGTAGCTGATTTCTTATCTCATCTTCAAACATCTGATGATCTTGTAGCCATAGAGGATAACTTCCCCGATGAGCATCTCTTTCTTTTGTTAGCACAAAACTCTTGGTATATCGACATTGCCAACTACCTAACCATTGGTAAAACACCTCCACATTTCTTTAGAAAAGAAAAATGGTTGTTGGTGGAAAAGAGTTTCAACTTTTCATAGATCTAGGGTTCATGTTTTATACTAGACCAGATCAAGTGACATGAAGATGCCTTAGAGAGGATGAAACTTATGATGTTCTTCATGCTTGTCAGGATGAGCCCTATCGTGGCCACTTTGCTACCAAAAGGATTGCATTGAAGATTTTAAATACAGGCTATTACTGGCCCACACTTCACAAGGATGCAACTCAATATAAAAAAAATGTGACAAATGCTAGAGAATGGGTCAACCAAAGAAAATAGATGAAATGCAACTGCAACCATAGATAGTAGTAGCACCATTTGATAAATCGAGGATTGATTTTGTTGGCCCTATTGAGCCACCTTTATAAGGGAAGAGTTACATCGTAGTTTGCACTGATTATGTTACTAAATGGGCAAAACTGAAGCCAATGAAGCACCCTCATGATGATAATGTTGCAAAGTTTTTGTACAAATGTATCTTTACTAGGTTTGGCATTCCAAGAGAATTACAATCAGATCAAGGCCCTCAGTTTACATCTAATTTGTTAGCTACACTCATGGAGGAATATAAAATTTGGCATGTAAAATCTTCCCCATTTAATCCATAGGCCAATGGACAGGTTGAAGTGAAAAATAGAGAGTTGGAAAATATACTCACTAAAATAGTGTCCTTGCATAGGAAATATTAGGTGGCTTGACTTCCTAAAGCCTTATGGAAATATAGAACAACATGGAAAACCACCACTAGGTTTACACCTTTTGAGCTCCTATATGGGAAGATAGATGTCATGCCCATTGAGTTTGAACATAGGACTCTATGGATAGCCTTAGGACTTGGTATGACTCTTCTTGCAGCACAACATGATCGCATTTTGCATCTCAATGACTTGGATGAATGGCAGAAGTAAACTATTCATAACACAAAACTAATTTAGAGTTAGAGGAAGCAATGGCATGATAGATTCATTAAAGATAAAGAGTTCTTTTTTGGTGATTGGGCACTCTTGTATGACTCCCAATATCAAAATCACCAAGGAAAATTTTAGACTAGATGGATTGGTCCATATGAAATTGTTGCAATTTTTAACAATGGAGTAGTTCAACTGACAACAATTGATCTAGCCAAATTTAAACTCCTAGTTAATGGACATCGGCTAAAGTTATATCACAAACTAGCATCCTGAGAGGAATCTCTTCAATAGTTCAACACAACGGAAACATCCCTTCCTACAACCACTCTATTTGAGCCTTCCACTCATTAATCTATAGCCCCTTGAATTTATTTCAATGTCTTCATAATAAAAAATTCACATTTTATGTGAAATCCACTTCTTTTCTACCTCATTCCATCTCATCCTCTTATATTTTCATTATCACTCCACTTTATTAATTTCCATACTATAGTACTACTTGGAGCATTCTTCCTATCACCTATCAGGTTAGTTACACTTGACTCTTCTACATTTATTTAATTTATTATTTATTTAGAAAAATGTGTTATTTCAATTTTCAAAATTTGCAATCTCTAAGGTTTGGTGGGACCCAGTCTCTGATAGGTTGGGGGGAGGGAAAATTGAAATCATAAAGTGAAATCATAAATTGATCTTAATTTGGCATGTATGATGCATGAATGCAAGGTCACCTTAGTGATGAGTTAGCAGCCCTTTGTACTTTTGTTGTGTGCAAAATAATTAAAAGTTGCAACCATTAGATTATGATTTCACAAGTACATAATCCCTCATTAATATGTCGTATGTTTTGAGCATGATCTTTATCCTCATTATGTTTTGGTGATTAAAATTTCATCATGAAGTACTGAAGAATATGATGCTCAAAAGTGCTTAAATTTTTTTTTTTTCTTTCCATACACAATTGTTATGTTGAAAACCCCTATAGCTATTTCCACTCAAACTCTCAATCACCCATAGTGAACTCATCACCTATCAGCATTCTTCAAACGGTAATATGGGTGAACCTCAAAAACATGAACCAGTGGATCACAAAGTCCTACTAGAAAACCTAGCAACATGTAGCTTGTTTCAACAATGCGGTTGGTTAGCTTACTACCTCAGCCTCAAGCAATTTGATGAAGAAATTGTGTTGCAATTTCACAATACATTATAGCATGGATATGCAACAGTTAAGGGTGTCAAGATAGAATTTACAGGATAGGTGGTGGCAGAGGTTATTGGTCTACCTACAAAAGAGGAACAATGGATAGAAGACATGGATGCATGAGCTATAAAGGCACAATTCATAGTGCATGGATACCCTTAGCTAGAGAAAAACAAGAAGCAAGGTACATTATGGTTATCTCTTCCCCTTTAATTCATTCAAGTTGCTGATTTTATCATAAGGTATTTTACTTGTGAAGGGTAGTATACCTATTTACATGTTGTTCATTTCAAGATTTTGAGTGGTTTGTGACATAGTGACTATCTTGTAGATCTCCCTAGTTTCCTTTACAATATTTTCAAAAGGCAAGCTGCTTATGTGCAACAAGGTAAAACCCAGTCAGTGTCCCACCATTGTTTAATAAGAGCCATAGTTGAAAGGGAACTAACTAGGTAGAATTTAAGAACATGGGATGATTTTTTAAAGCTTAAAATAGTGGGACCCAAAGGGGCGGGCCTAAGGGCCTGGGAATGGTAACAAGAGAGAAAACTATCGTAGGAGTCAGAAAAGTAGTATATAAAATAGTTCAAGAAGCTTCAACTTCTATGTCCATACCCAAGACTATGAAAAAGAGAACTCCACCTTCAAAAGCTTCAACCTCTAAAAGGAGAAAGCCACATATAGATACCATAGGGAAAGGTTTAGAGGAAGCACCTCTAGTACCACAAGAGACTATACCTAAACTTAACAAAGGAAAATTTGTTGATAATAAGGGTAAACAAATAATCTCTACCCCATGACGAATTACCCAACTATTTGGAGTAAGCCTAAATACTAGATCCTCCATTCCACTTGTTGATTTAGAAACCCCAATGCATATGCCTACACAATCTCCAACACATTTAATCCATACCCTTGAACATGGAAATGTTCCTAAGAAAGCTTCTCCAAAGCCAAATAGTCCCAATGTTAGCTTTATTAATATTGATGGTGACTTAGACTCTTCAAAGAAAATGATGTTTGGTTTTGAACAGTAGGCACAAGAAACCAAAAAATTTCCACCAGAAGAATACCCATCATTTGCATAGGAAATAGTTCAAAAAATTATTGAGACATTTCATATCAATACGGCTATGGTACCCTATACTATAGCTATTGTATCTACAGAAAACATTCCTTTAGAAAAGGTTGATAGTCCTATTGATCATCACCCCCTAAAAATGATAACCCTATTGCTTGTCACCATTCTAAAAACAATAGCCCTATTGTTTGTTGTTAAACACCACTAGACATTTCTACTCCATTAACAACCAATCTTAGTTTGTACCAATAGTTTCAATGGGAAAAGACAAACTAGGACCTAGAGAGGAAATAATTGCTTAGAACTATAAAGGAATAGGCACAAAAAATCGAAGAAAAAGACAATGAAATCACGGTCCTATAGTAACGTGTCACAAAGGTCACCATCTCCAGAGCTTATTCCAGAGCTTATAAACTGTAGGTCACCATCTCTAGTTTATACACTATTCTTAAAGGAGAAAATGATTAATTTTCAATTGTCTTGAATTGCCTAGGGGTTAAATCCTTCTTTGCATACTCCTCATGATTTTTATGCAGCATTCAAATTAGTCCCAATGACTCTATAGAATCTCCCCTATGAGCTATATGTTCATAATCTTGCTGTTCTAGATGGTAAGGATTGGAATTCATTGTTATATGTGGGGAATGTATAATTCAGAGTGATCATGTCATGGATGTAGAATGAAATTAGTCGAAAGAATCAAGCTACCCATTATAGGTAAAAAGAAATGTTGGAACCATTGTACATTTGGCCTAAGGTACAAAATACTCATAAGGTGTTCTTTGATTGGCTCTCTATTAATAATAATAAAAGTGGTGCTACTAAAATTCACCTTGTTTGAGAACAGGCATTTTTAGATTGGGAGTAGCATTGTTCCACAATTGCTCTTGGCACCATAAGAGCTTCTACTCAAAGATGGGTCCAATTATCAGAAGATTTGAAAACAAGGGAATTGCACTCTCCTCAAAATTTGAAGTTGGCTATTAGCAAGATGCCTAGGTATATGATGCTAGGTAGAAATAAAAAGAGTTATTGGGTTCCTCTTCATTTCCAACCACCAATACACTTGCATCCTATGGTCGAAAAGCATGATTCTTTTGCTTGTTATAATATGGCCATTAAAGAGAAAAAATGGGAAACATTAAAATAGAATCATGGATACTTTAACTACAGGGCTCATGAATCGGGTGAGAAGATCACTAATGATTTTAGGCTATGGATGAGGATCATAAATTTATAAATGCTAAAGGGACTAGAATGAGTTTGTTTGGGGGGAAAAATTATGACATGAATAAATAGATGTCTTTTTTACCCTTTTTGTGAACATTTGTTTATAACAGGTTGACCTTTGTCATCCTTTAAGTATAATAATTTTTTATTTTTGATGTATAAGGTATGAACATATGGTATAAGAATGTTACTTGGAATTATGTCCAAAAAGGGTTCATTTTGTTGGTAAAAATTTTTCTTCATGAATGTTTGGCATGGGTAGATCTTCTTGCAACCAAAGAGATTCCAAAAATGGATTAGTTGAATATTAATTCTTTTTCTTTATAAATTAATAAATATAAATAAAATCGTGTAGGAAGTCTTGTGTGCATTTGAATGGTGATCGCAGGTATCTAAGCCAACTCAAAATTGATCAAAACAACTCAAGCAAAGGACTAGCATTGTGGAATCACAAGTATTAAAAAGGAATGTTATGACACCATTGTAGCTAGAGACTTAGTAGAAAAACTAGAAGGGACCCATTTTAATGAAATAATAAGGGACATGTTCAGTGGCATAGAAAAGGGACCTGATCCAAAAAAATAATCAGAACTTGATAAAGTAGCTAAGCCAGAAAGAAAGCATCTAGGCAATCAGTTGAACATGCAATGAATTGTTACACGATACCTAGATTCATGGAAGCTATTAAAGTTAGATAGTAGAGTAGATCTAGCATCCACTATGCTCTGTATTTAAGAGAATTTAAGGAAATAACTGATGTTTTTATGTGGCATGCTTGCATGAATCTTAAGCTGTAATGAACTATCCTTCATGAGGAAGTCATAATTGTAGGAATTTGTTAGTTCCTTCCTTTTAAATAAAACATTTTTTGTATCTATAAGGTCAAGTAGTAAGTAGATTGATAGAGTTATCAAACATCCTATTTTCCAAGAAAATGTAATAATACCTATTTGGATGAATGCATGACTTTGTTGAGTTTCTACACTTTCATCTAAGTTAATCTTTTCTTCATTCTTCTGTGGGGTCCCACACAAAATGTGGAGTTTACTTTATCAAACAGGAGTTAGACGTAGTTTTCTAAGATAAGTTTAGAACTACTTGTCTTACAGCCACTAGAAATAGAACCAGTCATTGTTCCTACAGTAGTAGGTGCATAGATGTAGGGTTAAGTAATTAAAGTTTCCTTCCAAGTATTTGATAGTTATCTTTCCTTTTGATAAACTATATTTCCTTAATGGTTATTTTATTCAAGGTAGTAGTGATTTTTAGTGAAGGCTAGAGCATATACTTTGTAGACACCATCTCAAGTTCACGCTCTCGAATTGATATTTAATGAAGATCAACATAGTACTTTGGTAGTAAATGATGTCTAATCCTACAACTAAAAAGGTGTTATATTGGCTTGACAAAGGCTATGCTATTAATTTGTATTTAAATTGTATAACTTATGCATACTTATTATTATGAGTAACTTAAATTTGGAGGTTTTATTGGGATGAAAATAGTGAAACTTGAATTCTTATTAGTGTTATACAATTAAAATTGAAGCTTGACTCTTGAGTTGGATGCATTATGTAAATGTCTAAGCTTGAATCTTAGTGTGATCATAAAAATTCCAAGAGTTTATATATGCTTTATCTTTAGATCATGAGAAGACTTGAAATAAATATTTTACTTTATTCATGGAATTTGATATCAATATTGCTTTCTTATCCATCTCTTTGAGAGCTTAATTCATGGAAACAAATTATATATGCTCTTCTTATGATTCCTATAGCTATAGTTTTTGCATTTTTTTCTTGGATATATTTTGTCTATTATTATCCTAGTGTAGGGCACCTAACAATCCTTGTTTTGGATTTTTTTGTGTTGTTGCTTTGACATTTTTGGTGATTCTGGCCAAGTTAGGGTGTTGTGTTGGTGTACTTAGATCAAGTTGGTTTGACTAAGCCTTGTTTAGCTATGTGCAAGCTAATAAAGACTAGGGGGGAACTAGGTGGTCGAAGTGGGTTAGAGTCTATACAATTCATTGGTAAGTGGGATATGACCTGAGTAGGTCCTAAATAGTGATTTTACATCTTGTTCAAGTGTTTGGAACTCATAAAATGTAATGTTGCTTTATTAGGATCTAAAATGCCAAAAGTTGCTAAGTTATCAAGAAGTTGATCAAATGGGTATAGGGAACAAAAAGAGGGATATTAGTTACTAGAGGGAAAAACTATATCTAAAAACATGTATTGAACCTATTTGGTTCCATTCAAAAATGTTTCAAGGGTCTAACAATAAAAAATGCAACAATTGCAATGCGGTTAGAAACTTTAAAAAGTTGTTGCACAACATTTTATTCAATTTTTTAGTTATGGCATGGAAGGAACACAAGATGGTTGGTTTAATTGAATGCACACCTTGGGAGGTCCTATAAGAGCTAGAAGAAGAAAAAAAATTAAGTTCAATATTTGAAGAGTTCATTCTTGAATTTGAATACAAACCTTTTCTTACATTTCCTTTAACAATTTTTGGGATTTGCAAAGCAAGTTTGAGATAATGGATTGAGCATTGGAGTTTTACCTTGGATTAAGTTAGTTCATGTTTATACAATACTTTTTTCTTCATTAAACTTTCCTCTAAGAGTTCAAATTCTTGTATCTTTTTCATTCTTCCAACTATCAACACACAATATTTAGTGACTCTTAAGGTCAATTTTGTTCGGTGTGCCCAAGGATGTTTAAGTGGTTAACAAGATGAGATGAGTTTGGTACTAGGGTTTACCTAGCCATTTAGAGATAACATAGTAGAAAGTTTGATCTGAAAATGAATGGTTATAGAGATTCACCAATTGGCAACTTTGCACTGGTCAACACTATAACTTTCAACATCACTCGTGATGGGGCCAAAAAATCAAAATGAAATCCAATCTCCAAAAAGTGAGAGAGGTCATTCTAGGTGTCTACAACTTGATCAAATCTCTCTCTCTCTCTCTCTCTCTCTCTCTCTCTCTCTCTCTCTCTCTCTCTCTCTCTCTCTCTCTCTCTCTCTCTCTTTCTCTCTCTCTCTCGCTCCCTCCCTCCCTCCCATGTTGGAAATATTTTCAGATATATGTGTACAGACAACTCATTTGGGAGTTAGATCACACATAGTTAAGGAAAACTTCATGACAATATCATGATGATGTGTGCCATTGTGTAGATGTGTACAAATAGTATAGTGAGAGCTATAATTAAAATAATAGTACGAGTATTTAACTAGGTAGAATAGAAAATAGTAGAGAATTGGATTGTATTACCTTAGGAATTATTTTGGTTATGATATAATTACTAAGTTATGATCAACCAACTATGGGCATAGTATTCCATAAGCTATTTTATATTATGTCAAGCCTGTGAACACATGAAGGCTGACTGAGAATACTTTTGTAATTATGCAAGGTATAAGTAAAGATCTTATCTTACATAGGTAAGTGTGCTTTCTATGATATATGAGAAATTTTTATGTGATACGAACTATTTTACAAAGAACTTGAAATATTGCAAGTCTTATGTGATTTGAGATCTGATGTATGATCGGAGCAAGTACAATTTGCAAAAGTAAGCAAGTATTGTATATATATGTATCTTGTGAAGAAATAAATTGTATAATTGCATGTTATGGCATTGGACTCTTCTTTCATACATTGTATTTGTTCCACCAACTCATAATAGGGTTGAAGCAACTCCTAACAGGGTTGAGGCTTCTAACAAGGCCTAGTCCTCTAACAAGAACTCAAGACACTATATGTACTTCATAGACTTTTAACAAAATCAATATCCTTAACATGATCCTATTGTTTAGTGAATCATCTAGTGGGTTTCATCCCCACCAAATTTTTCCCTAGTTAACAGACAAAGGTGTTATGAGTTCTCTTTGTGAGTGGTTATATTTACTCTTCACCCTTTTTGGTTTACTTTCATATGCAAGTTATAAATTAATTAACAATATTTTGTTGTGGGTAAAAGTTTTTAGAATATTGTTCCCCCTTGTCAGTATTATCTATTTCTAACAATTGGTATCAAATCATAGTTACTTTAAAGAGGCTTAGCAACTTAAGTAAGATCCCAATGAATATGGAACAATTGAAGAAAAACCAAGAAGAAGATCTTGAGTAGATTGACCTTCTTACTAAATAAAGAGATAACCTAGAAGATAGATATGAAGATGAAAAAGTCTACATTAGTAAACTAAAAGACAAGATTGATGATCTAGAATCTGGCAAGGAATAATTTATGTAGACTAGTGATGATGATGAAGTAGGAGATCTTCAGAAAGAAAATGAGATCTTGAAACATGAACTAAAAATAATTTAACTTAAGTTGAGTCTTAAGAAAAATAATAGCAAGAATGAACCTGAACTAAAACATGAGAATGCAAATCTTAGATCTTAGTTAAGTCAGGTTACATCTAAACTACATACTATCAAGATTGAACATACTCAGTTAGAAAACTACAATATTATTGTGAAAGGATAATTGATACAAGCTAAGCAACATTTAGAGAAACTTTACTCTAGTAGTGAGAAGATAGATCAATAGGTATTTCACCAAAGAATTTCTTATAACAAGACATGACTTGGATGTCTGATTGGAGAAAAATCAACAAATAAAGTTGAAATCAAAAGAGGACCAAATCCAACTATTGAATCCTTGAAGGAATCTAATTTGAGTGAGGTAGAATCAAGCACATGTGCTGAAGTATAAAAAGAAGTTGAGTTGACTGATTTGTCAACCAAACAATCAAGAACATGTACAAAAGTATCAAAGGAAATTGAGTTGACTAATTTTTCAACCAAACTTGATTAACTTAAGAAAATAGAGCAAGTTGATAAACCTAAGAAAGATGAACCTGCCAATGAAGTAAGATGTGAGTTCAAAGGTAGATGCTTTAGATGTAATGAGGTTGGACACATGAAAAGAGATTGCATAGGTAAGTCTTTTAAAACCATTACTAATTTCTATTGTTATAATTCTCATGGTTATGGACATAAGGTAGTACAATGTAACCTAAGTTTGATGGTAATAATAAAAATATGTCTAGGAATACTAACCATGTAGGTAACGAAAGAAAAAAGTCATAAAATAGATCCTATGATGCAGAGACATCTAATGGAGAGAAGAACCAATTCATCTGTTACAAGTGTAACAAACCTAGATACATTGCAAGGAATTGTAGAGAACCTAAGAATAAAAATGAAACTGATTAGAGAAGAAATGCACATGTATGTTAGTTATGTAATAACTTTGGACACATAGGGAGATATTGTAGAATGGACAAAAGGAACTTTAATAGGAATCTAGATAATAGAAGGAAATACAATAGGGAAACTAAACTTTGAGAGGGGGTGGGGGTGGGGTGATGAATCATTCCTTCAAAACTTTAACCATAAATTCATTCACCACACATCCATCTCACAATTTGTATTGAAATTGAAATAGCTAGCTAATCATATTCATCCATAGTATGAAAGAAAATAACATTCAACATGTATGATACAATATATTTGGTTACCCACAAACCCCCCAATGAGAAGGTAAAATTTGGGTGGAGATGACACCCATAAATCTCCACTACCACAGTAATAAAGTGTATTCAATGAAGGTTACACTATTTGATCATGAAACATAATCTACCCTATGAAAGGTTTGCCCTATTAAAGGATTAAAAGATTGTTAGATCTTACCCTATTAAAGGATTTCAACACCTTGTTATAAGTGTTCCTAATAAAAGGGCTGAAATTTATAATGAAATAAGCACCCTGTTAAACATTTTACAATATCATGTTAAGATTGCTCTATTAAAATATTTAACTAATTCACCTATTAGATTTTCTCAACAATGATCCAGTGGTTAGCACTCTGCTGCTAGATAAAAGATCACCTCTTTCCTAATGTGTACTTAATCCTTATTGATTAGATGTCTCTCAATTATATCAATGTATCTCAATGAATTCTCAATGAATCAGTTTATCTCAATGTATCTCAATGACTTTTGAATTGGGTTTTGACTTGTAAATGACTTAAGTTTATAGACACTCATATGTCAAAACTAATCTGAGATCAACAATCTCCCCCTTTGACATGAGTGGAAAAAACACTTGATGCATGAATGATCTTAACTTATGAGCATAACTCTGATACTCACTATCTCTATTTGGCCAATGTACAAAATTTCAAAATTTTAAAATTTTGCAAAACTTGACTTAATAGTCATACCTCAAAATCTTATAACACCTCCTGAGTTGATTATTTTGTTTTGAATCTAAACCAATACTCGTGCTGAGTAAATATGCATATGTTGAATTGTGCTATGCTCTATTTTTGTCTTGGACTCCTTTAGTTGATCTTCCCCATAGTTGTATTCATTCTTTCCTTGGAGTCATTGCCTCTCTCAAAAGCTTATTATTCCCCCTTTTTGACACTGATGTCAAAGGGTTATATACATATAGTGTGTTTTTCCAAGAAAGATTTATGGACCTCAAGTATGATCTTCAAATTTGCATCCCAATTATCACAAGCTACCTCCAATGATTTAATTTGGATGGCTAACTCAATAGCAAGGTGAACTAAGCCTTCATCTGTAGAAATATGGGGATATTTCTACATTAATGTTTCTACAAAGTCTAGTTCCTTATGTAATATGTCCATGTGTGGGATCAACATGGATTGGATGCTTATCATTGTGGCCCAAATATTTGCATCTTGAGCAAGTAGGGCTGCTAATTGACTTCACATTCTTGAAGTTCTTTTGACTTTGAGCTAGAGAATTTCATAGAGTATTACCTATCATCTTCATATGTCCCTCCAAATTTGCAATATGGCACAACACTTCTTGTGTGAACAGAGTTGTATCACACAACTTGGTGTAAAGTGAGAAAATATTCTCTAAAACATTCTTTACACTATCAATCTTGGTTGCTAACTCAACCTGAATAAGTGCAATGGCACTTGATATTTTTATATTGACTTGGTTTTGAAATTTCCTCTCAAACCATTCAAGTAGTTTGAATCTAGGTCTGTATCATATACCTGCTCTACTATATTTGGCAATTGCTCCATGATAGGCTTATTTTCTACATGTGTAGGGAGGTTGAATGCATCAAGACATATTTCCTTGATATCTTACATTTCTTTCTTCTTCCTATGCTCCCTTTTGAGTAATTCTTGGTGCTTTTTCCTTGCAAGATCATCCTAAAGTTTGCTCATCTGATGAATAGTGATCATTGCAAGATAAAATTTTGGAAACACTATCACCTCATCCAAGTTGACATAACCATATGATGTAAGTTCATCTTCCTTAGATGTGCTAGGACTAGGCATTGCTGACTACAATGGTGTAGCTTCTACACTCGGCCTATGAAGAGCTTGACTTGGAGGAGTACCAGTTTATAGAAAAGTAACCGGTGTTTGCATTGCTAATTACTCCTTAGGCTTGGTATTCAAGACTAACTCTTTAGTCCTATTCATTTCATTCTTTTCAATCTCAATTGCACCTTGAGTTTGTGTTGTAGTTATAGAAGTATCTTCCTTACCTATTTGAGCTTGTGTCCCTTCTTGTGCTTCCATAGCAACTTCTTGTACTGACACATCTTGCACCATTGTGATGATATTTTCCATTGTTGTTTCTTTCCTTTAGTAGACTACAATGGGCATTATAGGTTCTACCATAGTAAATTGAGGAGTTTGAGTTATGTCTTATTTTCCTTCCTCTATAGATGTCTTTTCTTCATTCTCAAGTTCATGTCTAATCACCAATATAGGATGACTACATAATTGTGCCTTGATGGTGGTGTCTAAAAATATCTTCTTCATTTCCTCCTTTTTTCGGGGATTGATGTTCTAAAAAATGGTATCAAAAACATCCTTTATCTTTACTATATCTATCACATGTTGTAGACTAGGACTCAACACTTGTATATTTGGTATACTGTATTATGTTTACTTCTCATCTTCAGTTCTTGCTTTTGTATTTGCATTTTTCTTAGTGCCTACTATTGGAAATATACGAGGAGTAACTAAGAGGGGAGGGGTGAATCAGTTACCACTAAAATAAATCTCAGATCCCTTAGATGTCAGTACAAAAAAAGCCTTTGAAAATTGAATACTACTTGTGCTTAGCAAACAAAGAAATGTTGTAACTTGGTAAACACTATGATTGCTTGATAAAAATTAACATGCAAAGCTTTAGATATTATCTATGATACCATTACTTTAACTTAGTTGCAAACACATAAAAGTAAATAGCATGAACAGATTTGACACCAATATTTAACGTGGAAACCCAATTTGGGAAAACCACCAATTGCAACTAGTTACTATTTTCACTCTCCTAAAGTGAGCCCTATTAGGAGCCAACCTTGTTAAAGGTTACAGAACAAACTATTAGGTGTGACCTTGTTAGAGGATTTAATCACCCTGTTAGGAGTGGCCTTGTTAGAGGTCTTGAGAGAATTCATTAGAATTGCTAGCTTGCTAGAGGATTTACAAATAGCTATTAATCTAACTCTGTTAAGAGATTTAGATCATTGCTACAATGGTTAGAGAGTAACAATGAGATGACCTAATTTGAATGCAACTGAATTGCTGATCACAAATCTCTGTTCTAGCTTGTACTTGATTCTTTCTTATCAAATATATCTTTTCTACTCCATAAGGATATTCTGCTTATCCTTCTAATTTGCTTCTTTTACAAATCATTAAATCTTCAATTCATTCACATACTTTCATATTTCACATCCTCAACTTGACCTTATACTTATATCATCCATATTGTCAAGTTGGCTAAATTACAACTTAGAATAATTAATATTCATCATCTTAGTTGGCTAGAACCAATAGATAAATCAATTAAACTTAATATGCCAAAACAAAAAAGTCTTTTGTTAGTCGACCTAGTTCGGTAGGCACTAACTCAGAAATGATTTCCTATGTTAACCAACTAAAACTCGATTAACACTGGGTGAACCCCCAATACTGGGTTCCACTTTTGTGGGACGAAGGAAACTAAAAAATATTGCAAATTTTGTATATCGTATTTATCATATGTTCACCTGAACATAGTAATTATGTCCACATGAACATAATTAAAATATATGTTTGGGCGAACATATTTCATATATATGAGGTATGTTCGGGTGAACATAACTCATTAATATGTTCGTGCGACCATAGTTTGCGACGATTTCACTTTCAAAAGCCCCATTTTCCCATTTTACCATTCATTTTTATGGCGAGTGAATTTGATCTAGATGTTGGAGTGAACCTGCTAGATTGGTAAGCATGCTATGTCATTTTCTGTCATTCTCCTCCAGATTCTCATCATTGCACTATTTCAGGTATGTTTATATATTATTATTTGAATGTTTTTGATATATTTTATGTTTTCAAAGTATATTTTCATGTTAATTTAATATTTTTATTATTTATTTATGTTAATTCTATTAATTTAATGTTTATAATTTTATTTTTATATATGTTAGTTATATATTAGAAAAATATTAATTTAGCATTAGAAAAAAAAATTACAAAAAAATAAGTGTTAAGTTAGATAAATATTAGAAAATATTAACAAAAAATGGTTTAGAATATTAGAAAAAACATTACATAAAAAACATTAGGAAAAAAATGACATTTAAATATTAGTTTTATAAGAAAAACATTAGAAAAAGCATTACATTTAAATATTACAAAAACATTAGAAAATATATTTAAAAATATTAGCTTGGAAAATATTAGAAAAATATTAGAAAATATTAGAAAAAATATTAAAAATTTATTAGAAAAATATTAGAAAAACATTAGAAAAAATTATAAAATATTTTTTAAAATGTTAGTCTTGAAAATTAGAAAATATTAGAAAAACATTATAGAATATATAAAAAACAATAGTGTAGAATTATTAGAGAAACATTAGTTTAATTAGAACAATTTGTTTTAGAAAAATATTAGTTTTATTAGAAAAGGATTACATTTAAATATTAGAAAAACATTAGAAAATATATTTAAAAATATTAATTTGGAAAATATTAGAAAACTATGAGAAAATATTAGAAAAAAAATTAGAAAATATTAGAAAAAAATTAGAAAAAACATTAAAAATATTTAAAAAACCATTAAAAATATTAGTCTTGAAAATTAGAAAATATTAGAAAAACATTATAAAACTATTTTTCAAAAAATAGTGTAGAATTATTAGAAAACATTACTAAGTGAAATATTAAAAAAATGTTAATCTACAATATTAGAAAAATAAATTTGTATTATAACATTAGGAAATATTAGTATTTAACATTAAAGAAAATAAATAATCTGTAACATTAGAAAATATTAGAAAAAATATTTTATATTACAAAAACATAAGAAAATATTTGAAAAAAGACATTACAAAATATTAGAAAAAATATTAAACTTGAAATATTAAAAAAACATTAGAAAAAAAAAAACAAATTAGTGTAGAAAATTAAAAAATATTCTAATGAGCTATCTCCAACCCTTTAACACTAACCATAATCCTAGAACCCTAACTCAAACTCTAGCCCTATTTTCCAACCCTAACTTGAAAACTCTTTATGTCTAATCTAACCCTAGAGATCCATAACTGAAATGAGCCAATGTAATCCTAGAACTATAGCTCTAATCTAATCCTAACTAAAAATTGAAACCCTTAGATCTAACTCAAACCCTAATCTACATCAAACCCTAATCATGAACCCTAATCTAGTTCTGAAAACCTTGATCGAATCATAAGTCTAGAAATCAAACCATAACCAAAACCTAATCTAACTCAAACACTTTAATCTTTAAATCAAACCCTATATCTAAATCAAATCCTATAATCTATCTCAAACCCTAATCTAGGGTAACCCTAGAAATCAAACCCTAACCAAACGTTAACTCAAACCATAATCTAATCGTAACTGAAAACTAAAACCCTTTAATCTAATCCTAAATGAAAACTCAAACCCTAATCTAATTCAAGCTTAGTTAATCTAAATGAAATCCTAGAATCAAACCCTAATCTAACACAAACCCTAGAATCTAATCGTAACCCTATAAGTCAAACCCTAACCAAACCCTAGTCTAAATCAAACCCTAATGAGATGTATGTACCCTAATCTTTAAGTCAAACCCTAATCTAGAAATCAAACCATGTAATAACACCCTAATCTAATTTCCTAATTGAAAACTCAAGCCCTACTATTTACTCAAATCCTAATTTCTTTAAATTAAACCCTAGAATCATGAACCCCAATCTAATCGTAACCCTAGAAATCAAACCCTAACCAAACCATAATCTTTAACTCAAACCCTTTGTTAGAAGTTGTAATATTTCCTTGGTGTGTTTATAAACCAAGGTTAGAACTCCTTTCTTTATTATTGTAATATATTAGGATATAAGCCAAGGTATCCTAATATATTTCTTTTTTGTCCTTTTTCCACTACATCTTATTTTGTCATCTAGTGGAATATGTGAGGACAAATATATATTGTAATTTCTAATTTTAGATTATTCCTCCTTAAGAGGAATCTCACACTTGGCCTCACACACTTATGAATGGTGGCATTCATAGACATGGGAGTTACATTCCAACTCCTTTCTCTCATCTCTATTTAAGAGATGACCCTCCTCTCTCATTTAACAATGAGGTTTCTTCCTCTTCTCAATTATTGTATGAGCAATTGCTCTCTTTCTCTCTCTCTCTCTCTTCTTAGGCTTGTCATGCCTCATTCATAATGTCACAAGGGGTTTTCTTTGCTTTCCCCTTTCCAAATATCTTGTCTCATGGTGCTGGATCTTGAACCTTTCTCTCTCCTATTTTATGGTAATATCTTTTCATGCATTAACTCACTTAGATTCTTTCTTGGTTTTTTCTTATTTCCATATTTCTTTTTCCATTTCTAACATGGTATCAGAGAAGTTTAATCTTTGTTTTGAGTATGTGCATGAAGGTACGATTCGAAGGAGACTCTTGAGAGAGATTTCACTAATTTCTTCTTTAATCTTTTTAAGGTGGAAGAAATTGATTTTTTTTTGGATTTGGTTGGTTTACCGCCAAACCCGATTAACTTTTGTGTGCTCTAATTTGTGTAGGTTACTTCTTATTTTATATTAGTTTTTCATCTAACCCCCTTTGGCAGGCTTGCCACCAAAAGGTTTTCCTATCTAGATATCTTTTTTACTATGATCTAATCACTTTCCAACTGCATATTGGATTCTGATGTGTTTGATGGGTGCTGTATTTTTGAAGGTTTTATTTTTCTGCCTGTGTTTTTTAACATATAGCTCTCTTTTTAATCTGATTTTGTCAAAAAGATTTAGAGTTTGGTCTAGTGAAGGACTATGGAAAGAAATCCAAGTTGGGTTTCACAGTATATTCACAGTATATTCTGTCACAGTTTATATCACCTCCTGACTAAATTAATAATCTTAGAGTTTCAACTGCATGAATGCCGGGGAGGCACCAGTGGGAGCAATCGGCGTAGCGAGCAGGATTCTTCCGCTGCTCTGTTGATCTTCCTAGGATGAAGCTTGTTTAAACCCTAAATATCCATTTCTGCCATTGCTTCTGCTGTTGCTGCTTGCTTCAGACGATTCCGAGCCTTCCATAGCCTGAGAAACAAAATTATTCACTAATTCTTCAGGTTACACAGAAGCGAAGCTCTAGAAACTTACTATATTCATCTTGTTTAACCCTAGATTAGCATTTCTGCCATTCTTTCTACTACTGCAGCTTGCTTCAGACGAATCCGAGCTTTCCATTGCCTTCTAGACTGATGTGGCAGTACTACTTGATAATGAAGCCATTTATGACATATGCAAGCGATGTCTAAACATAGAAAGACCATCATATCAAAACTTGAACAGACTTGTATCACAAGTTATATCTTCGATAACCACCGACAATTCTATTGTAGGTTGTTCGGCTCTGTGAGCATGGCGCCATATCCCATGCATTCTCTATTCTATTTTGAGTATTTAATAATGTCTTCACAGTCCTCATTACAACTCACACCTGCAACATGCTAAATATAGTGGAGTGAAGCTGCCTACCACTTTGATCTTTATACTTTGTTCTTATTTTGCATCTGCGTATTTCATGTGGTTACCATGTGCAATCATGCAATGTAATGTCATTGGGTGGATTCATCTCATTAGAAGTGTTCCATATTTTCTAAACTGTGTGCTTCCTACTTTTGTAATTTGCTCGCCATTTGTAGCTGGATAGAATCTAGTGTACTAAGAAGTTTCTTCGAGGCAATGCTCTGATAGCAATACATGCCCAACGTCTCGAAGCACACTCAAGGTATGCCAAATTTATGAGCTACAACAGATGACCAGCCCAGGAGGAAATCTGAAATGAGGTAGAGAGGTGCAGGCAGGGGGCTAACTTCTTCGGCTAAGAAGCAGCTGAGAAATTGGTCGAAATGGGGCTCGAGTCTCTCGTTAGCATCGAGCATGGAAGGCATCTGTGCGCTGTTTCCTGGCTTTATGTGATCATGGTGAATCTCCATTTCGAGCACGTGGATTACCAGACCGGCGTCGTTTACTTTCTTCTGTAACGAAGGGATGTGGTGAGAGGTGGTCACCAGATTGACGGTTAAACCCTTGGCAACCATTTTCTGGGCGAGCTGCATTAGGGGTATGAGATGACCCCGTCCCAGCGCCGAGAGCAACATCACATGTGGCCGCTCCATTTCTTCTTCCCCTGCGAAGATTTGGATTTCTTCTCCTTTACGTCAAAGGTAAAGTGTTTGGGGTCATTTGGCCAATAGGTTATGATCACATCCAAAACCTGCCTGAAATGATGTCTGACACCGCCAAAAGGATAACGGTGAAAAGTTGTCCCAATCAAGTGAGAAACATGTAGATGGGTTTTCCTTCAACTCATTTTACGCCAGCTTCTGCTGCTTGCTTGGGCTTGCTTTTGCGCCTGCTTCCATTCGTTGACAAGGCCTTTGTTTTTTTTTTCAAAGCTATTTATCCCATGATAAGTATGTCCTTTCACAGTTGGAAGGTGATGTTGATACAACTAACATGCATGTCCATGCGGCATTTGTTGTTATTGATCCTGTTGATTGGGGTAGAGATATACAGATTTGGAGATGAATTGATCCTTACTATAGGAAAGGGTGAACCAGCTAATGTGATGTTTGAATATGGTTTCAGGCATGCATATTCTTGTGTCTTTCTTATGTGAAGGAAGGTTGTCTCTATGGATGAGTATTCATCTTCTTTCTATGAATGTAGATATTATATTCTTGTTCCTTTCCTAGTCTCATAGGCATGAACCTGAGACGATTATCTCTTCCTTCAAATGTTTTTTGAGTTTTTTAAAATCATATATGTTCCTCCCCCTTCTCTCTATATTTAGATTCCATTGTAGTTTTCTTGTCTTTTCATGCAAGATTCTTTTTCAATTTTTGAGCTCTTGACAGAGGCACCATTTGCTTTTATCATTGCCTTTTGTCAACCTATTTTTGGCATGTAATCATTCATTGTCAGACAGCTCAAACACAAGTGCAATATTTTACTTTAAATCTCTCTTACTCCTTTACGTGGTTTTAAGTAAAAAAAGGGAGAGAAGTTTAAGGATTTTTTTTTTTGAGAAGTTTTGTTAGAATTAAATTTTGAAACTAATTAAAGTTTTATTTTTTTTTTACATAAAAAGTTAAGAGTTTTTATGTTTTTATAAATAAATATCCTCTTTTATAATGCCTTTTCTTGCCAGAATCTAGGAGGATTATTGTCTTTGATGGTGATGCCCATCCGTTATACCTTCTCACTTGTGTTCACCTTGCATGGAGATTTTAACTGATAACTTATGCTTATTGCTCTTCCAAATACTTTTTATTTATCTCAATTATTCTAGTTTATGAGTATCTTACACTATTGACTTCATTATTTAATGATTTGAATTTACTATGTTCTATTGATCTATCTGCACATGGTTGCAGTTTTATGCTTTTATAGCATCGTTCCATGCCCATGTTGACACTTTATGGTTTTATACCATTGATTTATATGATATTTTGTTTTGTAAGTTGCATCGGGAGCCAATTTATCAAGGTTAACTATGGTGGACCCGATAGTTTTAAACCGACTCATAGTTGCCTTATCTGGCCCGTGGAGTATTCCTCCAACCTATAATTGGTGTGCACTTACTTCAATGGAGTTTACTCCAGTTGTTCCATTTTTTTTCCTCAATACGAGGATGATATTTTATGGGGAGTTCCCATTTCAATCTCTTTATTTCTTTGGTGTATGCTCCTAGTTTTGATTTAATCATGGTATGACTTCCTACACTTTGCTCATTCTTGAGTGTATAGGTGACGAGGCTACCATATCTTGGAGCACTCCTATATTGGAGACTTTATTTGAGAAAGTTGTTTTGACCCATGTTGATATTTTTCCTCATGGCAATGATGTTGCTTGTCCATGATGGATTTTTTACTTGAAGGCAATATGTTGTTACTCCTCATAAACCCTTCTTTTGGTCCACTTCAGCTATAATTCTTGGAAAAACTGTAACTTGAATTATTTGGTGCTTGAGGCACACGTTCTAATTATTTATTATTGTCTCTCTTATATTTCTTTGATAAATATACAATGTGATAATGTTCTGCATTCTTTATTGCCTAGATCGTGGGTCATGTAGGTGATGGAGTCATGAACCATTCACCTGTAGTGGGATGACTCATTAGTGGACTGTCTATATCCATGTGATTGACGAAATGTTGATGCAAGTTTCATTAGTTGGCCTTGTCTGTCATTTGTGCATTAGTATGTTTCTTTCACGAGAGACTTATTGCATAATGATTGGTCATTTTGACCCATATTATGATCATTTTGAGCTTATGACTTATTTTAGATATCATGTTAACTCCATTGCAAGTTGGTGAACACATTCATTTATTCTCATCTCTCTTAGTTCCTCCTTGATTAAATTATTATAACTTCATTTTTTTTACTAACTGGACAATTCAATGTACGTCTACTTGTAGATAGTTGTCTTGTTGTTCTCTTTTTTTTCAAGTGATCCATCAAGGAACCTTCTCGATTTTTCACATATGAAGATGTTTTTATGCTTCCACTTGATCACACTGAAAGGACTCATGTACTTCTCTTCCATCTGCAAATGTACCATATGGCTTGAAGACAATAAAATTACTTCATATTGAAGATTAAGTTGCAGATTTTTGTAAATTATGGGTTTAATGCCCTTTGATGTAATTACCCCAAGTAAAGATTAAAGTGGGGTGTTAGAAGTTGTAATCTTTCCTTGGTGTGTTTATAAACCAAGGTTAGAACTCCTTTCTTTATTATTGTAATATATTAGGATATAAGCCAAGGTATCCTAATATATTTCTTTTTTGTCCTTTTTCCACTACATCTTATTTTGTCATCTAGTGAAATATGTGAGGACAAATATATATTGTAATTTATAATTTTAGATTATTCCTCCTTAAGAGGAATCTCACACTTGGCCTCACACACTTATGAATGGTGGCATTCATAGACATGGGAGTTACATTCCAACTCCTCTCTCTCATCTCTATTTAAGAGATGACCCTCCTCTCTCATTTAACAACGAGGTTTCTTCCTCTTCCCAATTATTGTATGAGCAATTGCTCTCTTGCTCTCTCTCTCTCTCTCTCTTCTTAGGCTTTTCATGCCTCATTCATAATGTCACAAGGGGTTTTCTTTGCTTTCCCCTTTCCAAATATCTTGTCTCATGGTGCTGGATCTTGAAGCTTTCTCTCTCCTATTTTATGGTAATATCTTTTCATGCATTAACTCACTTAGATTCTTTCTTGGTTTTTTCTTATTTCCATATTTCTTTTTCCATTTCTAACACCCTTTAATCTAAATTGAAAACCCATTAAATCAAAAGCTAACTCAAACAAAGTAAGTAATTTGTACAACTATAACCCCAACCAAACCCTAAGTTAATCTAGAACTCAAACCCTAATATAAATCATTTGAACCCTAATCAAACCCTAATCTTTAACTAAAATCCTAATCTTGATCATAACCCTAATGTAACTAGATAACCCTAACCTAACCCTAACCATAATTGAAATCCTAATCTTTAAACCCTAACTAAAATTTAAACCCTAATCTAAATCAAGTTACCCTAACTCAAACCCTAATTAAATCCTAATCAAACCCTAGTCTAACACAAACCCTAATCTAACCATGTAAGTTCCTTGTAAATCAAACCCTAATCAAGCTAGGTTAGATCTATTTATCAAATCCTATAATCATATGTACCCTAATCTTTAACTTGAAAACCCTTAAATACTAAATCATTTGAACCCTAATAAAACCTAGGTAATCTAATTCATTGAACCCTAATCTAACCATTACCCTAGAAATCAAACCCTTTAATTTAAATAAAACCCTAATCATTACCCTAATCTAACTCAAGTGAACCCTTTAAGTCAAACATCTAGGTAATCTTTAGTCCTAAAGTTTTGAAAACTCAAGTTCCCTAACTCTAACTCTAACTGCAACTCTCACATATATACATTATATACATTATATACAATATACAATATAAATTAGCTCCATCATTTTACAAATATGACTTCACACAATCAGCTTGCTCATCATCCTGAGGGCATTGATGAGGTTCCTATTGTGACTCCTCCTATTGCAGCTCCTATTGTGGCTCCTACTATAGCTCTTGATACAGTTCCTACTACAATACCTAATGTAATTCCTGCTTCAGCTCCTCATGCAGTTCATCATGTTTCTCATGGTAGGGCTCATGTTGTGGCTCTTGGTGTGGCTCTTGATGTGGCTCCAGGTGGTGTAGGTCCTCTTGTGGCTCTTGTTGGAGGTCCTACACCTGCAACTCCTATTGGAGGTCCTGCTGCAGCTCCTACTCTACCACCTCCATGCATCGATATCGATGCATTATTTTCATTTGTAGAGTAGGAGGTTGGTAGATTACAGTATTCTATAGTTTCCTATAATGATGGTCTATATAGAGACATATGTGCGACAATATGTAGGTGCTTATAGGATTTGACTACTAGATTTAGAGCTCACTAATCATTTTCCCCTGATGTATTAATTGTTATATCTAGGGAGCTTAGCACTGAGATTTTAGGAGATGCTTAGAACTGAGATTTTAGGAGATGCATCTTTTGATGATGTCAAGAGGGTGGCCCCCAAAGATGTCATCAAACAAGATCTCTTTCCATCATATGAGGGTACACAGGGTAGGGTGAAAGGTTATTGAGTCACACGATGGAAAGATTCTATTATTGCTAGTATGATCTATCCTTATTTTTTGGCCACACATGGTCATTATCCTAATAATGACCAAATACCTCTTTATTTTGCACAATAGTTGTACACTAAATTCCACATATGGCTAATTGTCAACTACTTAGACATTCTAGATTATAGTAGATAGGGGTGTGGTCATATCATAGATCGTGACTAGTATTGCAGTACATAGTGTCTGCTACTTCTAGATGTGAGACATTTTGTTGAATAGAGACTTCCTCTAGTGACTCTAGCACTAGTGCCTATTGTAGATAGAGTTGTCATTGCTTCCCAGAGGGGAGCAATTGATAGTATTGAACACATTGCATCTGTGACTGCTAGTATCACATCTAATTCTCTTGGTTATTATAGTCACACTCGATGGAGTTATCGAGTACGATATAGAGCATATAGAACTACTAGACTACCAGTACCAGATGATGTTCATGCTCTTTTAGGATAGCACACACATATGGATTTAGCACTATATTTTATGGAGGATCTGTTGTAGAGTATCAATTATATTTTTGATACATAGGGGATGCTAGTTCACTTACTGATGGGTGCCATTAGACACCATTAGAGCCCCATACTTCCATAGGCATAGACCACACTAGTGATAGTTGCCACACAAAATAGCTCACAACATTTTGCACCAAGCTCATGAATACAAATGACTTGGGCATACAAGTTGGAGATTTTAGGATCATAGTTGAAGCCCTTGATGATTTTGGTGAGCAGTTACAAGGGCTATCTAAGATTGATACTAGTTTGAGCATGACATTTTCATCATACATAGATATGTTATTTTGACTCGACACTGATTCTACACCATTTCCCAACTAGTTACATAGTCCACTTCACTCATCATTACTAGTAGTTAGAGATTATGGTGTTGAGGGTGGTTCAGTAGGTGTCGAGTTTCAGGAGATGGTGCTGGAGTATTAGGATGCACTAATGTTTTAGACAGTAGAGGTGCATTTGTAGATGATATGATGCAGTTTACTAATCATGCTCCACCTCTAGAAACAAGGGTACATATATATAATCTATTTTTAAATTTAAATATATCAAATTAAAAAATTTAGTTCAAATAGATATTTAATTTAATTTATAATAAATCATACTGGCACAAGTCGCCGAGCACATGATTACATCTAGTGTTGCATTAGGACATGTACGTTAGAGAGATGATTCTATTGAGGCACCCAGTAGTGCTCAAGTACAATTTTTAAATAGTTTGTAAAGTTATTTATGTTTCAAACTAGATATATTGACTCGTATTTAATTTGAATGTAGACACATGTATATATATGTATATATATGTGTGTGTGTGTGTGTGTATATATGTATATATATATATGTATATATATATACATACATATGTATATACATATATATATATATATATTATATACATACATATGTATATACATATATATATATATACATACATACATATGTATATACATATATATATATATATATATATATTACATACATATGTATATACATATATATATATATACATACATATGTATATACATACACACACACACACACATATATATATTTGTAGGGCTCGGTTGATGCGCCTTGGCCATAGGCTATATAGGAGACTCAATCAGAAGGTCATTCTATTCATATGTGTTGTGATGGGTACCTCTAGTATATATATATATTGATGCATTTATGTATTAGAGACTTTTTATATTCTAGAGACTTGCATACATGTGTATTTTAGTACCTCAATGGCATGTATATGTTTCACTATTTATTTGACTATTTAGTATTTTAGTAATTGGATCGTCACATGTATATGACTCCTTATATTTTGCTACATATGTATGTTTATTCAAGACTTATAGCTTGCAAATGTATGCATTTTAGTAGAGATATTAGATGTAGATGTTTATTCTTGAGACATACATGTATGTGTATTTTTTTTGTATTTTACTAGAACATTCTTCATGAATTAGATTATAGATTTTCAAGTTTAGATTTTATTATGGTCATTATAAAATAATCAAATTAACTTCTCTTTACCTACATCAATAGTTATATATTCAAAGAAGTTCCAAATTGATCTATGAACCTAATTTATAATTTTGAAAAATAATAATAATTTATAAGAATATTGAATTGAATTAATATAGGTGCTTAAAAAAACTAAATTAACGCAAATGATTTCTAGATTACAAATTTAAAACATTATATGTATTTGTAATCATTATGAAACAAACAATTAGTAGGACTAAAGATACATATTTGGTGAATCAATTAGTAGGAATAAAGATACAAATTTGTTAAATCAATTAGTAGGACTAGAAAGATACATGTTTCTTAAATTATCAATTAGTAGGCTAAAGATAAATATTAGTTTTATGTGGATAAAAATATGCTAACTAGGTAAGCCAATACATTATTTTAAAAAACTTTTACAAAATATAATATTTAAAAACACATTAATAAACTAATAAAATAAGTATATGACCCTACAATAAACTAACATTAATATATAGTTTTTTTAATAAATTAATGATAACTAAGAGTATGATTGTACAATTTTAAAAACACATTTAATTCAAGATGAAATTTAGTGGTTTGAAAAGAAGTTGATAAAAGAGTTTAGATAACATATTAAATTATCTTTGATACATATCTATCTAGAATGATTGTGTAAGTTCCAACTAACTTAAATATCAAGCCTATTTAGATCAAGTTATTATTAAATTCATCCATGATAATTAATATCATTAATTCATATAGTTTTTAAATAAACTAATTTGATAACTAAGAGCATGATTGTACAATTAAAAACACAATTAATTCAATATGAAATTCAATAGTTTCAAAAGAAGTTGATATTTAAGAATTCTAACATATTAAATTATCTTTGATACATATCTATCTAATGATAATGAGTAAGTTCCAACTAACTTGTATTGCCTATTTATATCAATTTGTTATTATTAAATTCATCTGTGATAATTAATAGATTATTAAAATATATACATTTAAAAAAAAATTAATAAACTAAGAGTTATGACCCTATAGAGTAAACTAACAACTTTAAATTAATTCAACTATTTATAAAATAAATCTCAGAGGTCAATTCAACCATGATGTACACTTGTAATATCTTCTCATGATTTTCACTGTCTAGTCTCCACTTGTGACATACATGCTTAGATTTAACTAGATATAGACAAAGCCTAGTAGCAATGACTAGGTGGTTGTATTGTAAAACCTTGTTGTCAAGTTGATAATCAACAAAGTGTATTCCATGTTGGACTATTTTATCTTGCTTCAAATATGTTCCCTCTATCACAACGGAACCTACACCACAAATTTAAATATTTTAAAATTTGATAGATATAAAGTTACCTAGAGATATAGATATACATTCATTATATATGTATGTGCACACATGTATCTATGATACCTATGGGGAACAACATTTCATCGCTTTCTTAAGGTTCATATAAGTTTGTCCTCTCTATAGTACATAACAATAAATAATAACTTACACCTTCATGATTTCCAGGCTCAACAATCATTGCAAAGATATCTCCTGCATAATAGGTATACATGTCACATGTGTACAATATATATAATATAGTTCAAATTGATAATTAAATAACAAGTTGAGATTACTTTTTATGATACATACCCACTTTTACCAATCCAGATATATGATTATAATCATCAGAATTCAATGGAATATCATCAAAATTTTCATCATCTTTATCAAATGTATTGGTAACATCAAGTGTACCAAAATCCATGCACCTATATATCCACTTGTTTGATTGATGCATTCTTGATAGTCTTCATCAATGCACCTATCACAAAAACATGAGTATTCTCTTGTCTTCAATGTCTAATTGCAATTATCTGTACTCATGACTAAATGTAAGGAATGTATCTTTTCTATCCTCTTGCAACCATGCATGGTTTTTCTATTAACACCTGAAAGTTCATTAAATTGAAAATATGGACAAATTAAATTTAAACTTCAAAAAATTGATAGATAAAATTTAAAAATAAAATTTTATATCTTAATTGCATAAAATATAAACAAATGTACACATCCATAACTGTTATCTCCCAAAAGACTCTATATGGTACCTATCGCCTCATTGTTGATTATGTCTTGACCTCATCTGATGCAAAATGTGTCTTACACCATTCAACAACATCATGTGCATCATTTATATGAACTCCTTGATAATTCATTTGATACTTTCACAGAGCACATTTGATGGAAGCTCCAACACCATCATGTTCACCTTTTCCATGGCCACTCTCAAAGAAATTTCATATGTGTTTTATACTCTCATCGCAATGATATCTACATAATGCATAAAATGGTCTAGCTAGTTTGAACTATGTAGCACATCCATCAGACCAAACATAATGTTTATCAACATTTATGTCTCATTCTTTCAAATAAGAAAAGAATGCACTGAAACAATTTTCTACATAGTAAATGTCACATTCTTTATCATCACTTATATAAAAATGATATTCTTTTTTAATTACTTGTGCTTGAACTATACTCTGAATACCATCCAAATCTAACTGTGCATGTCTATAACAAACATGTACCATAATAGTGACCTACTTAGAAAAGAAATAATTTGATTAAATTACTTTTTGATGAACAAACAAATAGTTCTCTACAAAACCTTGTAAGACATGAATGAAAAATACAAGGTTGAATCAAATTCCTAAATCTGTCCATAAATGTTACAATAGGTAGCTCCTCTTCATTATATTCTAGCATTTTTATCTCTTTCCCCAACTTTGTTTCATTCTTCACATACTTGTAACTTTTGTAATTCAATTGTTTTGTTACATCAATATTTTCAATTTCCAAAGGAAATAGAGCCAATTCACCACATGTTTTACATAATCCTTAGATACGGATATATATAAATCTAGGGAATGGGCAACGCAAATGGGTCATGTCATGCTTAGGAAGCCGCTAGTTGGGATGTTGTAGATAGGCACATAGTGGGATAGTGTCGTATGAGGTGACACAGATCGGTAGGGCAAGAGGAAAGAGCCATCTTTTTGTCACTCCTTACATGTTAACCCACATTCAAATGCCCTATTATTCTATGGGGAAGATGTGGTGAAGTCTTCTCCAAGTTGTTCTATCCTCTTTGGTTCTGTTAGTGTTTTAAAGAGTGCTAAAACTACTAAGCGACAAAATGCTTAATACCAAAATGATGGTACATACACAATCTAAAGACTAGCCTATTCTTATTAAAAATTGCATATGTAAGGTATTTGGACCCAACTTCAACAAAACCACAGATGGTTTTCTACTCTTGTGGCTCTGCAAAACTAGGGTGGGTGTACCCAGGGATGGTTCAAAACTGAAACAAATTTATGAGGATTGTTCTTAGTTTCATTCTAATTCTCATTTCAAGATCCTTAAACATATACATAATTCTTACTAACTTGATAAACACATCCCATAAAAAGATATGGCCAAGAATTCTTCTATAGATCTGTAGATGTTTTCAACAACAATGGCTAACTAAAGCTAAAACATTCCATGTAGACAAGTGTTGGCCAACTTTGAAGATCTACAGGAAATAAAAGTAAAATTTGATTTGATGATGCATTTGAAAAACCATTTGTAAGATATTTCTCCTTTAGCTGAAATAACTTGATCAGTGCCTAATCCATTGGGGTTCAGAGTCTATAGAAAATTCTTAGATCTAATTTGTTGCCTTACAACAAATTCTATCAGCAATTCTTATCAAAACTTATCATTCAAAAATCCTTTTCAATACTTAAGGAATCTTATCACATTCATCAAAGCCTTTATTTAATCCATTGAATTAACAGCAATGATAAATGGATATACAACCTAATTAGATTGCATTCAATTGCACAAGCTTTTACTCATACAACATCAAGGTAGCTAAGTATTTAAAAGGAGACAAAATTTAGAAAGAACTGGTATGGGGACAGTTCATAATTTGTATTCATTTCCTTTGAAAATTGTATATCCTTTACAGTAGACTCGGAATGGCCTTCAGAAAGAAACACAGGTCATTCTATATTCATGTATTCTTAGAGAATTTGACAGCAAAATACATTACAAACTTGCTTTCAAAATTTGGACCAAAAACCAGACTAAGCACAATACTTAGAAGAAATAGAATTCGGACCCTTCTTTAGCCTTGGAAGCTCACTTAAAGAGTGTGAGATGCAACAAGCTTCAGGCTAAAGAAAGTGACAAGTGTCTTCTAAAGGATACTGAAAAATGTCTGTCACAAAAGACAAAAACAAATAACAGAAAAACTAATACATTGAACAATCCTTGGTGGGTCCCTTTCTATTATGCTTCTCAGTTGTTGAAATAAGAAGATAAGATCTGATTCTTAAATTATTGTTTATCCTCAGAGTAAATAGCCATGAGGTTTGAAAGTGATGTATCATCTTTAGTTACCTATAAATTTATTTCAACCTGGGGATTTTCCATGTCCTCATTATTAACTATGAGGGTGACTTTTACTTTTACATTTTCCTCCTCATCATCTTCTGACATTTGTTCTAGAAACTGATTTTTCCATTTATTAAAAGCATCATCATCTAGCCAATCAAAATTTAGAGCTTCTCTTTGTATCATTATTAAAGAATTTGCACTTTCTTCTAAATCATCAAATTCTTTTCTCATAGCAGTATAAAATAACTGTATTTTTACTAGCTCTTCATTTGTCTTTGCCTAGAACCAGTGGCCAGTCTCACTCATGATGTTTACTATTCTTTTATTAAATAACTCATCCAACTCCCTTTTCCACTTTTCCTTTTCCTTTATTGTATCAACAGATTCTAAAGCACAAAGAAATAAAGTGAATTCTTTAGCCATATATTGGGAAAAACAGAATGTTAATCTTCTCTGTAAAGAATCTCTTTCATCATCAAAATTTTCTACCTTATTTAATAAATCAAAAATCTTCTCAACTTGATGATAAGGCATTTGGACTGTAGATATACATATGATTGTAACATCATTATTTCTCTCCCTCCATTTCTGTGCAAGAAGAGTTAGTTTATCCTTATCTCTCTTCAACTCATCCATGAGGGTTGCAATTCTTGTCAATAGATCAAAAAAGGTTGACCATTGTATTTTATCCCTCAAATATATCACCCCCTGCTTTAATTTCTCTTCATATTGATTTCTCAATTCCATCTGCAACTCATGCAATTTTGTTTTTTCCTCTTCAAAATCCTCTGCAGTATAGAATTGGGGCCTTTCAGGGGTGTCAGGTATTTCAATAATAGGGGTTGATCCAGATCCAACCAATGGCTATGAAGGGTATGCAATTGTAGGTGCAATGGATTCTCCCATTTTTCTTTTGCCAAGTATCCTCTCCATTTGAGACATTTTGTTTTCCAGTGATTGTATCTGTATACCACTTTCCTCATATGCTTTTAGAACTTCTTCAAACCTAGCATTGAGTTGGGAAAATTTATCTTCTTCTTGTCCAGATACAACACCACCCAATTCTAGCATTTTTTTAGCCATTCCCATTACTTGTTTACTACTTACCTCAGCAGCCCTGTATACTGTCAATGTACCAGTATGTTCTGCAGTGGGCAACTCATGCATCTTGGTACTTTCTCTCTTATCTATGGACCACAAAACAAGGGCTTGGTGGTCATCACTAAATTTGACCCCTCTATGAGCCTGTATTACTTCTTTAGCAATTTTTAGTTGAACATCCTTCTGCTTTCTTACTAAATAAAAAAAAATAGCATTTTCTATATCCCATTCTGGTAGAAGGAGGACTCCTAATTGTCTAACTATTTTCCTTCCAGATTCAGGAATGAATCAGGCAAAATCACTCAAAAACTTTGATTTTACCTCTTCCTTGATAATTGGGTCAGATTTATTTGGTTGCTCAGCCTTGATCTTCTCACAGGTTTCCTCAAAATTATTTATATTTAATCTCCATTAATATTGAGCAAAAGCCCTAGATCTTACAAAATTTTCATCATTAATAAATCTTTCAGAAGCCTGGGCAACAATTGGGTCAATTTCCTTACCTTGGTAATCAACAATGGTCAGGTCCAAGGAAGGTGTAGGAGGTTCTTGTGGCTCTCCAATATCCAGGTCTGTAGAGGTGACAATCACATCCACTTCTCCTCCCATTTGTCTAAGTTGTTCCTTTAGAGATACTTCATCATCTATCTAGATTGGAGACTAGCTTGGGGAGTATTGTTCTTTTTGAGAAGAAGAAGGCACCTGCTCTAATTTTTGTCTTTTTGGAGAGCTGGCTGCAGAAGGACTTCTTGACCTTGGCTCCTTATGAGGGGGTACCTATTGCACATTTTGAACCATGACATAACCTGCCCTTTCCTACAATGTATATTGGCCAGGAGTCACCACATTTCTACCACTCATTCTTCTTTGTATTTCTGCTGCCTTGTATGGGTGTGTCTTAATAAAAATGTATTTCTTTTCATTCAGAGTCTGAATTATTATAGCAAAATTATTCATTAATGCTTTTATTTTATCTCCCCAGTATTTCTTATCTTTCAATGGGTCGTACTGGGGGTCAAAAGCATTAATGAATTCTAGGTTTTTACTAAAAACAATCCATTTCTCTTTCCTTAATTCTTGCTCCTGCAATGTGAAAATATTTTTTATTATATCTTCCGAATAGTAAACCCAATGTACCATATGGGAAGCTCTCACCCTTTCTCTTAATAGATCATAGAATCCTTCAGGGTCAATGAATCTAGCGTGAGATTCTGTCATGTTATATTTATTAAAAAAGAAATTTAAATGCTTTCACCCCTTTTTAACAAAAACAAAATCATGCACTACAGTAACCATTGGAAGGAAAGTGCCCTTCTTGACCAATTCCCTCTCATCTATAGTACCTATCTGCCATAAGATCTCGGCTATCCCTATCTTCAAAGGTACATGAAAAGGTAACACATGAGGTTTTCCTAAGAAACCATAAACTCTTATTACTGTTGAAACATTGTAGGAAATTATATCCCCCTAGTTGTGGCTAACAAGTTGCCCTTTAGCATGGTCCTTGGGTCTGACCAATTCTAATAATGCTTGTGGGATTCTAGGGCTATCCCCTCTTAAAAGCAGTCTAAGCTTTGATGCAAAATACCTATCAAATCTTACATCACTAGCGTCAGTGGCTTCTGAAGTCATATCCACACTCCATAACTGCACTGGATTCCTTTCTCCATCCTTTGTGGTTTCTAACTCCATACCCTTGGATAAGAAAGTATATCCTTTGTATAAACATACATGCATCATCAATGAATACCAACAGAATGGTTTTTTTACTTTCCCCTTTGCTATTCCAACCAGACCGTTGTGAATCTCTTTTGCTAGGAAAGTGGAAAAATCCAAAATAGTACTCATTCCAAATTGAAGGGTTTGAGCAATTATAAGGACCACAGAACCTGGAATTCGATCACCCTCATCTATCCCCAAGATCTTGCAAAGAGAAAAATATAGTGCTTGAGCTCTCAGATTGAAATGTCTTCTTAACAATAGCTCTGGACTACTGGCTGTGATCACAGGAAAATTACCAACCCTAGCAGCATGCTCCTGTAGTGTCCCTATTCTCAAGTATGCTCGTTGTGCATCATATCTAGCTTGCAAATCATCCAAATCAATGATTTCATGCACAACGTGGTTAGGGTTTAGGTTGAAAACCACTGAATAGCTCAGGGCAAACCCTAAAAAGGTTGACCCCTGAATGATTTTTTACCCACCCTGTGATAGGATCATACCTCTTTGCCAGGTCCATCAATAAATCACTATCAAAGAAGACACTAGGGACTACTAGTTTTCCAATGTCAAATTCCCATACATTGCTCATAGGAGTGTCCAATTTTCGCTCTGAAAACCATTTCTTAAACAACTCCAAACCTCCCATGGAAACCTGGGCATCCCTTATCCAATTAGCTTTTTCATAAAATCCTTCTACCATAACCAATCTAGGGTTTTTTGGAATGAGTCCCCTTCCCTTTGTTATTTCATGCACTAATAAGGGGAATTGTTTGAGAAAATCATCATGCACTGAACATTTTAGATAATCTTTTTGTCCAGTAAACTCTTTTTGGGGTGGCATTTTTAATGAAACTTTGGAAAATTCACAATAGCAGAATGCTTCAAATTTTACTCAGAAAGTCACAGAGCACTTACCCGCCAAAAATCCCACTTCTACACTATATGACGTCTTCTGCAATTTTATTGGAGTATTAACCAAGAAATTCCTTGCCTTAGCTCTGCAATCTTGAATGCCCTTTTCTTTCTGTGCTTTGGTGATTCATTAATAGTAAAATTGTGGGTTCTTTATATGAATTAAAACTGCACCAAGCAGGTCTGGATCACATTTACTCTCAGTAACCGTTGCCCGTAATTTGCACTCAAATTTGAATCCCATCCGTAGATTTTATCAGATCGTATAGTCCTAATTTAAAAATAACAAGCTTTACAGTCTTTCTTAGAAAAATGCTACGTGTCACCATTTCACTTCCTCACATTACTTAAAAACCTACATCTTCATAATACGGGGATACGCCAACCATCGATCAAGACAAGATCGACAATCAAAATAATCCATTTTGTATTAACAACCAACTAGCTATACTGACCAATAGGAAGCTGCCATACTAGCTCATACTATTTGACAACACTTCACGCCAATGGATACTGTATCTTCTTCTGAGCGAGCAAGTGTTTGACATCATCATGGACACACGTCACAAATGCGCTTCCTCGCATTACTTAAAAACCTATATCTTTGTTATGCGAGGATGCGCCAACCGTCGATCAAGACAAGATCAATGGTGATAAGACTCTCACCTTCATTAAGCAACCAAAAACCCTTCTGTGCATACCTAGCATTACACGTCATCAGTCATTTGCAATGTAGCATATTGAAAAACAAATTTCTGACCGCACTTTGCCATGCATCACCACTGCACTACCCCGCATTACTAAAAAACCTGCATCTTTATTATGTGGGGATGCATCAACCATTGATTAGGATAAGATCGACAGTGATATTGCTTGGTAAGTAATCTTAATAGCTATGTCGATGAATCCACCAATGATATTGTAGAAAAACAAAACATGTGCAAAAGTACTGACAAAGCTGACATACAAGAGCTTTTGCGGTATACTGGATCTCATAAAACATCAGGGGCTACATGTTGCAATTGCGCTTCCCCACATTGCTTAAAGACCTACAACTCTATAATGCGGGGATACACTAACCCTTGATCTCTGATAGATCAAAGGTGACTGAACAACACTTCAACTTGGCATCCTTTCAAACAAAAAATTGCAATTAGAGGTACATGAAAGGTTTACCAAGGGCATTTTGACGTAAATAAAACATTAGGATAAAAAGCCCCACCAAAAATTGAAAAAAATACCTTTTTTAAAAAAAAATTGACAACGAGGGCGTCACAAAACAAAGACATAATTTATTTTTCACCCAAATATCAGAAATTCTCTATACTATGAAAAATCACACCAACAGTGGCTCTGTCTGGGGATGATAGACTAGCTTAGTCTATGCAAGAATTCAGAAACTCTAGGAGAGCAGACCACATATTTGGTAAGATGACAACTTCTTCAGAGAGCACAAAGAAACACACAAAAACTAGGAACCAGACTGCACAAGGATATTTACAAGGATTTACATTAAAAAAAAAATGACAGGAAACCCTAAAACTACTGTTCATGGAAGAAAATAAGTATTTTTCAAGAAAAATACCTCTTCAAGAACTATCCATGAACTGGCAATTCAATAATATTGTCAAATATATCTTTGAATATATAAGAATCTTCACCCCAAGTATTCTCAATGAGATATGGGCCTAACCAAATAGGATCAAATTTGCCATGTTTTCCTTTATCCTCAATTCTAGCATTCCACATCAGGACTAAATCTCCATTTTCAAATTTTCTGCTTATAGTTCTTTTGTCATAGAGTGTCTTGACTTGTAATTGCAACGTTTGGTTCCTTAAAGATGCTTCTCTTCTGGTTTCGGTCAGTCCTACCAATTCATCCATTCTTTCTTGCATTTCATTTGTAGTATCTTCATCATATAACTGGATGTAATTGTATAGTCTCATCAAGTTGTTCTGAGGCATTCTGGCTTGAATCCCATACACTAAATCAAATGGAGCTACACCAATTTCTTTCTTTACAGTTACTCTGTCAGCCCATATTGCCAACTGTAACTTGGAATCCCATGCCTTTTTATTATCATCCAAGGTTCTTTTAATGACCTTCAACAAGCTCTTATTTGTGGACTTAGCTTTTCCATTCCCTTGTGGATGATATGGAGTAGATGATGACCTTGTCACTCCATATTTATCACAAAACTTGATAAATTCCTCAGATCTGAAGCACATAGCATTATCTGTTACAATTCTCTGTGGACATCCAAATCTAAAAATAATATTATTCAACAAGAAATTATTTACCACTTTACTTGTTGCATTTCTTATGGAGATAGCCTCTACCCATTTTGTAAAGTAGTCAGTGGCAACTAGAATCCAAGAATAGTCAGTGCTAGACTTGGGGAAAACCTCTCCTATGAAGTCCAGACCCCATTGTTGAAAAGGTTCTTGAATCTCTACTGGCTTTAATGGAGTATTTTTTGAGAATTTCAGTTTTCCAACAAACTTCTAATAGGGGTCACATTTCCCAACCATAACTTGGGCATCTTTAAAAAGGGAAGGCCACCAAAATCTAGCTCTCATTATCTTATGTGCAGTAGTTTTGGCCATGTAGTGTCCACCACATACTCCAGCATGCATTTCTTTCAAAACCTCTTTTGCCTTTTCTTTATTAACACACTTCAATAGAACTCCCTCAAAATTTCTCCACCATAGGTTATTTTGGACAATTATATACCTGATGGCCTACAATTTAGTATTCCTCTTTTCATTGTTAGGAAGATGGGGAGGAGCTTCCATATGTTGCAGATAATATATGACACTGGTGTACCAATCACATTGGTCCATGTCACATAAGTCAGTTCTGAGATCATCATTTACCAGATTTATCTGATTAGCCTCTAGATTAGTTTTAGCCATGAGTTTGGCCAAACCTTGACCTCTTACTAACTTTCTTATTTTTATATCAATGTTAAATTCATGGATTATATTGATCCATCTACACCTCTTGCCTGATACTTGCTGTTGAGAGAATATATCCTTGACTACAGCACTAGGTACAAAAGCGATAACAGTAGCACCTACCAAGTAACTTCTAAAGGCTTTTACAGCCTTTACCAAAGCATATGCTTGCTTTTCATTTATTTCATACTTTAGTTCAGCAGGCTACAGTGACTTGTTGAAAAAGGCAATAGGCTGCTCATATCCTTCTTGATTTTTCTATAATAAGACTGCAGCTACAGTATGGAATGATGCAAAAGAGAAAATATGCATGGGCTTTGCATAATCTGGGGTCCTTAGCACTGGAGCATTCTTTATTGTAGTTTTTATATCCTGGAATGCTTGTGAAGGTTCACCATTCCAATCTATAATGGCTCCCTTCTTGAGCATCTTTGAGATGGGTCTACTAAGTTCAGAAAAATTGGTAACAAATCTCCTTAGGAAATTGACTTGGCCAAAAAAGGACTGAATTCCTTTCACATTTTCTGGTTTGGGGACTTTGTCAATAGCTGCTACCCTTTCAAGATCTATTTTTACCCCATCCTTAGACACTATGCGTCCTAATAATTTTCCTTCTGTAACCCCGAATGTGCATTTCTTTGGGTTTAAAGATACTCCATATTCCAGGGCTTTTATAAAGATATTTTCCAAATGTTTGCGTGATCTTTAGCCTTATTAGAATATGCTATAAGATCATCCTGGTACACAACCATACATTTGTCAATATACTCATGAAATGCTACATCCATGGCTTTTCGGAAAGTAGCTCCTACATTAATCAAGCCAAAAGGCATCCTCACATACACATATGTTCCCCAAGTGGTTGTGAAGGCTATCTTGAACTGTTCACTTTCTTTTACTAGAACTTGATTATATCCAGAGAAACCGTCCATCATTGACATCAATTCAGAGCCAGTCACTTGCTGTAACATGGCTTCCATATTAGGTAAGCCATAATTGTCTTTCAGAGATGCAATGTTTAAATTTCTAAAATCAACACAAAGCCTAATATCTCCATTCTTCTTCCTGACAGGTACCAAGTTTGAAACCTAGGCGGAATGCCTGATTGGTTTGATTATCCCACCATCTCTCAGTTTTGTCAGTTCTTCTTACATTTTTGGGGCAAGGGTAGGATTGATTGGTCTCTATTTTTGCCTAAAAGGTCTTACATTTTCCTTCAATGGTATGAAATGCTGGAAAAGATCCTCCCTGTAAGCCTTAAGGTCATCATATGACCAAGCAAAAAAATGTCTATATTTTCTAAGTAGGTCAATCAATGTTTTCCTGATTTTAACAGACAGATTTTGGCCAATATAAACCCTTTTAGGAATTTCATCAGTACCCAAGTTTATTTCTTCTAACTCCTGGGGTTTGGGGTCGTTTACTCCTGATTTTACTCTGTCTTGGCTATCAAAAATATTTTCCAAGACTACTAACCCCTTCGGCATCTTATTTGTTTTTAATTGTATTATTTCTTGACCAAAAATGGTTTCCTTCCCATTTATGGTCTCAATAAGTCCACTCCAATCTATCTCCTGACCATGGTACTTGTCTTCATTTAACAAAAAATTTGTAATATCTTTGTCATCTTCAAAAACCTGCCAATTTTCAATGTTGTCAGGTATGGAAGGTCTGTTTTGCACCTCAATCTGGGAGATTCCTGCAAATGATATTTCTTTTGGCTTGATGGCTACATTTGCCAACAGATCAGCCATCTTATTTTGGGTCCTATCTCTCCATGAAATCCCAAATGCATCAAAGAATTCGATCTAATCCCAGACTACATTTCTATATTGTTTCAATCTCCTATTCTTGGATAAGTAGGTTCCTTTGATCTGAGAGATAATTAGTTCAGAATCCCCTATGACACATAATCTCTTAATTTTATGCTGTATGGCAACTTTGAGTCCTAGCAACAATGCTTCATACTCTACAATATTATCAGTGCAGGCAAACTTCAAGGTGAATGAATACCTAAAAGTGTTATTTTTAGGGGACACAAAGACTACACCTACCCCTTCACCCTCTTTAGAACTAGCCCCATCAAAGAACATTGTCCATAGTTTTGGTGAATTCATGCAACATTCAACTTCATTTTCGATGATAGCAGGTAAATTTTCAACTTCCTGAATAATTAATTCAGCCCTGAAAGCATTAATCCCAGTATCTAGGAAACAAGTGCTATCTTGGTCAATTTCTTCACCTAAGATGTGGTTAACCCTTGGTTCCCTATTTACCCTGACAACTTTGTCCCCTATATGAAAAGTGGCATAAGTAAGATCACATTGTAGGCTTCCCCCCATGGCAGCACTCCATTTTCTGGAGAGTACCATTCTGTAGTGTGGGGGTATATCTACCACAAGGACAGACATGGTTAATTCTACTTCAAGAGATGTAGCTAGTTTGAATGGTAAGGCATTTATAGTACCTATGACTAGGACTTCCCTAGCATCCATCCCTTTGCATCTGCCCTACTTGGTATCCACCTTCAATCCTAAGGCTTCCATTACTTTGAAAGGCATTATAGTGTTGGAAGCTCTTGGGTCTATCATGCAATTTTTTAAGGTCTTCCCCTTTATTATTAGACTGAGGAAAAAAGGATCAATATCTTCTATGAATGCCACTGAGGAATCATCTAGAAACATTTGAGGAATCTGGGATATGATACTGTTGTCCTCTATTACTAATGGGGTCTGTTGGGACATAGTTTGATCTACAATAACGTTATTTTTTGCTATTCCACCCAACCATGACAAAACCTTATTCTTATGCTCTTCAATTCTAAAAAGTTTAGACAAGGGCACTTTTACAGTAATCTGAGATAACATGGATATCATATCAACATGTTCAACTATAGTAGGTTTTACAATAGTACCTGGAATCAGAGTCTTTTGAGTAGTAGGCACCACATTTTGCTTGATAACATCTGGTTCTAACTACTTTGGTTGTACAACTAGTTTTGTTGCTTCACTTATCTAAAATTGAACCTTCTTCTTTGGTTCCCATTTCTTACCCTTGTTCTCCTTGATTTTAGGCACATCTATATTGACTTTCTTGTCTTAATCATTCATCTTATGAGTAATGTCTTTAATGAATACACTAGATGGCCTTCCTGCATCATTATTTATTGCTCTATTTCTCAAATTATAATTACTATGGACTTGTGAAATCATTTCAGCTATAATTCTATCAATTCCTCCTTGGAGGGCATTCTTAAACTTGTAAGACCTACATCAGAAAATGTACTGCATACCTTATCTGTATCATACCCTTCATCATCTAGAAACACTTGCTAATGATGTAGCTGGTAAGCAATTCTCTGGCTAGTAATATCATTTTCAAGCTCTTCTGAATCAGAATCTATCAAATAATCACACATACTCACCATATTGCAGCTTATATCATCATGGTTTTTCTCTTCAGTTTCTTCTTTAGCTTGTACTCCTTGAGCTTGGGCAAATGACTGAGTAATAGCACAATAATCAGCAGAATGAGGTGATTGGCATATAATGCACCATGGTACATCATTATTCATATTTACAGTGTTCCTTTGTAGGGGGTCTATGGTACCCTTATCCTTCACATTTTGGGTCTGGTTGGGAACTGGTTTACCATCTTTCCACTGAGTGGTGTAAGGGTAATTCTGCATCCTAGGCTACCTATTGAAATTGTTGTTATTCATAGAGGGTCTTTCAGCAACATTTGGCTTATTGAAACTAGTGGGATTCATCTTCTTGAGCATCTCTAAAACTTGGCCTATAGTAGGTTCTTCGGGCTTTTTTCCTATAGGATTTTTTTAACCCTCCCTTTTATTATTTTTTTTAGGATTAAAAAGCTTAGGATCATCCCTCCTACCTAGTTTTCCAGATGCCTTTCTATTATTCTCTATATTCACTGTAACTCTATAGGCATCTCTTAAAGTTTTAGGATCTTAACCCCTCAATTGATAAGCCATTTTGCTATCAAAAGCATTGAAATAGGTTGTGAGACAGACATCTTCATTTAACCTCATAAATTGAAAAAATTTGTACATACCTTTTTGGAATCTCACATTGAAATCAAATGTGGATTCATTTGGATTCTTCTTGATATTGTTGAACTCGTTCAACATGAATCCTGCATTAGTATTGTCCCCATATTGCTCTTTGAACAACTTCTCCAAATCACTCCATGAGGTAATATTATCATCAGGCAATCTCCTGAACCAATCCCTTGCATCCTCTGTTAGTGAATGCACAAACAATTTTATTACCATCTCTTCATGTTCAACTTCATAGTCATTCAACATGTCAATAAAAATCCTCAGATGTTCTTCACCAGTAACAACATTATTTCTAGAAAACTTAACCACTTTATCCATTAAATCAAATGATATGGGATGGGGGGCACTAGGAATACTTGAAATGATATTTGTCTATACTTTTCCAGGTATATAGGCTTCTTCTAGAAACCAAGAACATTTGAGGTACTAGCTATATTAGCTTGACTCAGGGGAGCAACTTGCGACTATTGTGGTGGGACAAATGGGACTTGGGTGCTAATAGTGGAAGATGAGGTAGGAGCAGATTGGAGTATTCCCTGAGTTGAAATTGTGGGAGCACTAACTGGTGCAGGATTTGTAGGTGGGATAGAGAAATTGGGCCATGAAGCCAATGCATAATTAGACTTTATGAATTGGATTTTCCTTCTAGTTTCTGCAGCTTGAGCTTCATTCTCAACCTTCTCAAGTTCTTTTGCAAGATCTTCCCTCTCTTTTTGAGCCTTCTCAAGATCTAGATCTAATCTAGACATGGAGGGTTGTATAGGTTTTCTTGGTATATCTTGAGGCTCATTTATTTGGATTCCTATAGCCTTGCCTTTCCCTTTATCTGGAGCTTTTGCAGTGGGCTCTACAGGATCAACTTGAATAGGTTTATAGGCTTGAACTTGAGCAATAACTGGTTCTTGCCTTTGATTTAGCCATTTCTCCTGTTCTTGAACTTTAGCTCTCAGATTATCAACATCTCCAAAAGCATCCTTATGGAGAGTTGTGGTATTCTCTTCTAATTTTTTATTTTTCTCTTTCAAAGCAGCCATTCTTCTTAGCAGAGCATCTCTTTCTATTATGGCATCTAAGGTGGCTTGCTCCTTCTCTTTTTCAAGACAAATGCATTTAGCTTCTTCCTCAACAATCCATTTCTTCAAAAATTCTATTTTAGAGTGCACTTCTTTAGGGTCCACAGAAGTTCCTTTGAAATCAGCAGGGTCATCCAGATCTATAAGGTTTGGTTCTACATATGGGGCTACTCTGGGATTAAAAGGATTGTCATATGAACTCCTAAATCTTAGCCTATAATTCATATCTGCTACAGGATCTGGTCTTAATGAAGTAATTCCCATAGTAGACATGTCCTTGTCTTGAAAAACTCTCTCATCTGGTAATGAGGTACTAAAAATGCCTCCTAAGAGTCTTGTAGTTTCAGATTCAGAGCTAAGTGAAGAAGACTCTCTTCCTATTACTAGTTGATAATGGGAATTGACGGATGCATTACCTCTGGGTTTCCAAGTGGGATTTGGATCTGTCTTTTTCTTATTTTGGTTCTTCCTACCACCTTGGGGTAAATCAGTATACATTGATACATCAGGATTGGCTCTCATGTAAGCTCTTGTGTTTTTTCTCTTGTCAGCCATATTCACCTTTTGTTACAATAAGCACTAGCTTCAAAACCTTGACTAAGTCGCCACCCTATTTTGGGAAAATATATAATGACACTTTTAGTTGAACAAAGGAAAAATAATACACAAGTAGGAACAAAAATATATGGCACAGACAGACCAATCACTGATGTCATAAGACTGCAACTCTTGCTTGTTAGATAAGACACTTGGATAGGCTGGATATGTTAGTGTGTAGCAATGGTACTTGGGCTCTATCTTCTTTAAATTCTCAAGGTTTGACACTAAAACATTCCCTTATAACCACGGGAAAAACACAGATCACATGACACACACGTATACAATAGGACCAAAGAAACTACAGTACTTTTCACAGAGGTGTTGGACAACTCCCCAGTAGAGTCACCATTTTGTTAGTGTTTTAAAAAGTGCTAAAACTACTAAGCGACGAAATGCTTAATACTAAAATGACGGTACATACAAAATCTAAAGACTAGCCTATTCTTATTAACAATTGCATATGTAAGGTATTTGGACCCAACTTCAGCAAAACCATAGATGGTTTTCTACTCTTTTGGCTCTACAAAACCAGGGTGGGTGTACCCAGGGATGGTTCAAAACTGAAACAAATGTATGAGGATTGTTCTTAGTTCCATTCTAATTCTCATTTCAAGATCTTTAAAAATATACATAATTCTTACTAACTTGATAAACACATTCCATAAACAGATATGGCTAAGAATTCTTCTATAGATCTATAGATGTTTTCAACAACAATGGCTAACTAAAGCTAAAACATTCCATGCAGACAAGTGCCGGCCAACTTTGAAGATCTACAAGAAATAAAAGTAAAATTTGATTTGATGATGCATTTGAAAAACCATTTGTAAGATACTTCTCCTTTAGCTGAAATAACTTGATTAGTGCCTAATCCATTGGGGTTCAGAGTCTATAGCAAATTCTTAGATCTAATTTGTTGCCTTACAACAAATTCTATCAGCAATTCTTATCAGAACTTATCATTCAAAAATCCTTTTCAATACTTAAGGAATCTTATCACATTCATCAAAGCCTTTATTTAATCCATTGAATTAACAACAATGATAAATGGATATACAACCTAATTAGATTGCATTCAATTGCACAAGCTTTTACTCATACAACATCAAGGTAGCTAAGTATTTAAAAGGAGACAAAATTTAGAAAGAACTGGTATGGGGACAATTCATAATATGTACTCATTTCCTTTGAAAATGGTATATCCTTTATAGTAGACTCGGAATGGCCTTCAGAAAGAAACACAAGTCATTCTATATTCATGTATTCTTAGAGAATTTGATAGCAAAATACATTACAAACTTGCTTTCAAAATTTGGACAAAAAACCAGACTAAGCACAATACTTAGAAGAAATAGAATTTGGACCCTTCTTTAGCCTTGGAAGCTCACTTAAATAGTGTGAGATGCAACAAGCTTCAGGCTAAAGAAAGTGACAAGTGTCTTCTAAAGGATACTGACAAATGTCTGTCACAAAAGACAAAAACAAATAACAAAAAAACTAATACATCGAACAATCCTTGGTGGATCCCTTTCTGTTATGCTTCTCTGTTGTTGAAACAAGAAGATAAGATCTAATTCTTCAATTATTCTTCATCCTTAGAGTAAATAGCCATGAGGTTTGAAAGTTATGTATCATCTTCAGTTACCTGTAAATTTATTTCAACCTGGGGATTTTCCATGTCCTCATTATTAACTATGAGGGTGACTTTTACTTTTACATTTTCCTCCTCATCATCTTCTGACATTTGTTCTAGAAACTAATTTTTCCATTTATTAAAAGCATCATCATCTAGCCAATCAAAACTTAGAGCTTCTCTTTGTATCATTATTAAAAAATTTGCACTTCCTTCTAAATCATCAAATTCTTTTCTCATAACAGTATAAAATAATTGTATTTTTACTAGCTCTTCATTTGTCTTTTCCCAGAACCAGTGGCCAGTCTCACTCATGATGTTTACTATTCTTTTATTAAATAACTCATCCAACTCCCTTTTCCACTTTTCCTTTTCCTTTATTGTATCAACAGATTCTAAAGCACAAGGAAATAAAGTGAATTCTTCGGCCATATATTGGGAAAAACAGAATGTTAATCTTCTCTGTAAAGAATCTCTTTCATCATCAAAATTTTCTAGCTTATTTAATAAATCAAAAATCTTCTCAACTTGATGATAAGGCATTTGGACTGCAGATATACATATGATTGTAGAATCATTATTTATCTCCCTCCATTTCTGTGCAAGAAGAGTCGGTTTGTCGTTATCTCTGTTCAACTCATCCATGAGGGTTGCAATTCTTGTGAATAGATCAAAAAAGGTTGACCATTTTATTTTATCTGTCAAATATATCACCCCCTGCTTTAATTTCTCTTCATATTGATTTCTCAATTCCATCTGCAACTCATGCAATTTTGTTTTTTCCTCTTCAAAATCCTCTGCAGCATAGAATTGGGACCTTTCAAGGGTGTTAGGTATTTCAATAATAGGGGTTGATACAGATCCAACCAATGGTTGTGAAGGGTATGCAATTGTAGGTGCACTGGATTCTCCCATTTTTCTTTTCCCAACTATCCTCTCCATTTGAGACATTTTGTTTTCTAGTGATTGTATCTGTATACCCCTTTCCTCATATGCTTTTAGAACTTCTTCAAATGTAGCATTGAGTTGGGAAAATTTATCTTCTTCTTGTCTAGATACAACACCACCCAATTTTAGCATTTCTGAAGCCATTCCCATTACTTGTTTACTACTTACCTCAGCAGTTCTATATACTATCAATGTACCAGTATGTTCTGTAGTGGGAAACTCATGCATCTTGGTACTTTCTCTCTTATCTATGGACCACAAAACAAGGGCTTGGTGGTCATCACTAAATTTGACCCCTCTATGAGCCTGTAGTACTTCTTCAGCGGTTGTTAGTTGAACATCCTTCTACTTTCTTACTGAATCAAAATCAATATCGTTTGCTATATCCCATTCTGGTAGAAGGAGGACTCCTGATTGTCTAACTATTTTCCTTCTAGCTTCAGGAGTGAACTGGGCAAAATCACTCAAAAACTTTGATTTTACCTCTTCCTTGATAACCGGGTCAGATTTATTTGGTTGCTCAGCCTTGATCTTCTCACAGGTTTTCTCAAAATTCTTTATATTTAATATCCATAAAAACTGAGCAAAAGCCCTAGATCTTACAAAATTTTCATCATTAATAAATCTTTCAGAAGCCTAGGCAACAATTGGGTCAATTTCCTTACCTTGGTAATTAGAAATGGTCAGGTCCAAGGAAGCTGTAGGAGGTTCTTGTGGCTCTCCAATATCTACGTCTGTAGAGGTGACAATCACATCCCCTTCTCCTCCCATTTGTCTAAGCTATTCCTGTAGAGATGCTTCATCATCTATCTAGATTGGAGACTGGCCTGGGGATTATTGTTCTTTTTGAGAAGAAGAAGGCCCCTACTCTAATTTTTGTCTTTTTGGAAAGCTGGCTGTAGAAGGACTTCTTGACCTTGGCTCCTTATGAGGGTGTACCTATTGCACACTTTGAACCATGACGTAACCTTCCCTTTTCTGCAATGTATATTGGCCAGGAGTTACCACATTTCTACCACTCATTCTTCTTTGTATTTATGTTTCCTTGTCTGGGTGTGTCTTAATATAAATATCTTTCTTTTCATTCATAGTCTGAATTATTATAACAAAATTATTCATTAATGCCTGTATTTTATCTCCTTAGGATTTCTTATCTTTCAATGGGTCGTACTGGGGGTCAAAAGCATTAATGAATTCCAAGTTTTTACTGAAAACTATCCATTTCTCTTTCCTTAATTCTTACTCCTACAATGTGAAAATAGTTCTGATTATATCTTCTATATAGTAAACTTGATGTACCATATGAGAAGCTTTCACCCTTTCTCTTAATAGATCATAGAATCCTTCAGGGTCAATGAATCTGGCATGAGATTCTGCCATGTTATATTTATTCAAAAACAATTTTAAATGCTTCCACCCATTTTTAACAAAAACAAAATCATGCACTACAGTAACCATTGGAAAGAAAGTGCCCTTCTTGAACAATTCCCTCTCATCTATAGTACCTATCTGCCATAAGAGGTCGGCTATCCCAATCTTCAAAGGTACATGAAAAGGTAACACATGAGGTTTTCCTAAGAAACCATAAACTCTTATTACTGTTGAAACATTGTAGGGAATTATATCTCCCCAGTTGTGGCTGACAAGTAGCCCTTTAGTATGGTTCTTGGGTCTGACCAATTCTAATAATTCTTGTGGGATTCTAGGGCTATCTCCTCTTATAAGAAGTCTAAGCTTTGATGCTAAATACCTGTCAAATCTTACATAACTAGTGTCAGTGGCTTCTGAAGTCATATCCACACTCCATAACTGCACTGGATTCCTTTCTCCATCCTTTGTGGTTTCTAACTCCATACCCTTGGAGAAGAAATTATATCCTTTGTATAAACATACATGCATCATCAATGAATACCAACATAATGGTTTGTTTAATTTCCCCTTTGCTATTCCAACCAGACCGTTGTGAATCTCTTTTGCTAGGAAAGTGGCAAAATCCAAAATAGTACTCATTCCAAATTGAAGGGTTTGAGCAATTATAAGGACCACAGAACCTGGAATTTGATCACCCTCATCTATCCCCAAGATCTTGCAAAGAGAAAAATATAGTGCTTGAGCTCTTAGATTGAAATGTCTTCTTAACAATGGCTCTGGACTACTGGCTATGATCAAAGGCAAATTACCAACCCTAGCAGCATGCTCTTGTAGTGGCCCTGTTCTCAAGTACACTCGTTGTGTATCATATCTAGCTTGCAAATCATCTAGATCAATGATTTCATGCACATCATGGTTAGGGTTTAGGTTGAAAACCTCACTTAACAGCTCAGGGAAAACCCTAAAAAGGTTGACCCTTGAATGATTTTTTACCCACCTTGTGATAGGATCATACCTCTTTGCAAAGTCCATCAATAAATCACTATCAAAGAAGACACTGGGGACTACTAATTTTCCAATGTCAAATTCCCATACATTGCTCATAGGAGTGTCCAGTTTTTGCTCTGATAACCATTTCTTAAACAACTCCAACCCTCCCATGGAAACCTGGGCATCCCTTATCCAATTAGCTTTGTCATAAAATCCTTCTACCACAACCAATCTAGGGTTTTTTCAAATGAGTCCCCTTCCCTTTGTTATTTCATGCACTGATAAGGGGAATTGTTCGAGAAAATCATCATGCACTGAACATTTTAGATAATCTTTTTGTCCAGTAAACTCTTTTCGGGGCGGCATTTTTAATGAAACTTTGGGAAATTCACAACAGTAGAATGCTTCAAATTTTACTCAGAAAGTCATAGAGCACATACCCACTAGAAATCGCACTTCTGTACTATACGATGTCTTTTGCAATTTTATTGGAGTATTAACTGAGAAATTTCGTGCCCTAGCCCTGCAATCTTGAATGCCCTTTTCTTTCTGTGCTTTGGTGATTCATTAATAGTGAAATCATGGGTTCTTTTTATGAATTAAAACCGCACGAACCAGGTCTGGATCACATTTACTCTTAGTAACCGTTGCCCGCAATTTGCACTCAAATTTGAATCCCATCCATAGATTTTATCAGATCGTACGGTCCTAATTTAAAAATAACAAGCTTTATAGTCTTTCTTAGAAAAATGCTATGTGTCACCATTTCGCTTCCCCACATTACTTAAAAACCTACATCTTCATAATGCGAGGATATGCCAACCGTCGATCAAGACAAGATCGATGATTAGAATAATCCATTTTGTATTAATGACCAACTAGTTGTACTGACCAATAGGAAACTGCCATACTAGCTCATACCGTCTGACAACACTTCACACCAGTGGATAACGTATGTTCTTTTGAGCAAGCAAGTGTTTGACGTCATCACAGACACGTGTCACAAATGTGCTTCCCCGCATTACTTAAAAACCTGTATCTTTGTTATGTAGGGATGTGCCAACCGTTGATCAAGACAAGATCGATGATGATAAGACTCTCACCTTCATTAAGCAACCAAAAACCCTTTTGTGTATACCTAGCATTACACGTCATCAGTCATTTGCAGTGTAGCATATTGAAAAAAAATACCTGACCCTACTTTGCCACACGTCACCACTGTGCTACCCTGCATTACTTAAAAACCTACATCTTTATTATGCTGGGATGTGTCAACCATTGATCAGGATAAGATCGACAGTGATACTGCTTGGTAAGTAATCTTCATAGCTGTGCCGACGAATCCACCAATGATATTGAGAAAAAACAAAATGTGTGCAAAAGTTATGACAAAGCTGACATACAAGAGCTTTTGTGGCGTACTGGATCTCATAAAACATCAGGGGCTATGTGTCACAATTGTGCTTCCCCGCATTGCTTAAAGACCTACAACTCTATAATGCAGGGATACGCTGACCCTTGATCTCTGATAGATCAAAGGTGACTGAACAACACTTCAACTTGGCATCCTTTCAAATGGAAAATCGCAATTAGAGGTACATGAAAGGTTTACCAAGGGCATTTTGACGTAAATAAAACATTAGGATAAAAAGCCCCACAAAAAATTGAAGAAAATACCTTTTTTTTAAAAAAATTTAAAACGAGGGCATCACAAAACAAAGACATAACTGATTTTCACCCAAATATCAGAAATTTTGTATACTATGAAAAATCACACCAATAGGTTCATGCCCTTATCACATATTGGCCCATTATTTTTATAGGCAGCCAGGAAGGTGCCTATTGGTATGGGGGATATGCCCTTCTACAATTTATTTGACCAGCTAGATCATCTATTTTTTCATATAGAATGGATGGTATAAACTCACTTCTCATACTAGGAGGAGCAGCATGAAAACTATATGTGTCTTCTACAAACATTCAAAATACTCGATAGTGGAGATCAAACTCAATATGATGACATCAACAACATGTTTCAAACACTTTGTTTGACCTCACAAAGTATGGCTTTAATTTTTTAAACAACATTTGCCCAACTTTTACATTAGGATGTTCACTACAAAATGACACATATAACTCATGTTGTGTTGTGTCCAACCAATGTTTTGTATGATGTTCATGTTGACTAGATGCAATCCTATGCCTGATAACATCTCTGTTATTTGATGAAAGATGAGTGTTATCAATCCAAAATGATATGACTAAATTTTTTAATACCTCTTTAATCTATCAGAATGAGGTACTCTACACATGATTGCCCAATTTCCCTCCATAGTACTATTATCCAGAATTAATCTTTTTTTAAAATATTCTCTTATTGTCTTCCTACTAAAACCCATTTTCGATGAAATTGAAGATATTTGTCTAGTTTGGGTCATATTCTTATTTACAATAGACATCAACATCACTTTTCTTGCCATAGACTTATCTTTAGTTTGTCCTATGTTTCTCAAACCTTGTTTAAAATTTTCAATCACATCAGTTTGCATGTTAGAAAATCTTCTCTTCTTTGATGATCTGTCTACACCTAACAATTTCAATGCCTCTTGCAACTTATTTTGTGTAAGCAAAAGTGAAAGCAACTAAGCTTGTTCAAGTGTTTCATTGTTATCAAATTTGTTAGAGTAAATAATTAATTACTAATTATTTATTCTATTTACTTAAGCTTACTTAGGCAAATGCATTTATTTAATATTTTGTATTCAATGCATGTAGTGGTTAGTTGTTGACAACATGGGAGTTTGTTCCCTTCTAGCACGTTTCACCTTTTCTGGATATGTGTTGAGTTGTCATCCTTATCTTCTACCACCTTCCAGCTTGTTCTACAAGCTTCCATGAGCTCTTTATAAGAAGGCTCTCTCATTGTATTTTCATACCATAAGGCATTGTGCATATTGTAAATACATCTTCTTCTTGTGTTTGCACATATTGTCTCTCATGTCCATTTAGAGCTTTTCCCTTGCTCCATGCTCTTCCTGTAAAGAAACTTGGCAACAAAGAATATAACCGTTTCCACATAACCCATAATAGATCTAAAATAAATACGGAATTAAAATCCACATGCAAGGGAATAGACAACATACCCACAAAATTGTGACACAAGATATACCTTGGGAAACCCTCATTGAGGGAAAAACCCAGCCTCCAAAAGCATCCATCATCATGTATTATTCAGCAAAAATACCATTGCCATACAATCATGGAAGCCTTCATGGCCATAGCCACAACCGAGCAAACTATGTGAACAAGCATGAGTCCACAGATCCCATGCCATGCTTTCAACCTTCACAAATGCTCCTTTGGCTAACCTGTCAAGCCTTGTCCCGCTCGAATCTTGCCTTTTTTTTTTCTTCTTGTCACTCTTTCTATACAACAACTACCCTTGTGGCTGCTTATATAGTAGCAAGTCCCACAAAACCACTAAGTGGTATTACATAAACCATGTGCTAATACCATGTGCTACCTAACCCACTGACCCCACATTTAATATTGAGCATTTAATTCTTTTCCCTAATATTAAATAATTACATCAAATATTTTTACAATGTTACAATACAACTCATCAAGAATATTCCATGAGAATCTTTACATGTTGCACGTCCATCTAGGCACAACATTACATAATAAAATAAAATAATAAAATAACAATATTATGCAATGTGTGCAACACCCATTATCTCAACAATCTCCCACTTGTTGTATACATTGCATAGGGTCAATCCGTAGCCACATAAATGAACAAGGGAACAATCCCTCCCAGCACATCCACCATCATAGATCAAAATACACCAAGTGCTCCATCTTGGTACCCGCAACAAAATTAAAGTATCCAGCATCTCAAACATGAATGATCTCACCTCCTATTATGCCACTACCACTAGACATACATAGAAGCCATCCAAAGAGAAAGCCACCTAACCTGTCACATTAGAAAATCATAAAATCCTATACCAACTAAAATTCTAAGCACAAAAACCTGATCCAAAGGTAATCACATGTATCCGTAGTTGTCAAAATATCCATAGCTGAAATAGTACCCACAACAAAGTGCCAAACCCATCCAACTATCCATACCTCAAAAGTATAACAAGTGAATCTCATATCACTGACATATCCAATCTATAACCTGCAATCACAAGCCTCAAGAGCAATACCTGCCACATATATACCAAGAAGCTCCCACTGCAAAAGATAATGTCAAATCTATAACCAATCCACTCAACATATCTCAAAGAAGTGAATCCATGTAGCATCAAAGACATCCACAATACATAAACCAATATCCTACAAGAAAAAACTCTCATAACAAGTCTCCAATAGTCTCCCAAATTCTCCATAACCAACAAAGGAAAGAGAAATAAATAACCATGTCATCTCTCACATGACATCTATGAGCACAAACTAGTGATCACAATCTCTAACCAATCTCAAATCCAATGTAGGAAAAACTGAACATCCAGGAAGATAACCAAGACCAGAGAAACCATGCAAATCATAACTTGTATCATGTCCTTCTACACACACCTCTAGATGTAAACTGTGCAAGTATGATCTCCTCCATAAAACCCCAACAAGAAGCCTCAACAACAACCAAACCATACCATATAACTAATCATGGATGTAAGCCTCTCACAAGAAGATCAAGCTCAATAAAACTATTCCTAAACCAAGGAATAACCATTCCTAATCCAAAGAAAATGCCCAATATAAAACCATCTCCCAAACTCAACCAGTATAAAAACATATGCACATGGAGATAACCAATGCTAAACCATCTCTCAAATGAACCCTCCAGAACTAACTCATGTACCATAGCTCAAGATCCATATCCATGAAAGACAAGCATAAATATAATGCAACTAAGAGAAACAATGGGCTATACCTCTCAAGTAGCAAACCGCCGAGTAGACCAAGAGTGGGGAATGAGAATGCTCATCAAGATAGCCAAGTCTCCAACCAAGACTCATCTAAGAACAATCTCCTCTCAAGTCCATATCAGGTGATTGCCCCGCGAACTTTCTGCTGAAACCATCAACCGTCCCAACAAATACTTCTCTAATCAAAGAGAAATCAGTGTCACCACTGTCTCTAAGTATCCATGAGCACTTGTAACAAATCAATCCATGCCAACTCCAAATGCAACATAGCAATATCATGAAGTATCCAACTTATGATCAGTGTACTCAATACCAAGAAACTAAACCAAGATCAATGTCAAAGTTCCAACCATGGCTTGAGGAACATAAACATGACAACATGATCTAACCATCTCAACCAAAGAGGTAACATGCTCCACATGAACATACTATAACATGTCACAACTCTAAATGCATATCAAGAGTATACCATGACATAATAATGAAACCATCCTCATACCAATGATAACATGCCAAATAAAAGCATAAACCACACCTTTGTCAAGAACCCTGTGAGTCCTCAAGATGCAACCATCTCCACACACCATGAAGAAAACTATCTCCACATATCAGGAAGAACCATCTCCACATACCATGAAGATAACCAAGAACTCCATGAGTCCTCAAGATCTAACCATCTTCACACACCATGAAGATAACAAGTGCACCATGCAAATGTCAAAGACGCTTCTGCAGCAACAGGATCTAAGACAAACCTCCAACATCTGCAAAAACTCAATAAATATATCAATGCCAACAACTCCCACTCAACTGTGGTACCAAGTCACCTATGGCATCATAAAATCCATCTCCTATATGAAGATCCAAATCAAACCAAGAACTAATCCTACACTGTCACCTCATCACTGTCACAAGCTCCCACTAAACTATGTATCCAAGCTATCCATGACATCATGATGAAAAAACCATCCTCTAACTATGAGAATCAACCAAGGCATCAAACCATCAAAGAACTCAAAGTGCACATCATTAGCTCCTCAATAGAAACTAAATAACCATGATCCTCAACCAAGAAGATATACCACCATAACTGAATCAGAAATCCAAGCTAATGAACATCAAGGATGTACCTGTATAACCAATCATGTCATGCCAAAATCCATGACACCATGATCACATCCATGAACCGAGCATCTGGCTCTCAAAGTGTCCAATCTGTCAGCATAATCAACCACAATCCTCTACCATGACTGTACCTAGTAACAACATCTCATCCCTTCTACATGAAGAAAATAGTAGATCATGTGACTTAGGGCATAGACAACCCAAATCCAAGCCACCAATCTGAATATGCATCAATAATGAAAGATCAATGGGCAAAGACAACCCATAACTAAGCCATAAATGCAACTTGTAAGTATAGACCACTTACAACACTGCACAACTTGTAGACCCAACAAGTCATCATGCATATCCAAACTAGAAACTAATAACCATATCATCATGAAACCAATCTGAAATATGAACTGAGTATACAATGACATCAAATCTTAAATCTCCAATGCCATAAACTCACAATGTTACCATAGTCAAAATATACCTATGAACTGTTCAGATCAATATATCAACAAATAAATCATGCCAAACTTGCATCAAATTTGAACCAATTTTTAGAGCTCCCCAAGAGCTTTCTGTTGACTACTCGAAGTCTAAAATCTGACTCCGTATGCCCAAGTTATGCCCTAATCCGTGCTCAAAATAAATAACATTTGACTTTAGGGCTCTTAAAACTTGACAAAATTTCAAAATCACAGAACCAAAACTACACCATATTGTAGTGCTCTGAATTAGCTTTCCAACGCCTGTAAGAACTCTAAAATCTGATATTCTGAGAGAAAGTTATGACCATTTTACTAAGACAGTCTTTTTACCATTTTCACTGCGATTTTTCATTTTTTATTTTTTTCAGTGACAAAAATTCTGACGGGATTAAATTTGACGGCCATCATGTGCTGAAACCAAAAAACTCTTTCATTTCCTTTGAACATGGCCAAACTAGGGCATATTATATATCAAATTTTATGGAAATGTCGATCCGGATCCAATGGTGAGGTCTATTTTTACCCAGGAGGTCATTTCTGCAAGCTACCCCCTAAAAATCCTCATTTAAATGAAACATCCGAAAAACTCTTTTGTCCAACAATTTCACATGCCCAAATCTTTTAACATCTCATCATAACAACAAATCCAAAACCCTCAGATCTGCAATAATTAGTCATGTATCTTGCCCTTTCTTTTATCCTCTCATGCATTCCCATGGATTCAATCTAGGGTTACAATAATAAAACCATAGCTCTGATACCACTTGTAAAGAAACTTGGCAACAAAGAATATAACTATTTCCACATAACCCATAATAGATCTGAAATAAATATGGAATTAAAATCCACATGCAAGAGAATAGACAACATACCCACAAAATTGTGACACAAGATATACCCTGGGAAACCCTCATTAAGGGAAAAACCCAGCCTCCAAAAGCATCCATCATCATGTATTATTCAGCAAAAATACCATTGCCATACAACCATGGAAGCCTTCATGGCCATAGCCACAACCGAACAAACTATGTGAACAAGCATGAATTCACACATCCCATGCCATGCTTTCAACCTTCACAAATGCTCCTTTGGCTAACCTATCAAGCCTTGTCCCGCTCGACTCTTGCCTTTTTCTTTTTCTTCTTGTCACCCTTTCTAGACAACAACTACCCTTGTGGCTGCTTATATAGTAGCAAGTCCCACAAAACCACTAAGTGGTATTACATAAACCATGTGCTACCTAACCCACTGACCCCACATTTAATATTGGGCATTTAATTCTTTTCCCTAATATTAAATAATTACATCAAATATTTTTACAATGTTACAATACAACTCATCAAGAATATTCCATGAGAATCTTTACATGTTGCACGTCCATCTAGGCACAACATTACATAATAAAATAAAATAATAAAATAACAATATTATGCAATGTGTGGAACACCCATTATCTCAACACTTCCTATCCTTGGCTTCTCTTTGACAGGTTCTCGCATGCAGGTGATCTTGGGCATCTTCGGAGTTGGCTTTCATCAACTCCAACATGGTATCAGAGCCTTCCTGCTACTACTTCATTGAAGAATTTTGAAGCTGTGATTTGAAGTCACAAACCCTAGTTTATTTGTGCATTTTTTCTTCAAATCAGGGGAACAACAATTTTTTGGAGGAAATTGGGGCCAAACAGACATCACCATTGGATCTAGAAGGCCATTTTCCATGAAGATTCATATAAAACTTTTCAATTTTGGAGATAGAGCTCTGGAAGGAAAATTTTTTTTCCCCGCAAGCCCTTCCATACGGTCATACAGACGATCTCAGCATTTATTGCATTTTTAAAATTAAAACGGGTGTGCAGCCACCCTACCATCGTGGGGCCTCCATTGTGCCACCCGTGCACAACCCATAGTGGTCACAATAGGCAACGCCGTCGAGCTCCACTCAGCCTCCTCCCCACTGCTCATCCGCCACCCTTACAACACTCAGTCCCCAATTCTGGCGGTGCTATCGGGTCCCTTTACTACTGAGCCTCCTGATCGCCACTCAATCGACGTTTTACCCCAGTGCACCACCCCTATTCCTCTGGTCTAGTCAGCATAGTTGACACGTTGCAACACACTTAGGAGCTTACAACTTTTCTGGCACTTGGCACATTATGCAGGTGACATGTGGCACATGCACCACATGGCACATTGCAACATCACCTACCATATTTGCTTTGCCATGTAGCTGCCACATTGACCTGCCATGTGGCACACCATGTGGAATACTTTTTTGCTACAACAGTCTGTAAACTGTCAATTTTAATGGAGTGACCTACTGATGTCAGCATGACGTTAGCACTGCATCAACCTTGCTTGCACATCTCTTGATTCTATTTTGGACCTACCTTTAGTTTTTTGGCCATAACTTGAGCATACGAAGGTATTTTTCTAATCTAAAAGAAGCACCAAAAACCTAGTTCTAAGATGAAGACTTTGGTGCAAGTATTTTTAGGTTTTGATGCATTTTTATTGCCTATTTTTTTAGTTGAAGTTTGAAGTTTTATTTTTGACTCCGGCAAGCATATCTTTTGTGTCCCATGCCCATTTTTTGAAAACTTTATATTTTTGCAAAGCTAGTTCTATCACCTTTTCAGAAATGTAGTCATTTTTTTGAATTTTTGGCCCATGCTATTTCTATCATAGTTTTGGCATTTTTGCTATATGGTGGATATTTTGAGTGTTTTAGACTTGAGGATCATTTTCTTGGCATGGTTTCTCTTGTTTTAGGCTATACTTTGTTTTGTATCAATTTTTTTTTAGTTTTGATCATTGTAGCTATCATTTTGAAGCACTTTTATGTATCACACTAAGATAAAGTGTCACTTTTGCATTTTGGGGATTATGAACGTTGTTTTGAGTCAGTTGTACATGCACTATTTTTATAAAGCACCATGGGGGGATAGTTGTTTGCTATTTTAGGCATTCTCCCTTTGTCAAGTGAGTGTCCCTTCCATGACATTAGCCCCATGTAGAGTCAATTTGAATGTGTCTTTATAGGTTTTTTGTACCTCTTTCCCTCACTCATCATTCTTGGTTCGCCTGCAGGAGACTTTGGCCCACCTTCTTAGTTGCCTGTCATCACACCCTGTTTGCATTAAGGGGGGTTATGTTGTTGTTCTAATGCATCTATGGTTCGATGGTTCCATAGTGTGAACTATGTATTTAGTTGTTGATCCTATATACAAGGTGATTGCAGTGGCTAGCTACTAATGCATTTCGGTGAGATGGATCATGTACCATATAGACATGCTTAGTTTGTGCCTTCTTCTTCCATGGAAGTTCTTCAGATTAGCAGTTTGACAGATTTGCAGCTTCTTCATGCTTCAATGATGCTTCTTCATGATCACTCCTTGTTCTTGTTTTAGGGGACATTTTCCTAGTTGGAGGCTTCTTCAGTTCTTCACTAGGTTACCTCTTTTTGGGGGAGGGTTTTTCTCACGTGGTTTTCTCTCTTTCCACATTTATAAAGGTTTCACTTTCTTGCATTGTAGATGGGTACCTAACATGGCCTCGTTGCCGAGACCCATTTTGCATTTCATCTTAGTTTTGTGAGCTTAAGGCATTTCCCTAAGTTGCACTTAAGGGGGGGTGTTAGAGTAAATAATTAATTACTAATTATTTATTCTATTTACTTAAGCTTACTTAGGTAAATACATTTATTTAATATTTTGTATTTAACGCATGTAGTGGTTAGTTGTTGACAACACGAGAGTGTGTTCCCTTCTAGCATGTTCCACCTTTTGTGGATATGTGCTGAGTTGTCATCCTTATTTTCTACCACCTTCTAGCTTATTCTACAAGCTTCCATGAGCTCTTTATAAGTGGGCTCTCTCATTGTATTTTCATATCATAAGGCATTGTGCATATTGTAAATACATCTTCTTATTGTGTTTGCACATATTGTCTCTCTGATGTCCATTTAGAGTTTTTCCCTTGCTCCATGCTCTTCCTCTCCTTGGCTTCTCTTTGACAAGTTCTCACATGTAGGTGATCTTGGGAATCTTTGGAGTTGGCTTTCATCAACTCTAACAAAATTTAGTCATAATTTCTCTTATCATCTTATTCATTGACCTTTTCTTAGACAAACTTAAGGGTTGAATAGTGGCTACAAGTCTTCTCAATTTATCCACATCCATTTTAAGTAAATGATCTAAATTGTTATGAGAAATAGCATTCTTTATAGATTGGGCAATATTTATGAGTCTTTCCATACTAGTTCCTATACCTAATCCTAACCCTCTCTAACTTTTGTTACTAGAATTTCTACAGGGAGCAATGTTGAGCCTTCTCCAACATTCATTGTTTGAGATTATGCAAGGAAAGATTCTAACCCTTCTCCAACTTCTATTATTTGAACCTTTGTAGGGAGTGATCTTGAACATTCTTCAACATTCATTGTTCAAGATTCCATAGGGAGTGTTCCTTACTTTTCTACCATATGCACTTCTTCTACTTCTATTGAGCCTTCTTCAACATTTCCTTCACCTTGTTGATTGTCTACAAAAATATTATAAATATAAATCATATTAGATAAAAAATAAGATTGAAACATAATTAAATTCAAGACCTTAAATTTTTGTTTTTTAATATATATAATTATAGACCTCGTTTAATTCAATGATAACATGCCACAATCTTCTAAAGATTTCTTTTTTTTGCTTTATCAGATCTCTTCCTTCCATATTTGTTTTCCCTTCCTTTCGTTTTTCCCATTAAAAAATCATAAAAATAAAAAATTTACCCTTGCCTTGATAAATTTTGAATAGTAACTTTATAAAAATGTCATAATAACAAAATGTATAGCTTCACTATTTAAAAATTGTCCTATCTAAAGGTGATGTCAGCATGTTTTTTGTTTTTTTCCATGTACATGCGAACCTGAATTAGTTTACATGCTTGGGTGAACATGTCAAATCAAGTTTTCAGTGGCTAGAAAAATTAGACCTACATGTTTGCCAAAACATATGTTCACATGAACATGCTTTAGATGTTCAGGTGAACATCATATTCATGTGAACATGCAAATTTATAAAAATTTTACCATCTTTTCTATAAAAAAAAATTGGATCTTTTGACACCCAAAATTGAAAATGAATGATCTCCTACTGTAAAATAAAATTTTTTAATTTGTGTTACTCCAATCAATCTTTCCAACAACTATAATTGTAATACATATTGTATTCATTAAGACTTTCAAATATGAGTTTAACTCATTATAGGTTCATTACTGGTTGAACATCAAGTGACTTCGACACTTTGGAAAAATTAGTAAATTAGGTCATTTTTAAAAAAAAAATCTTGGAAATAGGTTATTGGGATAGTTTTCTATTCAAAAAAATAAATTAGATTTATGATAAATTGAGTTCAAGTTATCTATGCCAAAACAAATGTATGTCTAAATTACAAATGGTGTCACTTCAAAACTTCATAAACTATACAATATTCAACCAAATTGAATCAAACCAAATGCATCCTCTAGATATTGATGTTACAAATCCAACACCAAAGAATTACCTCATTATATTTTCTAGAAAAAAAGTTATGTGTGTCAAGTGAATTGTCACTATTTAAAAATATTAAATTTTAATATGTACCACTTTTCGGAGGAGAAGAAAAAATTGACTTAAATAAATTTTTTTTCAAAATTAAAAATTATGGTTACAAAGTAGGAATAGATTAATAGAAATCACTAGTTTATGTCATCTTGAAATTATTCATATTTTTATAGATATAATCACTTGAAACTAAGGTTTGCTTCAAAAATATTAATTTCAGTGTCAAAATTGGTCAGAAAGTGGAACCTATTATTGTGGGATCACCCCACTACATATTCACATAGATCCTTTGGTAACCAAGTGAGCTTAGTTAGCACTAGTTCCATCCAACTTTTCCTTCATTAATTGAGTGAGCTTGGTTAACACTCATCTTTAGTAGACTTTCCTTCGATGCCTAACTGAACTCAGTAGATACTACCTTCTGAACTAGGGAAACACATGAATGCTCGGTAGACATAGAAAAATGTCTTCACTACCCTAGTGAGTTTGGCATGCACTAACTACCAATGATATGAAATTTGTGTAACATCAAAGAAAACACACAATTAATCGATTGTATCCAACAATCTCCCTCTTTGACATTGATGGCAACACAACATGTGATAACACAATGAAATTTCTAGAGCAAAGAATAAAGTAATGAATATATCGTTAGTTTCATTCTAATTCTCATCCTAGAGAAATCCCTTTGTCAATGAAAGATCTTTCTACCTTTATTCATAAAAAAGTTGTCTGCAACAACTTCTTGCCAAGTTCATTTACTCTCTTTGGCATCTCTTCATAAAGTTTCTATGATAGCAAACTTCTTCTTATAGCAGACTTCTCCCTCTTAGAGAAATTTCTTATGAGATATGATAGTATAACTTCTCCCTTTTTGATAACCCATGCCAAAGAGAAAAAATCTTTTAATGTCAATGTACCTTAAATATTGATTCATTTGCAATGTGCCCTTGCTAATTTTGCATCAACTGATTAATCTTCAACATACTCTTGTTTGAAGCATCACTAAACTTTATTTAGTGAGCTTCAGATAGGGGAATGATTGCTATCTTACCTGTTTAATACAAAAATGCATCTTTAGGTAATGGCTTGGTGAATATGTCTACAATTTGTTCCTTTACATTTACATATTCCAATCTAACTTCTTTGTCCTACACCAATTCTCTTAAGAAGTGATATTTTATAGCAATGTGCTTTGTTTTGGAATGCATCACTAGGCTCTTTGATATATTGATTGCACTGGTGTTATCATAGTATATGACTATTAGATCCTTAATTTCTATCTTCATACTTGTTAATAGTTTCTCGAACCAAACAATGTTTGTACAATTAACTATTGCTACCACATATTCTACCTCAGCTATGGATTGAGATGAACAATTTTTCTTTTTGCTTGTCCAAGACATTAGTCTTTAATGAAGAAAGAATGCTCCATCACTAGTGCTCTTTCTGTCATCAATACGTCCCACCCAATCAACATCAGTAAACACCTTCAAGTCCAAATTGCCTCTAAGTTTGTACCATAAGTCATAGTCTTCAGTACCTTTCAAATATCTCATGATTCTTTTGATTGCCATCATGTGATTTTCTCTATGATTTGCTAAAAATCTTGCCATACAAACTACATATGCAATATTAGGCCTTGTATGCACTACATACTATAGTTTTCCAATCATTGATTTGTATGTGATCTGATCTACTACCTTGAAATCATCATTTTTTGAAAGCTTATGCCTAGTAGACATAGGTGTTCCAACAAGTTTTGAATCTTCCATTCCAAATTTGTTCAGTATCTCCTTGATATACTTAGATTGAGTAATGTAGATACCATTATTGTTTTGCTATATTTACAATCCAATAAAAAAAATTATCTCACCAAATATGGAAATTTCAAATTCTTTACTCATTTCTTCTGAAAATGCTTTGCATAAGTCATCATTCCTTGTGAATAAAGTATCATCAATAAATATCTCTACCAATATAATCTTCTTTTCTAGTCCTTCTTTGATATATAGACTACTATTATCATTTTTTCTTTGAAAGCCAATCTATACCAAATAGTTATGTAGCCTTTCATACCAAGCTCTCGGAGCTTGCTTGAGACCATATAATGCTTTGTGTAATTTGAAAATGATGTCTCTTTTGCTAGGATCTACAAAGCCTTCTAGTTATTCAATGTAGACTTCCTCATCAATAATTCCATTTAAGAATGTAGATTTAACATCTGTTTGATATACTTCAAATCCTCTATGTGCTACATATGCAGGTAAAGTTTTGACACCTTGTAATCTTGTAACAAGGGCAAAAGTTTCACCATAATCAATACCTTCTTCTTGAGAATAGCCTTTATATGCTAGTCTTGCCTTGTTTCTTGAAACTTCTCCATCTTCATTCAGCTTATTTCTAAACACCCATATTGTACCAAATATATTTTTATCCTTGGGTCTAGGAACAAAAGTCCAAGTTTTGTTCTTCTCAATCTATTCTATTTCTTCGTTCATTTCTTCAACCCAACTTTCATTATCCAATGCATCTTTAACATTTCTAAGTTCAAATTCAGCAAGTAAACATGTGCCTTTTTATTTGTTCCTCATCATTGTTCCATCAAATTTGTCTCCAATGATCTAATTAGGTGCATGATGCCCTCTAACCTATCTTACCAACACAGGTTATTTGGATTTGGAACTATTTTCATTATGAACTTCAATATTAGGCTCAGGTCCCACTATCTGTGACTTGGGTCCACTAGAATTGGTTTGAACTAGCTTGGTAGCCTTTGACTATGACTTGGGTCATTCAGACTATGACTCAGGTTGCACTATCTGCAACTCAATAACTATTGGAAATTTTGGGGACTCACAGGATAAAGCCTCATTTTCTTCAATTTTTTTTGGCAAAGTAACAAGTTCATAGTAAATAAATCTTTTTTAGTCCTCTGGTTCTTTGTTGCTTTCTTCTTCACTCCTTTATGCAAACTCATCAATTCTAACATGTACACTTTCTATGATTTTATGAGTAGATAGATTCAAAAAAAATTATGCTTTGCTTCTGTAGGAATGTCCTAAAAATATGCCTTCATCACCTTTTACATCAAATTTTCATTTTCTAGATTCTTTCAAGATATAACATTTTCTACCAAATACTTTCAAGTAACTTACATTAGGTTTGTTGCTATGTCATAGCTCATAAGGAGTTTGATTGGAGTCTTTCTTCAACTATACTCTATTCAAGGTATGAACTGTAGTGCTAATAGCTTCCTTCTAGTATTTTATAGAAACATTCTTTTCAATCATCAATGTTCTTGCACAATCCATGATGGATCTATTCTTTCTTTTGGCTATACCATTCTACTGAGGTGTACCAGGGGCTAATACCTACCTTTTGATTCCTCTTTCAATGTAGAAATTATTGAATTCATTGGAGATGAAATCACCACCTCTTTTTGATCTCAAGCATTTTAATTTCTTTCTAGTTTCTTTTTCTACTCTTGCCAGATACCACTTAAACTTTTGAAAAGCTTCAAATTTTTCTTTCAAGTACATTACAGTTATCATTTTAGAATAATCATCAACAAAAAGAATGAAAAAATTTTCTCCACTATAACTCTCTATTCCAATAGGACCACATAAGTTAGTATGCACAATTTCTAAAACTTCTTCAGATTGATAGTTTTTTTCTTTTGAAACTAGTCTTTCTCATCTTACCAATTTGGTAATTCTTGCATAGACCCATGTCAAGTTTCTTCAAACTAGGAAGACCTCTTACTCTTCTATTCTTTCTTATCTTAACTATATTATCAAAGTTTACATGACATAGTCTTTTGTGCCATAACCATCTTTCTTCTATTTGAGCAATAAAACATGAACACTCACTGAGATCAAGATAAAATAGATTATATTTTGTTTTCTTGCCAGATCCAACCAGATTTCCTTTTCCATCTAGTAGTTTGGCCTTGCCATTTATGAATTCTACCTTGAATCCAATGTTGTTCAACTATGCCACACTCAGTAGATTATGTTTTAATCCTTAAACCCAATAGGCATTGTCACATACAAGTTTAATGAGATATGACCTTTTCCTTTTATGCAACAAGGTTCATTGTTTCAAAATCTCACACTACCTCCATCATAAGGTTCCATATTCTCAAATTTTGTTTAATCTTCAATCATATGATGTGAGCAGCCACTATCAATAATCCATGTATCATTTTTTCTAACATGAGAGATAAGTGCCATCTTATCTCCTTCATCATCAAATTCATCCTTTACAACAATACATACCATTTCATCTTCACTATTATCAAAAACTTTAGCCATAATTTTTTTCTTTTACCTTTCTCCTTGTGATTCTTGTGGTTCTTGAAATTGTTCTTGCCTATGTACTTATTAATTTTCTTTTCATCTTTGTTTTCTTTGTTTGGACACCTTGTAGCAATGTGATGAACTTCTTCACAAGAAAAGAAGATTAGAGGAACTTTACCTTTGTACTTTCCTCTGCTTTTGGAGTACTTCCTGGGAAGTAGGGTTTCAACAACTTCAAGATCATTGTCTAAAATTTCTTCTAATTCTTCTTCTTCCCTTCATAATTGACTAGACTTTGATTTCTTATCCTTTTTCTTGAGTGAGAGTTTATTTTCAAATGTAGACTAAATAATGTTTGAACTAGGAACATAGTTATCAAAATTATCTAACTCAAAAGCTATCAATCTTCCATCTAGAGCATCTAAAGACCTTTTAAAATTTGGATCACATCTCATCTCTTGAATAGCAGACAATCTAATTGCATAAATAGGAAGAAGAGTTCTAAGTACCTTTCTTACAACTATTTTCTCTTCAATGTCTCCTCTAGATGCCTTGATAGCACTCACACTTGCTCTAATTCTTTCCACATATTTTGCAATGTTCTCTTCTTCTCTCATTCTCATCTGATCAAAATGACCTTTGAGACTTTCAGCCTTAGATCTTCTTAGATTTTCATCTCCTCCATAGATATCTTTTAGTTTGGTCCACATTTCATGAACTATTTTGCAATCTTTTACTTCATCAAATTTAGCATAACTAAGAGGAGATGCAACATCAATCATCATGATGTTATGATTCATATTTTCTACAATATCTTCAACTGATCATGTTCCAGTGGGAGTCTTGTATTTAGCATCAAGATATTTGCACCCTACAACAGTGATGGAAGCCAAATGAAGTCTCATGAGTCCTTTCCATGCTACAAAATTGTCTTTGTTCAGCTTGAGAATCTCTCTTCTATAAGACATCTTAATCTTTAGCTTAGGTCCTTGAGACCTTCTCTACAAGAGCTAATAAGCTTTGATAACAATTATTGGAAATATAAGAGGAGTAATTGAGAGGGGAGGGGTGAATCAGTTACCACTAAAATAAATCCCAGATCCCTTAGATGTCAGTACAAAAAAAAACTCTAAAAATTGAATACTGTTGATCCTCAACAAACAAAGAAATGTTATAACTCAGTAAACACTATGATTGCTTGATAAAAATTAACATGAAAATATTTAGATATTATCTGTGGTTACCATTACTTTAACTTAGTTACAAACACATAAAAGTAAATATCATGAACACATTTGACACCAAGATTTAACATGGAAACCCTATTTGGGAAAACCAACAATTGCAACTAGTTACTATTTTCACTCTTCTAAAGTAAGTTGTGTTAGTAGCCAACTTTATTAAAGGTTACAAAACACACTATTAGGTGTGACCTTGTTAGAGGATTTAATCACCCTTTTAGGAGTGGCCTTGTTAGAGGTCTTGAGACAATTCAATAGAGCTACCACCTTGCTAGAGGATTTACAAATAGTTGTTAAGCTAGCTTTGTTAAGAGATTTAGATCACTACTACAATGGTTAGAGAGTAATAATGAGATGACCTGATTCGAATGCAACTAATTTTTTTTATTACCGATCTCTATTCTGGCTTGTACTTGATCCTTTCAAATGAAATATATCTTTTCTACTCCATAAGGATATTCTACTTATCCTTCTAATTCACTTTCTCTACTGATCATTAAATCTTTAATTCATTTACATACTTTCATATTTCACATCTTCAACTTGATCTTATACTTATATCATCCATCTTGTGAAGTTGACTAAAATAAAACTTAGAATATTTAATATTCATCATCTTAGTTGGCTAGAACCAATAGATAAATCAATTAAAATTAATATGCCAGAAAAAGAAAATCCTTCATTAGCCAACCCAGCTCAGTAGGCACTAACTTAGAAACAATTTTATATGTTAACCAATTGAAACTTTGTTAACACTGCATATTCTTATAAATCCTTTGGTGAGCTTGATTAGCACTTGTTCCATCCAACTTTTCCTTCATTAACAAAGTGAGCTCGATTAACACTCATCTTTAGTAGACTTTCCTTCGATGCCCAAGTGAACTTGGCAGACACTGCCTTCTAAACTAGGCAAACGTAGGTAGACATAAAAAATTTTCCTCACTACCCAAGTGAGCCTGGCATGCACTAATTTCCAATGATATGACATTTTTGTAACATCAAAGACAATACACAATTAATCAATTCTATCCAACACCTTCCACCTATTCATCTTTCTTAGTTTCATCTTTAGTAACCTCAATTACTTCTTGTTCACCTTTTTCTTCACCAACTTCAATAGGTACCTATTCAATTGCCTTAGGTGTTGTCAGTCCATCTACTAACTTCCATATTTGAGTGGACTTTTGAAAAACACCTTCAATATCCTATTGCAAAATGCTAAATGCTCTATATTTAGGAGAAAATCTCCCTTTATATTTGTTAATGACCATTAGCATTGTGGCCTTATCCAATTCTTGCATCACTTGAGCAAGTGCAATCTCTCTAATTTTCCTTTCTATAGCAAGAAAAGGTTGCCATTTTTGTGCAACCTTTTCATATAAGCTTTTAGGTATAGAGTTGTTATGCTCAATTGGAGTCTACTTGAATGTTTCCATCATGGAATATATTGACTCTTCCACTTGGTTCATCTCAATCTTTCTAATTTTTTCAAACTCAACATGTGTTAATATAGATAAGTTAGCATTATTCTTTATATTTTCACACAAGTTGTCCAAATTAGAACAAGGAAAGTGACTTATCACTTTAAATTTGTTGTTGTCATTAGATTTTGTCCTCTCTTCATCTAACTTGGTTGGAGCAATGTAATTTCTCCTTTGTCTCTTCTCAGACTCATCTTCCTATGTAGTTGTCTTGGTTCTCTTCCCTTTTGACTTTTGCACTTCTTGAACCTTATTAGTAGTAGCCCTTGTACTGAACTTGGTGGCAGGAACTGTAAGCTTAGGATGTGTAGGTTTTACAACCTTCTTTAGTTTCCTAACTATTGGAGCTTTATCCTTTCTTTTTTTTCTTCCTTTGGCTATAGGTGATTCATTGGCTTCTTCTCCCTTGTCACCTTCATCAAGCTTGACTTCCTCTTCACCTTAGTGTTCTCCTTGACCTTGAGTAATTGCCAGTGGTGCTTGGGTAGGTGTATGTTCACCTTCATCATCATCATCATCTTCATTGTCATCTTCTTCTACATTTTCTTCTACCACTTCACCAATTTTTCTTTAAGCTTCTTAACAATTTTGTTCTTTTTCCTTATTATAGAGGTTGTTTTCAAATCCATGGTTACTTTTGACTTAGCTATATCATAATTAACAAAAATTGTAGCTTCTTTATCTACTTCTTTAACTAGTAAAGTTGTAATTGCTATAGATGCCTCATCCACACTTTTCTCATAACTTAGAGGCTTTAACCATCTCACCCTTGGAATTGCATCCTATATATAGGTGAAATTAGTATCCTCTAGAAATAAAACATGATTGAAGTACTTCTCAACTAGTAACACTGGAATCCTATGTCTTTATTTCATTGACTTCTTAAAGTCTTCAAAGTAGCTAGTCATCGTAGACTCAAAGTTTTCTCCAAGTTCCTCAATGTATTCTCCTATCTCTGCTACAATAGATCTATTTGTATTCCATGCAACTTTACCAAAAGAAGGGAATGTGTTCTACACATAGAAAAATATACATACAAGTATTGAACCAAACTTGCACTGTGCACTCTTGGGTTTCCTTATGGGTCCCATGTTTTCTAATAACTATTGTAACTACAACTCAAAAAGTTCATAAGAATGATCCTTCTTGACTATCTTGTAGCCTATGTCAATAATAATGCAAGGTATATTGTTCAATTTTCTATATTGAAAGAATTTATGTGCAATTATCTTTACAGTAAAAAAAATTAGGGAATCTATGATGGGGTCAATTTCCATTCCTCTCTTATTCCATACTGCCCCTATGTTTTTCTCAATAACCTCTTTTGCATCACTTCTCATGGTCTTAGGTCTTTCTAGGGTTTGATACCTTGTTACCCTCTACACAATCCTCTTGGTGATTTTAATAGGGCCATCCTCCAACCATATGGAATTGTCATGAATTCTACTAAGAACAATATTAATCCATTCTATTTTGACCTCATTTGGAAAATCTAGGGCATGAGTTAACCCTTTTTCTCTCTACAACCTTGAATTCTTCCTTTAATACACTATTCTCACATAATTTTTTGTATACGTCTCTTATATCCATGTCACCTATGCTACCCACCTTACGTTTGTAACATCTTATGTCTTGTATCATTAAAACTTGTGGTGGTATCATGGACAACACACTAGATGGATCTTGTTTGTATGTAATGTTAGGAATTGCTTTGAAGTTCAGTTGACTGATCTCATTTTTGATTAATAGAACATTAAAAAATTCCTTTCCCTCTTTAACCTTAGAAATAGAAGAACTAGATGCCATAGTTGATACCTAGGATTTGCAAAAAATTCAAACAATGTATCTCAGTACATGAACAATACCTTCTAAAATCTAATGAATGGTATCAAATAGTGGTTGAAATTAGTCTGCAAATTCTTCGAATGATCTCTCTAATTTTCCTTAAGCTCTTTGTGCTCTTATCAATATCAAATAATTGCAAATGAATCAAGAAATCAACCACATAGCCCTCAAAACTTCACAATTAATGCTTAGTGCTTAGAAAAATGTAAGCCTACCTATAATTGCAATTATGACTCACTCAGCTTCCATGTAGTTTTATTCATTTTTTCCATCACTATCACTTATGATAGCTCGACATCAACTAGATTTCACTCAAAAAATTTGGTGAAACTTTTCATGCTTGATAGCAACACGAAAATTAACAAAGCTGAAAGATTTCTACCAAGTTCTAAAAAATACTTTGCATCTTTCTTCATGCATATTTAATCTTTTCATAACTAAATCCTTGGAACTGATACATGATATATCATTTAAATATTAGTCCCACACATACCTCTTTATTTCCTAGTTGGTGATGGTATGATCACTTGATCCCTTGGCTGAAATGATCCCATCTGAACCTTCCTTTTTCTTCCATTTTTTGTTCATCTATATTTTGACTTCTTCAATATTTGCATTTCCTTTTCCTTTTTTGAATGTACTACTTGGTGTCTTTGACTTTGTTGGATAGTATCTTCTTATGTAACCATCCTTTAAACAACTAAAACATGTAGTCTAACTTAACGATCTACTACAATCACTTCTAAAATGTATTCTTATGGAGTTCCTAGGAACATGTCCATATTCTTGACAATAGTAAAAATAATACCTTGTATTATAATCCCAATTATAAGAATTTTCATTACGCTTTACATTTGTCTTCTTGTTTGATGACCACTTGGGCTTGGATCTGCACTCATATGCTCTGTGTCCATACTTTTTACAGTTATAGCAATATCCTTCAAATCTTTGTGTGCCTATGGTCTTGGTTATGCATTCATGTGCCTAATGTCTTTTTTTATTACACTTGTGGTAGTGACCTATGAACTTTTATTTGGATTCTAATTTAAAGTCTTGCTCCTATAAACATTAGTAGCATGACCTATCTTACCACAATCATGACAAGTAGGTTTGGAGTTTTTATCATTGATATTCTTTTGTTCACCAATTTTAGATGAAACTCCTTCTATAGTACTGGTATAACCAAATCCATTAGTATCACTATTGGATTTAGGAGATCTCATTAGTTGCTCAAAATACTTGATGGCTACACTAGGTCTATTGAAACTTTCAACAAATTCTTTTTCTCTTTTTAGATCATCTCTCAGTTGTTCATTCTACAACTTCAATTTTTTGATTTCAATGTCTTTTTCATTTAATTCATGATTTTCAATCATCATTTGATTCAATGCTTCCAGTTGCATGTAAGAAATCTAATTCACCTCTGATGTCTTCTCTTCCAGTCTATTGGTCATTATCCTTTTGTCATTTTAAATCATGACTTTGTCTTCTTCAGCTTTCTTTTTTTGCTTGGTCACCTCACATAGATATATTGATTGGACTTCTTGTTCTATCTTAAGATTTCCGACCTTTTAAGTTAGGGATCTAGGGTAGAAGTACAAAGTTGTGTCACCTTTTAGGATGACTTATCAAAATGATTGAATTTGATTATTTCTATCCAAAAATCAATTTTTTTCAAACATTTGATCTAGATAAATTTATTCTAGCTAAGTTACATATGGTCTCACACTTTTCCAATTGAAAATGTCTATTAAATACATGTTTTATGCCTGTTTGTATCCAATTACTAAAAAAATTAAATTGTTACAGAAAATTGACATTTCAATAACTCTTACTATTTTTTATGATATTATTTTAGTAACATATAAACAACATTTTATAGATCTCAAAGTCAAGAATATTCTCATATAGATTTTAGAGTGTTTTAATTAGATATAGCATATTGTAATTAAAAAATTCTACAAGCACATATTTTAACACTCGAAAAGATGTTGATTTTGAGAAAGAAAAAAATATTAAATCACATCAAATTTTTTTAATATTTATATGATGTTCTAGAGGAGAGAGTCCTCTTCTAAAATGTATAATTTTTCTTCTAGTTCAAGTAGATTTGTTTTGAGAAATGTGGTGGGAGATGAAAACTATCAATTCCAGGTGAGTTTAAATTTGAATCATTATAATAGAGATGATATGTGTCTCAAGTCAATTTTTATTTTTGATTTTTCTAGCTATATATGTTATCTATAACATATTTTGAGTTCAAATAGAAATAAGTTTATTTCCATATAGTTTTGTGGTGGGAATTAAACCCCTAATTTTTAGTGCTTTTCAACAATTAAAAAATTATCTATAAATATTAGAAAAATATATCAATTCTCATTCCAAATAATTATTAAAAATTACAATGGTAAAAATCATCCATTTCTACATATTTCATTAGTTTATTTCATTTTCAAATTCTAAATAATAATACTAGTTTTATGTCATTGAAGGTGAAGAGTTATACTTTTTTTAGCCCTTTCTTACAAAAGGGTGACACAGGTTTGTGCTTTTATCCTCCATTCTTTTCCATTAGATCTATAATAGCTACATCAAATTCACTTTTGTTTCCATCTAAAAATAATCTAGTAGTGCCAATCTCTTAGTAATGTGTTTCTTTCTCTTCAACAATCATCTCTTTCCTTCTCTTCAATGATCACTTTGACTCATCTCTTGTTTCATTCAGCTAATGTAGGAAAAGTTTGATTTCAATATTCTAGTTCTCAATAAGTGTTTCCCAACTTGTAGAGTTCCATCTTCAAGATCTTTCCTCAAAGCTCTAAATCTTTCCTTTCTAGAGAACTATGTTTGGATACCAATAATTGGAAATACAATAGGGAAAGTAACCTCTAAGGGGGCCGGGAATCACTCCAAAAATTTAACCAAAAATTCATTCACCACACATCCATCTCATAATTTGCATGGAAATTGAAATAGCTAGCATAACATATTCATCCTTGATATGAAAGTAAATAAAATTCAACATGTGTATGACACAAGATATTTGGTTACCTAGAAACCCTCCAATGAAAAGGTAAAACTAGGGTGGGGATGACATCTACCACTACTATAGTAATAAAGTGTATCCATTGAAGGTTACAATGTTTGATCATGAAAAATTATCTACCCTGTGAAAGGTCTGCCCTATTAAAGGCTTACAAGATTGTTAGATCTTACCCTCTGAAAGAATTTAAACACCTTATTAGAAGTGTGCCTGATAAAAGAAATTTAACTTACAATGAAGTAAGAACCCTATTAAAGGATTTACAATAGCTTGTTAAGAGTATTGTATAAGATATTTAATGGATTCACCTATTAAAATGTCTTAACAATGATCCTATAGTTAGCACTCTACTACTAGATAAAAAATCACCTCTTTTCTAATGTGCAGTGGATTCTTACTAATTAGATGTATCTCTTCTATCCTATAACTTCCGTTCTATTATCTTCTAATTTATTTTATAATGTATCTCAATTCACTATACCTTAGTCACTATGAATGATATATTTGCACATGCAAACTTCTCTCTTTTCTCCCTTTACATACATAAATATTATAAGGTTTATCCTCCTCAAGAAAACCTAGGTGACTTAGAGTTAGGTATGAACCAATGATTTTGATTCACCCATATTGATGCTTAATCATTCCCTTTTTCTGATTGGCTACATGTTCTACTTAGGGATTCTCAATTAATATTTGTATTAATCATATAGGATCATAAAAAATCCTCAAGTCAACTCCAAAATGGTTTACATAATAGTTTATGCAATTACAAACAACTATGTCAAAACTATATTACTTGGCACTTGAAGTCCCTAATGCTCAACATTAATTGAAACTTCAATGTTGTAACTCAACATTTGAACAACCTAACATCCATTGGTTACTTGGCATCTGAATCACTCGGCATCATCTATCTACTTGGCACTTGAGTGACTTGACACTAACTATTTACTTGACACATATTAAGTATCTCACTTAGCATTCATTATCTAACATGTTATGCTTGGTATGCATTACTCGTTTGGCATGAACTAAGTTCTAAGTTGTAAATGACTTAAGTTTATAGACACTCATATGTAAAAACTAATCTAAGATCAATAGTGATAAAAATTAGAAGGAAGAAATTAAGGAACATGTTGATGAATTAAAGGAATCAATTTTGATAGCTAAAGATAGTTATTTTATGCATCGAAAGGAAAGTTTAAGGAACAAATTGTTCATGATTCATCCTACTTGAATTAAGTAGTTTTAGTAGACGCGATGCATCATTTGGCTAGAACTGATGTTAGTGAGAGAGTTGAAAGTTTCATAGTTAACATGAGGTTAAGGATACAAAGAGAAGGCTATGGTCAAGTGTGCAAGTCTTGAGATGATCACAATGAGCAAGAATTTCCAAATCAAGCTTACTGGTAAATAAAGATAGTGTTTGAATTTGTGGTAGATACACAATTAATGCACAGTGTGATTTTAACTAATCTAAGGATTCCATGAAACATTTTATATACCACTTGCTCATGTGAAATTCCTTAAATGAATTAAAGCACAATTTGATAGCTAATTGAAGTGTGAAGTGAAGATTGTGAACTGAAAAATTGCAAAAACTCTAATTCAAAATTTTAAGGTATTTTGCAAAGTTTGAATCTAGTATTTCAGCATTTACAATTTCAATGGCTACTTAAAATGTGTATGAAGTGAGTGATAGACCATGATATGAGTTTAAGAAACACCCATTTGTTACATTATTGGATGATCCATTGGGCACATTTTCACAAGTTCTAGAAAATGTGTTACATGTTGAGGATATATGAAGTTATATTCACTACAAAATAGAGAGTATAGGTGATGAAAAAATTCATCAAGACCTAGGAACCATTTCCAACAAGGACTTATCCTTGAAGTCTAAGTATGAAAACCTAGAGGATTTGAATTTGGTAAGGTATATGTTTTATATAAAGTTTGACAATCATGATTGGACCTAAATCATTTTGAGTAGGGTACACGATGATATGGTGTGGCTAGGTGATGTGCAAATTGTTATTGACAATGACCTGATTCACAAGGTCATAGGATTGAGTAATGAAGGATGCAATCCTATTAATGAGAAGAATGTCAAAAAGATGGTTGAGACAAACCTAAACAAACGGTTTGATGGAAGAAACATTAAGGTTGACTCCATTCAGGACAAAGGAGTAGGATTACTAAGCAAGATATTAGGGTACAAGTTAAACCATGAATCAAAGGTTAACTCAATACCAGCTAGATTTCTGCATGCATCTTATGTAATGGTTATGCAAGGAAGAAAAGTTAATTTGTGCAAGATTATCAGATTGCAACTATTAGGTAACATTGCAAATATTAAAAAAACTAAGAATACAGCTTCTAGCTTTGAGTCCCTATTGACTCATATATTATTCTATGCTACAAGCAAGTTTCTTGGATTGATAAATTGGGATAGTAGTGAGTGCACAATGAAGATGGTGACTCAATGCTGTAGATCTAAGCCATAAAATTCCAGAGATGATGTCATTGATAGGATGATGAGGGTTTTCTAGTCTAAAATAAAACTAAGGTATATAATACCTCCCTCTATGGTAGAGAAATAAAAGGAAGAGCTATGCTTCATGGTGGAAATAGACAAAACTTGCATGGAAGTAGTAGTACCAAGAGTAAAATTTATAGAGCATATGGGTTTATGAGATGAGTACAAAGATCATAGAAGGGTATGCATAGATTATACTTGAATTTGAGAAGGACACAAAATGCTCTAGATGGGACACTTATAAATAAAAGATGAGAATAGCTCATTTAGAACTCTATAGTAAGGAAAGAAAGAAAAAGGTACAGAAAGAGGTAGATTCCATTCTCAAGGAATTTGGAATGATTCTAAAGGATTTTGATGAGATTAAAGGTGTTGCACTAGAGATGAAAGCTAGTAGACATAATAAAGTATTTGAAAAAACTCCCATTGTTGTTGTAGGACCTTTAGAAGGTGTGACAGTAGGAAAACCTTTTGCATAGACCCTTATTGCACCTTATGAATTATTTGTACAAGTGCAACTAGTCAAAGCAAGGGATGGACAACCTTAAAGTAGACGTAGGTGGAAGCACCTATTGTGTAGAGAAATTTTAAGATATTGGTTAAAATAAAGCAAGAATATTCACCATCAGATAAGAAAAGGGTCAAGCAGACCACTAACAAATAAGGGAAAAGAAGAAAGACAATGCAAGTAAGCAATTCATAGAGTTTTGAGGATGAAGCTAGAGAGAAACCTATTGAACAAGATGCGTAGGAAGCAAGAAAAATAGTTGGAAAAAGAGCTTGGAAACCCAAGGTAGAGAATCTAAACATGCAAATAATTAATAATAATAATTTTGTATAGTTAAATAAGTATTACAATATGCATAGCAATATGGATAAAATGTAGTTAGAGAATTATATTTAAAGGAATATGATTTTGAGGGACAAGAAGTTTGGGAATATACAAAATAAGATACCTAAAGACCTATACAATTTAGGTTAATCAACAGAAAGAAGAGAGTGTTAGAAGAGGATCTAAGTATGAGGATCATAACAATAAATAAAATATGTGATGTTGACTTGAGGACTCAAACAAAATTTTGAAGGGTATTGAACCCTTAGTGAGGAACAAAAGAAGAGAAATTCTTCTAATGTGAGGTAACAATGAGGATGTAAAGAAAGAAACTAAGGAGGAAATTGTAAAGTATATGACTACAATGCCTAAGGATAATGCATAGTCTAAGCCTAATGGCCTAGAATATGTGCAAGCACATACACCATCCAAGGAAGAGGAAGAAGAAAATGAGACACATCAGGAACCTTCATCACCACTTATTGTTATGGGTACTAAATCCATGTAAGTGAATAGTATGAACATAACTATAGATACAAAGGAGAATCCTTTTGAAAGATATGGAGAAAATATTGTTGGAAATATCATCAATATCACTGCATACACTAGCTCAAATGAGGAAGAACAAAAAAAGAAAGGGGAAGAGGAAAATAAAAAGAAAGAAGAAGAAGAAATGAGAAAGGAAGAACAAATCAAGAGAGAAGAAGAAGAAGGAAAAATGAATAAAGAAGAGGAGGAAACAAAGATACATGAGGAGGAAGCAAGGAAATAAGCTGAAAGGATAGCTAAAGAAAAGAAGAAGGTTGAGGAAGAAAAGAAGAGCACAAAAATAAAAGTAGTTCCACTTATTCTTGTAGTAGCTCCAATATAAAAAATAGTAGCAATAATAGATTTAATGATGATGATTATCAGAAGGGTTTGGTAGGCACCTTAAACAAGTTGTTTGAGAAGCATGAATCTGTAAAGCCTTTGGAGAAGGCTCTAGCTAAAGTCTTGGAAAAAGTGTAGAAGGAAATTACTACAACTATAGAAAATCCAAATTTGTAGTCAAAGGCCAAAGGGTTGGTGAAGACATTTGATAAGGAATTCACAACTTTAGCAGAAGTAGCTTAAGCACAATGACATGCAAGGAATGATGCATCACTATTTGATATAATATGCACCAATTTCATAAGTGATATAAAAAAATTAGATGTGTGAATAAAATAATTGAGGATGAGTATTGATGAAGGTAAAATGTTGTATGGACAATGCACAATGTCATACAATTACCTATCAGATTTTGATATCAAGATCAAAGTCCACATGAGTGAGCTTCATACACTCACTACAAGATTGCAGCAACTTGAGACCTAAATTGAAGATTATAGAACTGAGACAGAGAAGATTCACAATTCTATCAAGAGCATAGAGTTTGACAAGGAAAAGGTATTAAGAATATTCTTTTTCCTCAAAGAATACTTATCACCCAAAGTTGTTATTTTACAGAGATAGTTGGAGGAGTGTCTTGCAACTAAGACATCCTATGAAAAGTTTACCTATATTGACTTGAGAGTAGTTGAAGTGGCATCTTATGCAATTTTTGCACTCATTAGTATATTTGATATTGTAAAATTGAACTAGAAGAAGGACTTTGACAAGCTAAAACATGATTTTGTAGATTGCATTTCCAGAATGATTGGCTAATCAATAGAAGGTGACAAAGTTTTGAAGATACAATTTTTGACACCTTTTCCATTGATGTCAAAGGGGGGATATTGTGTAGAAGGAAAATTTTATAGTTGTATATATTTTATATGTAAGGGGGAGTACACTTATGTACCTAAGTATCAATCTAAAGGAGTGATAAGGAATGCAATGATCAATCAAAACATGAATACAATCTTTTTGTTTTGAAGGAATTTGTGTGTAGTTACTTTTATTTGTCTTTGACTATGTATGACATCATTTTTTGACTTAGCCAGTTTTCCAAATGTTTCCATCAATTACAAAGTTAGATATTGTTGAAAGTATGGTCTGATCAATGTGTTAATGGGTTTCATTTATGGCAACATATATTCAACATTTCATTTATGCATTTAGAGATAGAAAATTGTCTAACTGTTAGACAGTTTGCAATAGCACAAAGAGAAGATATGATGTGTATAGAAAATTAATTTACAGTTAGATCATACCAAATTAAGGAAAGCTTCATGAAAATGTCATCATGATATGTGCCAATGCAAAAATGTGTACAAATAGTGAGGTGAAAGCTATGATTAAAATACCAGTACGGGTATTTAATAGTGCAAAAGAGAGCATAGAAGAGATTTGCATTGTACAATCTTAGGAATTATTTTGGTTATGATATAATTACTAAGGTATGAGTAGAAAAATATTTGGATATTATTCCACAAGCTATTTTATATAATGTCAAGTGTGTGAACAAATGAAGGCCGACTGAGCAGAGTTTTGTAGTTATGCAAGGTATAAGTAAAGATCTTATCTTGCACAGATAAGTGTGATATCTATGATAGATGAGCAAGTGTTATTTGATGTGAACTATTGTACAAAGAGCTTGAAATATTTTTTATCCTTATGTGATGCAAGATCTGATGTATGATCAAAGCAAGTACGAGTTACAATAGTAAGCAAGTAGTGTATGTATACCTATCTTGTGAAGAACCAAATTGTATAAGTGCATGTTAGGGTAGTGGGCTCTTCTTGCATACATTGTATTTGCTCCACCAACTCCTAACAAGGCTGAGGCTTTTGAGAAGGCCTAATCCTCTAATAGGGACTCAAGACACTATATGTACTTCATAGACTCTTAACAAGGTCAATATCCTTAATACGATTCTATTGTTTAGTGAATCATCTAGTGGGTATCATCCTCACTGGGGTTTTCCCTTGGCCAGGGTTTCTCTAGTTAAAAAATAATGGCATTATGAGTTTTCTTTGTCCATGGTTACATTTTTTATTCAACATTGTTCATTTAGTTTCATATGCTGCTACTACATTTGGGTGTGAATTATGATGGCGGGCCATCATAATTACAACAATAAACTATCATCCATCCAACATTAGTCAAAATTGGCCCCTGCCAAATGGACGTCAAACCTTTATTATCATAAGTTGTGAAGGAAAGGGCTACCATCATAATTACAATGCCTATTGGTGTCATAAATTGGGCTATCATTTTGACAAATAATTCATTTACACCATAAGCATTGCAACAAAAATCTATCAAGGACGTCCTCACAATTGTGATGTTAGTGTGACATAAATTCTATGGGTCTTATGGTAAACCATTGGTAACCTCCATCACAATTGGGATAGTCATGTGGTAGGAATTTTTTGGGATCGATGGCCAGCCTTCGTAATTGTGATGTCATGAATTAATACAAAACAATTAGTAGCAAACATTGAATAGCTATAATGCAATCATAGGTTAATATTGAGATTCACTTGGTTTTGAGAATAGTTTAATATTATCTACTAATTAGGGCCAAGCACATGACGGTGGAAGATCATTTGGCCACACCCCCACCTTCCCAACATCTAAATTCCCCATTAACATCTAAAATCTTGAAGAAATGATCAATGTTTAAAGTAAAAAGAAAGGTTCCAGACTTGCAAAAGTGACATCACTTTCCCATTTTCTAGTGCACATCATTTTTCTGTCACATTCAAAATAAGATTCTACCACTTTGAAGAAAGAATGCATTAGAAATTGCATTCTTTATGCATGGACAATAGGCAGAGCTAAAAAATGCATCATGATTACATTTATTTAATAAGTCTATTAAATTTTTAAAATTATAGACCATCCTCACGAAAAATGTTCATGATGGCCTATAACTTAAAATATCTAATTAAAAACCTCTATGGAAAATGAAAACTTGTTGGTTCTTTTAGCCCCACTTGCTATCGTATGCATATGAATTGACATTGCATATTGAACTATGGCATCCTTTTGCATTACTTGAAATGAAGAGATTCACACAATTAGTTGTCATACAAACATAGGTTATTGTTGAGCTTCACTTTGTTTCAAGAATAGTTTAATATTCTCTACTAATTAGGGCCAGCCATGTGAAGATGGAAGCTCATTCTCCCCCCCCCCTTCCTAACATCTAATTTCCCTATTAACATCTAAAATCTTTAAGAAAGGATCAATCTTTAACGTACCTAGAATTTTCTCATTGCCTCCTGCTACTCTCAGGGGAAGTCCATCTTTATTTCTCTTGGACAATTCATCACACAGGTACAAATAGGAATGTCCTCATTGCCTCATGCATAAAATGAATCCAATATTAGAAAATGCCCCCTAAGAAATAATAGTTCAATTGGACTAAACACATGTAAATGAGAGAGAGAGAGAGAGAGAGAGAGAGATCTACTTACCAATAGGTGTTGCCATCGCATCTTTGGCCATGCTACTTGTTGAGTGAGTTTTATTGTTTTTCTATTGTGCCAAGATCTCTTTGTTTATATACATGCACACATATATACATATACACATATATACATATACATATGTATATATATGTATACACATACATACACACATATACATAGATCACAAGGGCATGGCAATGAGATGCAAAGATCACAAGGGAACGGCAACCTATTGAGTGAGTTTTGTTGTTTTAATGTTGTGCCAAGATCTCTCTATTTAGCAACATAAAAATAGCAAATGATTAATCTCACATTTTCTTTATTTTTTGTTTATAATCCATAATCCATAATGCACGAGATCTCTATAGTGATCAAGGTTTTTTTTAGTGGCTAATATTTTCCAATTAGCTAATTTTAGAATATTTTGGCTAGAAATTTACTAATAATTTAAAATTTGATACAACAAAAATCGCCATAGTTTTATAAAATTTAGTTCTAGAATATTTAAAACCGCTCAATAATTTATTTTATTAAAAAAAATTAACTCGAATATTCGCCACAATATTTGTTACATGATTAGATTTGAGTCACCTAAATATAACATATTATTGGAGAAATTATATTTAACTAACCAATAATTATCATGATTATTAGTTACTTTAGAGATATATCACCAATATTTAGTTTTCACTATTGATTTAAAGCATATGTAACGATCCTCATAATATTCCACGAGGTAAAAAAATGTTCAATTTTGATTTATAATATTCCATGGTGATTAATGAACTTCCCATTATTATTGATATTTGTCAATATTTTATAAAATAAATTATGATTCAAAAATAGTTACCAATATTAATCATATTTAGAATAAAAAATTGAGAGATTTTCCAATAGAAATAATTTTTGTTTCTCAAAATAATGAAAGATTTGTTGATATTTTATATCTTATTTTGGAGGTAGCTTTCTTAAAGTTTTCCCTAATAGTGATGCCCAAATTAACTTCAATACCTAGCTAATCAACAAGTAGACCAATTTAACTGGGTTATGCCTCAGGCATGTTCTATTCCCATTTATCATATGGTTGAAATGTTGGAGGCAACATTATTTCAATAGTGGCAATAGGTTTTGTGGCCTAATTTTAATGAAGTAACAAAGTCAATTTTAGGGTGGAAAGGACAATTTTTCCCTAAGCTTCTTGCTAATGAGAGGATGAGAGGTTAGCTAAATGTAGCCCTTGAAATGATAAATCAAGTTGTAGAGGGTACAACTATGGAACAACATGGGGCTATAGAGAATGTAATATATCTTAGGGCAACAATGCCAATTTGAGGCACTTCAATAGCAACAACACATGCTCAACAAAAAGCCTCAACTTCCATGGGCAATGGGATTCACATGAATAATTCCATGGGTGCACCTTAGTTGAGTTTGAAGGAAGTGATTGTAATATATGCACAAGAACATGACATCCAATTTGTCCCTATAGTGTGATGTACACATGATGGTCTTCAAGTTTATGACTTTGGAGCTCTCAATATCTATCTAGATTCTATAAGTCAATAAGTTCTTATATAATCTGGAGATAGATGGGTGATTGGGTCATTGGAGTAGCTAGTTAACATGCACTATAATCAAATGGGAGGAAATCATTGATAAACCAAACATATAATGAAGAGGAAACTTGAAAACTAAATGCTGAAATGCTAAAATGAAAGCTATCAAAGATCAAACACCTATACCACTCCTTATATAGTTCAAGTGAAATAAACACATAAAAAATGATAGAGAAAAAGAGAAATCTACTTACCAATAGGTGTTTCCATTGCATCTGTGGCCATGCTACCTATTGAGAAAATTTTATTATTTTTGTATTGTGCCAAGATCTCTCTATTTATATACATAAATACATACATACATACATATACATATACTTATGTATATATGTATACACATACACATATATATACATATACATATGTATATGTGTATACACATACATACATATATAGAGATCATAAGGCACAATAATGAGATGCATAGATCACAAGGGCATAACAATGAAATGTAGCAATCACAAGGGTAGATGCATACATACATATATATACATACATACATACATACATGTATGAATGTATGTATATATATACATAGATATTTTTTAAGGTGCTAAGTGACTTACCTCAATATCCTCTACAAAAATAATATAGACCAGAAAAAATGGGTAGAGTTCACAAGAAATTTTACAAGAACATATCATACAGATACTTTTAGAAAGAAACAATCCATAACATGGTTAAATGGGTCTAGTTGTTGATTAGCTATGTTTATATATATGTATATTTAACTAGGTTATGGCTTCTACAAGGGAATGAGCCTATGATTATGGCATTTACATAGAAGGAAAACTTGCTTCTTCAACTCCTTACACCCAACTCTTCACTGATGTTATTCTTCTAGCAATGAGAATAGCTACTACAAATTCTTGGGAGAAAATGGACCCTGAATCTATGCTATGTTTTCTAGAGACATGGAAGAAGTTTTAGATTAAGGTAAAAACAAGTTTTGAAGGGACCCAAAACCCTTTAAAAAAATCTAAGGATCAACATTAAGCACCATCAGATTTTACAAGGACCTGAAACCTAAAGTTTACCAAATAATGTTAAAAAACCAAGTTTTACAAGGACCTAAAACCTAAAGAGTTAAAGAAAATAGAAAGAAACCCAAGTTTTACAAGGAGTTGGAACCTAAAGTTTAAACAAAAAGCTAGAAATAAAAATAGAACCAACCAAACAACACATACCGATAACCAACACACCAGTGACCCATACCAGTAGCAACAATAGGTCTTTAATGATCTTTACTACCTCCTTGCCTACCTTAGTAGTACCATGGATAATGTCAACTATGGAAAAAACATGAGCCTTAGGAGCCTCAGTAGCCATTTTCTTCACGCTCTACCATGTTCTCTTACTTGGATTCCCTATACTCTTCACCCTTGCAGTACCTGGAGACATAATCTCCTTATTTCTTTTCTTTCCCAAACATGTTGCCACAACACATAAACTGGAAGTAACAAGCTCCATCCTTTGCCCACTATCCCTAATTAATTAACAGAGTTCTAGATCATACTCCTTAAGTTTGTTAGAAATATTACCAACATGGCTTTCTAGATGGGCTCTCATTACATGTTCATGCTCCAACTATGTCTACATACCCCCAATTTTTTTAGTCAACACCATAATCTCATTGTAGAACCATGAATCACCTTGAAGAGATGCATCATCTTTAATCTCAAAGTGGTTTTTAGGGTGGAAAGGACTATTTTTATTTGAGCTTCTTGCTAATGAGATGATAAGAAGTCAGCTAAATATAGCCCTTGAAATGATAAATCAAGTTGTAGAGGGTATGACTATGGAACAACATGGGGCTAGAGGGAATGTAATCTATCTTACAGTGATGGAGCAATGCCAATTTAAGGCACTTCAGTAGCAATAACACATGATAAAAAAAAAGCCTTAGCTTCCATGAGTAGTGGGATTCACGTGAATAATTCCATGGGTGCACCTTAGTTGAGTTGGAAGGAAGTGATTGTAATATATGCGTGCAAGAACATGACATCCAATTTTTCCCTACAATGCAATGAACACATGATGGTCTTTAGGTTTATGGCTTTGGAACTCTTAGTATCTATCTAGATTCTATAAATCAACTAGTGCTTGCATAATCTAGAGATAGATGGGTGATTGTATCATTGGAACAGCTAGTTGATATGCACTATAGTCAAACTAGAGGAAATCATTGATAAACCAAACATATAATGAAGAGAAAACTTGGAAACCTAAATGTTGAAATGCTGAAATGAAAGCTATCAAGGATCAAACATCTATGCTAGAGATACAACACAATGTGAAGAACTTATTTCAGATATATAAAAGAAAAAATAAAATATGACATAAATCATTCCTAGTTTTATGTTCACAACTCAAATGCTCTCCCATGGCCTGAGCTAAAAACCTCATTACTGAATCTAAAATAAAGGAATAAAATATGATTATGTTCCCAATGGGGAATTGACATGTAATTTTTTTGGATTCCACTTAGTAATATGTTGATAAACTCAAGAAATTCTATCACCATGCAAATTATCTTAAATTGATTCCAAAGTTTAGGCCCTAACAATAGTCAAAAGGTAAATTGTTGTCAAAGAATGTGTTAAAAAAAAAGCAAGAGTATATATTTAAGATAAGTATAGATATTGGCAACAATGAAGAAATATATAATCCTCTTATACATAATCAAAATTATGTCAGAGATGAACTTCAGGAATTGAGCAATATAAGAGGTGCTTAGCTAGATATTCTAGCCATCTTGGATGATTTGGTGAGAGGATTCTACAAGGGAATGAGCCTTGTGAGCTAACATATAATGTCTTAAAATAGTTAAGTGCTACCTAACTATGTCCAAGGTGTCTACACACTAGAGGCATACTAAGTCTACTAGGTTTCCTACATACCCATATCCATGGGATCAAGACCCTTGAACTACTCACTCTAATGAATATTTAATTTGTGTTTCTAATTGTTTTGATGTAGATGTATTCAAATAGCCACTAGTGAGCTTTTCTCACCTAATACAACTATTTTCCATCATATACCCACTTTAAAGAATCAGGTAGTTTTCTATAATTACAATATTGTAATACCCTGGTGCGATCTTTATGTTGTAGTTTACATTTAATGTAAGGTTAACCTATATACATCCTAACTCACTCCTTATATAGTTCAATTGAAATAAACACATAAAAATGATAGGAAAAAAGAGGAATTTACTTACAAATAGATGTTTCCAATCCATCTGTGGCCATGCTACTAGTTGAGTGAGTTTTATTGTTTTCCTATTATGCCTAAATCTCTCTATTTACACACACACACACACACACACACACACACACACACACACAGACACACACACACACACACACACACACACTCACACACACACATGCACACACACACACACACACACACACACACACACACACACATGCACACACACACACACACGCACGCACACGCACACACACATATGTATACATATTTATACACATACATATATACAGATATCACAAGGGCACAACAACAAGATGTAGAGATCACAAGGGCACAACAATGAAATGCAACGATCACAAGGGCACATACATACATGTATGTATGTATATATAGAAAGATATTTTTTAAGGTGCTAAGTGACTTACCTCAAGATCCTCTAGAAAAATAATGCAAGCAAGGAAAAATGGGTAGATTTAGCAAAAAATTTTACAAAAACATATCATAGAAAATATTTTTCAAAAGAAACAAGCCATAACCCAGTTAAATGGGTCTATTTGTTGATTAGTTGCATTAATATATATATGTATATTTAACTTGGTTATGGCTTCTACAAGGTAATGAGCCTCATGGTTATGACACTTCAGCAAAAGAAAAACTTGCTTCTTCAACCCCTTACACTCAACTCTTCACTAAAGTTATTCTTCTAGTAGTGAGAATAGCTACTACAAATTCCTAGGAGCCAATTGACCTTGAACCTATGCTACATTTTCTAGAGACATGGAAGAAGTTTTAGATGAAGGTAGAAACAAGTTTTTAAGGGACCCAAAACCCTTTAACAAAATCTAATAATCAACATTAAGCACCATCAGATTTTACAAGGACATGAAACCTAAAGTTTACCAAATAATATAAAAAAAAGTAGGTTTTACAAGGACTTGAAACCTGAAGAGTTAAAACAAAAAAAAACAAACCCATGTTTTACAAGGAGCTAGAACCTAAAGTTTAAATAAAAAGCTAGAAATAAAAATAAAACCAACAAAACAACATGGACCAACAACTAGCACACCAGTGACCCAGACCAACACCTTCAACAACTCTTTAATGATCTTTACCACCTCCTTGCATACCTTGGCAATGCTTTGGATAATGTCAAATGTGGTAGAAACAAGAGCCTCAGGACCCTTGATAACCTTTTTCTTCATGCTCTACCTAGTTCTTTGATTTGGACCCTCTGGAATCTTCACCTTTACAGTATTTGGAGACATAATCTCCTTATTGTTTTTCTTTCCCAAACTGGTCACCGCAACATATAAATTAGAAGTAACAAGCTCCATCCTTTGCCCACTATCCTTGATTAATTGATAGAGCTCCAGCTCATACTCAAGTTTTTCAGGAATATTACTAACTTGGCTTTCTAGATGGGCTCTCATTACATGTTCATGCTCTAGCTTTACCTACAAAATCTCATTGTAGAGACACAAATCACCTTGAAGAGATGCATTATCTTTAAGGTTGGTAGTATGAAGGAAGGATAACAACAAAAAATAGATACTTGGGATGCAAAGATCACAAGGGCATGCCAATGAAATCCTAGATCTCTACATGATACATACATACATACATACATACATACATATGTATTCATACATACATACATACATATACATGTATGTATGTATGTATGAATATAGAGAGATATTTTTGAAGGTGCTTATTATATATTAGCTACACAACAAAATATTTGATCTAGCTACATACATATTCCAAAATCCAAATAATAAAACAATAAAACTCACTCAACCCATGGTAAGCTATATGGCTCTAGATCATGCACACAAATAATGTTGATTGTTCCTTTTATTGTACCTAATCTAATGAAAATTATATAGGAATTTGTAATCAGCCTAGCTAATCAATAACTAGACCAAATTAACACCAACAATAGATAGTTGGGATCTTCGTAGGGAGAGCATGCCAATACAATGCAAAACCCATAGAATTTAAATCAATTTTTTTTATCTACAATTATTTTACACCTTTAATAAGATATGAATAAAATACCAAGTTTTCTAGATCCAAACATTCAATTTAAAATTACTGGCAAGCATATAACAAATAATAACATAGTCCGCTAAGTTTCTCAACATGTTCCTACATTGTTAATACCTTGCCTTAGCTAATTTTCCTGAATGTAATTGAAGTCAAATTGGAATTTCAAAAACTTGTATTTCTTGAGCACATAGAAAATATAGTTATAATTAAGAGGTGCAGACAAGTAAACATATTTCAAACCCCATTGCAAAAGAACACAATCATTAAATACATATACTCTTTAAAATGATGAACAAATTTACCTTTAACAAAATTTGATATATTCTAGGATTTTGTATGATATTTCAGCTAGATTTTCTCGTTAAAAATCATGGTAGTTGGAAAAAAATCATAGATTTGAAATAAATTTTTGTATTAGACAAAACCAAATAAAAATCAACTCAATTAGATATATTCTAGCATTTCTATTAAATAAAGAAATAGGTCTTATCACAAGACACAAGTCTTATCACCTACCTCATTAGTTTTGAATTTTGTTCTCACCAAAAATTATAAAATGTAAGAAAAAATGTGACAAAAAGAATGTAAAAAGATGATTACAGTAAAAAGATGACTATCATGCACAATCATTTTTTTAGCTCATTTGGCACAATTGTTCTTACATTTTTTTGGCTTAATCTCCAACTGGTCAGTATGTGTTTTGAAAAATTATTCTTGGATAGTGAGTTAGGAAAAAGAGAAATATCAAACTTGAAAAAGATGCACATAAATGAAATTAATTTTTAAACTTGAATTTTATAAACTTACAAAGAGAACCATATAATTATAAGAAACTATTGTGGTTTGTACTATTTGAAAATTATATTTACAAGTGATAAAGTTATATAAATTTGATTCAGAGAGGGAAAATAATGGAAATGAATTATTACCAAAGGTGCAAGCTCAACTACCCCCTGACCCCCCATAGCAAATAGTTACATACATACATGGTTAAGTGCTACCTAACTATGTCCAAGACATCTGCACATTGGAGGCATACTTCATCTACCAGGTAGCCTACATACTTGTATCCAAAAGATCAAGACCCTTGAACTACTCAGTTTAACAAATATATAGTTATAGTTTCTAATTGTTTAGATGTAGCTATATTCCTATAACCACTAGTGAGCTTTACTCACCTAATACAACTCTTCACAATCATACACCCACTCGAGAAAATCTAACAATTTTCTATAATTAAAATAATGTAATACCCTAGTGCAACCTTTGTGTTGTAGTTTACCATGAATGTAAGGTTAACCTATATGTATGTCCTAACTCACTCCTTATATAGTTATGTTTAAAATCTTGAGACAATACCCATGGCCATTCTACTAGTTGAGTGAGTTTTATTTTTTTTCTATTGTGTCAAGATCTCTCTATTTATATACATACATATATGCATATATATACATATACATATGTATATGTGTGTCTATATATATATATAGAGAGAGAGAGAGAGAGATCACAAGGGCATTGCAATGAAATCCTATATCTCCAAATGTACAAGATCTCTATCTATATATAAATACATAAATATACATACATACATTTGCATATATAATTTTATCACCTTGGAAAATTGTATTTGATCTTGCTTGTTGGGAATAACTGATTGTTTGTTTTATTGTACCTAATCTAATGATAGTTCTACATGAATTTTTAATAAACCCAACTAATCAGCAACTAGACCAATTTAAGTAGGTTATGATTTGTTTTTTCCTAGTCAGTATTCTTTTTGTGTATGATCTTGATCTAAGTCATTTAGGATGGGTTGAGTGTATTTTATTATTTTATTATTTGGATTTTGGAATATGGGCTTTGTTTTATTATTGGCTTTGTTCAAGTCTTGATTTTAATGAAGTAACAATTTTTTTTAGGGTGGAAAGAACTCTATAATGAAGAGGAAGCTTGAAACCTTGAATTTTGAAATGCTAAAATGAAAGCTATAAATCAAGACATAAATGATTCCCCAGTTGTTTTAATTGTGGAGAGCTATGTGCAAAAGAGGGTGGAGAGCTCAAAAATTTGGTAGAGATTTCTTTGTCATCCCCTTGTGATCACTGGATTTTTTTGATGTGCCCTTATGATCTATGTGTTTTGTTTCCATGCCCTTGGTGGAGATTAGTGGAGATCTAGGATTTTTTTGCCATGCCCTTGTGATCTCTATATTTTTTTGTTGTGCCCTTGTGATCTCTGTGCCCTTACTCTTTGATTTTATTATTGTCTCATACTCTTGTGATCTTTATACCCTTTGTAACACTGCAACATTTGGGGTCAAATTGTGATGGTAACTTGTGATGGTGGTGTAATTTTTAGTGTTCGGGCCCAAATGTAGTAGTGCTTTCTTTATGATTTTCTTCAAGTGAAGAAGAGGTACCTATGTAAATGTTATTTTCTTTTCTTTCTAAACATGTATCTCTATATATTCCTTGCAGCAGGTGATTAGAGAAGCTTCTCTTTATGTATATGTATGTACACACACACACACATACACATATAACTATGTCTATGTTGATCAAATAAATAAGATTGATAAATGAGTGTCAACACACTTAACCATTTTTACTATACATGCCAAGTACACAATGAAAGCTGAGCTAGAATTTCTTTATGTGTCGAGCAAAACACATTATAGTATATGCTGAGCTATACATGTGCCAAGTAGATCAAAATAAAATGTGTGCCGAGAAATGCAAGAACCCTAATAGGAGTCGAGTGATTCAAAAATTCTATAGGAGCTGAGTAACATAGGAAACATAGTGGATGCCAAGCAATCTAGAATAGATGGTGCCAAACACTAGTATTACTTCATGTGCCAAGCAATGTAGGATTAGCATAAGAGTTTGTGCCAATAAAAACCAAGATGTAAAATGGTTATGCATGACTCATGATAGGATAAGGAGATAAGATCAAATCCTCCCATACACCTATGTGATCCTCATGCAACCAATTAGAAAATTGGAATTGCATGCAACTAATGGGTGAATTTCAAGGGTTTGAGTGGGAACATTTTATCTAAGGATGCATAATGATCCACTAACCTTTATAAGGGAGTCTTGATGCCATTGAACAAGAGTTGGGGAGAAGAAGGAACAACAAAGCCTTTTATTGAGGTCGTTGCAAAGCATTGGTGTCAAATATTTAATGGAAACGACAACATTTACACATTTGGTTGATCAGAATAGAACAAGGAACACAATCAGCAAATCAAATCTAGTAGAAATTAGGGATAGATGAGTAGGTCAAGAGCCTAAGATCAGCATTAGAGATTGCATTAGTTCAGATGTAATATTCTAATACTCTCTCACAATTGTATTAGGAATTTGGAAATCCTATTGAGTTAGGTAGGTTTAATAGCCTTATGTAAATCCTTTAACTAGGTGGCATTCTAAGTTGAATGTTCTTAAGTCCTCTAACAAGGCACATTCCTAATAGGGTGTAGAAATACTTTAACAAGGTCACATATTAACAGTGTGTTGTAGCCTTTAACAAGGCAAGCCTTTAATAGGGAAAACCATCATAAGTGGTTGAAATCAATTGTTGTAGCAATTTCATGGGTATTATCCCCACCCCAATTTTACCTTCCTATTCCTAGAGGGTTTCTAGGTCACCAAAATCTCAAGTGTTGTGCGGTGATGCATGTTTTTTTTTAATGATTGTTTAATGTTTATATGCATGCATGTTAATTTCAAGTGGTTTAAAGGCTAGTACTTCTAATTCACCTCCCCCTCTCAAAAGATCTCTTCCCATTAAGACATTCCAACAATTAGTATTAGAGCTAAGTTCTCTAGGGGAGAAGCCTAACAGCTTGGAGGAAAAGATTTGAAGATGGAAGTTTTCAAACCCGGGAGGATCATTGAGAACTAGGTGATAGATGTGCATCTCGCTCTACACAAGGTAGAGGAAGCTAGAGAGGAATTAAGAAAATCCTTAAAAGAAGGAAGGGAATAGCTATAGCCAAAAATGATATTCACTGCAATGAGATTGACACCACACAAGTATTTTCCAAAGGAGATTTCAAAGAATTTGATATAGCAATAGTAGAACTGATGGAGAAAAATAGAATTCAAGTAGAAGAGATAAGAACTCTTAAGATAGAGCATGAATCACAAGACATGATGCCATGTGAAATCACTAAACAAAAGAAAAGAGTAGTTGGGGATAGATTCATGATGGAGTATGACAAAATAAATCTTGCAAACATACTTGAAGAAAAGTGTACTGAATTAACAAGGATCTCAAACATGCAGATGGATACGCTTGCCCAAATGATGAACCTTCATCATGAACTCAATATGAAAGATATTGAGATCTCTACTTCGAGGATGCACAATGAACAACTACAGAATGAATTGAATAGAGAAAAAGAAATAGAAGAGAATCTCAACAAGTCAAGTAAAGCCATCAAATATTTTGAATAGTTGCTGAAATCCCCAAGATTAGCCCATGATACATCAGGACTTGGATACTCCAGCACTAAAGTTGGGGAATCATCAAAGAGTGCTGAGCAAAGGAGTGACAAAGGTAAGGATTCTAAACCCACTTGTCATTACTGTAATAAAAAGGCGCATACTACTAATTTTTGCAAGAGTAGAAGGATCAATCAGTCAAACACACCCAAAAGCAAGGGTTGCTATCACAAGTGCAACATGCAAGGACATATGACACAAGACTATAGGTCCAAAGTCACAAGGACACAAAGATTTGATGGACATTACCATAATTGCAAGAAGTATGGACATAGAGCCTTTGATTGCAGATCAAATCCTATGTAGACACCAAATCAGCATGTAAGAAGGGACAACTATGAACACCATTACAATTGGGGCTACAATACAAGGCAACTTTATCATTATTGTCAAGAATATGGACATATACCCCAAAACTGCATATGAACACATTTCAAGGGAAACTATAAAAGATGGTTGAACCAAAGTACTTGCTTAAAAACTGGACATGTCAGCAGGAATTGTGCAACAAAGGCCAAGGCACCCAAGACTGAAGTAAATAAGGGCAAAGAAAAGATTGATGTGGAACACATTAGAATAGACATGAAGAAGACATTGTAGAAAAAGGATGGATCAAGTACATCCAATGGAAGGGTCACTTCACCCATGAGGTCAAGTGATCATTTCTCATCCAATTAATCACAAGATGAGCCTATGAGGCTGATATATATAAGGAAGTATCATACATCAGCCCTAAACCATGAAGAAGCACTAAAAAGTATAAATATGCATGAGACAAGATGTTAAGACAAAAATTTGAATGATGATGTCAAGTTGTCTTTAGACACTGAGTGAAATTTCTTTGGATGTTGAGTTAAGAAGTCAAGTGGAAGTTGAGTGAAACTGCAGTGGTGGTTGAGTTATTAACAAAGATAGTAGATGCTAAGTGAGAATAGCTACCAAGTAAATGCCAAGTTAAAAAAAAAAAAAAAAAACCTTTGGAAGTTTAGTGATAGGTAAAGGTACAAAAATGCATTAAATACAAGGCTTTTGAGTCGCTTAAAGGTTAAAATCAATTCATTTTTGAGCCATCCAAATGAAGAGTGATTATCGGGGGCACAACTGAGAAATTTTCAAGCTTTCAACCAGCGATTTGCAGTGATTCAGCATCTACCCAAGTGATCTAAGCATTTAACCAGGTATTTCCTTCAGGTGCTAAGTTTTACAGTTTGTGAAGTTTGCATTAATCATCAAACCCTAGTTTAGTTTTAAAAATGGCATCTAGTTCAAAGATGACCTAAGTAAAAGAGAGCCATGAGATTCAATTTGTTAGTAACGAGGTTAAGCAACCTAAGTTTAGGCCCATACCATAAGTTGCATATAAAAATGATCCCGCTGGTGCCCTATCTGCCATCCTTGAAAAAATTGTTATGGTTCAGGATGTGTGAAAGTTTTATAACTACAAAATAGGAACCATAGGGGACTTGGAAATCTTTAATGCCTTTGACAAACTCTATGACAATGGTATATTGAAGGATGAGTTTTCTATCATAGAGAAGAAGGGTTTAACCAAAGCCTTAATTTTTCCAATTGTATTCAAAACTAAGTGGATACACATAATACTTAGTAGAATCCATGATGGATCATTCTAGCTAGAGCAAGGACCAGTCAAGATTACCAAGAAGATGGTTCATAGGGTTACAGGATTTTCAACCCTAGATTGGCCCAAGACATTGAGAAGTGAAAAGAAGGAAATAATAGAGAAGAACACAGGTGCAAAATGGAATAATAGGGGAATGACAATTGGCATAGTAAAAGATCTCCTTCTAGACTTTACTATAAGGATCATATCACATAAGTTTTATCAATCTAGTAGGTTGAATAGTGTACCCTACATAGTAGTGGATGTGGTATATAAGCTTGTAAAGAAAGACCACACTTATGACCTTGTAGAGCTCATGTTGCAAAAAAATAATGAAAATCTTGGAGCTATTAGAAATTCTAAAGGAGCACAATGCAAATTTGGGTTAGTGCTAGTTTGTATGTTCTTGTATGTGATGAAGGAATTCCCTTCATTTGGTAAAGTCAACTGGAGTCAGAATAAAACCATTATTGATCAAATAAATGATTTCATTGCACAAATGGGAGATAGCTTTGATGATCAAATGTCTATCTATTTTGATGATTTCAAGATTGCAATGAAGAAAAGAATGAGGATAATAGTTTCATTGGTAGAAAAGTATGCAAACAACATATGCTTTCTAGTTGACATTGATTATACTTACATTCAAGCAATCCTTCCAAGAGTAAGATGGCTTAGACCATTGGGATATGAGCTTGATGTTGACCAAGCTTCTGTAGTCATCACAACATTACTTGTAGAGGAAATGGATAAATATGTAAAGGCATTTGGAACATATGACACTTCCAAATCAAGAGTGGTTACCGAACTCAAGATAGCCACAACATTAAAGAAAAAGGAAAAGTTAGTAAAGAAAATAAAGAAGAAGTTTGGTGTTGGAGAAACAAGTGCATCAAGCAAAGCAGAGGAGATTAGTGAAGGAGAAGAAGAAGGTGATGATGAGAAAGATGAGGATTAGCCAAAAAACGGGACACTTGAATTGTCACAAGGCCAAGGTGAAGACAAAGATGAGAGTGCCGAGGAAGTAGAAACCAAGGAAGCACCCATAAAAGGTAGAGTCATCAAAAGGAAGGCAAAGACACCTCCTACTTCTCAACCTTCATGAAAGAAAGCTGCCACACCAACATCCAAGAAGCCAACAACCAGAGCTACAACAAGGGCCTCTATACAAAAGGCCAAAGAGGAAGCTAAAAAGAAGAAGAAGATAGTCAAGAAGGCACATGAAGAGCCAAGGAAAAGGAAAAGATATGTGGCTCAACCTGATACTGATGAGGAAGATTAGACTGAAAAGGTAAGTCATTTTTCTAAGTCTTCAATTGATATATTATGTGAAAAGATTAGAAATGGAGACTTAAGTGAAATGAAAAAGGATTGATTTCAATAAGTTTAGTAAAGAGGAATATAAAAGCATCGAAGAATCAGTCTATGTATTAATGACACAATTCAAGTACACACCTCTTGAACTAGATGGACAATTGCCAAAGGAATTGTCTAAAATTGTAGAAGATAGATGGCATTTCTATCTAATGATGGAAAAGGAGATGAGGGAATCAACCCTAGCAAGCATACTGCCTAATTTGACAAAGGAATAGATAACTCAAGTAGTCAAAAGGCATAACACTAGGTTTACACCTAAGTATAGGGCATTCTCCATTCTCCAAAACAAAATTGAAGAAGTTGTACAGAGAACCACAAGAGCATTGGAAGAACTTGTATAAGAAAATTGAAGATGTCCTTGAAGAGTAATACAAAGAAGAAGCTACTACTAAACCAGAGGAGAGAAGAAAGAGGAGAGAAGAGAAGATAAAAGTAGAGAAAAAGATTGAAGAGGAGGAAAGCAAAGATACTGATGAGCAGAAAAGTGTGCAAGACACACAACTTCCACCTCCTAGTCCTCCTCACTCTACTACCACACCTACAAAAATCATCAAAATTAAGGATGTTTTTGAAACCTCTTGTCAAAACATCAATCCATTAACTATAGAGGATCTCACTAAGATCCTTGACCAAACAACTCTTCAAGCACAATTGTGTACAAGTCCCATATTGGTCAGTGTAGATGATCTCCAAAAGTTAGTAGATAAACTCAAAGAAGCCAAGGTGTCACCACAAGAACCAAGAATAGCCATACAAGCTCATCAGGAGCTAAGTACAATAGTAGAGGAAGTCACAAGTATAACAATACAGACAACAATTACACCTCCAACAACAGTGGTACAAGACGAAGATAGGGAAGAAACACAAGATAAGGAGGAGTCAGCAATACAAACTTTGGTTGAATTGCCAAAAATAGGCACTCCTACCAAACCCATTCAGAAGCTGAGTACTGAAATGATGACCTTGCATGTTAGTACACCAAGCTCAAGTGCTACTAGGGTAGCTAGTACCATTCATTATGGCATTCTTGATCTTGATGAAGAAATTAAAATACCCTATTATGATTCAAGCACTTTAACTGAAGAAAAGATGAATGAGATATAAAGTGCATTGGATAAGAGAAGGACGAAAGAGGCAATGAGGAAAGACCACAAATACAAGTAGGCAATGAGTGAGATCAAAGATATATTCATGGATGCCTTCAGCCTACAACCTCCAGATTCAAGCAGGCCAATCCTTGAGCAACTATCTAATATAGTTGACGAAGTGAATAATGAAGACCATGATACAAATGCAAAACTCATGGAATGGTCAGAAAAGAAGTTTGAAAGCAAGGTTAACCACAAGATAGCTAATAACATAATTTTGGGACAGGTTGACCTAGCTAAGAAACTGGATAATGTAAAGATTGTATTAGGGAATATATTTTCCCTTTATAGCAAATTGTGTGATTTTTCCAGGTTCACACAAGAAATAAATCTAGAAGTTTTGAAACTTGAGAGAAAACTTAAGCTCTCTAGCATGTAACTACCCCCAAATCCTACACAAAGTGAAAAGCAATTTTCTCAAACACTTCACACTCAGAGGGAATTAGCTACATTATCAGCAAAAGAGGCCACTATTAAAGAAAAGATGATGCAAATACAATTCTCTATCACTCCTCACTTGGAGATATTACATAAAGACCAAATGTATGTAGAAATAGTCTTGAAGAAAGATCCAAATATTTCTACTCATGAAGGACTTGTTGATCTAGCAGTAGAGCTTGCAATCCAAAACAAGTCATTGGATATTGCATTGAATAACTGGTATGCAGCTCTCAAAATACTCCTTGAGGTAAATAAGACATTTTTGGCCAAGCATCGCATTACCATTTAGGACCCTTTGACATCAATGTCAAAAAGGGGGAGATAATATTAATGTTCTAAGGGGAGATAATATTATAAGGGGAGAGACACTACTACATTTCATCTCATTTTTCGACCAAAATTTTTGACCATTCACTAAATAAGTTTAATTTGGTCAGAATGTTAAGGCAAAAAAATTCTTTGTTTACATGTAAGCCTTGTGTTGGTCAAAATTTTTACCAACATGGGGCTTATGCATAAAAAAACAAAAAAAACATTTGTAACTTTCACTTTGTCTTTCTCGTGCACAGGTTTTCTGTGATGACAACTACTACTCCCACCTGCATGGGAGATGCTTGGGGCTTGAAACTAAGGAGGAGGGGAGTCCTCTTCCCATTACCATTTCCAAATTGTAGCATTCCAAAGCCAAGGGTTCACACATGAAATTCATCAATGTGGCCTACAACAACCTCATTCATGCCCACTAGGATTTTCTCTCTCAAATTGCCCCTTTGCTTACCCCCTTATGAGTAAGCCATGTTTTGCTTAAGACCCATAGAGACCACATACTCACCAAAAAAATTTCAACTAGGCTAGGTAGTAGAATGGCTTCACCCACAACATTGAGATGCATTGCTTGATGTTTCACATTTTGTCAAGGTTAACAAGTTCAAACTTGCAGTGGCTTATACATTCGTGTGGGTTTTCCTAGCTTTTAATGTTGGAGCATTGTTTGGAACACAAGAAAGATTTTTCCTTAATGTCTGGTAGTTGCAACACATTGACTTCTTTTACCTTTTTCATGGGTCCAGTGAAGATTAATTTGTTGAGTGAGTTTAGAATATGGTAGTAGAGGGTAAGCCATTTGTGAAATACCATTGGCTTTCAACTAGTTTTTTGACATCAATGGCAATGCAAAGTAAAAAACAAAAAATTTTAGTGCAAAGTAATTCCTATACATTGCATAATTACTGCCTCTCACATTTGGGTCATACAGGTGATGTGATTTCTACAAGGCACATTGTGTCAAGTTCAAGAAGGCTCATCTGCTCAATATCTACATCTGTAATAGAAACTTTCTCAGGGAATTTGGGATTGTATTTTGATGCTCAAGAGAATAGCTACTCTGATAACTCTAATGGTTGTCTATTCAATATCATTGTCAATAATAGATGGACGGTCGATTCATTCCTATCTAGGCTAGAAAAAGTTGATACCATGGAGTTGCTTGGGGTTCACTTTACATGAGGTGATAGACCATATCTAATTTCAGGTTTAGATGATCATATAGCCAAGGTACTCTTTACAAATTCTGTCCTGGTTGACATTTGTTACTTTTTGTATGGATCTTTTTGAATAATAGTCCACTACTCATTTTATTTGGTGTACTTGTATCGAATGTGGGATTACCAAACAAAAAGTTCAATCTAGACTCTTGACAGACATACCCATAATGTATCAACAACTTGCTTTCATCCTGAACTTCCTAGCATTATCACTAGTTCTGAAGATGGTACTGTACGCATTTGGCATTCAAAAACATACAGGTAAGTTTATTGAATTGTTTTTTTCACTAGATTTTTTTAAGTACAATGTAATTTTGCATATGATTTTGTTTTATAGTGATCGAATTATTTGTAATAATAAGGGCCAATACAAATTTATTAGATGATTATTATATACCCTTTTTTTTTGTATGGGGCCTACATTATGTAAATTAATTTTGTCTTTGTTACAGGTCTATTTACATCCCATTTTGACTGATATGTCCTATTTTTGCAATTGCTTCCTAAACACAAGGCTTGCTTCTTGAGTAAATCGCTCTAAAATTTTTGAACAATAGGTAGTATCATGCCTTGAGGCTGGCTCGCCATTTTAATGTAGAATTTTGTGCCCCTGCCTTGATCTACAAAATACCTATGCCAAGAATATTTATACATACTAAAATTAGCTAAAAATACTTTATATAATATCTTAGTGAAGTTGTGATAAGATGCTTGATAAGTATTTTTACTTGGTATGATGGGAATATACCTTGTGGAGTATGTTGTTTTGTTTGTATTCATTTTTTTCTCATTTTTTATCACTTGCAAATCTTATTGTTCTTTTTATGATATTCTAAAATATTGGAGCTTGTTACTAGATAAATTCATGGGGTAGGTACAAACATTTTTCTCTTTCTTTTTTGGCATTTCTTAGCTCATGCTTTTGACTACTTGTTATGTAACTTTAGTTAATGCAACACAAATCCTAATACATGTTATAACTATAAGAAGAATTATATATCTAGTGGATTATTACTATGCATCTCATATACTATTTAGTATTACATTAAAAAAATTCATATTCTTTTAGGTTGTTCAAGATTTTTTCATTTAGTTATATTTTAAGATGGAAATTTTGAGTTTTTTTAATATATTTTTTAACTATGAAATAGTCATTTCCTATATCTTATATTAAACTTTTACCTTATCCCAAATTGTACCCCAATCTCCAAAATTGAGAGAGTTTTTCATATCCAATCCCCTAGGTTCTCTACTAATTGAATGAAAGATACTTCTACACTTCAAATAATCAAATTAAACCCTTTGATTTCTCAATAAGAGTGGCTTCCTGTTGAGGCCTATCTATTTCAAAGAGTAGTTGGGATTGCTAAGTAGTTGTAAGCTATTACTAAATGGTGTGTTGGATACCATTGAATCTTCTTTTTTTTGTACAAAGTTTTCTATGTTTCACAGGTTTTCTAACTGTTATCCATTAGGATAGTGATTAACCATAGCAACCATTCCATCATTTTAACTAAGTAAGTTGATTAACTTTTCCCTAGCTTTATGTTTTGTGCCTATCATCCATAGTGCAACAACTAGAAGCTTGCTAAAAGATCTTATTTTGGCACAAAAGGAAAATTGGTTTGATACTTTGACATATACCCATGCACTATTCCAAAGATCTTATTTTAGTACAAGAACAAGGAATGTTAGCATAAGTTGTAGAATATGTGTCTACGCATTTCAATTTCATTTTATTGAATGTTTATAGATCCCTTCAAATAATCCATTTCATACATATTTTGCAATCATTGCATTCCATGAGAAGACATCATGTAAGTTCTTATATTGAAAATTGTAAGTCTTCCCACTATTAAGTTCACAATGTTCAAAATACAATCTCTGTTGAAAAATTAGGTTCCTCTAGACTACATGGTTTTGTTAGATCTAGATACACTCATCTAGTTAAGCAAGTTAAATGAAATCCTCCTGGAGATAAGAAGACAACGACACACCTTCTTTTACTTCAGTTTCAAATAATTCCCACAGTGTATGATTTTAAGATGGCTCAGAGTTGCCAAAAGTGTTCAGCTGTAATCTCTTGATTGGCACATTATCCTTTTCATCATCATTTCTCCTCACCATCTCTTCCACACTATCAACAGTTTCTCAACTCTAACTTGTCTCTTCATCATTCAATTCAGCCATGCTAGTGTTGTGATCTCTCCTAGTTCACACTCTCTATTCTCTTCTTCTTGGTTTTCTTCTTGAACTTGTTGATTTCTTGATTTGCTTCCACCTCATGTGGCTGAATTTTACCATCCTTTGATTGTGCCTCCAAATCAATAATCTCAATCTCTTCATCTTGATGTTCTTTGTCCTACTAGAAGGGAGAATCCACCTCTTGCCTCCGTCTTTGTCTTACTAACATTTGCCTTATGTCCTAGGATCTTGGAGGCTTCTCTTACGGCATCCACTGTGAGTGGAGCTGCAACATTTAACTTTAGTGTGAGGACTCGTTTTATTGTTCAAGTGTAGTTTTTTTCCATCTCTATAACTAACTATATTCACTGATGTATAGGAGGGAATATTGTTGCTTGTTCAATGCCACTCATAATGATCATCTTGATCACCTTGGATTGGTTGACTCCATACATTCTATCCCTCATAAAATTTCATGTCAAATGGCCCAAGATTGGTGCCTCCAATTTTTGCCCATGTAGAGGTGAAGTTGGATTGATTTTTCATTTCTTGTGTATCAGCTTTCAGTTGTGCCAACCTTTGTGCCTCAACACTTTCATCATTTCTAACTCCCTTTCCTATAGTTGCTTGCTCATTTCTTTCTTTCTCTCTTGTAGGTGGATCTTTCTTCTCCTCAACTTTGGCTATGGATTTGGATTTGTATTTTGGGTTCTCACCTCCTTTCTCCATGAATAAACCTACCACAACAACCTCTAATAAGATTTCAACTCATTTTCATCAAACTTGGACTAAATTTTAAAGTTAATAGCTGATAAATTACCTAAAACCAGATCCTAGACATTTACATCAGATTTTTAAAATTAGTGAATTAGAGGTCTAAATGGCTTAAACACTTAGCAATGTAGTCATTTTCTAATACTAGGCCTAATGTCACCTTTATCAATTTGGTTTTAATTCACTCTTAGTGGAAATGGAAAAGAGGACTAAGATTTGGAAAATGAATTGTGATATGGAATTATATAAATCTGGAAGTAATTGCAAACCACTGTTAATAGCAACAATAAAGTTGTTGGAGGTGGAGCTTTAAGAGCTTGATTGATTTTTTTTTATTTATACCTTGGCACTTATTGGTGATGATGTAAATTAAGCTCTGATTTGCTGGTAAGCACCCTAATTTGATTGTAAAATCTTGAGACTAGAGTTTATTACTAGAAAATGCTTGAAATTAGAGTCCTCTTGTTGCAATCAGACCCCAATTTGCTTGAAATTAGAACATTTACACTGGTGAATTCCTGTAGGTGCATGGAATTAGAGTTCTAGTGCTGGTAAATGCAAATAGGGTCTTTAATTTTATGATGAATGCTGATAATTAGAGCCTAACTTGCTGGTAGATAACTGCAATCAGACCTTAAGTTGATGATGAATGATGGTAATCAGTTCATCTTCAACCCAAAAACTTGGAGGAGAAAGATGTGTTTCAAATTGCATCATCTCCATTCTTTAGATCTACCATAATATGATTGAAAAAATTCCAAAATCCTTGTCTTGATGGTTTGGATTTATTAGATCTTCCTGTGATTAGGTAGAAAAAAATATTTTGAAATGAATGAATGACTTTATTTATATAGAGATAGCCTCTTTCAGAGATTTTATCCTTGCAATTCTAGAAAAATTTAATCATTATTATCAGACATTTAATAATCACTCTTATTTGCATTGAATTTGTAGCTTTATTAAATCTGGGCCTCTCTATCATTTTAAAATCAAATTTAAACTCCCTTAATGTATCAAAGCTATCTATGTAGGCATCGCATTATTAAATTTAGGCCTCTTCTGGTATCCTTAGGTTATCAGTAAAATATTGATTTAATTGCCTATTGTGGTTGCACTCAGGCACATTTTCACATTGTATCACATGATATTAAACAATAAAGTATATGTTTAGAGATAATACAATTTGATCCTTTTGGGTCATTTTACGTAGATCTGTTCTTACTCCACACTATTCTTATCACTAAAAAAGTCTATTAAAAAGTAGTTCTTTATTGAGGTCATCTACCTGTATCTTACTTAAAGAGTTGCTTCAAGAATTAGTTTTCTTAAATTGCATATTTCTAGATTTCGTGTAATACTAACATTTAAGAATAGAAACATAGCAGTTAAAACATGTAAATATAAGACAATTTTATAAAGTTGTGACACATATAAAAATGTCAAAAATAACTTGGAATACAGACACATTTTATATTAGCGTTCAACTTCTTGTTGCCCATGAAAGGTGGGTCACATTTTTAAGTTTAACCAATGCATGCATAATACTTCTTCTCTTTTCAATCTCACAACATTTTATCTTTTTTCACTAGACTCAATGTTGTACTTCCCCACAAAATGATCTTGGTAATTATTTGGCTTAGCAATTCAATGATGCTAAATCTCTATTGATTATAGCCTTGGTATCTATAATTTTAAGATAGTTACCTGTAAGAGTTTATATATGTACTTATTAGATGTTACAAAATTTGCAATGATTTCCAGGCTACATTTTTTCAGTTTAACATATGAGTCAACAATTCCAAGAAAATATTTGAAATCTTCATCTATAGCCCAGGGATACATGTTTTTTAGAAAATAACTTTCAGGATGTAAAGATGTGAAAGCAAAAGATTTCGTATTCAGAATTCACATGCTGATCAAAATAGATTACTAGTAAAGTCTTCCTTGGTTTTGGATGTTAGTAGTTCAATAATCTCTTTATTATTATTTTCACCAATCTCTTTATTAGTAGTTGCATCCCATACCCTAATTTGATGTAAAATCTTAGCATATTATTAATGGGTCTTTATGGCACTCAAAGGTTTGCATAATTAAATTGGAAAGAGATCCTCCAAGGAATATATATATATATATATATATATATATATATATATATATATATATATATATATATATATATATATATATATATATATATATATATATATATATAAATTATAACTTTCAATTTTACATTCAAAACCCTTACTTAAAATCTTAATTTTAAGTCTAACCAACCCCATAACACTCAAACATAAACAATATATAGAAAACATCATAGTCTCACAATTGGTTTTGATTTGAAATATATTATTGAATTCTTCATTTAGAGAGATGTCCATTTTTTGCTCCTCCCATTTTGATTATAGTTTTAGTTTTGTAACTTGACATTGTGAGTCACATGTGTGAAATTTTGAGTGAAGTTGAAAATTGTTCATTGGAAATATAGTCACAACCTTGGTGGAATGGAATACTGAAGAAACTAAAAGAAGAGATCAAAGAAAGAAAATGAAGAGATGAAGATGATGATGTTAGCATACATTTTTTTCTTTTTAAATCCTAGTTGTATTAGAATGCCATGATAAAATAGATTAGAGAATATTAATACATCAAATCATATGCTATCCTTTATGCTATAAATTAGTATGGAGTCTCTTAATATGAATTGATCCATAGTTATACTTGAGAGAATGTTCATTGTAAAATAAGATTTTTTAAACTTGATATTTTTAACATATACTTGATGTATGGATGCACCATTAAGTTCTCAATTATACACAACATGATTTATATATAAGAAAATTGTGAGATAGTTTGGCATAACTATATCCCCCACTAGTGATTGTGAACTAGATCATTTAGAGCATCATAGCCAAATTCCAAATATTCCATAACTAGTCAAGCCCATACTACCCTTGAGCCAATAGATAGTTTAGATCTACAAATAAAGTGTTTGTGTTGATCTTACATAAGATTTGTAGGGTGGATTCATCAAAGCAGTTTCTCTCTTCACATATTCTATCAATATAGTTCTACAACTCACCGATAAAGAGTTTTGGAAATTCCTCACTTATGATAATTGATTCTTCCTCCACATTATTTATCTTAGCCAATTCAAAGTCATCCTTTTTACTATTCATGCATAGTAATAGATGTATTCAAAGTTGTAGATTTAGTTTTCTCTTGATGAGCCATGGTGCTATACTCACCTATATCTTTGCCCTCACCACTAGGCTGCAATATGTTTGTTTCCTTTACAAATATGACATAGTGTCCATGCCTTGTGACACTTGAAACTAATTTGCACTTTTCTCATTTGGTTCTTACCCTTTTTAAAAACCCTGTAACTTGTGAGCCCATTGAAATTAGCTCATTTTTGGTTGTGTGCTTTTGGAATGTTTCAATTTAATGGTCAATCAATCTTTTGGAAACCCTATAAGCTATAGGTGATATAGCCCGTTCCTTTTGGAAAATGGCCAACAAGTCTAATAGAAGCTTATCATTTTCATTTAAGATTAAGGACATAATGATTTGCATACAAACTCTCACCTTGCCTGAACGATGCGTTTTAATTTTTTTCAAGAAGCATTGAAACATTTTAAGAATACTTTTTTCACTCTTGAGTTTCAACATAATGATAAAGGATCTAGTTCTTGCCATAGTTTCTAAAATCTTAGCCCTCTCACCAAAAGTTAGGGCTTCAGCATCATGTAACCCATAAGGTCACTACACTTTCACTTGTAGAGCCTTCCTTAGTATGTCATCAATATAGGGGGCTACATGAGATTTTATTCTTACAATCTCATTGTAACAAGAAGCAACTGCAAGTCTTACTTCACACTAGTGTTCCAAAAACTTCTATAGAACCTAAAAGAGAGCATTGAGGGCAGCAAAGCCTAATTCAAAAGCTTCCAGTCTGACTGGCCCACTTTGGACAAATATGAATCTAATTCCTCCAGCTTGGAGAGAACACCATCAAGAAATTTCAAACTCCAATTGTAGTTCCATTACATAGACTTAATTTCCTATTTCTTTTACTTTTTGCAAGTCTCCTACATGTTCACCATTGAATGTATCATTGAATGCTTTTAGTAAAAAATCACTTTTGTGGTCTGCCATTGTCTTCATTTTTTTTTTGCTAAATTGAAAGATGCTACCCTTGTTCTCCTAAATTTTAACAAACCCTTTTCGCTCCATCAACAACTAGGACATTTTCTTGAACAACTGGTAGTGCTTTTTTAAAGAAGACTTCACAATTAGCTAATACCTGATTTTAGTAAGAAGTATTGAAACATATGGAAAAAAAAAAAAAGAAATTCACACTTGAGATCCAACATAATATAAATGATCTAGCTCTTGTCATAGTTTCTCAAATCTTAGCCCTCTTTCCAAAATTAAGGGCTTTCATATCATGTAACCCATGAAGGCTCTCCACAATCATCTATGGAACCTTCCTTAGTATCTCATCATTATAGGGGAGCTACAAGAGTTGTTATTCTTATGATCTCATTGTAACAAGAAGCAATTGCAAGTCTTACTTATTCACACAGATGTTCCAAATACCTATACCAAACCAAAGCATGAATGTTACAAAAGCCTGTACCAAACCAAAGAAATCAATGAGGGCTACAAGGCTTAATTTAGAAGCTTGCAATCTGGCTGGTCCACTTTGGACAAATATGAATCCAATTCCTCCGTGTTGTAGAGAAAACCATTGGGAAATTTTATGGAGTCCAATTGTAGTACCCTTATATAGAGTAATTTTTTCTATTTCTTTTTCTTTTTGCAAGTCCCTTAGTTGTTTAGCATTGAATGTACCATTGAATGCTTTGGAGAATAGTTCACTTTTCTGATTTACCATTGTCCTCATTTTATTTTTTCCAAACTAAAAGATGCTACTCCTTTTTTGTTCAAAATTCTAAAAAAAATTGTCAACACATTAATAACCAGGCCATTTCTATGAACAATATATTTGTTGTGCTCACAATCAATGTCCCTTACTAATTTTTTTCATCCTAATTGTATAAACTGAGTCTTTTCTTGTGAACCATATTGAATTAAAGGATGCTTTTCCTTGAACATAGTTGTTATGATTTTAGCAGATGTATAAACTATCAGTGTTGGAGCTCTATTTCTCATGATAGATTTTGAGTTTTTGATCACTTCATGTATAAATCTTTTAGGCTCTAAAGAAATTTTTGGGTGGAGATGCCATATTAATGTTAGATCAAAAAATAAACAGAAACCCTGCTGCAAACTTGGTGATAGAGAAAGTGCTATTAAGGAGTGGTTAAAAGGCTTGGTAGTGATTTGATTTTGATCAATCAAGTACGCTTCATGTGTCCAGACTTTTTGTACTCAAAGTTTAGCTCTTTTTTATGCCCTATTATTATTGTGAGCTTTACAATTTTATATAGTTCATTTCTCTATTAAAAATTGCTATTATATTTTAGTTTTCTTTGTGTTGTACATAATCCAAATTAAACCCATTTATTTCTTATTACAGGGCTGCACCAGCCTTATGCTTGAAAAAAGAAGAGGAAGCCTCATGTTATAAGAGTAGAACCACAAGAGCCATAGGAGAATGTCAAAGATAGTCACAATGTGCCTATTAGCATCATGACTATCTTCAGCATTCTCCTATGGCTCATAAGGGAGATCAACTAGCAAAGATGCTCTGTTAGCTTTTAATACGCTTCATAGATGAGATTGCATTATATGAGATTCATTACTACACTTGGGAATGGGCTCATCTTCAATCTTCAGAAGATTGAAGATGAGCCCATTCCCAAGTGTAGTAATGAATCTCAAAGCTCCTTCAGCTCAAGCATATCATGTCCTTCAAACAATCTTTTTGAAGCTGCATCAACATTTTATACTTCAAGTGTTTGATTCTTCATCTTTCTTCTTTATTATTCTACAGAACAATTCTTATGGTTTAAGGTTTTTAGCATCAATTTGTAATTTCAGTCAAAAATCTCTATATATCTTTTCTTTCTAGACATGGTTGCTTAGTTTTTATGTAAATGTCTTTGCTTTTGCAGCTTGGACTTGAATTCACCACCAATGTTCTTTAGACTCAGCCAACAATATATTTGTACCTAGTATAGTGCATTGTAATGGTATTGTTCATACAATATTGATGTTTACTCAAGAAGAATCTTTTTATTTAGTTTTATTTGCCAAGTTTCCTTTTTTAGTTTGATTTTGAGCTGGTGATAAAATCTAATTTGACATTATTTGACATTATTTGATTGGTTTGATTGGTAATTGCTATGTATTATGCATTAAGAGTACTCCATGTTCGGAAAATGTAATCCCATCTTTGTTATATGAATAGAGTTCACATAAGAGATGTTGGTATGGTTTTTATAGAGTAGGTTAACAACTCTATCTTCTAAATTCTTTCTTTTAAATGGACATTTGGATATGGTGATATTAATGAAGGGTCTATATTGGTCAATATGATTGTGTTTGAACAGATATGCAAAGGAAGTAATCAAAGCAATTAAGAAACACATTGCCAATAAGAATCCTAAGATCCAAATTCTTTCTCTAATGGTTAGTATTGAATAATATTATAAATTTCTCTGATGTATGAAGGATTTTTAAGAGTGGCCAATGAACTTTACTATTGAACCAATAGGATTTTTTAGAATAGGCCAGACTTTCTAGATGTTGTCTACACAATAACAAAGTAGATTTTATTTTTTTTAAACATGAATCATTTGTTATTTAATATTAAAATTTGATTTCCTACCTCAGTTTACTACATTTTTAGATGCTTTAAGGCTTTCCAAAAAACAACAATAATTGTGTTATAGTTGCTCAAGTATATTCAGTAGTAAGATTATTTTAAGGTTTTTATTTTCACACAAGCAATTTTTTTCTTCTATTTTTAATTTTTTTTGAAGATAGCATGGTTCAATACATGTTATTTTCTTTACTTTGTAACTTTAGTGTACATGCTTGTGTTAAAGGAAGCTTTCTATTTTGTTTAGCTATGGTTGTGCACTTTGTTCGATTCAAAGTAATTTATCTTGTACTATCGTTCTGATTTATTGAAAGAGTTGGCATGCTTCTTGATATCTGTTTACAAGAACTAGGATTTGTTGGTTTACCAGGCAATAGTTCCAATAAGATTGTTGGTATAAAAACCACGGTTTGTTTTAACCATTAAAAATTGGTTTTACCCATCTTATTTAAGACATGTGGGATCTTATCAAGTTTTATTGCCACACTACTTTCTTTTAAACTTTTGTGTTTTATGGTGTCTTCATTATTGCAATTAAGAGCTGATTTCTAATTTAAAATGATTAATCTACATTAGAATGTAGTGGACTATGGCATATATTCCCTTTCAGCATTGATGGTAGTGAAAGGTATTATCTATGATATATGTGAGGTGCTCTGGAGATGTATCTGTCTATATTTATGGATATCAATAGAGAAAATTTAACATGTGCAACGTAAAATACAATCTAACTTTCTTTTCTTTGGAGGTGTCAACAAGAAGTGAGTCTAATTTTGCTAAAGAAATTGGTTGTAGCTGGTATTGGGGAATGACTTGTCATATTTATCACTCACAGGTTGTCTTGAAGTCTCATTTTTAGTATATAGATATTCTCCTGCTTTATGTTCTCATTGTATTTTTAATTTGCATTCTTGTTGCATCAGGTGGTGCTCTATATCTACTAGAATGTGATAGTAATTGTTGTTTGGCCTCAACTCTTGATTAGCTCTTTTTCTGGTTACTCACAAATAGGTAATTTGCCAAAAAAATGCAGAAAGTTCAAAACAGAGTAGGTTGTTGGGAAAAACTTGTTTGAGTGGCAATTATAAGTGCATATTTGAAAGAAATATACAAAGGTTAAAGACACTTTTTAGAGTGTTACTATTAATTGTCTTGGACAAGTATACTATATGTAAATTCTAGTATGGTAATGTTGATTTTGTAATTCTCAGTCCTGGCAGTATGCTTCTGCTACGTATATGACTTAATGTGGTAATGAGTAGACTTTCCAACATTTATATTACACTCAATATTAAAATTTTGCACACATTTAAGATTTGATTTCATTCTCAAGATCGGGAGTAAACTGAACCTAGTGATCCACCTAAACCATGAAACCCATTATTGGCCAGTCTTCCTATTTCTTGAAGGATAATGGGAAGGTCCAATGCTGGTAACACAAGATGTAAAAGTAGAACTTTGTAAATAGAAAATTATTAATGTAGAATGTTTAATGAATGTTTATGGGAAGGTCCAATCTTGGAAATAACACAAGTTGTAAAAGTAGAACTTTGTAAATAGAAAACAATTAAAATAGAATTATAATTTGGAATTGTAGGTTCATATTTATTAAGTTTTCTCTTTGGAATGAGACAGAAGAAGATTCAAAATATATTATTTTGTAACATTATTTGGATAAAATGTTGGGATGACTGATATGTGCCTAAGTTCAAGTTTAATGAAACTTTGTCAATGACATACCCATAACATACAATTATCATTGCGAATCCAATGCCATCATATTGACATGAGTAGGTACTAATGTCAATGTGTTAAAGATTTCCAACATCTTTTGTCTCATAAAATCTTGAAAAGTGCTCAAGTGCAAGATGTTGCACATTGATATTTTGACTCTTAAATCAAAGTCTCTCTAGTCAAACTCATCATTGGTTACTTTTGAAATTGGGCCTAGATTTAGTATAGAGTTAATAAATTGGAAGAACTAAAAAATTGGAAAGGTAGTAGAGAACATAGAAACATAAATAAGTTAATCATCTTCTAGTGGTTAGAATGAAAGATTCCAATGATGATTCTAATAATTTATCCATAGATACTCATCTATAGAAGAGATTTGAGGTAAAAATCATGATTTTTTTAATACTGTTGACAATGAATTTCCAGCTATAGTTGTCATATTTTTTGATAAATCTGATTTGATTACAACAAAAAGAGTATACCATCCACAAAATTTGAAGGAACATATTAGTATGTGAAGAATCAGTTCAAGTCTCTATGTTGTTGTTTAAGAGGTTATCATTATCATGCTGCAAAGTGCAAGTGGCTAAACTTGTTAATGATTTACATGTAAAATTATATGTTATTTGTTTTTAGAGATATAGTAGTTACATTCATATTTATGAATCAACATGTGTTGATTGTTTGTGGGATTCATTCGCTACCCCAATCAGAAAAGATTTGATTTAAACTTTGAATTTCTTGATAAAATTGTACTATCATGCCACTAGGGTGCAGGTTTGAGTCCTTGTCAAGGTAGTAAATAACATCACAATACTTGTTCCACCAATTGGTTGGATTCTAGAACATGGCCTAATTTCACATTAATGTTTTGTGTTGTAGTCCATGGAATTGAAGAGAATTTTTTATGTGATTTTTTGGTTATCAATTTCTTTGGAATTCTAATTGAAATTTTGAATGGCTTCTAGCTAAATCAATGAGCTTGAGTTGAATCTATGAAACCATGTTGATTTGATTTATTTCAAAATCACATAAATCAAATCAACTCAAATACGAGTTGATTTTCAAATATAGGTCTTCCTTGTCATGGCTTGCTTGTTCACAAAGCAACAAAATCATAATATGATTACCATAGAGATGAGGTCATATACTTTTTAGCATTTCAATAGTTTATTCATGTGTTTGATATGGAAGTTGGTGTTGTAGTTGCTCTATATGAAAACGTTGGATATTCTCAGTCTAATATATTTATTTCTTTGGCTCACCTAGGATGCAGTTCAACAACCCTCTTTAATCAGGACCTCTCAGAGTTGACATGCTTGATTTTTTAAAGTTGCCCACCTATTAATGAATATTTGATTAGTAGTGCTTCAAGGTATTGTTCTTCTTGTGTGTGTGTAATGGTAAATCACCTTGGATATGGAAAATAGGAAAATGCTCATGAGCTTTTAAGATAACATGAATTGCAAAGTGCTTAGAGTCTTTCAAATTTTAAATCATACTAACATATATCCAAATAGAAATGCTCATAGAAATTTTTAAAATTAATCTCCATTGATGTGCTTAAAAATAATTACATGGAAAATGCATGCATGCTCGCGTGTGCATGCACACACACATAGATTGATATCTTGTTTTTCTTTTCCCTTTTAGATTTGTAGTTGATACTATGCAGTCGATATGCCTTGATGAAGTTGGTGGAGAGGAAGCCATTCATCCAATAACACATGTGACTACATTCATTCAACAAACATTTGGTGGTTATCTTTAGTCAATGGTGGTGCTAGTATTAACTTTAAAATGTAAAAATGTCAATGAACAAATACACATGATTTGTATATTTCAATTATAAAATTTATTTTTGTATAAGGAGTTCAAATTAGGGGAGTCAGCCTGGTGAGCTAACATGGTGAGTTGACTTAAAGTGGTGAGTTGGTGGGGCAAGTGGGGGTGACTTGGTGAGCTAACCTGAAGAGTTGGCCTAGGGGGTAGACTTGGTGAGTGAACTTAGAGAGTTGACTTGGTGAGCGTACTTCAATTTTCAGCTTGGTGAGCTGACTTGGGGAGCATGGTGAGTGGGCTTAAAGTGGCAACTTGGTGGGGCGAGTTGGTGAGCCAACTTAGCGAGGCCACTTAGAGATGCAACATGTTGAGCTGACTTGGTGAGCAAGCTTGATGAGTGGACCTAAAGACTGACCTTGATGAGGCACTTTGGTGGGGTGACTTGATGACCAAACTCAAAGGGTCAACTTGGTGTGGTGACTTGGTGAGCTAACTTGGTGAGAAAACTTAAAGACTTACCTTAATGAAGCACTTTGGTGGGGTAACTTGATGAGCAAACTTAAAGAGTCAACTTTTTGAGCATACTCGAATAGTCGACTTCATTACATGACTTGGTGGCCTAGCTTGGCCCAGCTAACTTGGCATGCATACTTGAATAGTAGACTTGGTGAGCTGACTGAAAGAGTTAACTCATTAAGGTGACTAGGTGGGAGTGACTTGGTGAGTTGACCTGGAGAGTTGACCTAGGGGATGGGCTTGGTGAGAAAACTTAAAGAGTCAACTTGGTGAGTGCACTTGAATTTTCAGCTTGGCGAGCAGACTTGGGGACTTGGTGGGACATGTGGGAAATTTGATTCAGTGAGGTGACTTGGTAAGCAGATTTAAGGACTGACCTTGATGAGGTGCTTTGGTGGGGTGACTTGATGAATAAACTCAGAGTCAACCTGGCAAGCACACTTGAACAGTCAACTTGGTGGGGTGACTTGGCTAGCCCACTTGGCGAGCGTACTTGAATAGTTGAATTGGTGAGCTAATGAAGTGAGTTGACATGGTGAGTGGGCTTAGAGAAGCAACTTAGTGGGGCAATTTGGCAAGCATAGATAGTGAGACAACTTGCTAAACCAAGGTGGTGAAACCACTGGGTGAGTTGACATGGTGAGCTAACTTAAAGAGTCAACTTGTTGAGGTGACTCAATGGGGGTGACTTGGTGGGCTGACCTAGAGAGTTGACCTAGGGGGAAAACTTGCTAAGAAAACTTAAAGAGTCGACTTGGCGAGCATACTTGAATTGTCGACTTGGTGAGCTAACTATGAGAGTTATCTTGGTGAGCTAATATGGAAAGTTGACTTAAAGTGGTGACTTGGTGATACAAGTTTGTGAGATGACTTATTGAGGCCACTTGGTGAGGCAACTTCACAAAGTGACTTGGTGAGCCAACCTACTGAGTGTACTTAAAGACTAATTTTGATGAGACACTTTGGTTGGTTGACTTGATGAGAAAACTTAAAGTGTCAACTTGATGAGCATACTTGAATAGATGACTTGGTGACATGACTTGGTGTGGTGACTTTGTTAGTTGACTTGGTAAGCCGACCTGGTGAGCATACTGGAAAAGTCAACTTGGCGTGCCGACAAAGTGAGTTTACATGGTGAGTGGGCTCAGAGAAGAAACTCTATGGGGCAACTTTGCAAACATGCTAAGAGAGCCCACATGCTAGGGTAAAACCACTAGGTGAGTCAACTTCATGAGCTAACTTAATGAGTCAACCTGTTGAGGTGACTGGGTTGGGGTGACTTGGTAGCCTGACCTGGAGAGTTGGCCTAGGGGGTGGACTTGGTGAGAAAACTTAGAGAGTCAACTTGGTGAGCATACTTCAATTGTTAGCTTGGAAAGCTAACTTGGGGAGTCAGCTTGGTGATCTAACATGGTGAGTGGGCTTAAAGTGGCAACTTGGTGGGGCAAGTTGGCGAGCTGACTTAGCGAGGCCACTTAAAGACGTGACATAGTGAGCTAACTTGGTGAGCAAGCTCGATGAGTAGACCTAAAGACTAACCTTGATGAGGCACTTTGGTGGGGTGACTTGATGACCAAACTCAAAGAGTCAACTTGGTGAGCATACTTGCACTAGTACATTTGGGTTCATTTGTTTACCTTTATTGGTTGAATTTTTTACCCAATTTTTAACCAAATTCAACCAACCCATTGGTCGAAATTTTTTTGGTCAAAATTTTGACCAACTCACTGGTACATGATTTTTCTCAATCATATAACTAATTATATATTCTTCATATTAGTTACTATCGGTATTTTTTAGGCATTCTATAAAATAGTTCACATGCATTGTGTATGATATGACATTTTGCATGCATCTTGCACTCTCTCTCATTTGGCTAATGATGGATTACATAGCATGATCTAAAACCATGATGCTAAAAAAAATACATTTAAATCCAAAATGAACTTGCACTACAAATGGATTGTGGAAATCTGATATTGGTAAAATTGCATGCATGTCTACTAGGACAATCACAACTTAAACACATTTTTCCTGGTAGACATGCATGCAAAATTAACAATATTAGATTTCCACAATCCATTTGTAGTGCAAGTTCATTTTGGATTTGATTGTGTGTGTTTTTTAGAATCATGGTTTCACATCACTCTGTGTAATCCATCATCAGCCAGATGAGAGAGTGTAGGATGCATGTAAAATGTCATATCATAGGCAAGACATGTGAACTATTTTATAGAATGCCTGAAAAAAATTTTCCACCAATGCCTAAATTTTTTTCTACCTTTGTTTGTTGAAATTTCCACCTCCATTGGTCAAAATTTCCACCAACGCTTAAGTTTTTTTCTACCTTTGTTGGTCAAAATTTCCACCTTCATTGGTCAAAATTTCCACCAATGCCTAAATTTTTTTTCTACCTTTGTTGGTCAAAATTTTCACCTTCATTGGTCAAAATTTCCACCAAAACTTAAATTTTTTTCTACCTTTGTTGGTCAAAATTTTGACCAATTCCTGTTTGAACCTACACAATGGGTTCGGTAGGTTTTTGACTAATGCATTGGTCAAAATTTTGACCAAAAAAATAGCGACCAATGGGTTGGTTGAAGTTGGTCAAAATTTGGGTCAAAAATTTGACCAATAAAGGTCAAAAAAAAACCCAAATGTACTAGTGAGATATATTAAAGGAGAAGATTAGAAGATAACAAGATCAAAAATAGAGAACATTAGGCACAATGGCACAAGACATCAAAATTCATGACATGACAAGGCATAATCAACTCAAGGGGAGTCATAAGGTATATTGTTGTTCACGATATCTTTTTGAAATTTTGAAAGTGAAGAATGTACACATAAAGTTTAGATCATGAATGATCAGTTAAGTGTTTTTCACACTCATGTCAAAGGGGGAGATTGTTGATCAAATAAATAAGATTGACAAATGAGTGTCAACACACTTAACCATTTTTACTATACATGCCAAGTACACAATGGAAGCTGAGCTAGAATTTCTTTATGTGCCAAGTCACAAATAGTGTCGAGCAAACTATAATTGATGTCGAGTAGAACACATTATAGTATATGCCAAGCTATACATGTGCCAAGTAGATTAGAAGGCAGTGTGTGTCAAGAAATGCAGGAAAACAAATAGGAGCCAAGTGATTCAGGAATTCTATAGGAGCCGAGTAACACAGGAAACACAGTGGCTACCGAGCAATCCAGAATAGATGGTACTGAGCATCAATATTACTTCATGTGCTGAGAAACACATGATTAGTATAAGATTTTGTGCCAATACAGACCAAGATGTAAAATAGTTACGCATGACTCATGATAGGATAAGGAGATAAGATGAAATTCTCTCATCCACCTATGCGATCCTCATGCAGCCAATCAGAAAATTGGAATTGTATGGAGCCAATGGGTGAATTTCAAGGGTTTGAGAAGGAACATTTATCCAAGGATGCATAATTATCCACTAATCTTTATAAGGGAGTCCTGACACCATCGAATGAGAGTTGGAGAGAAGAAGGAACAACAGAGCCTTTTATTGAGGTTGTTGTAGAGCATTGGTGTCAAAGATTTAGTGGAAAGGACAACATTTACACATCTAGTTGATCAAAATAGAACAAGGAATACAATCAGAAGATCAAATCTAGTAGAGACCAGGGATAGACAAGGGGATCAAGAGCCCAAGATCAGCATTAGAGATTGCATTAGTTCAGGTGTAATATTCTAATACTCTCTCACAATTGTATTAGGAATTTTGAAATCCTATTGAGTTAGGTAGGTTTAATAGCCTTATGTAGATCCTTTAATAGGGTGGTATTCTAAGTTGAATGTTCTTAAATCTTCTAACAAGGTACACTCCTAAGAGGGTGTAGAAATCCTTTAACAGGGTCACATATTAATAGTGTGTTGTAGCCTTTAACAGGGCAAACCATCATAAGTGGTTGAAATCAATTGCTACAGTAGTTTCATGGGTATTATCCCCACCCCAATTTTACCTTCTTATTCTTGGAGGGTTTCTAGTTCACCAAAATCTCAAGTGTTATGTGGTGATGCATGTTTGTTTCTCATGATTGTTTAATGTTTATATGCATGCATGTTAATTTCAAGTGGTTTAAAGGCTAGTACTTCTGATTCACCCCCCTCTCTCAAAAGATATCTTCCCATTAAGACATTCCAAAATTCTATATATATGTTTATACATACATAAAAACATACATATATAGAGATCACAAAGGCAAACCTATGAGATGTAGAGATACATACATACATACATATATATACCCAATCACCACGAGACAATATAATTTGTAAGTACAAATTTCTAAATACTTAGTTTAGTATGAATAGTTTCAATTGAATTTATTTGAGGAGAGTGAGTCTACTTATGATGATAATGGATCCATGTATTGGGTCTTTAAAGGAGAGAGACTTATAGAAGATTAGATGTTGTTTATGTGGGATACTTCATTTGTGTGAATGGTTGATTGGGCAAGTTGCAAAAAATTAGGGTGTCAATTGCAAATAGTTTCATTAATTAGATAAGGGAATCAACTTTGGAAGAAAGATGATCAAAATTGGCATGTCCATCCTTATTATCTAGATGTCTCTATCTTATAATAGAAAATTACCTCAAATTCCAAGTGACAAATTATTAAATATATGGAAAATATGAAGAATATTTGCCTATAATATTTTTGAAGGAAAAAATAAAAATAAAAATATAATTTGGTGGAAAAATCCATGAGCTATGTGGCTCCACATTATGGCTATTCCATTGTCCAGTAATGGAAAATCTTCACGTTAAATATGAATATCTTGAAATTTAAAAAAATAACCATCAAATATCTATATTTGTGTTTTCGTGATAACAAATATACAATATAATTTTAAGAAAAATAATAGTCTTAAATGTATATGATTAAATAAAATAAACAAGAATACTAGTTGTAGCTATATAATTATAGTATTAATGATTATGTTAAACAATTTTTTTAATAAAATAAGTATCAAGTAACAGAAATGGATCATCTACTCGATCTTAATATGACTTAATGTGAATGCATCCAATCATTACCTAGACAATATTATACATGAGATCTTTACTCGATCACCAAGAGATAATATAATCTATAAGTACATACTTTTACATACTTAGTTTAGTAGGAATAAATTCAATTAAATACAAGGATAATTTCTTGTGTGAATCCAAGACATGAATGACTAATTTAATTTAGTAAAGTACTATGCAATTGTGTATGTATGCATGTAAATAAGTTTACATAGTGAATTGATTTACATACATACATACACATATGCATACAATCATCATAATCAATTATCCTTGAATCCAACCAAAGCTATCATATATGAATATGAGATACATGTTTAGAAAGAAAATAGAAGAACATTTACACAAGTACCTCTTCTCCCCTTGAAGAAAATCATAAAGCAAGGGCACAAAGATCACAAAGGAATGACAACAAAATCTTAGATCTCCACTAATCTCCACCAATTTTTAGAGCTCTCCACCCTCGTTTAGAGATTTACACCCTCTTTCATGCCTAGCTCTCCAAAATCAATAAAAAGAAGAAGGAATGACTAATTTCATGTTTTCTTTTCATTTTTGTTTCTAATCCATAATCCATAATCCACAAGATCTCTCTGCATACATACATACATACATATATATACATACATACATATAGATACATACATACATACATACATACATACATATATATCTATATATATATATATATATAGACACACACACACACACACACATATATACATACATACATGAAAGCAATAGTGCATTTTTAAAGAGTTTACAATTGTTCAACCAAATTAATGTTTTAGAAGTCAATGAATCTAAAGAATAGTTAGCTCAGAAGCAAGAACACAGTGTTGAAATTGTACGAAAAGTGCTTCACATGAGAGGTTTGCAAGTGAGGGTGTTCGTCAATCTTGAAAAATTGAATGCTTAAATGAAAGCTATCAATGATCAAACACCTATGCTAGAGTTACAACACACTGTGAAGTTGATTTTAGATAAGGTAGAGGAAGATATTCACAAGTTTGATAATCAAAATTTAAGGCATGAGAGCAAAGGAGAAAGAGAGACTTTAGAAAGACAATGAGAAGAAGCAACTTTAGAAAGAGACTGCACGATAGAAATAATAGCTAGACAACATAGACAATATTATGGGAGCCAATGGATAGAATCTTGGAAAGTTTTATGGTAGGTACTATGACATTGGAATCACTTGCAAGTGTCTTTGAGAATTTACAATCCAAATTTCAAATTCTTATAAGAGTGTTTCAAGTATTGTCATAGTCTCCTTGCAAGATGATCCCAAGTATCAAATGCTTATAAGAGTGTTACAAGGTTGGGAACCACTTCAACATCCTTTGAAAGGTTTAGAGGTAATGACATTATGGTAGAGGCTTCTGCAAGAGAATGAGCCTCATGATTATGGCTACTTTCTTTCTAAAGATATCTACTATGATATACTTTTGTAAAATTTCTTGCGAACTCTGCCCATTTTTCCTGATCTGCATTATTTTTGTGGATGATCTTGAGGTAAGTCACTTAGCATAGGTTGAGTGAGTTTTATTTTTTAATTATTTGGATTCTAGAATATTAATACAACTGGATCAATTTTTCTATTGTGTAGCTAATATGTAATAAGCACCTTAATAAAGATCTGTAGATATACATGTTCAAAATGAGATATAAAGAGATACTTGTTTAGAAGGAAAAGAAACCAACATTTACATACCCTTGAAGAAAATTCTAGAGCTAGGGCCTGGAAAAAATAAACACAAAGAAAGGGCACAAAATGACAATAATATTACAGAGCAAGGGCACAATAATGAAATGCAGATATATATCATAGAAAAGAAATGCAACAAACACATATGCATAATCACAATGCTCATTCCCATGTAGATGCCATGACCTAGTTAAATATACATATATATGAAAACAACTAATCAACAACTAGACCCATTTAACTAGTTATAGCTTGTTTCTTTCTAAAAGTATCTACTATGATATGTTTTTGTAAATTTTTTTGTAAACTCAGCCCATTTTTTGTGGTGTTCATTATTTTTGTGTAGGATCTTGAGGTAAGTCACTAAGCACGGGTTGAGTGGATTTTATTGTTTAATTATTTGGATTCTAGAATATGTATGTAGCTAGATCATATATGTAATAAGCACCTTGAAAAAGATCTCTTTATATGCATATAAAGATATAGGTTTAGAAGGAGAAAAAATATTTACATATGGATCCCTTCTTGCCCTTGAAGAAAATCATAGAGCTAGGGCATGACATGACATTGAAATCACAAAGCAAGGGTACAACATGAAAATGAAATCATAAAGAAAGGGGATGATAGGATAATAAAATCATACAGTAAGGACATGAAAACAAAATGTAGAGATCATGAGGGCACAACAACCAAATGCACTAATCATAAAGGTGTAATGACAATGCTCATAGCAGTCCACCTCTTTCATGTGTAGCTCTCTCCAAAATAAAAATAAATGGAAAAATGATTGTCGTGTTTTTTATTTGTTTATTTTATGCTCATGAGGGCATCACAATTATGATGTCAATGTCAGTATTGCGATGATGTCAGGGATAATTGCCAAAAAAAAAATGAAAATGATCACAAATTACACTGCCATCACAAAGTGTCGTTGCAATTTGACCCCAAATATTGTAGTGTACAAATTATAAAGTAATTAACAATATCTCATTGTGGGTAAAAGTTTTTCAGAATACTGATTCAGCCCCATCCCCCCTCTCAATATTATCTATTTCTAGCACCCCTATCCCACCCTCTCCCATCCCCTACTCTCTCTCCCCCTATCCCCCCCCCCCTCTCTCTCACACACACACTCTCCCATCTCCTACTCTCTCTCACTCTCTACCATCTCTCCCTCTCTCCCCAAACTCTACTCTCTCTCTCTCACTCTCTACCCTCTCTCCCTCTCTCCTTCCCTCTTTATTGAAATTTAGGCTTAGAAAGTCCATGCACACTATACTGTGTATGTGTTATAGTGTGTGTAGGCTATGTAATCTTGAATTCAAAAATTCTTATATAACACATGCATGCTATAGCGCGCATGTTATTTAAAGCTTTAGATTATACTAAGCCTAAGGCTTGGATTTTCCATGGGGATCCAACACAAAGGTTTATAGTCTATATACTGGTCTGAGACATGTTTTGTAGAAAGCATACAAAAAATCATAATTTTTCTTATGTGTTCTCCTTCAAGTTTCCTCATGGTTGAGAATCGATAAAATTAGGTTACATGCTATTGTAGACCTCTGTGTTAGCTATATAACCATATAATTTATTTTGAATTTGAACTATTTCTCTCAAAAAACAACATGTACTAATGGGGGTGTAGATTTCAGCTCGTTGATCAAATTTTGCAACAACATACTTTTTTAGAAACTAGACTCCATTCTACACAAGTTTTAAAAAAATTTGATTTTAGATTAGTTTTCAATCATTTCTAGGGGTAGCACATAGATATTTCACATTTTTTGGATGTATTCAATTACAAAATTCATATAAAAAAAAATTACACATTATAAAATTACCCAAAAAAATCTGGGATAAACTACATGGTGTAAGGTAACGTTTAACCAAAGTGATTAAACAATTTCAAAAAAAAAAAGTTAAAATTTTAGGGGGACCACACTTTGCACCATGTTATGTTAATGTATTACCACTTTCTGTGGCCTCTTCTTTTGAGAATCTGAAACTAAACCATTTGGAGAAAAAAATTATTTTAGAGACTAGATTCAAAGATCTACTACTTTTTTTTTGTCATATCTAAAAATTTTGAGCGTAACTATGTTCAAATTCTTATTGAAGTTCAGAAATTGTTGATTTCAAAAAAAAGAGTGGCCACTTATACCCCCATTTTGACACCACAACTTGTAAAAAGTTTAACAATTTCTAAAGGAAATACATTAATAGGGAAACACCAAACAATGTTTCTATTACCCTTAATTATGCAAGCTCCTAATAGAGTGTATTCTAAAATAATACAATTATTTTTATGACCAACCTCACACCATAGTTTTCAATCTAACTGGGTTTAAATGAGATAAATATTGGTATTGCATTTATGTGATTGTTTAATTATGTTGAATGGATGTTTAATCTTTAAATAATTGATAATTCTATTATAGGTTAATCATAACTACTATGACTAAATCTATTAAAGAAAAATAAAAATTGTGCTATATTACTCAACTGGTGACTATTAATTCAATATACTCTCTTACTAATCTTCCTATATCTAAAACACACACACACACACACACACACAAACCTTGTAAATAAGTACATATAATACATGTCAATTATAGATGAATCTATAAGATTGACTTAGATTTGATTTGTATGTTGTATCTACTAATATGTATGTATGTATGTATGTATGTATGTATATATATGTATGTATGTATATATGTATGTATATATGTATGTATACATATATATGTACATACATATATATACACATATATATATACATATATCTATATATACATATATATATACATTTATATACATATCTATATACATACATATGTATACATATATATGTATACATATATATGTATACATATATATGTATATATATATATGTTGGAAATGATTGAAAAGATCATAAGGAAGATTGTTGGAATGATCATATGGAACTGGTAAAGAATGTTCTCAATCATTATTTTGTCATTGATGTCAAACTTGCTATTTGTAGGAATGACAATTGGTTTAGTGATCCAAATACTATCAATTAGTTGATTAACAAGGAGGAGGAAATCAATAAGATGTAACTAGAACACCTAGAGAAAGGTTGAAGTTATGATGTTGGAATGAAGTAGAAGGATCAGTCAAGCCATTGATGAAATAATGTACTGATGACATACTCTAAGACACAGAGAATGGGCACACTGAAACATATCAAATAATAAGGTTTTAGCTAAGACATCTATAAAGCCTAACTAAAGTTCATTAGAGAGAAGGAGCTGAGCAAGCTAGTAGGTGCCGAATAGGTTCCTAGTTGAAGCCAAGCAAGTTCAACTTCAAGTGCCGAGTGAACTTTAGATGTCGAGTGATACAAAGTTTATCAAGTGCTGAGTGAACTTCAAGTGCTGAGTGATATAGAGTGTATCAAGTGCCGAGTGATATAGAGTTTATCAAGTGCTGAGTGATATAGTTTTATTTAGGTGCTGAGCTATCCAAGAAATAGATGCCAAGCATCAGAAAACCAATAGTGTCGAGTAACATAGAGATGTCGAGCATTAGTAAACCAATAATGTCGAGTTGTTGCATTATTTCAATAATTGAAGATTTGACAGATTTAAGCCAACAAGGTTGTTATCTAGAATTCTATGAATTAAATGGAAGATAAGAATGATGAGTTGGTGGCACAGAACACCATGTAGAACATTTTTGAGGTTACAATTGGAACCTAGATGAAGTCTCTAGATAAGAACAAGATATGAGATAGATACATTGTATCCTACCTAATCCATTTGAAACCCTAAAAATTGGAGAGGGAGAATTGAGTGGAAAAAGGAAAATTAGATTTCTATTTAAGGAGTCATAAGGTCATGAAGCAAAGCGAGAGAGGTTGTCAAGCATGAAAGCATAAATTGCTGAAGAGGGTGCTAAGGAGAAGAAAGCACAGAAATATTGTTTGGATAGATGACCACAAGGATGATTGCATTGGCATGATGAGTGAGAAGACTCAAGGAGACGAAGCTTGAGAGGAAGACAAGCTGTCAGAGCTGAAATGATTAAATCCAAGCAATAGGACTGAACTGAAGAAGTGATTTGAAATTTTCAAAGTATGTTGTAAGTTGTATCAAATCAAAAAGCCATTATTGTTACTCTCTAGCAATTGTAATAGATAGTTTAAATCCTATGGACTTAGGTTGGTTTAATAGCCATGAGGTAAATCCTTTAACAGGGTGACATTTCAAGTGAATGTTTAGAAGTCCTTTAACCAGGCCTATTCTTAATAGTTTGGTTAAATCCTCTAACAAGGTCACATTTAACAGTGTGTTGTAAGCCTTTAACAGGGTAGGCTTTTAATAGGGCATCATTTTAGAAGAGTGAAAATCAAGTAGCATGTTACTAGTGGTTTTTCCCAAATTGAGTTTCCATGTAAATCATTGTGTCATGTGTTGATCTTGCACATTTTATCTCTGCATGTTGATTTACTATAACTTGCTAATATGGTTGATTTAAGTTTGGATGAATGAAAAGTGTATGGATTCATTAAAAGTAGTGAAAAAGTGTTATTAGGGCATTTGGACCTTGGATAACTAATTCACTCCCCCCCCGCCCTCAGTTATTCTAAAATAATTCTAACAATTGGTATCAGAGCTAAACTGTTGATTCAGTTTAAAGGGACTATAAGCAGAAAAGATCAAAATGCCTAAGAGAGAAGTTCCCAAGCTCAACAAAGACAACTTTGTTGCATGGCAAAGTTTGATGAAGCTACATCTTGGATCCATAGGAGATTATGCTAAAAATTCAATTGTTACTAAATATGTTGATCCAACAGGTACTCCTACTGCATAAGATATGAAAAACAAACAAGAACACAATCAGACAATGCTAGAGATTTCTTCTGCACTCAACTATGCTGAATTTGATGATATCAAAGGATGTGATACTGCATTCAAAATGTGGAAATCCCTATTAGACATCTATGGAGGAGATCAGAATGTACAAAGAGAAAAAAGAGAAAGTCTTAGAGAAAGTTTGATGATATGAAAATGGAGGAAAATGAGAATGTTGCTCAGTATGGCACAAGAATAAAGGAAGTGGTAAGTGCAATAAGACACTTAAGTGGTCAATTGGATGAAGATACTATTAATAGTAAGTTCTTAAGAACCTTGCTTCCTATCTATGCTATTAGAGTATCAACAATACAAGAGTTAAGATGTGTACCAAGAAACAATCTAAGTTTTGAAGGTATAGTGGGTATACTCACTGCATTTGAGTTATCTAATTTTGACAACTACAGACTTGAGAATGTTAAATTTGCATTCAAGGCCAAGCTATCACTGAAAGATGCTGAACAGATGAAATCAAAGAAAGGAAGAAAGATGAAATATTTGTCCAGTGACAGTAGCACTGATGAGGAAGATGTGGAAAAATTGGAAGCACTACTTGCTAGAAGATTTCATAGAGGTATAGGAAAATTCAAAGGTAAGATGCCTATAATTTGTTTCAATTGCAGTGAAGTAGGTTATATTGCTACTAGGTGTACACAAAAAAATGATTACAAGGAAGGCAACAAATTCAGAAGAGAAGATAACAAGAGAGATTACAAAGACAAAGGTAAGAAGTGTTATATTGTTGAAGAAAATGATGATATTAATGATGATGAAGTTGTTTATGTAGCCATGAAGGACCAATCTAATGAAGAAGAGCCCACAGCACTGGTAACATGTATGAACAAGAATGATAGGTGGATCATAGATAGTGGATGCTCACATCACATGACATGAGACAAAAGTAAGTTTGTTAACTTTACTCAGTATGATGGAAATAGTGTTAGATTTGGTAATGATGCTCCATGTCAAATCAAAGAAAAAGGTTACATTAAGCTCACAGAGAAAATTTTATGTGATAATCCATACTATGTTGAAAGATTAAACTACAATTTGCTGAGTGTCTTACAGTTAGGCAATGTAGGATGCAAAGTAGAATTTGGAAAAAAAATTGCAAAAATCTATGATACCAATGATAAACTGATAGAAAAAAGAGATCAAACAAGAAGTAATTTGTTTTACCTTGATATGGACAATGTTTCTTGTCTCATTGCAAAATTTGATGATGAATGGTTATGGCATAGAAGGCTATGTCATGTCAACTTTGAAAATCTAGTCAATATCAGTAAAATGAAGAAATTTAGAGGTTTACCAAAATTGAAGAAGCTTGACAATATCATGTGCAAACAGTGTCAGCTAGGAAAGATGACAAAGTCAAGTTTCAAAAGCAAAAACTATACATCTAGAGAAGTACTTGAGTTAGTTCATACTGACTTATGTGGTCCAATGGAAGTACAAAGCTATAAAGAAGATAAGTACATAATGTTGTTTGTTGATGACTATTCCAGGATGATGACTGTTATGTTCTTAAAAAAAAAATTTGATGCTTTTCAAATGTTGAAGTGGTATGTGGCTAGAGTTGAAAAGGAAATAGAAAAGAGTTTGAAATGCCTAAGATCAGATAGAGGTGGTGAATTCACATCAAATGAATTCGAGATATTTTGTAATGATAAAGGAATCAAAAGAAAAATGTCAGCTCCTAGAACTCCCCAACAGAATGGAATTACTGAAAGAAGAAATAGATCTGTGATTGACTGTGCCAGAACATTAATGATGGAAAAGACTGTTGCTCTAAAATACTGGAGAGAAGCTATTAGTGTAGCTGTTCATACACTGAACTGAGTACAAGTCAAGAAAGGTAAAAATACAACACCTTTTGAATTATGGTATGGTCACTCACCCAATGTAAAACATTTCAAAGTATTTGGTTGCAAATGCTTTATCCTTAAAGATGCTAGAAATGGAAAACTTGATCCAAAAAGTGATGAAGGCATATTCTTTGGTTATTCCATTAGAAGTAAGGCTTACAAGTGTTTGAATACTAACACTAACAAAATTGTGGAGACTGCAAATGTAAACTTTGATGAACATACAGAAGTTCAAGCTGAAGAACCAAAGAGAATGGATGAATATAGAACCTTTGTGTATTTTTATGAAGGAATGACTACTGATGAGGATGATGTTAATCAAATTGAAACTCAACAACAAGTTTCAATTTCAGCCGACTCACAACCAGTGAATATCGAGTTGCATTCAGAAGCTGAGTTGTAGAATGAAGAAATTACACAATCTGATTCTGAAGTTTGTACACATGAGAGAGATGAAGTACAACCGAACAACTCAATACATAGTGACCTTGAATCAGAAAGATCAAACATGGAAATAAGGACAGAACCAAGATTATCCAAATATGTAAAAAGACATCACCCTGCTAAACAGATAATTGGTGACAAAGATGCAAGACCAATGACAAGGAATAGACTGAGACATGAATCATGTCTAATTAGAAAATCTAAAACTAAGACAATATATGGTGCATTACAAGATGATGACTGGTATAAAGCTATGGAAGAAGAGATTGATCAAATAAAGAAGAACAAAACTTGGGAGTTTGGTTCCATGACCAGTTGACAAGAATGTGATTGGCACCAAGTGGGTATTCAGAAATAAGCTAGATGAGAATGGTGAGATTACCAAAAATAAAGCTAGACTAGTATGCAAGGGTTATGCTCAAGAAGAAGGACTAGACTATGGGGAAACATTCGCCCCTATTGCTAGAATGGAAGGAGTAAGAACTTTACTTGCATATGCTGCATATAAAGATTTTAAAGTCTATCAGATGGATGTAAAGACGTCTTTTTTAAATGGAATACTAGAGGAAGTCTATATTGAACAACTAGAGAGATTTGTTAATGAGAACAATGGGAATATGGTTTTTAAGCTACATAAATCACTCTATGGTTTAAAACAAGCACCTAGAGCATGATATGCGAGACTTCACAAGTATCTAGTGAAAATAGGATTTGAAAGAATTGATGATAATAGCAACATGTACATCAAAGAAGAAGAAGGTAAGGATATTATTATATCTAAAATCTTTGTGGATGACATAGTGTTTGGTGGAAAGGAAGTGCTTTCCAAAGGCTTTGCTGACAAAATGAAACATAAATTTGAGATGTCTATGTTTGGAGAAATTAATTTTTTTTTTGGATTGCAAGTACATCAACTCAAACATGGTATATTTGTGAAACAATCAAAGTACATCAAAGAAATTCTTAAAACGTTTGGATTGGAGGAGTCCAAACCAGTCAGCACACCAATGGCAATAGGAAATAAGCTATCCAAAAAATGATGAATTCGCTGAAGTTAATCAAACAATGTACAGATCCATGATTGGAAAACTACAATATGTTGTACATAGCAGACTAGACATAGCATTAGCAATTGGAATAGTGGCTAGATTCTTTGCTAATCTCAAAGAAAATCATCTCATAGTAGTAAAAAGAATAATGAGATATCTTAAAGGAATTGATAACTTTGGTCTATACTATAAAAAGAATGGAAAGTTTGAGCTCAATGCATATACAGATGCAGATTGGGGAAGCAACATTGATGATAAAAAAAGCACAAGTGGAGGTGCATTATTTCTAGGAAAAAGGCTAGTTACTTAGACTAGCAAGAAATAAACATGCACATCCCAGTCCACTGCAGAATCAGAATATGTGGCAGCAGCACTCAATTGCACAAACATTATGTAGCTCACACATCTATTGAAAGGAATGAAAGAAGAGGTAACAAAACTTGTGATATTGTATTGTGATAACACAAGTGCTATAAACATATCCAAAAATCCAATAATGCATGCAAAAACCAAGCACATCGCAATCAAGTATCATTATGCAAGAGAATTTGTAGAAGACAAATAAGTGAAGTTGGAATACATTCACACAAAGGAACAAACTACAGATATCTTCACCAAACCATTGCCCATGAATGCTTATGAATATCTTAGAGGCAAGTTGGGGGTAATACCCCTAACTCAAACAGTTTAAAGCAAAAATGAAGTTGCCCTTAATCAATAGGAAAAAATCATTGAAATATCAGAAGAATGATGCAGAGGATGATAGTAGGAGCATAAACTTCAAATCAATCACAAGCATGGTGATAGAGGGAGAAGACATCAAGAAGCCAAAGCTTATATTTTGCATGATAAAGATGCTACATCTTTGGCATTTATGACAAAGAGGGAGAAATATGTAGAAACCTGATCAATACAAAGCAAGAGGGAGATATATATGAAAGAGGGAGATATATGAGATCAGTATTAAGGATGCAGCAGCCAAGAAATGTAGTAGACAATGTATACAATCTTGGTGGTAACTAAGTTGATCAATTGATCAGTTTGGTTTGCCATCAATGCCAAAGAGGGAGATTGTTAGAAATGATTGAAAAAATCATAAGAAAGATTTTTGGAATGATCATATGGAATTGGTAAAGAATGTTCTCAATCATTGTTTTGTCATTGATGCCAAACTTTCTATTTGCAGGAATGACAATTGCTTTAGTGATCCAAATACTATCAATTAGTTGATTAACAAGGAGCGGGAAATCAATAAGATGTAACCAGAACACCTAGAGAAAGGTTGAAGTTATGATGTTGGAATGAAGTAGAAGGATTAGTCAAGCCATTGATGAAATAATGTACTGATGACATACTCTAAGACACAGAGAATGGGCACACTGAAACATATCAAAGATATAAGGTTTTAGCTAAGATATTTGTAAAGCCTAACTAAAGTTTATTAGAGAGAAGGAGCTGAGCAAGCTAGTAGGTGCCGAACAGATTCCGCTGAGCAAGTTCAACTTCAAGTGCTGAGTGAACTTTAGATGCCGAGTGATATAGAGTTTATCAAGTGTCGAGTGAACTTCAAGTGTTGAGTGACAGAGAGTTTATCATGTGCCGAGTGAACTTCAAGTGCCAAGTGATACAAAGTTTATTAGGTGTCAAGTGATATAGCTTTATTTAGGTGCCAAGCTATCTAGGAAATAGATGTCGAGCATTAGAAAATCAATAGTGTCGAGTAACATAAAGATGTCGAGCATCAGTAAACCAATAATGTCGAGTTGCTGCATTATTTTAATAATCAAAGATTTGCCAGATTTAAGCCAACAAGGTTGTTATCTAGAAGTCTGTGAATTAAATGGAAGATAAGAATCATGAGCTGGTGGCACAGAACACCATGTAGAACATTTTTGAGGTTACAATTGGAACCTAGATGAAGTCTCTAGATAAGAACAAGATATGAGATAGATACATTGTATCCTACCTAATCCATTTGAAACCCTACAAATTGGAGAGGGGGAATTGAGCGGGAAAATGAAAATAAGATTTCTATTTAAGGAGTCGTAAGGTCATGAAGAAAAGCGAGAGAGGTTGTCAAGCATGAAAGCATAAATTGCTGAAGAAGGTGCTAAGCAGAAGAAAGCACAGAAATATTGTTTGGATAGATGACCACAAGGATGATTTTATTGGCATGATGAGTGAGAAGACTCAAGGAGACAAAGCTTGAGAGGAAGACAAGCTATCAAATCTGAAATGATTAAAGCCAAGCAATACTACTGAACTTAAGAAGTGATCTGAAATCTACAAAGTATGTTGTAAGTTGTATCAGATCAAAAAGCCATTATTGTTACTGTCTAGGAATTGTAATAGATAGTTTAAATCCTATGGACTTAGGTTAGTTTAATAGCCATGAGGTAAATCTTTTAACATGGTGACATTTCAAGTGAATGTTCAGAAGTCCTTTAACCAGGCCCATTCCTAATAGTTTGGTGAAATCTTCTAACAAGGTCACATTTAATAGTGTGTTGTAAGCCTTTAACAGGGCAGGCTTTTAATAGGGCATCACTTTAGAAGAGTGAAAATCAAGTAGCATGTTACTAGTGGTTTTTCCCGAATTGGGTTTCCACGTAAATCATTGTTTCATGTGTTGATCTTGCATGTTTTATCTCTGCATGTTGATTTACTGTAACTTGCTAATATGGTTGATTTAAGTTTGGATCAATGAAGAGTGTATGGATTCATTAAAAGTAGTGAAAAAGTGTTATTAGGGCATTTGGACCTTGGATAACTGATTCACCCCCCACCCTCTCAGTTATTCTAAAAGAAGTCTAACAATATATGTATGTATATGTATATGTATATATATATATATATATATATATACATACATATATATATATATATATATATGTATATATATATACATATATATATATACATATATATACATACATATATACATATACTTATATATATATGTATATATATATATACATATATATACATACATATATACATATACATATATATATATATATATGTATATATATATAATTTACAAATAAAATAATTTAGGTCAATATATGAGTTATATCCTTTTGCATTATATTATTCTAGAAGATTGTGGCTATTAATTGTTTTTATATTTAGGAATGGAAGGGTTACTTGTTTTCCCCAACTAATAATGTAATCGATGATGCTATGGATGCATGTAAAAGAGTCATATCAGTTGTTATTTTATCATTCATGTCAAGTCTTAGTTTTCTAGATATTATGCTAATTTAGAAGAGTTCTATATCATTTGATTGATGAAGAGGATTTGATTGATGGAGAGAATTTGAAGAAAGTATGTTGAACATAGAGTTGATAATTATGGTATTCAATGGGAACAAAAATGAGTTGGGTCTATTGATATTATAATGTTGGTTTGATTGTTTTATAATCATGAAATATTGTAAAGTTTTGAGTTACACAAGCTAAATTCAATTATGAGGCTAAAGAAGGAAGACAATATTTGTCAAGTTACTAGAGTGTTTACTGAGTAGTGGACAAAGTTAAGTTGGAAATTCAATATTACTCAAACAAGTCTAGTATTGAATAAGTTCTATACTACTTGAGTGAAATTTTATGTTCATCGAGTAACATCTAGAAGAAAAGGATTGTAAAGATGGAATCTAAGGCTAACTTTAGATGAAAGTATGAAATGTCCAAGATGTTAAGATACGTGAGTCAAATTATGTTGCAAGATCAAGGACTCAAAAAATTTAATGAAGATCTAATGATGAATATTGAAGAAGGATAATGATGAGCACAAATTTCTATGGACATTCTATTTTTCAAGTCTCTAGATTCATTGTATTTGGTATGAATATGGGATTGACGATTATGATTAAGATGAAATAATTAGAATAATATCAAAGTACAAAGACTACTATTTAAAGAGATGTTCAAGATAATTTTTGATTGCTAACTAAATGATGGAATTTTTGTGAATAAAAATTCTTTTAGGAGTTTGAGAAGAAGAATAAAGAAAGGTGTACAAAGAAAAGTAGAGGATAGATAAAAGTAGAGTTGGTCAAAGTGTAAGTGTGAATCATCTAGTGAGAAGATAAAAAATAGATTGAGAAAAAAGGAGATCTAAACAAGAAAGGTAGTCGTATACCTAAAAAGATCACCTATACTATTACTTTCTAATCACTATAAAATACAATATCATAAACTAGTCAATCCTAACAATTCTGTAAAATTCTATATTTTATCATCAATTAGTGTTATTTGTAAGTTGTTTAGAGGTGGCCACTCTTTAAACAAGATCAAGGAGTGATAAGTGTATCACCTATTTTAGTAGTACAAAATGAATACTAATTATAAGTGAAAGCATTCACAATACTAATATAGTTAACACTTATTATAGGACCAAGGTTATCACCAAGAAAAAAGGCAAACAAAGAATGGTAAGCTCCTTGAGTGTAACTTATGATGATGTAGATATGTCCCTGATAGATAAGGGATGCATGCTCATGGTGTTCTCAAGCTTCCAATGGATGGGGTGTTTTATCAAGCATGAAAATGGGTGAGGGTTTCAAAAATGGAGGTATGGGTGGATTTTAACATGGTAATGGTGTAAAATGGCTTTGATGTAGTGATCAATGGGGCATTATAAGTTTGTATCATAGTGGATGATAGATTTTGAGAGGGAAGGGATTTATTTATAGGCCAAGGGGTAGAGAGATGGATGGTCTCGATGAAAGGATCAAAGATTGGTGAGGGAGGGCTAGGATGCTTCAAAAGGAGAGCACATGGATTGTGCTTGTTTGGAGCCAATCAAGGAGAGACATTTGTCACAAGGAGGATGAGTGTGAGGGGATGGGAAAGATGATTGGTAAAAGAGAGTTATGATGGAGGAAGAGTGTGTAAGAGGGATGTAAGAGCCATTAATACTCTTGGATAGGGATGGAAGAGGAAAAGGGAGACTTATTGACTTGGGTTTGGGTTAGCAAGTCTTGACCCATCCTTAAAATTGTGCACATATTTAGAAAGGGGATTGGGCTTTTCTCAGGATGGGGTTTAGGGGGAAAGTGGCTTATCTTTGATGGGATGGGTTAGTTAGGTTCCTAAGTGAGGTTAGTATGGATGAATGGGTTGGATTAGGGGCAAAAATAGGGCTTAGGGATTTTTTAGGGGTTTGGATAATTTATTAAATGATTTATTTAATAAAATGTAGGATGTGAGATTAAATTAAATAGATTTGAGGATTTATTTAATTTAATAGAGGAATAGGATTATAATTGATAAGTCAATTTTGGGTTATCATTTGATTATGTCAATTGGACTATAGTTAATTGAATTGATTAATTAACTAGGGGATGATGATTGATTAATTAAATAGTAAATATTTAATCAATAATATCTTAGGAGATGGTTAAATAAGATTACCTAGTAGTGTAATTAGATTTAGGTGTCTACAGTTTGCCCCTCTTTGACGTAGTGTTGGAAGAACATTATTTCAAAGAAGTTTGGATATAAATAACGCAAAGAAGATTTTTTAAAGAAACATAGTTGTCCAAATTTTGAGTAGAAGAGGAGAGAATGGACTATTTGATGACCCCCTCAAGAAGGTGGCAAGGGAAGAAAAATGAGGCTTGACAACTTCTTGAAAAAGTGTAGTAAGTCAGGGCGAGGAGGAGGATAGAGAAGGATTAAAAGAGGGTGAAAAGGATAATAAATGTTTTTTTTAAAAAAAAGGTTGGGGCAATGGAGGTCAGTGGAGGGGTCATAGAGGAAAATAAGGCACAATAGAGGGCTTATAAGGGGCTTGGGGAGGTCTAAAAAGGGTTATTTTCTCTCATACAAATGACAAGATATTGCCGCTTGGAGCTCTAACTTGGATGATATGATGGTTGTGCTTGGATAACTAGAGCATCCACTAGACATGGTAAGGCAAGTACAAGTATGGTAGATAGTAGATCGATTGGTAGGGTAAAAAAACCAATCTTTAATTTTTTTAATTTGTAGCATTTTTAGTGCTCCCACAATGTAGGAAACTCAATCCCATGGACATTGGTCCACTGAGGTTGCTATAGGAATTGAGGGGATTACGTTCATGTAAAAATGGCTAGACGGGAAGGGTAAAGTAGGGCTTCAAAACAATTTTTGTGAAAGTGTGAATTTGTGTAGGAATACTTGGCAGGATTGTGAATTCGGTAGCTAGAAAGTGATTCCACTAGTGAAAATGCAAGGAACATAGTGGGAACACTATGTTGCTGAAATAGACAAGGTCAATGCAAAAATGTGATAAGGTTTGACTGGGAGTGTAAAAGTCAAAGCATGATCTTGCAATAAGTGGGGTCAGTGGGAATGCTAAGGCTTAGGTCTTGCAAGAATGCTACAATGGGAATGCAGTCTTGGGTTTTGGGGAGTCAAAAGGTCAAAGGGAATTCATGTGATAAGCTATGTCAGTGGGATCACAAGATTTGATAGTTCACAAGAACATGGTGGTGGGAACATGGGAAAAAGGGAAAAAGGGGAAAGGGATGCAAACAAAATATAGATTTGGTAGCAGGATGGGTGGGGGGTTTAGAAGTTAGGTGATGTATATATGAAAAGGAATACTTACATGCTATTGTCTTGTATGCACTGGTCTCTAGACGCTTTGGTGTCACACAAGAAATGGGAAGCCGTACTATGCCCTAAAAAGTAGCTTACCCTAATTGACCACATGAGTATAATTGGCATCATCTTGGGGTACCTAGTGAGATTTCCCCATACACAGACATATATGATGATGGTTACTAACTTATATAAGCAGTGGCATAGTGATATGGGCACATTTCACTTGCCCATAGGAGAGATGATAGTGACACTAGAGGATGTGTATAGGATTTTCAAATTGCCTCTACAAGGGATGCTAGTGAGGTGATGAGGGGTATGATAAGTTAGGCAGGAGTACAATGGCTAGTGGGGCATAAAGTAGCATACTAGATCCAAAGTGGGGAGTTCCCATTAGATGAGAACCAGGACCAAGTATCCCTAGAGAGGCATATTTACTTCTACATATGTGGTATAGTATTGTGGTACATTGCCCCAGATATAAGTGGGATAGGAGTCACCTTGGCTTTGATACTGACCATTATGCAAATTTTTGATGTTAGGGCCCCTATGACATGGGGTTCACTAATGTTAGAAGAGCTATATCAAGATCTTCATCAGATAGTGTATCAGGGGATAGGATGATAGGGGAGGAGTATAGGGTTCCTACCATTGTTATAGGTGTGGGCGTGGGAGCATATCGCAACATTCAGGCTAACTGGGTGGAGGGATATGTAGGCAAAGGAGCCAGTGGTGTATAGCTAGGGGGATCCATTGACATACCATCATATGAAGGATTTGGACTACTAGCTAGTCTAGATAGATGAGATTTATGCATTGACATGGAGACCATACATGGGTTTGGGGCCATGGGTAGAGGAGGGACAAAACTTACTATACACCATATCATTATGTTTCATTTTTGAGTGAATGGAGTATATTGTAGAGTAGTACTCACTAGATAGGGCCTTGCGATAGTTTGAATTGGTATAGGTGGCTCTAGGGGAGCGAAACTAGTATTAGTAGGTTACACACAAGCTAGTGACAATGTTTGGGCAAGCACTCTAGAGAGATTGATTATTATAGGCTTGGTGAGTGTTAGCACCATAGCAGTGGGAATGGTTCAACAGAGTAGCAAATGTGTTCTCCACATAGGAGTGCCAAGATTGGTTTGAGCAGCCGAAGCTAGTAGGTCAAGCTAACTTGACTAGAGTAGTATTGGTGGTGGGAGAGATAGCCCAAGAAACTAGACAAGGTATATATGTAGCCAAGGGGCTAAGACAATAGGTAGAGGGAGTGGTGTAGGAGGAGGGGCCAATGAGGTAGAGGTAGAGAGTTGGGATGAAGGTGAGATAGGAGGATGTAGGGGCGCAACTTGAGAGGGGAGAGGAGAGGTTGGTGGTGGAGAGGAGACCATAGGAGGAGGGTGCTTAGGGGCCATAGGGGCCAGGTGGCAAAGGAGGAGGTGGATCATCATTAGGGGGATGGGATTATGGACTGGTGAGCTGATACACATCCCTACAATAGACACAAAAGGCAACCAGCTATTTTCTATAAGACACTCAGTAGGAGAGGGGTCAACTTAGGATAAACCAATATTAGCTATGCCATGAGCATGATATGGCATAGGGATAGGTGAAAAGAGCATGGATAGAGGTGGTGACTCTACGGGTGGAGGGTAGGTAGTTGGAGGTAAGGTTAGAGATTGTTACCCTAGAGAGACAAATAGTATAGGGGAGGATGGACACCATCCAATAGGAGTAGGATGGTTTGGTGGTAGGTGGAGGTGTGGATGAGCTGAGGAGGTTGCAAGGGGAGGTGGAGGAGCAAAGGAAGAGAGCAGGATTCTACTGGGGGAGATATCATGTGGTGGTACCAACAAACCAAATAGGGCATTATAGATGACTGACATGATCAAGGACAACTGGGACCCATAGAGTCATGTAGGGAGGGGGAGAGATTGGATGGAGCACTAGGGGCTCTTAGAGGATAGGTGGGTCTTAGTAGATAGGGCAGAGCCATAGGATAGAGCAGAGCTAGAGGTGAGACATGGGTATTAGTGAGAGGAGGGATGAGGTAGAGGGCTTAAGTACGGGATGAGGATAGATGAGGCCACCACCTCTACTAGTAGTAGTACCAAGGTTAGAGTGGGACACATATGAGTCTCATGATGAGGAGGCTATAGATGAGGGAGATCAGTGATATGCAAATTTTGACATAGTATTTTTGGATGTACCATTGGATACATTTTTTCGTGCATAGACCCAATGGATTGATATGATTTTTTGTATGATATGGATACTATATATGTGGACTATGATGGACTTTGATATTTTGTAGGGATGGATGTTTTATTCTATATTCATTGTGGATGATATATATATATATATATATATATATATATATATAGAGAGAGAGAGAGAGAGAGAGAGAGAGAGAGAGAGAGAGAGAGAGAGAGAGAGAGAGGATCATTCTTTGGGGTGGGATATGGATGTATGGACTTATGATGTTATGATTTTTTTACGACATGGATGTTTATATATGATTAGATGTAGATGGGAGACTAATGTCTGCTTATGCAAGATGTGATGTTTATGAGAGATATGATGTTACTGATAGTTTGTGGTGCAAGATATGATATTTATGATGAGGTGTTTGGATAGTGCTAATATGTTTGTGGTGTAGGATGTGATGTGCTTTATGATGAGATTTTTGTTTGGATGGTGCTGATATCTTTGTGATGTAGGATATGATGTGCATTAATGATGAAATGTGAAACAAATTGTGTTTATGATGATGTTTACGATAATTAAGAAGATAATTTAAAAAAACAACAAACCTAGGATATGGTGATCGGTCCAATGTGTGTTGACTTCTATTTTGGAAAAGATAAATGGAAATGAAATAAATAATTAATGATCAAAAAAAAAATGTAACCCACAAAATGAATCTAAATCATGATGAAAAAAAAGGAGACTTAGACTTATGATGATGATTATGCTAAAAAGAGACTTTAAACTATGATAAAAGATGATAAAAGGAACATAGACTATGATAATGACTTATAATAAAATCAACATAAACTATGATAAAGTTGACATGAGAGTTATGGTGATGGAACATAAGAAAAATGAATGCCAATTGCAATGAAAAATGTGATACATGAACTCAAAGCTATGATGATAACATATGATAAATGAACTAAATATAAGGATGATAAAATATGACAAATGCAATAACATATGATGAATGAGTGTAATCTATGATGATAAAAAATTATAATATAAATCCAAACTATGATAATGGGCATGATAAATGAACACAAACTATGATGAGACAACACAGCAAAATATTTTTAACACTACAATGGTGGATATGATGAATACACACAACTATGATGGAAAAATATGATTAAGAAATTTAAAACTATGGGGCTTTAACATGAGGAACAAACTCAATCAATGATGATGAACAATGATAAAGGATGAACTTAAAAAATATGAGAAGCTAAATTTTAAGAGTATGATGATGGAAAATGATTAAAAAAGAACTTTATCTATGATGATAAGATAGAGGATAGAGGAACTTAAGCCTAGGATGGTGAACTATGACAAAGGATGCAAGTGATGATGATAAAACCTAAGCATAGGGATTATGATTTGTAAGAGTATGATAATGAAGATGAACTCAATGTTTGAGGATAAAGAAATTGAATTGAGAGATTTTGATAATGAAAGGATCCAAAGGGTGAAAAATATGGGTGATATAAAGGAAGAATGCAACCGAGGCAAGTGATGAAGAAAAATAGGGTAGAAGGGATTTTTGGGAATATAGGGAAGATGAGAAATCATGATATGAAAGGTAAGTAGAGTGATAGGAAAAGATATGTGGGGAGGTAGGAGAATGGTGTAGCATATCACTGATCATTCTTGACCATGGTCAGGAGAGGATGAATAGTAGGCACAACTTTAAACACAATGTGCATAGAAGACTAAGGAGGGTTAGATTAGGTAGGAGATTGGGGTGACAGGAAAAGGTGGGAACATGGTAGATGAGAGCTTGGAGGGAGTGACGATAGGGAGGAGAGGTGTGATGTAGGGATTGAATGTGTCAGAGGGGGTTAGTACAGATGTGTGTGAGGGTGATATGAACAAGTAACTTTTTGTATGGGAAAAAATGGAGAGAGTGAGGGGATACACTAGAAGCTTGAGGGAGGGGTACTTTATAAATAAGTACCACCATGTAGTGCGAGAACTTTATTTGATATAAGAATATTAGAGACATGCCAAGATTACTAGGAATGTCAAGACCTTTCTCCAAATATTACATAGGACTAACTCAAACAAGCATGGAACGATTTCCCCAACATCACACTTGAGTCCATAGAAATCAACATAGAAAGAACGCTAGGTGATCCACAAGAAAATGATATTCCCCAATTGAATCATGTGATCATTAATGAAAACATGTTTAGAATATGCAAGGGTGATAATTGATTGACTCACAAGTAGAAAAAAGACCTTGGTCAAAACCATGCTTTTGAGTTGCCCTAGTCAAAGTACACCATGATATAGAAGAACATGGTGACCATGAGGAGGGAATAACTAAATCACTTGGAAACAACCTACTTGAATAAAAATACACAAAAACCCAACATCAAAAGAAAGAACAAATTCATGAGAAAGTAACCTTTTGCCAAAGAGATTGGGAGAACTGGATATTGACAGGCTAATGTTAGGTACAATGAAGGATGCATCCTAGAGGAACCTAGTGATAGTATGTTTTTGGAAAATGATATAATGGGAAATGATAACTTCCTAAAGACAACTAGCTAGTGATGCAAGGTCCACTATTGGACTTGAAAATGTACAAGCATGACTATCCAATGGGTAGAGGATAGAAAAATATGATAGAATATGGTAGTAGGTGCGTGTATGATGGGGAAAAGATCAGGATGGGGAGATAGCATTGGTGCAATATATTTATTGTTACACATGTATTATACATATAATACTATGATTGTTACAAGGATATGATACATAGAATATTGTTGTTGTTATAAGAATATGATACATAGAATATTGCTCTTGTTACAAGAATATTATACATAGACATGGTTCAAAGGATAAAAATACACCTGATATGATCCATGTGGTAGTGTACAAAGGTGGGACATATATGCTAACCATGGTAGAATATATGATCGAGGTAGGCTTTCCAAGCTAATGGACATTGAAAAAGAAATATTGTAAATTGTCAAAGCTTAGGGATAAACTTTTTGAACACCTTGGAAAGTGGGAAGATGAGAGAGGAGATATAAAATGGGGATGGGGGAGATGTATTCATTGATAAATAATGGATAGGCTTAGTACACCTGGTGCCTATTTGATAGGTTTTCTCTTGGGTACCTATCCAAGTTGCTTGAATTGCCAAGTTTTCAACATTGGATGCTTATTTTTCTTTACTATTTACTATATATATATATAATTTTCAATTTTTAACTTTTAATTTTCTCTTACATTTTCCCTTGAGGGAGCAGGATACACTAAGGATGTTTAGGCGTAGAATTTTTTGAGCTAAATGATGTTGGTGGGACCATTCAAGACTTCAACTTCAAGTCTAGATAGCTGATATGCCCCTAAACCAAAAGAGGTTGTGACCACATAATGACCAAGCCATATGGGCTCTAACATGCCTTTCTTTTCTTGGTGAGCATGGACATTCATTTTTTCTTTGAGGACCATGTCTTCTTCTTGAAACTAGCATGGATGGACCTTCCTACTAAAGTTGTTCTTGAGACAATTCTATTAGACCATGAGATGGTCATAGGCCCATTGTCTTTTTTCATTAAATAAACTTGTCTAGTTAAGTCTAGCAATTCTATAATCCTCATCTAATATCTGGCCTCACAAAGAAATGCATAGGGATGGGAGTTTAGGTAAGATTGCTTAGCACCATACACTAGGTAATATGGTGTTGTGCTTGTGGATGTAGGGAATAAGGTATGGTAGGCCCACAGGTCAAGGTTGATTTGTAAATGCCAATCATGGCCAGAATCATTAACAAATTGCTTTAGGATTTTGAGTAAGGTTTTATTAGTTTCCTCTACCTAATAGTTACCTTGTGGGAAGTATGGGCTTAAAAAATGGTTGTGGATATGAAGGGAAGTGCACAATTCTTCCATATTGAGATTTTCAAAATTACCTCCATGATTAGTAAAAATGGTAGTTGGGATGCCAAAGTGGCATATGATATGATAGATGATAAGCTTGGACACTTGAACTCCTATGGAAGTGACAAGGGGGATTGCTTCTACCCACTTAGTGAAATAATCGGTGGTGATGATTATCCACTTGTGTCCTTTTGAAGAGAGAGGTGCAACAACACAAACAAGGTAAAAACCCCAACATGCAAACAACCATGGCAGCACAATAGGTGGAAGATCTTGAGCTAGGGCTTAGATTAGATTAGCATGTTTTTGATAGGGTTAAGACCATTTTACAAAGTAGCATGCATCATGCTCTAGAGTAGGCCAAGAATATCCAGCTTGAAGGTTTTCCTCATCTAGAACTATTCTACTCATGTGAGCACCACAAAGTCTAGCATGTACCTCTTTGAGAGCCATTGTAGCCTCATTTTGGTCTAAACATTGAGAGAGAGTATCATGATAACCATGATGATATAGAGTTCGAGCTATGACAGTGTAGCAAAATGCTCTATGAATAAGGTTCTAGTGTTGGGTTGTGTGAGATGGGGAGATATAATACTATTTAGTAGGTAAGCATAAATTTCTTGGTACCATGGAGATTGAGGACCAACCAAGATGCATGCATGTGTTGACTCATTGTTCTTGTATGTAGGCTCATGTAGTTGCTCAACTAGGAATTCATACTATGTAGCTTCCTGTAGGATCTCCAAAAGTGAACCAATAGTTGCCATGGCATCTATAGCCTTGTTTTGCAACTTGGGTATTTGTGTGAACTGTATTTGAGTAAAATGTTCCTTCAACTAGTCTATCAACTCCTTATAAGGCTGCAACTTGTTATCCTTGGTCTGATATTCATCTAGGATCTACTTGATGATAAGTTGTGAATCTCCAAAGACCTATAGCTCTATGATGTTCCACTCGACTACTATTTTGAGTCCTACAATAAGGGCCTCATACTTTGAGATGTTGTTAATACATTAGAACTGTAGTTTAAAAGATTTAGGAATGTAATATCCATAAGGTGTGACTAAGAGTATGTTAGCTCTAGAGCCATGGGATGTGTAAGATCCATCAAAGTATAACTTCTAGGATGGTTTTTCTTCTATTAAGAAAAGGTGTTCATTTGGGAATTCCACAATGAGAGGGTGATCCATAACCAAAAACACATCTGTGAAGTAATCTACTATAGCTTGACCTTTGATAGCCTTTCTGTTGACATATTGGATGTTGAATTCACTAAGAAGCATGACCCATTTAGCCAGACACCCTGTGAGTATTGTGTGTGAGAACATATACTTCAATGGTCAATTTTGGATATTAGTTGCAAGTGTGGCTTAACATATAATGACACAACTTTTGAGTGGAAAATACCATGGCTAGGCAATCCTTTTCCATTGGTGTGTAATTGATCTCATATCCAATGAGAGTATGACTAATATAGTAAATATCCATTTCCTTGCCTACATCATCAAGTTGTGCTAGAAGGGCACCTCATGCTTTTGGGGTAGCTATGATGTATAATATGACTAGGCATCCTACAACTAGAGGAACCAATATAGGTGGATTAGCCAAGTATTGCTTGATCAATTTAAATTTGCATTAGCAAATGGGGTCCCACCTAAAATTTTGATCCTTTTTGAGTAAATGTGTAAATGGTTGACACTTATTAGTGAGTTAGGAGATGAACCTCCTGACTGATTGTAGTTTCCATTGGAGAGAGAGAAGTTGTTTGATTGTTTTAGGAGGAGCCATATCCATGATGGCCTTGACCTTTTTAGGGTCAATCTCAATACCATGTTGTGACATAACAAATCCCAAGAGCTTGCTTGAGGTAATGCCAAAGATACACTTCTTTGGCTTGAGAAGGAGACAATATTTAGCCAATTGACCAAACACTTCCTTGAGATGGGATAAGTGATCAAGGGTGTTAAGAGATTTGACTAGAATATCATCCACATAAGCTTCAAGAGTCTTATGAATTAGGTCATGGAAGATAATTTTCATGCCATGCTAATATGTTGCCCCGAAATTCTTTAATCTGAATGGCATCATGTTATAAAAAAATGTCTCCTAAGGGGTGGTAAATGATGTCTTATGTTGGTCTACTTATACTATCTAAATCTGATTATATCTAGAGAAACCATCCATGAGCAACAATAGCTCATGGTTTACAGTGAGATCAACAATCATGTCTATGTTTCATAATGGGAAATTATCTTTTGGGCAAGCATTATTGAGATATCTGAAGTTTGTGCAAATCCTAATATCACCAGGAGGCTTTGTGACAGGCACCATGTTGGAGATCCATTCAGAATAGTCAATTGGAAAAATGATCTTTGCCTCTAGCAATTTTTCTAACTCCTCTTTAACTAGTAAAGCCACTTTGGGGTGCATCTGTTAGGGTTTTTTCTTGTCAGGTTTAGCCTTTTGATCCACAACCAAATGGTGTGCTACTAGCTTGGGGTCCAACCCTAGCATGCCTTGATAGGACCATGCAAAGAAATCAACATTTTCATGGAGGAATTCAATGAGAAGTTCTACCTATTTGGGTGGTAGAGATGCTGTAATGTATGGGATATTTTGTATTTTAGTTAGACTGATATTGACTAGTCGAGTCTCCTCTATCAAGAACAATGAAATGGAAGGCCTATGATCTTGTGGGGGGAGGATGAAATCTCCATCTTCAGTTGCCTCCAAGAGGTTTTCACATGAATTTGTCCTTTATTTTCTTTTCATATTTTGTGTCATCTAATGGTGCTCCAAGGGAGTTTTCACTAGAAGATGACATTGCTTTGTTTTTTTTCTTTTTTGTTTCATTTTGTAGTTCAATTTGTTAACCTCATAATGGTTTTTGACAATTGAGTGCCAACACACTTAAACATATTCTACATTGGATGCCGAGTACATCATGTATGCTGAGTGATCTTCATGTGCCAAGTAGTTTTCAGATACCGAGTGAAGATCAGATACCAAGCAAAGATCAGATACTGAGTGAAGAATAAGTGCTGAGCAACATAAAAGTGCTGAGTGTTAACAAGTACCGAGTGTTAAAAAGTGCCGAGAAACTTAAGGTACCGAGTAGTATAAGGTGTCGAGCTATCCAGGAAATCGCATGTGCTGAGTAGTATAAGGTGTCGAGCTATCCAGCAAACTGCATGTGCCAAGTATTAGCAATACTTCAAGAGCCGAGTAACTCAGTAGATCAACATAAGAGTTTGAAATTGCACAAACTATGATGCAAATAGTTTTTATAGCCGATATAAGGTAAATCTCCAAGGATTTAATGATGAGATCGAATCTTTTATTTTTCCTATGCAATTTGCATGCAGCTAATAAGAAAAAAGCTAAAGGCATGCAACCAATCAAAAAAAGATAAGTATTGAGCAAAAAATAAAGATTGAATATGGATCATAGATCCATATCTAACCCTAAATTCTCAAATGTCTTTATAAGGAAGATGAAACTTCATTGTAAAAAAAGGAGATGAGAGGTATGAGAAGACATACAAGGGTTTGCAAATCAAGGATTGTAATTAGTCAGGTTCATGATACCTAATACTCTCTAGCAATTGTATTAGAATGAAAATTATATGGTGATAGGTTAGCTTAATAGCTATTTTTATAAATCCTTTAACTAGGTGATTAAATCCTTTAACAGGGTAACACTTCATGTTAAGTGTTTGAAATCCTCTAACCAAGTCACTATTGACACAGTGTAAAGCCTTTATGAGGGCAGACCATCAGAAGTGGTTGAACAATATTGTTGTAGTAATTTTTGTGGGTATCATCCCCACCCCAATTTTACCTTCTTATTTTTGGAGGGTTTGTGGGTTACCAAATTCCAGTATTATGAGTTATTAATGCATGCATTTAGTTACATGTTTATTTGATGTATTTACATGCATGCAATTTACTTTCAGTTAAAAGTTTTATTGGATAAATTATGATACTTATGATTCACCCCACCCCTCTCTCATAAGTACTCTTTCCATATTTGAATATTCCAACAATTGGTATCAGAGATCATCTAGGTTCTCACAAGGAAAAGCCTAACAGCTTGGAGGAAAAGATCTAAAGATGGAAGCTTTCAAACTTAGAAAGATCATTGAAAATCAGGTGATAGACATGCAACTTGCTTTGCATAGCTTGGAGGAATTCAGAAACAAGTTGAGAGACTCATTATTAAAGAGAAAGGATATAGCCATAGCTGAAAATGATATACACTACAAGGAGATTGATACCACCAACATATTTTCCAGTGAAGACACTAAAGAGTTTGATGTAGCAATAGCAGAACTGATGGAGAAAAAAAAAATTCAAGTAGAGGAGTTAAGATCTCTCAAGATGGAACATGAATCATAGGCCATAATGATATGTGAAATTACTAAACATAAGAAAAGAGTAGTTGAAGACAAAGTGATGTTGGAAAATGATAAAAGAAATCTTGCAAATAGACTTGAAGAAAAATGCACTGAACTGACAAGGATCTCAAACATGCAGATGGATGCAGTTGCCCAAATGATGAACCTTCATCATGAACTCAATATAAAAGATATTGAGATCTCCACCTTGAAGATATAGAATGAACAAATGCAGAATGAATTGAACAGAGAAAAAGAGGTAGCAAAGAATCTCAATAAATCAAGTGAAGCCATCAAGTATTTTGAACAGTTGCTGAAATCACCAAAATCTGCCCATGATACATCAGGACTAGGATACAATAGCACTGAAGTTGGAGAATCATCAAAAAGTGCTGAACAAAGAAGTGACAAAGGTAAGAATTCAAAACTCACTTGTCATTACTATAATAAGAAGGAGCATATGACTAATGTGTGCAGGAGTAGAAGATTCAATCAATCAAACATACCCAAAAGTTTTTGTCACAAGTGCAACATGCAAGGACATATGACACAAAATTGTAGATCTAATGTCACAAGGACTTAGAGATTTGATGGACATTGTTATAATTGCAAAAAGTATGGACATAGGGCATTTGAATGCAGATCAAAACCTATGTGGACATCAAATCATCTAGCAAAAATAGAAGGGAATGAAAGTCATTATCATTGGGATTACAACACCAGGTACAGTTGTCACTATTGCCAAGATTATGGACATATACCACAGAACTATATAAAAACACATTTCAAACGGAACTACAAAAGATGGTTGAATCAAACTACATGCTTCAGTTGTTTGAAAACTGGTCATATCAACAGAAACTATCCTACAAGATCAAAGGCACCCAAGACTGAAGATAACAAAGGAAAAAAAAAGATTGACATCGAAAAGATAAGGGGGCAAATGAATAAGAATTGGAAAAAGAAAGATGAATACAACACATCAAGTGGAGGGATCACTTCACCCAATGGGTCAAGTGATCACACTTCATCAAACTAAGTATGAGAAGAACATATGACTGATATACAAAGCTATATCACACATCAGTCCTAAGACAAAGAAGCTCAGCAAGGTATAAATCTACATGAAACAAGATGTCAAGACAAAAACTAAATGTTGTCACCGAGCTGTCTTTGGATGTTGAGTTAGAACAAATGCCAAGCTACCAATAGCAACCGAGCTGATAACTAATGCCAAGTTGAAAACTCCAAAGGAATTCAAGTAAAGTGGAAGTATAGTGGAAGTTGAGTTAGGTCAAAATTTCTTCAGAAGCCGAGTTGGCAGTTGAGCATTCAATGTGATGAAATTAGGGTATATTATCGCAATTTTGATCAACTTTTCGCATCATGATCAAGAAGCAAAGGAGAAGAAAGAGAGTTGAGTGACTTCATAGCAAGAATCTAATGTTTCAAGTAGATTGCAACCATATTCAACATGTTTTTCATCGATCTAAAGGTATTTTCATTTGTGCCGAGCTATGTAGTTTCATACCCATTTGTTCTATAAACCCTAGTTTACAAAAATGGTGTCAAGTTCAAAGAAAGTCAAGGAAAAAGAGTCATTTGAAGTCCAGTTAGTTTCAAATGAGGTGAAGCAACCTGATTTCCACCCTATTCCCGAAGTTGCCTACAAAAATGACCCAGCCGGAGCTCTCTCCCACATTCCCCCAAAAGTTGTAATGGTTCAAGATGTGAGGAAATGTTACAATTGCAAGATAGCAACCCTAGGAGATATGGAAATTAGACAAGAATATGATAAACTGTGCGTAGATGCAGTCTTGAAAGAAGAATTCAAAATTGTAGAAAGAAAGGGTTTGACCCAAGTTTTAAGTTTTCCTACTATATTCAAAACTAAATGGATTAGACTTGTACTAAGCAGAATCCATGGTGGAAACTTGTGGTTAGAAGATATGCCCATCAAATTGACAAAGGAAATTATACATAGAGTAACAGGGTACCCAACCCTAGATCAGTACAAAACCCTAAGAAGTGAATCAAAGGAGATCATTGAAAGGAATACTGGTGCACAATGGAACAAAAGAGGAATGACAATTCATACCATACAAGATCCTCTAGTTGAATTTGTTGTTAGAGTCATTGCTCACAAATTCTATCAATCCAGTAGACTCAACAGTGTACCATGCATTGCAGTAGATGTAGGCTACAAATTGGTGAAAAAGGATCATACTTATGATCTTGCAGAACTGCAATTGCAACAGATCAATGAAAACCTAGTTGCCATAAGAAGAACAAAGAGCACACAATTCAAATTTGGAGAAATCCTAGTTTGCATATTCTTTTATGTATAGAATGAATTTCCTTGTTTTGGTAAATTAGCATGGAGGAATTATAGAACCATCATTGCACAAATTAATGAATATATAGAGCAAATGGGAGAAAATTTTGATACTTTGATGACAAGCTATTTTGAGGATTTCAAGAAATCCATGAAGCAAAGGTCAAGGATACCAGCTTCATTAGTGGAAAAGCATACTAATGATATATGTTTCTTACTTGACATTGATTTTACCTACATTCAAGTAGTAATACCAAGAGTAAGATGGCTAAGGCCATTTGGATATGAAATTAATATTGATGAGGCATCAGCAACAATAACTGCATTATTAGCAGAAGAAGCAGATAAAAGTGCACCACATTTTGGCACTTATGATGTGGTAAGATCTAAGATAAATATGGAATTAAAAATTGCTTCTACATTGAAGAAGAAAGATAAATTAATCAAGAATATTAAGAAGAAGTTTGGCAAGGAAATTGAGGCTAAGGCAGAAGAAGAAGAAGATGATAGTGATGATGAAGATGAGTAGGAACAAGGGTCAATGGAACTAACTCAAGGTCTTGGAGAAGATAAGGAGGAAGGTGTAGAGGAAGAAGAAGCCAAGTAAGAACCAACTGAAGCCAAGCCAAAGAAGAGAAAGGCAACAGAACAGCTTTCAGCTAAGCCCAAACCAAAGAAAGCTGCCACTCCATCACCTCAAAAGCCAACAACATGAGCATCAACAAGAGCCTCTACTCAAAAGGCTAAGTATAAAGTTACCAAGAAGAAACAAGTCAAGGAATCATAGGAAGAGCTGAGGAAAAGAAGAAGGTATGTGGCTCAACCTGACACTGATGAAGAAGAGAAAACTGAAAAGGTAAGCAATTCATTAGTTGATATCTTATGTAAAAAGATTGGAAATGGTGACTTGAATAATTTAAATAAAGTTGATTTTAGTAAATTTAATAAAGAAGAACAAAATAAAATAGAAGAAATAGTGTATGGAATGATGGCATAGTTCAAATGCACTCCACTTGAACTAGATGGCCAATTGCCAAAGGAGCTGTCAAAAATTGTAGAAGACAAATGGCATTTTTGTTTAAAAATGGAGAAGGAGATGAGGGAATCAACCCTAGCCAGTGTATTGTTAGATTTGACTAGAGAAAAAGTTAGAAAGGAAGTCAAAAGGCATAATAATAGGTTTACACCTAAGTACAGGGCATTCTTCATACTCCAAAACAGAATGGAAGAGATTGTTCAAAGAACAATGAAATCATGGAAGAATTTGTATAAAAGGATTGAAGATTTTCTTGAGGAAGAATACAAGGAAGAGGTTGTTGTACCAATAGAGGAGAGGAGAAAAAGGAAAGAAGAAGAATAAAAGAGAAGAGAAGAAGAGAGGAAAGAAGAAGAAGAAAAGAAAAGAGAAGAAGAAAAGAAAGATGGAGAGGAGGAAGAGACACAAAAATAGGACAAAATGGCAATAGCTAAGCAAGAGCAGTAACCAGAATAGAGTGTTCAAGACACAAAATTGCTACCTCCTAGCCTTCCACAAGCATCCATCTCATCTGCAGACACTGTGATGATTATTGATGTTCCTGATACTACTGGTCAGAATATCAATCCATTAACTACAGAAGATCTGAAAAGAATTCTTGACCAATCAACACAACAAGCAATATTGTGTACAGATCTAGTATTGGTCAATATAGATGAATTGTAAAAACTAGTAGAAAATACAATCAAAGATAAGGTGAATCCACAATAACCACCTTCTATCACAACTACTAGCAGTCAATTCGAAATACCAACAAGCATAATTGATGCTGCAAGACAAAAGCAAAGTGTAGTTGTAGAAAAAGGTATAGAACAAATAAGACAGACTATTACATCTGATCCTACAACACAAACACAAGGTGCACTTCTATAGATAACAATAATTGATCATGGTAGATAGAAGGAGGAAATAGTGAAAACCCCTAAAGAATAGGAGGCAATTCAAACATTAATAAATTTGCCTACCTCGGGAACTCCTTCACACCAACCATTGCAAATTTCTGTACCATCATCCAGTACTACCAGAGTTGCAAGGGTACTTCACTATGGAGACCCTGAATTAGATGAGGAAATAGTCATACCGAGCTATGACTCAAAATCAATAACCATTGATCAAATCAATGAGGTGCAAGATGCATTGAATAGAAGGAAAAGATAGGAAATACTCAGGAAGGAGTATAAACATAAGCAAACACTTTATGAGATAAAAGACATCTTTATGGATGCTTTTAGTTTGCAATCACCAGATGAGTCAAAGCATATCATAGAGCAATTAATAGATATTGTTGACCAGGTGACAAATAAAGACCTAGAAACCAATGCAAGACTTATAGAATGGCCAGAAAGAAAATTTCAAGGGAAAGTGAATGAGAAAATATCAAGACAAATTTCACTTTCACAAGTTGAATTGGCAAAGCTTATTGACAAGGTGAAGAAGGTACTTGAGAATATATTCTCACTGTACAAAAATTTGTGTGATTTTTCATACTTCACACAAGAAACAAGCCAAAAGATACTAAGCTTGGAAAGAAATTTAAACATTTCAAGCATGCAACTACTAAGTGATCCAGCTCAAAGTGAGAAGCATTTTTCTCAATTGCTTCACACTCACAAAGAAATAGCTGTCTTAACAGCAGATGAGGCTAATATCAAGGCCAAATTAATACAGCTCCAGTCCTCCATTACCCCACATTAAAGATACTCCATAAAGAACAATTCTATGCTTGAACTGTTCTCAAGAAAGACTCAAATCTTTCTACATTAGATGGACTCATTCATCTTGCTACTGAGACTTCTATCCAGCATAAGTCACTGGAAATTGCTTTGAACAATTGGGATGCAACTCTCAGAATGATTATGGAGGTAAATAGAACTTTTTTGGCTAAATATGGTCTTAACCCTTAAACATTCTTTGACATAAGTGTCAAAAAGGGGGAGATACAGATTAAAAAGGGGGAGATACAGATATGAGATAAATTAATGGGGGAGTTATAAATTGAAAAAAAATACAAAGGAGGAGCTTGTTATACAGATAAGGCACAATCAACTCAGGGGGAGTTACAAAATTATTGAGGTATATATTGTAAGATTGTAAGTTACAAGTTTTTGTCAAGTTTTCTTCAAAATCTGTACATACCAATCAGATTAGAAAATATACATATAAGAATAGTTAAGTGTTTTTGTCACTCATGTCAAAGGGGGAGATTGTTAACCTCATAATGGTTTTTGACAATTGAGTGCCAACACACTTAAAAATATTCTACATTGGATGTCGAGTACATCATGTATGTCGAGTGATCTTCATGTGTCGAGTAGTTTTCAGATACAGAGTGAAGATGAGATACTGAGTGAAGATCAGATACCGAGCGAAGATCAGATACCAAGTGAAGAATAAGTGCCAAGCAACATAAAGTGCCGAGTGTTAACAAGTGCCGAGCAACTTAAGGTGTTGAGTAGTATAAGGTGTCAAGCTATCCAAGAAATCACATGTGTCAAGTAGGATAAGGTGCCGAGCTATCTAGGAAACCACATGTGTTGAGTATCAACAATACTTCAGGAGCCGAGTAACTCAGTAGATCAGCATAAGAGTTTGAAATTGCACAAACTATGATGCAAATAGTTTTTACAGCCGACATAAGGTAAATCTCCAAGGATTTAATGATGACATCAAATCTTTTATTTTTCCTATGCAATTTGCATGCAACCAATAAGAAAAAAGCTAAAGGCATGCAAACAATCAGCAAAAGATAAGTATTGAGCAGAAAATGAAGATTGAATATGGATCGTAGATCCATATCTAACCCTAAATTCTCAAATGTCTTTATAAGGAAGAAGAAACTTCATTGTAAAAAAAGGAGATGAGAGGTATGAGAAGACATACAAGGGTTTGCAAGGAATTTTATTTTCAGAAGCAAGGATTATTAGATCACAAAAAGGGATCAAGATCAAAGAAAACAAAATAGGTGCCTCCAATCAGTAATCAAGGATTGTAATTAGTCAGGTTCATGATACCTAATACTCTCTAGCAATTGTATTAGAATGAAAATCCTATGGTGATAGGTTAGCTTAATAGCTATTTCAATAAATCCTTTAACTAGGTGATTAAATCCTTTAACAGGGTAACACTTCATGTTAAGTGTTTGAAATCCTCTAACCAAGTCACTATTGACACAGTATAAAGCCTTTAACAGGGCAGACCATCAGAAGTGGTTGAACAATATTGCTGTAGTAATTTTTTTTGGTATCATCCCCACCCCAGTTTTACCTTCTTATTCTTGGAGGGTTTCTGGGTTACCAAATTTCAGTATTATGAGTTATTGATGCATGTGTTTAGTTACATGTTTATTTGATGTATTTACATACATGCAATTTACTTTCAATTAAAAATTTTATTGGATAAATTATGATACTTATGATTCACCCCCCCCCCTCTCATAAGTACTCTTTCCATATTTGAATATTCCAACAGAATTTTGCAACTGGAGATCTCCTCCTCCTTGAAGTAACCTGCTAGATCTAGTTTGTAGGCATATGTTGATGGAAGTGGTGGTTTTTTATGTGGTGTTTTTTCCCCCATGAATCAAAGGAGTGTGTACTCTATAGAGAATTTGTTGACATGGACAACAGTTAGTTGGTCCCAATCAATGAGTTCAAGGTGAGTGAGTGATAGGTCTATGAGATTTAGGGATAATTAGTAGAGCACATAAGCTCCTAGGATAATTTCATCAAGGAAGATATAATCATAGGCTTTCTTTTCTACTTCCTCGAGGATGTCTTTGACCTCAACAAGACTATTGTGGATGTTTGTGAAGGCATGGCCTTCCTTCATCGTGCCCTTAGTTATGGGAAGTCCATAGCCTAAGGGTTTCTTTTTCTTTTCTTTGTATGCTTCCATAGGCTATGTAATGCCTAACTCCAAATGGGCTAGACCACCTCCTTGATAGTCTCACTACTCAATAGCAAGATGATGTGACCAGGGGTATTTTTTTTTTAGGTGAGCGAGAAGTCCTTCATTTTTTGGAGGTGGCACTTTGTATAGCCATGTTCTAATGTTAGGAGTGGTTTCCTCTCTGTCAAGGATACCTTTGGTAATAAATGTGGTAGGGCCCAATTGTCTGAGTTGAGGGGTGGTATTAGGCCTTAGCCCCTAATGTGTTAGGTTCCCTTGAGAATGTGGGTCGAGTGGTAAAGTGCCAACAAAAAAAGCATATGTGAGATTGTAATCTCTACAACCTTGGTAGTTGATCTTAACTATGGAAAGGGTGGAGGCTAAGATGGTATATGGATCATGGAAGGTGCCAAAGGAACTAGCCATGGTGTGGCCAATTTTGATTCCAAGAAAATGGTTGGTATATGAAGTTTCAACTGAATTGCAATAAGAAAAGGATTCATGATTGGCATGGATGGTTACCTCAGTGCCATTATGTAGAAATTTGACGCATTGATGATATGTGGATGGAATGACCTTCATGGCATGAATCCATGGTTGGCCAAGGAGGATATTTAATGGAAGGTTAAGATCAACTATATGACAAACTATTTCTTGAGTGGCTAGGCCAATACTGAGATGTAGCAAGACTGTTCCATTAGTTGTGCACTCCAACTTGTCATACGATTTGATGGTAATGACCTCATTAATGATATCTACCTTAGTGTATTCTACTTGTTTGATGAACTTTAAAGTACATAGATTTAGAGTCGATCCATTATATACTATGACCAGTTTGACCATGACTTTAGAAACCATGACAGTGATGCAAAGCAAAAACATATGATCAGGTTCAATTATTGAGATTTCAAAGGCTTTGAAGGATAGAGAACATGATGCAAAAAGGTGGCCAACCAAGTTCCAAAACTTAGTCAAAATTATTTTAGTGGGGATGCATGACTCATGGAGAGTACTATCAAGGATCTCTTGGCAAAGTGGGCTTGTTCATAAGAGATGTAGAATGGAAATCTGGGCTGGTGTATTTCCAGGGTATTCTAAGATATTATATTGTGGTCTTGATGAAGGTGGTGCTAATGGAGGTGGTTTCAATGGTGTAGATACAAATGGGCCAGCTATATTGAGTCGAGCTTGTCAAATAGTAACTATAGATTGGGTGTTTAGGCCTTTGATGTTTATAACATTGATAGAAGGTTGTACTTGTGATATACATTCGATGAGGTTCGCATAGTCTAAGTATGCTGAGGTATAGTTTTGAGACTTATCTTGGTTATCTCCTTGTTTTTTTTGAGTATTGTTGGGTTTTTTATTGACAAGAATGTTCATAGGTGCTTTACTTGTGTTTATGTAATGGAGAGGAAATACATTTTGGTATATCAATAATCCTACATTGGGCAAGGCCTTTGCACCCACTATGATCTCTTTCTAATCAATAAGGTCTTGTCAATAGTTCTTGAGTTGCATACATTTGAGGGTGGTGTACCCTTTGACATGATGGAATTTGAAAAAATCATTATCATTATACCAAGATTCCCTAGACTGATTAGGTTCCAAGGGTTGTGTTTGTGGATGTCGAATAAGATTATTCTTGGTTGGTGTCTCAAGGATTGCATCAAGGGGCTCCCCCAATGGGGTGTATACATGAGGCTGTCTTTGAACATGTGGTTTAGGTCCAGCCAAAAGTGTGATACCATTAGTTTGATTTTGATGGCTAGATATTTGGACATTGTGTTGATTGTTTTGTAGAGTCAACTACTGATAGATTGGTGGTTGTTGTTGAGAAAACATGGTGGGAATGTTTGCTACCAAACAATGACATGTACATGTTAGGTATTAGTGACACCATCAGTAATGATGTTCTTATTTTTATTCTAATACCATGGTTTGTCATTGCTTGGACCTCAATCCTGGGTGTTTTCCTTGTACATTTTGATGATACCATCCTTCATGAGCCCTTGCTCAAGTCCCATCCCTTTTTCCTTAATGTCTTTATATGTTTGTAAATAGTTCATAACCATGTGATGGAAAAGACTAGGATGTGTGTTGTTAATGAACATCTTGACAAGGTGATGTTCGAGGATGGTGCATGAGATCCTAGTTGCAAGAGTTTGCCAATGTTGTAAGTATTCTACAAGACTTTCTCCTCCCTTTTGTTTGGTATGAAATAGGTCTACTATAGACAACTTAGTTTTGACTAGAAGAGCATATTGAACCACAAAGGTTTCCAAAATATTAGCAAAAGTCTTAATGGTACCCTAGGGTATAGAATAAAACTATTCTAGGGTCAGAGCCTCCTAAGCTTTTTGGAAAAAGTAGCATGAGAAACACATCATTATAGGCCACTTCTTGGTAGTGCATATAGAATTTCTTTATGTGCGTGACTATGTCACTTTTCCATCTAAATTTATTAAATTTTAGGATCTCAAAATGTTTAGGAAAAGGTATCATCGTAATTGTTTTGTTAAATGGATATGGACAATCATTTTAGAATTTGAAAGTTTTTGAGTTTGTCCCATCCTTGAGGGCCTTAAGAGAATTTTTCATCTCTTCCCATTTAGAGTTTATAGGTAGGGTAATGGGTGCCTCCAGTCCAGGTGCCCCTAGTGTAGGGTATGTGGTGGCTATTGAAGGTTGGTATGGAAAACCTTGACTGCTATATGGTGATGGTCAAAAAATGGGATGTGCTACTATTGGGATGGATGTTATTAGTTGTTGGAATGTAGTTTAGGCATATTTCTACATTTTCTAAGTAGACTGTAGATGGGGAACATAGGTGTGAGTTTTTTGCCTTATTAGATAATTCAATGAGGATGCCTCTGCACACTGCTAGTGTGATGATTGCAACTGAAAAGATGGTAGCATAGGTAATACCTAGGCCATGTTTTGGGAATGTATACCTTTCCTAGTATATGTTGGTTGTGCTCTTGCTTGAGAAAGTAACTAAGTATTCATAGGTGCTAGGTAATTGATGTGGGAAAGAGTGTTCACAATCGAGTACTATGATGCAGGGGTTATTTGGCTATTGCCTAAGGGTGGTATAGAAAAATAGCTAGTAATGGGTGGTAATGAATAGACATGAGGAGGAAGGGATGAATATGACTGAGGTATGGAAATGGATGAAGTATTGAAGGGGGTACTAGTGGCAAGCCCTCATGCCATACCAGAGCTACAAGGTCCTAGAGAAAATGGGGACGAAGTACTTTGGCTAGTGAGAAATGGATTGATAGTGATTTTGGGTAGGATGGAAGATAAAGTATTCAAACCTAATGGAAGCACTCTCTTAATGTACTAGGATGTCAATTGGATTTTTATGGTACTAGTGAATGGATTGGATGTATTTTAAGATGGAAGGGAAAATGTCATCTGACTAAGTGGAAAAGGTGTTTATTGCAAAGCAAGGATATGGGTGGTGGAAGTAGATGGAGATGGTATACTTTTGGTTGATTGGGATGTGGTATGAACTAAGGGTTGAGTGAGGATGGTTTGAGTGTTTTGTGGAATTGGAGCATTGACCTTTGAAGCGATATTCGAGTTTTCTATTTTGGCTTGTATTGTTTGATACCCATTGTTTGGTGAAAGGAAAGGATTATGAGGGAAAGGTGATCCTATGGATGGTGGTTTCCATCCAAATAGAGAGTGGGTAGGATCCATAATGTTGGTAGGCGGTGGTCTTCCAAAATCAAAGGCACCAACATTGTCTCTTAAGAAGTTTTCCATGATGGTCTCTCTATTTTGATCTATGATGGAATTAATAATGGTTACGTGTCCAGGTTGATTCATGAATGCATCAGTATCTATTGAAGAACTTATTTCTTCAAGAATTTGTGGTGGTGGGTCTGGTGGTGCTGTGGAAACTATGGGGTATGGTTGAGCTTGAGTTGTGCTACTACTAAGACTAGGATCCATGTCCTTCTTTTTTCGTTTATTCTTACTAGTGCATGTGGTAGGTGGCATGAAATGATAGCTTCCCTAAGGATGAAATGCAAAAAAGGATGATGATAAGGGTATGTGAGGAGATTTTTTTGTCTAGGTTTGACTAGGGTGAATGGATTTCCTAAGATACAAAGGAGAGTGTGTGAAAATATTCTTAGTGATATCTAGGAAGCTTAAATGACATGGTATTAAGTGAGGGAGATTATGTTACCCTTAAGTTTGAATATGAAAATGTGATAGGGATATCAAACCTTTAGGTGGCCTTGTGAACTTTTGGAAGACAAATGGGGATCAAGTGTGGAGCCCAACCTTATTCTCAAGGTGATGTGGGACACAAATGATAGTTTATCCTAAATAATGTGTAGTTTAAGGATAACTATGATAGTGAGATGGATGGAGAGTTCTATTTTTAGGGAAACAAATCTTTTAATGCAGGGATGCTCAATTCTCTAAGTGATGAGTAAATAATGGAGGACACTAGGGTTTAATGATGTTTAATTTGGAAGATATCTAAAAATATAAGGTTGATTGAAAAAGGGGAGGAGATGACTCTACCAATGTTTTGATGGGATGAGGAGCTATATGAAAGACTAAGCCTATGACGAGATAAGTGCATAAGTGTGTGTGGGAAAAGAAGGACCTAATCCAAATAAGTAACACTAAAGTTATCAATAAGGCTATGGTTGACACCTTGTCAGAGAGTTAGGTTCTAAATTTTGCAGTCCCACTCAGCTTGTAATGCAATGTCTACACTATCTTTCTCAACTTGGTCTAGTTTAGTGATCCTTTGTTAGGGGATATACTTCTTATGTTTTTCTTCTATTTCTTTGTAATTTGGTATTTGTGGAAGTTTAGCCTTTTTGAACTTGGTCTTGGTTTGGCCTAACATGAGATAACTCTATCAGATTTGATCACAACTATGGTTTTCTTAAGAGGCAATGACTATGCTAAGTATACCTTTTAATCTTTGGTTGAAAACATAAATTAGTTGAGGAGTAACTAGGTTTCAAGAAAATGGTGTGTTTATTTAAAGGGGGAAAGTGGTTTTCTTGGCGTATTTTTGGGATGTAAGTAGTAAAATGGGGCAAACTAGGCTTAGGATTATTTCAAATAATCTTGCTAACAATCCTTTTGAAAAAAGGTAAGGATGATCTATTGTTGAAAATGAATGTTTTGTTTACAAGAAAAGTTTGTAGTCAAGTAAGATATGTAACAAGTGTATTTTGAAAAAGATAACGTTGGACCAAGGAGAGAAAAGTTTGTTTACAACTAGACTTTGTTAATGACTATTTTTGAGATAACAAGGATAGCTTTGAAAAAGGTAAAGTTGAACCAATGAAACTAAAGTTATTGTGAATGGACTTGCTAACAACTAATTTTCAGATAAAAAGGATAGGACCTTTTCTAATGTGATGATTTATGAGCAAACAATTTCTCAAAGGACAAAGCAAGTTTGAGAAAGACAAACAAATGATCTCTTTAGCAAAAGGATTTGATAGTAACCATAGAAACAATATATGTTATTAAAAATGTTTTTCACGGGTCTTTTGCACAAATAAGACAATTCAAAGACACTCTTTATCCCTAAGGTCAAAATTTTGTTGCAATATGTTATTCAATGGCCCATAACTTGATGTCTCTTTATTCTAGTGCAATATGTCCCTCTAATCAAAGAGGTCAGCCGATACAAGACTCGATTGACAAATGATACACATCAAAGAGTCTTCAAAGCATGGCAAATAGAAGTCCCCCTTTTGTAGGAACAATGACTCTTGGAGATGGAACCCAAATAGCCTTACGCCTATACTGGGGGAGCACAATGGTGAGTAATCTTGGGGGATGTTGTTTCCGTTGCATAGTGAATTAACATACCATAGATAAAATCAAGATGACTAAAATAGAGTTGTAAATAGGATTGTGGAGTCTTGCCAAATGGTTGTGGGTATGTGCAAGATAATGGTGTGCCAAAAAATGGTGATTTGAAAAATTTGTAGTTCTAAAATATCTCAAACCATTTCAAAATCTATTCCAACTTTTTTCCCACCCACCCTGATACTAAATGAAAACAATTAATATCTTTATAAGGTCTACTATAACTTTTGATATTGAACCTATATGGTCAACTTTAAAAACATCTTGAAAATGTGCTTTTGTCCTATTTTTATGTGATTTTTACTTCAAACATGCAATTGACAACTTTTTTTTCACAAACAATTGATGAAATGAAAAGGGTTTCTTAAGAATGTTCTTATATTTTCATAAATGTAAGGTTTGTCAAATTATGAGTTTAGTAAATAATTACTTATTTTCTAATGGAGTTACATATAAATTGTTGACTAACACACAGTTTGAAAAACAATTATAACTTTCAAATGGTACAACATTTTTTAAATCCAAATGATGCATCACATTTTGTGTTTCTTCTACTATAAGGAAAAAAAAATGAAAAATTGAGGGTAAAAGCACAAACCTGTGTCACCTTTTATGAAGAAATGTGATATCAAAATGCAAGAGTTCAACATTAATGACAAAAAAAATGGTATTTGTGTTTAGAATTTGAAAATGATGTAAACTGATGAAATGTCTGGAATTGGATGAAATTTATGCCTATCATTTTAAAAAAAAAATTTGAGTAAGAATTTATTCATTTATTTTATTTTGAAGTCCCTTTTTTAACTATAAAAAATATAGGGTGTAGTTCCCATAAAAAAAAAAAATGCAAATCATCTTTTTTTGTTTTGATTTGAAAATATCTTATAGATGACATGTATATCTAGTGCGCAAAAAAAGAAATAATTATTTTTGATCTATATTTTCTTTGTTATAAGTAGTCAAGCTCGACCTTCTCAGAAGCCAATAGTTTTTTCCTCCCGTCAAAACTTCCCAATCAAATCTACACCTTCTTGAGAAAAAATTACATATTCATGAAAAGGACTCTCTCCTCTAGAGATAAATATAATTGTTTTATTTTTTTGCTATGATTTACTATTTTTTTTCTTTTTTTAAGTGAGCATCTTCTGAAATGTTGAAATATCGATTTATAATATTTTAAAATTCTAACATATTGTAACTAATCAAAACACTTAAAATTTTATATAATGATGATATTGAATCTAAGATCTATAAAAGGGTATTTTTAGTTTTTGAATAAAATTGAGTTTTGATAGAGAAATGAAATTTGACCAAAACAGGTTTTACCCTTGAATTTTGTAGAGTTTTGAATTAGTTAAGGTGGTCAGACACAAGAGTTTTTTTATTCCAAAAATACTAAAGTAAAAAATTGATTATTAATTATTTATTTAGAATAAAAATATCCAAAAATATGTCACATCCATGCATGATTCTACTAGTTATATCTAGAATATTATTAAAAAAAAATTATCATTTGATTTTGATTAAGATGGTCAAACATATGTCTACTTCTTATTTTTGTTCTGAAATTTTTATAATTTTGCATTAAAATTCAAAATTTTGACCAATCAATTTTATTTTTTTGAGATAAGTCCTTGTGGTTTAGAAACTAGATTCAATTTTCTAGAGATTCTTTTCTCTCAACTTTTTGATATAAAGTTAATAACAATTAGAAAATTGCACATCAAGTTGACATAACCCTAATTTTCTAATTTTTTATTGCCACTTAAGAGCATAGTTTGGTTGACCATGATCCTGTACATACCCTTGTTACATATCTAATCCACTTAAGGATCTATTTTAGACATATTGAAATCATGGGAAAGTTTTCCCACCTTAGGCTACCCTCAGAAACACACTACTCGAACTTGGGAGATAGAGTGAGAAAGTTTACCTTTCTCCCCATTTATATACCAGCCATATTTTTACCGATTTGAGCTTCTTACCTAAGGGGACATGCTTTGCAAAGGTGGATAAACTTGCTAGAAGCACTCCTAGGTTGTTGCAGATGATCTTGCTAAAAAAATTTGGTACATGCATCATGTACTTTAAGGTTTTAAGATGAAGAAAAATAGAGAAGACAAAGATGTGCTAGAGGACACAATCTCAAAACACACAAAGCATTTGGTTCATTTCTATTTTGGGTGCTTTAGTGTATCCTAAAAAACTAGTTTTTGAAGACACACATGATCTTAGCATTCAATTGTTTATTTCCAACTTCACAACGATGGTCAACAAAATAAATTGTGTCAACAAAAGGGAATAGATCGAGAAAGCTTTTAAAAGGAGAGAATAAGAATGATTTTATCCTTAGATCATTCAAGATTTATAGAATTCATTTTAAGCCTTAAAATTGAGGTGTTTTTCACATAATGTTTGTTTGCACTTTAAATGAAGTATTCATCATATTGGTTCAGTTTTTAATACTTGACATTCAAGAGTAGATATTTTCAATTAAACTATCCAAACATTCCAATGAAAAATGTTCTAAGATTTAGACATGCATTCCATGAAAAGGTGAAAATTCTTCATTTTTAAGCATTTAAACAAGGATTTTCTAGCAAGCACTGTAAGAAAACCTATAAAAACCCATTAGAATTCTACTCCAACAAATACCTGCAACAAGAAAGTGTTAGAATTTGGCACTGGTTGGTCAAACTAGCAAACCCATAGGTTTTAGTCCATGATCCCAAAACATTGGAACATAGTTAAAAGGACATAGGATTGAGGTGCAATGAACTGGTAAAAATGCGAAAAAGTGGCATGCAGGAAGAAATTAATAGAGTGATCCCATGAAAGTGTGATCTCATGGATTTATGGGGAACCATTCTCACCAACAAATATATCTATAGGTTTGACCAAGGAGGAAAAAAGTGGGGTTTACTATTTGAAAAATTAGGTTAAGTATTTCTGCAGGTCTTTTACAATGATCTCACTAGTAAAAATGAGTGTTCCTATGGGAATAAGGTTGGTGGGAATGATGGGGGTGTTTTTAGTGGCACGTGGTGATAGGGTTGAAGATAGAATGTGATCCCTCTCTCATGGGTTCACATTCCCATAGGCTTAGGATCAAGATTGCATGGTTGTAGGTTCACGATTGTGTGGCTACAAGATTGTGAATAAAGGTGGCTAAAATGTTGCCCAAATTAGAACCTATTTAAATGGCTAGGAGTGTGCTTCCTAATGAGACCTTGATGCCCTCAATTTTTTTAGAAGAGCACCTACATACACAAACAAGTGCAAAACATCAGTTTGGTTGGTCTAACATAAACAAGAAAAAATGCGATTATGGTGACTTGAATGCAAGGTCTTACCGGGTGTGCCAAAATGTTTCACCTATTTTAGTAGTTCAACATTATTAATAATTATAAATGAAAGAATTAACAATACTAAAATAGTTAAGACTTATGATAGGATCAAGGTTATCACCAAGAAGGAAGGCAAACGAAGAATGGTAAGCTCCTTGAGTGTAACCTATGAGGATGTAGATATGTCCTTGATGGATAGGGGATGTATGCTCATGGTGTTCTCAAGCTTCCAATGGATGGGGTGTTTCATCAAGAATAAAAATGCATGAGGATTTTAACAATGGAGGTATGGGTGGATTTTAACATGGTAATGGTGTAAAATGGCTTTGATGTAGTGATCAATGGGGCATTATAAGTTTTCATGAAAGTGGATGATGGATTGTGAGAGGGAAGGGCTTTATTTATAGGCCAAGGGGTAGAGAGATGGATGTTCAACATGCAAGGATGAAAGAATGGTGAGGGAGGGCTAGGATGCTTTGAAAGGAGAGCACATGGATTATGCTTGTTTGGAGCCAATCAAGGAGTGATACTTGTTACAAGGAGGATGAGTGTGAGGGGATTTGCAAGATTAATGGTCAAAGAGAGTTATGAGGGAGGAACAGTGTGTAAGAGGGATGTAAGAAGCATTAATGGCATGTAATAGCCATAAATATTCATGGATAGGGATGGAAGAGGACAAGGGAGACTTGTTGACTTGGGTTTGGGTTAGCAAGTCTTAACTCTTGCTTAAAGTGGTGCACATGTTTAGAAAGCGGATTAGGCTTAGCTTAGGAAGGGGGTTATGGGAAAAGTGGCTTATCATTGATGGGAAGGGTTAGTTAGGTGGCCAAGTGAGGTTAGTTGGGTGAATGGATTGGATTAGGGGTAGATGTAGGGTTTAGGTATTTTTTAGGGGTTTGGATAATTTATTAAATGATTTATTTAATAAAATGGGGAATGTGGTATTAAATTAAATAGATTTGAGGATTTATTTAATTTAATAGAGAAATAGGGTTTTAACTGATAAATTGATTTTGTGTTATCATTTAATTTTTATCAACTAGACTATAGTTAATTGAATTAATTAATTAATTAGGGGATGATAATTAATTAAAAATAAATAAATATTTAATCCATAATGTCTTAGGAGATGACTAAATAAGATTACCTAGTAGTGTAATCAAAATTAGGTGTCTAAAATAAGGTCTAGATGATCTTTTGGTGTAAATCCTCTAACAAGGTCACATTAATAATGTGTATATAAGCTCTGAAAAGGTTGGCACCTAGTCAAGCTCACTTCAGAAGACTACAATTTTTGAGTTGCTAGTCCCAGGTAGTTTTTTCCTTTACAAGGTTTCCATGTTTAAAATATTGGTGTGAAATGTGTGAACGTTGTTATGTTGCAACTTAATATTCATGTTATTCTCATTTTACTACAACTTAGTAACAACTAAGTTAATGATCATGTATAACTAAATCTTATTACTGTCAATCAATTATTATAGAACTATGAGATATAAGTTTGGAGTAAAGTTATTGAGTGAGTTAAATGTGAACAATGAGAACCTCTCATCATGGAAAGACATAATGTAGTTGTATATATTTGGAATTGGAGACAATGTCACACATTGATTGTAAAATAAATACACTAGCCCTATTAGCCCTAAAACTATGGAGGAAATGAAATAGAAGATCACAATAACTTGATGATTGAGATTGCTTCTACACTTAATGATGTTGAATTTTATTCTTTCAATCAGTAGTAGAATTGGCCCCTATTTTTGAGAAAAAAGGGTCAAATTTTCTACCCAGATTGGTCAAACTTTTGACCAATGGTCTTGTTGCTATTTTTTTGGTTAAAATTTCAAAACATCCTTGTTTAGGTCAAAATTTATACACCAATATTGGTTAAAATTAGCATCTTATTTTGGCCATTGTATCTATCTATAATTTGACCATTGTTGATCAAAATCTCTCATCCATCTGACCAAGATGCCAAACCCACAATGCCAACTATGTCGATGCTTTGGTCAAAATTTCAATAAAGAAAATTAAAATGATTGATAGAAATTGGTGAGGGTTTCAACCAAGCTATGTCAAAATTTTGACAAATATGGAATTTTCAAAAACAATAATGTACTTGAAGATAAATATCAAGAAAACATCAATGCCATCCTGGTCGGTGATTAGTCTAGATATTCATCTTCAGATGTTACATTGCACTAATATATGTGGCTATGTATTTTTTATGTTACTTTTTTATTAGCATAATGTTTTATTATGAATTTATTTGATGTTGGTTATGGATGTGTGTGTGTGTATGTACAGACAAACCTAAGGCTAGAAAATACAACAAATTGGAAAAGATTAGCATAACTTACTAATACAGTAAAAGATAAAAGTATTAGGTTCCCTTACCAAAAAAAGAATCTTTGGAGAATATTCCATTGATTATATCAAAATATGATACTTTTGAATACACTAGCCACTCTCCAATAATACAACCTACGGCTTCACAATATGATTTCCAATACCCACACTATCTAGACTAGATCAATTTCAAAGTCTAGAACACCTGCTTGAGGCATAATCAGACACAAACTTAATCCAAATGTTTTCAAAAATAAAATATGGCCTTCTTTAATACAAGATATAGTTCCCAAATGTTTCAAAACACAACTATACAATATTTTCTTAGGGAAATCAAACTATGAACCCAAAACTCGAAATTGGGCTACAAGGAGAAAATTAAGATTTACGGAGGAAACCTTCTTGGAACTTGAACACATAAATTCTTAGAAACCTTTAGACACTCCAATACATTAACCAACAATCCTCACCAAGTTAGGACCATTGACCAATCCCCTAACTCAAGTTGTTTGCAAGACTTTCCTAGGACTAATAGGGCTAATTAGGTCACTTTTACAAAGAAAGTACAAGGAATTCAACACATATACCAACCAAAACTATTGTAATATCTTAGGGAAATGCAAAAACATCTAAATCCAAGTTCTTATGTTTCTATTCCACCCCTGGGCCAAGTTGTGTCTCAAAAAAACAAAACTAGACAGTCACATTTAAATGCATGTCCAGAGGGTTTAGCGATTTCTCCAAAAATATCCTACCTCCTGATCTAAGACCCAAATATTATTAAATTAAAATCTCCTCCCTTTCTTTCAACCAAGGATCATATTTTTTCCATGGTGGAATCTCTAGGAAAGAAAGATTTTCTCTGAAAACCCTTGTTAGGACGTTCCTGCGACCAACAAGCAAACAAAAATTGATTTGTCTTAGGCAATATGACTTGAAGATCTCAAAAAACTTGAAAAACCTTTATATGAAATTTATTCAAATTTTCCAATCCTTTAGAGTCTCATGTGAATCCAAACAATTCCATACAAACATTTTTTAAGGCAGAATTGGTAGGAAAACAACAGATTTTATTGATTTTATTGCAATGAATGAATATATTAGATTCTTCTATTCGATATTGAGAAAGGTTTCTCAACCTTATTTATTCCATTCCCAATTAGTTACAATTGATAAAGGTTCTTGTGAACATTGGGATTCAAAATGTTGCATTTATGGACAAAAGTTGCACTAGGCAAAATTGACAACTTTTTGCAAAAGTTGTCAAATATCTCCAAACTCTACCAAACTTTAATTCTAGACTCTACCTATGAACTTAGGAAGATTTTGATCATTAAATAATGATTATTCAACCTTGTAAACTAGTTTATCCTATTTCTACCTAGAAATTTCCCATAAAATGATTATGGTAGACAATTAGGTTTATAATACACCTAATGTCTCCTTCTCTTACAACTTGGACATTATTTCTAGTATTGGGTTCTAGATCCAACCACTATCCTAGCCCTTTTCCATTGATCCTCTAGATGTTCTTGCAATGGATGTAATTGAAGGTTCTCCTACACCAATCTTTATTATTCAAACCATATGACCATTGCATGCTTCGAGACATATGTTGAGGTACCACTGAAGTATGTTGCACATGATGCATGTCATCCGAGTTTGAAATATGGATGCAATGTTGTGGATAAGAACAATGGGATAAGTGAGATGCCTACTAGGTTTGAAGGGATTGGTGTTGGGATTAATGTAGCTACTGGTATTGAACCTAATGTGGTATACAGTACAATGGTTGGGGTTGCTATTACATCTAAGGTTGAGACTGTTATATACAGTAAATTAGTAAATAAACTCTATATCTTATGATGTTCTCAAGATTATCATTGAATATGTCACTCTTGACCCCAGGTTTGATAAAATTAGGACTCATCATTTTGTTCTGTTAAATCACTTTAGACACAAAGTGAAAATTTCTTTTCCTTTTTACATTTTCACCTCCATGGCCAAGAATATAGAGGGGTTTAAGAAATGCCCTATCAAAAATCTTTCCCTCCATGAGGGTCTCCTACTTTTGATTTATGAGTTATTGAAAACCCATACTAGAGGTAAAACCATTGGGGATTTGGGTAGTGCCTCGGAGGACACTGCCAGTTTTGATTCTGGGGATGAGCTTGTAGTGAAATTAGAGAAAATTGACACCCAAAGCAAAGCTATCCCAGTTACCCGTGATCCCCATATCCCTTGTAGGAAGAGCCCCAGATGTCTTCCCCCTATCCCCCCCTCTCCTCATCTTAAGGAGGTGAAAGAGGCTAGTGATGATGATTTGGAGTTTGATACAGAGTCAGAGGAGACGAGGAAGGAAAGTGAGATGGAAGAAGATAAGGGGAGAGAAAATGACAAGGAGGTGGTGACCCCTATGGACCCCAAGGTTAACCCTAAGAAAAGAAAAGTTAACTAGGCCCTACCCCAGGAACATCCCAACAACCATGTTGATGTGCCCCCCAGCCTTACCTCACCCAATTCACCTTAGGAGGTTCCCATTTTTCCCCCAGAGGAGATGATTGAAATCATGGTTGAAAAAGTGGGGGAGGTAATCAGAAAGAACAAGAGGAGGGCCTAGAGGAACTTCTATGGGGACAATGTCAGTTTGGGTATTGTTAGAGAACCTACTAAAATCCAGGTGTTGGAGGACCTTGATAGAAGTACCCACTATGACGAGCTCATTGATCCGGCTCTTTTTCTTATCTCTTACAATGTGCGTGAAACTGGCTTCAACTTCTTGAACAATGCAAAGAACAATCTGATTGACAACTTTCATTCCATCAGGTGGATTTTTCAGGAAATTGAGGCTCTGAAGGACAAGAACAACCAGCCCAATAACCAGGGTACTAACAAGGACTAGGAAGCCAGAGGAAGCAATGACGAGGTGGGTAGCTAGGAGAAAGGTAGAGGTCAGGTCTCCAAAGACCATCAGGATGATAGACTCGCCCAGCTTGAGCAGAAAGTCCAAAGACTGGATTCGATCCACTAGATAATCACGAAACAGATAGTGGACACCCTTCACACCTTGAATGAGAATATTGTCAATCTGGGGGACTATCTGAATACAACTAGCCTTGATAGGGATGTAGAGTAGAACACAGAGCAAGGATTCAACCAGGATGAATTTCAAAAAGAGGCCAGTGACTAGGTGAATTAAGGGAACCAGATGAACACTTCTACCAAGATTCAGGGGGGCATAGCCTCTCAAAAGGACAATGATGCTGCAGAAACCCTATAGGTCATGGACATGGATGGCCACTAGCTTATTCGCCTAGCTTTTCTTTTCTGTCTCTGGCCTTTGTTCTTTGGCTTCAGGCCTTCTTTTGTCTCTGGCCTTTTTTGGTAGTTTTTTTTTGTTTAGTATGTTTCATCTAGCTCTTTTTGTTGTAAAACTTTGGGTTTCAGGATCCCTATCAAACTTGTTTTACCTAATAAAAAACATTATATCTTATGAAAATTGTGCTTGCATACCTATTATAATGATCTAGATTATTGAGGAGTGAATCATATACAATGTTTGTATTTATAGATGTAATATTGTGTGAGTAATAAAAAGAGGCACGAAAAACATAAATAACCATATGAAGCTTTCGAAAGCAAGCATATAAGAAATGTATAAGAAAGATAATAAATTTTGGCACCACAAAAAATGTGACGAACAAATATATAAAAATACTAGTATAATTCATAAATTGGAACCCTTGATTTGACTTTGCAAATGTATGAGATCAAAAACATGCATTCCCTTCTACTCTAGAAACCATTCAAAGCATAAACCTTAAATACCAAATGTATAATTTTTAGTGATAAATATATAAATATGTATATCATTGACTTCAATATTATTAAGCATATAAAGAATAGGCCAGAAAACCAAAATTCATGTATTTTCTATAAATGAAAAATATTATATGTGCATACCCTCCAACTCTAGCAAGTTTGACATTTACAGGATACAAGAGCTTGAGAGAAACAATGATTCTATTACCAATCACATCTCTAGAGAGTTCACCAACCACTATAAAATTCCTCAATTTGTCATCACTTTCTATAAGACTTTGTATCACTCTAGTTGTAAGAAGTCTTCTATTCCAATTCTATTGCATATACTAGTGGTTCTTCGTATTCAAAAGGCATAAAAAGACTACCTCAATCACATAGCCTTTCCCATGAGGGAGAACTAATGAAAATTGAACTAAACATCCACTAGGATTTGAGGGTGAAATTAACTTTTTTGAACTAGACATAAGCTACATTTACATCTCTGATTTCCATAAAATACACCAAGAGGCCAAAATTTTCATACTATGCAAAAATAAGTTTTGTTGAAAGCATCAAATCTATGATAGAAGAACATGTTTCCTACCATAGATAAATGATGCCTTCATCAATTCTAATTTCAATAGATCACTTCTAATGTGCTTTATTTATTAATATTAAACCTAAGCTTTCAACTAAAGTTTTACACAAGGCATCAAAGATTATGCTCACCTACTGATATGTTTAACAACCAAAGAGGTAGATTGTAATGTTTGTATAAACAATGCTAACTTCCAACAATGAGAAATTTAAAGTGCTTTCCCTATTATTTATAAAAATTAAATAATGACACAAAAAAAGGATAAAAATATTGTAACCAGAGGCATAGAGCAGAATTTAAAATAGTACATCAGAAAGAAACTTCAAAATCTTCAAAACATCAAACAACATAACTTTTCTACAAATCAAAGGAAGTAAAAGTTGGTTTCTTGAAGTGGTCATGGTAGATTATGTTGTACATTTTTTTCCATCATATACTAATGTTCAATAGACAAATCCATCTAAAGTAGTTGTTTTAACACAAATCCCATTAAATGGTTATGACTTTAAAAAACTAATAATAGTTATATGAAGAGAAACAATACCAGAAAGGGATTGGTACGTCAGATTATCATGGTGAAACATCTTGAGGCACATGAAAAACATCAAGTTTCCTAGTAATTGAATACCATATCACTTTTAGTTTATGTGCAACACATCTAGAATCATACTATAAAATTTCACAAATAGAGATGGATGAAAAGTTCAAAACAACATTACATAATTTATTATTGTAAGCCCCCTTTGATTTATGCATCTAGAAAATAAAACTACAACCTAGTGGGATTGAGACAAACCTTATAAAACAACAATATCTAAGAAGGTTCTCTTTTCAACAACCATTGAATATAGGGTCCTCCAACCATTTCCATCATGATAAAATTCAACCTAAACTCACAAAAAATAAATGTTAGAAAAATACATTCTAAGATGAATTTATCTATGGCACTCCATATATTTAAACATAGACATGATGACATAGAGAATGGTGATATCCTCCCTCTGCAATGCCATCAATTACATAGATAGAATCTTCAAGAAGGATTGTAGCCCCATATCCTTGTAGTGAGGAAATTGAATCAATCTATTTAAATACATCTTTTAATAAAAAATAGAACTCAAAATTTGTAATCCATTACCATGATTCAATTTTTGTTCATGATTAATAGTTAAAACATGACAACAGGATTCCCTTAGATAGATTTCATAAAACTCTATTATCTAGATGCATGTTAAGATTAGAAAGTTACAAAAGACACATGGTTTGATCATGGAAAGTTATTTTACAATGACCTAGGAACTTGTGCAAGGATTAAACATCTCCCCACTATATAAAAGTGTTGAGCAATCATAACCACCTATAGCATAACTGCATCAATGACACATCAGTATCAACATATTTGAAAGGAAAACACTTACTATAGAGTACACAACTTGTGATATAAATTTAATTTACCAAATGAGCTTTAAACCATTTCTGTTAAAGACGTACAATTTTTCATTTAATACAATGATAGAAAAGCTTCCTCACTTCTTATTCATTTCTTCAAGTTAGACCCAATGACCCTCATGGGGATCAAATATTTCAATAGACCTAAAGGAAATTAGATCAATCAAATTTAAATAATAAACAAGTGTTTCATCCAATATCTTTACTAGTTGTAGAATGAAACTAATGAACAAATCAAAATGATCCACCTTAATTGAGATTTTTTGAATAAAAAGGAACTTAGATATCATTTTGATGATTACTCATTAATCCATTTCTTCTTGCAAGATGAGAAGATGGAGATAATGAGATTCAAAAATGGATGCAAAAATATGTATTGCTTAGTTGAATATTATCCGTAATAGAAGCTGATTGATCCAAACAATACAATCTCGTAGCTCTTTGTTCTTGAGACATGCAAAACCTTGGCAATCATACTACTAAAAATGTAACTTGGCATTCCCCAAAAGCCAAGAACTAGAAGCCATTAACATACAACCCATAATAGGAATTGAGTCTAAACCATCCTCCAAACAATATATGGCCTCTTCAACTCATATCAATTATTTATGGAATACAACAGACAACAGTGGTTGTTTCATATTATCAAAACTAGAGTCCTTGTTTCATATCATCAGAACTAGAGTGTCTGTTTCATATTATCAAAAGAAAATAATTATTTGAATCTTTTGTAGTAAAATATTAACATAAATTTTATTGATGTATTGGATCCAACTTTCCAATTATAATCCAATATCATCACTTTCACATATACTAACTTCTCCTATTATTCCAACTTCCATACTATCATTTTTAAGATAAAAACTTGTGTACTTAAAGGTATTTAGTGTTTCCTATGTCCTAATTGATTTAAGGATCTAATGGTGTTGATTTGGTATCCCTAGTGGTTAAATGGAATTGTTAAGATATATTACTAATTTCTGTGAGGAAAAGGGAGTCTAAAGGAACTAATTTAATACTTCACCTACTAGAAAAAAAAAAACCAATAAAATAATCCAAATTAGGCCAAGAGAGGTTGACGCATTCAATAAGAGAATACTTACACAAAATGAAGTTGAATCATGTCAGACATGTTGAGAATACTTAGTTTGAGCTTCACTTGGTTTCAAGAATACTTTAATATTCTCTAGCTAACAAGGTGAACCATGTGAAGGTGGAAGCTCATCTAGCCTCAACCCCCTCACCCTAACATCAATCTAAATTATCCATTAACATCTATTTACACACTTCATTCATTCATTCATCCATTTATGAACTATAACATTTAATCAATATAATCACATAACATTCATTAATATGATATAAAATTTATTAATACATAAAAATCTTCAAAAATTTATTTATATATAATAATAATCATTAACATGACATAAAATTCAATATTAAAATGCAATATTCATAGATAATTACTTTAAAAGTTGTTCTTTCATTATCCAACAAAGTTAATCAAACACGGTTTATCACAGAGCATTTTTAAGAAATCATTTCATTTTTAGGTTTTATTTAGATTTCTTAAGGTAAAGGAAATATATTCCTCATTCTCCTCCTCTTGTGGTTGTGATCTCAAATTATGATGGTTCCTTATGTTTCGAGGAGCATGAGGCTGTTGCACTAAAGGGGGTCTATTGCAATAATAAGTAAATGGGCTAAATTTGCATACCTTTTCTATACTTTTACAATTATTCCATTAACCAATACAACATAACATGCATTTTTCTTTACCTGACAATGTGAGATTATGTACAATAAAGTTTTGATCTATCACCACGTCAACATGCTAAACACTTCAAACATGGTCCACTCATTGACCATGATGTTCAATATGCTCTAAAATATTCAAAAAAATGTTACATGGCCAATTGCAATTAAATATGTTAAATTCTATTAATAATTACATAATTTATTTCCAATATAAATTTAATACCTCCACCACTATGATGGACATCATGGCCTTCATCAAGCACAGGTTTTGTGATAGGATTTGAATGTTGTAGTGAAATTTCATGTGCATTATTATCATTGTTTGATATATAAAATAGAAATAGTCAATTTATGTCAGAAATTAACACCAAACACAAAATTTTTCAACTATTCAATTTGATTTAATTTTCATTTGACCAATTCAGCTATGTCTCATCTAGTGCACCAAATTCTTCGGTGTGGCTTTTGGATTCTTGGTGTAGGTGTACAGCCATGACTTTAGAGCCTTCCTTTAAAGTAATTTTTTTGTCTTCATTTTTGGGCTCTATATTGAATTCTTGCCCTATATTTTTCCTTCATATCATATGTTTTGCATGTATGTTTTGATTAAACAAATTTTTTTGTAACCTTATATAAAAAAAAGTGATTTAAAATTTCATTGCTTCTACTTACAAGTCAAGAGTGAAGTTTCATATAGCCACTAGAGCCAAGTTTATGTTGGCCAACCTTTTGTACTCTCACTTCTATAGATTTTGATGTGTCTTGTACTCTATGAAAAGTTTGAAACATGTTATATTATATATTTACAAAGATCACTAATTAATGCATGATTTCATTCTACTTAATACTATCATAACATGCCTTCTTGTTTCCTCTTTTGGTTCAACTCCTTTACCATGTAGCATTTTCTCTTTTGCATCTCCTATTATTTCATTCCACTCCATTGGTGGACTCATAGGAGGATACTCATACTTTGGGTTATCCTTTAGAGCCCTTCTATATTGGCCCCTTACGGTCCTTATATGAATGGATGCTCTTTTAAGAAGGCACTATCCAAAAAAAAATTTCCAAAGAGGTCCTCTAAAAATGTAATGAGTTGATTTTTTAATTTAAGACTCTATTCATTCCACCTTTTTTGAAAAAACCTAAATTGTTAGATACATAATTTTAATACAATAAAATAAATGGAGGAAAAGTAAAATATTGTAACAATAATATGAAGCTACATACCTTTTACATATGGTGGGCCCAAATAGCTTCAATGCCATTACAAAAAGAGTATCATAAAAAATATCATTTCCTACAAAAATAGCATGGGATTATCAATCAAAAATGTGTTATGTATAAGTAAACTACAATTATAATGTAAATAATTATAGTTTTAAAGCACGTAGAAGCTTTGGTACTTTTAGCAGAAACATTGTTTTCTTGTTCAACAATAATGATCCTACAAATGAACCAGTAGTAGTGACATGAGCTGATCTAGGAAATGGTTTAGCTTCAATAGTAGTGGTCTCTATTCTTGTATCAGTTGTAGGTGTATATATTAGTGCACAAAAGAGTTCCATGAGTATAAAATGCACCCAACAAAAAAATATCAATGCATTATTAGCATATAAAAAAATATAGCAAAACAAGGTTTTACTAGATGTATTTGGTATAGATGAAGATGTTTGCAAGCTCCTTGTTGCTGACATTGCAGTCAGCAGTATCAAAGTGGTGATTGAAGGAGGTATCCGCACTTCATTATGAGCTAAAGAATACATTGTTAGAAAAGAAATTTATAGTAGATAAATATCAAATGGGGTACTAGAAGCATCTCAAACATAAGTTGAGTCAATAATGCATGCAAAGGTTAAATAAATGGTTAAAAAACTTTAACGAATATTTACATGAAGGTTGTGTGCTACAACCCTCACCATGTTGACCATATTTCACAAGCATCAAAAATTATTGTAAGAAGAACACACCATATTTAAGATTGTGATCCATAAGACTGTATAAAATATAAACTTCTATTAAACTTTTATTATTTCTTAAGATCAATTACTTTTTACCTTCATAAAATTGAATCTACATATCAATTCATCTTTGATTGCCTCTATCTCCTCAGTTTTGTTTTATTCTAGGACAAGGGTAAGAATTCCTTTACTATATTTATTTATCATCTGAGTAGACATGAAGTAGGGGTCAGTGTTACATGTGATGTCATCCAAACATGTTGCCTTAATTTCATATTGCATTTGATCTATGATCATTTTTTCTTTTCGCTATCAATAAGTATTAAGTTGTGACATCAATATCATTAAAATTCTATAAAAATAACTCTAAAGCCATAAAAAAAAGAACATAATAATATGAAATTTTCTTCTATATAATTTGTACAATTACACTAATTGTAACAAATTAATTTTCTAAACTAAAAAGATAGAGATATATTTTGAATTAGAAATAGATATGAAAATACTACTTCAACTAATTTATTGAAGTGAACATCTTTAATTCCATTTCATGTGAAACTAATTGAATTAACATTCAACTAAAATAACAACCAACTAAAATAACTAATTTCTATTGTAATTATAGAAGGAACTTAAATCATTAACATTAACTCTATGATATTCAATATTCACAAGAGAAAGTAAATGCATAGTAAAGGATGTTAGAAGAACATACAAAATCTAAATAGAGAGTCTTGTAATGGTTGTGAAAGCCTCAAATTTCATATAAGAGGAGAAGCATTAGCTTAGGCTTAACCTCCCAACCACAGACCATATCAATCCCCACACAATATTTTGATAAGAAAGGCCCTCCCAACCCCAGGTCTAGGCTTATGGCACTATTAGTCTAGCCATCTATGGAATATCAGTGTTTAGAATGTTCACTCAGTAATAGATGGGCATATCTCATTAACTTGTGCCACCAACATCATGTGATATTTAGAAGGAAAGCATGCCTTTAATGACCTTTCCCAAGGTTTTTGGATGGGTTTCTAATACCTGATCACCAACACTCAACTTGACAATAGGGTAATTGGATGGACATGCATGAGCTATTGAATAGTTCTTTAAAAGTAATAAAGTTAGCATATCAAATCTAATTCCATTTTCTTGTTCGTCCAAAACTTTGTTTCCCCATCTTCACCCTCTTTCTTGGCCAACCAACTAGGTGAGTCCTATGTGTCTATTCATAGAAGATATCAATTCATTTGCTAAAACTCAACTGATGGAAATAATATTTTAGTACTGGAACAATATAGTCCTTAAAACTCAAGAACTCCCCTTGAGAAAGCTTCAAAGGATTATAACATTAATTTGAAAGACCAGATGAAAAAAAGAGGAAATCATAGCATGACATGTGTATTTGGTTCAAACTTAACATGGTGAGCTAACTTGGTGTGCTTGATCAAATATGTTGCTCAATAGACTTAATTTAAATCACAACCAAGTATTGTTATTTGAAAAATCCTTGAAACTATTCTTGCATCTATACTTTTGAATGCAGTACATATATCAAAATAAGATTAGGAAAACTTATCACATAACCTGATCAATGAAGGGATGGATATTTTCTTAACTCTGACTGGTTGGCTCTCAAAAGTCAGATTTTTAAATGTGCATTTTAGATTCAAAGACCATTTAATGATAGGAATAGTAGCTCAAATTCTATTTAATATTTATTACAAGAAATAAGGAAAGAAAAAGGGAAGAGAGAATGGAAGTATAACTATAGTATCAAGTGCTTGCTCTGAGACTTATGTTCGAGCATAAAATAGATAAGAATAATATAGAAGGCTTAAAAAGAAGTCATGGCTCTTGGTAGTAGTTATAAAAAGATAATTGGATTCTTGGTTCACCTTTAAAAAAAAAGTAAAAAGATGCCAAGTGTACTCCTCGTCTCTTAAAGAGACTTATAATTATGAGAAAAAGAATTCAAATTATGTTTTCTTATTAAAAATAAATTGTTTATAATTTTACAGACACACACACACGTATATTTGTACATTTATATGATATTTTTGAATGGTGTCAACATATTATTATTGTGTCCAAGGTTATACCATTAGGACACAAATATCTATATATGTCCATAATTGAGAGATTATTTTATCTTCATATCCTCTCAATGTGTGTGTGTGTGTGTGTGTGTGTGTGAGTGTGTGTGTGTGAGTATGTTAATAGAGATGATCTAGAATGATTTAATACTATGGTGGCACCATAGTTTTTTATACCTATGTGCACACATATTGTTGGAAATATAATAAGGAAAGTAAACTTTGAGAGGGGAGGGGGTGAATTAGTCCTTCAAAACTTTAACCATAAAATGATTCACCACACATCCATCTTACAATTTGCATGAAAATTGAAATAACTATCTAAACATATTCATCCATATCATGAATGAAAATAACATTCAACACATATATGACACAAGATATTTGGTTATCCAGAAACCCTCCAATGAGAAGGTAAAATTGGGGTGGGGATGACACCCACAAATCTTCACTACTACATTTGTGAAGTGTATCTAATGAAGGTACAATGTTTGATCATAAACTATGATCTACCCTATGAAAGGTCTATCTTGTTAAAGGCTTACAAGATTGTTAGATCTTACTCTATTAAATGATTTCAACATCCTATTAGAAGTGTGAATGATTAAAGGATTTACAATAGCCTATTACAACTACTCTATTATCATATTTAACTGATTCACCTATTAGAATGTCTCAGCAATGATCCTGTGGTTAGCACTTTACTACTAGATAATAGATCACCTCTTTGCATGTATCCTTGATCCTTTCTGATTAGATATATCACTTATTTCTTTTAATACTTTCCTTCATTCTCCTTTAACTAATTCTACAATGTATAACTTGATTCTCAACTCCTTAGCCACCATAAATTCTTTTTCTATACATGCAAACTTCTCTCTTTGCACATACATTGCCTTAGGGTTTTCCTCCCTTAAGAAGACCTAGGTGACTTAGGGTTAGGTATACATCAATGATTGTGATTCACCCATTTTTTCACTTAATCCATCCCTTTAACTGATCGGTTGCATGAACTACAATGGTATCCTCAATATAGATTTGTTCCTATCATCTAGAATCGCAAAACAATCCTTATGTTGGCTGAAAAATAGTTTACATAGTAGTTTGTGACATTACAAAAAACTATGTACAAAATTATTTTACTCAACACTTGAAGTCTCTAATACTTGACATCTACTATATCTTCAAAGTTGTAACTCAACCTTTGAATGACTCATTATCTGTTGATCACTTAACATTTGAATCACTCGACATCAACTATTTGCTCGACACTTGAGTGACTTGGCACTTACTACTTACTCAACACATACTATATATCTCACTCAACATATACTATCTAAAAACTTATGCTCAACATACATTACTTTTTCAACATAAACTAATTTCTATCTTTTAAATAACTTAAGCATATTATCACTTAGATAATCTCTATTCAGTACTTGACTTACATATAAAATTTCAAAATTTCAAAATTTTGCAAAACTTGTAACTTATCTGTCATACCTAAAAAATTTATAACTCTCCCCGAGTTGATTGTCCTTTTTTGAATTTGAATACTCCTACTAAGTAAATATGTTGTACTACTATGCTCTATTTCTATATTAACTCCCCCTTTTTTTTGTCTCCCCCAAAGCTTATGCATTCTCCTCTTTTGTCTTTTCAAAATTAATTGTCCCCTTTTTGACACTTATGTCATGGGTGGTAGATGAATAGTGTGTTTATCCAAAAATGATTTATGGACCTCCATTATTTTCTTTAGTGTCACATCCCATTTGTCACACATTATCATAAAAGATTTTATTTGAATAGCTAACTTGACAGCAAGATTAACTAGGCCTTTATGAGTAAAAATATGAGGATATTTCCTCATCACTTTTTTTACAAACGATAGTTCTTGTGTAACACCTCCATATGAGGGGTCAACATGGATTGGATGCTAATTAGTGCAGCCCAAATGGTGGCATCTTGAGCGTGTAATGCTGCTAACTAAACTTGAGCTGATAAAAATTGTCTAAAATGTGACTAACTTAGACCATGAGATTTTTGTAGGATGTTACCTATTTTCTTCAAATCTCCTTCCAAGTGGTCAATGTGTCTCTGCACTTCTTGTGTGAACACAGGTACATCACACAACTTGGTGTAAAGAGAGAAAATGTTTTCTAACACCTTCTTCACATCATCAATTTTGGTTGCTAACTCAACCTAACTAAGTGCAATGGTACTTGATATCTTTTCAGTAACCTTGGTATGTAATTTCTTATCAGGCCATTCTAACAATTTGACATTTGTGTCTAGATCTTCATCATTTACCTTCTCCACAATATTTGTCAACTAATTAATGAATGGCTTTGTTTCATCTAATGCAAGTAGGCTAAAGGCATCAAGAAAGATGTCCTTGACGTCATGTAATTCTTTTTTTTTTCCTTTGCTCCCTTCTGAGTAGATCTTGGTGTTTCTTTCTTGCTAGAGCATCTTGTAATATGCTCATTTGTTCTATGGTTTTTGATACAAGATCAAAATTTAGTAGTTCAATCACCTCATATAAGTTGATATCACCATAAGATGTAACTTCATCAACCTTAGATGTACTAGGACTAGGCCTTGATGATTGCAATAGTGTAGCTTCTACACTCGACCTTTGAAGTGCTTGACTAGGAATATGAGTACCAGTATCTAGTAGGGTACTCGGTGTCTAAATTGATATCTATTCCTCTAGTTTTGTAGTCAAGACTAAATCTTCAGTCCTATCCTTCTCCTTTTTTGTGTTCCATGTATCACCTTTTTCTTGTGTTGTAGGTGCAGGATTGGCTTCCTAACCTATTTGGATTGGTGTCCCATCTTTCTCAGCTTTTGAAACTACATGTACTAAAACATTTGGCACCAATGCACTGACATGTGATGAAACAATGTCCTTCCTTTTATATACTACCATGGGCATGGTAGATTTCACTTTTGTATATTGAGGGGGAATAATAGATAATTCTTGAGTTTTCTCCCCTGTAGATGCCAATTCTACTTTCTCAATCTCATCCACACTCACCAATACAAGATGGCTACATAATTTTTCCTTGATGGTGGAGTCAATCAATATCTTTTGCATATCCTCCTCTATTAAGGGATTAATTTTTTGAGTAGTTTTTTTAGAGACATCCTTGATCTTTATTGTTTTTTTCTTGTTGATCTTATTTGTCCATATGAGGGGGACTAGTACTCAACATATCAACCTCTAGTACATTTAGATCTTGTTGTTTCTCTTCCTCCATTGTAGCCTCTATATTTTTTTCTTTTCTAGTACCCTCCTTGTGTCATTCCCTTACTAATTCATCATTTGTTATCTCAAATATCTCTTTTTTAGCTTTGTCTTTACCTACTTCCACAGGTGCTTGCTCAATAGCTTATTCTATCTACAACCCATAGATAACCTTCCATATCTGGTTGCTCTATTTGACAACTTCCTTAATGTTGTTCTATAAAATGATGAAGGCTCTATATTTTGGAGAAAATATCCCTTTATACTTATTAAAGGCCTTATTCATAGATGACTTATATAATTCAGGCATTGCTCTAGGAAGAGCAGTTTCCCTAATATTCCTTTCAGTATTTAAACTAAATTTCCATCTTTTCTTAACTCTTTCATATATACTTATGGGTAAAGAGTTGGCAAGCTCAATAGGAGTATTCTAGAATGTAGCCATTATTTTATACATATATTCTTCAACCTTGTTCATTTCTATTTTACCAAGTTTGTCAAACTCAACCTGTGTGAATCTTGATAAATCAACATTACTCTTGATATTATCTCACAAGTTGCCCAAAGTAGAAGAGGGATGCTGACTTACAATTTTGAATTGGATGATTTCATCTAACTCATTCCTCTCCTCAAATAATTTAGATGGAGCTATATATTTCCTCCTTTTCCTCTACTTAGGTTTATGTACCTTGGTAGTTGTACTATCCCTGTTTCCTTTAGGCTACTCAAATTGTTGATTGTTCTGAGCACTAGCTCTTGTGCTAGCCCTGGTGATAGGAACTGTAGGCTTTTGCTATGAAGCTTTCATAGGTTTCTTGGGTTTGCTAGCTGTTGGCTTCTTTTCTTTTCTATTTTTCTTTTCTGTAGAAATAGGTGCTTCATTGGCTTATTCTCCCTTAGCATCTTCATCAAATTTTTCTTCTTCTTCTCCTTGGTCCTCACCTTGACCTTATGTGATATAAATTGGTTCTTTGATAGGTGTATCTTCTTCATCATATTCATTATCCTCTTCTTCTTCATCCCTTTTTTCCACTTCACCAAATTGTTCATTGATCATTTTCACAATCTTGTTTTTCTTCCTCATCATAGAAGTTGTCTTCAACTCCATTGTTATTTTATGCTTGGCTACATCATAGTTTCCTAATGTAGTAATCTTCTTATCTACTTCCTCTTCCAATAAAGTAGTGATGGCCCTGCATATGCCTTATCCACATTAATTTCATAAGGCAATGGCTTGAGCCATCTAACCCTTGAAACAATAGCTTGAACATAAGTGAAATCAACATCAACTAGAGAAAAACATCACTGAAATGTTTCTCTACTAGTGATAATGGTATTCTCTATCTTTGTTTCATTGACTTCTTAAATTTTTCAAAATAACTTGGCATTACAGTCTAAAAATTATCTCAAAGTTTCTCTATGTATTCTCCAATATACATTGCAATAGACCTATTGGTCTTCCAAGAAACTTTTCCAAATGATAGAAAACTATTATGTATATATAAAAATATACAAACAAGTATTGAACCAAATTTGCATTGTGCACTTTTTGTCTTTTTTATGGTTCCAGAGTTTTCTGATAACTACTAGAGTTGTAAGTTAGCAAGGTCATAGGAATGGTCCTTCTTTACTATATTATAGCATAAATCCATACCTATACATGGTAGATTATTCAATCTTCTAGATTGAACGAAATTATGTTCAATCACTCTTACTACAAATGCAATTAGGGGAACAATGATTGTGTCTATGGTCATCCTTCTCTTGTTACATATTGCCCCTATATTCTTTTCAATTGCCTCTTTTCCATCACTCCTCATAGTTTTTGATCTTTCTAGGATAAGATACATTTTTACTCTTTGAATAATCCTCTTTATGATCTTGATAGGGCCTTCTTCTATCCATATAGGATTGTCATGTATTCTTCTTAAAACAATCTTAATCCAATCTATCTTGAATATGTTAGCAAAATATAGGGCATAGGTTAACCCTTTTCTCTCTACAATTATTTTTCCTCTTTCAACACTCTATTTTCACACATTTTTCCATACAAGTCTCTAATTTCCATGTCTCCTATACTTCTTACCTTTCAAATCTAGGAATACCTTACATCTTGTATCATTAAAACTTGTGGTGGTATCATACATAATGCACCAGATGGGTCTCCTTTGTATGCAATATCAGGAATTGACTAGAAATTTAGTTTTTTAATCTCATTACTAATCAACTAAACATTTGAGAATTATTTTCCTTCCTTAACTACAATATAAAAAGAGCTAGATTCCATTACAACTATCTAGGGTTTGTATAAATTAAAATAGCATAGCTCAACATATGATAAATACCTTAAAAAATCTTATGTTTGGTTGTGAGTAGCAGTTGAATTTAGTATGAAAATGCTTGGATCGATTTCTCCAATTCACCTTGCTCCCTTTATGCTCTCTTCAATATCCAATAGTTTCAAATGAGTCAAAAAAATGACCATATAGCCCTTGAAACTTTGCAATAAATGCTTAGTGCTTACAAAGTTTTGAAATTGCATGTACTAAAACATTTGGCACCAATGCACTGACATGTGATGACATTGTTTCCTTCCTTTGATATACTACCATGGGCATGGTATATTTCACTTTTTTATATTGAGGGGGGATAATAGATAATTATTGAGTTTTCTCCCCTATAGATGCCAATTTTTCTTTCTCAATCTCATCCACACTCACCAATACAAGATGGTTGCATAGTTTTGCCATGATGGTGGAGTCAATCAATATCTTTTGCATATCCTCCTCTATTAAGTGATTAATTTTCTAAGTAGTGTTTTCAGAGACATCCTTGATCTTTATTATTTTTTCTTGTTGATGTTCTTTGTCCATATGAGGGGGCATGGTACTTAGCATATCAACCTTTGGTATATTTAGATCTTGATGTTTCTCTTCCTCCATTGTAGCCTCTATATATGCTTCTTTTATAGTGCCCTCCTCATGTCATTCCCTTAAAAATTCATCATGTGTTATCTCAACTATCTCTTGTTCAATTTTTTCTTTACCTACTTCCATAGGTACTTTCTCAATAGCTTATTCTATCTACAACCCATAGATAACCTTCCATATCTAGGTGCTTTGTTTGACAACCTCCTTAATGTTATTCTGTAAAATGTTGAAGGCTCTATATTTTAGAGATAATATCCCCTTATACTCATTAAAGGCCTTATTCATAGATGACTTATCTAATTTAGGCATTACTCTAGCAAGAGTAGTCTCCCTAATATTCCTTTTAGCATTTAAATTGGATTTCCTTCTTTGCTCAACTCTTTCATATATACTTATGGGGAAAGAGTTGGCAAGCTCAATAGAGGTATTCTTGAATGTGGCCATTATTTTATACATAGATTCTTTAACCTTTTTCATTTCTATTTTACTAAGTTTGTCAAACTCAACGTGTGTGAATCTTGATAAATTGACATTATTCTTGATATTATCACACAAGTTGTCCAAAGTAGAAGAGGGATGGTGACTTACCACTTTGAATTGGATGATTTCATCTGACTTAGTCCTCTCGTCATCTAATTTAGATGGAGCTATACATTTCATCCTTTTCCTTTGCTTAGGTTCATCTACCTTGGTAGTTGTACTATCCCTCTTGCCTTTTAGGTTTCTCAAGTTCTTGATTCTTCTAAGAAGTAGCTCTTGTGCTATCCCTAGTGAGAGGAACTATAGCCTTCTTTTTGTGAAGGTTTCATAGTTTTCTTGGGTTTTCTAGCTATTAGCTTCTTTTCTTTTCTATTTTTCTTTTTTGTAGAAATATGTGCTTCATTGGCTTCTTCTCCCTTAGCATATTCATCAAATTTTTCTTCTTCTTCTCCTTGGTCCTCACCTTAACCTTATGCGAGAGAAATTGGTGCTTGGATAGGTGTATGTTCTTCATCATCTTCATTATCCTCTTCTTCTTCATCTCCTTTTGCCGCTTCACCAAATTATACATTGATCCTTTTCACAATCTTGTTCTTCTTCCTCATCATAGAATTTGTCTTCAAGTCCGTTGTTATTTTAGACTTAGCTACATGATAGTTTCCAAATGCAATAGCCTTTTTATCTACTTCCTCTTCTAGTAAAGTAGTGATGGTTGCATATTCCTTATCCACATTAATTTCATAAGGCAGTGGCCTGAGCCATCTAACCCTTGAAAAAATAGCTTGAACATAAGTGAAATCAACATCAACTAGGAAAAATTATCACTAGAATATTTCTCTACTAGTGATACTAGTATTATCTATCTTTCTTTCATTGACTTCTTAAAGTTTTCAAAATAACTTGGCAGTATAGTCTAAAAATTATCTCCAAGTTTCTCTATATATTCTCTAATCTACATTGTAGTAGACCTATTGGTCTTCCAAGAAACTTTTCCAAATGAGAGAAAACTATTATGCACATATAAAAATATACAAACAAGTATTGAACCAAATTTGCATTGTACACTTTTTGTCTTTCTTATGGTTCCAGAGTTTTCTGATAACTACTAGAGTTGAAAGTTAGCAAGGTCATAAGAATGGTCCTTGTTTACTGTATTATATCCTAAATCCATAGCTATATGTGGTAGAATATTCAATCTTCTAGATTGAAATAACTTATGTTCAATCAATTTTACTACAAATGCAATTAGGTTATCAATGATTGTGCCTATGGTCATCCCTCTTTTGTTCCATACTACCCCTATATTCTTTTCAATTGCCTCTTTTGCATCACTCCTCTAGGATACCCTATTACTCTTTGAATAATCCTCTTTTTAATCTTGATAGGGCCTTCTTCTATCCATACAATATTTTCATGTATTCTTCTTAAAACTATCTTAATCCACTCTATCTTGAATATGTTAGCAAGATATAGGGCATGGGTTAACCCTTTTCTCTCTACAATTTTTTTTCCTCTTTCAACACTCTATTTGCACTCATTTTTCCATACAATTCTCTAATTTCCATGTCTCGTATACTTTGTAGCTTACAAACATAGCAATACCTTACATCTTGTATCATTTAAACTTGTGGTGGTATCATAGATAATGTACCAAATAGGTCTCCTTTGTATGCAATATCAGGAATTGACTAGAAATGTAGTTGTTTAATCTCATTACTAATCAATTGAAAATTTAAGGCTTATTTTCCTTCCTTAACTATAGAAGCAAAAGAGTTAGACTCCATTACAACTATCTAGGTTTTTCATAAATTAAAATAGCATAGCTCGGCACATGATAAATACCTTAAAAATTTTGATATTTGGCGGTGAGTAGTAGATGAATTCAGTATGAAAATGCTTGAAATTAATTCTCCAATTCACCTTGCTCTCTTTGTGCTCTCTTCAATCTCGAATAATTTCAAATGAGTCAAAAAATGACCATATAGCCCTTGAAACTTTGCAATAAATTCTTAGTGCTCACAAAGTTATAAGCTCAGCTCCAATACTAATTTTGACTCATTTGGCTTCAATGTAATTTCTACCATACTCATCAACCACAAAAAATGCATCCAACTCTATCACCTTCGATAGCTCGACATCAACTATATTTTCACTTGTAAGCAATAATGAAACTTTTCATGCTCGATAGCAATGCCAAATCTTATAGATTTCTTCTAGGCTCCAACCAATACTTGACATCTTCCTTCATACATATATGATCTTTTCATGACTAAATCCTTGGAATTCATGCATAATTGAACTTTGAAATATCATTCCCACACATACCTCTTGATTGCCTACTTGGGGGTGGTGTGATCACCCAATCCATTGGATGAAGTGATCCCATCTAAACTTGATGTGTTGTAATCTTCCTTTTTCTTCCATGTCTTGTTCATCTACACTTAGACTTCTTCAATATCAACCTTGCCTTTTCGTTTATTGAATTCACTGCTAGGTGCTTTTGACCTTGTTGGATAATTTTTGCTAATGTGGCTAGTCTTCAAATAGCTAAAACATGTAGTTTGACTCAACCATCTACTGTAGTCACTTCTAAAATGTGTTCTAATGCAATTCTCAACAAATTTTCCGTACTCTTGACAATAGTGACAACTATACCTTGTATTATAATCCTAGCAGTAGGATCTATTAGTATGGTTTACCTTAGCTTTCTTGTTTGATGACCAATTAGGCTTGGATCTAAAATCATATGCTCTGTGTCCATACTTCTTATAGTTATAGTAGCAACCTTCAAATCTTTGTGTTCTTTATGTCTTGGTCTTGCATTCATGTGCTTGATGTCCTTGGTTGCTACACTTATGATAGTTACCCATGAATCTCTTCTTAATGTTCTAATTTGCATTGTTACTCTTGCAAACATTTATTGTGTGACTTAACTTTCCATAATTATGACAAGTAGGTTTGTAGTTCTTACGATTGTTGCTTCTTTTTTCATCACTCTTAGATGATTCCATTTCCTTAGTTCTTGTGCATTCCAATCCAGTAGTATCATCATTAGATCTAGGAGATCTAATCAGCTTCTTAAAGTACTTGATTGCTTTACTAGGTTTGTTGAAACTTTCAACAAATTATTTCTCTCTTTTCAAATCATTTCTCAGTTGTTCATTCTATAATTTTAGGTTTGTGATCTCAATATCCTTTCTATTCAATTCATATTTGGTAATCATAATTTGATTCATCGTTTCAAGTTGCATGTGAAAAATCTTTTTAACCTCTGATGTCTTCTCTTCCATTTTGTTGGTCAGGAACCTTTTGTCATCTTCAATCATGACTTTTTATTCCTCAACTTTCTTTCTCTTCTCAATCACCTCAATAGCAATACTAATTGGAATTTTTTTCAATCTTAATATTTATGACCTCTTCAGTTAGGGCTTCATTCTTTTCCATTAGATCTGCAACTACTGCATCAAATTCACTTGTGTATCCATCTATAAACAATTCAATAGTATCAATCTCTTGGTAATGTGTGTTATTCTCCTAAATAGCTATCTCTTTCCTTCCCTTTAATGAACACTTCAACTCATATTTTTCTTCTTTCAACTGATGTGGGTCCATTTGTATTTCAATCTTTTGGTTATCAATAACCTTTCCCAACTTTTAAACTTCCATCTTCAAGATCTCAAGAGGGTGGGGGAGGGGGGTGAATCAATCCTTCAAAAATTTAACCATATAATCATTCACCACACATCCATCTCACATTTCACATGAAAACTGAAATAACTAGCTAAACATATTCATTCACATCATGAAAGAAAATAACATTCAACACATATATGAAACATGATATTTGGTTACCTAGAAAGCCTCCAATGAGAAGGTAAATATAGGGTGGGGATGACACCCAAAAATCTTCATTGTAAAAGTTATAAAGTGTATCCAATGAAAGTTACAATATTTGATCATAAACTATGATCTACCTTGTGAAAGGACTTCCTTGTTAAAGGCTTACGAGATTGTTAGATCTTACCCTATTAAAGGATTTCAACACCTTATTAGATTTATGTTTGATTAAAGGAATCAAACTTACAATGAACTAATCACCCTATTAAAGGATTTACAATAGCTTGTTAGGACTACTTTGTTAAGATATTCAACTGATTCACCTGTTAGAATGTCTCAACAATGATCTTGCAGTTAGAACTTTGCTGCTGGATAAAAGATCACCTATTTGCATGTATCCTTGATCCTTTATAATCATATGTATCACTTTTTTTCTGCTAACTCCTTTCCTATTTTATCCTTTAACTAATTCTACAATGTATAACTTGGTTCTAAACTTCTTAGCCAACATGAATATTCTGTCTACGCATGCAAACTTCTCTCTTCACACATTAACTATTTTAAGGTTTTCCTTCCTTAAGAAGACCTAGGTTACTTAGGATCAGGTATGAGTCAACAATTGTGATTCCCTAATATTTCTACTTAATCCATCCCTTTAACTAATTAGTTGAATGAACTGCATAGGGATCCTCAATATAGATTCATTCTTATCATCTAGAATTAGAAAGCAATCCTTAAGTCAACTAAAAAATGGTTTACATTGTATTTCATGCCATTACAAACAACTATGTCCAAAATTGTTTTTCTCAGCACTAGAATTCTTTGATGCTTGGCATCCATTGTATCTTCAATGCTATAACTTGGCCTCTCAATGACTTGACATCCATTGATCACTCAACATCTGAATCATTCAGCATCAACTGTTTGCTCGGCACTTGAGTGACTCTACACTTACTAATTACTTGACACATACTATATATACATACTTAAAATTTATGTTTGACATACATTACTTGTTCAACATGAACTAAGTTCTATCTTGTAAATGACTTAAGTGTATGATTGGTCATGTCAAAACCAGTCTAAGATTAACACATACACACACACAAACATATATATATAATGAAATGATGAGAATACCAACATAAACTATTTAAAGGTACATATCTTGATCATATTTAAATGTTCAATATTTTATTGATTGTCCAATAGCTTATGTGTGTCCAAAATATGAACCCTATTATGCATCACTAGGTCCTTACCAAGATAGTTAGAGGTCATAGCTATCGATCAGACAAATGGAATAAGGTAGTGCCCCATTCCATAGATCTTGTTAAGAAATTCTTCACCCCTTTGTGTGCTCCTATAATCACCCATGCAACATTTTCTAGAATAATAAAAAGTTCACATGATAAATCTATATCAACATATAACATAGATAGTAGTAAATAAATTAGTTAATAACCATCATTTAGAAAACAAGCAACTGTTAAGTACCATCATTGACATATGACAAGTAACAATTAACTACCATCATCAATAAATGGTTATACATAATAATTGATAAAAAAAAATTTAATATGAAACAAAGGTTACATATAACTACCCTATATTAATTTATTTAGATGATAACCACCTAAAAGATACTCAAATCATAAGAACATATAAATAAGATTTTAGAAAAAAAAATTAAAATAAATTACATAAAAAGTAAAGCAAGTTGTAAATATAATATCTATACAAAAAATCTAAGAAACAACACTTCTATCCTCATGTGTTTTCCAAGATCGTATATAACATGTTTAACACTATTGTCCAACTGGTGTAGGAGGGATTGGGGTAGGACATACTAAAATAATTTAAAAATGATCTTTTAGATATATTTTAAAATAATAAAATAAAATTTAAATGAAATTTTACAAATATATTGTAAACAAAGAACATGACTTACCTTGACAAAGGTATGCCAATCATGTGTTTTCAACCATGGCCCAAAATTACCTTTCTTTGATACAAGATTGCTTATAATTGTAGAAAATCTTATGGGAACTTTTGTATTTCTATGACTTCTTTTAATGCATCACTTTGTTTCTCCATTAATAACCAAGGAAGGGCACTCATATTTATGCATTCTTCATTGCTATTTGTTTCAATGAAAATTTTTAGTGTATGATTGGATTAATGAATACCATTACAAAATTTGGCATTTTTGCTCTCACACCTTCCATCCAATATTTTTGAAAGTGTCTATATTACATTGTTTCCAATATGCATAGATCAAAACTATACATGATTGGGAAATCCTTGTAGTATGATAACCTACTAAATTGAGTAGGATAATTTTTATTTATCTAGGAAGTTGGTCATTGATACCTTGATGACCTTTGCAAGCATCAATTGCATCATTACTAAATAAAATACAATGTCAAAATGTCAATGTCAAACCAAAATCATCAGATAGACATTACCTTAGTGATATAGTCAATTGTATTCCAACTTCCATATATTAGGAATCACTCTTTATGTCCTTGATCTTATCTCTTCTTTCCAATTAAAAATATATTTTTTAGTCATTTGGTACTTATTATTATTGTGGAAAAAGTTCCTAAACTTCTTGAATGATGAGATTTCATCTTTAGACCACAAAGTAGACATGCAAATTTTTGATGTCTAAAGACCTTAAACATCATGTACAATTGGATCATGCACCATTATCATGTGCAACTTAAACATACAACAATAATGCGCAATCACTATAACATACCAAAAATATGTGACGTTAACAATATGACATACCCCAAAAATGAGTTAGCCCAAGGGCATCATCTATTGTCCATACAAGCACTACATGAAATTAAAATTTTCTTTGTCCTATTGGTGTTGAGATATCATACATAGTGACTCCATCCCATAACTTTAACAACTCATCAATAAGGAGCACTATTTATATGTGCATATCTTTAACTTTCTACTTACCTAGTAATTGAATGAACACAAATATTACATGATTATTATGACTATTTTGATGCATTGTTTATAAATTAATTTAGATAACTATTAAATGAAAAAATACATCTCATATCTCCAAATGGATTGACATCGTTCCCTGCCAATGAAAGCTTGAGATTATGAGGTTCTTATTTAAAGTGTGGCAATGTTTCTTCTATCTCTTTAAATGAAAAACCATCCAAAGGAATTCACATAATGTCATCTTGACTTCTATTGTGTGCATGGTAATCCATAAATTGTGCCAAGCTAGTGTACCTAAATAATTGTTCAAGATGTGTAATAATGGGAATGTATCAAAGAACCTTGTGAGGCACCTTTTTTGTTATTTGATCTAATTGATATTTACTAATATGAAAATCAAGGAATTCTATTACAAATGATCATTGGGACATGTATGTATTGTTTGATACTTCATTTCAATTTGATTCATAATGTTAGATAATTCTTTGTACAAATGAGGCACAATGTTTGATGGTGGTAACAAAAATGCACCTATCAACCTACAAAAAAAAAAAATGAATTGTTAATATAATGAATAGTAATGGTATGTAACATTCAATATGACAAAAATGGCATACCTTAGCATACATGACATTGCTACATTGGATTAACCATGCATAATGTTCAAGTTCACCAACAACACTATAGAAGAGAGAAGATTTTTTTGGGAACCCTGGTATAGGGGCTCGTATAACTTCTCAATTATAGGTATATCAAGATCATATTCATCATAATTATCAAATGCGTTAGTACCATCATCATGATCATCTTGATTAGTTGTGCCAATACCATCTTCTTTAATCATTTCCTCTGGCAGATTATCAACTACACCAATACCATCATCTTTAAATGTTCTCTCTACCACATGATCATCTTCTTCAATGGGAATGTTATCCTTAGCTTGGATATTCATGCCTCCATGTTCCTCTAGTTCGAAATCCACATTCACTAATCGACAAAAATTGTTCCCCCTTCAACGTGACCATGTTGCCTACAATGACTTTGGGTTGTTGTGACTAAAATTATTTGATTCTTTAAGCCCTTAGATTTTTTGCAAGGACAAATATATTTGTCAACTTTTTTTTTTGGAACTGAGACCACAATCTATCAATTGTCTCATTATTTTGTTCTAGGTTCATACTACCAAGTATGGTCTTTTTTCATGAGAAAATATTCAAGCTATAAATATACAAAATATAAAGATACAATAATTAGTAGTATCTTTTATATAATAAAAAATAATAAAATATTACAACATTATACAAGTTTTACAAATATAGACAAAAATCATGCTCACAAGATTAGGCTAGCCAATTTTCACATTCCTTCTCAAATCATCTTTCCTCCACCATAATTTGGACTTAGTATTTTCATGTGATGAAGGATTTTGTAATTTTATATTACCACACAAATGTGTGTGTGATCACACACACACACACACACACACACACACACACACACACACACACACACACACACACACACACACACACACACACACACACACACACACACACACACACACACACACACACACACACACACGTGCATGCGCGCGCATGCAAGCACACACACATGTACACACGCGCACACACACACATAATCACACACACATGTGATCACATAGACACACACTCACTTGATCACATACACATATATAAAGTACAATCAAGTGAAAACTTATGGAACCAAATATGATGGAACTTAGATTAAATGGTATATGAAGGGTTTTTTTCTTCCTAACTAGGTTTTGAAACATATTATGAGGTAGACTATGACACTTTTACATTAGAATTCTCAATATCAATGGGTTGTGGTAAAAGGTGTTACATTGTAGGGGGTGGTGGTAAAAGGTGTTACATTGTTTTCATTAAGTAAAAATAGGTTTTAAAGGACCTGAAACCTTTTACATAAAACTAGAAGTCTAGAGATAACCAAGAGAAGTAAATAGCATAGACAAGTAGCACAGGACGCCATGAGAGAGACCTCCAAAAAGAACAGCCATGAGGTCACCCAAAGGTGTTACATTGTTAGCATCCTTAGAATTTTCCTTTGATAGTTCATGAATCATTTATGAATAGTTCATAGTTCATGAAAAAATTCTTTCATGGTTATTTAATGAAATATTATTCACTTTGGAGGATCATTTGATTATTTCATTTTTTTAATATTTTCACTCATCATTGTGTGGTGGCTTTGTATACTTTGTCTTGATTTCTAATCTATATCATATTTAAAGATCTTTATTTATTTTTTATATACAAGAATCTAGGGCATCACAAGTATACCACACATATTGAAATCAAATTCATTAAATAAAACCAATCATTATCATATTTAATACATCAAGTTTACATCCATGACCTAAATGATAAGTATAGTATGTGTATTCATACTTACAAGATTATTCTTCCAAAAATTAAAACTACTTCTTATCATAAGGGTCTCGAGCAACCTTAATGTTGGAATTTTTTTGACTTATCTTTTGATATAATTGTGATGCAAGAGAATCCTTGGTGTAAGAGCAATCTAACATCACCCAAAAAATATTTTTATTTTTCAGCTTTTCTATTTTTAATAAGGACTAGTAGTCATGGGGTTACTATTTCTGGGAGCTTACTATTTTTAGTAATTTTTTCATATGAGCTAAGAATGTTCTCATTTTCTCCATGAAGGTTCATTTCATAATTATAATCCTATAATAAAAATCTCATTGCTCCAACTTAAGTATCAGAGAATTTATCACAGATTTTTAGTGGAAAAATTTGCAAAAATTTATTTAGGCTCATCATTGGAGGCCTTAGAGTGTTTGGATGAGGTCCAAAAATTTGATGGAATGACACTTGCATAGTTTTGATTTTGTAAATTAGGAGCTGGCATTTCTGAAAAGTGGTTATAATAGCCAATTAGAGCAACGATTCAAGAGTTGTGGCTTTCCAAAGTTGGGCTACCCGAAATTTCCAAAACAAATGTAAAAGATGTATTTCTCCAACTCTATATGTTTTGTTAGGGTCTATCAGCCCTAGGTATTAAGTTTGGGCATCTAGAACCTTCCCAAGTGGCATAAAATTGCCTATTTAGGAAAGGCCTAAACATTGTCTAGGACAACTCTAGGTGGTAGTTTGTAGCTTAGTCTTGCAAATAAAAAGTCCATATTTTGTTCTCATATTTGTTGTTGTTTCTTTGTTTATATTAAGAGTTTATGGTATTAAGGGGAGCACCCTTCATCAAATTGTGAAGGGTAATTGATTAAATAATTTCAAGACAATGACTAAGGACAAAAAACACATGCAATAGACTTATGATGCATGTTGATTCAATTATTTGTAACTTTCTCACACATGTTAAATAACCATTCTCTTTTATAATTCTTAAATTACTTGATTTTGAAGTGTGTTGATTTAAATTTTTAGGGGTTAGCTAGTTATGTGTGTTGATCTCAAAATAATATCAAACATTAAAGCTCCTTGAAATTATAAATATTGCAGCTTGCTATTGTTTAATGCCCATATCAGAAATATTTTTCCAATAATGCTTTCCCTAGTCCAACAAGACTATAGCACCTAATGTTATAGTCCACTTAGAAAAGGATAATCACTCGCCAATTAAATGTATATGATTTGGGATGTATGATTTAATCTCCATAGTACTAGATGAGAAATATTTGATAGTGAAAGGGCCAAAAATAAGCTTGGAAAGAGAAATAAGGAGGCATACTAAGGTGAAAGCATAAAAAAGGAGCATGAAATTAAAATATAGGTTATAATTTATGATTCTATAAAATAAACAAAATGTATAGGTTTTCATATTGTTCTAGATTTGCACCCTTGAGTAAATTTTCATTCCACATTACTCCCTTATCATAGCTTAAGACTCAAATCCCTACCACCTAGTAGCATTTGCCAACTTGTCACCCACTCAAGAATCTCGATCACATGGCTTACACAACTCAAGATGTGTGTGCACTCGAAAGATGCCAATACAATATCTGGGGTCAAATTGAAATGAAAAATTATGATGGCAGTGTAATTTGTATTTATTTTGACATTTTTCTTGTAATTGTTCTCAATGTCATCACAATACTGATGTTGGCATCATAGTTGCAATGCTTGTATGAGTATAAACAAAAAAAAAAAAAAAAAAAAAAAAACATGACATAAATCATTCCCCATTTGTTTTGATTGTAGAGAGATGCACACAAAAGAAGGTAGAAAGCTTTGAATGAGGGTGGAGAGCTCTGAACATTGTCATACCATTGCCATTGGTGCATTTCATTGTTGTGGTCTCTACATTTTGTATCTATGCCCTTTCTCTATTATTTTGTCACTATGTATCTTTGCATTTCATTTCCATGCCCTTTCTTTATGATTTGGTTGTCTTACCCTTGTGATCTCTGCATTTCATTACCATGCCCTTGTTCTTCAATTTCATTTTCATGCCCTTCCTCTATGATTTTGTTACCATGGTGTGCCCTTGTGATCTTTGTGCCCTTACTCTATGATTTCATTGTCATGTAATGCCCTTGATCTATGATTTCATTGTCACGTCATGCCCTTTCTCTATGATTTCATTGGCATGCACTAGCTCTATGATTTTCTTCAAGGGATCTATGTAAATGTTCATTTATTTTCCTTCTAAATAGGTATCTCTTTGTATTTCCTTCTAAACATGTATATATAGAGATCCTTTTTAAGGTGCTTATTACATCTTAGCATAATAGAAAAATTGATCTAGCTGCATGCATGTTCCAGAATCCAAATAATAAAACACTAAAACTCACTCAACCCATGTGAAATGAGTTACCTCAAGATCCTCCACAAAAATAATGTAGACCAAGAAAAATGGATAGAGTTCTCAACAAATTTTACAAAAACATATCATAGTAAATATTTTTACAAAGAAACAAGCCATAACTCAGTTACATGGGTCTATTTTTTGATTACTTGGGTTGATTACAAATTCCTATATATTTTTCATTAGATTAATTACAATAAAATGAACAATCAGTTGTTCCTAGCTAGCAGGATCAAATACAATTTTCCAAGGTGATAAAATTGCATATGCAAGGAATTGAAGAATAAATTTAGTGAAGAGTTGAGTGTAAGGAGTTGAAGAAGCAAGTTCTTCTTTTGTATAAATGTCATAATCACGAGGCCCATTCCCTTACATAAGCCTCTGCCACAATGGCATTACCTCTAAACCAGGCATAGGATGTTGAAGTGGTTCCCAATCTTGAAACACTCTTATAAGAATTTGATACTTGGTTGGGATCATCATAGGGAGACTGTGGCAATACTTGAAACACTCTTATAAGAATTCAATATTTGGATTGTAAATTCTCAAAGGCACTTGCAAGTGATTCCAATGTCATAGGACCTACCACAAAAAAATTTCGGATTCTATCTAGTGGCTACCATAATATCTTCTATGTTGTCTACTTGTTGTTTTTGTCATGCAGTCTCTTTCTAAAGTCTCTCCTTCTCTTTCTAAAGCCACCCCTTCTCCTTCACTCTTGTGCCTTAAATTTTTATTATCAAACTTTTGAATTTCTGTCTCTACCTTATCTAAAATCAACTTCACATTGTTTTGTAACTCTAGGATAGGTGTTTGATCATGAATAGCTTTCATTTCAACATTCAGTTTTTCAAGATTGGTCAACACCCTCGCTTTCAAACCTCTCATGTCAAGCACTTTCTGTACTATTTCAACACCATGTTCTTGTTTCTAAGCTAATAGTTCTTCACTTGCATTTTCTTGTAAAACATTAATTTTGTTGAACAATTATAAACTCTTAAAAAGTGCATTGTTGTTTTCATGTATGTATGTATATATAATAATGAATAATAATAATATTTTTCATGAATGTCAAAATAATAACTAACATTACCATTGGATCATATAATAATGAAGTAATCAACCTAGCTAATATAAACCTAGACCAATTTAACTATTGTTTCCAATGTCATAGTACCTACTGCAACACTTTCCTGGATTCTATCTAGTGGCTCCCGTAATATCTTTTATGTTTTCTAGTTGTTTTTATCGTGTAGTCTCTTTCTAAAGTTTCTCCTTCTCCTTCACTCTCATGCCTTAAATTTTTATTATCAAACTTCTAAATATCTACCTCTACCTGATCTAAAATCAACTTCATAGTGTGTTGTAACTCTCACATAGGGGTATTTTCTTGTAAAATATTAATTTTGTAGAACAATTGTAAACTCTTAGAAAGTACATTATTCTTTTTCATGTATATATGTATATAAAAATGTATGTATGTATGCATATACATGTGTGTGTGTGTGTGTATGTATGTATGTATGTATGTATGTGTGTATATGTGTGTATGCATGTATGTATATATAAAGACAGATCTTGTGGATTATGGATTATAAACAAAAAGAAAATAAAACATGACATTAATCATTCTCTATTTATTTTTATTAATTTTCAAGAGTTGCACATGAAAGAGGGTGGAGAGATCTTAACGTTGGTGGAGACTAATGGAGATCTAGGATTTTGTTGTTGTTCCCTTGTAATCACTGCATTTTGTTTCCATGTCAGGCCCTTGTGATCTTTGTGCCCTTTCTCTATGATTTTCTTCAAGGGGAGAAGAGTTACGTATGTAAATTTTCTTTTTTCCTTCTAAGCATATATCTCTTGTTCATATATAATAGCTTTGGTTAGATTCAAGGATATCTGATTATGATGATTGTATGCATATGTGTGTGTATGTATGGCTATCAGTTCACTATATGAACTACTTTATATCCATACATAAACACTTGCATAGTACTTGTCCTAAATTAAATTAATTATTCTTGTCTTGAAATCACACAAGCAATTATCCTTGCATATAGTCAAAACTATTCATACCAAACTAAGTATGCAAAAATATGTTCATGTTTGCATTCTTTAAGTATTGCATATATATAAATGAATAAAGTAACCTTAGGATATGACTTTTGCATTGAGAGAAAAATGTTGATTTACAATTATAGAAAAAAATAGGTGAAATAATGTTGGCTTTTACACAATGTTAGAAAATTGTATTTAGGGAAAAAGAGTATATTCATAGTTCAATCAAAAGTAAATCAAAAGGGGCAGAAAGAAAAAGCTAGATACATTGTAGTGCCTCTCATATTTGCAGTCTGTACCTTGTCTATTTTGATTCAAGAGATATTTGATACTCTTATTATGTACCTTATGATGACCTGAGGGTTAGATGTTATACTTTGACTCAATACCATAAATGCTATACTACTATGTTGTTTAGTTTATCATTTTGCATGTTGATGCTATTTTGAGATGATAGTAGATCTATGATGATATTTGGTTTTATGGTTTATTGGACATATTTGTTGAGTATGTTATGAGATGGATTCTATGTTCTGATTATTTATTGCATTCTTGTATCTTTACACTTTCGACAAATGTGAGTGATGTAAATGGATTAAATAGGTATTTTAATACATGTTTCTTTGGCTATGATATTATATGCAATTGCACTTGATCATGTTTTTTAGTGTGCATAAATTATATCCCTAATAGTGGCACATGGAGTTAATGATTCAGCTATTCATATTTTGCCAATGTCATCCCTGTATGTTCGACATAGCCTTATTTTCTTTTTTTAATCTAAATCTTTTGGTGATTAGTAAATTTGAACTCATTTGCATTATGTGATTAGACTAGTGAGCGTGTCTATGCATTTAGAAGTTCGCATTTTTTGTGAAAGTGTTAAGAGATTTTCTATGATTTTTTGGTTTTTGGGTTTTAAATCTTTTGGAATTTAATTTCTGGTAGCTTTTCCTTAGGTGAATTTCTATTATGAATAATAACCTATTTTCATTTGAGTCAATTTAGAGTTTAGCTACTCTAGTTGGCTAGTTTCCAAAATTGACTATTCACTCGAAAAGTGAATAAGTATTGGAAAACTGAATTAATTATTCACTTCTCACATTTAGAATTGGAAATTTGAGAGCCATTTTAGAAATCCTCTTTTGAAGGATTTTTTTTTGTTTGTTCTGGGAGCTGTAAGTGTGGGATCTGCATGAGGTTGTTCTTTTTGGATTCAACTCAAGGAATTTATACTTTGTCATCATTTTTAGTAGATTTAGCAGATGATTTATTTTATTGTGCAAGTTACTATTCATAACCCTTTTGTTGTCAAGTAGGGCTTTCTCATTTTATTGTTTTTGCTTTGTTTTTGCTTCCATTTGTTGTAGTAGCATGTTAGGAGGTAGAGAACTAGTGTTCCCCTCCATTTCTATTTGCTAGTTCAACCCAGTTGGTTGGGTATGAACATTTTTCCTATTTTTGAAATGGGGGTTTGGGTTTTAGAGACATTATGCTGCTCATTTTTGCATATGGTGTCTGATTTCTATTATTGTTGGATTTTTGGGGTTTTTACACCTAAATGCCAAATGGGTTTTAATTTCAAAATTTTTCCAAAATTTTGGGTTTTTGCCTCATTTTGTGTGCCACCCTATTTTCTCAAGTTTTCTTGCCACAATGTAAGTTGTGGACTTGGATAATCCGTTTGGATAATTGACAGACCACTATTGCACTTTATGTTGCATTGGGATGCATGTAGCATCTGTCATCACAATTATGTTTTCAGTTGATCACCTTTTTGTTTGTGTTCTCATCCAGCCCTTTTGGTATGATCTTCGTGATGGTGGTGTGCTACACACGAGTACATCTGTCAAGTAACCTATGAGGCTCGATCTTTTGTGATACTTCTGAAATTTTTGATCATTTGGGATGGGTTGGGAATTTGCATGCCTACAAGCACTTGTAATTGGATGAGCATGGGTAGGGTATGGTAGCATATGGAGGGTGCTTCTACCTCACAGCTTGGTGATCATTATGCCTAGAGGGTTGGTGAAGGAAGCTTTAATTAAGCGAGAATTAAGTAAAATGTTGGATGGTAATAAACTTAAGATAATAAAATATTTCGGGTGCTAGAGCATTTTTGTTGAGGGATGTTGAATCTACACAAGTCCTAGCTTGGGCTTTTTGATGCCAAGTGACTCTCCATGATGTTAGTCCCTACATAGTAGCCCATTGAGATGTCTAACTAGGACCTATAGTTTATGCATTGTATTTGTCTTGGGTTCAGTCATCATACTACTTGGTGTGCGTGTGAGCCATGGATGTTTTTTTGTGTATGTTTGTGGTTTGATCATTATCTCCATCAGCATGGCAGGTGTGGACCTACACGTACCACATAGTTGGGAGGCATAGCTACCTTCACCACTATTAGGGACCAGTGTATAAAGATAGCCTTGTATCCTAGTGCGACCATTGCTAGATATGTTCACTTAGTACTTCGGTTTACAAAGTATGCTTCTTGTGATTTATGCTCTAATTGGGATGTTGTTTATCATGTTTAGATGATCTTAGTTTTGACTCATTCCTTATTATGTTGATTAGCATCTGATAGGTGATGTTATTTAGTTGTGGATTTATCTTCTATTGTATTACTAGCATGTTAGATTTCTTTTTTCTTTTGGTTATTAGTATGTTTAATAGTGACATCCCTATCACAATAGTTTTGACAATTTGATCGGTGGCTTGGGATGTTATACACAGGGGATGACTAGGGCCCATGATGGCCTTATGATGTCATTGATAGTTGGGAGGAACCACATACTTAGTTTGGCTGTTTTGAACATTGCGATGTTATTTCAGTTATTACAATGTTTCTTTAGTTCACTACAATGTTCCTTTTATAATTTTACTCTTATCTATTAGATGGTTAGATGTTATTCTTTCTATATTTCCTTATTTGATTCGAGGGTTCTTGCCTTGAAATGTAGATTTGGTACTCCCTGGTGTTGAGGTTTTGAGCTTAGTTTTGATCTTTTGTTTTTCCTTATGTGTTTTTATTTAGTTTCTTAGGCAACCTTTTATCAACATGGTGTGACACAAAAAATGTATCGCATGGCCATTGAAACTATATCATGTGTCCCTTGATTTTATTGCACGCCTCTTCGAGAAATGTCGTGATATTGAAAAGTATCACACCTCCTTTTGAGAAATGTTGTATGACACCCTTAAAGTGTCACATTCCTTGGAGAGAAGTATCGCCTAGTCCCTATAAGTGTTGGCCTCCTTTAGGAATATCACGCGATACTTTTCTATGCTGTATTAAAGTATCACCTAGTTTTTGTAAAAACCTGCATGGGTGGGCAGCAAGCACTTTTTGGTCTCTTCCAAACTCGTTGAGAGTTTATTTGGATATCCTTTTTGGTTTTCTTCAAATCTATGGTGTCGCATTTTGGATCTAGGTTGTTTCTATTCTTATCCAGTTTTGCATCTTTTGGTTGTAGTCCTTTGGGGTTTAAAATATATCGTTTAAGTTGATGTATATAATTTGACACATATAAGTTGAAGTATATTTAATTCCTTATACTTAAGATATATTTTAATATGCAACAATTCATTTGAGATGGGTTTCAGACCTCTACGGGCTAAGATAAAGATTCTAGGAAATTTTAGGGCTTTAGATTTCAAACTTAGCCAATTTTCAGGAGTCACCTTTGGTCTATCAGCTTGGTTGTTCTCGCATGTCTTCTTATTTATGTTTGGGTTGGTAGTGGCATTTGAAGATCTGTTGGTGCTAGTTATTTGTCAGTCTTCCATTGCGATCTTTATGATCTATGTAGGTTGTTATCTTGTGCACTTACACTTAGTAAAAAAAAATTATCTTGCTTGTTTTTCATCCTTTTTTCCAAGGATCTCTAGGTGGGGCATTACATACATGGTATAAAGTATAGAACCAAAATTAATGGTAGTATGCTTTAAAAATCCTTCACTATCATTATGCAAATGAATTTTTTATCTCTCAAAGTGGCATGATTAAAAAATAGCATGCTTTCTACAAATAATCTATTCCAATGAAACTCTAAAATATTCATATTTGGCACAAAATCAATGCAAATTTCAATTATTGCAAAGGAAATCATTACCTTTTTGAGAGGGATTATCATATGCATGGATGATTTAAATTAAGAAAGAAATTACATAGAAAGCCTAGTCAAGGTTTATGGTATATGATTTCATTACCATGCTTACATTTGTGCTTCAATTTTTTTCTTGAAATATACAATAAAATAAGTCAAGTAGATTTTTGAATCTTCATGCATTTGTCCCTTAAATTACCATTATGGAGCTGCTTCAATTCCTTTCACACCCAACTACCTAGCTTGTAATTGTCCATGCAAATATTAGACTCAATAATGGTGAATTCAATAAGGTTTCCTTAGTCAATTTTTCCTCTAGAAATATTATAAAATAAGAGATGTATTGTAATAGGTGTATCATTATTAAATATATTTCAACTATGATTCTATCTTTCTCATGGCATCTTTATTATGAAATATTTCAAATATTCAATATGATTGTTTGGATCACATTTTTATAATTACAAACACAATAATATCTGACAACAATGATAAAAATGGCTAGTTCTTGTTTCAGTTACAAAATTAATTAAATTGAATTATGTTAATGCTCAATATTATCAATATGATTTATCTTTCATTTTAATATACATGACACTGAAATGACTGTCATTTTTTTTAATGCTAAACATTTCACATTGATGAATACTTCCACTATAGAAAACCTCTTGGCTTAATTATCTCTAGGTGATTGAGTAAAGATCAAATACAGTTTTCCATGGTGATAAATTTGCATATGTAGATGTATGTATGCATGTGTATATGTATGTATGTATATATTCATATATGTATGTATGTATATATGTATCTCTGCATCTTTTCATTTCATTGTCATCCCCTTGTAATCCCTACATCTCATTGTCATGATATTATGGTCTTTGCATCTCATTGTTGTGCCCTTGTGATCTCTATATATGTATGTATTTATGTATGTATGTATATGTATATATATGTTTATACATACATACATACATACATACATACATAGATACATATGTGTGTATGTGTGTATATACACACACACACATACATATACATAAAGAGAAGCTTCTCTAATGACCTGCTTGGGGAAATATAAAGAGAGGTACATGTTTAAAAGGAAAAGAAAAGAACATTTACACAGGTAGCTCTTCTCCCCTTGAAGAAAATTGTATAGAAAGCACTACTAAATTTGGTCTCGAATTACACCACAAATTGCAAAAAGCAAACATGAAAATCACCAAAAGTTACACCTCTATCACAATTTGACTACAAATGTTGTATTGCAAAGGGTGTAATGATCACAAGGGAATGACACAAAAATGAAATCATAGACAAAGGGCAAGGAGATCACAATGACACAAGAATGCAATATAGAGATTACAAGGGCACCACAACAAAATTATAGATCTCCATTGATCTCCACCAAGGGCATTACAATGAAATACAAAGATCATATACGCATGGGAAAAAAATGTAGGGATCACAAGGGCATGACAATGAAATCTCTACCAACATTTTGAGCTTAAAGCTCTCCACCAATGTTTAGAGCTGTCCACCTTGTTTTGTGGATAGCTCTCCATAATCAAAATAAAAGGGAGATAATTTATGTTGTGTTTTAAAAAAAATAAATCTAAAATCAATTTCACATTGTGTTGTAACTCTAGAATAGCTATTTGATCCTTGATAGCTTTCATTTCAACATTTTAGCAGTCAAGTTTTCAAGTTTCCTCTTCATTGTATGTTTAATTTATCAATGATTTTCTCCAGTTTGATTACACTGCATCTCAACTAGTTGCTCCAATGATGCAATCACCCATCTATCTCCAAGTTATGCAAGAACTTATTTTTTTATAGAATCTAGATAGATACTAAGAGTTCCAAAGCCATAAACCTAAAGACCATCATGTGTATGTCCCAACAATGGAAGGATAGGATGTAACCATGCATGTATTGGCACATTCTCCCTATGAAGATCCCAAGAATCTACTATTGTTGTTAATTTGGGCATCACTATATGATCCAGAATGTTATGAAGTACTAAATTCAATAGTAACTTTTCCCATGTCTCCAAAAAATGTAGCATAGGTTTAGGGTTCCTTGGCTCCTAGGAATTTATATCATAGGCCTAGGGTAGTAACTCCTTACACTTAACTCTTCATTGAAGTTATACACTCAACTAGTTTTACATTTGAATAAAGGGTCCCCTTATAGAATGAAGAATCCATACCTATCATTTATCATAAGACATTTCAATAGATGTAGCCTAGTTTACCTAGATTTTGAAAATAGAAGACTAAACTCTAAGTTTCAACATTAACTTGACTGGTCTATTTAGATCCATTAATTATTATCACAAGATTTTAACCATAACTCTATAAGGAGTGAGTTAGGACATACATAAGTTAACCATACATTAACTATAAATTACAAAAAAGGGGTTACACCAAGTATTAGAGTATTACAATTATAGAAAACCCCCTAATTTGCTTGAGTGGGTGTATGATGGCATAGAGTTGTATTAGGTGAGTAAAGTTCACTAATGGTTATAGGAATACAACTACATCAAAACAATTAGAAACTAGAACTACATATTCATTAGAGTGAATATTTCAAGGGTCTTGATCCCATGGATTGGGTATGTAGGCCGCCTAATAGGCAAAGTATGCCTCTAGTGTGCATACACCTTGGACATAGTTAGTTATCACTTAACTATTACAAGACATTATATGTTAACTCATGAGGCTCATTCCCTTGTAGAAGCCTCTACCACAATGACATTACCTCTAAACCATACAAAGGATGTTGAAATGGTTCCCAACCTTGAAATACTCTAATAAGTAATGGCAAACCAAATGTAGATGCAATACATATATTACTATTATTTATGTATATGTATGTATGTATATACATATATATATACAAACTAGGAAAATGGGTAGAGTTAATGTCATTGTTAATGGGCATTATATTTCCCCCACATACATACATTATGTATATACATATTTCCCATTAAGTTTGTATTATTTCCGTGCAAGATTTTGAGATAAGTCACTTAGCATGGGTTGAGTGAGTTTTATTGTTTTATTATTTGGATTTTGGAATATATATGTTGTTGGATCAATTTTTATGTTGTTTTAAGATGTAATAAGCACCTTAAAAAAGATTTCTCTATATACATACATACATACATACATACATACATACATGCATATGTATGTATGTATTTATATGTATGTATGTATGTATGTATGCATGCATGTATTTATGTATGTATGTTTGTATATATTAGTGGAGATCATTGCATTTCATTGTCATGCCCTTCTGATCTCTGCATCTCATTGTCATGCCCTTATGATGTCTACATCTCATTCATTTTATTGTAACTAATTTGATGATAGTTTCTATAGGAATTTGTAATCAACCTAGTAGATCAACAACTAGATCCATTTAACTGGGTTATGGCTTCTTTCTTTCTAAAAGTATCTGCTATCATATGTTTTTTGTAAAATTTCTTGTTAACTCTGCCTATTTTTCCTAGTCTACATTACTTTTGTGGAGGATCGCTCCTTAAAAAGGATCTCTTTGTATACATACATACATTTATGTATGTATCTATACAAGTATGTATATATGTATATATGTATGTATGTATATATATGTATATGTATGTATGTATGTACGTATGCATTTATGTATATATATATATATGTATATACATATATATATATACACATATGTATATGTATATATACATATATACATAGACATGTGTGTTAGTCTAAAAAAGGGTTTGACACTTGAGTGTCAACACACTTAACCACATTTCACATTGAAGCTGAGTACACTGTGTATGCCAAACCACAGTATGTGCTGAGTCAAGAAATTCAACAAGTGCTGAGCATGATCTAAGTGTAGAACAAGATTTACTATGCAAAGAACATTAACAATAAAGTAAACATTCACAAAACTAAAACTAAATTCACATATATGTTTAGACAAAGAAAAGCAAATAAGAAGTGCAAAACCTCAAAGGAGAAAAAACTCCATGCTTTTTTGATTTTGTAGATGCATCCTTTGATGTGGATGTATGCTCAAGATGCTCAAAGTTGCTTCAATGGTGGAGATGGGTAATGGGAAATTGGTAGCTTTGTGAGCTCTCAATTTGGCATTATAAGGGTCAGATTGATGGCTTTGGTTCTCAAAATAGCATGGTAACTTTAGCTCAAAGATTGTTATTGAATGGCTTCGGATGAGATTCAATTTATAGGCCAAGGGGTAGAGGGATCGAGGGCTTAGATGCAAGGATGCAGAGATGGTTAAGGAGGGTTAAGATGCACTCAAAGGGGAGCACATGTATTGTGCTTGTTTAGCACCAATGGGAAGGTGACACTTGTCACAAGGAGGATGAGTGTGAGAGGGTAGGGTAAAGGGTTGGTTAAAGGCATGATGAGTGGGGTTGAGTATGTAAGAGATATGTAAGAGGAATGAGTGTGGAAGAGGGAAGAGTGTGGAAGATGGATGTAAGAGTCATGAGTGGGCTTGTAAGAGTCTTTTATGGTTTGTAAGAGCACTCATGACTTGGTGGTTGGGATTTTTGAGGGGAGACTTTGGTTTGGTTTAGGAAAGTCTTAAACTTGTTTAGGGAATGTGACAACATTAGGGGGTGGATTAGGCTTGGGTTTAGGATTAGATTAGGGATGTTAGAGATGTGCAAGTGGATGACATTAATGAGAGTGGGTGAGTTAGTGGCTAAGCTTGGTTAGTATGGTTGGATGGGGTGGATTAGGCTAAATGGAGGATTAGGGATAGGTTAGGGGTTTTTGGATTTGAGGATTTTATTTATCAAATAGATTTATTTAATAAATGGGGATTTTTGGAATTAGATAGAAGAATAGGATTTAATTGATAAATAATAGGTTTATTTGATTTATCAATTAGGAATATAGATGATTAATTAAATTAATCAGCTAGGGATGGCAAAGGATTAATTAAATAATAATTTAATTAATGATGCCTTTAGAGATGGCTAAATTAGATTATCAAAGTGGAGTAATCAAATTTAGGTGTCTACACTAAGTACTAAGTATTATTCAGGTGCCGAGTCTTAAAGGATGTCGAGCAAAATAGGAGCATATATAGAAGCTGAGTTACAGTAGATGTCGAGCATCAAGAAGCAATAAGTGTTGAGTAACTCAGAATCAACATATGAGTTTGAAATTTCACAAACTCAGATGTAAACCATTTTCATAGCCGACATAAGACAAATCTCGAAAGATTTAAGTGATAAGATCAAATCATTTATATTTCCTATGCAATCTACATGCAGCCAATAAGAAAAATGGAGAAGGCATGCAACCAATAAGAGATGTGCAAGGAATAAACAAAAAACAAAGATTAAATATGGATCATAGATCCATACCTAACCCTAAGTCTTCAAGTGTCTTTATAAGGAAAATGAAATCAGATTGAGCAGTGAGAGCATAAAAAAGGAGGGGAAAAATGTATAACGAAGTCTAATATCAGAGAAAAGAGAATCAGATCACAGAGGATCAAGATCAGAGAGAACAGATCAAGTGCTTGTATTTAGCAATTGAAGGATTGTAAGCCATCAGGTTTATCATACCTAATACTCTTTAACCATTGTATTAGAGAGAAAATCCTATGATGATAGGTTAGCTTAGTAGCTATTTTATAGATCCTTTAACTAGCTGACTAAATCCTTTGATAGGGTGACACTTCATGTAAAAGTGTTTGTAAATCCTTTAACCAAGTCACTATTGATACAGTGTAAAGCCTTTGATAGGGCATGCCTTTAATAGGGAAAACCATCATAAGTGGTTAAACATTATTATTACAGTGATTTTGTGGGTATCATCCCCACCCCAATTTCACCTTCTTATTTCTGGAGGGTTTTTGGGTTACCAAAACTTAAGTGTTATGTGGTGATGCATATTGGTTTCTTATGATTGCTTAATATTTATATGCATGCATGTTTAACTAAAAAAATGTTATTAAGGATTTGAAATAGCTAAAAGGCTAGTTCTTCTGATTCACCCCCCACCCCCTCTTAGAAGCATTCTTTCCAATAAGACAATCTAACAATTGGTATCAGATCATAGTTTCTTTCAAAGAGAAGCCTAACAGCTTGGAGGAAAAGATCAAAGGATGGAAGTTTTCAAAATTGGAAAGATCATTGAAAACTAGGTGATAGATGTGCATCTTGCTCTACAAAAGGTAGAGTAAGCTAGAGTGGAATTAAGAAAATATTTAAAAAGAAGAAAGGAGATAGCCATAGCTAAAAATGACATACACTACAAGGAGATTGACACCACACAAGTGTTTTCCAATGGAGACACCAAAGAATTTGATGCAGCAATAATATAACTGATGGAGAAAAATGAAGCTCAAGAAAATGAGATAAGATCTCTCAAGATGGAACGTGAATCAAAGGCCATAATGCTATGTGAAATCACTAAACAAAAGAAAATAGAAATTGAGGATAGAGTCATGATGGAAGATGACAAAAGAAATCTTGCAAACAGACTGGAAGAAAAGAGTACTAAATTAACAAGAATTTCAAACATGCAGATGGATACACTTGCTCAAATGATGAACCTTCGTCATGAACTTAAAATGAAAAATATCGAGATCTCTACTCTGAAGATGTAGAATGAACAATTACAGAATGAACTGGATAGAGAAAAGGAGATAGCAAAAAATCTCAACAAGTCAAGTGAAGCCATAAAGTACTTTGAGCAATTGCTAAAATGCCCAAGATCAACCCATTATACATTAGGACTTGGATACAATAGCACTAAAGTTGGTGAATCATCAAAGAGTTTTGAGAAAAGAAGTGAAAAAGGTAAGGATTCTAAACCCACTTGTCATTACTGTAATAAGAGGGGACACACTGCTAATATTTGCAGGAGTAGAAGAATCAATCAGCCAAATAAAAGCAAGAGTTATTGTCACAAGTATAAAATGCAAGGACATATGACATAAGACTGTAAATCCAAAACCCCAAGAACACAAAGATTTGATGGACATTGTCATAACTACAAGAAATATGGAAATAGGACATTTGAATGCAAATCAAAGCCCATGTGGACATCAAATCAACCAGCAAAAGGGAATGAAAGCCACTATCATTGGGATTATAACACCTAGTACAGTTGTCACTACTGTCAAGAATATGGAAAGACACCCCAGAATTACATAAGAACACATTTCAAAGGAAATTATAAAAGATGGTTGAGCCAAACTACATGTTTCAGCTACTTGAAAATTGGTCATACCAGCAAGAACTATCCTACAAGGTCCAAAGCACCAAATATTGAAGCCAACAAAGGAAAAGAAAAGATTTATGTCATAAGAGGACAAATGAATAAGACTTGGAAGAAGAAAGATGAGTGCAGTACATCAAGAAAAGGGATCACTTCACCTAATGGGTCAAGTGATCACACTTCATCAAACTAAGCATAAGAGAAATATATGGGACTGATATACAAAGATATATCATACATCAATCCCAAGACAAAGAAGCACTGAAAATAAGAATTAAGAATAAGATAAGATACTAAGACTAAAATTCAAACAATGATGCTGAGTCATCTTTGGATGCTGCATAAAAATGCTTTGGATGTCGAGTTAATCAGCAAAGTTAGTAGATGCCGAGTAAGCATAGCTTCTGAATCGATGCCAAGTTGAAAAACATTTGGAAGCTGAGTGACATGTGTAGGTACCAAAATGCATTAAATGCAAAAGTTTCTTCTATCATTTAAAAGTAAAAATTGATTCATTCTTGAGCCATTCAAATGAAGAGTGATTATTTTGAGCATGTTTGAGCGATTTTCAAGCTTTTAACCAATGATTTGTAGT